>OX422210.1:287168337-288441572 GCA_949130495.1 Sambucus nigra | reverse complement strand
TTTGTTTATGGAACTATTCACCCTATTAACAAATAAAAAATATTCCAATATCCAAATTGTCTAAATTCATCAAACAAATTCACATATAAAATGAAACATACAATATTCATCAACCAAATTCACTGTATCTGAAAAAAACAAAGTGTCAATTTAAAAAAAAAATGGGCATAATCTCCTTTGTTTATTGGACTATCCATCCTATTTAAGGGGTAACAACAAATCCAACAAATTAAAAAAAAAATCCAAAATTTTAAGATGGGAGCTAGAACAGGGAAAGGAGAATATGTGAGACTTCCTCAAAATGTCTATGCCATAGTGCTTCTGGATTAGGTGCTAAAACTGCTGTCTTCCCATCCTTCTTCCCACCTCTAGCCATGATCACTCTCTCCCTCTCGATTTTCTGTACGATTTGACAAACAATAAACATAATTAATTAGTTTCTCAAACAAAGATACAGTCACATAAGTAAATATACAATCACATCCAAATTGTGTAAATTCGAGATTGATTCAACCTGATCCAATTGGATTACATCTTTTATAAAACAAAATGCAGTTTCAAGTTTGATCCCATCATATTTGGTCTAAAAAAAAACAAATAACAATATTAGGAAGAAGGAACTATTTGAATAATTGCATATGTATGCGAGTGCATATATGCAGTGTGTGTGTGTGTGTGTGTGTGCATGTTTGTGTGTGCGTGTGTGAGTGGGGAAGGGGGGACGGGATGGGCAGGGGGCGCGTGTGTGCATGTGTGTGTGTGTGTGTGTGTGTGTGTTTGTGAGTGTGTATATGTGTGTTTGTGTGTGTGTGTGAGCGTGTGTGAGTGGGAAGGGGGGAGGGGACGGGGCATGTATGCATATGTGCAGTGCATATATTCATATGCATATATGTAGTGAGAGTGTGTGCGTGTGTGCATGCGTGTGTGAGTGGGAAAGGGGGAGGGGATGGGCAGGGGCGCGTGTGGTAAGGCCAAAGATATCATAACACTATCAGCTTCTCCTTTCAATCTAAATGGTAATATAAATTGATTCTTCTAACTTGAGCTGAGATAAGGAGAGGAGAAACATAATAAAGTCTGCATTTTGTATCCCAAAGTTACTCGATCTTATTTCTTTTACCTGATAATGGCCTTATAATCATATAATATATGAGCAAGAACCTTACCATAAGTAAGAGTGTGGTTGTGAAACCAACGGATCTCATAAACTTCTCTAAACTCACCCCTTAAAAAGTAAACATACCATAACAGTTACTTAACATGTATAGCCACTTGAAAAGGTGATTGTGTGAAGAACACCAAAAATAGAACAAATACAGCAAAATAATCATAACTACATGTTAGGTAAAAGGTACATGATAGCCGGTTTATGCACTTTGACTAAAAGGTGTAGGATAACAACAGCCTTCTAATTATAAAACAAATGGACTTTTGCCTAATTGGATATAATTATAACTACATGTTAGGTAAGTAAACCATTAGTATTTGGAAGATCAAGTGATGTCTTAAATCAGATGATGTGATACACTGTAATTTAGCTATTTATACAGTTTTGAGTAGATAAAGAATAGTGTTGAAGTTTATCACACCTTTCATTTCCATAACTTAAAACTCAGCTAATTACTTGATGAGAGTTCAGGGAAAACAAAATCTACGAACCTGAAATTACCTGATGCCTCACTCCTCTTGAATTCACCTATTTCATCTGGTGTGAGTGTGAGTGGTTATGACCACTCTTCTCGAATGGCAGCTTCAATTGCTCAAGAGCGACTCAAATGGATAGGCTTCCACTTGTCCTCGTAGTATGCTCCTTCTATAGATTCAAAAAATTAAGAATCAAACTATATATTGAAAGATCACACTAAACATGAAGAATCATGACCTCATCAAACTCACAGATAATGAAGATGACTCAAATAATGCAAGTGACATATGTATTGAGCACAACATAATATAATTCAGCTCAAAATCGACTAAGCACATTCTATCCACTATATCCACATGTGCTCTATGTCTTATGAGAAGTAAAGCCACCTCTTTATTGTGGCAGACTACTGTAATCATAAGAGGAGTTTATACTCCTTTATCAACATCATCAACCTATGCTCGTTCCTCAATTAAGAGTTCGCACATTTGTTGAGTTCCCTATGCTTGTTGTACGAAGCAATGGAGTCAACCTTGCTAGCATCATAATAAAGAGCAATTCGATCACCGCTAATTTTCAAATTAACCTCAGCTCCTCCACTCGCTAAATGCAGTGGGGCTCAGACCCTCCTCATTGCCACTATTAGGATAAGCTCTTGTCATTTCACACAAATGTTTCCCTGTAAAAATATGGACACCATTTGAATTTGGCCCTACAATAATCAAACAAAATTAAAAGTTTTAAAAAACAACAGCTCTAGCAATACAAAACTTATTGTTAGAAGTGGAAAAACAATATTACAAAACCATTACATGTAAAAAGAAATAACAACTATTAAGAAGATCCAAGCTCGAATAAGTAATAACAAAAATAATTAGGTCAGTCTTATACTGAAGAGTTCCTTTAACAATAATCGAAAAATTATCAGGTCAGTCTTATACAAAGGTTCATGTATTCTATTTAGTCTTACGATTCGGGAGCCAAGTAATATCGAATATATTATACTGAAATGCACTCAAAATGCAACAATCATATTAGTAATTTGACTATTGGAGGGTAAACTCGTACTGTCAAACTGGCAGACATTAAAAATCACAAATTAGTACCCCGGATATCTTAAACCCGAAAGACAAAATGTAAACTCTAAATTAGTACCTGAGCAACATATTCAAAGCCTCTGTAACATAGGTAATCTACTGCTATTGCATTTATATGGACAACATAAGCACTATATCTTTGTCCTTGAATGAAAGCTTTGTAATCTGTAACATAGGCAACACAAATCATAGATCTTTGTGATTGAAACAATCAAAGTTTGAGATGGAGATCAAATATCTGTGTAACAAATCATATATCTGTGTAACAAATCAAAGAAAGTAAAATTTTCTAAAATACCAAAGAATTTACAACCGAAGTACCATCAGGTCTAAATTTTTTGAAATACCAAAAATTTATGTTTACAAACGAATGAGGAGAATCATATTTATTATTGAGAAATATCAGTGTGATAACCAATCAGTTTGCAAAATCAGTGTGCAAATGCAAACATAGAATGAGCCTAAGATCGACATATAAAGTTGCAAGTATCTGAAAAAAATGTACAATAGTTTCCTATTCGGATGGGAAGTCAACCTTCGGGATGTGAACTTTCATCTTCATTATGGTACTACAACACTCCATGATAATCTGCTCATCCTATCATAATCTGAAAATATAGTTGATGGTATTAAAAGGCATTCATCGAACTTTAAGTGCTAATCCAAAATAATTCTTCCAAATAGCCATATACCCATACTTACACTATTGCACATACATATTGAGAAAAGAAAAAATAGTTATAAAGATCGATTAATAAATTCATAGCTATAAATCAGAATGTTGGCATTGAACACAATCCACACAATCCACACAAAGATAATAATCCCCCCAACTACCAAGCAAAAGCAGTATTCGGGATACACCAATGCCTATATCTGGTACACTGCATTATGGAAGTTTCAACATTATTGCACCTACAATTTAACGACTAATATTAATTATAATCAAATGCTAATGCCTACAATACTTTAAGTGTTAATAACCATACTTGGAACGCTACCTATGTCATTCTAAACGCAATTGTTAATGCAGAATCCACAATATGCACTTGATCAATAATTTTTGTTTACCAATATAGATGGAAGTAATACTATATTACGACCCTTTTTGCAAAGTGCAACACTAACCTGTCTAAATAAGATTGGCATAAAAAGGATTATAATATAGATAATTGGCTTATATGTGATTTTTATAAGAACAAATATTAATTCCAACATAATATATGTAATAGGTAACTATTCCAACATAATAGTCAAACAAAATGGAACCCAAAGCCCTAAATTTTGACGAATTTCGACTTTGGCAGAATTGATATTCTAAGATGATATCGGACACCGTAAAGGACAATCAAATACTATTTGCTTATTTGATATTCAAAGATGATGTCGGAAATAAGAATTTTTAATTGATTAGACCTCAAATGAGGCTTGAACATAAGTGTACCTGAAATCGGATCGATCACCATGAAGTAGCACAGCAGCTACTCTAATGAAGAGATCCCTATGCAGGGCCATAATCCCCAATTCACACTTCACATCATAACATAAACCTATGAATAGATTATTCCACTGGTATTGATCAATAACGGGTCCACCATCAACATATTCCCCCTTCGCACTCTCACCTGTCTAGAATACACTGCCTCAAAATTAAGATCATCCTTCGCCTATTAGGGATAATTACAACACTCGCCGAGAGGTCCTAGGGGTTATTTTCCCTACCCTCATAATAGGGCGCTGTGGAGTGGAAATTATGTAGAAGATGAAAAAGCAAAGATGTATGTTAAAAATGCAAGGCAAGAACATACCATTGATATCATTGAGGTCATGGTCTCCGTGGACATTTTCCAACCAAAATTTCATGTTAAATTCAAGCAAAAAATAGCCTGCCATAAATTTCAAGATGAACAAAAAAAAGAATATCATTTTAATAGGATCAAATAAAAGAATGATGGTAGCATAATATAACACTGCCTTAAATTTCTATCGTTCTAACATAATGTCTTACATCCAGCACACTAACATAATGTTTCATCCAGTACACTAACATGATGGAAAACTAACATAATTGATTCAAACTAACATAATGCAAGTATAAGCGTGTACATATACAAAAATAATCGTTGGATAGAATCAATATTGTAATAACTTCATCATCATCTCTACTTGAAATCCAATGGTCATGCAACATGGAACAACAAAGAACACTAAATCATTGGGGTAGTTTCAGTAAAATCGAGAGTGCATGACAATTGATCACTTTAGTTTCTGTTATAAAGTGAAAAGCATACCATGGTATTAAGAATACAATGAAAAGCACATCATACCATGGTATTAAGAATACAATGAAAAGCACAAACCACTTTAAAAATACGTTGGAAATCAAAAATAAAATTAAAAGAAAAAATAGTTAGTACAAACAAATATGGAACCAAGAAATAATTAAATATGAATAACATAAAACGAAAATAGAGTATCAATGCCAAATTTCACCTTCAACTAAAGTTAATACCTTACTGTGGTAAACAATCTGTGGATCTCAATGCCATTGCCTTCTTGTTTGATGGTCGTCGCCTCCAAGAAGAACAAACTCCTGATGAGGTGGAAATGGAGGATGGTGATGAGATAGATTTTATGCTGCATCAAATGGGATGTGTTGCTTTCTGGTTATGGATGTAGGATTTTCAAGGCTTAGTTGATGTTGCTTCAACCTGTAATAGTCAAGATGAATTTTACATTCAAACCTATAACTCTGTATGGAATTGATGTTGCTTCTTAAAAAATCACACTAAGGTAATACCTTACTGTGCTCTACCTATATAAAATAGCGTATTCAATCAGTTTATACCTCCATAGGGTATTCAATCAGGTATTCAATCAGTTAATACCTTAATAGGGTATTTAATCAATTAATACCTTACTATGATGTACCTATATAAAATAGGGACAAAAATAATCCCTAAAATGTTAACAGAAACATGAGATAAATAGAGATAAAGAGTTAACATCAAATATCCAAACAAAATGACCCCAAAATGGAACAAAATCTAAAAATTCTTCAATAAATTGAACCACCCAAAGATAAACACACTAAGGTAATAGCCCTTATAGTCTCCTATGTTTCTCATATTACATAAACACACTAAAAATGAGATCTACAACCCAAAATATAAAAAACAATTAATGTTTCAAAAACCTTGATTTGAAAGTGATTGGTAGAAACCTGGCATTTGGAATTTAATACAAAAACTGAGCATGCGAGATATAGAGAGAAACATATCTAACTGAGCATTTGGAATTTAATACAAAACCTAGCGTGTGTTTGTGTTTGCGTGTCTGAGTGGGGAAGGGGGGAGGGGACGGGGTAGGTATGCATATATGCAATATGCATATATGCAATATGCATATATGCAGTGCATATGTGCATATGCATATATGTAGCGCGAATGTGTGCATGTGTGCGTGCGTGTGTTTGTGTGAGCGTGCGGAGTGGGAAAGGGGGGAGGGGACGGGCAGGGGGCGCGTGTCGCGTGTTTGTATGTGTGCGTGTGAGTGGGGAAGGGAAAGGTGATCATGTGTGCATGTGTGTGTGTGTGTGTGTTTGTGTGCGCATGTGTGCGTGTATGAGTGGGTAAGGGGGGAGGGGACGGGGCAGGTATGCATATATGTAGTGCGAGTGTGTGCGCGTGCGTGTGTTTAAGTGCATTCATTAATAATATTATACAAACATATGGAATTTTTTAATAATGTCCAAAAACTTCACCTCGATGGAAAGCTTGGATCTTATACGTATTTGATCTCAGTCATAGAGTACCTGGACATGTGTCAAAATTACGACCGCCTCTTAAATGAAAACGTATCAGTTCCCGTGAATATGAAAAAGGAAGCATATAAATGCATATTAAACAAAACAAAACGGATTAGTAAGGCCTAAATGAAAAAACAGAACGAATCCAACAAAGATGAGAAAACAAATGAAGCACCTTCTTCTGTTGGGGTAGAATGGCTGCTGCTGCTGCTTTAATGGCCTAGAATGGTTGTTGTTATCGGTGTAAGGGCCTGGTACTGCTGCTTTAAGCAGGCCTAGAACGACTGCTGACATGTGCCAACCCGTGGCCAAAATCCCCTACCAACTCCATCAGATCTTTAAACCAATCTCGTTGACCTCTTAATCTCGGCACCTGTAGAAAAGAGGGTGAAAAAGAAGTTTATGTAGTGTGGTGATTCAAAACACATGTTATGTTTGGTGACGTAATTAATACATCAAAAACCTATATATTTAAATGATCTGAACTTATAGCTGAATGATCTGTACTTATAGTTGAATGATCTGAAACAAAAAAAATACAGAATTTGGCCCATTTTTTTCCAATGCTGATGCAGATGAACCACTAATCTTATAGCTGAATGATCTGAAACAAAAAAAAAGCATGATCAATTTGATTAAAAGTGTGACAACATTGAGTTGCTACAAAAAAAAGCGCGGTCATTTTGTACTTACTTAAAATTATCTATTAGATAAAATTTTAACTAAATACAGTAATTTGCAAGAGACTCGAAATAAAGTAACGATCAAAGGTTAGATCTTCAAAATAGAAAATTCAGGTTTCTTTTTAATTACAATAAAAAAGGCAAATAAAAATTAATAAGAAGTACTTCTTGCATAAGATAGTACAAATTACACACCGGTTACTTCCCATGGATGGAGCGGAGCTGAGCAAAGGTGAGAAGAAACAGTAAATTGCATACTGAGCAACAAAAAACAGAGTAGTAATACTTTATTGGGTTTGGGTGAAAAGGATGATATAAGCTTCCGTGGCACGACTCTATGGTGATTGGTCCGCGCTCCTAATTTCAGCATTCGGAACTCGGTGCGGAAATCGGGGTGTACATCTCACAACACCCAAACAACCCTTAAATTTTGGAAACTAAAGGGCTTTTACGCACAATATTTAGAAGCAGTAGCAAAATTACATTTCCTTAGAAAATCTTCAAATAATCGGAATCCATATCAAACTAAATCGAAAGGGAAAGAAGCAATAATTATGAAGAATGATTGATCACTAAAACGCAAAAACATAACGTACTTGGAAAGAAATCAATAGCCCAATCAGCCAGAGCTTCCATCATCAATGGCCAAAGACTCCACATATCCAAAGATATTGTTGGTGAGAAAAAGGTCATATAAGACACAATCTCCAAAACTTCCTCAATGACCTCTGCAAAACATATATAATAATTAATGGTGTTGGTTCAAGGAAGTTAGCCCCAAAATATAGGCAGGTCTTCATTGGATAGCCCCAACTGTCCAGAATGAGTTGTGCAAATAAATTTATTTGAAAATCAAGTGTAACGCCGAATGAAGCTCATTGTCAAAAACTCCAGATATTTTATCACTTATTGTATCACTTACTGGTCTCCCTCCATCAAGATTCTCCTTAAATATCAAGTCAAAAGTGCGATAAAGTTCCAAGATAGTGTACAATTAGGTCCCTGCATCAGCACCAATAGGTATAAAACCTTGATTTGGAAATTTATTCAGCAATCCAACATGAAACTATGCAAGTTGTAGTAACTATTATAAAAGATGCATCGATAGCAAAGACCAATGCCATATCACAATCAGGTAATTTTAGTGTCATACATTTTATGACATTTCTGTAATAGAGAAAAAAACATTTAAGAAAATAACGAAATTAAAGTAAAAATAAGGTCATGGCGACAAATCCTAAATTAAACTCCCAAATTAATTAGACATAGAGAGAGTACCTTAAAGAACACACAATGAACACTGAAAATGATCTATTCAGACCGGTAGAACCAATAATGAACACTGAATTAACATATTATGAACACCGAACAAAAAATGAACACTGAATAAGTGAAAACCCTAAACATTCAACCAAAAAAACTACTTAAAACAAAATCTTGAGAGATTACCTTTTTTCGGCCGCAACTTGAAACCCCCAATCTAGAAAACAAAAGTCATATGTAGTAAGAAGCATATAAATAAAACTTTCAAAAAATTCCAAACCCACAAACCAAAAAAATTTCCAATCCCTAACCTTGACATCAACACATATCTGAAAATGACCTATTCAGACCGGTAGAACCAATAATGAACACTGAATTAACATATTATGAACACTGAACAAAAAATGAACACTTAATAAGTGAAAAACCCAAACATTCAACCAAAAAAACTTCTTAAAACAAAATCATGAGAGATTACCTTTTTTCGGTGGCAACTTGAAACCCTCAATCTCGAAAACAAAAGTCATATGTAGTAAGAAGCATATAAATAAAACTTTCAAAAAATTCCAAACCCACAGACCAATCAAATTTCCAATCCCTAACCTTGACATCAAAACATATCTTCCTTTATTCAGTATCTCCTTATTAAGACTACCCAATGCATTCTTCAACACTACCATTAACACCGAACTCACTGGTTTAGCTGCCAATTAAAAAATAAAAAGAAAACACAAATATAACTGTGAGTGAATCAAATTATAAAACAATCATATTCAAATTTCAAACAAACAATTATATAAAATTAAAATACTGAAATTGCATACTTACAATACTAAAATAAAAAAATCAAGAATCATATTGGAATCATCCTCAACCCTAAAACACAACCCAAATAACAAATATGAATTGTGAACTTAAACCGTGTAACAAAGGGTAAGAGAATATGGTATACCTGATTAGATCAGATCTGAAAATGTAACTACCAAATGAAACTATATCAGATATGTAAAAAACGTAGAGAGAAACAGAGTGGACAGGATCTGGGAAGCGAAGGGAGGCAGCGGAGGGAGCAGCGGAGGGTGAAATGTGAAAGAGTTGCTATGGGAGGGTGAAATGGGCGAGCTGCGATGGGGAGAGAGAGTGAAAATGTAACAATGGGTAGTCTTGTGTGTAAGAGGGTTTGTGAGGGTCTGCGTGGGTGAGCGGGCGAGAAAGAGTGCGTTTCTGACAAAAGAGGTCGAGAGAGAGTGAGAAATGGGTAAGGTGAGTGTAAGTTACTAAAATGCCCAAAAATTTGAATTAAAGGGTAAGTTTGATGAATAAAAATGGGGGGAAATCAAATGTTTGAGGGATAAATTGGTAAAAAAGGAAGGGATGTGATCTCAACCATTAAAATGTGTAAGGAGGTGGCATCGATCCAAACCGTTAAATGTCATGAATAGTGAAAACACCATCCTACTTTATTATATATATATATATATATATATATTATCAAATTTTCAAAAAAACTGTATTTAAAAACAAGTTTACCAAACGCACACCAATAATTATAAACACAAAAAACTGAATTTTAAAACTGTATTTAAAAACATCGTTTAAATCGAGTTTTCTGAGTACCGAACCAAACAGGCCCTTTAACTTCCAAACTCCTGCACTAATATGGCTTACAATTTCCAAGTGGGAGGGATCCTCTACCTTTACTCAAAGCATTTAATATTTTTGTCTCCTACTCCTACAGTAATCCCAAATCCTATTAATTTATTGTCTTGAAATTTGTTCAAAATACTTAAGGGTTTTATTTTGCCATCACTGAATCCCAAAATTATTCTAGATTTTTTTACCTAATAACAATTTACATCCCTATAAGTTTATCTTAATTGTAAATATAGATTTTGACTATAAATTTAATTTTCAATTGCGCTTTTTGAAGTTTAAACAATGTTTAGGGATAAAGTTGAGTATTGAAGCAAAAAGTGCTTATTATCCGGATAAACAACTAAAACCCATAGTTATTTATTTTATATTTTTTGCAATGACATTTTTATTAACTTAGAGTTTACTTAATTGTCCAGTTTTTACGATTGATTGTTGTATGATCATTTATATTGATATATTTTATTATAGTATCAAATCCAATTAGTTATTCAATATGATAATTACAATTAAATCACTTTTGTTAGTTACTAGTTGGAATTATACATTCAAAGGAAAATTTCAAGACAATTTAATATCGACTCAATTATAGATGACTTTTGTGATTTGAAAATATATCAAGTGCAATTCTGAAAAGATTTTGAATTTTCTTTTTAACAAAGCACTGGTTTGCTTTTTGTGAAACTATTTACCTTTCGTGTATGCATATGCTTATATCAATTATTATATGCATTATATTATTGAAATTTTTCGTATAAATTTTTGGTCCCTCCAAAAATTAAATCCAGATTTCGTTCGTGGACTAGCTCTTTTTTCTTTAATAACATAAGATAAGGTTTAATAGCTGATATTGTCTATGGCTAAAGATGTACCAATAGTTATACATCACTTGTATTTAGTCTTACTTTTAAAAATTTATTTGTATCCACTCTCATATTTTTATTTTTTTAGTCGTTGGTTCTGTTGTAATAACTGTAGGACCCGTGTAATTCTCTGGGAAGAGAAAGAGAGTTGATTACAAAAAGGTTGAGAAATGTTCTGGGTAGTCATGGAACTTAATACAATTTAAAAAATATATGGAAGGAGAGCTTGAAAGAATATTGGACATGGGATTAAATCCAAAAAAACTATACTATTTACAACCTCAAAAGCAGTTATGCATTGATATTATTTTCTTAATATTTATACTTATCAAAATATACATAAGAAGATATTAAACGAAAATGTGAAAGCAACAAGAAACAACATGAGGGGAGCTTTAGTTTGGCTTATCCAAACACATAACTATAAAGAGAAAAGAAGTGGCTGAGTAGCAGCATCTGGTTCTCTGGCAGAGGGTGTGTGGTGTGGGGGAGTGGTCGGTCCTTTTACTGCTTTTGGAGGGTGCAAAACCAATCAGTAACAACACTCAAACCCCACCATTCATATATAATAAATATCTATGGGTACCCAACCAAATCCTCACTAGGGACGCCCAAATATTGGGATCTGAGGCCAACTTTTAAATTGAATAATCACGATAAATCAAATTGCAAAATATAATAAAATAGATTTTGAGGATGCTTTAAAAAAATGATATAAGAAACTTAAAACACAAAAGTGTTTTATCTCAATTTTAACCCTTATAAGGCCCTTTACACTTTTTTTTTTGCTGCTTTTAAGTATATTCTGTTAAAATTATGTTCTTTTATGTTTTTATCAAACTAAATTATATATAAATTATATCAAACTAAATTATATGTAACAATAAAAGCTAAGCAATTAAAAAATTACAAATCAAAAAGGTAAATTAGATCAAGTTAAACGTTGAACACTCTCTTCTTAAAACATGATTCGTCTCCCGCTAATGGTGCTTACGACTGAAACCAATTGACATTTGTCTCTCAGGATAATATAACCTTCGGCACGCGCAAAAAGTATTTCAAAATATGTGTCCCACTATTCAATAATGTTTGATACTTCATTTTACTCAATTAAAGTTCAAAATATATTGGAAACATTTTTCTCCCTTCTTAAATGTATGGACAAGTCTTGTTTTCATAAGCAAACAATGTGTTTTTTTTATGAAAATATATGTTTTTTTTGTTATGTCTACTATTTATAAATAACAATTGTACAGAATTATTAATTATTATATAATTCGGAATTAAAACAGAATTACTGAAATGAAACACTTACTTGAATTTGCAGAAATAATATAAGAATAAAAGAAATAATCCGAGCCCTGTTAAGAACAGTCTCCTTAAGACAATTTATTCCCTCCAATGTGCTCCGAGGTTGATGAATATTGTCTCCCAAGATAGAACGGATTTTTCCAATTAATTATGTAGCACAACAATAATTAATTTCAACGAACTCAAATTCTGTGGCTTTTACTCAACAACAATGCAAGATATGTTATGCAAAAAAAATAATTTCTGAAACAGATATGACAGGAATTTTCTGGAATAAAATGAAAGCAATTCTGGAGGAGGGAAATTTTTCATTGTTTTAAAAACGGAGGGAGGCATCTGTATTTATAGCAAAGTAGGTGACGGTTGGCAAATAACTATCAAAACAGTTAAACGAATTAACTGTTAATAAATGCCAACAGTTTATTAATTAATTAATTAATTTAGTAATTAATTAATAATTAAAGCCCAGAAAGTTAAATAAATTCGGCCCAAAAATGTAGGAGATTTTTATAAGCCCGAGCCCGAGCCGCGCCGGCCGGCCGGAAGGACGCGCGCGCGTGGACTTTTGACCGAAAGTCAACCCGTGCATAGCTTAGGTCATCTCCCCTTCAAAGAGTTGGGATACCCCAAGGTATCCACGCCTTAGTCCATACTTGGGGTGTTATTAACTCATCAAATTTCCACTACTCTTCCAATGTGGGACAAGAGTTAAAACACACCCAATTCATTAACTTTCATTGCTTTGTGACTCACTTTGGGAACATATTTATCATTCATAACTTATTAAAATTGGACGTATGAATATACTACGTTAATCTCCTTGCGGAGGTGAACGCGTTCGTATATGCTCCCACGATTTTCGTAGTGTTGGTCCCACCTAAATTTGAGCTCAAAGTTGCTCAAAATTCTGTCCAGAAAATTCTGGACAGCTTTCTAAAACCCAATTCAAGTCCAATTTTCCAACAATCCCCCACATGAACGATATATCGCTATAAATAAAACCAAACAGATGCTAATGCAGATGCAGACACAAGTTGAGTAAAACTGAAGACTTATTGCATCGGGAGAAGTAGCCTAGTGGCCTTGAACTTTCCTTAGTGATATAGTATCGGATTTACTTGGTTAATCAGTAGACTTCACGTCCTTGAACCGTCAACCGTTTTTGTAAACCTAGACAACAGTATTCACACAACAATTCTTCAACACGGTTGGTTCTCACGTTTGTGTTCATTTTGGCCGTGAACACCACTTGGTTCCGCAAGTATTTTAGAGAATATGCCTTTCATTATTCTCATAGAAGTGGCCCCCTTCTTACTCACGTAGGTGACTTCCATAAAGAGTATTCTGCAATACCCCACTTAGACGTACTAAGATATAGATGTCATTAAAAGCATAACTTATCCTAATTTCGTGGCAGATTTGCACTGTCTCATCTTTGGAATGGATAAGATTAAATATCCTACAGTGCTTACTGAATACAACGTAGTTCGGTTTGCCCATTGAACCTAGATCTTGGGATCTCCAGTCAGCTAGGTTGGGTTGCCACTATATTGATTCTTATTTATTTATAGGCTTTAGACCCATTCCTCTCGATGATCTTTCAACTTGCTCTCGGTTTAGACCTTTCGTTAGTGGATCCGATATATTATCTTTTGACTTTACATAGTCAATTGAGATAATTCCATTTGAGAGAAGTTGTCTAACGGTATTGTGTCGACGACGAATATGTCGTGACTTTCCATTATACATGTGATTTTGTGCCCTTCCAATCGCTGATTGGCTATTGCAATGTATACATATTGCGGGCACAGGTTTAGACCAATTTGGAACATCCTCTAAGAAATTTCGAAGCCATTCAGCTTCTTCTCCAGCTTTGTCTAGTGCAATGAATTCAGATTCCATTGTCGATCTAGCAATGCACGTTTGTTTTGAGGATTTCCAAGATACGGCTGCACCTCCGAGGGTAAACACATACCCACTCGTAGACTTAGAGTCTTTTGTATCAGATATCCAATTTGCATCGCAATGTCCTTCAAGAACAGCTGGATATTTTGAGTAGTGCAGTCCATAGTTTTGAGTATATTTTAAATAACCCAAAACTCTCAATATAGCTTTCCAGTGATCTCTTCATGGATTACTCGTAAATCGACTTAGCTTACTTATTGAGTATGCTATGTCCGGTCTCGTACAGTTCATGATATACATTAAACTGCCGATAATACGAGAATATTCTAGTTGAGATATGCTTTCACCATTATTTCTTGCAAGATGTAAATTTACATCTACGGGTGTCTTGGTAGGACTAATATCATACTTCTTGAATTTTTCAAGTACTTTCTCTATGTAATGAGATTTAGATAATATAAGTCCATCCGATGTTCTATAAATTTTAATTCCTAATATAACATCGGCGATTCCCATATCTTTCATGTCAAATCTACTACTCAACATTTGTTTTGTAGTTTTGACAATTTCCAAGTTACTACCCATGATAAGCATATCATCAACATAGAGGCATACAATGACATATCCATTATGAATGTATTTAAAGTAAACACATTTATCGCATTCATTAATTTTGAAACCATTTGATAACATTGCATTATCAAATTTTTCATGCCATTGCTTAGGTGCTTGTTTTAATCCATATAGTGATTTAACAAGCTTACATACTTTTCCTTCTTGTCCGGGAGCTTTGAACCCTTCAGGTTGCTCCATATAAATTTCCTCGTCTAGTTCACCGTTTAAGAATGCAGTTTTTACATCTATTTGATGTATTTCAAGTCCATTAATAGCAGCTATTGCTATTAACATCCGAATGGGCGTTATTCTTGTTACCGGTGAATATGTGTCGAAGTAATCCAACCCTTCCTTTTGCCTATAGCCTTTAGCTACAAGTCTAGCTTTATATTTATCAATTGATCCATCGGCCTTCAATTTCTTTTTGAAGATCCATTTATAACCTAACGGTTTTGAACCTAGTGGAAGATCCACTAGTTCCCGTGTATGATTTTGTAATATGGATTCAATTTCACTATTAATTGCTTCTTTCCAATTGGAAGCATCGGGTAAGGATATAGCTTCTTTATACGATTGAGGTTCATTTTCTAACAAATATGTTAGAAAATCCGGACCGAAAGAAGTCGAGGTTTTTGCTCTTTTACTACGTCTTGGTTCATCCTCTATTGATTCAATAGGTTGATGAGTACCACTTGTAGTAGCTTGATTTGTCCTTTTAGAAGGACCAGATTCTCGGGTCATGTTATAAGGGAATTCATTTTCAAAAAATAAATCATCCCTCGATTCAATAACCGTATTTACATGAATGTCCGAAATCTCAGATTTACAAACTAGAAATCGATATGCACTGCTATTAGTAGCATAACCGATGAATACACAATCCACGGTTTTTGGCCCTATTCTTACCTTTTTAGGTTTAGGAACCATCACTTTGGCTAAGCACCCCCACACTCGTAAATATTTATAGGAAGGTCTTCGACCTTTTCCTAATTCATAAGGGGTCTTGTGAGTCTTTTTGTGAGGTACTTTATTGAGAATGTAATTAGCAGAAAGTAAGGCTTCCCCCCACAAATTTTTCGGAGCTCCTCAACTTAATAACATTGAGTTCATCATTTCTTTCAAAGTACGGTTTTTGCGTTCAGCAACACCATTCGATTGAGGAGAATAAGGAGCGGTTGTTTGATGAATAATCCCATTTTCAGAACAAAATTCCTCAAATGGATATTCATATTCACCTCCTCTATCACTTCTAATAGCCTTTATCGTTTTGCTTAATTGATTCTCAACTTTATTCTTATATTGTTTAAATGCATTAATAGCCTCATCTTTACTATGTAACAAATATACATAGCAATATTTTGTGCAATCGTCAATAAAAGTAATAAAATACTTTTTCCCACCTCTAGTTTGAATAAATTTTAAATCACAAATATCGGTGTGAATTAAATCTAAAGGTTCAGTTATCCTTTCAATAGAATGGAAAGGTAATCTAGCTAATTTAGATTCCACACATATTTCACATTTATGATTTTTATCAATATTAAATTTTGGCAAAAATTCCAAGTTAATTAATCTACGCAATGTATCAAAATTAACATGTCCCAATCTAGCATGCCAAATATTAGATGACTCAATCAAGTAAGAAGAACTAGAAATTTCATTCATTGAAACAGATGTTTTTGGGGTTACAGTAAGAACATTGAGTTTAAAGAGCCCCTCATTTAGGTACCCTTTCCTACATACATGTCATTTTTAGGCAACACAAAGCGATCAGACACAAACACAAGCTTGAAACTATTTTTAGTAAAGAGAGATCCAGAAATCAGATTCTTTCGGATATCAGGCACGTGAAGAACATTGTTGAGAGTAAGTTCCTTTCCAGAAGTCATTTTCAGAGTTATCTTTCCTTGTCCCACCACCTTCGAAGTGGAAGAATTTCCCATAAAAAGATTTTCTTCATTTTCCAAAGGCTTATAGGTGGTGAACATCCATTTGTTTGCACAAATGTGTTGTGTGGATCCAGTATCCACCCACCATTCCTTGGTATTTCCAACCACGTTACATTCAGAGACCACGGCAGAAAGATTCATATCCGCCAAATTATTGACTATATTCACACCCTCAGTTACATTTGATTGAGAATTGTTTTGATTTTGATTCTTCGGCTTACGACACTCGCTTGAGCGGTGTCCAGGTTTACCACAATTTTAGCATTTGCCTTTGAACTTTTTCTTGTTATGTTTGGAAGTGCCTTCCCCATCATACTTTCGTTTGTTCTTCTTATGACCTTCAACGACATGAACCTTTGATTTCATCGGATTCTTCCCACTTTTCTTTTGAGACTCACGGTTGTCTTCTTCGATTCTTAGCCTGACCACCAACTCCTCCACATTCATCTCCTTACGCTTGAACTTGAGATAGTTTTTGTACAAAGTCCATGATGGTGGCAACTTTTCAACAATTGCAGCAACTTGGAAAGTTTCACTAATTGACATTCCTTCAGCATGAATGTCATGGAGGATCACTTGGAATTCTTGCACTTGCGAGATCACAGATTTAGAATCAACCATTTTGAAGTCCAGAAAACGCCCAACGATAAATTTCTTCATCCCAGCATCTTCAGTTTTATACTTCTTTTCCAAAGAATTCCATAATTCCTTGGATGTTTTGATCGTGCAGTAGACATGGTACAGTGTCTTGTCCAAGTAAGCCAGAATATAATTCTGGCATAGGTAGTCTGAATGCTTCCAAGCATCGACAACAGCAACCTTTTCAGCGTCATCTCCCTCTGGAATAGAGGGGCAATCTTCATATATAAACCTGCCCAGTTGGCAGGTAGTAAGATAGAAGTACATTTGTCCTTGCCAACGTTTGAAGTCATCCCTAATGAACTTTTCCGATTTCTCCCCGTGTGGCATAGATACGGGTGCAGTCACATTTGTGTTGGTGACAATCATTTTCGCAGGAATAGTGTTCGTACTTTGCGATTCCATTTCTGTCACAAAAACAGAATTTTTATCAATGATAAAATTCATATATAATGAATTAACCAAAACAGAATACAAAATTCTGTGCACCAATTTCCTCCAAATATAATTCACAATAAATGATTTTCAAAAGAATTCCAACAAAATTCAGAATTAAACTATAATATAAACGGAATTCCGTACAAAACAGAATTAAATATAAAATCTGTATCACACTAATTTTTAATAATAAAAAGAATTCTGTAAAAAATAGAATTATAATTTAAAGATTAAAAATTTTACATAAACAAATTTTAACAAGAATACACAAATAAAATTTTATTTTGTAAACAGTATAGAAATTAATTTCTGTACCAAAACTGTTTTTACTAATTTCTACAATAAAGCAATAAATTTATTCATTTTATTCTGTCAAAACACATTTATTTTCAACAAATAAATTTCTGTAATAAAAAAATTTATGTACACTAAAAAACAGTATAACTTAATAAATTGTCTTAAGATTGTTATGTCTACTATTTATAAATAACAATTGTACAGAATTATATAATAATTAATAATTCTGTACAATTGTTATTTATAAATAGTAGACATAACATTTTTATAACAGTCCTTTTATACATTTTTTTATAAATTATTATAATTAATGGTGAGGAGTCACGATATAAAGAACAATCACAATTTTTAACGATGCTTTAAAAAATACTTTCAAAAAAATTATATATAAGTTCTAATAATTTTACAACAAAATGGGATATTTTGACACCAAATTTTGCACTCATTTTATATCCATTTGGATCTAAAAAATATGTCACATAATTCCTAGCTTGCCTTTCATAGCTAAATGAGGGTCTCTCCATGACGACCACGTCAACATCACTTTGGAGACCAAATGTTTTTAGTTTTCAACGTACAACTTGATATGTTCAGTGAGTGGGGATCCAAGCCATACAAAAAATGTTTAAAATCTTCAATTATTAAGAGTGCTACCGGCGTTTACGGTAAACTTGTACATCTGGCCAAAATAATTTGCAGTGCAATGAGTAAATGAGTGTATATGGACATTGGTATAGTATTTAGTTGATAAAAATTGGGGGAAATTACTCTTAGATTTCTCATAAATAAATTTTAAATATTAAAATTTTTTTGACAAATTTTAAATATTTAGGTTCATTAATTTTCTTCTTATAAAAGTTCACGCTAGCGGCATAACAAGCGGACCTAATAATAAATTGTCCTTAAAAATTTTAAAATTATTACCAAGAAACCTAATTGTAAATTGCCGTAAAAATAACAACCCTCTATTTTTTAGCAGCGCACAATTTGAGAGAAGTTGGGACATAATTTTCAAACGGAACATAATGTTTCATTGGAGAATCTGGGATTTATTCTCAGGTGGAAATTAGTATTCTATGAGAGATTAATTGGATCTCCCATATTGGTATACATGCCAGCATATTTAGAACCTTGGTTCATACGTGGCCCAAAATAAATTTTAAAAAAGAGAGACTAAAAAAGCCATCTCCAACTCAAATGTGTAAAAAACACATGGATCCTACGTGCTATCTTCATTTCTGTTTTTTTTTCTAGAGAAGATGAGGAAAAATAACTGCTATGATGAGTTGGCCGAGATTTCAGCACTAGAACATACCCTATAGAGGGTCAACCTCACAGTATGTATTTTTTTTTGGCCACGTTAGATCCTAGGCCCTTTTTACTTTTGCATTGGAGTGTGATATTTTATCCTAACATGTGTGAATCCTACATGTCACTTAAAATCCTCTTGTTAAAAGCTTGCATTTGAGATGCTCTTATATTTCAAATTTTTTTCGTTGCCCTCTCACTCAATAAACCCAACATAAAATATTTTCAACATCATCCATTTAATCTTTTCAAATCCTCATGCTTGACACTAGCTACTCAAAATATTGTTTTCAAATCCTCATAATTACCCATTTTAATTTATATTTTTACTATCCAATAAAAAAGACTCTGTTTGTAGAAATTCTAAAAAATCACAAACCACTCCAAAAACTGCCTATTCTTATCGACAAAACGACATAACAATCTTTTAATTTTTTCCTTTCCAAACCATTGTTTTAATTATTTACAACTCCCTATAAAGTTAATTTTTAAATTGTCCTATTTTATCCTCTACGTAAGACCTATTTTTTATTTGGAATATTTACAAACTCTTATCTAAAACAAAAACATTAATATTTATAAAAACACGTATGACACCAATAGGCAATGGTGCGCAGAAGAAATTTAATGTCGTTAGAAGACAAGATTTTGTGTAGTGCTTACGTGAAATAAACCCTTGATGCTGAAAAGGTTTTGTCTCATGTTATCGCAAAAACATTCAATTCTCACGTGGAGACAATCGAAGCACGAACTGGAGGTAGTTTACAAACAAAGTTTGTTCATATGCATATTAAGTTATGCTTTATGTATTCAAGTTGAAACATGTACAAATTTTAAATCGGGGCAGTGGAACGAACCAGGCCGATTGACTTAGTTTTATTTATTTTTTTTCTCTTAAATACAATATGAAATTATTTAAAATTAAATCAATTGTTTCACAATTTATGCCCTATTTTTAGGTTAATCAAGCCTGTGCAGAGTTTGCAGTGGAGAATAAAGGCAAGCAATTCATGTTCGACATGTGCTACCAAATTTTAAAAGAGTTTCACAAGTTTCAACTTACTCAAACAAGCCTCGAGACCCCCACAATTTCATTTTTATATGAATTCTCCTAGTGGGGATGCACACGAAAATGGTGGAAATGGATCACCAGTAGTTTAAAAGGAAAAAAGCTAAGGCGAGCAATGTTAAAGTTAACAACTTGGTTTTAAATGGTGTTTCATCATTTAATGAATATACGTAAAGAAATGCGAGGAAGATAGAGAAATGAACCAGTAATTTGGCCTAAACTTACAACCATCTTTGAAAATGAGAAAAGAGGAAATTCAAATGCAGTGGCATAGAGAAGAGAGTCGTGAAATAAAATCCAAAGAATCTATAATGTTTAAGGGAACATCAAATCTTAACCCAACCTTGACGGAGTCCCATCCATATCGAGCCCCAAAAATAATGAATCGTAAAAGATAACATATGTTGTTTTTGCAGGATTACCCATCATCCGAAAGCTTCCAATAGTAACTACTATTTGTGGTGTTCGAATATTAAACGTATTTTCAATTTGTAGTGTTTGAGTATTTGTATCGCACAATTAGTTAATTTTCCTTTTACTTAAAATTGAAGAGTACTCTTTCATTTCTCTATCTCTACTTCACTAAATTCAAACCGAGGATCAATATAACATAAGATTTTTCAAAACATAAAAGAAGGAACATAAACATAAAATAATTTTCAAAGAGGCATTCGCAAAAGTAAACCATATGTGTTCCATCAGGTCCATAATTAGCTTTAGGTGTTCTCATTTGTCACTCATGTGAACATTTCTCCCAGTGTAAGCCTAATGGTCATCAACATCGTCTCGCTGAACTTCAATATCCTCTTTTAACGAGTCATTATATTCTTTACGCCAATACAAGTCCCTTCCCTCGTCTTTCAAAATAATATTACGAAGATAAATAAATGAGTCCATGATTATTACAAGTTAGCTTTACTATGTAGCTGAGAAGGTTCTCTAATAAAAGCAAACCTTAATTATAGATTCTCGAATACATGCTCAACATCTTTGCAAATACCCTCTTGCGGCTAACCAAATAATTTCTCCTTTTGGTTACTTGGTTTCTTCAAGGTTTTCATAAGTGTTTCATACAGGGGATAAATTCCGTTAGCGAGGTAATACACCATATTTAATTTGAACCGTTAAGTTTGAAACTTATCGGCAGATTTTCTCCATAAAGAACAACATACAAAAAGGTTGATCTACTCAAAACATTTATGTCGTTACAAATTCTTGGCATTACAAGAAAAGTATTGCCAAATTCATAGATTATAAGATGCAGCTAATTATGTTATAATCATAGCACCCATCCCGTGCCCTTTATGTTGTCCATTTAATTCCGTTGGAAAATTCTTTCACACCTAATGCAAATAGTCTATACTCCGTAACATCCCCGAAAAAAATGCGATTTTCATTATATTTGGTAATTCGTGCAATATTTAGAGGGGTTAAATGTCATGTATACTTGGGGATACATAATACTAGTACAACTTTAGAAAATTATGTTAAGGCCTCTTAAGCTATAAAATCGCCAATTAATACAAAGATACTCCCCCCCAAATATCGGCAAAGCACCCATACAATAATATGCGAAACATAACAACAACCTTTTGGTGAGATAGCAAGCCGATACATCCCAAACATCTGGTTTTTGGATAAAGTAGTTGTTGTGAGCAATAACTGCATCCTAAATGCAATTAAAAATGCTATGTTACATTCAAAAATGTCGTCTACACTTCCTATCATTGTACACTGGTTGTGTGAAAAATAGTTTTCCCACAAACTATCATGACCAACTAGTCTTGACATATTAACTATTTCCCTCATTTCACATCCTCGCTGACTTAAAGCTGATTTTGTAATGCATTTGACTGCACCATATGCATGATTGTAGTTGCATCAAGTGCTTATTACTGGCTTGTTTTGCCGACGATGATTTAGACTTAACAACTCTTTTATGTTATCCATTGCTTGAATTGTACACAAAACATAATACCTCTTTTTATAGGAAAATAAGTTCATCTCAAATATAGTTTTATTCGCGTGAGTTATTGTGAAACGTACAAAACATGTACGTCTATCTGACGTGTTATCGGATGGAAAAATATGTTTGTTTGTCCGAGGTAAAAAAATTATTAATCATAAGTTAATTTATACTTAATCCCTATCATAACCTAAATCGTCATGTTTCACAAAATACTTCCACAGTTAAATTAATAAAATACTTCCATAGTTAAATTAATAAAATACTTCCACAGTTACATTAATATAATACTTCCACACTTGCATACATAAAAATTAACTAAACACATAAAAACATGTTTCATAAATAGTCATCACCCTGATCATTACCCGAATCATTGTCACCCCGATCATTACCCAAATCTGGTATAAGATTTCTCCACCAATCGTCGTAAGGTGGAGTAGGAATATAAGTCTCAATGTATTGTTTCGGCCAAGCACTCTTGTTTCCATACGACCATCAAATCCTAGTAAACATTATGTCAAATAAAATGAGGAAATATTTTTTTAAAATTGGTGACATGGGAGAAGAATTCAAAGAAAGAGAATTGGAGAGCATGTTTGCAATTTTTGGATGATTTTATTTTTGTACTTGTCATTTTTTTGTTTTAATGTATATTTGGGTAAATGGGAGATAAAACTATTCCCTGGAAAAATGTTTGCAGGGACTTTGTGAATTTGGAAAAATGTTGTAGGGTTCCCCCCCCCCCCAAAAAAAAAAAAAAATTAATTCTTTATAATTTAATCTAACCACAACAATCTTAACTTATTAAGGTTTATTTTTCTTTTTTGACCATTACTCACCTCATTCAATCTTGTTTTTCCCTAAAACTATTTGTTATATATAAAATATGGGACACCATGTGAGCCTATCAAGAGGTGGCACGTGTCCTCATTAAGGGAAGAAAGAGAGGTCGACTTGATGTACAATCTTCTCGGCTAGGGGCAATTAGGTCGGCTTAGGTATAAATGTGATCGTCCCTACCATTTTCCTTAATTTTCTCATTACTATTAATACGGTGATAGTTAATAGTGTTAATTATCCCCGTCAATACCAACCTCACATCAGCTTACATACGTGGTGAAATGTTAACAGTCGCGATTATCCTACTTGTACACGTTAGGAGGTTACACAATATCCTACCTTTATTGTGTTGTAAACATTTCATAATCATCTATCCCCTAGAATATAAAAGATGTTATCGCCTGACCTATAAAGTCACTCCACCTATCCTACTATATTCTCTCTCTTTAATAACTACCTATAAATAGCACTCAATCCTACAAAACAAGGGATTCAAAATTATTCCACTAATTGGCTATAGGCAAACCCCAGGGAGAGAACTGACATAATTTGTATCCTCAATTTTCATGGATATTACCAAAGGAAATACATAAAATTAATACTTCATCTGTGGACATAGGCACCATATTGGGCCTAACTATGTAAATCCCTATTTTCTTCTTTATCTCCCATCTCACTCCGTTTCTCCAAAATTAGCATATCCGTAACTATAACTTCCTTTTTTTTATTGTTTATTATTAGAAGTCCCTAACTAAGACCATAAACCAGTATACCAATTTTAGACAATAAAAGATTGGTACCGTCTGTGGGAACAATCGACAGGCCATTATTATTTCCTACCATCCTTTGTCCTAAAACACTTTTCCCCATTTTCAACGGTTCAGTAGAAAATTCTAGGAAATGGCAGATAACCCAGAGAGTAGCTGTGCAATAGAAGCACATCCACCCTCCACACCTGTCGGGATGGGTGACATACAAGGAATATTGATAAGCCTAACAAAGGGCCATGAGGCAATGTAGGATAGCATGAAACAACTGCCATAGACATTCCAAGCTAGACAGGATAACTCTGGAGTGGGTCCTTTCACCCTGGTCGAAATAGGAACCTCAAAAAGGAGAGGAAAAATGCGACCCTTAGCCTCTGTAGAGATAGGAGGCACGCTTATAGAGTTCACGCTCTGGAAAATCCAAGGAGGTAAAATATGGGGTCACAAGATGGAAGAAGTACGTCCATGCACTCTGGATTTAAAGAAGATAAAACGTATCTCCCTAGGGCTACTTCTTCCCTCGGAACGACTAGGTATGATGAAAATTAATCCTTCTCTGAGGAGAGGCCCAGTATACTGGAAAGGCTGAGTAGAGGGTTAATATTTAATCGTCTGGGCCCATATAAAAAAATGGGCCAATAACAAGTATGTCTCTGAGAAATCAGTGAGCGTCGAGAAGAATTAATTTGATCTGTCACCAGGAGAACACAATGCTCGGCCAAGTCCAAAACGAGCATGATGAGATCGGCCCAAGCCAAGAAATCTTCTTAGGAAGAGAGCTCATTAGAAAGTTGAGGCCGATCAATCAGGATAGTCGCGATTAAAGTCGAGCAAGAAGACCAGACTTGGAAGGAATCCATCCAGCATTTGGAGGACCGTTTGAGAGAAATTTTTAGATCTAAAAACCCGTTGCATAAAGACTTTGTGAATGGAACCTTATTCCTCCTAGCGATCGTGGGTTATCAAAGACTTTCGAAATTCAAACATCGATCATTACGTCAAGTTATGATGGAAAAATATATGTATTCAGTTTCGAATAAAATGCGTTGTCGAGCCATATCTAACATGTTCATATGATCAACACAAATTTAGTATAGTAGTCTGCCATGCGAGCAAATTTTCCCAATAGTTAACCGATCTCTTTTGCAGTAATTTCTATTTCAGAGACAAGCTAGGCAAGAGAGTTGCCTACTTGTTCAACATGTGACAGAAAGCGATGAGAGCATGTGCAAGTTTATTGCTCGCTTTAACAATCCAAAGCTTGAGTAGTGGATTATAATAAGAAAACTTTTATAACCCTTGATGAGTGGATTACAGTCAGGAAAGTTATTCTAGGTGTTGGCCAAAGAACCATTGAAGACAATGACAAAAATCTTGTCAGGGCAGGCAAAATTATGAATGTCGAGTAGGTCAACCATGGCTACTAAAGAGTCAGGTCACACAAAGGCTAACACTAGTAATAATACCGAAAAGAAGGAACAGAAAGATAAGAAAGTCGAGAAGCTGAAAAGGTATGCAGAGTACACCCTTATTGACTATAGGTATTCATCATATCCTTGAGGAGATCCGAGGAAATAAAGACCTGAGTTGATTCGAGCAACTAAAAGCCACATGAAATCTTCAGGAAAAAATAAAAGGGGACGAGATGATAATTCAGAGGACGAACCTGATCTAACTAAGAAACTCAAAGAGACAGTTCATGAGATCAAGACGATCTCTTTCGAGTGCCATTTTATTGCCTGTGGAGATGATGGAGGAAGAGACAAACTTGCTGAAAGGAAGGCCTACCTTAATGAAGTGAAAACTTGCGCTCATATTAGGCTGATCAATCTAATAGTTAGTGTGAATACCCATAAAAGGAAGGTAAATAAAGATCTCCCGATTATTGGATTTTCTAAAGATGATTTATCTAGTGTCTTGTACCTTCACAATGACCTTCTGGTCGTTACTATAATGGTGAATGAAAGAAAAGTAGCAAGGATCCTCGTCGATAATGGTAGCTTAACGTATGTAATGTTCTACAATTACTTTGGAAGCTTGAGAGTTAGGGACATCAAATTAGCACCCTACCATCGGCCACTGATCGATTTCTCAGGTAAGAAGGTATACCCCTTAGGAACAATCGAATTGGAGGTTATAGTAGGTATCTGGCCAACATGCCGAATAGAAAACGCACATTTCTTCATCCTAGATATAAATGCTCACTAGGCGTATAACATCATACTCGACATAGTAGGGATGAAGAAGTTCAAGGTCGTTCCTTCTACTGTTCACCAATAATTGAAGTTTCCTAACCATTATGGAGTTGGTGAAGTAAAGGTAAACCAAGTAGAGGCCAGAGAATGCTACTACACTTCGACCGACTAGGAAGAGCAGAAGAAATTGACGACAACCTACCAGATGGAAATGATAGATCTATGAGATGAGGAAAATTGGTCAATGGGCAGGTTGTTGAATAAATTAAGTCTATTATTCTTGATAAAGAGCACTCTAAGAAGGCCGTTCAAATTAGCTCGTCACTGGATCCCAAACTTACGAAAGATCTAATCAATTTTATCAAACAGAGAAAAAGTGTGTTTTCTTGGAAGACATGCTAGGAATTGATCCAAATTTCATATGTCAGGAGTTGAGTATAATCAAATGGGTCATACTAGTCAAACATAAGCGGTGAGTTTTTTATCAAGAAAAGAACATGGCAGTTTAAGAGGAAGTCTAGAATTTATAAAAAGCCAATTTCATGTAGTGTCAAATATCCAGAGTGGGTATCCAACATGGTAATGGTCCAGAAGAAGAATAACAAGTGGCGAATGTGTGTAGATTTCACTAACCTGAACAAAGAATGTCCTAAAGATCATTACCCACTACCTAATATTGACTAGATAGGTGATGCCACCTTGGGACATGAGCTACTTAGCTTCAGAGATGCTTACTCAGGGCACAATTAGATCAAAATAAAGATGGAGGATCGGGAGAAAACATCGTTCGTCACCAGTAGAGGTACTTACTGCTACAATAATATGCCCTTTTGGACTAAAAAATGTTGGGGCGACATATCATCGACTGGTAAACGAAGTGTTCAAAGAGAAGATCGAAAAGAAAATGGAAGTGTATGTCGATGACATTCTCACAAAGAGCAAAAATGTTGCTGACCACATCAAATACTTATCGCAAACCTTCGACCAGTTAGAGAAATACCAGATAAATCTCAAACCAATAAAGTGTGTCTTCAGGGTGAAGTAAGGAATGTTCCTAGATTTCGTTGTTAACCAAAGAGCAATCGAGGCCAATCCTGACAAGATCCAGGCATTGGTTGGTATGCACTCCCCAACAAATAAGAAGGAAATGCAGAGGCTGACGGAACACGTGGCAACACTTAATGGAATCTTTATTGAGCCACTAATAAATGTATTCCATTCTTTAGGTTGTTAAGAAAAACTTTCAAGGGAACGAAAAATGCGAAAATGCATTCCTGGAGTTAAAACGGTACTTGGGATACACACCACTAGTATCGAGACTAATTTTAGAGGAGAAACTCTATCTTTATTTATCCGTATCACAATTTGCAGTCAGTTCGACTCTATTATGATAAGAGGAAGGAGTACGAAGGCCTATCTACTATACTAAAAAAGTATACCGTGTGGGAGGAATTTAGTGTCCCAGACTGGAGAGGTTAGATTTTGCACTAATTGAAGCATCTAGAAGAATGAATCCGTACTTCAAGCCCATGTTATCGTTATCTACACGGACCTTCCTCTACGATAAGCCTTTCATAGGCCTAAAAAACTAGGAAGACGGATGGCTTGGTCAATGGAACTAGTGGAATATGACAGTCAATACGAGCCAAGGATGGAGATCAATGGCTAAGCTGTAGCAGATTTCATTGCCAAATTCACTTACGAGGAACAAATCACTGAGCAGATTTCTTCGAAAAAGATCTCACCAATGACAGAAAAGCATACTTCCAATAATGAAACCTCAGACCCAAACCAAACCGAGCAAACATTACACCAAAAATAGCAATTTGGCACACCCTGATATTAAAAATATGACACAGTTTAAAATTGTGCCAAATTCTGTCACGGTTTAATGACAATCTGGCACACTTTAAAACAGTGCCAAACTTGGGCACTGTTTTAAAGTGTGCCAAAATTTGAGTACACTTACTAAAATATAAAACACCTAAAAAAATTCACTATACTCAGAATTTTGGTATCCCGTTCTCTCTTCTCTCTAAACACCGCGTAGTCACGAGAGTCCCGATTTGAGAATACGACGATAATTTTAAAATATATAGACCATGGCTTAAAAACATGTTGTTAGAGGGTAGAAACTCAAACTAGACCCCAAACGGCCCCGTAAGAGGCAAGAACATCTCGCACGAGACCATTGTAACTCATAGGAACTAACTGCATAGTCATGGGACTCCCGATTTGAGAATACAATGATAATTTGAAAATACCTAGGTTAGGCTTAAACACATGCCGTTGGAGAGTGAAAATCCAAACCAACCCCCAAACGGCCTCGTAAGAGGCACGAACATCTCGTACGGGACCAATGTATCTTGTAGGAACTGACCGCCTAGTCACGAGAGTCCCGATTTGAGAATTCGATGATAATTTAAAAATATCTAGACTTTAAAAATATGTCGTTAGAGGGTGAAAATCCAAACCAACCCCCCAAAAGCCCCATAAGAGGTCTGAACACCTCATATGGGGCCGATGTAACACGTAGGAACTAACCGCCTAGTCATGGGGAATACGGTTAGATAATATGACGATAATTTAAAAAATATCTAGACTATGGCGTAAAAATATGCCGTTAAAATGGTGAAAACCCAAATCAGCCCCCAAACGGCCCCATAAGAGGCACGAACACCTCGTACGGGACTAATGTAAACTGTATAAATTGACCGTGTAGTCATGGTTCTCCCGATTTGAGAATATGATGATAATTTTAAAATATCTAGATTAGGTTTAAAAATAAGTCGTTAAAGGGTTAAAATAAAAACTCGCTCCCAAACGGCCCCGTAAGAAGCACAAACACCTCACACGAGATCAATGTAATTTGTAGGAACTGAACGCATAGTCATGGGTCTCCCGATTTGAGAATATGACGACAATTTGAAAATATCTAGATTAGGCTTAAAAACAAGCCGTTAAAGGGTGAAAACCCAAACCAGCTCCCAAATGGTCCCGTAAGGGGCACGAACACCTCGCACGGGACCAATGTAACTTGTAGGAACTCACTGCGTAGTCACGAGTCTCCTGATTTGAGAATATGACGATAATTTGAAAATATCTAGATTAGGCTTAAAAATAAGTCGTTATAGGGTGAAACCCCAAACCAGCCCCCAAGCGACCCCGTAAGAGGCACGAACACCTCGCAAGGGAACAATGTAACTTATAGGAACTGATCGCGTAGTCACGGGTCTTCCGATTTGAGAATATGATGATAATTTGAAAATATCTAGATTAGGCTTAAAAATAAGCCGTTAAAGGGTGAAAACCCAAAGTAGCTCCCAAACGGCCTCGTAAGAGGAACACCTCGCACGGTACCAATGTAACTTGTAGAAACTGATCGCATAGTTACGATTTTCTCAATTTGAGAATATGACGATGCTTTGAAAATATCTAGATTAGGCTTAAAACAAGCCGTTAAAGGGTGAAAACTCAAACCAACTCCGAAACGGCCCCATAAGAGGCACGAACACCTCGCACAGGATCAATGTAACTTGTAGGAACTTATCGCATAGTCACGGGTCTCCCAATTTAAGAATATGATGATAATTTAAAAATATCTAGATTAGGCTTAAAAATAAGCCGTTAAAGGGTAAAAATCCAAACAAGCCCCCAAACAGTCCCTTAAGAGGCACAAACACCTCGCACGGGACCAATGCAACTTGTAAAAACTGATCGCATTGTCACGGTTCTCCCGATTTGTGAATATGATAATAATTTGAAAATATCTTGATTAGGCTTAAAAATAAGCTGTTGAAGGGTGAAAATCCAAACCAGCTCCCAAACGGTCCCGTAATAGGCACGAATACCTCGCACGGGACCAATGTAACTTGTATGAACTGACCGTGTAGTCGCAGATCTCTCGGTTGGAGAATATGACGATAATTTGAAAATATTTAGATTAGGCTTAAAAATAAGTCGTTAAAGGGTGAAAATCCCAACCCAACCCTCAAACAGCCCCGTAAAAGGCACGGACACCTCGTACGGGACAAATGTAACTTGAAGTAACTGACCGCGTGGTCACGGTTATCTCGGTTTGAGAATATGATGATAATTTGAAAATATCTAGATTATTTTTAAAAACATGCCATTTGAGGGTGAAAACCTAAACCGAACCCCAAATGGCCCCGTAAGAGGCACGAGCACCTTGCACATGGATAATTTAACTCGTAGGAATTGACCGCCTAGTCACAGGTCTCCCGGTTTAAGAAAATGACGATAATTTGAAAATATCTAGAGTAGGCTTAAAAATAAGTCCTTAAAGGGTGAAAACCAAAACCAGGCCCCAAACGACCCTATAAGAGGCACGAACACTTCGCACGAGACCAATGTAACTTATAGGAATTGATCATATAGTCACGGGTCTCCCGATTTGAGAATATGATGATAATTTAAAAACATCTAGATTAGGCTTAAAAACAAGCCGTTAAATGGTGAAAACCCAAACCAGCCCCCAAACAGCCCCTTAAGAGGCACAAACACCTCGCACATGACCAATGTAACTTGTAAGAACTGACCGTGTAGTCACAAGAATTTTGATTTGTGAATACAATAATAATTTTAATCCGTATATGCAAATTTTCAGCTTGAATAATATTTTTTTTAAATTACTCGATTACTTCTCCTTTTGTATCTTATTTTTTTGCAGGATAACATTTTATCATTAGCTTTTATCCACATGGAACACATGAAGTTAATGGTCTACAACAAGGGGATTATTTACTTAATGTCATTAATATTCAGGATTCTATTTTTTTGTGTTATGGTCGTGCGGGCTTTTGTAGTTTTATTGTTAGCTTTTATGGTCGTGCATGCTTTGTAATTTTATTATTATATTTTATGTCCATACGGGCTATACATTACGTAGGTATTATATTAGCAGGTTTTAGAATGTTCAGAATATAGAGGAAATCCTGTCCAATTTTGGTCTGTGAACTATTATTACTTGTAATATTTTGAAGTTTGTATGTACATTTGCTTATTAACAACTTTCGAGATTCATAATTTGTGAATTTTGTTGTTTTCAAATAATTGATTTTTTTCTTTGATCCAAAAAATTTGGCACAGTTCAAAACCTTGCCAAAAGTGTATCATTTTTTGGCCCGGTTTTTAACTGTGCCAAAAGAGAATCAAAATATACTCGATCTGGCACAGTTATAAAGTGTGCCAAAAGTGTCCCAGAAATATCAAATTCTGGCACAGTTTTAAAGTGTGCCAGAAGTGTTCCTGTTTGGTCAAATTTTTTACACTTTTGAGCTATGCTAGAAAAAACTAACAATTTTGGAGCACCTGATTCTGGCACAGTTCAAAACTGATCCAGATTTGATCTGGCACAGTTTTAAACAGTGCCAGATTGTTGTTTTTGGTGTAGTGAAACTTATTCGAAAGAGATCTCGCAAATCCAATAAGACGAGAAGACTCATGTAGGAGATAACCCAAACACTCAATTATCTGATCACCGTAAAAACATTCCAAAATCGTCAACCAAACAAGAAAAAATTTATCTCAACATAGAGAAAAAACACTTATCAGGCATATAGAGATGATCGTCGGGGGGGGGGGGGGGGGGGGGGAGGGGGAGTTTAAAAAAGAGCTTCCTGTATGAAAAATATTTGTGGACGGTTAGTCCCGCACCAATAGAAGTGGAGCAAGTCTAATAGTCACGACGCCGAATGAGATCGTTGTCAAATATGCCCTTAGGTTCCAATTTGAAGCCTCCAACAATGAGGTAGAATATGAGGCTCTTATAGAAGGATTTGGGATAGCTTCATCACTGGGCGCTGAGCAGATTCTGGCACACAGTGATTTACAATTAGTAGTCAATCAGTTGTTGGGAATATATGAGACAAGAGAGGAATCTATGATCAATTATTTGGACAGTACGAAGTGGTGGTCACCAAAATTTCTAGGGGTAAGGATGCTAAGAATCCCCAGAGTAGAAAATACCCGAGTAGATGTACTTGCCCAAATAGCATCAGCCACAAGAACATAACTATGAAGAATCGTCCTAGTGGATATTCTCATGCATCGCAGCACTTATGAAGATACAATCAAAATCATGAAGATATACCTCAGACCGTCTTAAATGGATCTGACACGAGCTTATATAGAAACATGAATTGTACTATTAGACCCCAAATAAGCAAGAAAACTCTGTTACAAGGCAGTAAACTATGTCTTAGAATGAGGAATTCTGTTCAGGAGAGGATACATTATCTCGTTCTTGCGATGTGTTCATTTGGCCAAAGTAAATGATTTAATCAAAGAAGTACATGAAGGATCTTATGGAGAACATTCAACAGGGAGATCATTTGTGAAGCATGTGGCTACACAGGGCTATTACTGGCCCACTATGAAAGTGGATTACACTAATGTGGATTGCACCTATAAAAGCACCTATTACTGGCCCACCATGAAAGTGGATTGCATCTATAAAATCACTTCACCTGTTCCACTATATTCTCTATCTAATAACTACCTATAAATAGTACTTAATCCCACAGAATAAGGGATTCGAAATTATTCTACTAATTTTCTATAGGCAAACCCTAGGGAGAGAACTGACAGAGTTTGTACTATTATTTTCATGGCTATTGCCTAGTTAATAAATATAATTAGCACTGCACTTATAGACGTAGGCATTATATTCGGCCTAACCACGTAAATCCTTGATTTTTTTCTTTATCTCCCATCTCGCTCTCTCCCTCCCAAATTCGCAAGTCTATATCTATAATATCCTTATTTGTAATTATTTATTATCAGAATTTCCTAGCTATATCCATAAACCATTATACAAATTTTAGACGATAACACTGTTCTTTACTTATCCATCCACTAAAATATTTAACCTTAGTAATTTCAAACCAAAAATCCAAATATCAAACAAATATCTTTTGACAAACATTTGTGTTAATATTGTGAATGTATTGGTTTATAATATTTTGAGTCAGGTTTTTTAGGACCTAACCCAACCTGTTACACTTAAATAAGGTTAAGTGATATGCATTGGATATCTTCACTGTGTGTGTGTGCGCGATTAACCTAATTAAATTCGTTAAAATAGGCATAATAAGCATTAAGAAGTTGAAATTGTGAGAGTAGACTAGATTAGGAGAATCCCGACTAAAACATACACTAAATTAGGAGAATCCCAAGAAAACCCCATAGTCTTTAGGGTTCACAACGACGTAACTCTTTCGACGCTCTAGAACTACCAAAAAATAACTCCTGATTACTCAATCCTTGGTGACATACCCTAAATAACTTCTGACTTGAGAAGTTTGCTAACCCCCACCTCTAACTAATCAGAGGGCGGATAGCAAGGTCTTCCACACAATCCTCAAAAGGCACCACATTGATAATAAACTGGTACGAGTTATTACACGCAACTTTACCAATTGTAATTACTCCTCCCAATTATCTTTAAAGTCTAAAATACGCATTCCTAGTATATCTTCCAACATCTTAGTCACCATCAGTCTGCGGGTGATACGCCTTGCTCAACGGCAACTCTATCCCCATCGCCTCCTGACAACTCTACCAAAGGTTAGACAGAAGGGTCTTATCTTGCTCCATAACAATTTTGAGCGAAACCTCTTGTTGACTTATTTTATGTTTTGAATAAAATGTTGGGCACACTGCCCGACTGTGTAATTCACCCAAATTAGTAATAACTACTCCATCTATATCAACCGATCTCAAAATATTTTTCAAGAAAACTTGGATCTTTGGATGACCAATATCTTCTCTATTCAAATATTACATCACCCTTTACTATTTATTTAATCATGAAAATAATACATTTGGATGACTAATTTAAAATGATTAAATAAATCATCTTAATAAATATTGACGGTCGAGACATTATAATAATATTTGTACCTTCTTGCAACTAAATATTTATACACTTTAATCTAATATACGCTAACATAACTAAGTCCAAAATAGAGTTATAAAAAAAATAATAATAAAAAATCACATAAGTCTCAAAATTTAGAATATAAAATATGCTACAAAATATGATTTTCATATTTAGACATAAAGGATAATTATGTGATCTAAATCATTGCTTTGATACCACATGTTGGATTTAAATTTAATAAATCAATTAGCAGTTTTTACGGATCAATAATACAATACATGAACATATAAATTGCTATATAAATATAGGCCCTTAATTTACATAATTATTACATGTGTTCAAAAATCGGGTTGAAAAATATACCTAAGTCAGCATTAGATTTGACGAATGAAGAGGTTGCCATTGGTGCCTCGAACTTGAGAGCTAAAATTGTTATGGATTATAGGTTTCTCTCCCTTAGCGTTTTTATATTTTGTTGCTTATTTCTAGTGCCTAAATGTTTAGGTCACAATTTATAAGAAGAGAGAGGTCATAAATCTCAATAGTCATGCGATCTTGACCGTCCATCACAGTTAAATCAAGAGTTTTCCTTAATTTATTTTTTTAATTAATAATTATTAATTAATTGACTAAAAACGTTTTTAACTCTTAAGTATATTGGACTGACCTTTTATTTACCAAAAATTACCTATTTTATAATTTAATAATAAATCACTTAATAAAATTATGAATTATTTAATAATTCTACCATATACTTAGATTAGGATGAATTAAGGGTGTAATATTTAGAAAACCATAATTTAATTGAAGTTTAACACAGACTTGGTGATGTCATATCCAATGTAGAAAAGACGCCTAGACAGTTGATTTTGGTTTGGTACATTCTTGGATGCTTGACAGTTTCTGTTTTGCGAAAAAAAAAATGATATATAGAGTTGTCGGTTAATAATCCAGTTCGATTTTTATATGTAATCTGAGAAATAAATTGTACTGGGTATATGGAAATATACAAACGCCCATCATCGTTCAAGTTGAGCTTTTTCTATTATTAAGTGTTCATTAGGTCTATTGTTCCTCACTCATAAATAAAATAATGTCAAGGGATTTTATAGACAACAAAGTAGGTTTAGTTGAACTTTTCCAGCTTTAAAGACACTTTTTTTTCCCTTTTCTTTTGAAAATAGTTCCTGTTTTAACGAATTCAGCAGAAGTTTCCTTTTGTTATTATCCCTTTTGATATTATTTTGTGACCATAGAATATAATCATAATTAATGACAACTTTTTTTTTGTTCATATTAGTTTTCATGATTGTCATGATACCATGTCAAACATTTTGAGTTATACAAACATTAAATGAGAGAAATATCCAATGCAGCACACTTTCTCTCCGTCTCAAATTTCCTTAACGCTCCAATTAAACATTTTTTGAGAAAAACAATTCTATGAAAGAAATCATTGCATGCTGATGTAGAAATAAAATAAGAATACAATATGCTTTCTTCGAGAACAAAAACTATATTAATTTTCTTCAATAATGGAGTAACAATATTAAGCTGGTACCAAACAAGATTATGTCAAAAACATGCTTAATCAACCACCAGGTAACACGTGATATATAGGAATCAAATTTTAATACATATTTTTTTAAAGGAGCTGTAGTGTCTAATTTTTCTTAGTAATTCTAAAAACACATAATGTGCACAAAAGGTTCAAAACAATGTTTAAATTGTTACGATTAATTAAACATTTTGTGGGATTCATAATGTTTCTCTATGAACCAATAATAATAATAATTATGTGCAGATTTTTTTTTTTAACGTGTGTGCCCTAAGATTATTAACTTTTCAAATTGATAATAGTTACAGTGTAAAAGCTTCGATGTGAGTTTTGAACTAAAATTTACCATATTTGAGCAGGGAAGGAAAGGTAACTGATTGGTAATTTAGGAGAGTGGGTGGAAGCTTCTTAATGAATTAGATTTCCATGTTCACAAGAACCCCACTTGTATAATCTCTTTATTAAATTGGCAGGCTGTGGCCTGTGCGTACATGTTATGTGTTACATTTAAATGGCTATCTCAATCACCAGCATTCTGATGCTAACAGTTCACACTTTTTTTTTCTTTCCTCATTAGAAAATTGATTTGAGAAAAAAAAAGCTTAAAACTAAAGCAATGGTATTATGGTACTTTTTGGTGAGGTTCATATATATATATAATAATGCTCTTGTGCGGATTAGTCCGCATTTTAAGAATGCGGACCGGACATGTGTTACCTAACGGTGCGCCTAGAAATTATCGCCACACTCTCTCTCTTTTCTTGGCTCACCGCCAGGTGACACATGTCCGGTTCGCATTCTTAAAATGCGGACTAGTCCGCACAAGAGCAGGACTGTATATATATATATATATATATATATATATAGTATTGCTCTTGTACGAATCAGTCATCATTTTAAGAGTGCGGACTGGACATGTGTCATCTGGCGGTGAGCCCAGAAAAGAGAGAATGTATATATAATTTAGCCAATAATTTATAGGGTTAGCGTCAGGTGACGCATGTCATGTCCTCACTCTTAAAATGCGGACTGATCGGCACAAAAACATTATTATATATATATATATATATATATATATATATATATATATAATTTTGATCATACATACTCGTTAGGCTATGTTCATGATAATATATAAAATCTATATTAAGGATGAAAAACTTTACTGTCAAATTCTTGTTAGTACAATAATTTAAAAATAGTATCACGACTTTCCTCATATGCCAGTTTTCATTTAAAAAATAAAAATAAAGAATGGGGAATGTGAGAGGAATACATACTTTTCAAATATAAGACAATATACGCCATCTTTGTTACTTTATTTGGGGAGTGTACATGTACATCTCATGGTCGTTTTGTGTGTCTATCTATATTTCTTTATCATATTGGCATGAGTTAAAACGTGTGCGGGAATATGAAACTAGGAAAAAGTCGGAGGAAATTACGGCTACTAGAAACTATCCAATAGAAAATTATTGTCAAAATTGAGATAGTTTTTTTCTTCAATTCAAATTTCGGTAAAAATTGATCATAATGTCTGAGTGACGAAAACATGATTTACAAAATGATTTCTTTTGTTAATATATGTTCACCAAGCATAAAATGGGAATTCAAATGCAGAAAAATAAATCATACACTTAAAACGAGAATTTATATAAGGAAAAAACTTGCAATGAGAAAAAAACTTCAGCGTAACCGACATCTTGCACTAGTATAGGTAAAGTATAACAAGAAGGGAGAAACGACAAATAAACTTTAACCTCTCCGAGACTCAATAATGCACAACCTCCGCATCCAATTTTTTTTTCACCTTGTAGTAGCAAGATCATGCATGAATTGTTCTCCGACCACTCTCCCGTTCATGAGTCTTAACTTTGTTGATATTGTGCCATTTGATCCAATAAAAAAAGGATCAAATATAAAAAAGTCCTTCAAATATTTTTTAATACATATTTAGTTCTAGTATTTTATTTTGTACCAAAAAGTCCCTTATTCTCTTATCTTTAAAGGTCCGCGTCAGCGGCATGGTAAAGCCTTTTTGACATGATGAAGGACTTTTTGGTGCAAAATAAAAAGGTTTGGACTATACATGTATTAAAAGAAGTTCAAGGGACTGTTTGGTATATGCCCCATAAAAAAATCTTCTTTTAATATTTAGTAAAGAAATTTTTTGTGTTCCAATGAAACAAGTGAGAAGATACCAATGGATTTTTAACTTCCTAGAATATGAGATATGTAAAAGTTAGTGTTTGGCTAATCAAAAAATAAATTCACAACTATTTTTGACATATAAAAAATTTAAAGTTCCTCATGAACAAAGTCTGAAATGTTTTTTTTTAAGTCCTGAGAAGAAGTAATTAAATTTCAACTAATTTTAAAGCTCTATTTTTACAATGATATCTCAAAAATATAAAGAAGGTTTTTGCTCTCTAAAGGTTTAAACCCTCTTCCTATAAAAAGTACAATGTAAAAAGTTCAACCTAAGAAAAAAATTTCTCTTCCTCTATCCTATAGTTATCATAATTTTTTCTAAAATTGATTATCTCCCTTAATCAATTATTTTCCTTACATGAAAAATTCTCCCATTTTTAGAAAGATAAAAAATCAAGAAAATGAATGAAAAAGAATACAAGAAAAGCAACAATAAGAAAGCAAGTAGAGAAAATAAGACTAGAGTATAAAAACATGTTATGTAGGAATATAAACACAAGGACATGATAGTATTTCGGGATATGAACCACATTGTATAGTATATAAAAGCACAAATGATCAATAATTATGCAACAAGACAAATATATAAAATCATCTTCAATATTTTAGCATAAACACTAAAGATGTACTTGACATAAAAAATTGCAACGATATGAGAGTTTAAGAATATAATCGATAATGGTTGATGAATAAATAGTTAATATTGTATGATCTTAATCCTAACTCATAAAATATAAGCCTAGATACCAGTTAAAAATAATAATATCACAAGGAAAAAAGTAAGTATGAATTTGACTAAGAACATAAGATCAAGTCAAAGGTAACAAAACATTCAAAGGTGGAGCATGAGTATTACATTGAATATAAATAGGATATAATGAAATTGTTGAAACCAAAATAGACAGAAAATGCGAAAAAATTTAAGCCGTAGAATGTTTGATTAATCATATATTCGAAAGAAATCAGAGCTAAGTTTAAAGAATAAACATCGAATTTCAAGAAATAATACCATAGTGAATCTTGTTGTGATTCGTATGAGGAGAAAAAAGGTTTAAGAAGATGAAGATTTTGATGCCCTCCTAAGGTCTTCAAAGACCTTTTCTATAATGCTCTTAACATATTGACTAGTATAAGATCCACCCATAAGCCTTCTGTGTGGGCACTCTTGGAGATGACAATATGGCGAAATATGAGAGAAATTTATGTATATCTCCTCACCCATTCACAAAAATGTGAATAGTGTTTTTCCTATACATTTCTAACCCTCCATAATAGTTAGAAACCTAAAATCCTAGCTTACAGCGATATAAATAGGTATAAATCATGGACTTAGCCTTAATTGTGCTTCTAGAGATTTTCGAGCCTATTACTTGGGTATTGGGCTATACTAATGACCCAAGTCTAATATTTAAATTGGCTTCCAAATAAATACTCCAAAATAATTACATGTATAATAATTTATTTTCTTTATTTATTTAATTGTGATTAATTATACCAAATTATCACGATTGCACTCCAATTTAATTAATTTTATATCATTCGAACTAAAGAGGTATAATTTACAAATTTGATAATGGTACATAATATGATTCTCCATGTTAAGTGTCTAATACCCACTTGGTCAAATCAATTTATTGCTAATTGATTTCAACCAACATTTAATTTAATTCCTTGATTTTTATACTTAACTTATTTGTTACTCCGCCGGATAATAAAATAATCCATTAGACGGGTTTTACAGGTGAAACAAAACATATAAGTCTATAAAGGGGTATCATAATTGAAGATATCTACAGGACGGGAATTCCTCTGAATTATGATCTCACACCTATTCACACAACCATTGCCCAACTTGTGGGAATCTATTAGCCCAATCAATAATTGAACCGCACCTATAGTAATTAAAGTAATAAATATGCAACAATTTTAATCTTCATGACCCTTGAGATTAAGAATCTATGCACATTTTCAAAATGGTGTAATATTACCTAAGTCTAATCAAGACATCCTTTAGACTTAAATTTCACGTGTAGTATTATTTAATACATTTCTGGATGTACCGGTCATAATGTTCTTTTGAACCATCACACAAGTTCTCGAACCATTATCCACGTTATCGTAGTTTGAGATAGACCACTAGAATTGTACATGCCACCATACCGATATGGAGTCAACTCCCTATCTATGATGTCAACATATTCAATTGAACTACGATCGAAATTCTGATCTCTTATGATCAAATCAGACCCAACTCACTAGAATTCCTACTAAGTTAAATTGATCGACATTTTATACAATATATTTAATCATAAATATAAGGCATTCTCGTAACCATAATTGTTATTTCAAAATGAACAGGCACACCATTACTGAAAGGTAAACGTCATACATGATTTTAAGAATAAAACTTCAAAAATCTCTAATTTAATCTTAAAGTCATGTACCTATGTATCTAACCCCCAACCCATTCACCGTGCTAAAAAAATGGCTAATTGGTAATGATCTATTATTGAAGATTTTTTAAGGTCGTCCCTAAAACTCACTATTTGGCGCAACCATTAAATTCGTTCCACACACACACATACACACACACACACACACACACACACACACACACACACACACACACTATTAGGGATGGATTGATCCATTCGTCCTATATAATGCATAAATTAGGTAAAAAATAAAATGGTTAATTTGTGTTCCTAAAGTACTCGTCCTTTAAAACCTTTTGAAGGACGGGTGTTGTCCTAAATTATACATAATTCCTCCATCCCCAAAATAATTTTTCCCTTAACTCGATTACCCCTACTCTTTCTCTCTCTCTCTCTTGGGTCTCCTTGCAATTGAAGTTGAACTAATTCTCATTTGCCTCCCAGCGCCCAAAGCCAACGACTTGGTTCTCTTAGCGATCGAAGCTAGCGTCATCTTTGATACACAACTATTTTCTTTCAAATGTATCTCGAACTTATTTTCTTTATTAATAATTATTTTAGTTAACTTCTATATTTGAATTGGTCTAGCGTGGAAGATATTTGTAGTTATCTAATTATATACGAACTAGTCTGGTGTGGAAGATATTTATAGTATGCCACTATAATCTTGAATTACATTATGCATGTATGTGACAAGTATTTTTCAAATTATTTGATTCACATATCACATTTTTTCTGTTCAATTCAACTGGGTTTATCAGTCTTTTTTCGAGAAACAGGTAGTCTTGAGAGGCCTGATAAAATTATTGATGTATTTAAAGTTTGTTGGTTGATAGCTTTTCTATTATATTTATCACTTGTTCGTTGTAGGTGTTATATTGTACAATCAAACGGTAATTAGTATACTAGTACATATATAGGGATTTTATATTGCTCTTTATCAATAATTAAATGTTTTTAATGATGAAGAACCTATATTATATTAATGTATAAATGTACATACTGAAATTACTCAAATATAGTGATAGTTACAAACTGAGAATGGTCGCAAATATATTTATATTCATGTTAAACTGAAGTATTCCTGTGTGGTTACAAGGTTAATTGCTTAGGATTTTAAATGGTGTTGGTTAAAGTTGTAGGGATTGGGTGAAGTTGAATTTGAGGTTCTAACGGTTTTTTCCTGCAGGGACATTATTCGAGGTTAATTTTAAAGGAGGGAATTTGATTTGAACATCATCCATGGTAACATTAAATATAGCTAAATTATGGATATTGTTTGTGTAATTGATTTACTTAGTATGTATTGTCTTTTAAATTTTAATTGGATTTTTTTGGACTACTTTGTAAAGTTCAACCATATGTTGTCATGCCTAAAATCACCCCTAAAGACTTTTGGGGGAGGATTTATAGTCTTAAGGAACGAAAAAAACCCATCCCTAAAAGTTCATTTTTTTATAGTTCCTTTAGTAGTTTGTTTACCATTTATAGAATGATTGACAGAGTGCCATGTACTTATCACATTCGTATTCGATCTTGTGATAATCCGCCTACTAAAATAATAGGTGGCCAGCCCAATACTCTAATAATCACAGGAATCATAGATGGTCCATTCTCAGCTTCAATCTCGATTAAAAATAATAGTACGAGATAACCACCAATCGTTTTAGGAAACAGATTGTCAATGTAAAAGAATTTGCAAGTAAAAGAAAAACACTCAGACAATCCCATTAGTAAAAACGGTGGATATCAAAAACCGATGAATAAAGAGTGACAATGAAATAATTAATCACCGAATAAGCTGTTGGTGAATAGACCAATACAAATAATTACACCGAGTATTACATTTCAATATTTACAATATAATAAATGAGTGCAACATTTGGGCAACACGCCCGAATAATTTAAACTGAACATAACTAGAGTGCAATAGATAGAGGCGTCTAATACAATTAACCTACAACATCCGCAATATGTTGTAGCTCCATGACAACGGGAATGGAAATGCAAACTCGGGTGTCCATGCGGAAGAGCACCTGTACGGCAAAGAGTATATGTAGAAACAAAGAAATATAGATGGGTCAGGGCCCGGTTTGATATGATTCCCATGTGACTAAAATGCATTACAGTTTCGCACTTAACAATAATATTTCTCACCTCTCAGTCTAAAAGCAACCTAGCACAATATCATGATGATGCTCTAGTTAACTCCGAGTACTAAGGGCTAACTTCTCCCCAATCTCAACACTATGCCTTTTTCGTGCGTGGGGTGTCCCGCAAAGCAAAATCCAAACAAGGACCCCCCTATACACTACTACTTAGGCAAGGTTGATCGTCGAGATCCATTAGACCATTAGCACATAATTAATATATATATGTATATGTGTGAGAAACTATCTACAACTACTCAAGAAAACATAAAGAAATCCAATCACCATTTAAACCATCACTCCCATTTCTTTCTTTAGGAATGTATATAAATGGTACAACATTTTATCAAATGTTTCCATTTCAATCTCATAACTCTACATGCACCATTCCTATTTCTTTCTTAGGAATATACGTAAATGGTACAACATTTTATCAAATGTTTACCATATAATCTCATTTATACAACCTCTTTACCAATTTTATTTCCTTTCTTCCATACAAGAAGAATTACATTTTTAAAGCAAGTTTTATTAACATAAAAATGCTTTAACCATTTCCATAAAATCCCATCAAAAGTCATTTTTATTAGCATAAAAATACTTTTGTATACCATATGCTTCCATTTCCCTCTCATACGGGAAATGTATCTGAAGCCAAACCACATCCCATTTCCCTTCTTCCATCCAGGAAATGTAATTAAAGCCAGTTCATTATCATGAACTGCTTTAATAAATCTAAGACCGTCCCTCCGGGTTTCCCCACCGGACGCACCCCTAAATGGCTATCATCTTCTAGGGCCTATCTATACAAGACAACCTGGGAACCTACCAGCGTCGGGAAGCGGCCATATTGCCTGCGGGAAAGTCAGAACCACACCCAAAATCCCCTAACCAGCGCAGTAATAAAAAATTTAGGGACTATATCTACCCTGCATTCATTAGTGAGGGGGCTTCACCACACGTGCGCAACTTCCCTTATGATAGCGATTTAGGGAGGTGTGTAATCCCTAAATTATCATTTATGAAAACCATTACTTTTCCTTTTTAAAACTTCCAATTTTACATTCCCAAAATCATTTACTTAGCCATTAAGTACCAAGTTTTAGAGTATGCATTTCATTCTTATTAATGACCTAAGACCCAAAGACCCACCATTATCAAAACTCGCCTTCAAGAGTTCATTTAATCAAATAAACCATCAATACGAGTCTCCATAAAGGAGCGTCTCCCAAAAGGCTCAACATTCGTATTTTAACTTCCAATTTACCTTTAGGTTAACCTCCTATATTATTCGGACATTAACCTATACAAAATAGCCCTCGTGTAAGCCCAATTATCCTATTTTAGCCTAGGACATTAGTCTACCCAAAACAACCCTCTAGGACTCCCCATTACTTCCCAAAGGAAGGTTCCTAAACCTTGGACCTAAAAGAAAAGGGATAAAAACTGAACTAGAAAAACATCCCAAAAATGCAGAAATTCCGAATCGATTTGCCCTGGCCGAATCGATTCGGGCCCATAGCAAATCGATTCGGTAGGTCCAAATCGATTCGGTCAAGAAGACCTGGAATTCTGCATAACCCCGAATCGATTCGAATGGTCCGAATCGATTCGATCAACCCAGTCCTGACACTTTCCCCCTTACCGAATCGATTCGCTAGGGCCGAATTGATTCGGTTCTGCAGAATTTCAAAGTTTAGGCTACGGGTTGTTTGAACCCTAAAGCCCCAAAACCCTCAAACCCTTGATTCTTCCCAACATCAACAACAACAATTCAACCCAATTCATTTCTACACCATTTCTAACTACAATTTATCCTCAAATCAAATTAAAACTCAAGAATTTAAGGTTTAATCATCAAAATCAACAAAACCAAATTTATGGTTTAAATCTCCCAAAACTTAACTAAACATGCATTCTATCACATTAAATCACATCTAGCAAGTAAGAGACTTGCGTCGAGGTTCGTAATCTCTGATCCACCTCCGGTAGCGACGGAATCCGGCCCAAATCTTCCATTTTTCTCTCTTCCTCTCCATTTCTCCCAACTCTCTCTCTCCTTTGGCTTTTCTCACAAATGAAGAAAGAAAAAGGGGTGGGGGACTTAAACGGGTTATAAAACAAAAATACCCTCTTTTAATTGCTAATACTCCATTAAAATGACTCGTATACACTTAATTGAGTCATAACGCGTTAAAAGTGCCCGAAACTCCAAAATACAACTTGGCACTTATTTCGACTATCTCGACCATTCTAAAAACAACCGCACCCCCTATTTTGGCATTCGGCAAAATGTGAACAAATTTTATGTTCTATGTTCATTTTATTTCATTAATTTTACCCAATTTTATATACAGGTCATAACCGTCGTTTTACATATAACGACGCAGTAATACACAACATGATGTTATTTACCTTCTCATACGGTAAATAGACAAAACATAGTAAATATTATCCCTAAATATCGCGGGAAACAGTATTTACTCCAACATCCCCTATTTTATAAAATTAGCCCATCAGGCAAAATAATATAAAATAGCCGTTCCAAAAATATGGGTTGTTACATACTCCCCCCCCTTAAAGGGGAATTTTGCCCTCAATATTCAGGCATAACCCATAACCATATAAAGATTATACCGTATGAACTATTGTTCTATCATTTTTAACAAACCCTTCGGTAGCGCTGCGTCCCCATTTGGACTTGAACTACGGTCATCACACGACACCATTCCTTTATAAGAAATGATCCGAACTATTGTGAGGAAATTCGATTTTAAAAAGATACTACTCCCATCCTTCCTCATTCCACCACTAGTCTCTTCCCACTAGTAGGTGAATTGGTCAGTCCTAGACATGAATGCTCTTACTATAGCATTCCCTCGATTCGGCTCGTTCCGTTTGGCATAACTAAACTCTCCAACGAATTTCCTACTCGGCGCATCAACTACCCCATCCGCATTTCCTTAACGAAAGGGAAATAACCAATTGATAGTCTTTTACGAACTCCATCTTCTCGTTCGTGAAAAGACCAAATTCCTGCCCAGGAAGTAGTGCCTTTATTCTCTAAGGCAAATACTACCGCTACGAACTCTACATCAAGCGAGGGGATAATACTTCTCATAAAGTTTAAGTTGGTGAGACGCATAAATAATGGGTCCATTCCCCCCCGTATTAATACTTCCCGTTCCTGGCAGAGATTCATTCGTTGAATCCCCTTTCGATCATAACAACACGAGTGCAGGAGTAAGAGTCAACTCATGCTTTAACCCCTAAGAATATAGGTTACCGACGTAACGCTCTATCTAGAAAAGGCCCCCACCATCAATGGCCTATTTCTTCGAATCACTCAAGATCCTATACTTCTTCGTTCTAGGGACCAAATCCTAACTATATCCCTAGTGTACAAGACCTTTCCCAACTCCCAACATTCGCTCGGTTTCGTGCGTGGGACGTCTCGCCGAGGCAAAATCCAAATAAGGAACCCTCCCATTACACTACTACCTCGCATCGTCGGTCGTCGAGAGGTAACGGTCTAAGACAAATGATCGGGATCGCTAGAATCCTAACTTAACACTCTAATAATACTCTTATACTTCTAAGTCCTACCATCTCAAACAACTTAAAAATTTGCTAACCTGGCATTACTTTCTGTAAAATGCCACTGACACTTTATACCAATATACATGCATACATCTTTTATAGATGGCCTTCTCATTAAGGCGTAACATACAAGTCTCTATCAGACTTCATATCTTAGTCTCCCCCACATCTATCAGAGGAAAACTATCACAGTGCTCATATCGCGCACTATAACTTAGCCTTAAACCACTCATTTACGTGATTCCTGGCTAAACCATTCCAACCCAGCATCTTAACCAACAGAAAAGTAAAGAAAGAAAAGAAAAGAAAAGAAAATGCGCATCTCTCCACTCCTAACGTCGTTAAGGTTCATGCGTGGAGCGTCTCACCAAAGCGAAATCCAAACAAGGAACCCCTCCACATCATCCCCTTAACTAGTTGGTCATGGAGATCAGGCAACATCATACACAAGCAAGGCAAAAAGAGCAAGCAAGCAATCAAAAACAAATAAAGCAAGATAAATAAAATAAAATAAAATGAAAACTAACTACACACCGTAAACCACCTCTATAAAGTCTCAACCTGTATCCAGGAGAGATATTATAGAACAACTAGTCCTTCTCTAGAACTAGAAATAGGGTAGCCTCGCGATTTATTCTCTTGCTATCGCACCAACCCATCCAAGAATATCTCTACTCGTATATTACATATAATACAAGTAGCACACACCACACATCTCATCACTCGCCCCATAACGAGTGAAAGAAAATATAGTACTTCCCTATCATGGAAGCCATATTGATACACTACCCCAAGCTCAATATACACACCCGAATTTTGGGTGAAGACAATACTACTCCATCGTATCATAAGGAAATGCTCCATCCTCAACTACGGTGGAAATTTTTGCTACTATACTTGTCAATCTCCTTGGCCACTACTAATGGTTCCTAGACACATATTCTAGTTTCACCCGAACCAATCTACCTCCATCTCTAGCTACCCTAGCGATTTTCTCACATAGTTCCCTTAACTTCTTCAGCAAGGATAACATTTTACCAGCCTCCCCGGCCTAGTTCAGTGAGTCCTTTCCCGGGTGGAGGTCCACCGATGGGGTCTCACGAACAACACTTCTCCTAAAGTGTTAACAACACTTACTGGTGAGCCTATCACTTCCACTGAAAGGGCTCTCTCTTCCTTGTACCCTCCTTATTTCGGTGCACAGTTTCCTTGACCGTAACACTCCTTATTCACTGTCGGCCTCTACCCGAACCTTGCGTGAATACTTGAGAATCTACTTTCTCATCACTCCCAACTTCTCGGAGAAACTCGTTATTGAAAACCTCTAACGGGTTCCTCTATGGGCAAAACTTCTTACACCACCAATATAAGGCGACTATCTTTTCCGCCACTTAACCTTACTCCATTTGGGTGGAAGATTTTCCTCCAATCTTCACACCTGGGCACTTCTATACCCCATTCAAAGACAAAACTCTCGGGCCTTATATTCTCACCAAATGAGATTACACTTCCTCAATCTAACTTGACTCCAACATGTGGTCCCTATCAAGGACCCGTCATCTCCAATTCAACGTCGCTTGGAATCCCAAGCTAAATACCACTTTCTTCTGGCAGCGGCACTTAGAAAACTATACCTACTGTATTTAGTAGTCACGCAGCAATATAAAATAGTGCTACAAAGAGAGCGACTTCTAAAGTAGCCCTCATTCCCAACTACCACTTACAGCTCTTAGAAATCCCGTCTCACGACGCCTTCATCACGGCCTTCCTTGACGCCCTACATTCGACAACTTACGAATCTCACACGAACGCGCAAAAGATTTTCGGGGTTCTCATCTCACAGCTGGAGAACGAATTCTCACCAGATAAATCAACGGACTTAATCGTAGGGCTCTATATCAAATCAAAAGTAACGCTAAAAGCAAAATACATCCGCACAGATTCCTAAGGACTCTAGAACCTAATGCTCTGATACCATCTGTGACAACCCGCCTACTAAAATAATATGTGGCCAGCCCAATACTCTAATAATCACAGGAATCATAGATGGTCCATTCTCAGCATCACTGTCGATTAAAAATAATAGTACGAGATAACCACCAATCGTTTTAGGAAATGGATTGTCAATGTAAAAGAATTTGCAAGTAAAAGAAAAACACTCAGACAATCCCATTAGTAAAAACGGTGGATATAAAAAACCGATGAATAAAGAGTGACAATGAAATAATTAATCACCGAATAAGCTGTCGGTGAACAGACCAATATAAATAATTACACCGAGTATTACATTTCAATATTTACAAAATAATAAATGAGTGCAACACTTGGGCAACACGCCCGAATAATTTAAACTGAACATAACTAGAGTGCAATAGGCGTCTAATACAATTAACCTACAACATCCTCAATATGCTGTAACTCCATGACAACGGGAATGGAAATGCAAACTCGGGTGTCCATGCGGAAGAGCACCTGTACGGCAAAGAGTATATGCAGAAACAAAGAAATATAGATGGGTCAGGGCCCGGTTTGATATGATTCCCATGTGACTAAAATGCATGACAGTTTCACACTTAACAATAATATTTCTCACCTCTCAGTCTAAAAGCAACCTAGCACAATATCATGATGATGCTCTAGTTAACTCCGAGTACTAAGGGCTAACTTCTCCCCAATCTCAACACTATGCCTTTTTCGTGCGTGGGGTGTCTCGCAAAGAGAAATCCAAATAAGGACCCCCCTATACACTACTACTTAGGCAAGGTTGATCGTCGAGATCCATTAGACCATTAGCACATAATTAATATATATATGTATATGTGTGAGAAACCATCTACAGCTACTCAAGAAAACATAAAGAAACCCAATCACCATCTAAACCATCATTCCCATTTCTTTCTTTAGGAATGTATATATATGGTACAACATTTTATCAAATGTTTCCATTTCAATCTCATAACTCTACATGCACCATTCCTATTTCTTTCTTAGGAATATACGTAAATGGTACAACATTTCATCAAATGTTTACCATATAATCTCATTTATACAACCTCTTTACCAATTTTATTTCCTTTCTTCCATACAAGAAGAATTACATTTTTAAAACAAGTTTTATTAACATAAAAATGCTTTAACCATTTCCATAAAATCCCATCAAAAGTCATTTTTATTAGCATAAAAATACTTTTGTATACCATATGCTTCCATTTCCCTCTCATACGGGAAATGTATCAGAAGCCAAACCACATCCCATTTCCCTTCTTCCATCCAGGAAATGTAATTAAAGCCAGTTCATTATCATGAACTGCTTTAATAAATTTAAGACCGTCCCTTCGGGTTTCCCCACCGGACGCACCCCTAAATGGCTATCATCTTCCAGGGCCTATCTATATAAGACAACCTGGGAACCTACCAGCGTCGGGCAGCGGCCATATTGCCTGCGGGAAAGTCAGGACCACACCCAGAATCCCCTAACCAGCGCAGTAATAAAAATACCCATATGGCCTAGGGACTATATCCACCCTGCATTCATTAGTCAGGGGGCTTCACCACACGTGCGCAACTTCCCTTATGATAGCAATTTAGGGAGGTGTGTAATCCATAAATTATCATTTATGAAAACCATTACTTTTCCTTTTTAAAACTTCCAATTTTACATTCCCAAAATCATTTACTTAGACATTAAGTACCAAGTTTTAGAGTATGCATTTCATTCTTATTAAGTCATATTTTATTAATGAACTAAGACCCAAAGTCCCACCATTATCAAAACTCGCCTTCAAGAGTTCATTTAATCAAATAAACCATCAATACGAGTCTCCATAAAGGAGCGTCTCCCAAAAGGCTCAACATTCGTATTTTAACTTCCGATTTACCTTTAGGTTAACCTCCTATATTATTCGGACATTAACCTATACAAAATAGCCCTCGGGTAAGCCCAATTATCCTATTTTAGCCTAGGACATTAGTCTACCCAAAACAACCCTCTAGGACTCCCCATTACTTCCCAAAGGAAGGTTCCTAAACCTTGGACCTAAAAGAAAAGGGATAAAAACTGAACTAGAAAAACATCCCAAAAATGCAGAAATTCCGAATCGATTCGCCCTGGCCGAATCGATTCGGGCCCATAGCGAATCGATTCGGTAGGTCCAAATCGATTCGGTCAAGAAGACCTGGAATTCTGCATAACCCCGAATCGATTCGAATGGTCCGAATTGATTCGGTCAACCCAGACCTGACACTTTCCCTCTTACCGAATCGATTCGCTAGGGCCGAATCGATTCGGTTCTGCAGAATTTCAAAGTTTAGGCTACGGGTTGTTTGAACCCTAAAGCCCCAAAACCCTCAAACCCTTGATTCTTCCCAACATCAACAACAATAATTCAACCCAATTCATTTCTACACCATTTCTAACTACAATTTATCCTCAAATCAAATTAAAAATCAAGAATTTAAGGTTTAATCATCAAAATCAACAAAACCAAATTTATGGTTTTAATCTCCCAAAACTTAACTAAACATGCATTCTATCACATTAAATCACATCTAGCAAGTAAGAGACTTGCCTCGAGGTTCGTAATCTCTGATCCACCTCCGGTAGCGACGGAATCCGGCCCAAATCTTCCATTTTTCTCTCTTCCTCTCCATTTCTCCCAACTCTCTCTCTCCTTTGGCTTTTCTCACAAATGAAGAAAGAAAAAGGGGTGGGGGACTTAAACGGGTTATAAAACAAAAACACCCTCTTTTAATTGCTAATACTCCATTAAAATGACTCGTATACACTTAATTGAGTCATAACGATTTAAAGTGCCCGAAACTCCAAAATACAACTTGACACTTATTTCGACTATCTCGACCATTCTAAAAACAACCGCACCCCCTATATTGGCATTCGGCAAAATGTGAACAAATTTTATGTTCTATGTTCATTTTATTTCATTAATTTTACCCAATTTTATATACAGGTCGTAACCGTCGTTTTACATATAACGACGCAGTAATACACAACATGATGTTATTTACCTTCTCATACGGTAAATAGACAAAACATAGCAAATATTATCCCTAAATATCGCGGGAAACAGTATTTACTCCAACATTCCCTATTTTATAAAATTAGCCCATCAGGCAAAATAATATAAAATAGCCGTTCCAAAAATCTGGGTTGTTACAGATATCTCGAACTAGGTGAAAACTTATCTCAATGTTCTTAATCCTATCATGAGTTATAGGTTATCTTGATCTTGCAATCGTGCCTTTATATACATTGAAAGTGTAATAACTAATTTCACTTGAAGGAATTTCACCCAAGTTATATAGGAAGTTACCAAACCAGATAGGCTTTTTAGCTGCCTCTGAAGTGAAAAAAACTTTTGTCTCCTTGGTGGAGTCAAATATCCATAATTTCTTCACACTCCTCTAACTTACAACTCAATATCCTTGGGTAAACACATATTTTGATGTAGGAAACTTAGAATCCTTATTTGAGTGAAAAAATAGTCTTTGTACCTAAAAGGTATAAGACTATAATACTCAAATCTACTGACCATTCCAAAAGAAAAATCGATGCTCAGTCTAGCACATAATATAACATACATGAGGATGCCTAATACCCAAGCATTAGGTACATTCCTCGCGTTCTTTATATAATAAAGTGTTTTAGGACATTGATTCCTAGACAAAGCTATTCTATACTTGAAAGGAAAACCCTTCTTAGAATCCCTATGCTAATTTGTGAATGCAACATCAATATAATTGACTTGATATAAGCTTAACATCTGTTTAATCTAATCTAGCGAAAAATTGATTACAAGGATGTGTCCAGCTTATCATAATACTTTATATCGAGCTACCTGTACAATCACACTGTTATGTAAGACACTACTCTCTCACCTCATTCCTGATAAGGCGAATATTATCCACAAATTGTACTTAGAAATAATGCCATATTTGCGTCATAATTCTTAAACAAACAAGTATTATTTGGGCTTTGATAGATTAAAAAAAATGATTGCCTAAATAAATTAAATATTATAAGGCCATATTGTTATCTTAAATGCATAAATAGATTTTACAAGATTACACCACTTTAATTTCCTAACTTATTACTATGTACTTTTCAAAATAATAATTCAAGAACAAATTCTTAAAAGTTAAACAAATCTCGACAGACTTTAGCATGGATACCAACGAGAAGGTTTAATCATATTCAATCCCTTTTTTTCGAGTAAACCCTTTTACAAGGCTTGCCTTGAATGTTTTAACCTTCTCATCCATCTATATTTTAACTTCTTGTAGATCCCCTTGCGCTAGATGGATTTTATCATATTCGCACATATGTCCCAAAACTTGATTCGAATATGTTAAATCTCCATTTGGGGTCCGTAGACATAAATCAACGAAAAAAAATCAATTTCTTCGAATGCCTTGTTGTAGTTTCATGCACCGAATTCGTGTTTTCTAGGGATCTTATCAAAACGATCACCTAAAACACTAACCTTTGAGGATGTCTCCTGATGCTGCCACTACAATTTGGCACCACTTGCTATCTAATATAAGTGACACATGTATCCTGATCATCAATAATACTCCCATTATCGTTAGGTAGTTTATTATTGATATCAGTTTGTATTGCATTGTGTACGGGTGGTCTAACAATACTAGTTATATGTAGTTCTTCTTAATCTTGTAAGACTAACTTACTCATCAACTCGTAGTTTATTACATAATCATGCTTTCAAGAACTAGGCATTGATTCAATAAATGACCTTCTTGTTCTGAGGAATATGATACAGATACCTCTATAAACTTTTGGGATAACCAACAAAAAGATATACCTCTGTCCTTAATTTTAACTACCTTGGCTCCTTACATAACATGAATGTCGGGCACCCATAAATTTGAACATGTCCTAGAATGAGTTTGTTCCCACTGTGTTGTTCCTAGGAGTTTAAAAGAGCGATATAGATGAAACTAAATACCAAATGTGTATAGCCGTCTCTTATATAAAATCCTAAAAATAATGTTGTAGTAATGAATAACCATCCATGGACCTTATCACATCTAAAGGAGTCTAATGCATGCTTTCCTTCTCTTTAATGATTATTCGTCAATATTCTTCATTTTAGTGTTTAGCAGTCTTGGTGAGACAACCCTTATAATGTATAAATTATTATCCAATCTACCAAAATAGATAAAAGATATCCAATTTTGATAAAAATAATTTTATTAAAATAATAAAATATTTGTTTAAAACTAATTTAAAAACTAAAACCAACCTTTCTAAAATCAGGTACGTTAAACAATTTACCTACATTATCTTTATGTTTACATCATAATCTAAAATATTTCCTACCGCTAATACATATGTATTATTCTTATTGTACATTATTTGGAACATTTCTCTTTTAAGTAATTTTTCAGTTACCTATAACCTATAAAATGAGTTTCATTCTTGATTTATGGGTCCCAGGTCTACACATTAGGTTATTGTAGTTCGAACCATATATCAACAATTACTTTAAGAGAAAAACAATTACAATGTCACTTTTTTATATAGAGCTAGGAAAAATCAAACGTGGTCGCTACAAAAGTTTTAAATACTTGTAGTGAAAATACACGCCTTTCATCTTTTTAATATTACCGAGGAATACGAACATTCTTAACCCAAATCGATATACTTGAGACTTGACCTTATGATGTACTTCACTTTCGGGAAAGAAGTAAAGCTCTTCTTAACAACTAATACCATCCATTAACCACTATTGATACTCACTCGAAGAGTACGAAATGGATCTGGTTTTCTCCATCATATCTAATCCAACAAATCTCTTATTCAACCAAAGATAAAAATCATTTTAAGCACACGATTCTTACTTCAACATTATTAACTAACATCGGTGTTTAATAATTTCCATCAGTTAATTATTTAAAATTAAACTTGTACATTTAGAATACCCCAATGGGGGAACCAAACATATGTAATACTTAATTTAAAATAATTATCATAAAATTTAAGATACCATGATTCCCTTGTTAATATCATCCGATGGGGGAGGGAAGAAAAACTGACACGAGGAGTTAATTGCATCAAAATTTTAAAATTTTGATGGAAGTCATGGATTGCATAAGTTTATTATCCCCTTAAGGGAGAACAATGTCCAATTATATTTTCAGTCCTTGAAAATTATTCCAGTTAAAACATTGAGGGCTCGTTTGGGATCCCAATTCCAATTCTATTGTTTAGTACATAAAAAATACTATGGATTTCGATTTCATTTATAATTCCACAAGGCCTAATTACATAATATGAATTTCATAAGGTTTGTAGGGATTCCACAAATTAAAACTACATAGAATTGTAAGTAGGCACACACACACACACTATACCAAAACACGCTATTAGTAACACAATTTTACCATTACTAAATATATTAGTAACACAATTTTTCTGTTAGAAAAAAGGCGTACGGCACGAAGCTAGTAACGGTAAAATTATGTTACTAATAGTAACGAAAAAAATTAAAATTAGTAACGGTAAAATTCTGTTACTAATAGTAACGGAAAAATAAGAATTCGTAATGGTAAACTTCTGTTACTAATAGTCATGGTAAAATTTAAAATTCGTAACGGTTAAATTCTGTTACTAATAGTAACGGTAAAATTCACAATTAATAACACTAAAGTAGCGTTACTAATAGTAACGAAAAATTCAGAATTATTAACGGTAAAATTATGTTACTGATAGTAACAGAAAGATCAAAATTAGTAACGGTAAAATTATGTTACTAATCTTAGTACATATTTAAAAAAATATATTTTTCAAAAGCCCTCCCCAAATCCGAACCTTTAGCCAATTCCGTACCAATTACACGATTCCATATTAAAAAATCGGGTTGTAGGCTGCACCCATAAGATCATAAATAAAATCAAATATATTTATATGATACTATAGGTACCAAACTGAAGTTTCATTTGGTGAAGAACAATGATAAACACAAGTCCTCATTTCCAAGAAACTGGTAAATATGACACTTCATTGCAACACTTCCTCTCAAATGAAACTGCACGAAACAGTCACCTGTGGAGTAATATAAGAAGTCCTCTACAATATTTCCTAACTTGCAAGGTTGCACATTTATGGCATGTGCCTGACACCCCTAATCTATATAAAGGAGATATTAAGCATTCGAGATTAAAAAAAATGAAATTATTCGTAAGACAAGGAAAATAAAAAAATAAAAACCAGTATCACAAATGTAGATAATCCTTGTATATTGAATCATAAGACGAGGAAAAGGAAAATGTAAAAAAGAACAACACATATGTAGATAATCATTTCGTATTGATTCGTAAGACAAGGAAAAGGAAAATGAGGACTTTATTCAAACAACACACTATATCTAGAAAAGTTATATTCTCAAACATCCTACATCATTCAAGCCTAAACTATACACAAATGAACCTCAAGCCCCGTTATACAAGCCCATGATCACTGTAAGCGTGTCTATCAATATTTGAAGCCCAAAGGAAAAATACTATTTTTAGGTAAATACAGGCCATTAAGATAGCAGCTGAAGGCACCTCAACACCAAATAAACATATTGTTTCCAGCCTTGGACAGGTACCATGCCTTGAGAGGAGAAAGGACGACTGGCACATAGGAGATAGGACTGGGGACCTTGTGAGTGAGGACCTAACATATATGTTTCTCCTGATAATGACCATCCATGAAGTCCACCTGCATAAGGTAGACCAGGCGAATGCATAATTGACCAATAAAGGAAAGAGCTTCATCAATATAATGGGACATGGAATATATTACTACTATTTTTTATAGGTGAGCTCCTTACCCCCACAACTTAGTAATTTTTTCATTTAAATAAAATTTATTTCTGATCAAAAAGAAAAAAAATTACCTCCCATCTCGCGAAACATCCTCGAAGTTCTCAAGAGCTCGTGAAACCTATCTCGATCCAAATCACAGGTACCATGGAAAAAAGATAACTAACTTAGTATTAATAAATCAGATTGCAAATAATGAAATGACAATATTGAAGGGCAAAGATAAAAAGTTCCAAACCCCTCCATATCTCTGAAATCAGTATTTGTGGATTCAAAATAAAGCCTCTGCTTGATTAAGCCAATGGGCAACATCAATGTGCCACATACCAAAAGCGACCTCGCTCATCATGTTGCGTTTGAACCAATATAGGAACTTGCATGGTAGGAAATATTTCCTGTAGGGAATGAATTTTTTTTTCAGATTATTAGAAAAAACTAGCTTAACTACAAGGGACCATTATCTTCTAATCAATTAATTTCATTTCATTTCATTTAAGAAGTATTAATTTCATTTCATTTAAGAACTAGCTTAACACCATTCTAAAATAAATATTAATTTCATTTCATTTAAGAAGTAAAATGACCTGAAAAAAAAAAATATCAGCCCCCTGGAAGCAGGGGTCTAAAAGTTGGACCTTTCTCCTCTCAATGCATCTTTATTTTTGTGATCCGTAGGTTCAGAACAAAGTTGCAGTTGTTTTTAGTATGAAAAATAAAAATAAAATTGGAATTAACATGTCCAGGCGGCAGTCTAGAAATTTTATCTATGCTAGAATTTTATCCAATGTATGGATACATGAATGGTGTCGTACCCTATAGTTTGGAGCCGTTATTCATGCCATTGGAGGCCCAGTGACAGGACAGGCCATGACCACCAATACCATGGTTTAAACCATGATACCCCTGGAAAAGTAATCACACTGTTAGGCCCACACCGTACGCTCCACTTCAGCTTGAGATCTGCAGCGAATACATACTTGACGTGGTTAAACCCCTCCCGATGGAGGGGGAGAGAGACTGATGAGAATTCCCCCAAAACACTTGCAGTTATTAAAAAAACTCTCGAAAGCAAGCAGTTAATGAGTTGCTTATTAAGGCGAAGAAGAATGGGGCGTTTACTAGCTGGATTGCGGCGCAGTAAAACAATGAATTTTATTACCTTAGACTCAGTGTGCGGCCCATTATTCTCCTGCTCGTCATTATTAGAGTTATTCCTTCGACGTAACATGGTGACTGCTGCTACGGCCACAGTTCCACAAGCGAGTGCGACCTATAACGGCAACCATCATTTAAGAACAATAATTAGTAAAAAAATCATCTACTCAAGAAAGCCTCCAAAGATAGAATCGCCAAAAAAAGAGTTGTACAATGTTGTGAAATTTCTTCACTGAAGAAGAGGGAAGAAAATGTTGATTGAAATTTAGAGAAACAATCCAAAAACAGGCAAATTGACAACCAATCTCATATCTAGGAAAATATCGTATGAGAGTTTAAATGGCCTCCTGAGTTCAAGGTTCTGTTCATTATACGAAGAAAGGCCATCTAATTGAGTTCTATATTTTCAAAAACTCACCCAAAGACAAACTAGTTCATAAACCACAATCTACAAAAGAAGTTACCACTATTCTCAAAATGAATAATCCAATCTGAAGAAAGATCCACAATCAACTATTTAAGTATGAACAAGGAGTGGAAGAAGTAAATCAAGTAGATGATGTTATTAGTACAAACTTTTACTCAAAGATTATGCAGACAAACCTGCCTCAAGTCCAATTCTCAACAAACATGTAGAACCCAAGAAGACTCCAACTATCAATCCTTAAAGAATTGCCAATCAAATGGAGAAAATAAAGCATTCCAACCTTTCTAGTGAATAAGCAACGATAGTTGAAGTATGAGATTAAAAAAAGGGTTGCCAATGATTTCATATGATTGGGAATGAAATTATATTTTAGAGCTTTATTATCATGTCATAAAATGCCCAATTCATGAGAGAAGAGATACACATTGAATCTTTAAGATTGCAAATGTTAACCATTGAAAAGGATGCAGCTTATTTCAGTCCTACAACCCTACAATTTACAGATTAAGATGTTACATACTCTGCGTTTTGGGGATCTAAATAGTCCATGGAACCTAAGATCTACTCAATAACATATAAGCAGTGAAAAATGAGAACAAAAAAATACCCTACCTGCATGACTAATCACTAGAGATGTTGATCTCAGATTGTCTACAATGCTGGATGAGAAAGTAAAACAGTCTACAGCCAATGACCCATCTTCCCCTTCCATTAAATTATTCTGATTGTTGCTAGACTCAATACCAAGATAGTTTTTTAAATGACTTACAAATGAAACCACTATATCAGTAGGATCATCCACTATTTACTCCCATTTTTTCATCAGGATTGCTAATTATATTTAAATCCCCAATAACCTGGTGAGGATTGTTAACATGTGTTGTACTCAACATCTCAGTATTGTTCCACAAAGGAATTCTTTCAACATTAGATCATTTGGCATACACTAAAGTGATAATCACCTCATTCTTCAACATCCAGTGAGATACTTTTAGGCTTAGACCTTGCTCCTCATCAAGCATAACTGTACAACTCATACCAAGTTTCTAAAAAAAACAAATTTTATTGGGAATATTATTGCAACATCCTTCAAAGCTATGTTTCACCATGATTGAGTTTATCTTAGATTGGCTAACTTTTGGTTCTATGATAGCCAAAGCAAGGATTTTATGGATTTTAATTAGATTTTTAATTCTTTTGCAAATGGATTTGTTTCCCACCCCTTTAGAATTCCAAACCATCAGATTAATCATTTAACTATTGAGCTTTAGATTTAAGGAAACATTCCCAGCTTAAAGTAAACTTTTGTTAAATTCTAAAACGGGAATAAGTGAGAAGAAAATAAAAATAGGGCTGCAATGTCCATCTTAAATGCAGTACGCTGGATTCGTTGGAACACTAAATCGGATTAATTGCGATATCCAGATTAATTGCGATATCCAGATTAGAAATAATAAAGTGTGGGTTCCTAAAACAAGTGTGGCTAATATTGACAAAGAGACTGTTTCTAATCAATGAAATGACAAAATAGTGCTCGAGTACAACCAAAATTTAAAGGGTATTGATATCCTTGTAGAAATGATAGTACTAATGATACAAAAAGCACACTGTCCAATCCGAATACAACTAAGCCTCAAATCCAATCAGCCTTAGCCCAAGCCAATTTCCCCTCAAATCTTGTCTCGAAGAAGTTCTGCCAGACTTTGATCAGAACCACTAAGCCTCTCACTCTGCAGTACAAGATACCCCCAATCCATCCAATTAATTCTCGATGTTTATCATAGGTAATTTCACTCAGCGGGATAACCCAAAAATGCATGATAAGGAGAGTTACTTATCTAAAATTATTCATTCAAACAATCTTTCTCTTAGAGGACATATATCCAGCATTATGGGGAGTATGTAATACTTGATTCCGTTTTCCCACATAATTGTTACTAGATCCAAACTTCATCCATCTCAAACCCAGGGGATCAAGTATTACAACAGCTCCAAAACTTACTCTCAGCCCCTCCTAGTCTGCAGTAAACATAAATTCTAGAAATTAATAGCAATAGTCCTCTGATTGAAAATTCTTCATCTCCTACTGCGAAGAAAATTGTAAAGATACTGACTTAATGAGTAATCCTTTACTGGCATTATAATATAGTTTAAAGTTTATATCCCTTTACCATGTCATTACCATGATATATGTGGAATCCTTTGTTCTTAAATTTAAAAATGATCTTGTCTTGTGTGTACCCGTTCCTAACTTGCCCAATTCAAACTCTAAAGACATTTGGTTGTCCTAATTCGGTCAATTTACTTCTATGGTTGCTGTGAAAGATGTCAAGATTTCATGGACTTCATCTTTTCACTACCATGATCAAACCCTTTACACGATGAAAGCTAAATGTGACTAGATGCTTAGTATTTTTGAATTTAACTTAACTAATATTGGACTCTTTTTTCAGAATCATTAGTTTGTGGATTAAGTGCATTAACAATATATGCAATATAGATTAATTAATCAAAGTACATTTTACATACATTAGATATGACTATATGTGTGTGTTTCCCTTATTTTAAAAGACTAAACGAAACAAAAGTTGACACCTTCGAACGCTGTGGGAGAAGGCTGCATACTTCTTTGCAGATGCGAGCAAGACGCTGGCACCTTTTGTCAATTTTTCATGAAGCTTCGCAACTTATGTGCACCGTGCAAAGGTTCCTATAGGTAGGTTGCGAACTTGTTCGCACGTGCGAGCAACACATTCTCACCTTTGAATTGTTTGTCCAATTTGTCAATTTTAACGGAGCTTCACAACAAAATTCGCAGCCAATGTAACCGGAGCTTCACAAATTGCAAGATAGAACTTAGTTTCAATTTGACTTGGGTTCTCACACCTTTCGAACTTCGGTTCATACCTCCAAAAAGATTGCTAACACATGATAAAAATTTGTTTTATCACTCTATTAATTGTCCATATGCCAAGATGGATGTGTTGTAACCGGCTAATGCGCTCATAACCAATGGGACACCAAATAACTGAAATGTATCCTCCTAATAAAAATGCAAACAATCATATAATTGCCACATTGTTCCATTAATTGTAATAGGACAGAACAATATCCTCGAAAAAAAAAATTAATTTTCTTTAAAATTTAGTAAATCTAAGGCAACTTAAACCACGCATAAACAAAACAGGGTACTAACTTTGAAACAATTAATCAAAGGAAAATGTATAATTTTCGAACCTGATTAGAATTTGAATTGAGAACCGAGTCAAAGTTAAATCTTTTATCCCCAATTGATATTGAATCATCAGAAACCTTTGTAACCGTCGGATCTCCTCCTCTTTACCACAACCTATCAAATCAAACAAAGAAAAATTAAAACTAGAAAGCATTGATAATAATAAATTTACAAATTGAATAAAAACAGTTGATTAGTGTCAGTACCAATATTGAACAAAAAGTTATGAGCAAACAGTTGATTAGCGTCAGTACCAATATTTAACATAATCTACTCAAATACTTTTTGTATAAGACAAAATGATAATACTTTATCCATATTATCATTTAACTCATAACACTACATGTTATTTTTCCTTTGTCCTAGTTTATTTGTCAGTACTTCTTATGTAGTTTGTCCTGATATTGTCGCTTATTCTAGTTTGCCTTGAAGTTTTCACCTATTGGCCAAAAGTCAGGAGTGTTTTGAGTATAACAGCAGCTCCAAAACATTAAACAAAATGAATTTAGGGCAGATCCTTCACCTACATCTCCCAAAAATGGTTGAATTTAGGGTAACTCCTTCACCCTCGTCTTTCAAAAACAGTTGAAGCTCAACCTACTTAATCTCTCTCCAAAAAATATTGATTGCACGGTGAAACTCATCCGTGGTAAAGAAAAATACACCAAAAAATATAAGTTCTCTCGCTTTGAGACTCGAGTTCTTTGAATACTAGTCAAATGATGTTATGTAAAATGATCTTATCCAGACCATTGGCATAAATGAAATATAGACAGTTTGGAGAAACAAAGAAGAAATTTTCATTGAAATAAAATCGAACGAATGCTGAAATCAAATGGAAAAAATAGTTGGGAGAAGCAAAGCCCAAAATAGAAATATATAATATATAATAGTTAGTTATGTGTGTATCTCTTCACCTTGTACCCTTCCATCCCTAAACAGAAAAATTCCCTCAAATATGAAAAATTAAGATATGAGCTTAGTTTTATCCAATAATGCATAAACACTAAAATGGACTCCACAACTTTGACAATGAGAACCTAACACTATCCTCGGCATATATTAAGCCATCAAACTCCCCAAATAAATGAACTAAACAGTACACTAACCACACGAAATCATTTGACGTTATAATACACCACTATAAACCTCAAAAACATATTTTATTTTTTCGACGTGGGACTTTAAACAATAATAATGGCGAATTCATTAGTGAAGAAGGCAACCAACTGGACATATATCAATTGAAGTTGTATATTTTGTAGCACCAAAAATTAGTTCTAGGGCTCGATAGTACCGTGAGCAATAAGGGAAGAAGGCAATGTTATGGGTGGGGCTTTTCATATGGGTAATTCCCCCTTGTACTCATTTCTACTTAAAGAATTCTTTATGATGTGAATCCATGTGAAAAATGTTAGCATGAGAAATAAATTGACATTAAGTGATTCAAACTACAAACATGAGTTATGTGATTTTATATGTGAATTAACAATTTGCAATTCTCGAAAACCAAAAGCTCTGAAATAAACAAGGAATTAAAGTGTGTTTGGGAACCCCATTATGAATATGGAAGAAAAAGCAATAAAAGAGGGTATGGTGGACAACTTTGACAAAATATCGGGCCTCTAAATATATTAGTTATTCAACAATTGAAGATTACTTAGTAACACTGAAAGGCTCAAACGGGAACTTAAAAAATACTACATAGAGGCAAGATATCACATCATCCTTCCTTCATAATTATTAACTTTCCTGTGAAGAAGGTCTGCTGGCATAAATCAGCCAGGCTGATTCTTAGAGGGTCTGATGGCTTCACCATGTACTAGATTTCATCCCTTACATCCTCAATACAAAACTCAAAATCCATGTCCCTTGCATTAAGCACCAACAATCATTAGAAGACATTTAAAACAAATTGACAAATAAATGATGTATAATCCTAGTATCACATGCATATTAGAACATAAAATTAATGTACCATTGTGATTAAAAAATAATCTCGATTGGAGGTGCAAGCTATTTCATGTAAATGTAGATTTGATTACCTTGAGAGGCGATTTAAACTCTGAGTGAATATATGGTTCCAACCACTACATTACCCATGAACCCATATCTTCTACTCCTTTTTTGCCAATACATAAAGATCTGGACATAAAACACATACCAAACATTCACTATTGTTGGAGATTTCTCAATAAACACAAACAACTCGAACAAAATAGAAAAGTGAACTCAAAAACTTATACCTGATTTCATTTATTGTTCAAATCGAAGGGAAAGCTTAGGAACGATATATTTAGGAATGAAATTATAAAACAGGTTTAGATTTAACATTATTTAGCTTCGAATTAAAGAGGAGGATTACCTTAAAATACCCAACTCATGAAACCCTAGGTGAGTCTGACAAACCCTAGGTTAGCTCCGAATTCGAGAGGAGGCTTGCCTCCATGGTGTTTGAGACATCGATGGAATTCGAGAAGAGTCCACGATTCAAACAAACCCTAAGTGTGGAAAAATGTAAAAGAACACTAAGAGCTGTGAGATGAACGCATGTGTATGGGGCTTTTCGTTTGGGTGTGTGGAGTCGGGGAGAGATTTTTTGGTTTGGGAGGAAAAATTTAGTTTAGGTTTTTTATTTTCACTTTTAAAATATCGAAATAGAATTAGTAACACTTATATTATATTAGTAACGGTATTTTATGGTAAGCAATAGCAATGGTACAATAGTGTTACTAATCATATAATTAGTCTGTTACTGAAAGAGCGTTTTGGTGTAGTGACACTTAAACACACATAAAATTTTCACTCCTCTCACTCTTCCCTATCTTTCTAGCCAACCTTCTAGTTATCTCTTTGGCAACCTCTCTCCTTACCGGTTAATCCTCGTCGACAGTCTTTTTTCGGTACGAGGTCTCTATTCCCTCTTTCTCTCTCTCTCTCTCTCTCTCTCTCTCTATATATATATATATATATATATATATATATATATATATATATATATATATATATATATATATATATATATATATATATATATATATTGTAAAAAAAGTGGATGTCCACTTATAGCCACTATTGAATAAGTGTCTCTTGGGATGCAATGCTTTGTACTATAAATAGGGGTGAAACCCCTTGAGTATCTACATTCTAATGAAATGAAAATCGCTCTCCCTATGAATTCTCTCTTTGTTCCTTTTATTTTACAACACGTTATTAGCACGAGTGCTCTAATATATTTTTCATCATCGACTTCCATCACCCACCAACCATACTATCTTTATTACACCAATGTTTTTCATCCTAAATCAGATCTACCTGGGCTGAGATTCTAGAAATTTCGATAGATTCATACTTTCCTTGGTTTCAAGCTTCAAAAGAGTACCACTATACTGACACACTTTCATACCCGTTTTCCATACCCGCCTAATAAGACAAGGCAATAGAGCGTTGTACTTTGTGCCCTGGCGGGACCCACAACAATAAGGTATTAGATTTTAAAGCAGTGGGTATGGAATATGTGTACCCAAGTGGGTACACATATCTTTATCTGCTTCAAAATGGTGGTTTATACAATTGTCCTCCAAATTTTGATATTTCAACTATCATAGTAAGCTTCACAACTCAAAAAAGTATTTACAATTCTTTATACTTCTAATTATTTTTTCTATTAATCTCATAATTTTAGTTATACATAAAATTTTACATATTCAAATTTTGAATACTTCATTGTAAAATTATCATTTAAATTATGAAACTAAAAGTTTCTTATATTTTTTTTATTAGGACTCGAAGTTCCTAATTGTCATTTAAAGTTAAGACCCAAAGTTCTCTTTATAATTAAAATTGGATCTTTATTATTTTCATGTTTGGACCCGAAGTTCCCGTATAGTATTTTAATTTCGGTCCCAATGTTCCCAAACCATTTAAAATTGGGACTAAAATTTTCCAATATTTATAATTTGTACCATAAGTTCCTATTTTTTACCCTTTATCAAACATGAAGTATGGATATAATTGGGCACAGACTTCAAAGTCCTTAAATATTTAATGTTAGGATATGAAGTTTCCCTAAATTTTTATAATTAGAAACTAAAGTTCTCAAATAATTATTCAGATTTGGAAAATGAACTTTTCTCCATTTTTTGGACATGGAGTTTCAAGTATATTTTTGGCCTAACGTGTCGGTCATAATCAAACCTGAAAATTTAATTATCTAATTTAATGGGTGTATACCAAGAGTATCATAATTATATATGTGATATTAAGAGCCATTATTATTATTATTGTGACTAGATGTTTATAAATTATTATTTATAATTTGGGTGTAGTTTTTTCCTAATTAATTTTAAAAATATGAAGCCTGAAGTTCTCATGGTATTTCAAAATATTTGAATCTGAAGTTCCAATCAAAATATACCATAAATTAAAACTTGAAGTTTTTCTTATTTATGGGGTATGGATTTTGAAAGTTCTTAAATAATTATTTATAATTTGGAGCTGAAGCTCCAAATATTTCATTTTTGTTGGGATTAGTTTCAAAATAATTTGGATATTAGAGCATGTCTTTTCAAATTCTTAAATTTTCATTTTCATTAATAAATGAAAGACATTTTTACACATTATTTTAATATTTAAATATCCCTTAAACAATTCTATTAAAGGTTTTAGCATTAGACATTTGTCTTGATCTATCACTTCATTTAGTATTAAATTACCCTTTTAATAGTATTTAATTTTAATTCATTTTCACATTTCAATCATTTAATATACATTTAAGTCTTGGGAATGTGTACAGACCGTGAAAATAAGTCCCTCATTTTAAAGGTAAATTTTATATCATCGGTAAAAGTTGATAAAAATATTTAACACTAGTTTAAAAGATTCTCTATCATTTTTACTCATTTTCAAATCTGAAAGTTCTGATATCAAAAGAGTAGAAACTTTAATGTCCCTTGACATTAATAATATTGAACCTAAAGTTCAACTATTTATGTAGATCCAAAAGTTTTTGTACATAAACTATGAAACTTAAAAGTTCATATTTTTCGTAATTCACATCAGGCACTTTATGAATTATTTTATTAAGAACTTGTAGTCCTAGGTTTTATTTTTACAGTTTAATTGAAGTCAAACTTACAAACTTTAATTGGTCAGTTTTTTCTCCTTTAAATATACATCCCGATTTAGTATTCGTATAGTTTAGGTTTATGTGCTTAATACATAATGATTAAATTATGATTTGTGTTGATCCAAAGTCATCAAAATGCATTATTTTTAGACATATATTTCTTTTGATTTTTTCATAAACGATCGATGTCGTCAAATATAAAATTCTTTTGAGATGATTAAGTATTCAAAGACTCATTGTCAGAAAACTTAAAGTTTTTATTATTAGTCTCATTCTTTTATTATCTGATAATTATTCAATACAAGTTTTTTTTAAAATAATTCCATTTTTTAAAGTTCGGTTACCAAAATCTTATTCATAAAATATATTATTGTATTGTTAATAATCTCTATATTTGGACTCACTTTACACATTTCCTAACCAATCTTTACCCTTAAAAGTGAAAATTGTGAACGGTCATCATATGATGACATTTGTCTAGCGAACAATTAACAACTCACACTATTCTTAAAAACCATGTGTTTTTTCAGACTTGATTTGTAATATAGTAGTGATTTCAACTATAGTTGAGCCTAAGGCTCCAGAAGAGCTTATATGATATTATTATTTGGTATCCTCTTATGCAAATGTGGCGAGTTATATGAAAGCAATTCCTGAAGAATTTTTTTTTTTATTTTATGGGCATAAGATTACAAGGTTACTATATTTAAATAAATAATGAAAAGTAATTTTGCATTACTTTTAGTGTTGGAATTCAGAAGCTCACACTAGAAAACAACCATTTCATTATTCATGGGGTTATACTATACAATATGTATTGTTATAGAATTGCACTTTGTCATGAACCTGAATCTCCATGGTCCAATTAGGTAATATTATATAATAATCATTTTGATTGCCTCATTTTCACAAGCCTTTAAAATTACGAATGAAATTGTGTGATTTTTTTTACCAAACATTTATGATATTACTTAATGTTTAAATTTACTATCATAAGTGTGTGTGTGTGTGTGTGTGTCTCTCTCTCTCTCTCTATATATATATAAGGTACTTATGATTCATCCTCTATTGAACCATTGACAATTATAGAGTTTACTACATATGTGCAATTTTATATTAATGAAACATTCTTTTTGTCATCAGGGGGAGAATATAACGTATCTAAACACAAATTATACCTAAAGAATGGTATGTTCCTGAAGAACGATGAGAATTATCATGGAATACTTTAACTTTGTCTCAGATATTCCCCCATATTGCTCAATGCAAACATGGATTGAAAAATGATATTGCAACATCAAATGTTACATGGACTAGTTGCACATGTGCTTGATAAAATCATTGTCACACAAGTACAAAATAAATTTGAAAGCAAAAAAAGTTATTGAATTGCAAAAGCGTGTCAAACCTATCTTGTTCTAATTACTTGACTCCCTAATAGTGGAAGTCAGATAAAATAATGCCAAAAGAGGTTATACACTATGCTCAAGAAGAGGTCATGGAGAAAAGATTCGCTTTCTCTAAAATCCGTGAAGATGTTAATGTCTATAAAAAGGCATAAGTCCGTGAAGTGACTATAAAGCCCATGAAGTAAGAAAATTTACCTAATATTAATAAGATCTCTATGTTTTATACACATATAAAAGAAAATTGGGATCGAAAAATATGATCGTAGATAATATAATTACATATGTTGTAGTTACACAAAAATCAAGGAGAATGATATTATACATCCAAGTACTATAGATGACTGTCGACAAATAATAGATTGGACAAAATGAGAAAATTCCACGATGGCATAATTCGAGTCCCTAAATAAAGGTGGTGTATTTAGACCTATAGTGGAAATCCTAAAAGATAACCCTGAAGATTATGAATGAGTGTTTATAAGAAAGCAGAGTGATGAACTCGTTAAAAAAGTGCACGACTTATGGCACAAGGTTTTGTGAATAAATCGAAATTGATTATTTATGAACATACCATCCCGTTACAGCCATAAATATTTTTCAGATATTTGACTAGCTTAGCAATTTTTAAAATATATTATATATGAAACTCATGAATATTAAAAGTGCTTATATATAAGAGACTTAGACAAAGAATAAATATAAAAATCCTACAAGGATTTTCTTTGCTAGAAGCAAAGAGTAGGAGTACATGGTCAATTCAAATTGAATGTTCACTGTACAACTTAAATCAATCTAAAAGGATATAGGTACAACTGTCTTAACTTAACCTGTCTAAGGAGGGGAATGAAAATAATCATATATGCTAACGTGCCATTATAAAAATATCCTTAAAAGTATGTTTTCCTGAATAACACAATTGAAATGTAAAATATCCAAATAAGGAATTCAAAATGAATGACCTCAGGATAAGTAGTTATAGTCGTTGATTACAGATCGAGCACAAAACATAGATCCATTAGTCAAATGGATTTAAAACTCTTGTAATGCTTTAAGCATATTAAGCACACCATTTGTATACCTATGTTCTTCAGTGTTTAGACATTAAAATACCTATATGATACTAAAGAGGATTATGAATATAAATATGATCTAGAAGTACCATATTTGCAAGTTATTATTGCATTTTTAAATTTGGTCCATAAGTACAATACTTGTACGTTATTATTATGTTTTTATACACAACACAATGTCAAAGACCGAATATAGTATTGATAGTCAATTTCTTTGCATGAAATAATTATCGCTGACATGCAAAGCAATGCAATAATATCAAGATTATGTGATACATCCATGGAATTATTGGTATAATGCCTTTTTAATCTAGTGATCCATGTCTAAATAGTTATATAGATGCAGGTTATGTCTGGGATCCTCACACGGAACAACCAAAGAACTTATGACTTGCCTCAAATAATATATGTTCCTACTACTACTTATGAAGGAGATAGTGCTTGTATAGCCCTAACTTAAAGATGCTATATCGAGGGCGATCTGACCAACACATTTCAGTTCTTCTACATACATGAAATTTAGAAGACTTATAAAATTTAAGTCATATAGATTTGATAAAGTGAATGTCTACCCCTCTTCACCAAAGTATTATGGAAGTCGATCTTTTAAAGAGAAATAATATTCAAGTAATAACATATCAAATCTATTCACAAAGTCTAAGAAGCATTTCAGAAGGTTGTGTATGAGATAAAAATGCATCGACTCAATCATTAGGTACATGACATAATTAGGGGGAGTATCCAATTAGGGAGAGAATCGAAGAACAATATATTTTGGGACATATGCGTGTTATACTATTTTTCCTTTAACTATGTTTTTTTTCCATTGGATTTTCCTATTAAAAGTTTTAACGAGGCAACATTAAGTGCGTCCAACATCGATTCAATGATCACAAAAGTTGTATTCTTTTTCCTTCACAATGGTCTTTTCTCACTAGGTTTTAATGAGGCAACAACCATTAAATAGTGAAAATAGTGTACATCCAAGGGGGAGTGTTATAAAATGTAAAAAATAATGGATGTCCAATTATATCCCCAATTGAATAAGTGTCTCTTGGGATGTAATGCTTTGACCTGTAAATAAGGGTGAAACTACTTGAATATCTACATAATAATAAAATGAAAATACCTTTCCCTCTAAATTCTCTCTTTTCCTTTTTTATTTTACACACACACACACACACACACACACACACACACACACACACACATTGGAATATAGATCGTTTAATCGAGAACTATTTATTTTAGATAGAAATGTGTTCTGATTCTATTGGATCAACTTATAACCTATGCTTATCTCGCTACTTCTCTCTATGAGAGGTCGCCATCTAACCATAATTTTAGCATAGGAATTGGAGTTCAAACCTTTTTAAAAGTCTTGTTCTAATTTTCTTATTCCACTCCCAATCATTCTAGACTATTGGTGTCAATCTGGATCGAGATGTATTCGTTGACAAAATTGCCATAGGAATGGAGACCCTTCAATAGAGTTGATACGAACTAATCAATGATAAAGAGGACTTAGTCGGTACAAATGAATACAACACAAAATCAAACTGCACTCATGCCTCCCCTACTTCAAGTTAACCTCCCCCTTTCCTTCCAATTCAAGCTGGTGAAATCGCATCGAGATGGAGATGCTTTACGGATATCCCACTCTAATCAATAAGCCCCTTCAGTATGTATGGATAATTAATTGACCGGTTATGTTGTTCAGTGGCATTCATTCAGTTGTCCTGCTAAGATGGATGAGACATTTCCACTTGAAACATGATTCAAGTCTACCTTAGATACATCAAAAAGATCACTTGTGAAGTCGACTTCACTTGATCATGATTGCTTTAACTTTACCCTAGACCCGTGTCGTGTAGTATAGCAAGAATAATAAGGGGTAAGTTAATTTATGAAAGAGTATGACGAGGTATTATTTCATAATTTTTTTGTTAATGCAAATCTATCTCAATCTTATGGCAATTTCCTCTTTAAATCATATCAAGATGAAATTTGAAGTAGTAGGGAAGGTTAATATTGGAATTCAGATTATGGTGGGGTTATAAAAGATGGCAATAGTGCTATCATGTGGATTTTTTTAGTGAACATGTCACAACTTACTCCTATTTTTTTTTTTGTTTTGTAAAGACGAAGAAATAAATTCGATTTTCTCTCCTATTTACTATGGCGATGAAGAATCCCATCAGTTAGGCCATCTTACTCTCTTGCATCCGAACTAGTCCTTATGCACCATTCAGGTCCTACTCCAGGGATGATGAATATATTGAGTTAATAGATCCAACCAAAGCTTGATTACTTGGTGTGTAAAGGCTACAAACTCAAAAGATACCAGGTAAAATTTTGTCGCTTAGGCGTACTATGTTATGGGATTTTGTATAGAATATCAAAACAAAATGGAGTCATTTGTGAAAGGAACGGAGTTGGGTTTACACCTAAATCGGACCAGCTTGGGTTCGTATGAATTGAATGACATAGGAAAGAATCATTCTATGCTACCACTCTTCCCTCCGCTACAAATAACAAAAGTTAATACCACCAAATTGGGAATCTTTTTTCATTCATAGCTGTAGTCCCAATTGGTTGGGGGCTCGGCCTGCTTTGTCAAATCCATCCTTTTATATCCCCTACAGACCATGTAGGATGCCCATAAGACTCTTTAGTGATTTTAGAGTGGTCGAAGGTGGCTTCTAGAGTATTGCCTTGATCTTTGAAGGCTGTATTCCGTTTCGATGGACAATGAATCCAAAAAATGTACCCGATGAGCATACACACACACACACACACATATAGACGCACAATACACAGAGATAGATAGAGAGAGGTAAGACCTCATACATACCACCAATGCGGGCAACTTTTTTTATAATAGTAAAAAATATATATTTTTGAGTTTATTTTTTGTGTGGTATTTAAACATTTCAGGGGACCCATTAAAAATCAGCCTAAAATGATTTTTTATGTTATTTTGAAAAAATCGATCAAAATATGTCAATTTTTAATAGCTTAAAACTGCTTAAAAGTTGACATAGTTTGATCGATTTTTTAAAGTAGCAAAAAATTTCATATTAAGCTATTATTTTTTATGGGTCCCGTGAAATGTTTATATACTATAAAAAAGAATCAATTCAAAATTATTTTTTTACTATTAAAAAAAAATGGTGTGCATGGTTGGTATATATAGGTGGTATAGACTTTAGTCTGCCTCTCTCTCTCTCTCTCTCTCTCTCTCTCTCTCTCTCTCTCTCTCTCTCTCTCTCTCTCTCTATCTATCTATCTATCTATCTATCTATCTATCTATCTATCTATCTATCTATCTATCTATTTATCTATCTATCTATCTATACGTGCACATACAGGTTAACGACCCAATCAGACCTCTCCGATGGCATATTAGTAATTTAATTAAAATCTATAAATAATTTGATATTATTTTGTAAACCCTTTAGTTTTTTATTAACTTATCTATCTATCTTATTTTACTAATGCCACTTTGATTATTTATTCTTGTTAAAATGTGATGTGCTTTGATTCCATTTTATTAATTAGTATCTTTTTTAAAAGTATTATTTTTTAATTATTTGTATTTCAAAAACCTATTAGAATTCCAAAAGAATTGTATACTTGAACCAAACAAGGCATTTCGAAGTCAACTAGAATTCAAAAAGATTTCTATACTTGAATCAAACAATTCAATTCCAAATTCGTTCATTAAAACGGACCCTAATAGTAAAACTATTGAGAAAACGTTGAATTCCTTTTTGAAATCTAATAATCATAATTTAAAAATTATTTTTCAACTTAAAACATGAAAATTAGTTCAATTAAATTTTAAAATGTTATCCCTCTACTTCCAATTAAAAATTAATCATGTCGAACATCCTAGTTCCCTTATGAAGTGACATTTCTTGTTAGGTGCTTAAATCAGCCCACCTTGAACTAAATTTATTTTTATCTTTCATTATGTTATCCGGACATTTCAAGAAATTTTTTTCCAATATAATGAATAGCCGGAGTCTGTTGGTTTCGCAGTTGATGACACTATTTCCTTTGGGGGGGATATCATTAATTATGTCTAAGTGTATACGAACGTTTCATTCCTCGAATCTGAATTTACTTGTGAAAAACATTCCTATTGGGGGGACCGAACTCACTCACATTAAATTCTTGTAACTATCACTTAAGAGTCTTAAGAATATTAAATGTCGTTATTAAATCTGTAGAAGGGTGTTATCAACAGAAAAAAGCAAATGAAATAAAAAATACTTTCTCTTATTAATGACACCCGAGAGGTACCCGCGAGGGTCACCAAGACGCCCAAAATCCATTGCGAAGAATCAGCGCCATTCGAGCGTCGGCGCCGCGACAAGGGTCGGCGCTGCCTCACATGTCAGCGCCGATTCAAGCACCAGCGCCACTTCGAGCGTCGGCGCCACTTCGAGCGTCAGCGCCGCGACAAGGGTCTGCGCCGTCTCACATGTCAGCGCCGATTCAAGCATCAACGCCACTTCGAGCGTCGGCGCCGCGACAAGGGTCGGTGCCGCCTCACATGTCAGCGCCGATTCAAGCACTAGCGCCACTTCGAGTGTCGGCGCCGCGACAAGGTTCGGCGCCGTCTCACATGTTAGCGCCGACTCAAGCATCAACGCCACTTCGAGCATCGGCGCCACTTCGAGCGTCGGCGCCGGGACAAGGGTCGGCGCCGTCTCACATGTCAGCGCCGATTCAAGCATCAACGCCACTTCGAGCGTCGGCGCCACGACAAAGGTCAGCGCCGCCTCACATGTCAGTGCCAATTCAAGGTTCAGCGCCACTTCGAGCGTCGGCGCCACGACAAAGGTCGGCGCCGCCTCACGTGTCAACGCCAATTCAAGGTTCAACGCCATTTCGAGCGTCGGCGCCACGACAAAGGTCAGCGCCGCCTCACATGCCAGCACCGATTCAAGTATCAGCGCTACTTCGAGCGTCGGCGCCACGTCGAGCGTCGACGCCACTTCGAGCGTCGGCATGTGACACCCCGACTAATTAAATACCGGGTAGCTACTCCTTTATAAAATTAATTCAAAATGCCAAGTTGGCTCAGTTAATAGCATCACTGTCGAAAACATTTTTATTATTTCTAACCACCTAGTATTTAAAAAGCAAGTCCAAATTTTAATTTAAGTCTGATTAACATGCAACAAGTGTAATGAAGAAATAAATAACACCATTCACCGTACTGAAGTAAAATGAATAACCATCACAATAGAGTAAATAAAGTCTGGAGGAAACCCCTCACTACAATCCCATAACTGAAATAAATAAACTGAAACAAGTACATGCTAAAGTCTGAAAACTGAAATATAAAAGATGTCTCTAAAGAAATGGGCAACATGCCCTACAACTGATAGATGGTGACTCTGGAATCCAAAGAGATAGAAGCGTCTACATGCAAATCCCGGTAGCTTCCACAAGCAGCTACAGCTCAAACCTGAATGAGTACCTATGCTTGGTGTCCTTGTGGCAGGGCACCTAAAATGGTTTTACAAAGAAAAAGATTTGAAAAGCAAACGGGTCAGAGCCCGAATGTGGAGTTATATTTTAAAAACCTGCAAGTGCTTTAAAAACATTTAAAACATTAAATGCAAAGTACATGTTAGGACGTGCACTCACATTATATTCTCACCCCTCGTCTAACTGTGCACTCCTAACGCAAGTACCCATCTATATCTATCCATACAACTAGCTAAGTGACTACGTATCTAGCTAGACTGCCAAAGGTTCTACCCATAATACTTGGTTCCATTAACATAATAATGCTCTTAATTAAATAGGGTTTAATGTAACTTAGATATTCAATATGCAATATATATCACTATTAGTTAACTCACTATATATCTCGAAACAACACCTTAATATATATCTATAACATTAACATGAGGATTCCCATTAATTAAATGTATATTATTCACATCATAATTATACAATACAAGCACCCCGCAATCTAAGCTGTAGTGCACACATACTCTGCTATCCATCCCGGTACATCACGTACATAAGGATTACATATTCCGAATCTCTCAGGAATAGTTTACTGACAACATCACAAATAATGGAGGCGAACACAGTCACCATCACATGGGTCACGCACATACCTACGCTCCCATGATCAGCGGACTTATTAATATCACAATAAGTCTTTCTATGACCTATGTTCATCGAGGTACCAGTCTATATCCCCCCCGTAGGCACACAAGGATTAGAGGGTCCTAAGCGAACGCAACCTCCCGTGATAGCAAGTATGGTAGGTATGTCATACACACAATCCATATACCAATACTAAGTAAACACACATCTTATTAATACCGTATTTTAATCGTAGTACGTATCGCATTCTTGTACTAACTATAATTATAATAATTTATACTAATCCGATTTGTGATTATACGCGCTATCGTTTCTCCCGTCGAAATAGACACTCACGTCTCATCCCAAACCGTCCATGTAATACAACCCTCGTATATAATTTACTTCTCATAATTGCCCAAAAGTCCCAATTCTATCACTATATCATCAAAGGAATGCTAACTCTACCCTTGAACCAGTTTTCGGGACTCCAAAAGTCAAAACAGTCCTAAAAGGACCAAACTGTCAACTCGTTAGAAGTTTCGTTCGAACGAGGATGTTCGAACGAGATCCTTCTGTCAACTCGTTAGAAGCCTCGTTCGAACGAGGATGTTCGAACGAGATCCCAGTTCGTTCGAACGAACTGTTCCTTCTAACGATATCTCGTTCGAACGAGATATCGAACGAGATCCCTTCTCATTAGTAACGACTGGTCAACTCGTTAGAAGCTCGTTCGAACGACCTGGGGGCTGCTTTTAACGAGCTACCAGTTTCGGCCCAGATTTTTCCCATCTCGTTTTTCACCATTTTTATCACTACAATCCTTCTCCAAAATTCGTTCTAACAATGATTTAAGTCCTCTAATCATACTAAAACATGCTTAGGTCATAAACTAACGTCTTTTAAGGCAATAAGGCATCCTAAACATCATTAAAACCCAAGATTTCTACATAAATTCCCAATTTTCTTCAAGAACATAAACCCTAGATTCTTCTCATCAAAATTTCCTAGATTTTAATCCGTTTATACATCACATAGATATGAAATCTCTGAATTAAATCTTCAAACAATGTTTCTACATGCAAACCTATCCCAAAATTTAAACAACAATCTTCCAATTTCATGGGTTTTCTTTTAACTCTTATATAAGATTGATTAACAATGTTTCTAACATGGAAAAAGCATTCACTGCATAAGGAATGTAATTTAAATCACTTGCCTTGGTTTGATTCCGGATTTGGTGTTGATTTGATGAAGAATTTCTGCAGAATTTCTTCTCTCCAAGCTTCCTCTCTAATGGTGGCTTAAGGTGGCTAGGGTTTGATTTGGGGAAACTTAGAAAACCTAAATGACAACCTACGTCGCCTTCTAGGTTAATATGTGTTGGTTAATGGGCTTAATGGGTTTAATCCACATCAGATTTACATCTCTAATTTTCGTCACTTTTAATTCCTAAAAATGTAAAATTACCAAAATACCCTTTAAGTTACCGGTATGGCCTAAAAATACCCCGGGACCCAAACTATACCCCCGGCTAGTGTTTTCTGACTATCTCAACCCTTCCGGACGTGTTGGCGCACTCAAAACGACCATACAGATTACAGATTTTAAATTCACTTTTATTATCAAAATATTACCCCGTGACGCGGCGGTCCCACGCGTCTCGACAAAATTTCCAAATTGCCGTATATAAATCTCACGACAAATTTTATAATACCAAATACATATATAATCATATATGCACATAATCAAATACCAATTTTCATCACATTAGTATTTTTTTATCCCGGATTAATTTCCAATTAATACGCATTTAATTAATTAATCCTCGAAATAAATATAGTCAAAAGTACGGGGTATTACATACTTCCCCCCTAATAACTGAATTTCTTCCCGAAATTCGAAACTAGAAAGTACCTGCTAAAAACAGCTCTGGATAACGTTCGCGCATCTCATCCTCGCGCTCCCATGTGGACTCCTCGACATTGTGATGTCGCCACTGAACACGCACTAACGGAACTATCTTTGACCGCAGTTTCCTCTCGCTTCGGTCCAAAATAGCAATTGGCCCCTCCTCGTAGGAGCTATCCGACTGAAGATCGATGTCCTCCACAGCAATGTGAGAATGAGCCAAATTATCTCTAAGGTATTTCCTCAGCGAGGAAATATGGAACACGTCGTGAATCCGATGCAAGTGTTCCGGTAGTCCAAGTCTATACGCAACCGGTCCGATCCGCTCAATAATAGGAAACGGCCCCACATACCTCGGTGGCAACTTCCCCTTCTTCCCGAATCGCATAATCCCCTTCATTGGAGATACCCTGAGCAAAACCTGGTCCCCTACTTGGAACTCCCTGAAAAACCTCTTCGCATCAGCATAACTCTTCTACCTGTCTTGAGCTACCCGAATGCGACTCCGAATCAACTCAATCCTTGCCGAAGTATCCTGAATCACTTCCGGCCCAAGTAGTTTGTTGTCCCCCACCTCCAACCAACATGCTGGGGAACGACAAGGCCTACCGTACAACGCCTCGAACGGAGCCATGCCAATCGTGAACTGATAGGAGTTATTGTAAGCAAACTCCACCAGGGGAAGGTACTGCTCCCATCCACCCCCGAAGTCAATAATGCACATGCGTAGCATGTCCTCCAACATCTGATTGGTGCGCTCTGTCTGCCCATCGGTCTGCGGATGATAAGCCGTACTCAACCGCAATTCCGTGCCCATTGCCTCCTGGAAACTCTCCCAAAACCTCGAAATAAATATCTTGTCTCTGTCAGACACGATATTTAGGGGCACACCGTGAAGTCTCACAATCTCTGAAATGAAGAGCTGGGCATACTGTCCCGAAGTGTAATCAGTCCTTACGGGTAAGAAGTGAGCGACCTTGGACAACCTGTCCATAATTACCCAAACGGAGTCGTGACCCCTCTACGACGTAGGCAACCCCGTGACAAAATCCATGGATATGCTCTCCCACATCCACACCGGAACCTCCAACGGCTGTAGCAATCCTGCTGGTCTCTGATGATCCACTTTTACAAGCTGACAAGTGGCGCATTTCGAGACAAACTCAGCGATATCTCTCTTCATACCGCTCCACCAATATTTCCGTCTCATGTCTTGGTACATTTTGTCCCCTCCGGGATGTACCACGAACCGTGAGCCGTGCGACTCTGCCATAACATCGTGTCGCAATTCTTCCCCTTCCGGAACTACCAATCTCCCATTGAAGCGCAATCCCCCGTCTGAGCTAATGGTATAGGACTCGGCTCCCTCTGCAAGTAATCGAACTATCTGCTCCTGACAGAATGAGTCATTAGCCTGTGCCCGTACTATCCTCGTGATAATCTGCGGTGTAACGGTCATTACAGACATGAAAGATCGGGCCACTGCATCCTGGTGTCCCAATTCCTTCCACTTAGCCTTCCACACCTCTGCCACCTCATCTGCTGGCCTGCGGCTCAACGCGTCTGCTACCACGTTAGCCTTACCCGGGTGGTACTGGATGTCGAACTGGTAGTCCTTCACAAACTCAAGCCACCTACGCTGCCGCATATTCAACTCCTTCTGCGTGAACAGATACTGTAGTGACTTGTGGTCCGTGAACAGCTGAAACTTCTCCCCCAAAAGATAATGCCTCCAAATCCGTAAGGCAAATACCACTGCGGCCAACTCTAAATCATGCGTGGGGTAATTCTTCTCATGAGGCTTAAGCTTACGGGAAGCATAAGCTATGGCCTGTCTCTCCTGCTGCAATACACCTCCCAATCCTTGCAAAGACGCGTCGGTGTAAACCAAATACTCAACTCCCGGTCTCGGCAATGCTAACACAGGTGCTGAGGTCAACTTATCCTTCAATTCATCGAATGCCAACTGACCGGCATCACTCCAAATGAACGTCACACCTTTACGAGTAAGATGTGTCAAAGGACCTGCTATCTCTGAGAAACCCCGAATAAACCTCCTGTAGTATCCTGCTAGACCCAAGAAACTACGAATCTCTGTTGGTGTCGTGGGCTGTCCCCACTCCCTCACCGCTGATACCTTCCCCGGATCAACTGATATTACCTGGTCGGAAATAATGTGACCCAAGAACTGGACTTCCTTCAACCAAAACCCGCACTTCTCGTATTTTGCATACAACTCGTTCTGACGAAGTGTCTGCAAAACCTGCCTCAAATGCTCGGCGTGCTCCTCCTCTGTCTGAGAGTAAACCAGAATGTCATCAATGAAGACAATGACAAACTGATCTAGGAAATCTCTGAACACCCTGTTCATCAAGTCCATAAACACTGCGGGAGCGTTGGTCAAGCCGAAAGGCATAACCCGAAACTCATAAGAACCATATCTCGACAAGAACGCAGTCTTCGAGATGTCCTCCTCCCTGATACGCAACTGATGGTATCCCGACCTCAAGTCAATCTTCGAGAAGAAAGAAGCTCCTCTCAACTGGTCGAACAAGTCATCGATTCGAGGCAACGGATACTTATTCCGTATCGTGACCTTATTCAACTCTCGGTAGTCCACGCACAATCTCAGTGAACCATCCCTCTTCTTCACAAACAAGACTGGAGCGCCCCAAGGTGAGGTACTCCTGCGAATAAAGCCCTGCCCTAACAGCTGCTCTATCTGATCCCGTAGCTCTCGCATCTCAGCTGGAGCCATACGGTACGGTGCACCTGCTATAGGTCTCGTACCCGGTAGCAAATCTATAACGAAGTCTATCTCCCGACTGGGCGGTAAGCCTGGTATCTCCTGAAACACATCTGAATACTCCCTGACAACCGGGATCGAATCTAAAGGAATCACAACCTCCTTAGAGGTATCCTCCTCAATGTAATACAGATGAGCGGTCGATCCTCCCTCTGCGCGAGGCATCGCCACTATAAACATCTCTTGCCCCGGAATGGCAAAAACAATGCTCCCGCTGAAGCAATCAATCTAGCCCTATATGCTACGAGCCAATCCATACTGATGATCACATCGTGAACATGCATGTCTAACACTAACATGTCTGCAGGCAATACCAAACCACCGATCTCTACCCCCACTCCCCGACATATAAAGAAAATAAGTGACCCACTCCCTAATGGTGAGTCGACACACGTCACTGTGCTCTCTGCCGTAGCTAACAACCCTAAAGCTTTCGCGAAGTGTGTAGCTATAAAATAGTGTGTAGCACCCGTATCAAATAACACCCGACCCATAGTGCCATGGATAGGAAACGTACCCTCGATCGCGGGCGGTTCCTGTAGAACTGCAGCCTGGTGAACATTGTAGACACGTCCATACTGTAGCTGCCCCTGCTGAGCTGGGACTGCTGGAATGGGTGGCAATGCTGCCATCTGTGGCGGTGCGGGAAGAGCGGCGAGAAACATAGGTCTCTGTGGCTCCTGGCGAGCACCCTGCTGCTGCTGCTGTGGGGCCCTGCCCCTATCAGGACAATCCTGCTTCTTATGGCCAGTCTTGCCACAAGTAAAGCACTTCCCTGGGAAGTTCCCTCCCTTCTGCCCCTGCTGTCCCCGGACCTGGTGGTCGTTACCATTTCTCCCTTGGCCCTGCTGGCCCTGATGAAACTGTTGCCCATTCTGCCCCTGCTGGCCCTGATGGCCGTTTGGACCCTGATGGCCCTAACGGGAACCTCCCTGTCCCTGCCTGTAGTTCCTTGACCGGAACCTCTTATTATCCCCCTGCTGGGTACCCTGCTCATTCTGTCTCTGCCCCTGACCGGTTTGTGCCCCACTGGTACCATGTCCTCCAGTCCTGCCCTGATGGCTAGACTCCCCCGACCGCTTGCCCTCGGCCATATGAAAACGGTGGTCCTGGTAGTGCAATAATGCAGCGTTAACCACATCAGAATACGTGGCCAACGATAGGTTCCCTAGCAGATGTTGACGGATCCTCCAATTCAACCCATCGGTGAACTTCTCTATCTTCTTCTTCTCTGTTGGAATCTCGTCTGGAACGATATTCAACAGGTTAGTGAACTCGGCCTCATACTCAGCCACCGTCTTGCCCTCCTGCTTCAAACTCATCAGCTTCCTCCTCATCTCTGTATGAACTGCGGACGGAAAGTACTTGCGGTCAAACCGCACCCAGAACTCCTGAATCGTAAGGGTATCCGTCTCCTCCGCGGTGGTAATAGACTCCCACCACTGTAGTGCAGATCCCACTAGCTTGAAAGTAGCTAGCACCTGTTTCTGAACATCAGTGCACTCATGCATCCTCAAATGCCTCTGTATGTCCTTCCTCCATTGGCTCGAGACTACCACGTCTGAGCTACCTGCAAACTCTGGCGGATGCGCTTTCTGAAAAGCGTCACGTACACGCTCCCAAGCAGACGGGAATGCATTAACCTGTACTGGCGCGGCAACCGGCGCCTGAGGTGGTGCCTGCTGAATCACGGCAATCGCGGCATTTACCGCTTGGGCTACTATAGCAGCAACCTCAGCGGCGTTCATCATACCCTGAACTGGAGCGGGCTGTGGTTCGGGCGTAGCATCCCTGGGAACTCGTCGTGCACGTCGTGGAGGCATCTTAAATAAGAACAAAGTTTATAAGTTCACGGTTTATAAACTTAATATAGCTGAAGAACGAAGCATACACAAAAAGAGTACAACAGTCGTAAAATATAGGGCTCTATATCAAAGAAAACGTAGCGGAAACATAATAGCCGTACAGATCCTAAAGGACAGTAGAACCTGATGCTCTGATACCACCTGTGACACCCCGACTAATTAAATACCGGGTAGCTACTCCTTTATAAAATTAATTCAAAATGCCAAGTTGGCTCAGTTAATAGCATCACTGTCGAAAATATTTTTATTATTTCTAACCACCTAGTATTTAAAAAGCAAGTCCAAATTTTAATTTAAGTCTGATTAACATGCAACAAGTGTAATGAAGAAACAAATAACACCATTCACCATACTGAAGTAAAATGAATAACCATCACAATAGAGTAAATAAAGTCTGGAGGAAACCCCTCACTACAATCCCATAACTGAAATAAATAAACTGAAACAAGTACATGCTAAAGTCTGAAAACTGAAATATAAAAGATGTCTCTAAAGAAATGGGAAACATGCCCTACAACTGATAGATGGTGACTCTGGAATCCAAAGAGATAGAAGCGTCTACATGCAAATCCCTATAGCTTCCACAAGCAGCTACAGCTCGTCACCTGAATGAGTACCTATGCTTGGTGTCCTTGTGGCTGGGCACCTAAAATGGTTTTTCAAAGAAAAAGATTTGAAAAGTAAACGGGTCAGAGCCCGAATGTGGAGTTATATTTTAAAAACCTGCAAGTGCTTTAAAAACATTTAAAACATTAAATGCAAAGTACATGTTAGGACGTGCACTCACATTATATTCACACCCCTCGTCTAACTGTGCACTCCTAACGCAAGTACCCATCTATATCTATCCATACAACTAGCTAAGTGACTACGTATCTAGCTAGACTGCCAAAGGTTCTACCCATAATACTTGGTTCCATTAACATAATAACGCTCTTAATTAAATAGGGTTTAATGTAACTTAGATATTCAATATGCAATATATATCACTATTAGTTAACTCACTATATATCTCGAAACAACACCTTAATATATATCTATAACATTAACATGAGGATTCCCATTAATTAAATGTATATTATTCACATCATAATTATACAATACAAGCACCCCGCAATCTAAGCTGTAGTGCACACATACTCTGCTATCCATCCCGGTACATCACGTACATAAGGATTACATATTCCGAATCTCTCAGGAATAGTTTACCGATAACATCACAAATAATGGAGGCGAACACAGTCACCATCACATGGGTCACGCACATACCTACGCTCCCATGATCAGCGGACTTATTAATATCACAATAAGTCTTTCTATGACCTATGTTCATCGAGGTACCAGTCTATATCCCCCCCGTAGGCACACAAGGATTAGAGGGTCCTAAGCGAACGCAACCTCCCGCGATAGAAAGTATGGTAGGTATGTCATACACACAATCCATATACCAATACTAAGTAAACACACATCTTATTAATACCGTATTTTAATCGTAGTACGTATCGCATTCTTGTACTAACTATAATTATAATAATTTATACTAATCCGATTTGTGATTATACGCGCTATCATTTCTCCCGTCGAAATAGACACTCACGTCTCATCCCAAACCGTCCATGTAATACAACCCTCGTATATAATATACTTCTCATAATTGCCCAAAAGTCCCAATTCTATCACTATATCATCAAAGGAATGCTAACTCTACCCTTGAACCAGTTTTCGGGACTCCAAAACAGTCCTAAAAGGACCAAACTGTCAACTCGTTAGAAGTTTTGTTCGAACGAGGATGTTCGAACGAGATCCTTCTGTCAACTCGTTAGAAGCCTCGTTCGAACGAGGATGTTCGAACGAGATCCCAGTTCGTTCGAACGAACTGTTCCTTCTAACGATATCTCGTTCGAACGAGATATCGAACGAGATCTCTTCTCGTTAGTAACGACTGGTCAATTCGTTAGAAGCTCGTTCGAACGAGTTCGTTCGAACGACCTGGGGGCTGCTTCTAACGAGCTACCAGTTTCGGCCCAGATTTTTCCCATCTCGTTTTTCACCATTTTTATCACTACAATCCTTCTCCAAAATTCGTTCTAACAATGATTTAAGTCCTCTAATCATACTAAAACATGCTTAGGTCATAAACTAACGTCTTTTAAGGCAATAAGGCATCCTAAACATCATTAAATCCCAAGATTTCTACATAAATTCCCAATTTTCTTCAAGAACATAAACCCTAGATTCTTCTCATCAAAATTTCCTAATTTTTAATCCGTTTATACATCACATAGATATGAAATCTCCGAATTAAATCTTCAAACAATGTTTCTACATGCAAACCTATCCCAAAATTTAAACAACAATCTTCCAATTTCATGGGTTTTCTTTTAACTCTTATATAAGATTGATTAACAATGTTTCTCACATGGAAAAAGCATTCACTGCATAAGGAATGTAATTTAAATCACTTGCCTTGGTTTGATTCCGGATTTGGTGTTGATTTGATGAAGAATTTCTGCAGAATTTCTTCTCTCCAAGCTTCCTCTCTAATGGTGGCTTAAGGTGGCTAGGGTTTGATTTGGGGAAACTTAGAAAACCTAAATGACAACCTACGTCGCCTTCTAGGTTAATATGGGTTGGTTAATGGGCTTAATGGGTTTAATCCACATCAGATTTACATCTCTAATTTTCGTCACTTTTAATTCCTAAAAATGTAAAATTACCAAAATACCCTTTAAGTTACCGGTATGGCCTAAAAATACCCCGGGACCCAAATTATACCCCCGACTAGTGTTTTATGACTATCTCGACCCTTCCGGACGCGTTGGCGCACTCAAAACGACCATACGGATTACATATTTTAAATTCACTTTTATTATCAATATATTACCCCGTGACGCGGCGGTCCCACGCGTCTCGACAAAATTTTCAAATTGCCGTATATAAATCTCACGACAAATTTTATAATACCAAATACATATATAATCATATATGCACATAATCAAATACCAATTTGCATCACATTAGTATTTTTTTTATCCCGGATTAATTTCCAATTAATACACATTTAATTAATTAATCCTCGAAATAAATATAGTCAAAAGTACGGGGTATTACACGGCACCGCGACGAGGGTCGGCGCCGCCTCACATGTCAGTGCCGATTCAAACATCAGCGCCACTTCGAGCGTCGGTGCCACGACAAAGGTCGGCGCCGCCTCACATGTCAGCGCCAATTCAAGTATCAGTGCTACTTCGAGCGTCGGCGCCGCTTCGAGCGTCGGCGCCACTTCGAGCGTCAGCGCCACGACGAGGGTCGGCGCCGCCTCACATGATAGCGCCAATTCAAGCATTAGCGACCACTTCAAGCGTCAGCGCTACCTCAAGTATCAGCGCTGCTTCAAACGTCAACGCCACGTCAATTTCTACAAGCGTCGGAACCGCATCACGTGTCGACGCCACTTCAAATAGCAGCGCCGATGCAAGGGTCCGTGCCGCCGCAAAGGTCGGCGCCATTTCAAGTGCCAGCGCCGCTTCAAGGGCCACTGCAATAATGACAGTTGAGAGAGTCGGCGTCACCGCAAGAGTCAGCGCCACTACAAGGGTCACTGCAGAAATGTTATTCGAGAAGTGATGCAGGGGTTTTCATCATGAAACAGCAGTCTCTAAATGAACAACAGCACTAACACTTTATTTTCTTGTACAGGTAGCCTAGTCGAGCAAGCAGGGCTCGAACAGGCGCGTTGGGACCTCCTGGGAGTTTTGGCTTGGCGGCTGAGGGACAAGGTATGTTGAGCAAGCTCAACCACTTAGAACTATAGGATTGAGAGAATACTAGTAGGAAGACCCAGAAGTCACTCGAGACCACACACACTGCACACTTGGTCACAAGTGAAGTGAGCAGCCAAAGAGCTGGCTACTCACAAGAAGTAAACTCTTTACAAGAAAATGACTTTCCCAAAAGAGGGGGTCCTCGAGGTCCCTCTCAAGAAAAATAACACTTTTAGAGGAGATGAGGCCTTAAGGTCTCCTCTCTCCAAATTTGCAAAATTGCCCCACAAGTTACCGTTTCAAAAGATAACTACCAAAATCTGCTATTTTTTCTCCATTAGGGGACATATGTGCTTTTTGAGTTTTGGTCGGCGCCAGGTGGCGCCTGCAGAGGGGACAGGCAGGCTGCCTACAGGTAGGGACAAATGGTACACTTCAGACATTGTTCCCCACCAACTCTCTCAATTTTGGCCCCCCAAATCGCCAGCTTACCCCTAACGCCCATGTATAAATAGACCTCTGGGCAAGGTCAAAAGACAATAGAAAAATTGCACAGTTACTCTGCTAAAATATCACCAGACCTACCTAGTATTCTCTCCCTACTCATTCTCTTAGTGTTGAGTGCCTTGTTCCTTCACTCCCCACTGACAGCCATCACTCTCAGGTGTTTCCCTTGAGAAAATTGCTATTTTTGCTGTGAAAGTTCATCTTCTTGCAGGGAGTGAGTTGAAGCTTGAGTTCTATTGTTACCAGAAGGAGAAGTTTTCTTCAGAAGTTGCACCAGGAGACCTTGAAGACTTGCAGACAGCGTCCATTGGAGTGGGTCATGCCTCACCCTTTCCAGTTATTCATAGACCCCAGTCTCACTACCCTCCTACATTTGGAGACTCCGCTGGGGAGGTATCCTCATTTCCATGGACAAAGAAGGTTTCAATGTCTCCAAGCAGTTGATTTTTGAGGACATTCCATCTGGTAATGGAGCTCATAGTGACCAGACTACTCAGGAAGAAGTGGTGGTGATCGGAGCCAAGGTGCCAGCGCCTCAGGGAGGTCAGACCAGTTCGCCGGCAGTGGCTCCAATGGAAGGTATGAACCTTATGGAAATGTTTTTTGACTTTTTAAAGGAAAACAATGTGGATCTATCAAACTTGGGTCAAGGTTGTGTGACACCTGTTGTTGCCCCTTCCGGAGGGGTAGCCACTCCTATTACGATTCCAGCAGAGGCGATTCCGTCTCGGAAGGCGGTGCTGGAGCAGGTCCTGGCGCCAACAGGTTCTCCAGCTCCTAAGAGCACATGTTTGGAGGAATCACCCTCTAAGACTGTTACTATGGAAGAAGTGAGGAAGCTCCTCTCCTCCACTCAAAGAGAGGGTTCCCACCTATACGAGGAGTTACAAGACCCCTATCCATAGGAAGTAAGTGAGAAGCCATACCCTGAGGGGTATATCCCACCAAAGTTTATCAAGTTTGGCGGTAGGGGGGAGAACCTAGGGAGCACGTGAAGAGGTTCATCGAGTACCTGGGAATACATGCTGGCGACAAGAACTTGAGGTTGAGGGAGTTCTCTAAAACCCTCACCGGGAAGGCTTATACATGGCATTCCCACTTGGCGCCTAACAACGTACCTACTTAGGAAGAGATGCACAGGCAGTTCCTTCAAAAGTTTTTCGTAGCAGAGGATGAATTTACACTGAGGCACCTGGCGCAAGAGGTCCAGAATCCAGGAGAGGAATTGATGCACTGCATCAAGCGATTTCGCGAGAGGGCCTTAGATGTTCACGAGGACGTGGCGGAGGCTAGGTTGCTACAAATATGTGTGGAAGGACTCTTGGAAGAGTACAAGCTGCACTTGATCAACGAAACTAGAGATGGAACTTTCAGAGAATTCACCAGGGCCGCCAGCAACATCGCTATGATAATCAAACCGAGAGCCCCGGGTTGGAGGACACAAGTTCCACTGACTCCCGGGAGGTTTCAAGTTGCGAGGAGGCAAGCGGTTAACTATGTGGATGGGCATAACAAAGGGAAGAAGGGAGGCTCTGGGGCCAAGACTGACAGTCCCGACAACAAGAGAAAATTCGGGGAAGACGCCCCGCCGCCACTACCGTGCAGCGTAGCGGAGGCTATGGACTATTACCGCACCTTAGTGTGAGAAGGCGTAGCAGGACCTACCCACCTAAAAGGAGAGACCCCCACTGCAGCTGACAAGGCCAATCCAAAGTACTGCGAATTGCACCAACGGGTGCAGCACTCTACCAAGGATTGTTACTACTTGAGAAGGATCATTGGGGAGCAGATGGCCAGCGGTACCTTGTAGATACTCCCTATGGACGTTAACGAGAACCCACTTCCTGCGCATCACTTTGGCACCGCCAACATGGTAGTTGCCTACGACGAAGAAGCTACGAGAAGTCTTGTGAAGCGAGAGAGTGGCGAGCAGTTATGCGAGGAGTTAGAAAATCTGTCACTAAGCAGACTTCAGCTAGAAAGAAAGCAAGAGGAGTGGTTTTTCACTCCGGAACATGAAGATGGAAGTGGGGAAGTTGAGGAAGTCGCTCTCTCAGAAGGCGAGGTAGACGTCATCCTCGCTCTAGACGAGGGAGGGACCTCTGAAGCGGAGTATGTTTGCAGTGCCCAGACGTACGAGGTAGACTTAGATTCTGAATGTGAGGCCATAGCGAGGAGCCCCAAGTTCAAGTGGTTTTTCGACCAGACAGGGGTGAAGTACGACACGAGGGTGTCCATCACGAGGAAAGTCTTGGAGGCGGTGCAGCAGCAGGGAGACCCTTCGCTGAATTGGCAGGGGCTAATCGGAAGGATGATTAAGAAGTATACCGCTGAAGTGGTGTTTTCAGAAGCGGATAGGGTGGTACCCTACTTCCACAACCGCCCGTTGTACATCACAGCCATAATTAATGGAGTCTCATTTCCTAGGGCGTTGATGGATGGAGGAGCATCCATTAACATCATGCCCATCAGTACATTATATGAAACAGGAATTGACCAGGAGAAGGTGGTCCCGGTACCGCTAGTAATTTCCGGATTCGACAACGCCGGAATGCAGTCTATTGGATACGTGAATGTGGGAATTAAGTTGGGAAATTTCACCTCCCATATCAAATTTCATGTTATTAACGCTGACACCAGCTACCAATTACTATTTGGAAGGGTATGGATGCACACTCATGGCGTAGTGCCTTCCACCTACCATAAATGCGCGAAGGCAAATATTAGAGGTACAGAGATAGTGATCAAGGCCACGCAGAGACCCTTCGCTGTTGAGGAGGCCCACCTGGTAGATGCTTCCTTTTACACCGAGTTGGAAGGGGAAAGAAAGGTCTCTACAAGAAAGCTAGCAGGAATCAAGGTAGCTGAGGGAAGGGTCCCGCAGAAAAAATCCGTTCATGACCGTCTAGGGGAGAGGATAATCCCCCATATGACAAAAGGCAAGAGGAAGGTAGAGGAGGTAGCTAGACCTCCTCGAACTTGCAAGAAAGTGGTCTTGCCCAATGGAAAAGTCATCTACCGTTTATAACGGTCTGCGCGGGCGATGTTCTGGGACGAGAGCATCGACCCGACGCCCGAGTGTTTTATTGTTGATGAATCCCATATTGTTGAGCATGTTGAAGAACCAGAAGAGGCGCCGGAGTGCATACAAGATGGACCCAGAGAGCAACTGCAGGAATTAGAGGAAATCAAGTTGGGGTTAGAAGAGGGCGGGAGTAGACCCATTCTAATTTCCAAGTGCATGGAACCGAAGCAGAAGGAAGAGCTCATTCAGCTACTTAAGGAGTTCACTGATGTATTTGCTTGGAAGTACACGGAGATGCCAGGAATAGACGCATAAGTGAGTTCTCATAGATTGAACATCCTTCCCAACGCCCTTCCGGTAAGGCAAGCCACACGCACATATAAAGCAGACCTTGATTTGAAAATAAAGGCTGAGGTGGAGAAGTTGTTAGCGGCAGGGTTCATCAAGCCTATTCAGCACCCTATATGGCTGTCTAGCATAGTGCCAGTGGAAAAGAAAGACAAGACCCAAATCAGAATCTGTGTAGATTTTCGCGACTTGAACAGGGCATGTCCTAAGGATGAATTCCCACTACCCAGCATAGATAGCTTAGTGGATTCCACCGCGGGACATGAGATGTATAGCTTCATGGACGGGTATGTTGGCTATAACCAGATTAAAATGGACCCCGCTAACGCAGAGAAAATTGCCTTCCGCACACCGTTAGGGAACTTTCACTATACAGTCATGCCCTTTGGATTGAAGAACGCTGGAGCCACATACCAGCGGACCATGATGGCAACTTTTCATGACTTATTTCATGATATACTAGAATTCTATGTGGATGATTTGGTGGTGAAGTCTAGGAAAGAAAACAAGCACATTCAGGATCTCAGGAGAGTATTCGAGAGGTGTCGTCGGTATAAGATGAGAATGAACCCCTCAAAGTGTGCCTTTGGGGTTACTGCAGGGAAATTCTTAGGTTTTGTGGTAAATAGACAAGGGGTGCAAGTGGATGCGGAGAAGATGAAAGCCATTGTGATGATGCCACCGCCCAAGAGTCAGAGACAACTTAAGAGCTTCCTGGGAAAGGTATCCTACCTGCGGAGGTTTATACCTGCGTTGGCAGAAGTAACTCATCCGTTCGCACCTCTACTAAAAGATAAAGCCAAGTGGGTTTGGGGAGATAGGCAAGAGAGTGCGTTCGAGAAGATTAAAGAAATCCTAGCCTCTCCGTCCACGATGATTCCCCCCGAAGCCGGAGCGCCGCTGCTGCTCTACCTCACTTCTACAGAGAGGTCGATAGGGGCCCTCTTGGCGCAAGAGAAGGAAGGAGTGGAAAAGCCGATCTACTACCTGTCAAGAGTAATATCCGGAACAGAATCGAGATACACCAGCGTCGAGAGGCACTGCCTGGCGCTGGTATATGTAGCCCAGAAGTTGAGACACTATCTTCTAGCCTTCACCGTTCATATAGTCACCAAGTGTGATCCCATCAAGTACCTCCTCGCGCGGACTATACTCGTGGGATGAGCGGCAAGGTGGTTTTTGATCTTGTCAGAATATGATCTAAAATGCATAGTGCCTAAAGCCATTAAGAGCCAGGCGGTAGCAGATCTGCTGGCCCACTTCCCGAGTGGGGTTTTCGAACGGCCTAGTGAAGAACTACCCGGAGAAAGTTTCCAAGCATGCATGGCGGAGGAGGTGAAGAAGTGGTTTATGGAGTTTGATGGTTCCAGTGCTCAAGGAACAGGTGGGGCTGGCGTCATACTGTCAGATGGGAAGGAGAAGATTACCCTCTCTTTCAAGTTAGATTTTAAATGCTCAAATAATGAAGCTGAGTATGAAGCCCTCATTCTGGGGATGTTGGAAGCACTCAGAAGAGGGATCAGGGTACTGTGTATATGAGGAGACTCTAATCTGGTAGTAAGGCAGGTCAATGGAGAGTTTTCCCTTAAACATGCCAACTTAGCGTCGTACAGACACATCATCCAACGACTGCTGGGACAGTTATTGGAAGTAACTGTGGAGAGGCAGGAGCGAACGATGAACAGGCACCCTGACGCGCTCGCCACCATAGCACAAAAGTTGGACATAGAGGAGTCAGAAGCCACCATTACAGTGAGGCGGAGAACGGTACCCACTACCGTAAAGTCCTTATTCCCAAGTAACGAGCTGGAAGATTGGAGGCGTTTGGTAGAGAAACAACTTGAAACCAGGGAAGGGACAATGAAAATATTAGAGTTAGCCGACTATCACCTGCTGCAGGGAACTCTATACTTCAAGAGTCCTGGAGGGTTTCTGGCACGGTGCGTAGGGGAGCAAGAAACCAAGGAGAGGTTAATAGAAATGCACCAGAAGCACTGTGGAGATACGGATATCCCCCTGTACAGACGATTGCAGCGAAGCGGGTACTTTTGTCCCGCCATGAGCGTAGAAGCAACCCGCTTGCAACAAAGTTGTTTAAAGTGCCAAGCTAATTTTGACCAGCCGACGGAGGCTAACTTCGTGGAAGCTTTCAAAGATTGGAGACAGCCGTACCTAGCATATCTAAAAGATGGGGAGCTGCCCGCCGAGAGAGCGGATGAAATTTACCTTAGAAAAAGGATAGCACGTTTCTACTTGGTCAAAGGAGAGTTATATAGGAAAGGGTACAATGAGAAGGCGCTAAGGTACGTAGCCAAGGAGGAAGTGGAAAGGGTATTGAAAGAAGCTCATGAGCCCTCCCACATGGGAGGCGCCAAGTTGTACGATCAACTGATGACGCTGGGATACTACTGGCCGACCATGGAGGCTGACTCCATTGGATATGTGAAAAAGTGTAGAGCATGCCAGGTGAATGGAAACATGGTGCACGCTCCCTCCGTCAGCCTACAAAGCTTGGCAACCCCCTATCCCTTCCACACATGGGCGTTCGACCTGGTGGGTAAGATCGCCCCAGCATCTCACGGCAAGGCTTTTATCATTGTGGCTACAGAATTGTACACCAAATGGGCGGAGGCCATTCCTTTAAGGAGGGTCACTGCTCAAGTGGTAACCCAGTTTATAAAGGAGTATATCATATGTAGGTTTGGTATACCCAAAGTGATCCTAACGGATAATGGGAAGCAATTTGTATGCAAAGAGATGGCTCTCCTCACGGACAAGTATAAGATTGTGCATAATAGCTCAACCATATCCTACCCCAAGGGCAATGGCCAAGCATAAGCTACTAATAAAACCCTGATAAATATTTTGAAGAAAATGCTAGAAGACATGCCAGGAGCATGGGATGAGAAGTTACCTATGGTGTTATGGGCCTACCGTACTTCGAAAAGAAATCCAACAGGGTTCACTCCCTTCTCTCTAGTATATGGGACCGAAGCTGTCCTACCAGTGGAACTGGCGGTACCTTCAGCCAGAATTTCTCTTAGCAATGGGCTCATCCCAGACCCAAGGCATGTGCAACTAGAGGCGCTGGACGAGCACAGAGACAAGGCGAGAGAGAATTTCAAAGTCTACACTCAGCAACTGTCCAGGGCCTACGAAAACTTGGTTAAGCCTAGGGAAGTCCTGCGAGCATCAACTCACCATCTCCGTAGCATGTCGGCATCAAAATTTAAACCTAACTAGGAAGGCCCTTTTGTTGTCAGAGGAGTGGGGAAGTCGGGCTACTGCCAAATATCAGAACCAGAGAGTGATTGCCTCCAGTCCATCAACTGCAAGTGGCTGAAGAGGTACTATGCTTAGTAACAACTAACAAGTTTTGTTTGTGTTTTGCATGTCTGTAATGGATGTCAAGGATTGCTCCTATACCAGAAAAGTTTTTTTTAATTTTTTTTTAGAGCAATACTACACTGTAAACAGCACACAAAGGTAAAGAAATGAAATAGCAACACTTTTGATCATTGTTGACATTTGCTCTTCTTGCTCATTTATACATACATATGCACTCCCTATTAAGTTAGAAGAGAGTATAAAAAAAAAGATCAGGAACTTTGCTCACTACACTTGGGAGGTAGGTCCATCCTAAGAGAAAGTATACTGAGCAAAGTCCCCCAGACATAAATTAATACAGTTTTTTATAATAAAATCAGGCTTCCGGAAAGGGGCAGGAGTCACCCTCCTCTCCAACCTAGCCTCTACGACTATAAGCAGTAATGTGCAGGAATTACCCCACAGACAGGAGGGGCAACCCAAGAAAGTCACATGGCAACACCTCACAACTACAAGAGGTGCATTTTCAAAAATATATACAATATGATAATACATAACTTTTCATATTAATGCAAATACCCCGCAGTATATGGGGTAGCCACCAGTAGACTAAATGCTCACAGAAAATTAGAGCAAGTCACATAAAAAGAACACCCACAGCATAAAGGGAGAACAAAAGAAAAAGAAAGTGCAGAAGAAACAAAGTGTCTCATGCAGGAATGATAAGTGATGTACACATAGAATTCTGAGCACTACAAAGCAAGAAGTAGCCTATCGGCTAGAAACCACAAAAAATAAATCATCACGCGCGATGGCGCCAGCATATGACGGACCAGCCTCCCGCAGAAACTCTTCCTCCAACCTGACGAATTTAGCCTCATCCTCCTCATCGCCAGACTCGAGTCTGGCAAGCTTCACCTGCAGTAGGGCGATCTGATTCCGGATCCTCGTAGCCTCAGCGTGTCGTTGCTCAACCCTGGACTGCCGGGAAGTGTGAAACCTCACTATCTTTCGGAAAGGAACACTCAGAAAGGGGCGAACCCCTACGTCAAGCCAATCCAAACGAAAATGATAGAACTGCTGTAAGTCGCGGAGAGCATCCAAGAATAGAAAGATAGAAGAGCTAGTCAGCTTAGCAGGGGAGGTAGCCAAGAACTCATGAACATGGCTGGCAAGAGCCCTCAGGTTGAAGGCCGTAAGACTGTCAACCTGGAGTATACTCTGAGAAGTGAATGTCTCGGGATGGTGCTCCAAGATGAGATCCAGGAGCTGACGCTCATGTACCCTGAAGTGGCCTGGTAACTCCTCACGCCATAGCCTACTGGAAATAGTCGCAGCATCCTCGGCTTCATCATCACCATCGGAGTGGCGAGACCCCGCCTCAGAAGGAAGAAAAGAAGACTCCCCACCAGAATCAGCGTCACCGACTAAAGGAGTGAACTCAGAACTGTGATCTCCCTCCGCAGTTGCCCCACTACCAGTCTCCACAGTTATCGGAGTATCCTCATACACCTAGAAACAATGACACAAGGGTAAAATGAGAATGCTTGCACAGTATACGCAAGAAGAAAGTAAGGGAATAGTAAAAAAAATGGGGTATGCCAGTCTAATACCTCTCTCGCAGTTGCCCCACTGCCAGACTCCACAGTCACCGGAGTACTCTCATGCACCTGGAAACAATGAGACAAGGGTGAAATGGGAATGCTTGCACAGTATACGCAAGAAGAAAAGAGGGGAATAGTAAAAAGAGGGGGTATGCCAGTCTAATACCTCTCTCACAGCTGCTCCACTGCCAGACTCCACAGTCATCGGAGTACTCTCATGCACCTGGAAACAATGAGACAAGGGTAAAATGAGAAAGCTTGCACAGTATATGCAAGAAGAAAATAGGGGAATAGTAAAAGGAGGAGGTATGCCAGTCTAATACCTCTCTCGCAGCGGCCCCACTGCCAGACTCCATAGTCATCGGAGTACTCTCATGCACCTGGAAACAATGAGACAAGGGTGAAATGAGAATGCTTGCACAGTATACGCAAGAAGAAGGAAAGTAGATACTCTTATACACGACACCTGAACAACACCCTCCGTAACGATCATAGAAGGAGGAGCAGGGGATCCCGTAGGGGAAACAACACTGATCGATGCTCCAGAAGGGGTTTCCTCGGCGACCAATTCTTCCGAAGAAGCTAACTCAACCTCAGGCACCTCCAGAAGAACAATCTCAGCGATAGAGGCCGCGAGAGGTAGGTGAGGCTGCGAGTGACAAGAAAGGGCAACAGGTAACAAATCTGTTATTCCATGAACGATAAATACCTCAATTAAAAAGAGGGTGAGGGAAGCTCCTCAAAAGGGCACCATAGAGATAGCTACCTGAAGAGGCGCAACAACAGGACAAACCAGCCCATGTATAGGAGCTGTTGAAACGGCAGTGGCAGGAGCCGCACTCGAGACAGCGCCAAGGGATAAATGCGACAAAGTAAAAGAGGGCTACGATAAGTACAGGCTGGACAGATAAGAAAATAGAACTAAGAAAATAAAAGAATACCTGAACCCCATCCAAGGGGGAAGCACTAAAAAAGACGGTCGGCGCAGTAGGGGCTGTACTAATAGCCTGCAAAGAATGAAAATACGTTGTTTATTGCATGTTCGAGGAAAATGAGATCCCATTGCTTCAACAGAAAGGACTGACCTGAAGTGTGGGCTCACTGGTTGAGGCCACGGTAAATATTGGGCCACGAGAAATTGCCTGAACCAAAGGTCTGCCGTTCATAGATATGCGGACCCTAGGGATAGAAATTCTCCTCGAAGAGGATAAACCCGGGGCGATAACGCCAGCTAAGGGAGGAGCCCCTCCCTGAGAAGAAAGTCCAAGAGCCATTAGGACTCCTGTTAAGAGGAAACAAATATTCAAAGGTAAAAAAAATATACGTACCTCAGATGAAGAGGAGCCCAGGGGCTCAAGTGCAGAAGTGCCCACCGCCGAGACAAGAGAAGATGGTGTGGCAACATCCGAAGACACAACTCTCTACGCATGATAAATGGGTAAATAAAAGGAAGAAGTAAAAAAAGAAAATGGCGTAATGAAAGTTTTGAAAATAGCAAAGCATACCTGAGGAGAAGGGGAAGCCACAGGGGTGGTCCTGGTGACAGTAAAGTGCACGGACGAAAGCTGCGAGGAAATGACAGTGTATGCAACCAAAAGGCAGTTAGAAGACGAATAAATTACAACAGATGTTAAATGAATTAAGGAGACAACAAACCTCTCTAAACAGGCCTCGGGAGGAAATGAGCATGGAGTTCCTCTCCCGCTGAAAGGGCGTCGGTCGTAGTGGGGGAAGAGGAGAACTACTTGCCTCTACGGAAATGGCCTGCACAAATATAACAGAATGCTTTGAATGAAATATATATATATATATAATGAGGGGAAGAAAGAAAATCATATGCAAAAAAAAAATATAGACAAGTAAAGGGAGAACGCTTACAGTAACAGGGCGCGTAGTCTGGCTATAAGGGAGATGGGTGGGGCTGACCCCCCAAGGAGAACGGGAGGCCTCATCATCGCTAGAAGAATCTCTGGAGACTGATAACAAAGCATAAGTGTCAGTAGTGCTTTCGCTATGGAAACCCCGGCCGCCCATATCACCCGAAGAAGAACTATGGTCGTCATAGGAAGGGGTGCTTCCATAATCAACTAGTTCCTTTTCCAATGAAGGGGAGGGAGATGAAGGAACTCCGTGAGAACTGGTTCCACTAAGTAAAGGATGTTTTGATATAGTAACTTCTGCAATAGGAATAGACGCGACCCGCGTCCCCTGGGAAGTAAGGCTCGGTGAGGAGTAACCTTTCCCTTTCACTACTTGGGAAGTCCCCCCTGCACCAAGGTTGCCAGTATTGGACTCTTGATCCACCGTAGAGGAAGCAGCTATGCCAGCACCATCTCCTTTCTTTTTCTTCGCAGCCCGGGTCCTCACAGGAGATGAAGGAGGAGAAGCAGTAGTAGCAGGAACAAAATTGGAGACATCGGCGTCAGGGTGCTTCCTTTGGCTGGTAGTAGAGGTGCCTGCCTTCCCTCTGCTTTTTGGTTGGCTTTTAGACTTCACAGGGGGAAGCTCAGTCGACGGAGGCGGAAGTGACTCGTCAATGAGAGGTTTCACTAAAATAGGGATGGCCTGCTCCAAAGGCGGCGTAAAGGTGGTGCTGAGAAACCAAGGATCTCTCTGCGTCTGCCTGACCAAAAACTGAGCTCGGGTATATTTAATGGGGTTAGTCTCATGAGGAGGGCCAACTACGCATTCTTGGATAAGACGAACCTGCTGCTGCCAAAGAAGGAACCAAGACGAAGTGAATGAAGGATGATAATAGCAGGGAGGCACATAGAGACCACCCAAACCACTGACTCTGCGGAATAATCCCTGAAGAGTAAAGCTAGCACACGCCTCTGAGAATGCCTCAGAATGACTGTTGTAGGTAGGAAGAGGAGGAGTGTGAACGCCCTGATCATGGCCAAACTGTCGTCTTGCCCTCTCGGAATGATAAGATTCAGTACGCGGACCTAACTCGGTCCAAGAAGGAAGGTGACACGGTAAGAGCATCGTCACCACATTAATATGAGGACACGTGGAAACCGACCCCACTGCTGAAGGGCAATAGAAGGTCCCGCCGTCGCCGGGGAAAGAAAGCCAGCTGAAAGTACCCCCAGGGCGCCTGGTGTAAGGCCGAAACTGAAACTCCTTGATATCATCAATCAACATTCCCAGAGACTGCTTGGGAGTTTTCTTATGCCACCGAAGAAGTCTCGCAGCGTCGCTATGACAAGCGTGAGCCCCTGAAGTAAAGTGGGGGAAATGCTCAAACAAAAAGGCCATCAAGAGAGGGGCGTTGACATGATTAGCAACATCATACCGATCGTAGGACCTCTCTACGTCTATGTGTGCTCGGTCTATCCAGGTGTAAAGAGAACCCAAGGTCAGGGCAGCCATGGGTACCGATCCACCGCGAGACAATCGTACAACCAATCTAAAAAGAAGTTCGCGAGGACAATCTTCGGGCTTACCTGGTAGAAGGAACCGAGTCAGGAACGTAACGAGGAAAGCGGCTAAATGTGCAGGAGAGTGAAGCTTAGGACCATCCTGGGATCTGGGGGATGCACGAGAAGCCTCCCCCTTTTGCAACTGCTCAAAGTCTCTGAACCAGTATCTTTGCCATTTGGCAAAGGAATGCTTGGAATGACCAGTTATATTTATGGCCACATACCTCGAGCACTCTCCGAGAGCCGACCGTAACTCCCCCACCAGCTCCTGCTCTAGGTAGTCCTCGCAGTCATCGAAAAAGACCTGTTGCCCAAAGAAAGGAAGGACATACAACTCACATATATCTTCTAGGGTAACGGTAAATTCCCCCCAGCCCGTGACAAAGGTGTGAGACTCCATACTCCACCGAGACAATAAGAGATTGAGCGAAGAACCGTGTTTAAATATGGTGCAGGACTTCAGGCTGCTGATGGTGGTGAAGAGTCCCACCTCCCTAAGAATAGCCACATAATCAGGAACGCTCAGAACATAATCGACCCAACTGGCCCACTCCTCTGTAGGTCCACCGGGGGTTTTAACTTCAACGTTGGAATAAGGAAAGTCACCACGGTCAACTCAGACTCAGAGAATGGAATTCGGAGAAATAGTAGGAAGATCAGCAGACTCAGTTAACCCCGCATGAGAACGTTCGAGAACAGCACCCGAAATTTTTTCCCCAAAATCGGAAAGTGAAATCATGAAACTGTCAGCAGGACCAAAAAAAGGAGCACGACGATAAATACCAAAGTCTCGCCCTTGGCGAATGTGTATATAGTCCTTCCATGCCTGAGAAGATCTTGGTGTAGCTGATGAACCACCCAGAGCCATTGGCTCAAGAAAAGAACTCACCCTAGTGGGGACTCCGAGCGAGGGACCCTCAGGGTCCCCTGTCGCAAAAAAAGAAGTAGAGGTAGAAACCCCAGCAAAACCATGTGAAGAGCCCCTGGTCAGTAGCATGCTCTCCGTAACACCAATAGTCGGCGAGACACCCTGGGTCACGGAACCCCCGAGGTGACAAAATGTCGAGACAGCCCCTTCCACGAACGAGAGACCCGTGGACGCGAGACCAAGTCTCGAGGCCCCCGACTGCTGACGAGAGGTCACCATGCTGCCATAAGCTGAAATACCCATTTCAGAAACAGTCAAAGGCATCGAGACACCCGAGGGCGAAATGCGAGCGTCAGCACTAATACCTGTCGAAACCCCCCTTCCTCCAAACTCATCTTCAACAGACAAAGAACTCCCCGCGCCTAGCTCAACGCGCGAGGAACCACTGACGGCGCCAGAAAAATCCGAGATACCCTTATCCACACCAATTGGATAAATTTTAGAAAAGATCGTGGGCGCCGAGACACCCAAGGTCGAGACGCCCCCAGACGCCAATGACGGATTGAGCGAGAGACCCTCGGATACGGGACACAAGGAAGTATTCCCCATATTCGCGCCAGCGCGCGAGGAATCGCTGCCAGCGCTACGGCGCGTTAAGACACCTGTAGAGGATGCATCGGAGAGCTTCATCGCGACCCCCTCACGCGGAGGACTTCTAACAAAACTCGTCATGGGCGAGAGGCCCCCATACACAGATATAGGAGGCGAGGAGATCTCTCGCCGAAAAAAATCAGCATCATGAGGTCTTGAATGGGGCGAGAGACCCTCAGATGGGGGACCTACTGAAGAAGAACCCTCGCGGGCAGCCGTCCCAACCAAGAAACTTAAACTCGCGCCCAGATCGGTCGAGACACCGTGTCCCTCACACAGAACCCGAATAGTCGAGATACCCCCCGTCGGCAGTCCAGCCTTGGTCGAGACATCGTGTCCCTCGCGCATACCATCTACAGTCGATATATTCCCCGCCAGCAGCAAATCCTCGGACGAGACACCCCTCATCGCGGAGAAACCCAAACAGAAGGTCGGGTATGACGACGCGGAGGGAGAGGAACCCTCGAGGGCTCTTGACGCAAAATCTGAGAAGGTGGGTATAGAGGATGAAACACCGACGCCGCTGGTCGGACGGAACGAGGGATCGCCGATGATTGGTGTTTCGGCCATAGAATCATTGGAAACGATTGATGAAGAAGGTATAGAGCTTAGAATATTGGGGGTTTTAGAGTTGCTTACATTTGGAGAGACATTCGTTGGTTTGGAATCCATGGATGAGAGGGTATGATAGTTGGGAAGGTTAGAGCAAAAATGAGGAGATGGGTGGCTATGGTGTTTTAAAAGTCCCTTTCTCACTCTCTCTCACTACAAACCCAAAACCCAAAAGTATCTTATGTTTTTTTTAAGAAGATGAAGGAGCCCAAGAAAAGGGGCTTATGTTTTTTGCACCAAAATGGGAAAACGTGCAGGAAGGCAAAAAGTTGATGACCTTTTTTTTCCCAAATGATGAGATGACAGTTCCCACACTGACGCGTGGGTTCTCAAAAAATTAAAAACCTCGGATAAAGGGACATCGCAGTTAATGATCCAAGGGTCCCTCAGAAAATATATATATATATATATATATGATTATTGAAACCATATTTGTAGCGTAAAAAGTTTTTTTAGTCTACCCAACCAAAAAATCTTTGCACGAGGGGCTAATGTAGAAGGGTGTTATCAACAGAAAAAAGCAAACGAAATAAAAAATACTTTCTCTTATTAATGACACCCAAGAGGTACCCGCGAGGGTCACCAAGAATCCCAAAAACCATTGCGAAGTATCAGCGCCACTTCGAGCGTCGGCGCCGCGACAAGGGTCGGCACTGCCTCACATGTCAGCGCCGATTCAAGCACCAGCGCCACTTCGAGCGTCGGCGCCCACTTCGAGCGTCGGCGCCGCGACAAGGGTCGGCGCCATCTCACATGTCAGCGTCGACTCAAGCATCAACGCCACTTCGAGCGTCGGCGCCACTTCGAGCGTCGGCGCCGTGACAAGGGTCGGCGCCGTCTCACATGTCAGCGCCGATTCAAGCATCAAAGCCACTTCGAGCGTCGGCGCCACGATAAAGGTCGGCGCCACCTCACATGTCAGCGCCAATTCAAGGTTCAGCGCCACTTCGAGCATCGGCGCCACGACAAAGGTCGGCGCCGCCTCACATGCCAGCACCGATTCAAGTATCAGCGCTACTTCGAGCGTCGGTGCCACGTCGAGCGTCGGCGCCACTTCAAGCGTCGGCACCGCGATGAGGGTCGGCGCCGCCTCACATGTCAGCGCCGATTCAAACATCAGCGCCACTTCGAGCGTCGGCGCAATGACAAAGGTCGGCGCCGCCTCACATGTCAGCGCCAATTCAAGTATCAGCGCTACTTCGAGCATCGGCGCTTCTTCGAGCGTCGGCGCCACTTCGAGCGTCGGCGCCACGACGAGGGTCGGCGCCGCCTCACATGACAGCGCCAATTCAAGCATCAGTGACCACTTCAAGCGTCAGCGCTACCTCAAGTATCAACGCTTCTTCAAACGTCAACGCCACTTCAAGTGTCGACGCCGCTGCAAGCGTCAGAACCGCGTCACGTGTCGACGCCACTGCAAGTGTCGGCGCCACTTCAAATACCAGCGCCGATGCTAGGGTCCGTACCGCCGCAAAGGTCGGCGCCTTTTCAAGTGCCAGCACCTCTTCAAGGGCCACTGCAATAATGACAGTTGAGAGAGTCGGCATCACCGCAAGAGTCAGCGCCACTGCAAGGGTCACTGTAGAAATGTTATTCGAGAAGTGATGCTACAGGGGTTTTCATCATGAAACAGCAGTCTCTAAATGAACAACAACACTAACACTTTATTTTTTTGTACAGGTAGCCTAGTCGAGCAAGCAGGGCTCGAACAGGCGCGTTGGGACCTCCTGGGAGTTTTGGCTTGGCGGCTGGGCGACAAGGTATGTTGAGCAAGCTCAACCACTTAGCACTATAGGATTGAGAGAATACTAGTAGGAAGACCCAGAAGTCACTCGAGACCACACACACTGCACACTTGGTCACAAGTGAAGTGAGCAGCCAAAGAGCTGGCTACTCACAAGAAGTAAACTCTTTACAAGAAAATGACTTTCCCAGAAGAGGGGGTCCTCGAGGTCCCTCTCAAGAAAAATAACACTTTTAGAGGAGATGAGGCCTTAAGGTCTCCTCTCTCCAAATTTGCAAAATTGCACCACAAGTTACCGTTTCAAAAGATAACTACCAAAATCTGCTATTTTTTCTCCATTAGGGGACATATGTGCTTTTTGAGTTTTGGTCGGCGCCAGGTGGCGCCTGCAGAGGGGACAGGCAGGCTGCCTATAGGTAGGGACAAATGGTACACTTCAGACATTGTTCCCCACCAACTCTCTCAATTTTGGCGCCCAAAATCGCCAGCTTACCCCTAACGCCCATGTATAAATAGACCTCTAGGCAAGGTTAAAAGACAATAGAAAAATTGCACTGTTACTCTGCTAAAATATCACCAGACCTACCTAGTATTCTCTCCCTGCTCATTCTCTTAGTGTTGAGTGCCTTGTTCCTTCACTCCCCACTGACAACCATCACTCTCAGGTGTTTCCCTTGAGAAAATTGCTATTTTTGCTGTGAAAGTTCATCTTCTTGCAGGGAGTGAGTTGAAGCTTGAGTTCCATTGTTACCAGAAGGAGAAGTTTTCTTCAGAAGTTGCACCAGGAGACCTTGAAGACTTGCAGACAACGTCCATTGGAGTGGGTCACGCCTCACCCTTTCCAGTTATTCATAGACCCCAGTCTCACTACCCTCCTACAAAATCCATCTGTTGGGGGGGGGGGGGGGGGGGCAGACAAAAAACGTTGCGAGAAATTAATTAGATCACATTGTTAAAGATACCAATGGAGATTGCATAGTTTATGTAAGAACACATCTCGTACTTAATATTTTAAACTCGAGGGTATTTATGAAAAAAATCATTCAAGTCTTATTGCCTGACTTGAATCCTTGGTAATTCTTAATTTACTTGTAAAATCAAACACATATTGTACTTAATATTTTAAAGTCGAGGGTATTTAAGAAAAAAATCATTCAAATCTTATTGCCTGAATTAAATCCTTGGTAATTCTTAATTTACTTGTAAAATCAAATTACCCAATTTCAATATTTAAATTTTCTAAAAATAAAATCATTTTAAAACTAAAATAAAACTTTAAGATCAAAATTTAATTTATTCCTTAAAATTAATTACTTGATTAAATTAAATATAGAAAAGAATAAATAAAAATGGATTTTTGAGAATTTTTTTTATCTAGGTCGATCACACTATTAATTCACGTTGTCCATTATTAACTAGTTCCATCAATTAAACAAATTACTTAGTATAAATTATTATAAAAATATAAATTAAAATAACACAGTTATAATTGAAATCATAGACATGAAATTGTATATGAAACGAAAAATAATCCTTTCCATCATGGCCTAGTGTCCCAATAGAAAAACACTTTATCGGAGTGAAATTCCGGAACTAGAACTTCGATGGCATAGGGGTTTTGATTATACATGAAAGCCTTGACATCTTAAGTCCTTTTTATATATCTTTTACTATTGATGTCCCATCATGGCAGAGATAAAAACAAAGAAACACTTGTGTATCACATGGATTTTTATTTGTGAACAAACAAAAAACGCACAAAAAAAATCCCTTTGAAACTCTAACATGAATGAAAGTATTTGTGACACCCTGCCTAATTAAATACTGGGTGATCAATCCTTTATTAAATTAACTCAAAGTGTCCGGTTGGTTCATTCTTAGCATTACTGTGGAAGAAACAATTTTTTTTATTCATCACCTAATAAATAATTAAGCAAAGTGTCAAAACAATTAATTTCATAAATTAAGTCCAATTGTTATTATAATATGAAACCATTTTCATGAATACTCATGATAATATTAAAACAGAACCATCTAAATGGAATAACCAAGTTAGATAAACCAATCCAAATAATAAATCCCAATCGCAGGACAAAGTAATAAGTAAGACAAGCCCAAAAATAGCTGAGTACTGAAATAATAAAGAGTACAAATCTCTCTCTGATTTAAATGAAATAAGGAAATGGGGGACACATGCCCTAACTTGTAATGACTAAACAGGAGGTTGATAAGATAAGTATGAAGCCGTCTACTGCATATACTTGCAACTCCTACACTAGCTATAGCACGTCAACGGTCCAAAGATCTAAGCCTGACTCCCCTGTGGCTAGGCACCTGTACTACATATATATATATATTTATAGAAGAGAAAGAAGAGATTACAGAAAACGAGTCAGATCTCGAGTGTGAAACAACTTTAAAATAGTTTAGAAAGTATTTAAAATGCTCACCAGTTGATATTACATACATGTTAGTACTTCGACACTTACTTAGGAATTCTCACCCCTCAACTAGTGTGCACGCCTAACGTACTACTAAATAAATCTAAATATATCTAACCCAACTCACTAGTCTATCCCAATACACTAGTCTAACCCCTTTACCAAATTCTATTTCAAGTAATCGCATGATTATAGTATATATCAGATAACCTTTTTCTCATGAATATATTAAGCAAGTTGTACTCATCTCAATACAGACTTACGTTCGCAACCGCTTAATTCAGTTAGTATTAATTATTCAATTCGTATCTACTTACAAGCACATTAGATTAATCATAGGTATATATACTTATCACTCATAATATATATACTAATAGGGCACCCCACATAAATCTATGGTGCTGGCATACTCTACTGTCAAGTGCCCGTATCACTCGTACAAAAGGGAAATACTAGTTCAGAATCACTCTCCAACTGTATTAACAGAAAACACACATATTGGAGGCGAAGCATAGTTACCAATCACTAAGAGGTCAGCACATACCCTCACGTCTCTTAAGACCATCTCACTCTCATTCTCAGATAGCCTGTATTAAGGATCCTATGTTCTAGGGTACAAGTTAATATCCCCCATAAAGGTCCAATCGAGATAAAACTGTTCCGGGGTGGAAACCTTCGTGATAGCAAGTAGCGCGGGTATGATTACACACAGATATTATATATTATATATTATATATATATATATATATATATATATATATATATAAATATATATATATGAACCCAGATATATTCACATTATTCAGCTAGGTACGCCCACGACCCATAATATATTCGAACCATGCATGGCACATCACGCCCCAGTTCTACGTATAATTAAATCATTCTTTTATTTTCTCAATTACTGCAAATCCTTTCGTACTTCTCGACTCTCGAAGTGTATCCTATCGATAAATATAAAATTAGTAGGTGTACCCTCACTACCTACTGGTCTAAGTCTTTCTTAATTCTTACAAGACCTACTATAACGTACGCGTGATTTCCTGCTCAATTTATATTCCCAAAACCCCACGTTTAAATATCATATAAACTCGTCTTACTCGGACCCTACTTATACCCTACTGGTCCTTCTTATGTCCCATTAAGATATTTAAATTATGCCAAAAGGTCCTTACACACCGGGATTGGATTAGCATTTGAAAGGAGAAAATTTTCCATTTTTCAAGAGGAGTTGATCGATCAATCCAGTTGATCGATCGACATTCTTGAGTCGATCGATCGATCAATCAGTTATTGCCCAGAACCTGCATATCAAACATAGGATTTTCCTTAACATAAATTCTCAAAACCTATATTAATTCTTCCTAAACTCCCAAGCAATAAAACCAACAATTATATAACGTAAAACATATACGAAATTCATCAAGGGCCATAAATTTAAGGGTTACTTCAAATTAATACATCAAGAACCCTTTTTTTTTTATCATCATGGTCAATACATTCCTAATTCATCCATAATTTAACCTCTACTGGACATCAATTTCGTAGTCAATCATCTACATGTAACAATAGGGTTGTCCTAACATGATTTCTATTCAGAATTTCAATATAAATATTCCAAATGTCATTTATCTCTCATGAAAGCATAATTTATTATCTCCTACACTAGCATGGATGTGTTATCAACTAAAGAACAACAAGTTAGATACTTTCCTGGAAATCGAAGGTCTGATCCAACGAATTAGAATGGTATAGGAACGATTCCCTTCTTCCGATTTACACGCTAGTAACGGAATTGATGAGAGTGGTGTAGGGTTGGTGGCTCTCCTCCTTGGAAGCCTTCTATCTTCTCTCTTCCTTAGCCTCTCTGCAACTCCAAGGTTTTTAACCCTCGAGGACTCTAACTCCCATCAGATATAACACTCCAATTTTCGTCCATAATTAAGGCCTAAAATTGGAAATTACCAAAATACCCTCTTGGGTTACCGATTAGGCCTAAAAACGTCCCAAGACCTAAACTAAACCCCCGGGTACTCTTTTCTGACTATCTGTACCCTTCCAGACATATTAACGCACTCGAAATGACCATACGGGTGACTTATAATTAATTTACTTATTATTCTATTAATTTAGTCCTGACACGACACATGCGCGTCCCGACTTAATTTCCATCATTGTCGTATTATTCACTCGTGACAATTTCTAATAAATTCAATCTCATATATTACTTTACTCATTTAGTAATATTCAACATAATTCTTATCAATAATCACTAACTCTTGTCACGCTAGTAAATATTCAATTTAAAATCTGGATTAATATTAAATTAATCTATCCCAATTAAATTTAATTAATCCCATAATTAAAGGCCATAAAAATACGGGGTATTACAGTATTCACATGTGAAAAACCAAACCTTTTTGTTGTATACAAGAATATGGAAGTTGACCAATAACAAATACTGATCCAACAAAATCGCAAGGAAATTTTATATAAAAGGAAGCTCAAAATAACATTGCCAACTTTTCTTTTCATGTTTTAGTATTAAAAACCTGTGAAGTAGTTAATACTCCTTCACCAAACAAATTTATGCCAGAAAAAATAAACACAAAATGACATTTTAGTGGTTCCAATTATTCTATCCTCATGCACCATTCTTTGTGTTAATGCAAAATTTACACATCACAATAAATTTATATTTAACAATAATTGAGAAGGGGATAATGAATAAGAGGGAAGAAAGTACGTACATGATTCAGTTGGGTTTGGCCTACGTCCATGGGGAAAGGGGCGATGTTTATTTATTAAATGGACCAATGCAAGAGTGTTGAGTATAATTCACCGCTTAGTTAATCTACCGCTCTATTAGGCTTTATATGCATAACCTCGATACAACCTTCCTCCTATTTTCCTGCATGTACATTAATATATTTCAAACTTAGGTAGGGCACGTGCTCGGGTTCTCCATGATATCTTCTCGTAATAATAGGGATCGTGCCAGCCGCTAGGCTCACATTATTTGATTAAAGTCTTTGATAGTTTAAATATCCAACATGTCATGTGAGTCCTTTGATCAAGGATGGAGACCTCTTCGATTGGCTGAGAAGCCCCTGTTAGGTCTTCTATAACCTCTAGTGTTATTGACTTATTGAAGCTTATCCTTCATCAATCTTCTCCCGGGAAGGAATCCTTCGGTACCTGATGGTTGCACCTTGTTTTAATGCTGACTAAGAATGATCGTTTGGATATCACCTCATTTATTCAGTCATCACTCAAAAATCCTCCTCATCAATAACCCTTAAGAATTTTTGTTTTCGACATACCAGACCGAAGAGCCTTTGGCAATGGTCGAATGCCATCCACTCTAAGTGGCCGTCAATTATTGCAATGCGGTTTAATAATTTCTTTTTTGGCGGTTGAACCGTAGGGGGATGTTCCCTACGCAAAATATCCCCCATTAGAGTCATAATCATCACTTTTTGATTCTTCACGTGCTTCTAAGATATTCTCTGACATATCTTACAACTTCAAGTGTATTACCATGCATGCAACCCCCTCTCCACACCTAGATTATTGGATTAATTAAAGTTAGACCGTTAAATTCAGACGGTATTTTCACTTTGGTGCAAAAGGGGGAGATCCATTTTTAATTTCATTTTCTGTTATTTCTATCAATTAAAGTCATGCGATCTATGGAATTTTAGCATATTCTCCCATTTTTCTTCTTTAAAAATCTTCTCTTTTCACATCTTATTAATTGGTACATTTTTCCATGTCCTTCTTCTCTTTTTTTAAATACATGTTTTCCAGTTTCTCACTCTTAATCACGTTAGTTTAGGTTTTCTCTTTCACTTTACTAGGATTAGCAATTTCGTTTCCCAATTCCCATAAGTTAATCCCTACCTCGCTAACTTTGTCCCCCATTCACCATTGTTTCAATATTTGGAGTGGCTTCAGCCGTTCATTCATCGTTTACATCAAGCACATCACGCTAGGCCTCAACACCAAAGGTCTTTGTCTAACATCATAGAAATTGTGGAGACTTTTAGCCTTAAAGAAAACAAATGAAGGGCCATAGACTGAAGGGCCTCTTCACCCCGTTCTCTAGGTCCTGACCATATCCCCATAGTTTTTAGTCCCTCGACTCGATGACATCTATTGCTGGTTCGTCGGGACCTTCTATTATTGTTTGTGTTAGGGGTAATCCCTAAGGAACCCATGGCATTATCAACTATTTATATGAAGAGATTGATACTGAATGGGTTGAGAGATTATCTCTCCCCAGGTCCTTATCCATTTGGATTATCAATGAGACTGATTAAGTTCTTATCGCTCATGAAGGGGATGTATGATTCTACGACATTTCTTCCAAGTTATCCTTAATTTTCCACTCTTGAGGCTTTTTTAGGAAGTTTTGGCCTTCCTCAGCTTAGCTCCTTCTTAACTAATTTCAAACATGTGGAGAATCCTGATCGGTTCTATGGCTAATTTCTTTAACTTATTTGGGGTTGCTCATTTTTTATGGTTGGTGAATTGCTAACATTATACAAGCTTATGGCGTCTTAAGGAGGTTGGTACACCTTTGCTAATTCGTGTGAAGGTGAAGGTTTTTTCACTTCTCTCCCATTGTCTAACCATGATTAGAGACATCATTTATTTATTATAAAGAGGGAGGGGTTGGAATATGACGAGTAGAACGACTTTAAAGGTCACTTGTTCACTATTCCTTTGACTTAGACTAATCCTAATCTGAGTGAGTACTTCGTTTCCTATTTCTCTTTTTATTACTATTATTATTCTTTTTTTACATTAATACCAGTCGAAAAGATCGTGTGGAAAAAGCCCTAAGCCAAACCTGCCCATTCAAATATCTTTGCGACCTTTAGAGGTTGAAAGATTTAGGATTTATAGCAAGGAGTGAAGAGATTCACAACTGAGAGGCACTTCATCTTCAAGCTGATATTGAGGAGGATCTTCTCCTCCTTTTACACTTTCAACATGAATACTTCCTTCGCACCTCATATATTTATTTATTATGACTATTGGTTTATCTTATGATTTGGTACTAACCTTCACTTAAACATATATATATTTTACTTTTTATACCTGCAGAGTCTGAAGGCGATGTCACGTAGGGAATATCTAGCAGCTATCTCTAAAGGACGGCTTAGAACCCTTCATTTCCCTTACCTATACTTGTTCTTTCGATCCTTCCAATGATCGAAGTTATCCCCCAGTCGTTCCTCTAAATTTTATTAAAAAAGAGACCTCCTCCGTTTAGCTGATGGATGAGGTAATCTTATAAAGAAGGTACTAGAAAAGCCTCTTGAAAGGGGGAAGCACTCCTATTTTTACATGCTGGGGGCTAATGATCGACGATGAAGATGTTGAGGCTAAGGGGAAAATATTCCCCCATGATGAGGAGGGATCTAGGGCCCCCTTTTAGAGGTATAATGATCCCAATGAGAGTTATTTGACCTTTCAGAATGCTTACCTCTTGGAGGACCTTGATCGGCTAAGTAGGGCCTGATTGGTGCTGTTACGGAGCTCATCCTCCTAGCTACCAAGGTGAAAACCATCCTTATTCCTTTTATTCTTCAATTATAGTGTATTCGTACCAGTTATTAACTTGAATATTTTTTTTATTTGTGTATAAGTAAGCTATTTGGGGGTCTATGTACTAAAGAAGTGGTAAAAGAGGGTCGAGGGGGCTAAGACAATTTCTAATCTAAAGGCTGGTGTGAAGGCTCTCTGAAAGGCCAAGGATAAAGTCAAAGTTACTTTCGACACTACTCAAAAGGAAAGGGAGCCTGAGAAGACTACTAAGGAATCTGCTGAGTGAGAGGTGTCTATACTTAGGACTCAGTTGGCAACTGAAATTTTTGAGTGATGGAGGCATATTGATCATCGTACCAAGGAGAGAGAGGAGGCTGTGAATGTTAAAAGAGACTTGGTCCAACTAATTAGGTTCAGATACCTAAACTTTGCCATTCACCTGGACTACTATAGGATAATCGAATACTAGTCCTTCCTGAACGGGTATAACAAGATATTCAATCGGGTGAAGGAAGTTAATCCTGATGGGCCCTTTCATCCTTTAATCCAAAAAATGTGGAGATCGAGGAGGAGCCTATACCCATTGCTTACCTAAATGGGTTTGGCTATGCCCAATATCAGGAATTGTTGAATGCTTCTTAGCCCTCGATGGGTTCTGAAGGCATGGATTTTTGGACCTCTATATTAGAGGATATGAGCTCAATCTTAGCATGCCATCCCTCTTTAGCTCCCCCCGCCCCATGAAAATTTATTTCTGTAAAATAAGCCAGGCTTGAAATGATTTTTATTGTCTTTAACCTTAAATAATTTTTATTGGCTTCGCCACCTTTAACATCAGGCTTCAGCCTTTTTGATGTTATAATGCATTTTCTTATTAGTTGCTTTATTCTATTTATAAATAACTTGTAAATAAATAATTTTCTTGTAATCTGAACTATTTAATTATGCCAATCCGTTCATGAAATAGGGAAAAGGGCATGTTTACACAACGTTTTTGGGCCGGACCTATCTTTTCAAAACATTGTTTATACATTGCATAGGGTTCTTGGGAATAACCGATTTGATCACAACTATTTTTAGACAGGGTTAATGAAATGTATTTATTTTAAATAAATAAGATTGCCTTGTGATTTGTTCATACTTGATTGGGAAACCATTTATACTTAGTTGACGGATCATGTTATTTTGTTTACACACGATTGACAGACCAAGTTATTTTTTTTATACATGGTTGGTGAACCTTGTTACTTTATTTGTACATGGGTGACGAATCGTGTTACTTTATGTATACACGGTTGACGAACTGTGCTCCTCTAAACGATTAACACGGTTGATGAACCGTGTCATTCTGAATGACTGTGTTAAACTATTTTGATTATTTATACACTATTGACTAACTGTGTTATTTATACTCTGATGGACAATCATCGAAGGGTGATAAGGATAGCCATTTATGTTATGATCACTAGTTTATAAAAAAATGAAATTTATAATTTATTTTTAAAATTTTGGTTTCTTGTAACGACACTCAAACCTTATTTCCTCCTTGTTCACCTCGTGCTCCCCCCTTTTCATTTTAAAATAATATAATGATCATTAGAAATCCATATTGATCAAAAGTTCATCCCATTATACTCAAACAACCTAGCTACGCAATTTAATCACATTTGGGGGCCGTGAGTTAAACTTGGGGATTAACCAAGTTGTTATATCAGGAGGCTATGAGCCTGGTAAAGACATATCAGAACGTCGTTTGATGTTAGCCTTCTTCTTACTGGAGGTTGACTCATAGACTAGTACGTTCTGAACGCTTGGGGGGTGGGGGGGGGGGGGGGGTAAGAGGATAATTAATTTGAGAAATAATCGCCTGAAAAAAATACTTCTTTATTGACAAAGTTGATAACCATTGCTACATTGAAGATGGTGACAAAAGTAATAAAGTCCTAAAAAGAGATTACGTTAAAAAAATGAAAATAACACGAACAAGAAACAATGGATGCGCCTCTACTGTCGAGTGGGGGGCACCTCTGCTTGCTTACTAGTAGTACCAAATTGAAGTTTTCGATGTTCCACGAGCATGGGAGGGCTTAACCTTAATGATCTCTGAGACCATAGGTCCATGGACCCGATATGCAGGTGACCATATTGGGCCCATCCTAATTGTCAGCTAGCTTTCCATGGTTTGGGACCCTCATGGATTGAGTTATTTTTCAAAGCACTAGACCTTCCACTTGAAATGTCTTATTAGTAATCTTTCTATTGTAATATCGAGAAACTTTTTGTTGAGCTACTGCTATCTTTAGTGCTGCTATCTCCCTTCGTTCGTATAGAAGGTCTAGTTTCTCCCCTAGCTTTTTATTTCTTTTCCTTAGTGTTGAAGAATTTTATGCTTAACCTCAGAACTTCTAGTTTATGAGGTCGATAGCCTCTGTGCCATACGTAAGGGTGAAGGGTGTCGACCCGTTGGTCTGTAAAAGTCGTAACGGTGTGATAATTGATTAAATTTGTAACTTTCTACGTTGGCACACTTATTTAATTAGTGTCTATTTTTAAACAAAAATAAATCAGCCCCAAATCATTCAACTGCGTGTGTGCGTGTGTCAAACCATACAATAAATAAAGCATGCGACACAAGCTTAAGGAAAAATCCTCGCAGGGTAAAACCTTTTATTTCTAGAACTTTGAAAAGTTTACAAGACCATTGACTTACATACCATCTTGCTTTCGCCCACAAGAGTAACGCACGGTGTCTTTATCAAACCTTCAAAGAACTGGCTAGAAATCTGTAGTGGTTCACGCGCAGCTATACCATAAGGACCGCAATCCTAGACACGCAGTCTGAAATCTTCACAAGGACTCCCTCCACAATATCACGCAACTGTCGGTTATAGAACTCTCCGCATAAAGAATAAACAAGGGAAAAAGTTGTGTTCTTGAACACCAAAACAATTCAGTAAAGCATATGGGAGTTTTGTGAATTGAAAACAAAAAGGGATTAAAACCCTAAAGGAAGAAGCCAAAAAGGATTATGCTTTTGCAATTTTTCTGTTCGTCAAAACGCTGTGACTTCTTAATGAAAATGGAACCAAATAATGAGATTTTATAGAAAATCGCACCGCCTCGAAAATAGAGCTCGTTCGAACGACATCAGCAAGTCGCTGGAACGAAGGACAAAAGTCGTTCGAACGAGATCTAACGACATTCTATGTCATTTGAACGACAATTTCAAATCGTTTGAATGACCTAACAAGCGAGATTCCATGCAAGCCTGTAGAAAATTTCGATACGAACGCGTGGCCGCCAGTTTCGTGTCATTCTGATTTTTTATGAATTAGTTATGATTTTTCTATGGAAAGGTGTCCGAAAATAAAATCTTTAGAAAAAATATTTTGTAAAAATATCCCAAAAGCTCCAAGTGAAAAGTTAAGGTATTTAAAATATAACCTTAACAAAGTAAACTTCGCGGAGTCTTGAATGATGAAGAACTTGAGTAATTCGGATCCGTCTTTGATGTAGATGTCTCTTGAATGCTCTTCGATGGTGTAGCAGTATATGACATAATAAATTGATAACGGACCTATGAAAATATGTCCTTACAAATCTCCCCCTATGTCTATGCCGGCACATACATAAAAAATCCGAATTATTAAAAAACCAAAATACCTATACAAATCTACCCTCCCATGAATAAATTTGCAAGATCTCAAACTGTTCTTCAAAAATCTTCATCAAATCTCAAAGCTTTTCTCATCAGGGTGTGTAACATCATAATCTTCAGTCTTTGTACCTACACACATGAGACAAAGCAAAATACCTTCGTGCCGCATCGAGTTTGAAATGATATAAGAATAAAGCATTAATAAATCAAATCTCCCCCATAATGCAAAAACTCCCCCATAACATGATAATTCTTTCTCCCCCTTTTTATGATGTCCCCAAATAGACAGATACGAAGAAATAATCAAAACATGGAGTGTCACGATAAAATGCATAGCAAACAAGGATCAAACTACGTGCTTGCAAAGGAGTATCTCAAAAAAACTCACAAACTATTTTTGAATTTTTCAATTTTTCATACAAAAATAAGATACCACTTTAAAAAAATATGATACAAAAAATCACACCATGGATTTAAACTCAAACAACCAAGTCATGGAAACGAAATGAATGGGTGTGAACACATTCGATAGGTAAATCAACGCAATCAATCATATGTGCACGATGCATATGTGTACTCCTAACGAATGAACATCAAAAGTATCCTCTGGTGTAAAAAAAATTGTTGAATTTAAATGACATCGTCTTAATCAAATCAACAAATCAAAGTCTAAATGATTTCCACACCAATAACGTCCAAAACTATTTAGTGCCGTTTCGAGAACTTTTCAAAGGACGTGCAAACCCATTGATATATCCATCCAAAACTCCCTCATATATAATAATGCAATTCTTTATATCTGAAGAGGTACTAAATTCTAAACTTAGAGAAAACCTATTGGCCCAAATTTTTGGCATATTTAATCTTTTTATAGCCTTAATTTTTTTTGTGTGGCCTCTTTTCAAACGGTGGCTTTCACGACGTGATTATTATTCACTCACATCCCTTTCCCGTGTTCACTCATCATTTTTTTAAACTAAACAATTTATTCCTTACGGGCAATGGTTTTTACATGCACTACTTTTATTACTCTCGTATTATTGCACTTGGTTCGTTTTAAGGACAGGATTGAGATGAAAACACCCAACCAACATGTGATAAGTCAAGAACAATAATAAAACAAATCCGTGCATGTGTGCAATAAAGGAAACTAGGAGTCAAACATGTAGGAAGCAACACTTAATTACATCTTAATGACTCCAAACATTATAAAGCACATGGATGAATTGACCTATTGTCTCAAAACACTATCAAATAGTCACATATAAAATGGAATGATGTTGTGACTCGGTCATCCTAAGTCTTCATCCATAAACGGTGCAAACAAAATACAAAAATCTTTTTAGATTTTTCTAAAAATTTTATGAAAATAAAGTCTTTTTGTATTTTTCAAAATTTTTCAAAAATAAAAATCTATACAAAAAGTACATGTCACAACGCTAGCAAAAATATATCAGAAAGCATAACTAGCGTATGACAAACATGCAAACACAATCATCTATATGATATGGCAAGAGAAGAATCATGTGAAAGCAAATGAGAATCAACTATTCTAAAATCGAGTGTATCCAAAAGTGATTTCCTAACCCAAACGGATGAAACACGTCGACACGGGGTTTTGGGAACCAACAAAATACTAGACTTCGAATTCCTAGGACCTCTTCCAAGATCAAAACAAAATCTCCTAAGTTGACCTTTCCTACCACAATATGAACATGTGTAAACGGGTGGAATGACACCTAAAGTGCGATCTTTTATAACATCCTTGGAATTAGTTGACCCTCTAAAATAAATAATGGTTTTGGCTTTAGCATTAGAAGCATGAGAACACGATGAGCCATTACCATCACTATCAAACCTACTTGAGTCTGTCAAATCATTTTTTAACTTCAAAATTTTTTACTTAAGCAAAGAATTAGACTCTTCCAAAGACAGGGATTTCTTTTTCAAATTTTCAATTAAACTTAACAGTTTATCACGCTCCCCTCAATTAAAACAAACTTATCTCTAAGAATCTTTTCATGTGCCATAAAATTATCGATTAATTTTTTATCCTCGACGACACAAACGGGAACCCTATAATTTTTTAAGTCCTTTAACTCCTTCTCTAAAATTAGGAGTTTCTCATCACTCTTCTTTTTGGCAATTTTTAAAGAATCAAAATTAATACACAAATTACCAAAGTGCTCACGACAAATATCACTTTGAGTTTGAAACGCTTGCAAATATTCAATCTTACTTTTAAAGAGAGAATTTTCCATTTCCAAAACATTAATTCTTTTGCAAAGTTTCAAATTCAAGCTTTTTAATTTTTCAGCACGGTCGTGAACTTTTTCGAAAATAGGCTCCTCATTAAACAGGCGTATCAATATCACACAATTTTTGCGGAAAATAGGAATACGCAATAAATTAGCGTAACCCGCTCTGATACCAATTTGTAAAAGTCGTAACGGTATGATAATTGATTAAATTCGTAACTTTCTATGTTGGCACACTTATTTAATTAGTGTCTATTTTTAAACCAAAATATATCAGCCCCAAATCATTCAACTGCGTGTGTGCGTGTTTCAAACCATACAATAAATAAAGCATGCGACACAAGCTTAAGTAAAAATCCCCGCAGGGCAAAATCTTTTATTTCTAGAACTTTGAAAAGTTTACATGACCATTGACTTACATACCATCTTGCTTTTGCCCACAAGAGTAACGCACGGTGTCTTCGTCAAACCTTCAAAGTAACGGCTAGAAATCTGCAATGGTTCACGCACAGCTATACCACAAGGACCGCAATCCTAGACACTGTGACACCCCGACTAATTAAACACCGGGTAGCTACTCCTTTATAAAATTAATTCAAAATGCCAAGTTGGCTCAGTTAATAGCATCACTGTCGAAAACGTTTTATTATTACTAACCACCTAGTATTTAAAAAGTAAGTGCCAAATTTTATTAAATCTGATTAACATGCAACAAGAGTAATGAATAACTAAATAACACCATTCACCATACTGAAGTAACAAGAACAACCATCACATTATGTAAATATAACCTGGAGGAAAAACTCCTCAATACAAATCCCACAACTGATATGTAAACTGAAATAAATAACTAAAACTGAATACTGAGCAATACATGCTAGAGTCTGAAAACTGAAATGTAAAAATGCTCTAAATAGGAATGGGCAACATGCCCTACAACTGATAGATAGTGACTCTGGAATCCAAAAGATAGAAGCGTCTATGAGCAAATCCCTGTAGCTTCCACAACCAGCTACAGCACGTCACCTGAATGAGTACCTATGCTTGGTGTCCTTGTGGCTGGGCACCTAAAAAAGGTTTTACAAGAAAATATATTTGAAAGCAAATGGGTCAGAGCCCGAAAGTGGAAATCATTTTAAAAACCTGCAAGTGCTTTAAAAACATTTAAAACATTAAATGCAAAGTACATGTTAGGACGTGCACTCACATTATATTCTCACCTCTCGTCTAACTGTGCACTCCTAACGCAAGTACCCATCTATAACTACCCATACTACTAGCTAACTGACAACATAACTAGCTAGACTGTCAAAGGTTCTACCCATTTTACTCGGTTCCATAACATAACAACGCTCGTAATAAAATAGAGGTTTACTGTGAACACAGTTACTAAATATGCCAATGATATAACTATCAGTTAACTCATTATATAACTCGCAACAATACCGTAATATTTTTACAACATTAACATGAGGATTTCCATTAATTTAATGTATATTATTCTCATCATAAATATACGTTACAAGCACCCCGCAATCTAAGCTGTAGTGCACACATACTCTGCTATCCATCCCGGTACATCACGTACATAAGGATCACATATTCCGAATCTCTCAGGAATAGTTCAGATAACACAAATCACAAATAGTGGAGGCGAACATAGTCACCATCACATGGGTCACGCACATACCTACGCTCCCATGGTCAGCGGACTTATTAATATCACAATAAGTCTTTCTATGACCTATGTTCATCAAGGTACCAGTCTATATCCCCCCCGTAGGCACACAAGGAATAGAGGGTCCTAAGCGAACGAAACCTCCCGTGATAGCAAGTATGGTAGGTATGTCATACATACAATCCATATACTAATACTAAGTAAACACACATCTTAGTAATACCGTATTTTAATCGTAGTACATATCGCATTCTCGTACTAACTAATTATCACAACTTATTTTATTCCGGTTCATAATTATACGCGCTATAATTCGTCCTCACATCGTAGTAGTCACTCACGTCTCAACCCAAATGATTCATTGAATATAACTCTCGTATATGATTTGCTAATCCCAACAACCCAAAAGTCCCAACTAAGTTACTATATCATCAAAGGGATGCTAACTCTACCCTTGAACCATCTCCCGGAACTCCAAAAGTCAAAACAGTCCAAAAAGGGTCAAACTGTCAACTCGTTAGAAGTCTCGTTCGAACGAGGCTTCGAACGAGTTTGGACTGTCAGGTCGTTAGAAGTCTCGTTCGAACGAGGCTGTTCGAACGAGATCCCAGTTCGTTCGAACGAACTGACCCTTCTAACGATATCTCGTTCGAACGAGATATCGAACGAAAACCCCACTCGTTAATAACGACTGGTCAACTCGTTAGAAGCTCGTTCGAACGAGCTCGTTCGAACGACCTGGGGGCTGCTTCTAACGAGATGCCAGTTTCGGCCCAGAATTTCCCAAAAATCGTTTTTCACCATTTTTACTCCTCAAACCTCTTCTAAAATTCGTTCCCACAATATATTGAGTTCTCTAATCATCCTCAAACATGTTAAGGGGCTATACTAACATCATTAAAGGGTGTGATAACATCTAAACATCATTAAATCACAATTTCTACATTAATTCCCAATCTTCTTCAAGAACATAAACCCTAACTTCTTCTCATCATAAATTCCCAGATTTTAATTCGTTTATACATCACCTAGATATGAAATATCCGAAATTAAATCTCCCAACAATGTTTCTACATGCAAACCTATCCCAATATTCAAAAATAACTTCAAATTTCATGGGTTTTCTTTTAATCTTACAAGAACAATTAAGATTCTTCAATTTCTAACATGGAAAAGACATTCTCAGTAATTAAATGGAAATAAAGTCACTTGCCTTGGTTTGATTTCTGAATTTGGTGTGGATTCGGTGTAGAATTCCTGCAGAATCTCTCTCTCTCTCTCCTTCTCCAAGCTTTCTTCTCCAAAAGGCTATGGTGGCTAGGGTTTGCTTTGGGGAAACTTATGAAACCTAATTTCAATAAACCTCCGTAGCTTGTTGGGTTAATAAGGGTTGGTTGGGGTCAATCCTTATCAGATTACAACTCTCAATTTTCGTCACTTTTAATTACCCAAAAATACCAAATTACTAAAATACCCTTTAAGTTACCGGTATGGTCTAAAATTACCCCGGGACCCAAACTATACCCCCGGCTAGTGTTTTCTGACTATCTCGACCCTTCCGGACGCGTTGGCGCACTCAAAACGACCATACGGATTATAGATTTTAAATTCACTTTTTTATAAATAAAATATTATACCGTGACGCGGCGGTCCCACGCGTCTCAATAAAATTTCCAAATTGCCGTATATAAATCTCACGACAAATTTTATAATACCAAGTTCATATATAATCATATATGCACATAATCAAATACCAATACGCATCTCATTAGTATTTATAACCCGGATTAATTTCCAATTAATACGCATTTAATTAATTAATCCCAAAAATAAATATAGCCAAAAGTACGGGGTATTACATACTTCCCCCCTAATAACTGAATTTCGTCCCGAAATTCGAAACTAGAAGGTACCTGCTAAAAACAGCTCTGGATAACGCTCGCGCATCTCATCCTCGCGCTCCCATGTGGACTCCTCGACATTGTGATGTCGCCACTGAACACGTACTAACGGGACTATCTTTGACCGTAGTTTCCTCTCGCTTCGGTCCAAAATAGCAATCGGCCCTTCCTCATAAGAGTTATCCGGCTGGAGATCGATGTCCTCCACAGAAATGTGAGAATGAGCCAAATCATCCCTAAGGTATTTCCTCAGCGAGGAAATATGGAACACGTCGTGAATCCGATGCAAATGCTCCGGTAACCCGAGTCTATACGCAACCGGTCCTATCCGCTCAATAATAGGAAACGGCCCCACATACCTCGGTGCTAACTTCCCCTTCTTCCCGAAACGCATAATCCCCTTCATCGGAGAAACCCTGAGCAAAACCTGGTCCCCCACTTGGAACTCCCTGAAAAACCTCTTTGCATCAGCATAACTCTTCTGCCTGTCTTGAGCTACCCGAATGCGACTTCGAATCAACTCAATCCTTGCCGAAGTATCCTGGATCACTTCTGGCCCAAGTAGTTTGTTGTCCCCCACTTCCAACCAACATGCTGGGGAACGACAAGGCCTACCGTACAATGCCTCAAACGGAGCCATGCCAATCGTGAACTGATAGGAGTTGTTGTAAGCAAACTCCACCAGTGGAAGGTACTGCTCCCATCCACCCCCGAAGTCAATAATGCACATGCGTAGCATGTCCTCCAACATCTGATTGGTGCGTTCTGTCTGCCCATCGGTCTGCGGATGATAAGCCGTACTCAACCGCAATTCTGTGCCCATGGCCTCCTGGAAACTTTCCCAAAACCGCGAAACAAATATCTTGTCTCTGTCAGACACGATATTCAGGGGCACACCGTGAAGTCTCACAATCTCTGAAATGAAGAGCTGGGCATACTGTCCCGCAGTGTAATCAGTCCTAACGGGTAAAAAGTGAGCGACCTTGGACAACCTGTCCACAATTACCCAAACGGAGTCGTGACCCCTCTGCGACGTAGGCAACCCCGTGACAAAATCCATGGATATGCTCTCCCACATCCACACCGGAACCTCCAACGGTTGTAGCAATCCTGCTGGTCTCTGATGATCCACTTTTACAAGTTGACAAGTGGCGCATTTCGAGACAAACTCAGCGATATCTTTCTTCATACCGCTCCACCAATACTGCCGTCTCATGTCTTGGTACATTTTGTCCCCTCCGGGATGTACCGCGAACCGTGAGCCGTGCGACTCTGCCATAACATCGTGTCGCAATTCCTCTCCTTCCGGAACTACCAATTTCCCATTGAAGCGTAATCCCCCGTCTGAGCTAACGGTATAGGATTCAGCTCCCTCAGCGAGTAATCGAACTATCTGCTCCTGACAGAACGAATCATTTGCCTGTGCCCGTACAACCTTCGTGACAATCTGCGGTGTAACGGTCATCACAGACATGAAAGATCGGGCCACTGCATCCTGGTGTCCCAATTCCTTCCACTTCGCTTTCCACACCTCTGCCACCTCATCTGCTGGCCTGTGGCTCAACGCGTCTGCTACTACGTTAGCCTTACCCGGGTGGTACTGAATGTCGAACTGGTAGTCTTTCACAAATTCAAGCCACCTACGCTGCCGCATATTCAATTCCTTCTGCGTGAACAGATACTGTAGTGACTTGTGGTCCGTGAACAGCTGAAACTTCTCCCCCAAAAGATAGTGCCTCCAAATCCGTAAGGCAAATACCACTGCCGCCAACTCCAAATCATGTGTGGGGTAATTCTTCTCATGAGGCTTAAGCTTACGGGAAGCATAAGCTATGGCCTGTCTCTCCTGCTGCAACACACCTCCAAGCCCTTGCAAAGACGCATCGGTGTAAACCAAATACTCAACTCCCGGTCTCGGCAATGCTAACACAGGTGCTGAGGTCAATTTGTCCTTCAACTCATCGAATGCCAACTGACAGGCATCACTCCAGATATATGGCACACCCTTACGAGTAAGATGTGTCAAAGGACCTGCTATCTCTGAGAAACCCCGAATAAACCTCCTGTAGTATCCTGCTAAACCCAAGAAACTACGAATCTCCGTTGGTGTCGTGGGCTGTCCCCACTCCCTTACCGCTGACACCTTCCCCGGATCAACAGATATTCCCTGATCGGAAATAATATGACCCAAGAACTGGACTTCCTTCAACCAAAACCCGCACTTCTCATATTTTGCATACAGCTCGTTCTGACGAAGTGTCTGTAAAACCAGCCTCAAATGTTCGGCGTGCTCCTCCTCTGTCTGAGAGTAAACCAGAATGTCATCAATGAAGATAATGACAAACTGATCTAGGAAATCTCTGAACACTCTGTTCATCAAGTCCATAAACACTGCTGGAGCGTTGGTCAAACCGAAAGGCATAACCCGAAACTCATAAGAACCATATCTCGACAAGAACGCAGTCTTCGAGACATCCTCCTCCCTGATACGCAACTGATGGTATCCCGACCTCAAGTCAATCTTCGAGAAAAAAGAAGCTCCTCTCAACTGGTCGAATAAGTCATCGATTCGAGGCAACGGATACTTATTCCGTATCGTGACCTTATTCAACTCTCGGTAGTCCACACACAATCTCAGTGAACCATCCCTCTTCTTCACAAACAAAACTGGAGCGCCCCAAGGTGAGGTACTCCTGCGAATAAAGCCCTGCCCTAACAGCTGCTCTATCTGATCCCGTAGCTCTCGCATCTCAGCTGGAGCCATACGGTACGGTGCACGTGCTATAGGTCTCGTACCCGGTAGCAAATCAATAACGAAGTCTATCTCTCGACTGGGTGGTAAGCCTGGTATCTCCTGAAACACATCCGAATACTCCCTGACAACCGGGATCGAATCTAAAGGAATCACAACCTCCTTAGAGGTATCCTCCTCTATGTAATACAGATGAGCGGTCGATCTTCCCTCTGGGCGAGGCATCGCCACTATAAACATCTCCTGCCCCGGAATGGCAAAAACAATGCTCCCGCTGAAGCAATCAATCATGGCCCTATATGATACGAGCCAGTCCATACCGATGATCACATCGTGAACATGCATGTCTAACACTAACATGTCCGCAGGCAATACCAAACCACCAACCTCTACCCCGACTCCCCGGCATATAAAGAAAATAAGTGACCCACTCCCCAATGGTGAGTCGACACACGTCACTGTGCTCTCTGCCGTAGCTAACAATCCTAAAGCTTTCGCGAAGTGTGTAGCAATAAAACAATGTGTAGCACCCGTATCAAATAACACCCGACCCATAGTGCCATGGATAGGAAACGTACCCTCGATCGCGGGCGGTGCCTGTGGAACTGCAGCCTGGTGGACGTTGTAGACACGTCCATACTGTAGCTGCCCCTGCTGAGCTGGGACTGCTGGAATGGGTGGCAAAGCTGCCATCTGTGGCGGTGCAGGAAGAGCGGCGGGAAACATAGGTCTCTGTGGCTCCTGGCGAGCACCCTGCTGCTGCTGCTGTGGGGCCCTGCCCCTATCAGGACAATCCTGCTTCTTATGGCCAGTCTTGCCACAAGTAAAGCACTTCCCTGGGAAGTTCCCTCCCCTCTGCCCCTGCTGTCCCCGGCCCTGGTGGCCGTTACCATTCCTCCCTTGGCCCTGCTGGCCCTGATGAAATTGCTGCCCATTCTGTCCCTGCTGGCCCTGATGGCCGTTTGGACCCTGATGGCCCTGGCGGAAACCTCCCTGTCCCTGCCTGTAGTTCCCTGACCGGAACCTCTTATTGTCCCCCTGCTGGGTACCCTGCTCAGTCTGTCTCTGCCCCTGACCGGTCTGTGCCCCGCTGGCACCATGCCCTCCAGTCCTGCCCTGATGGCTAGACTCCCCTGACCACTTGCCCTCGGCCATATGAAAACGGTGGTCCTGGCAGTGTAGTAATGCAGCGTTAACCACATCAGAATACGTGGCCAACGATAGGTTCCCTAGCAGATGCTGACGGATCCTCCAATTCAACCCATCAGTGAACTTCTCTATCTTCTTCTTCTCTGTTGGAATCTCGTCTGGAACGATATTCAACAGGTTAGTGAACTCGGCCTCATACTCGGCCACTGTCTTGCCCTCTTGCTTCAAACTCATCAGCTTCTTCCTCATCTCTGTATGAACTGCGGATGGAAAGTACTTGCGGTCGAACCGCACCCAGAACTCCTGAATCGTGAGGGTATCCCTCTCCTCCGCGGTGGTAATAGACTCCCACCACTGTAGCGCATATCCAACTAGCTTGAAAGTAGCTAGCACCTGTTTCTGAACATCAGTGCACTCATGCATCCTCAAATGCCTCTGCATGTCCTTCCTCCATTGGCTCGAGATAACCACATCTGAGCTTCCAGCAAATTCTGGTGGATGCGCTTTCTGAAAAGCGTCACGTACACGTTCCCAAGCAGACGGGAATGCATTAACCTGGACTGGCGCGGCAACCGACGCCTGCGGTGGTGCCTGCTGAATCACGGTAATCGCAGCATTTACCGCTTGGGCTACTATAGCAGCAACCTCAGCGGCGTTCAACATGCCCTGAACTGGAGCGGGCTGGGGTTCGGGCGTAGCATTCCTGGGAACTCGTCGTGCACGTCGTGGAGGCATCTGAAACAAGAACAAAGTTTATAAGTTCACGGTTTATAAACTTAACATAGCTGAAGAACGAAGCATACCCAAAAGAATACAACAATCCTAAAATATAGGGCTCTATATCAAAGAAACGTAGCGGAAACATAATAGCCGTACAGATCCTAAAGGACACTAGAACCTGATGCTCTGATACCACCTGTGACACCCCGACTAATTAAACACCGGGTAGCTACTCCTTTATAAAATTAATTCAAAATGCCAAGTTGGCTCAGTTAATAGCATCACTGTCGAAAACGTTTTATTATTACTAACCACCTAGTATTTAAAAAGTAAGTGCCAAATTTTATTAAATCTGATTAACATGCAACAAGAGTAATGAATAACTAAATAACACCATTCACCATACTGAAGTAACAAGAACAACCATCACATTATGTAAATATAACCTGGAGGAAAAACTCCTCAATACAAATCCCACAACTGATATGTAAACTGAAATAAATAACTAAAACTGAATACTGAGCAATACATGCTAGAGTCTGAAAACTGAAATGTAAAAATGCTCTAAATAGGAATGGGCAACATGCCCTACAACTGATAGATAGTGACTCTGGAATCCAAAAGATAGAAGCGTCTATGAGCAAATCCCTGTAGCTTCCACAACCAGCTACAACACGTCACCTGAATGAGTACCTATGCTTGGTGTCCTTGTGGCTGGGCACCTAAAAAAGGTTTTACAAGAAAATATATTTGAAAGCAAATGGGTCAGAGCCCGAAAGTGGAAATCATTTTAAAAACCTGCAAGTGCTTTAAAAACATTTAAAACATTAAATGCAAAGTACATGTTAGGACGTGCACTCACATTATATTCTCACCTCTCGTCTAACTGTGCACTCCTAACGCAAGTACCCATCTATAACTACCCATACTACTAGCTAACTGACAACATAACTAGCTAGACTGTCAAAGGTTCTACCCATTTTACTCGGTTCCATAACATAACAACGCTCGTAATAAAATAGAGGTTTACTGTGAACACAGTTACTAAATATGCCAATGATATAACTATCAGTTAAATCATTATATAACTCGCAACAATACCGTAATATTTTTACAACATTAACATGAGGATTTCCATTAATTTAATGTATATTATTCTCATCATAAATATACGTTACAAGCACCCCGCAATCTAAGCTGTAGTGCACACATACTCTGCTATCCATCCCGGTACATCACGTACATAAGGATCACATATTCCGAATCTCTCAGGAATAGTTCAGATAACACAAATCACAAATAGTGGAGGCGAACATAGTCACCATCACATGGGTCACGCACATACCTACGCTCCCATGGTCAGCGGACTTATTAATATCACAATAAGTCTTTCTATGACCTATGTTCATCAAGGTACCAGTCTATATCCCCCCCGTAGGCACACAAGGAATAGAGGGTCCTAAGCGAACGAAACCTCCCGTGATAGCAAGTATGGTAGGTATGTCATACATACAATCTATATACTAATACTAAGTAAACACACATCTTAGTAATACCGTATTTTAATCGTAGTACATATCGCATTCTCGTACTAACTAATTATCACAACTTATTTTATTCCGGTTCATAATTATACGCGCTATAATTCGTCCTCACATCGTAGTAGTCACTCACGTCTCAACCCAAATGATTCATTGAATATAACTCTCGTATATGATTTGCTAATCCCAACAACCCAAAAGTCCCAACTAAGTTACTATATCATCAAAGGGATGCTAACTCTACCCTTGAACCATCTCCCGGAACTCCAAAAGTCAAAACAGTCCAAAAAGGGTCAAACTGTCAACTCGTTAGAAGTCTCGTTCGAACGAGGCTTCGAACGAGTTTGGACTGTCAGGTCGTTAGAAGTCTCGTTCGAACGAGGCTGTTTGAACGAGATCCCAGTTCGTTCGAACGAACTGACCCTTCTAACGATATCTCGTTCGAACGAGATATCGAACGAAAACCCCACTCGTTAATAACGACTGGTCAACTCGTTAGAAGCTCGTTCGAACGAGCTCGTTCGAACGACCTGGGGGCTGCTTCTAACGAGATGCCAGTTTCGGCCCAGAATTTCCCAAAAATCGTTTTTCACCATTTTTACTCCTCAAACCTCTTCTAAAATTCGTTCCCACAATATATTGAGTTCTCTAATCATCCTCAAACATGTTAAGGGGCTATACTAACATCATTAAAGGGTGTGATAACATCTAAACATCATTAAATCACAATTTCTACATTAATTCCCAATCTTCTTCAAGAACATAAACCCTAACTTCTTCTCATCATAAATTCCCAGATTTTAATTCGTTTATACATCACCTAGATATGAAATATCCGAAATTAAATCTCCCAACAATGTTTCTACATGCAAACCTATCCCAATATTCAAAAATAACTTCAAATTTCATGGGTTTTCTTTTAATCTTACAAGAACAATTAAGATTCTTCAATTTCTAACATGGAAAAGACATTCTCAGTAATTAAATGGAAATAAAGTCACTTGCCTTGGTTTGATTTCTGAATTTGGTGTGGATTCGGTGTAGAATTCCTGCAGAATCTCTCTCTCTCTCTCCTTCTCCAAGCTTTCTTCTCCAAAAGGCTATGGTGGCTAGGGTTTGCTTTGGGGAAACTTATGAAACCTAATTTCAATAAACCTCCGTAGCTTGTTGGGTTAATAAGGGTTGGTTGGGGTCAATCCTTATCAGATTACAACTCTCAATTTTCGTCACTTTTAATTACCCAAAAATACCAAATTACTAAAATACCCTTTAAGTTACCGGTATGGTCTAAAATTACCCCGGGACCCAAACTATACCCCCGGCTAGTGTTTTCTGACTATCTCGACCCTTCCGGACGCGTTGGCGCACTCAAAACGACCATACGGATTATAGATTTTAAATTCACTTTTTTATAAATAAAATATTATACCGTGACGCGGCGGTCCCACGCGTCTCAATAAAATTTCCAAATTGCCGTATATAAATCTCACGACAAATTTTATAATACCAAGTTCATATATAATCATATATGCACATAATCAAATACCAATACGCATCTCATTAGTATTTATAACCCGGATTAATTTCCAATTAATACGCATTTAATTAATTAATCCCAAAAATAAATATAGCCAAAAGTACGGGGTATTACAGACACGCAGTCTGAAATCTTCGCAAGGACTCCCTCCATAATAGCACGTAGCTGTCGGTTGTAGAGCTCTCCCTACAAAGAATAAACAAGGGCAAAAGTTGTGTTCTTGAACACCAAAACAATTCACTAAAGCATATAGGAGTTTTGTGAATTGAAAACTAAAAGGGATTAAAACCCTAAAGGAAGAAGCCAAAAAGGATTATGCTTTTGCAATTTTTCTGTTCGTCAAAACGCTGTGACTTCTTAATGAAAATGGAACCAAATAATGAGATTTTATAGAAAATCGCACCGCCTCGAAAATAGAGCTCATTCGAACGACATCAGCAAGTCGCTGGAACGAAGGACAAAAGTCGTTCGAACGAGATCTAACGACATTCTATGTCATTTGAACGACAATTTCAAATCGTTTGAATGACCTAACAAGCGAGATTCCACGCAAGCCTGTAGAAAATTTCGATACGAACGCGTGGCCGCCAGTTTCGTATCATTCTGATTTTTTTTATGAATTAGTTATGATTTTTCTACGGAAAGGTGTCCGAAAATAAAATCTTTAGAAAAAATATTTTGTTAAAATATCCCAAAAGCTCCAAGTGAAAAGTTAAGGTATTCAAAACATAACTTTACCAAAGTAAACTTCACGGAGTCTTGAATGATGAAGAACTTGAGTAATTTGGATCCGTCTTTGATGTAGATGTCTCTTGAATGCTCTTCGACGGTGTAGCAGTATATAACATAATAAATTGATAACGGACCTATGAAAATATGTCCTTACGTGGTCCCTTATCATCATTGAATATTCCTACGAGATAAAGGTTAAATTATTTTCCTAAAGACCATTGGCAGTATTAAACTAAGTTTTAATTCTATAAATCCATGTTTTATTCATCTCCCCGACTTGACCATCACATCTAAGGTGCCTTAGAGCACAATAATAATGCGTGATATGGAACTGGTCGCATAGCTTATCAATATGCATGCTATCAAATCGCCTCCCATTTTCTATAGTGAATGTTATACGTACACTAAATGATCTGATGATAAATTTTCCCCAAACGATTAGACATTTTGGTCCCTGATTCTGGCTAGTGATTTGTCCTCTGCCCATTTGGTGAAATAATATGTCTCCACTCGCAGGAATTTCCACCGACCTTTTCTTATTAGAAATGGGACTAAGATGTCCATCCCCCACAATGCAAATGTCCAAGGTGAGATGACGATTGTAGGTTCTTCGACTGGTTGATGGATATCATTGGCGGTCCGCTGTCATTGTTGGACAGTGATAACGTTGGATTAGTGCTCATTATTCTAGGCTCCTCCCTCTGGGGTATCCACATTACGCTCCTTCAGGAAATATAGCCAAAATGATTTCTACTTCAGTAGGTTAGAAACATTAAATGATGGGATGAGAATACTCTTAAAGATACAAGATCCCTTCATATATCAAGAATTTTATGGGATTGATGAGTACTTTGTGAGCTTCCATCGGGTCATTCCATAAAGTTCCTACTTTAATGCATGAAGTATATTTATCCATCCAGTTGGGGGTGAGGACCATGAGACCGACTACACTTTTCTCCATCTGAATGCTAAGTTTAGACAAGATCTCCACCAATGGATTCCTATGATCGGTTCAGACCAGTTTCGCGAGGTGGTAAGCTTTTGCATTCTCTTCCTTCAGAATGTGCTTAATATTAAATGCCCTAAGTTGTCATGCCATCTGCTAAATTTTTTTAGTACTCCATCACAGTCAGTCCTTTTTCCTTATAATTGTCGATCATAAGTTAGACTAGAACATTTAAGTCTCTAAAGAATTACACCTGGTCAGCATTGATAGAAAGGGCAAGGAGAGATCCTCTGATTAGTGCCTCATATTCGAATTCCTTATTGGAGGTCTTAAAATTGAATCAAATTGCATATTCTATACTTCTACACTCTGATGTTTTGATGACCGTGACGATCCGTCTACATGGACCGTCCAGACCAGTTTATTTTTCTCTATTCTTTGCATTGTCTCTTTGCTTTCTTTGTTCATAAATTTTATGATAAAGTCAACTAAGAGTTATCCTTTTACTTTAACCTTTTTCTTTTATCGAATATCAAACTCTCCTAACTCTACTGACCACTTCATGAGTGTTCCGGAGACCTCTGACTTATGGAGAATCCGCCTCAAAGGGAAATTTGTAATCACCATAATTACATGCGCCTAAAAATATGATCAGAATTTTCATTTTGTTATAATCAAAGTGAACGCTATCTCTTTCCAAAACTAGATATCATGCTTTCGCTTCTCTAAACTCCCTACTCACATAATAACTGGGTGTTGAATCCCTTTGTCTTCTCTGATTAAGACCGAGTTGACTACTATAGAGGAGACATCGAGAGACATATACACAGTCTTCCCTGATTTTAGTTTTAAAATCAGGGATACATATTCTAAGTAGGCCTTCAAATCTGAAAAGGCTTACTCGCATTAATTCATCTAAATAAAGGATATTTTTAATGATCTAAAGAAGGGAATGCACTTCTCCTGGATTTTCTCACAAATTGATTCACCTCGGCCTTTATGCTCAAGGATTCTTTTACTGTTACTAGGTTTCTTATGTTTAGGATGGTCTGAATTTTATAAGGGTTTGCTTCTATCCCCCTATGTGTTCACATACCCAAGGAAATTTCATGACTCCATGCCAAATGAAGACTTTTCTAGGTCTTGCTTCATATTGTACCTATTGAGGACCTTAAAGGTTTTTTCGAGATTTGTGATGTTTTCCTTCATTTTCAAACTCTTTATTAACATATCGTCCACATAAAATTCCATCGTCCTACCTATCTTGCCTTTGAACATCAGGTTGACTAACTGATAGCAGGACTCCCCTACATTTTTCAACCCAAACGAAATCACCTTATAATAGTAAGTCCCACGTCAATCACGAACGATGTCTTTTTTTCATTACCTAAGTGCATCCTGATTTGGTTGTACTCGAAGTGAACATCAATGAAGGAAAGTGTATCATGACCTGCGGTAGCATCATCTAGTGCTTCGATCCTTAGGGTGGGATATGAATCTTTTAGGAAGACATCATTAAGGTATAAGTAGTCCATGCATAGTATTTTATTTCCCATATCGTTTCCTAACCATCACTACTTTGGTCATCCATTTGGAATATTTAACTTCCCAGATAAATTTTTCCTCTAACAGTTTCCCCACCTTCGCATCTGTGGCCTTGTTTCCTTTTTGTGCAAATGATATCTTCTTTTGTCGAACTGGGCACTTAGTGAGATCCACCTTCAGCTGGTGGGTCAATATTGAGGCATTAATGCCTGACATGTCTACGTGACTCCATGAGAACGTCATGTGGTGATTTTTTAAAAATTAAATCATCCTTTTCTCCGATCTTCCTCTATCAACATTTCCATATATACCACCCTCTCTAGGCGGTCCTCGTACATGGATATAAGTACTAAGTCTTTCTCTAGAGATCCTGTTGTGACCTATTCTCTTTCGTCTAATCCATTAGTATTAAAGGTCATTCATTTATTTTCATGTATGCAAAGTGATAAATTTTGGCCAGCCATTGGCTTCCTCATACTGTCCCAGTCTCGTTAATCATTAGGAACCGAATGGTCAGGGATTTGAATGATAACACGACATCCAAGTGATTTAGGGTCGTCCGCTCTGTGAGGATGTTATAGGCTAAGGGAGACTTTACCACCCAAAATTCCACTTATAGTGTGGTAGTCCGCTTACCCTTCCTAAATTGGAATGGTATCTCTGTGGGCCCTTTCGAATAAACATGTTACCAACCTACAAGCGAACCCTTCACTGGATTCAGGCGTGCCCCTATCTTCATATGCTCACAACACTCATAATTGATCTGGTCGGCTGAGCTTTCGGTATCGATTATGATTCTTTCCACTGTCCCATTGGATATCTTTTCCTCTATTAGGAGAGGTCATTGTAAGGTATAATGAGGTCCTTATAGTCATAGGGAGTAAAATATATATCTTCCCAGTTTTTCGTAGGTCTTCCGATCAGTATCTCAAATAGCTTCCTTTTTTTAGCTCCGATAGGCATTTCTAGCTGAAGCCAACTCTTCATTAGCTTTAAACGCTCCGTCTATCATTTTAATTTGTATCTCCACTACCCGTGTCCCACTTATCCTCCTTTCTTGGCTCCCTTTTTTTGGACCTAATTCTCCATTTTATTCTCCTAACTTCGCCTTGACTGTCTTCCCAAGGGACCTCATTTTGGATGAAATCCCTTAGGTATCCCCTCTGCACTAGCGCCTTAATTTCACTTTTGAGGTGTAGGTAATTATGTGGCATAGTCGTAGTTTATGTGGAACTGATAATACAGGTTAGAATTGGGTTTTATCAGTCAATTCTTCGATTTGTACGACCACTTAAATATTTTAGGATCCCCCTTAATGTTTAGGACTCTTCCCACTGTGGTGTCGAGTGGGGTGAACTTCTTAAACTGATACTAGTGTATTTTGGGGCTCCCTTCAGTGCGGGTGGTATTCATCTCCCCCTTCTTCTTCATACCTCCATTTCCTGTGCTCCTCTTCACACTTTCTTTTCCCACATTCTTCATCTTATCTTATTTCCCCATATCCCTAGAAGGGGGACTTAGCTTCTAACTACTAAACATTCCCTCAGCATGAATTTGTTTCTCTACCTTCTTGATAAGTTGGTTCATGTGGGCTGGGTGGTTCTTGGACAACGTGTAACTAATGTTACTACTTGAAAGTCTCCCAGGAAGTCCGAAATGGCCACTTTATCACCTTGGTGGTCTATAGGGAGCAGACCTCGTTGAATATCTTAACATACTCCTTGAAAATCTCCTCTCTTGCTCATAAGACATTAAACAGGTGATCGGTGGTTTTTTATGGACTCTACTACTGATGAAGTGGCGAATGATGTTCTCGAAGAGATCTTTAAAGAAGTTAATGGATTATGGGGGTAGATGATAGGACATCATCCTTATCGATCCTTTCAATGTGGTGGTGAACGTCCTGCACCTTATCGAGTACAGGCTGGCCATAAAGTCCATATGGGCCTTATAGTGATTGACGTGGTCCCTTGGGTCCGTCGTATCGTCAAAAGATTCCATATTGTATAGTTTGAAGTTTAATTACATGGGATAGGACATGACCTCTGAATCGAATGATGAGTCTTACCTGACATCCCCGACTTCCTCTTTTGTTAGATAGAGCCCAATGCCCTGGGTTATCGACACCCGATTAATGGTGGTGGAGAGTGCTGGTCGTAGCGGCGGTGGCATCAAGTTCTCATGGATTTTCTCTTAATGGGGCTCTTCGTCCTCCTACTGCTTCAACGGTTATAGGGGCTAGTGAGATCGGTTCAAAAGGTGCTCCAGCTAGTCTTGAAAGGCCTACTACTTCTCTCTAAAGCCTCTTATGGTCAGTGCAACTTAGTTCTTGTTCATGGCTATGGATATAGTCGTGTGACACCCCACCTAATTAATTACTGGGTGATTAGTCCTTAATTAATTAATTTCCGAATATCAAGTTGGTTCAGATATATGCATCACTGTCGAAGGACTCAAATTTTAAATTTAATAAAAACTAACCACCTAATGTTTAAAAAGGTTGGTGTCAAAATTTTATCTTGTTATTAACCATCAACATTAAAGGAAATAATTATACAACACCACACATCACAATATTATAAGGAAAGAACTAACCCGAAATAGTATAAAGAACTAGATTAAACACATCCAGTCAAAATCCCATACACTAATACAATAACATAAAATCAAAGTCTAACAATAGAATAAAACAACTCTAAATCTGTGAATGTAAAATAGGAGGGACGACATGTCCAACTGAAATAAATTACTGACACAATAAGAGAAATAGGCTCAGAAGCATCTACTGACAATATCTTGTAACTTCCATAGCAGCTACAACTCGGCAAATGAACGGACTCTCCTAAGTCTGGTGTCCTTGTGGCTGAGCACCCAAAATAATATAACAAGAAAAGAGATTTTCGAAAAAATGGGTCAGAGCCTGAGTAGAAAAAAGTTTAAATATAGCAAGTGCTTAAATTGATTTAATTAGCACATATATTATCCATGTTAACTTAGCGTACTCACTTGAGATGCTCACCTCTTATCTAATGTGCACACTTAACGAGTCTAACTACCCATAATAGTCTTAATACTCTACCTGACTATATGTAGGATAACCACTATTGTCAGATACAATATCTAAATAACCCGAAGCCAATATATTTCTATTATTTACGAATAGGTTTAGAGATGCTTTAACTCATTCTCAGAGCAATCTCAATTCTCAACTGGTGACCCAATAAGTGTATACTTAAATAAAGTAAGCAACATGAAACACAGAATAGGAACTCAGTATACATATATAAAATCTCACTATGTATATATATATATATACTGCACCCATGGTTAAGAAACCCCTGGTGCTAGGCATAGTCGGCTATCTAGTCACATTGCATCGCTCACGCATAAAGGAGAATGGTTTCAATCTCTCAAGAACCAATAAAACATCTACACATATTGGAGGAGAACATAGTCCCGAGCCGATGGGATACACACATACCTACGCACCTATACAACCATCACCAATATCATTCTCACAGATATCCCATACCTAAGTTCCATGCTCTAGTGGTACGACTCCAAATTTCCCAAAGGCACACAAGATACGGTTGTCCACAATGCGCTAACCTCCATTCGATATCCAGTGGCTAGGTATGTCATACACATAATATTCCAAGAAATAAGCATGAACACAACTTATTTAACTTAATAGGCATTCATACAACCCAATTACCATAATATGTAACTAATATTAGCGTCTCTACTCTCCACGATATCCATTTATATATTACCTCTCTAGAAATTGCATTTATCTCCTAGGTTTCCATACAAGTTCAATACCTCGAGTATAATTACACCCTTAATTCCCTAAAACTTTGGATTTTAAGTCACCCGTTACTCACGTGTGTTAATAAACTTGCTTGGATAAACCTAGGATGATTTTTAACTAGACCGGACCCTCAAAACCCATTTGGAATCTCGTTAGAAGTCAAGGAATCATAATTCGAACGAGATCATTCGAACGAAAGTCCCACTTCGAATGAACTCAAAAACTTGTTAGAAGGGTCATTAGAAATCTTGTTAGAAGTCTCGTTCGAACGAGGTCGTTCGAATGACCTAGGCAGGTCTTCGAATGAGATTTCCGAACTGGCACTGTTCTTCCCCAAACTGATTTTCTCCAATTTTCCATTCATCAATCTCAACCCAATCCTAATGTAATTATTTCTAAGCTATTCCTAACATAATTAGAGGTTAAATCCTTATTGAATCAAGGGAATCCAACAAAATACTCAATTTCTTATAAATCTCTTTGATATGCCCCCAAAACTTCTAATCCTTCAAAACCCCCCAATTAATTTCTTGATTTAAACATTTATTTACCAACATTAACAGTTCTATGAAGGGATTTTATTCTACATGCCAACCTATCTCCAATTCATGGGGTTTCTTTACAAATCAATCTAATTAAACCCGTGTTTTCATTATAACAGTTTCTATCATTTAATCTAAATCAACACGAATGATATATGCTAAAAGAGGAGCAAGATAAACACTATCCTTGGAATGGATTTATGATTCTCAGACTAAAATGGGTATGTAGTTGATCCTCTCATTGCGATATACACTTTGGTGTAATTCTTGGTGGGAAACCTTGAGTTCTTGGATTAGTTCTCCAATTGAGTTCTTCTTCGTCTTTGGTTCTCTCTCTCTCTCTCTCTCTCTCTCTCACTCCCTCTCACATAGGTTGAAACTGGTAGTAACCTTTAACCCATGTACAACCTTTATTTTAATTCTTAATTTTCGTCTATTTATATTCCCAAAAATATCAAAAGACCTAAATACCCCTCTGAGGTGTCGTTTTGGACTGAAATGCCCCGAACTCCAAATAAAACACCCGAGTAGTATTTTCTCACAATTTCGACCCTTCCGGACACACTGGCGCACTCAAAATAGTAGTTTGAGTTATATAAATACAATTTACCTTTTTAACTCCCAAATATATAATAGTGACGTGACTTTTACTCGCGTCCCGAATAATTATATCTTAACTGTCGTGTATCTCGTCCCCGGCCATATTATTATTTTGGAAACCATTTATTACGTTACTCACTACGTAATGCTCAATATAGTTATTATTCAACATGATTTCAACATAATTATTTTTGATAACTACTAACTCTCATCATGCTAGTAATTATTACCATTAAATCGGATCAATTACAAATTAAATTTTTACCCTTTAAATTAATTAATCCCAATTTCCACAATTTCATAATAAAATAAATATGCGTAAAATTATGGGATATTACATATTTCCCCCATAATAACAGAATTTCATCCTGAAATTCATAAATGAAAGTATACCTGGCAAGAATAACTCTGGATAACGTTCACGCATTTTATCCTCGTGCTCCAAGATAGATTCCTCTACATTATGGTTCCACCACTGAACGCGGACTACTAGTACTATCTTTGACCTCAACTTCCTCTCGCTACAGTCTAAAATAGCAATCGCCCCCCTCGTAAGATCTATCAGGTTGTAAGTCGATCTCCTCCAACGTAATGTGCGTGTGGGCCAAATCATCTCGAAGAAATCTCCTCAGTGAAGAGATATGGAACATGTCACGAACCCTATGCAAGTGCTCCGGTAACCCAAGTCTATAAGAAACTGGCCCAATCCTCTCGATAATGGGGAATTACCCTACATACCTAGGCTATAACTTCCCTTTCTTCCCAAAATACATAACTCCCTTCATAGGAGACATGTGAAGTAACACCTGGTCCCCAATATTGAACTCTCGGAAATTCCGTTTGGCGTCAGCATAGCTCTTTTACCTATCTTGAGCAACCTGAATTCAGCTCCGTATCAACTCTATCCTCGTCGAAGTATCCTGAATCACCTTCGGACCAACTAATTTGTTGTCCCCCACCTCTAACCAACATGTTGGGGAACGACAAGGTCTACCGTATAGTGCCTCGAATGGAGCCATACTGATAGTAAACTAATAGGAGTTATAATAGGAAAATTACACCAGTGGAAGATACTGCTCCCATCCTCCTCCAAAATAAATGATTCACATACGTAAAATATCCTCCAACATCTATTTTGTCCTCTCAGTTTGTCCATCTGTCTGTGGGTGATAGGTTGTGCTCAGTCGCAACTCTGTACCCATCGCCTCCTAGAAACTCTCCTTAAACCGAGACTCAAACACCTTATCTCTGTCAGACACGATGTTGAGAGGCACCCCGTGAAGTCTCACTATCTCTGATATGAATATCTGGGCGTACTGTCCTGTAGCGTAATCCGTTCAAGCTAGCAGAAAGTGGGCTACCTTGGTTAGCCGATCCACTATAACCCATATCGAATCATGACCCCTCTGCGATGTGGGTAATCTTGTGATGAATTCCATGGAAATGCTCTCCCATTTTCACCTAGGAACCTCTAATGGCTGTAGAAGTCCGGCCGGTCTCTGATGGTCTACCTTTACCAACTGACAAGTGGCACATTTCGAGATAAACTTGATAATATCCTTCTTCATCCCGCTCGACCAGTACTGTCTCCCATATCCTGTTACATCTTATCACCATCGGGATGTACCACAAATCGTGAACCGTGCAACTCTGTCATCACCTCGTGTCGCAAGTCTTATCCCTCAGGAACAACCAATCTTCCATTCAAACGTATACCCCCATCTGATCACACAGTATAAGACTCAGCCCCCTCTACTAGAAGATGCACTATCAGACTCTGGCAGTAAGGATCAGCTGTCTGAGCCTATACTACCCTCGTAATAATCTGGGGCGTAACTATCACCATAGACATAAAAGATCGAGACACCGCATCCAGGTGTCCTAACACCTTCCATTTTGCTTTCCACACCTTTGCCACCTCACCTACTGGTCTATGGATCAACGCGTCTGCTACCACATTAGCCTTCCCCGGGTGGTATTGGATATGAAATTGATAATCCTTCACAAAGTCAAGCCACCAATGTTGACGCATATTTAACTCCTTTTGCGTGAAGAGTTACTGTAGTGACTTGTGGTCCGTGAACAAGAGAAATTTCTCCCCTAGGAGGTAATATCTCCAAATCCGTAGTGCAAACACGACCGCTGCTAACTCCAAGTCGTGGGTGGCGTAATTCCTCTCGGGAGGCTTTATCTTATGAGAGGCATAATCTATAGCCTGATTCTCCTACTAAAGCACCCCCTCCAAGTCCTAATAAGGATGCATCAGTGTAAACTAGATACTCCACTCATGGCCTGTGAAATGCTGACACTGGTGCTGAGTGACGCGACTAAGTATGTGTCTCAGAAGTGCGTACTCTTTAGGCTCAAGTGCAAGCCTGTCACGTTAGTAATAAACCCGGTAAGTCGGGATCGTATCCACAGGGACATAGTATAATGGAATTGTAATGACGTTGAACAGATGAATGAATCCTAACTCTGACTCTAAAGAAAAAGGAAAAGATGATTGGTTTGAGAATTAACTACAACTAAATGAAAATTTTGAAAATGTTTAACTAATGAACTGAAGTACGAATGAAATGCAACTATTCTAAATTACCTAAAGTAATAACGATGAATGATTTAAAAATTCGAACTATGTGATGAGAAAAACAGAACAGGAATACAATCCCCCAACCCTAGTGTATTGATGATATAAAACTAATCGTAAATTTAACTGATTAATTAGATCCAAAATTTAGTACTCCCAATCATTACGTATATGAGGTTCAAGCCCGCACCATACTTAATCAGAGGACGAGTAAATCGGTATTACAATAGTTACACTCGAATTGTATTCTAAAGCATCCCGGTTACCCTGAAGCAAATGAGATCCAAAGATTTACAATTGTCATGTTCCTATGAAATATGATCGTAATCAAATCATTAAATTTAGAGGAACACTTTTACACACATGCAACTACCACATCGGGTTGGGTTCATACATCCCGACCCTTAAAAGTCTATCCTACCATGATGAAAGTAATGAAAACAATTTTGGAATTACAGGAAGTCATGATTAAACTAAGGAAAAATTGAAGAATGATGAAAATGGGAAATTAGACAATTGAAATTAATCACTAATCTTACCAAAGCACTAAAATCATCAACTAAAAGTATTTGTAATCACAGAAATCTGAACAATCTTCTATCTTGGAATTAAAATTATAATCTATCTTCAAAGTAGGGTTTTACTAAAAAGAATGGAAAATTAGATAGATTCCCCGGTGTTTAGAATGATAATAAATCGGGTTTAAATACCCTACAAATCTCCAAGAGTTTTAAGTGAACCAGGACTCTCCATTAGAGGAAGAGTAAAAAATCAAAATTCGACAATCATAGCGGTTCGGGCCTTCTTCGGTTCGGTCTGGCTGGAATCCAGATCGGTTCGTTTATTTCTTGGCTGGATTGATCCGGTACGGATCGGTTCGTTTATTTTCCTTCAGCTTCGATCCATCTTCGGTCCGGGGTTCTCTGGAAATTGGCATTTCGGATCGGTCCGATCCGAATTTCCTTTAACTTTTTCTTCTACCTTTGACTGCTCATAACTTTCACATCGGGACTCCAATTGAGGTGACGTTTATTCCTATGTGCTCGTGAACTTGATATCTTCAACTTTTCTTTAGATGACTCATCCGAATTCTGAGTAAAAATTATAATTTTTCCCTTTTGACTTTCCTTCTTTTCTTTTTGTATTCTTTCGATTTCTTTCTTTCTTTATTGACATCAAATACCTGCAAACTTAGTACGAAATACCAGAAACTCGGTGTACTCGTTAGAATAAGTCAGTAGCAAGATTACGAGATAGAATCAAATCGATTACGTTGTTCGAGGTGCTAAAAGTAACTAAATTAAAGGGATAAATTTGGAAGAATTTATGCCTAATCAAATCCCCCGAACTTAGAACTTTACGCGTCCCGAGCAATGTAAAAGAATCCTAGCAAGGCTCAATTCTTGAAAATCATTTTATTGGGATAGAATACCTTTTTCAGGGGCAAGCGATTGCATTTAGCGTATGCAACAAGTAGGGGTGTGGCACGAACCCGAATAGACCGAATGGACCGAAAAAACCGAACCGGACCGAACCCACTTTTGCGTTTTTTTTAATTCGGTCTAAACATCTATAGGACCGCATAATTCGGTTCGGTTTCGGTCTAGGGTTGTAAAAAACGGTTTTAGCCCGGACCGGACCGCTTTTATATATATATATATATATATATATATATATATATATGTTATATATATAAGTTTTTGTTAATTTGGTAACAAACAACACACGCACGCACTTTTTTTGGGCCACAAAAACATAACCCTAAAACACAATCCTTATTCTCTTCTCTCTCTAAGCTACAACCGTCAGCCACACTTCTCTCTCTCAAGCCAAGCTCAAGTTCTTCCCCTTTTCCATTCCCTTCCCAAATCCAAAGCTTTGTTTTCTCTCCGAATCCAAAGCTCCCTATGGTCCCGTCCCAAGCTCGAGCATCTGTTCGGTAACAACTCACGCACAGTGACGCACTTGGTAACCCAACTAACACGCACAGCACATCATCACTTGTTTGCTTCATCTCTGTTTTCTCTCCAAACAAGGTTCGATTATTGACTGAGTCATCTCTATTATTGTTTATTTATTATCATTCATTATTGGACATATTCTCCAAACAAGGTTACATTCATTATTGTTTATTAATTATCATTGCATTAGAATTGAACTTTGGGGTTTGGCAGATCGTAAATGACGAAAGGGTGTTTGAAGCCATGTGATTTATTGTCAAGCTAATATTGTTGAGTTGCCATTACAGTGAAGATACTATTTAAAAGTTATGGATATATAAAAAATGAGCAACAATAAAAACAGTACATGGAGGTAATTTAATAAAAAATGAGCAACAACAATAACAGTACATGGAGGAAATCTCATAAAAACTAAGCAACAACAATAAAATTTGGAAAAAATGCAGATAATATACTCACTGTTTGAAATCTTGTTTGAAATCTCATAATGAACCATTACTAAATCAGTATTGTGCAATATAAAAATTTACAAAACACAAGTATTAGTACCTCATAATATACTCACACTGTTTTTTTTAAAGTGCGGTTTTTTTTATAAAGAAAAGGACTGTTTTTTTGAAGGAAATAGTTGTTTTAATGCAGATTTTAATAAAAAAAACATGTGCTGTTTTTTATTGTAGTTTTAAATGTGCTATTTTTAATTAAAAAAAATGCAGTTTTACAAAAAAAGTGTTGTTTTTAATTTAAAAAAGGGTTGTTTTTAATAATAAAAAAATTATGCTATTTTTTATTGGTATGGACCGAATAGGACTGAGGCCGAACACGGACTGCTTGAAAACCGAATAGGACCGAGATCGATTATTCTAGTCCGGTCTCGGTCCATAATTTTTTAGGGCCGATTATACGGTCCGGTCCCAAAAATACCCTAAAACCGGACCGGACCGGACCGTGAACACCCCTAGCAACAAGCCTTTAAACCCCTAGGTTACCCTAGTAGGACGAGTTGTGTCTCGTGAGGGTTTGCAGAGAATATACCCACAAAATTCGACTCAAAGAAATTTCAAAATACGCAAAAATTGTATAATTCAAACTTTCCTAGAAAATAGTCATCATCAAGTCATGCTTAATAGTCTCAAGTCATAGTGCGTGTGTGCGAAGTTGTAAATCTAACCATGAATTTCCACCGATTGATCATTACGTTACTTATTCGAAAATTCGTTTTGATTTCAAATTCTCACGGTATACTCTCACAAATGAATCTCTCGGAATGTGGCTATTCTCTCGGTATGCGTGATAAAAAGAGTAAATATAATGGACGCAAAGTCACGCACACAAGTAGAAAGACGAAAATTTTATAGTGATAGGATCTTATCAACGGACTACGATTTTAAAAACGGGAACATTACCTCTTATTCACGCATTCAATCTCTTTTATTATCTTTTGGTGTCTTAACTCTCCACGCGGTAACCAATTTCGCAATTTTTTTAACTCGGTTAGGACTTTTACGGGTTGAAGGTGTATTGGGTAAAATGAAAATGGTAGGGAAGGTTGGAATTGGAAAAGTCATTTATGATGTCCATTTGTGCTTTCTCCGGGCTTTTTCTCATTTTCTCTATTTTTTCTGTTTTTCACTTCTTTCTTTTCTTGCTATTTTTGTTGAGCATATCTATTTTTTTCTTGCCCCTTTTTATGCACTTTTCGAACTTTATTAGATAAATATTCGATTTTCACAATTCTGGGCTTTTTGGGTTTTTCGGGTTGTCAAACGAAAGGAAAAATTATTCGTCTCGATTTGGATTACAAAAGGGATAATTTTTCACAACTTTTTATGGCCTATAATTTTGGGTAACAAACGAGGGCCTACTTCATTGTCCAAAATACTAATTGCATTACCATATGTGTCTCGAGATTAATTTAATTTAGAGATCAATTTTGGCATGTTTTTCAAAGCAATATCACACACATTTATCAAAATCGCTCAAAATGAAAGAATTGAGATCATCAACGACTTATTTGACGCTGAAAAGAACTTTGAGTTAATAATTAACTCGGATTGATTTAAAAACTCAAAAAGACCGATAGGCTCAAAATCTCACCTGGTTTGTTAATCTTCACACTTATTCATTAAGTCATCAATTTTCGTACAATTTCCATCTTTGGTAAATTTCGGCTTAGTGCATTGGTTTTTTACAATTTGAGACTTTAAACCGACTTTTAATGATATTTTTGAAAATTTTGAATTCCATTTTTTTTTTTTTGAACAAAAAATATTTTTGGAGTTTTCAAGATTTTATGATTTTTTTTTTGAAATTTTTGGGCATTTTTGAATATTTGTGATGTTTTAGAAATACGCAATTGTGACCCCCCCTAACTTGGACTTTTGCATTGTCCTCAAGCAAAAAGGACTAAAATCTAACTCAAAGCAAATGAAAAGTGCGGAAAAATAAAACAAATAAATTAAAACATAAATGTAACAAGACACTAAATGACCCTAACACATGACTCAATAATACAATAAAAATCACCCTATACGCATCGGGGGTGCGACGACCTCTCATCTCTCCACAAACTCACCTGACCCCATGAACGGGGTTCAATGCTGTCCTCGTCTCTCGCGTCTTCATATCGTAAACCAATAATCGAAACAAGTTGGGACCTCGCCCATGGATAAAGGAAAAATCGGGAGACTCATCGTGACTAATGGGAAAGGGATCCTCGTGTTGCTTACTCAACGCGTGGCCTGCGTGCATCGACTCAGAGGGAACATCTAAGTTTCTTTCAATTTTTAGGATGCATGGGTTTGACTCTAAGTCGGACGAAACACAACTTTTCTCCTCAATCGGTTCCAATATCTCAAGTGGTATGGGTGGATGGTCACAACGAATGAATTCATCAATTTTTTCTTTCCATTCGCTTTCTTCTAAGTGACTACAAGAGTCCAATAGGGATTGGATTTCAACAGTAAGGCTTTCATCCACCTGCTTAAACTCTTTTTCAAAATCTTCCATGCTCATGTCCCCTAGATCTCTCTCGAGTAGTGCCTACGTCCTCCCTTACTTGCTCGATCTCTAACTCCGCTATTTCTATCTCTTATAACCCTTCTCTCTCTCTCTCTCTCTTAACCGCGGTTACTACACATATCCCCCCCGTTTTCTCTCATCGTCACAACTATAGCTATTACTTGATGAAATAAGGCACACCCGTAATGGATCTCTCTTGTGGGACCCCTTATTCTCGTGGCTCGACACTAAGCAGGACCCACTACACCAAAACTGGCGATTGGTCACGGCCAAAATCCCTGACCAAAGCTGTGGGTCGCGGACTTGGGCCGTGATCATTTCGGGCGTGACCATTTTCGTCAATTTTCATGGGTCGCGGCCCAAGTCCGTGACCAAAAAATGGTCACGGCCGAGAGGGGCCACGGCAGATGGTCGCGGACTTAGGCCGTGACCCATGCCGTGACGGGTCGCGGCCCTTATCCGTGACCCACAACAGTGACAAATTGGTCACGGACTTTGGCCGCGACCCACGACCGTGACAAAAAAATTAAAAAAAAATTGGTCGCGGCCCTAATCCGTGACCCACAACCATAACAAATTGGTCGCAGCCAAAGTTCGCGACCCACGACCGTGACAAAAATTTTTTAAAAAAATTGGTCGCGGCCCTCATCCGTGACCCATAACCGTGAAAAATTGGTCGCGGCCAAAGTCCGCGACCCATAACCGTGACAAAAAAATAAAAATAAATGGTCGCGGCCCAAGTCCGTGACCCACTACCGTGACGAAAAAAATGGTCGTGGCCAAAGTCCGCGACCATTTTTATGCGTGACGAAAAAAATAAAAATGGTCATGGACAAAGTCCATGACCATATTTAACTATAATTTTAAAAAAAATGTATTTTTTTGGTCCAATCCTAAAATTGGGGGTCCTGTGAGTACACCATGTGTTGCTACGTGTAACGTTGGACAGGTACGAGGTGTTAGAAATATTTATTATTGGCAAACCAATAAAAAAAATCACAAATTGCGAATCGAGAACGTTGTTAATAAATAAATATATATACAAACTTAAAAATATTACACGTCTTAATAATTTACAGACCAAAAAAAAATGGGGCAGAATTTTCTCTATTTTCTTGACATTCCAAAACCTGTAAATGTAAAACCTGCTTATTATAAAGCCCGCACGGCCATAAAATTCAACAATCAAATTATAAAAGCCCGCACGGCCATAAAACTAAACAATAAAAGCCCGCACGACTGTAACACATAAAAAACAAAATCCTGAATGTCCACAACATATAAACAATCTTCATGTTGTAGACCATTGCCTTCTTCGTTTGTTCCGGGTGCAAAAATCCTACAAATGATAGGATACATAAAAAAAAATATCAGTAACCAAGTAGTTTTACAAAAAAATTAATCAAGCTGAAAAATCGTATATATGAGTTAAAATTATCAGTAACCAAGTACAAATATGAAAATTACAGTCGTTTTGAGTCCCGCGGCTGCGGGGTCAATTCCTACGAGTTACATTGGACCCGTGGGAGGTGTCGGTGCCACCGACGGGGGACGTTCGGGGGCTGTTTCGAGTTTTCACCCTCTAACGCCATGATTTTAAGCCTAAGTTAAGAAATATACAAATTATTGCCGTATTCTCAAACCGGGAGTCCCGCGACTGCGGGGTCAGTTCCTACGAGTTACGTTGGTCCCGTGGGAGGTGTTGGTGCCCCCCACGTGGCCGTTCGGGGGATGTTTCGAGTTTTCACCTTCTAACGCCATGTTTTGCTTAAGTCTAGAAATACGCAAATTACTATCGTATTCTTAAACCGGGAGCCCGCGGCTGCGTGATCAGTTCCTACGAGTTACATTGGTCTCGTGGGAGGTGTTGGTGCCACCCGCGTGGCCGTTCAGGGGCTGTTTCGAGTTTTAACCCTCTAACGCCATGTTTTGCTTAAGTCTAGAAATATGCAAATTACCATCGTATACTGAAAACGAGAGACCCGCGGCTGCGGGGTCAGTTCCTAAGAGTTACCTTGGTCCCGTGGGAGGTGTTGGTGCCACCCACGGGGCCGTTCGGGGGCTGTTTCGAGTTTTCACCCTCTAACGCCATGTTTTTAAGCCTAAGTCTAGACATATGCAAATTATCGTCGTACTCTCAAACCGGGATGCCCGTGGCTGCGGGGTCAGTTCCTACGAGTTACCTTGGTCCCGTGGGAGGTGTTGGTGCCACCCAAGGGGCCGTTCGGGGGCTGTTTCGAGTTCTCACCCTCTAACGCCATGTTTTTAAGCCTAAGTCTAGAAATATGCAAATTACCGTCGTACTCTCAAACCGAGAGTCCGGCGGTTGCGGGGTCAGTTCCTACGAGTTACATTGGTCCCGGGGGAGGTGTTAGTGCCACCCAAGGGGCCGTTCAGGGGCTGTTTCGAGTTCTCACCCTCTAATGCCATGTTTTTTAGGCTAAGTCTAGAAATATGCAAATTATTGTCGTACTCTCAAACCGGAAGTCCCGCGACTGCGGGGTCAGTTCCTACGAGTTACATTGGTCCCGTGGGAGGTGTTGGTGCCACCCACGGGGCCGTTCGGAGGTTGTTTCGAGTTCTCACCCTCTAACGCCATGTTTTTAAGACTAAGTCTAGAAATATGCAAATTACCGTCGTACTCTCAAACTGAGAGTCCCGCGGCTGCGGGGTCAGTTCCTACGAGTCACCTTGGTCCTGTGGGAGGTGTTGGTGCCACCCACGGGGCCGTTCTGGGGCAGTTTTGAGGTCTCACCCTCTAACGCCATGTTTTTAAGCCTAAGTTTAAAAATATGAAAATTACCATCGTACTCTCAAACTGGGAGTCCCATGGCTGCGAGGTCAGTTCCTACGAGTTACATTGGTCCCGTGGGAGGTGTTGGTGCCACCCACGAGGACAGCCGGGGGCTGTTTCAGGTTCTCACCCTCTAACGCCATGTTTTTAAGCCTAAGTCTAGAAATATGTAAATTACCGTCGTACTCTCAAACCGGGAGTCTTGCGACTGCGTGGTCAGTTCCTACAAGTTACCTTGGTCCCGTGGGAGGTGTTGGTGCCATCCACGGGGCCGTTAGGGGGCTGTTTCGAGTTATCACCCTCTAACGCCATGTTTTTAAGACTAAGTCTAGAAATATTCAAATTATCGTCGTACTCTCAAACCAGGATACCCGCGGCTGCGGGGTCAGTTCCTACGAGTTACCTTGGTCCCGTGGGAGGTGTTGGTGGCCCCCACGGGACCGTTCGGGGGCTGTTTCGATTTCTCACCCTCTAACTCCATGTTTTTAAACCTAAGTCTAGAAATATGCAAATTACATTCGTACTCTCAAACCGGGAGTCCCGCGGCTGCGGGGTCAGTTTCTACGAGTTACATTGGTCCCGTGGGAGGCGTTATTGCCACCCACGGGGCCGTTCGGGGGCTGTTTCGAGTTCTCACCCTCTAACGACATGTTTTTTAGCCTAAGTCTAGAAATATGCAAATTATCATCGTAATCTCAAATCGGGAGTCCCGCGACTGCGGGGTCAGTTCCTGTGAGTTACATTGGTCCCGTGGGATGTGTTGGTCCCACCCACGGGGCTGTTCATGGGCTGTTTCGAGTTCTCACCCTCTAACGCCATGTTTTTAAGCCTAAGTCTAAAAATATACAAATTACTGTCGTATTCTCAAACCGGGAGTGCCGCGGTTGCGGGGTCAGTTCCTAGAGTTACATTGGTCCCGTGGGAGGTGTTGGTGCCACCCACAGGGACGTTCGGGGGCTGTTTCAAGTTCTCACCCTCTAACGCCATGATTTTTAGCCTAAGTCTAGAAATATGCAAATTATCGTCGTACTCTCAAACTGGGAGTCCCGCGACTGCGGGGTCAGTTTCTACGAGTTATATTTGTCTCGTGAGAGATGTTGGTACCACCCACGGGGACGGTCGGGGGCTGTTTCGAGTTCTCACCCTCTAACGCCATGTTTTTAAGTCTAAGTATAGAAATATGCAAATTACCATCGTATTCTCAAACCGGGAGTTCCGCGGCTAGAGGGTCAGTTCCTACGAGTTACATTGGCCCCGTGGGAGGTGTTGGTGCCACCCACGGGGACAGTCGGGGGCTGTTTCAAGTTCTCACCCTCTAACGCCATGTTTTTAAGCCTAAGTCTAGAAATATGTAAATTACCGTCGTATTCTCAAACCGGGAGTCCCACGGCTGCAGGGTCAGTTCCTACGAGTTACATTGGTCCCATGGGAGGTGTTGGTGCCACCCACGGGGCCGTTCGGGGGCTGTTTCGAGTTCTCACCCTCTAACACCATGCTTTTAAGCCTAAGTCTAAAAATATGCAAATTACCATCGTACTCTCAAACCGATAGTCCGGCGGCTGCGGGGTCAGTTCCTACGAGTTACATTGGTCCCGTGGGAGGTGTTGGTGCCACCCACGGGGACAGTCGGGGGATGTTTCAAGCTCTCACGCTCTAACACCATGTTTTTAAGCCTAAGTCAAGAAATATGCAAATTTCCATCGTATTCTCAAACCGGGAGTCTCGCGGCTGCAGGTTCAGTTCCTACAAATTACATTGGTCCCGTGGGAGCTGTTGATGCCACCCACGGGGCCGTTCGGAGGCTGTTTCGAGTTCTCACCCTCTAACGCCATGTTTTAAAGCCTAACTCTAGAAATATGCAAATTACCATCGTATTCTCAAACCGGGAGTCCCACGGATGCGGGGTCAGTTCATACGAGTTACATTGGTCCCGTGGGAGGTGTTATTGCCACCCATGGGGCCGTTCGGGGGATGTTTCGAGTTCTCACCCTCTAACGCCATGTTTTTTAGCCTAAGTCTAGAAATATGCAAATTATCATCGTACTCTCAAACTGGGAGTCCCGCGACTGCGGGGTCAGTTCCTACGAGTTACATTAGTCCTGTGGGAGGTGTTGGTGCCACCCACGGGGACGGTCGGGGGATGTTTCGAGTTCTCACCCACTAACGCCATGTTTTTTAGCCTAAGTCTAGAAATATGAAAATTATTGTCGTACTCTCAAACCGGGAGTCCCGTGACTGCGGGGTCAGTTCCTACGAGTTACATTGGTCCCGTGGGAGGTGTTGGTGCCACCCACGGGGACAGTCGAGGGCTGTTTCGAGTTCTCACCCTCTAACACCATGTTTTTAAGCCTAAGTCTAAAAATATGCAAATTACCGTCGTATTCTCAAACCGGGAGTGCCGCGGCTGCGGGGTCAGTTCCTAGAGTTACATTGGTCCCGTGGGAAGTGTTGGTGCCACCCACGGGGACGTTCAGGGGCTGTTTCGAGTTCTCACCCTCTAACGCCACATTTTTTAACCTAAGTCTAGAAATAAGCAAATTATCGTCGTACTCTCAAACCGGCAGTCCCACGACTGCGGGGTCAGTTCCTACGAGTTATATTGGTCCCGTGAGAGGTGTTGGTACCACCCACGGGACCGTTCCGGGGCTATTTCGAGTTCTCACCCTCTAACGCCATGTTTTTTAGCCTAAGTCTAAAAATATGCAAATTTTCGTCGTACTCCCAAACCGGGAGTCCCACGACTGCGGGGTCAGTTCCTACAAGTTACATTTGTCTCTTGAGAGGTGTTGGTACCACCCACGGGGACGGTCGGGGGCTGTTTCGAGTTCTCACCGTCTAACGCCATGTTTTAAGCCTAAATCTAGAAATATGCAAATTACCGTCGTATTCTCAAATCGGGAGTTCTGCGGCTGCAGGGTCAGTTCCTACGAGTTACATTGGCCCCGTGGGAGGTGTTGGTGCCACCCACGGGAACAGTCGGGGGCTGTTTCAAGTTATCACCCTCTAACGCCATGTTTTTAAGCCTAAGTCTAGAAATATATAAATTACCATCGTATTCTCAAACCGGGAGTCCCACGGCTGCCGGGTCAGTTCCTACGAGTTACATTGGTCCCGTGGGAGGTGTTGGTGCCACCCACGGGGCCATGCGGGGGCTGTTTCAAGTTCTCACCCTCTAACATCATGTTTTTAAGCCTAAGTCTGAAAATATGAAAATTAGCGTCGTACTCTCAATCCGGGAGTCCCGCGGCTGCGGGGTCAGTTCCTACGAGTTACATTGGTCCCGTGGGAGGTGTTGGTGCCACCCACGGGGACAATCGGGGGCTGTTTCAAGTTCTCACGCTCTAACATCATGTTTTTAAGCCTAATCAAGAAATATGCAAATTTCTGTCATATTCTCAAACCGGGAGACCCGCGGCTGCAGGTTTAGTTCCTACGAGTTACATTAGTCCCGTGGGAGGTGTTGATGCCACCCACGGGGCCGTTCGGGGGCTGTTTCGAGTTCTCACCCTCTAACGCCATGTTTTTCTAGAAATATGCAAATTACCGTTGTATTCTCAAACCGGGATTCCCACGGCTGCGGGGTCAGTTCCTACGAGTTACATTGGTCCCGTGGGAGGTGTTGGTGCCACCCACGAGGCCGTTCGGGGGATGTTTCGTGTTCTCACCCTCTAACGCCATGTTTTTTAGCCTAAGTCTAGAAATATGGAAATTATCATCGTACTCTCAAACCGGGAGTTCCGCGACTGCGGGGTCAGTTCCTACGAGTTACATTAGTCCTGTGGGAGGTGTTGGTGCCACCCACGGGGACGGTCGGGGGCTGTTTTGAGTTCTCACCCTCTAACGCCATGTTTTTTTAGCATAAGTCTAGAAATATGCAAATTATTTTCGTACTCTTAAAACGGGAGTCCCGTGACTGCGGGGTCAGTTCCTACGAGTTACATTGGTCCCGTGGGAGGTGTTGGTGCCACCCACGGGGACGGTCGGGGGCTGTTTCGAGTTCTCACCCTCTAACGCCATGTTTTTAAGCCTAATTATAGAAATATGCAAATTACTGTCCTATTCTGAAAGCGGGAGTCCCGCGGCTGCGTGGTTAGTTCCTACGAGTTACATTGTTCTCGTGGGAGGTGTTGGTGCCACCCACGGGGACGGTCGGGGGCTGTTTCGAGTTCTCACCCTCTAACGACATTTTTTATGCATAAGTCTAGAAATATGCAAATTATCGTCGTACTCTCGAACCGGGAGACCCGAGGCTGCGGGGTCAGTTCCTACGAGTTACATTGGTCCCGTGGGAGGTGTTGGTGCCACCCACGGGGACAGTCGGGGGCTGTTTCAAGTTCTCACGCTCTAACACCATGTTTTTAAGCCTAAGTCAAGAAATATGCAAATTTCCATCGTATTCTCAAACCGGGAGTTCCGCGACAGCAGGTTCAGTTCATACGAGTTACATTGGTCCCGTGGGAGGTGTTGATGCCACCCACGGGGCCGTTCGGGGGCTGTTTCGAGTTCTTACACTCTAACGCCATGTTTTTAAGCCTAAGTCTAGAAATATGGAAATTACCGTTGTATTCTCAAACCGGGAGTCCCGCGGCTGCGAGGTCAGTTCCTACGAGTTACATTGGTCCCGTGGGAGGTGTTGGTGCCACCCACGGGGCCGTTCGGGAGAGGTTTCGAGTTCTCACCCTCTAACGCCACGTTTTTTACCCTAAGTCTAGAAATATGCAAATTATCATCGTACTCTCAATCCGGGAGTTCCGCGACTGCGGGGTCAGTTCCTACGAGTTACATTAGTCCCGTGGGAGGTTTTGGTGCCACCCACGGGGACGGTCGGGGGCTGTTTCGAGTTCTCACAATCTAACGCCATGTTTTTTTGCCTAAGTCTGGAAATATGCAAATTATTGTTGTACTTTTAAACCGGGAGTCCCGTGACTGCGGGGTCAGTTCCTACGAGTTACATTGGTCCCGTGGGAGGTGTTGGTGCCACCCACGGGGATAGTCGGGGGCTGTTTCGAGTTCTCACCCTCTAACGCCATGTTTTTAAGCCTAAGTATAGAAATATGCAAATTACTGTCCTATTCTTCAACCGGGAGTCCCGCGGCTGTGTGGTCAGTTCCTACGAGTTACATTGTTCTCGTGGGAGGTGTTGGTGCCACCCACGGGGACGGTCGGGGGCTGTTTCGAGTTATCACCCTCTAACGCCATTTTTTAAGCCTAAGTCTAGAAATATACAAATTACCGTCGTACTCTCGAACCGGGAGACCCGCGGCTGCGGGGTCAGTTCATACGAGTTACATTTGTCCCGTGGGAGGTGTCGGTGCCACCCACGGGGACGTTCGAGGGATGTTTCGAGTTTTCACCCTCTAACACCATGTTTTTAAGCCTAAGTCAAGAAATATACAAATTATTGTCGTATTCTCGAACTGGGAGTCCCGCGACTGCGGGGTCAGTTCCTACAAGTTACATTGGTCCCGTGGGAGGTGTTGGTGCCACCCACGGGGACGGTCGGGGGGCTATTTCGGGTTCTCACCCTCTAACGCCATGTTTTTAAGCCTAAGTCTAGAAATATGCAAATTAATGTCGTATTCTCAAACCGGGAGTCCTGCGGCTGCGTGGTCAGTTCCTACGGGTTACATTGGTCTCGTGGGAGGTATTGGTGCCACCCACGTGGCCGTTCGGGTGATGTTTCGAGTTTTCACCCTCTAACGCCATGTTTTGCTTAAGTCTAGAAATATGCAAATTACCGTCGTATTCTGAAATCGTGAGACTTGCTGCTGCGGGGTCAGTTCCTATGAGTTACCTTGGTCCCGTGGGAGGTGTTGGTGCCACCCACGGGGCCGTTCGTGCGCAGTTTTGAGTTTTCACCCTCTAACACCATGTTTTTAAGCCTATGTCTAGCAATATGCAAATTATCGTCGTACTCTCAAACCGGGATACCCGCGGCTGCGGGGTCAGTTCCTACGAGTTACCTTGGCCCGTGGGAGGTGTTGGTGCCACCCACGGGGACGTTCGGGGGCTGTTTCGATTTCTTACCCTCTAATGCAATGTTTTTAAGCCTAAGTCTATAAATTTGCAAATTACCGTCGCACTCTCAAACCGGGAGTCCCGCGGCTGCGGGGTCAGTTCCTACGAGTTACATTGGTCCCGTGGGAGGTGTTGGTGCCACCCACGGGGACGTTCTGGGGCTGTTTCGAGTTATCACCCTCTAACGCCATTTTGTTTGGCCTAAGTCTAGAAATATGCAAATTATCTTCGTACTCTCAAACCGTGAGTCCCGTGCCTGCGGGGTCTGTTCCTACGAGTTACACTGTCCCGTGGGAGGTGTTGGTGCCACCCACGGGGCCGTTCGGGGGCTATTTAGAGTTCTCACCCTCTAACGCCATGTTTTTTAGCCTAAGTCTAGAAATATGAAAATTATCGTCGTACTCTCAAACCGGGAGTCCCGCGACTGAGGGTCAGTTTCTACGATTTACATTGGTTCCGTGGGAGGTGTTGGTGCCACCGACGGGGACGATCGGGGGCTGTTTTGAGTTCTCACCCTCTAACGCCATGTTTTTTAGCCTAAGTCTAGAAATATGCAAATTATCTTCGTACTCTCAAACCGGGAGTCCCGCGACTGCGGGTCAGTTCCTACGAGTTACATTGGTCCCGTGGGAGGTGTTGGTCCCACCCACGGGGACGATTGGGGGTTGTTTCATGTTCTCTCCCTCTAACGCCATGTATTTTAGCCTAAGTCTAGAAATATGCAAATTATTGTCGTATTCTCAAACCGGGAGTCCCGCGACTGCGGGGTCAGTTCCTACGAGTTAGATTGGTCCCGTGGGAGGTGTTGGTGCCACCCACGGGGACGGTCGGGGGCTGTTTCGAGTTCTCACCCTCTAACACCATTTTTTAAGCCTAAGTCTAGAAATATGAAAATTACCGTCATACTCTCAAACTGGGAGACCCGCGGCTGCGGGGTCAGTTCATACAAGTTACATTGGTCCCGTGGGAGGTGTCGCTGCCACCCATGGGGACGTTCGGGGGCTGTTTCGAGTTTTCACCCTCTAACGCCATGTTTTTAAGCCTAAGTCAAGAAATATTCAAATTATTGCCATATTCTGAAACCGGGAGTCCCGCGACTGCGGGGTCAGTTCCTACGAGTTACATTGGTCCCGTGGGAGGTGTTGGTGCCACCCACGGGGACGGTCGGGGGCTGTTTCGAGTTCTCACCCTCTCACGCCATGTTTTTAAGCCTAAGTCTATAAATTTGCAAATTACCGTCGTACTCTCAAACCGGGAGTCCCGCGGCTGCGGGGTCAGTTCCTACGAGTTACATTGGTCCCGTGGGAGGTGTTGGTGCCACCCACGGGGACGTTCTGGGGCTGTTTCGAGTTCTCACCCTCTAACGCCATTTTTTTTGGCCTAAGTCTAGAAATATGCAAATTATCTTCGTACTCTCAAACCGTGAGTCCCGTGCCTGCGGGGTCTGTTCCTATGTGTTACATTGTCCCGTGGGAGGTGTTGGTGCCACCCACGGGGCCGTTTCTGGGGCTGTTTAGAGTTCTCACCCTCTATCCCCATGTTTTTTAGCCTAAGTCTAGAAATATTCAAATTATCGTCGTACTCTCAAACCAGGAGTCCCGCGACTGAGGGTCAGTTTCTACGATTTACATTGGTTCCGTGGGATGTGTTGGTGCCACCGACGGGGACGATCGGGGGCTGTTTTGAGTTCTCACCCTCTAACGCCATGTTTTTTAGCCTAAGTCTAGAAATATGCAAATTATCGTCGTACTCTCAAACCGGGAGTCCCGCGACTGCGGGTCAGTTCCTACGAGTTACATTGGTCCCGTGGGAGGTGTTGGTCCCACCCACGGGGACGATTGGGGGTTGTTTCGTGTTCTCTCCCTCTAACGCCATGTATTTTAGCCTAAGTCTAGAAATATGCAAATTATTGTCGTATTCTCAAACCGGGAGTCCCGCGACTGCGGGGTTAGTTCCTACGAGTAACATTGGTCCCGTGGGAGGTGTTGGTGCCACCCACGGGGACGGTCGGGGGCTGTTTCGAGTTCTCACCCTCTAACACCATTTTTTAAGCCTAAGTCTAGAAATATGAAAATTACCGTCATACTCTCAAACTGGGAGACCCGCGGCTGTGGGGTCAGTTCATACAAGTTACATTGGTCCCGTGGGAGGTGTCGCTGCCACCCATGGGGACGTTCGGGGGCTGTTTCGAGTTTTCACCCTCTAACACCATGTTTTTAAGCCTAAGTCAAGAAATATTCAAATTATTGCCATATTCTGAAACCGGGAGTCCTGCGACTGCGGGGTCAGTTCCTACGAGTTACATTGGTCCCGTGGGAGGTGTTGGTGCCACCCACGGGGACGGTCGGGGGCTGTTTTGAGTTCTCACCCTCTCACGCCATGTTTTTAAGCCTAAGTCTAAAAATATGCAAATTACCGTCGTACTCTCAAACCGGGAGTCCCGCGGCTGCGGGGTCAGTTCCTACGAGTTAGATTGTTCCCGTGGGAGGTGTTGGTGCCACCCACGGGGACAGTCGGGGGATGTTTCAAGTTCTCACGCTCTAACACCATGTTTTTAAGCCTAAGTCAAGAAATATGCAAATTTCCGTCGTATTCTCAAACCGGGAGTCCCGCGGCTGCAGGTGCAGTTCCTACGAGTTACATTGGTCCCGTGGGAGGTGTTGATGCCACCCACGGGGCCGTTCGGGGGCTGTTTCGAGTTCTCACCCTCTAACACCATGTTTTTAAGCCTAAGTCTAGAAATATGCAAATTACCGTCGTATTCTCAAACCGGGAGTCCTGCGGTTGCGGGGTCAGTTCCTACGAGTTACATTGGTCCCGTGGGAGGTGTTGGTGCCACCCACGGGGCCGTTCTGAGGCACTTTCGAGTTATCACCCTCTAACGCCATTTTTTTAGCCTAAGTCTAGAAATATGCAAAAATTATCATCGTACTCTCAAACCAGGAGTCCCGCGATTGCGGGGTCAGTTCCTACGAGTTACATTGGTCCTGTGGGAGGTGTTGGTGCCACCCACGGGGACGGTCGGGGGCTGTTTCGAGTTCTCACCCTCTAATGCCACGTTTTTTAGCCTAAGTCTAGAAATATGCAAATTATTATCGTACTCTCAAACCGGGAGTCCCGTGACTGCGGGGTCAGTTCCGACGAGTTACATTGGTCCCGTGGGAGGTGATGGTGCCACCCACGGGGACAGTCGGGGGCTGTTTTGAGTTCTCACCCTCTAACGCCATGTTTTTAAGCCTAAGTATAGAAATATGCAAATTACTGTCCTATTCTCAAACTGGGAGTCCCGCGGCTGCGTGGTCAGTTCCTACGGTTACATTGTTCTCGTGGGAGGTGTTGGTGCCACCCACGGGGACGGTCGGGGGCTGTTTCGAGTTCTCAACCTCTAACGCCATTTTTTAAGCTTAAGTCTAGAAATATGCAAATTACCGTCGTACTCTCGAACCGGGAGACCCGCGGCTGCGGGGTCAGTTCATACGAGTTACATTTGTCCCGTGGGAGGTGTCGGTGCCACCGACGGGTACGTTCGGGGGCTGTTTCGAGTTTTCACCCTCTAACGCCATGTTTTTAAGCCTAAGTCAAGAAATATACAAATTATTGCCGTATTCTCAAACCGGGAGTCCCGCGACTGTGGGGTCAGTTCCTACGAGTTACATTGGTCCCGTGGGTGGTGTTGGTGCCACCCACGGGGACGGTCGGGGGCTGTTTCGAGTTCTCACCCTCTAACGCCATGTTTTTAAGCCTAAGTCTAGAAATATGCAAATTACTGTCGTATTCTCAAACCGAGAGTCCTGCGGCTGCGTGGTCAGTTCCTATGGTTTACATTGGTCTCGTGGGAGGTGTTGGTGCCACCCACGTGGCCGTTCGGGGGCTGTTTCGAGTTTTCAACCTCTAACGCCATGTTTTGCTTAAGTCTAGAAATACGCAAATTACCGTCGTATTCTGAAATCGTGAGACTTGCTGCTGCGGGGTCAGTTCCTACGAGTTACCTTGGTCCCGTGGGAGGTGTTGGTGCCACCTACGGGGCCGTTCGTGGGCTGTTTTGAGTTTTCACCCTCTAACGCCACGTTTTTAAGCCTATGTCTAGAAATATGCAAATTATCGTCTTACTCTCAAACCGGGATACCCGCGGCTGCGGGGTCAGTTCCTACGAGTTACCTTGGTCCCGTGGGAGGTGTTGGTGCCACCCACGGCGATGTTCGGGGGCTGTTTCAATTTCTCACCCTCTAACGCCATGTTTTTAAGCCTAAGTCTATAAATATGTAAATTACCGTAGTACTCTCGAACCGGGAGTCCCGCGGCTGCGGGGTCAGTTCCTACGAGTTACATTGGTCCCGTGGGAGGTGTTGGTGCCACCCACGGGGCCGTTCTGGGGCACTTTCGAGTTATCACCCTCTAACGCCATTTTTTTGCCTAAGTCTAGAAATATGCAAAAATTATCATCGTACTCTCAAACCAGGAGTCCCACGATTGCGGGGTCAGTTCCTACGAGTTACATTGGTCCCGTGGGAGGTGTTGGTGCCACCCACGGGGCCATTCGGGGGCTGTTTCGAGTTCTCACCCTCTAACACCATGTTTTTAAGCCTATGTTTAAAAATATGCAAATTACCGTCGTACTCTCAGACCGGGAGTCCCGCGGCTGTGGGGTCAGTTTCTACGAGTGACATTGGTCCCGTGGGAGGTGTTGGTGCCACCCACGGGGACGGTCGGGGGCTGTTTCAAGTTCTCACCCTCTAACACCATGTTTTTAAGCCTAAGTCTTGAAATATGCAAATTACCGTCGTAGTCTCAAACCGTGAGTCCCGCGGCTGCGGGGTCAGTTCCTACGAGTTACATTGGTCCCGTGGGAGGTGTTGGTGCCACCCACGGGGCTGTTCGGGGGCTGTTTTGAGTTCTCACCCTCTAACGCCATATTTTTTAGCGTAAGTCTAGAAATATGCAAATTATCGTCGTACTCTCAAACCGGGAGTCCCGCGACTACGGGTCAGTTCCTACGAGTTACATTGGTCCCGTGGGAGGTGTTGGTGCCACCGACGGGGACGATCGGGGGCTGTTTTGAGTTCTCACCCTCTAACGCCATGTTTTTTAGCCTAAGTCTAGAAATATGCAAATTATCGTCGTACTCTCAAACCAAGAGTCCCGCGACTGCGAGTCAGTTCCTACGAGTTACATTGTTCCCGTGGGAGGTGTTGGTGCCACCCACGGGGACGATCGGGGGCTGTTTCGTGTTCTCTCCCTCTAACGCCATGTATTTTAGCCTAAGTCTAGAAATATGAAAATTATTGTCGTACTCTCAAACCGGGAGTCCCGCGACTGTGGGGTCAGTTCCTATGAGTTACACTGGTCCCGTGGGAGGTGTTGGTGCCACCAATGGGGACGGTCGGGGCCTGTTTCGAGTTCTCACCCTCTAACACCATTTTTTAAGCCTAAGTCTAGAAAAAATTACCGTCGTACCCTCAAACCGGGAGACCCGCGGCTGCGGGGTCAGTTCATATGAGTTACATTGGTCCCGTGGGAGGTGTCGATGCCACCCATGGGGACGTTCGGGGGCTGTTTCGAGTTTTCACCCTCTAACGCCATGTTTTTAAGCATAAGTAAATAAATATTCAAATTATTGCCGTATTATCAAACCGGGAGTCCCGCGACTGCGGGGTCAGTTCCTACGAGTTACATTGGTCCCGTGGGAGGTGTTGGTGCCACCCACGGGGACGGTTGGGGGCTGTTTCGAGTTCTCACCCTCTAACGCCATGTTTTTAAGCCTAAGTCTAGAAATATGCAAATTACTATCGTATTCTCAAACCGGGAGTCCTGCGGCTGCGTGGTCAGTTCCTACGAGTTACATTGGTCTCCTGGGAGGTGTTGGTGTCACCCACGTGGCCGTTCGGGGGCTGTTTCGAGTTTTCACCCTCTAACGCCATGTTTTGCTTAAGTCTAGAAATACGCAAATTACCGTCTTATTCTGAAATCGTGAGACTTGCGGCTGCGGGGTCAGTTCCTACGAGTTACCTTGGTCCCGTGGGAGGTGTTGGTGCCACCCACGGGGCCGTTCGTGCGCTGTTTCGAGTTTTCACCCTCTAACGCCATGTTTTTAAGCCTAAGTCTAGAAATATGCAAATTATCATCGTACTCTTAAACTGGGAGTCCCGCGACTGTGGGGTCAGTTCCTACGAGTTACATTGGTCCCGTGGGAGGTGTCGGTGCCGCGCACGGGGACGGTCGGTGGCTGTTTCGAGTTCTCACCCTCTAACGCCATGTTTTTTAGCCTAAGTCTAGAAATATGCAAATTATCGTCGTACTCTCAAACCAGGAGTCCCGCGATTGCGGGGTCAGTTCCTACGAGTTACATTGGTCCCGTGGGAGGTGTTGGTGCCACCCACGGGGACGGTCGGGGGCTGTTTCGAGTTCTCACCCTCTAACGCCATTTTTTTAAGCCTAAGTCTAGAAATATGCAAATTACTGTCCTATTCTCAAACCGGGAGTCCCGCGGCTGCGTGGTCAGTTCCTACAAGTTACATTGGTCTCGTGGGAGGTGTTGGTGCCACCCACGGGGACGTTCGGGGGTTGTTTCGAGTTCTCACCTTCTAACGCCATGTTTTTAAGCCTAAGTCTAGAAATATGCAAATTACCGTCGTACTCTCAAACCGGGAGTCTTGCGACTGCGTGGTCAGTTCCTACGAGTTACCTTGGTCCCGTTGGAGGTGTTGGTGCCACCCACGGGGTCGTTCGGGGGCTGTTTCGAGTTTTCACCCTCTAACGTCATGTTTTTAAGCCTAAGTCTAGAAATATGCAAATTACCGTCTTATTCTCAAACAGGGAGTTCCGCGGCTGCGGGGTCAGTTCCAACGAGTTACATTGGTCTCGTGGAAGGTGTTGGTGCCACCCACGGGGCCGTTCGGGGGCTGTTTCGAGTTCTCACCCTCTAATGCCATGTTTTTAAGCATAAGTCTAAAAATATGCGAATTATCGTATATATATATACGTTGCAGTACACTGCATATATACACTATACACTATACACTGCAGTATATATACTATACACTGCAGTAGATATACACTGCATATATACTATACACTGCATATATACACTGCATATATCCATATACACTGCATATATACACTATACACTGCAGTATATACACTATACACTATACACTGCAGTATATACACTATACACTGCATATATGCACTGCATATCTACACTGCAGTATATATACACTGCATATATACACTGCATATATCCATATACACTGAATATATACACTATACACTGCAGTATATATACACTACAGTATATATACACTGCAATTCATATACACGCGGCCGGTTCCTACAACTCACATTGGTCCCGTGCGAGATGTTCGTGACTCTTACGGGACCGTTTCGTGTTCGTTTTGCGTTTTCACCCTTCGATGGCATGTTTTTATGCTTCAGTATAACTTTTTGCAAATTTACATTGTACACTCAAACCGGGAACCCCGTGACTACGCGGTCGGTTCCTACGAGTCGCATTGGTCCCGTGCGAGGTGTTCGTGACTCTTACGGGACCGTTTTGTGTTTGTTTTACATTTTCACCCTTCGATGGCATGTTTTTATGCTTAATTCTAACTTTTTGCAAATTTATATCGTACACTCAAACTGGGAGCGCCGTGACTACACGGTCGGTTCCTACGACTTACATTGGTCCCATACGAGATGTTCGTGACTCTTACGGGACCGTTTTAAGGTTGTTTTACATTTTCACCCTTCGATGGCATGCGAGTCTAACTTTTTGCAAATTTACGTCGTACACTCAAAACGGAGCCCCGTGACTATGTCATCGGTTCCTACAAGTCACATTGGTCCCGTGTGAGGTGTTCGTGACTCTTACCGGACCGTTTAGTGGCTATTTTAGGTTTTCACCCTTCGATGGCATGCTTTTATGCTCAAGTCTAATATTTTGCAAATTTGCATCGTACACTCAACCCGGAATCCCCGTTACTACGCGTTCGGTTCCTACGAGTCACATTGGTCCCATGCGAGGTGTTCGTTACTCTTACGGGACCGTTTTGTGCTTGTTGTACGTTTTCACCCTTCGATGGCATGTTTTTATGGTTAATTCTAACTTTTTGCAAATTTATGTCGTACACTCAAACCGGGAGCGTCGTGACTACACGGTCGGTTCCTACGACTTACATTGGTCCCGTGCGAGATGTTCGTGACTCTTGCGGGACCGTTTTATGGGTGTTTCATGTTTTCACCCTTCGATGGCATCTTTTTTATTCTCAAGTCTAACTTTTTGCAAATTTACGCCGTACACTCAAACCGGGATCCCTGTGACTACCCTTTCGGTTACTACTATTCACATTGGTCCCGTGCGAGGTGTTCGTTACTCTTACGAGACCGTTTTGTGCTTGTTGTACGTTTTCACCCTTCGATGGCATGTTTTTATGCTCAAGTCTAATTTTTTTTACAAATTTACGTCGTACACTCTAACCGGGAGCCCCGTGACTACGCGGTCGGTTTCTATGAGTTACATTAATCCCGTGCGAGGTGTTCTTGACTCTTACCAGACCGTTTTATGGCTGTTTTACGTTTTCACCCTTCGATGGCATGTTTTTATGCTTAAGTCTAAATTTTTGCAAATTTACGTCGTACACTCAAACCGGGAGCTCCGTGACTACGCGATCGGTTCCTACGAGTCGCATTGGTCCCGTGCGAGGTGTTCGTGACTCCTATGGGACCGTTTTGTGTTCGTTTTGCATTTTCACCCTTCAATGGCATGTTTTAATGCTTAAGTCTAACTTTTTGCAAATTTACGTCGTACACTCAAACCGGGAGCCCCGTGACTACGCGGTCAGTTGCTACGAGTTACATTGGTCCCGTGCGAGGTGTCCGTGACTCTTACGGGACAATTTTAAGTCTGTTTTACATTTTCACCCTTCGATGGCATTTTTTATGCTTTAAGTCTAATTTTTTACAAATTTATGTCGTACACTCAAACCGGGAGCCCCGTGACTACGCGGTCGGTTCCTACGAGTCACATTGGTCCCGTGCGAGGGGTTCGTGACTCTTACGGGACCGTTTTAAGATTGTTTTACGTTTTCACCCTTTGATGGCATGTTTTTATGCTCAAGTCTATTTTTTGCAAATTTATGTCGTACACTCAAACCGGGAGCCCCGTGACTACGCGGTCGTTTCCTACAAGTCACATTGATCCCGTGCAAGGTGTTCGTGACTCTTACGGGACCGTTTTAAGGATGTTTTACATTTTCACCCTTCGATGGCATGTTTTTATGCTTAAGTTTATTTTTTTGTAAATTTACGTCGTACACTCAAACCGGGAGCCCCGTGACTATGTGGTCGGTTCCTAAGAGTCACATTGGTCCCGTGCGAGGTGTTCGTGACTCTTACGGGACCGTTTTGTGGTTGTTTTACGTTTTCATCCTTCGATGTCATGTTTTTATGCACAGGTCTAACTTTGTGCAAATTTATGTCGTATTCTCAAATCGGGAGCTCCGTGACTACGCGGTCAGTTCCTATGAGTCGCATTGGTCCCGTGCGAGGTTTCATGACTCTTACGGGACCTTTTTGTGGTTGTTTTACGTTTTCACCCTTTAATTGCAAGTTTTTATGCTCAAGTCTAATTTTTTCCAAATTTACGTCGTACACTCTAACCGGGAGTTTAAAATATTTTCAACATATTATCCAACAATAAAACCAATAATTATCTCGTCTCCTTATAATTATCCCATACTCCTTCTAAAATACTATCCAACAACATTCCAGCAACCAATAATTATCCCGTACTCCTTCTATTATCTAAACGATTTAATAGATAATGCATATCAATTATATAACTACTTTAGTTAATGTACAGAGTACCTGGAGTGTAATGAAGAACTAGTATGTAATGAAGAACTGGTATCCAATTGGTTAGATCTGCAATACGTAAATAATGTGTTATGAAGAACGGGTATGTAAAATTAAATAAAGTACCTCACAAAACCACTGAATTATTTTTGAAATTAAAGAAAGTACGGGACCATGTTGTATGCATATATGCATTTAGTACCTCACAAAACAACTTAAAAACATCACAAAACCACTTAAAAACATCACAAAACCACTTAAAAACATCACATGTTGTATGCATATATGCATTCAGTAGCATATATGCTATAACTGTATGCATATATGAACACAACAAAATATATGCAAACAGTAGCATATATGCATACATATATGCAATAACTGTATATATGTTAATAACGTCTCCACGTGTCAATCGGGCCTATTAGGGAATTAAATTATCGTAACATCGTGTATCAAATTATCCATACAATGTCAAGATAATAGAAGCATTAGTAAGGCACCTAAGGTTAGTGATGATAATGCGACGAAACGACGAAACAGATTAAAATTTTCTAACCAAATCCTTAATTTCAACACACGGACACATTATGAATATTTAGAAATCCATTTTATTATGCTCATGTGAGCATCGCAGAGTTGTCCGTGTCTAAGAAATTTTGTGAGAATTTTCAAATAAAGGTCTCCATAACGTTATTATCAATTTTATCACTACCTACGGGACAAACAGACAACCATGTAATGTATGACGTTAGTATAAAATTCCAAGATATAACACCCCAAATGTTTGATCCTACAGTACAAACAACAAATACAACCAAGTAATGTATGATGTTAGTTTAAAATTTCAAAATATAGCACACCAAATGTTTGACGATGTGATAGACAAAATTATAGCACACCAAATTTTTTGTCGATGATATGAAAATGAAAAGAAAATTACTAATTGAAATCTTCCTAAGAAAAAAGAAGATACAAATTATGAAAACAAAATTTTAAAATTGACAATACCTGTACCCACTGTGTTATAGCTCCATCATCCAAACCCGGTTTGGTCCAACAAAAATCAACCCATCGGACTTAAATCGGGCAGAATTTCGACTAAACATATTCAAGTTACCTAGGGGGCTGCTAGTGCACCTAACAAATTTAAAAATAGATGTAGAACCAAACATTTCATAGTTGAAGTAGCATGGTAAAAAATAATTTTCATACAAGGTGCTACATAAGATAGCAATAAGCATTTTCCATACCTTGGAGCTCCATGCTTACTTCAAAAAGCTCGACAATTCATTTGGACTCCACCACTTTCAGAAAATCTATTGGATTCAAAGGTGTTAAAATGCCTTTCAAATTCGATTAGATGATTGGTCAAATTCTGTAACATGATAGGAATTAAGTCACGAACTCAATCTCAAATATAGAAAAATACAGGATTAGTAAAAAATAACTAGTACTCACCGAATTTACTTCTAAAATATGCCTTTGCTTCAACTAAAATTCAGGATTCAATTTTTGGAGATCCCAATATCAGTACCCACCTAATTTACTTCAAAAAATAACTAGTACTCACTATTTTCTGCTTGCGGATTTTTACTTGGACTTAAAACCAGTTGCAAATCGAGACCCAAACCCAACAACCCTCACCGAACCCAGTTGGAAATTGCCCTAGTTGAAAATCGCAACTCAGTTGAAAATCGCCCCTGCCTCAATAACCCTCACCGAACCAACCAAATCCTTTGCCCTCTAAAACCCGCCCAACCTCCAAACACGGCCTTACGAACCCTTTAAAACCCGCACCTGCTACCAGCATTTGGGGAAGAAACCTCGCACCTGCTACCATCATTTGGGGAAGAAATAACTCCATACGGTATTGACCATACCCGCATCGTACCTTTTCCACAGTTTGGGGCAGAAGAATAAACAAGATGAGCGGGGAAATGAAAATTTTGAGGCGCTTTGTTTTGTTTTAGGATTAACAGTCATCACGGCCTAGAGCCGTGACCCACCCACCGCGACCCATTAATGAAGCTAAGTGGGATGTATACTGCCTATGGTCACGGCTCATAGCCGTGACCCATACCAAGAAATGGTCACGACCCATAGCCGTGACCCTAAATCTGTGATGCGCGACCCTTTTTTATTAACCCTAGTGGTTGAATGAGGGATGGTCACGGCCCATAGCCGTGACCCACACCCAGAAATGGTCACGACCCTAAGCCGTGACCCTCAATGTGTGTGCTCTCTTCTTTGTCATGCCATGAGTCACGGACTTGGTTCGTGACCCATCCGCGACCAAGCTTGGAGGGAAATTTGGCGAGAGTTTGGCGCCAAGATGGTCACGACCTGGTTACGGCCCAAGTCCGTGACCACTGTGGTCACGGACTTGGTCCGTTACCACTTCCAAAACATAGATAATTTAGTGTGATAATAAATATGATCACGCCAAATATTGAGTCGGTCACGGCCCAAGTCTGCGACCAACTGGTCACGAACTTGGGCCATGACCCACTGGCGTGACCATTCGCAGGATATGGTGTAGTGACCCTAGGGCATCTCCATAATAGTTTTCCTTAAAGTGCTCCTCTAAGATCTCATCGATTAGGCTCATCGCGTGAAGATCATCTTCTTCCCCCGTCTGTTGGGCGATATGGAAGATGTTAGTCTCTAAAGTCATGTTCCCAAAAGTGAGTTGCATTTGCCCATTTCGAGTATTGATGATGGCATTAGCTGTAGCTAAGAATGGGCGCCCAAAAATAATGGGAACATGGTTGCTCGAGGTGAAGGAGGGCTCCGTGTCCCAAATGACAAAGTCTACCGGGAAGTAGAAAGTGTCAACTTGGATGATCACGTCCTCAACTATGCCTCGTGCGATACTCACGGTTCGATCTGCTAACTGGAGAGTGACCTTTGTGGGCTTGAGGTTTCCCAAATCAAGTTGCCTATATATAGCGTAAGGGAGGATATTGACACTTTCTTCTAAATGATGTAAGGCTTTCTCAATTTTATTTTCTCCAATGATGCAGGAAATGGTGGGTGCACCGGGATCTTTAAACTTGGACGGGAGATCATTGAGTAGGATGGAGCTCACGTTCTGTTCTAGAAAGACATTTTTCTTTACCTTCATCCTCATTTTTACAATCAACAAGTCTTTGATGACTTTTGCATAAGCTGGAATTTGCTTAATAGCATCGAGGAAAGGTAAATTTAGCTTCACTAGCTTTAGTACGTCTAGCACTTCATCATGGGGGTTTCCATTGTGGGAAGGAACCAACCTTTGAGGAAATGGTGTTGCGGTGGGTGGTTTCACCACTACCTCAGGCTCACTGGTGTCTTCTTTATCACTCTCATTTAAGGGGACATCTTCGGCCTCTTTCGTGTCGGGCAAAATCTCCTTGTCTTTGGTTGCGTCGTGTGGGAGAGGTGATAAATCAACGACTCTCCCACTACGTAGAGTAGTAATTGCGCTACATTGCTCAGGATGGTCATGGGGTGTGGAGCTAACACTAGTTTGACCTTGGAGAGGTCTTTGGCCCTGGGTAGGAAACTTGCCTTTCTCTTGGATACTCAATGATGATTGCAGCTGTGAAATGTTCGCATTCATGTCGTTGATCATGCGCTCATGCCTAGAATTAGTTGCAGTCTGGGTATTGATAAAGTGGTTGATCGTATCTTCGAGATTTCTCCACGGTGGAGTTATATATGCTCCTTGAGGTGGTGGTGCTTGCACATATCCTTGCATGTGTGGAGCTTGTTGAAAGTGCGGTGGTGGAGGAGGGGCAACATGTGAATTAGGATTCATTGCAGCATGTTGTTGCCCATAGCTAAAACCAGGGTGGTTTTTCCATGAAGGATTGTAAGAATTCCCGTGCGGTGCACTAAAATTACCCTTAAATCCTCCTATGTCATTGACTTTCTCTTGAAGCATCACTTTGTAGGCAAGTTTAATCGCGAATTCCTCAGTTAAATGACCCACCTCACAAATCGCACACACCTTCTCGACGGGGTTTGGGATGTATCCCGTTGGTCTTGTTCCATATACCTCACGTAAGTCTCGCAGTCCTTTCTCAGGTGTATCGAGTCGACTGTCCGTCATAGAATTATTTTCTACATGAAATAGGTCGGATGCCGATTGAGTGGTGGTCACTTGACGATTTTGATTTTGAGCATTAGGGTCAGATGTATCCCAAGATTGGGTAGTCTCGACGACATACCTCAGGTGCAGCTCAGCATCATGGACATCTAAGTCGACAAACGGACCACTACCCATGGTTTCAACAAGTTGCTTGGAATTAATGTTCAACCCATTATGGATAAATGAAATGATTTGCGTTTTATCAAAACCTTAATGGGGACACGAAGCAATTAACTCATTGAAACTCTCGTAGCATCGACCGAATGACTCATTTTCTAATTGTCAAAAAGTTTGAATTTGAGCCTTGATGGAATTCGTTCGATGTTGAGGAAAGAACTTCTTGAGAGATTTGGATTGTAGCTCGTTCCATGATGAAATCGAATTTGGAGGTAAAGACCATAACCAGGTCTTAGCCTTATCCTTTAGCGAGAATGGGAAGAGTTTAAGGCGGAGCACATCTTTTGTGTAAGTTTGATTGCTGAGAGTCTCGCACGCCTCCCCAATTTCCATGATGTGGGCATATGGATTTTCTGAATCCATTCCATGGTAAGTGGGAAGTATCTGGATCATCCCATTCCTAAAGAGAAATTTCCCTGCATTATACAGGAGTAAAATGCATCCCGGAGTAACAGTGAGCTCGGGATATAAGACGTCTCTCAAAAGGCGATACGGGGTCGCTCCCTCATCGGCGGCTTCACTACTGTGTTGTGACATGTATCTCTCTCTCTTAAAGATTAGGTATCCTTACTTGGTATACTCGGAGCGTGCTCTGAAGTGTATCCTAAGAAGGAAAACGGGGTGTTATTTGAGATTGAGTGTGACGGTGTGGGAGGTGGAACCCAAAATTGTGGAGCGTTAGGAGTGTGAGGGCTATCAGGGTCGTACTCAACTATTGAATTTTCGTGAATATGGGTTGGAGTATTATGGGGAGTTGGAGTGAGTTCAAAATTTTGCATTAACGGGATTATGAGAGATGATGATGACTATTTTTCTACTTTTTCAAATTTTTATATGTTTTTGGATTTTTGGAAATTTTTGGTCAAAGTTTTAGATTGACTCGATCTAATGCTAAGTCTACCTAATTCCCCGGCAACGGCGCTAAAAACTTGACGCGACTAAGTATTTGTCTCAGAAGTGCGTACTCTCTAGGCTCAAGTGCAAGCTTGTCGCGTTAGTAATAAACCCGGTAAGTCGGGATCGTATCCACAGGGAAATAAGACAACAGAATTTTAACGACGTTGGATAGATGAATGAATCCTAACTCTGACTCTAAAGAAAAAGGAAAAGATGATTGGTTTGAGAATTAACTACAACTAAATGCAAATTTTGAAAATGTTTAACTAATGAACTTAAGTACGAATGAAATGCAACTATTCTAAATTACCTAAAGTACTAACGATGAATGATTTAAAAATTTGAATTACGTGATAAGAAAAATAAGACCGGAATACAATACCCCAACCCTAGTGTATCGATGATATAAAACTAATCGTAAATTTAACTAATTAATTAGACCCAGAATTTAGTAATCCCAAGCCTTACGTATATGAGTGATGATACTAAGATTAAACACCACCAGATAAGTGATAGTGAGCTCAAACAGTAGCAGCCATGGCAGCCATAGAGATGTATAGGTGTATAAGTATGTAGAAGGGGATGAGTATAAGAGGAAATAAGGCAATGATGTATAGTGGTTCAGCCAATTTGGCCTACATCCACTGTGAGTCTGTGATCCACTAAGTATGGGCACTAACGGCCTTGGATACAATGCACATAACCCTCTTTCTCTCTCTCTACTGTGTGTGTACAAGCAGAGTTTTAGCTAGGGCTACTGTTCATGGATCGATCCCTTGTACGGTTGTAGGTGACAAGTATATATAGGTCTTGGGGGGTGTAGTGTACCCCCCAAGTAAGCATGGTGCATGTGAATGATGATCCAACCAATCCCCTGTTGACACCTGTAGATGCCAAATGATGACATAATCACACCCTCACGTGAGGGTGTGATTTGGTTATAACGGTCTGCCACGTGTCATATGAGCCTGACGCGCACTGTTCCACGTGTGTCCCAAACCACGCGCTGTCATGATGTCACCCTCGGCCTATGAGCCGAGGCCGAGGGCAAAGTTTCATCCGGCAGGGAGTCTTGCTTGATTCTGGCCTCGTACTGTCGTACCATCGTAGGGTCGTCCAGAGCCTGGGGAAGGGTCGGCCCCTCGTAGGGTCGTACGGAGCCTGGGTCAGGGTCGGCCTCTCGTAGGGTCGTCTGGGCCTGATGGTGGCCAGCTGGGGCCTGGTGAAGGGTCGGCCCCTCGTAGGGTCGTCTGGGCCTGATGGTGGCCAGCTGGGGCCTAGTGAAGGGTCGGCCCCTCGTAGGGTCATCCGTATAGGAGGTAATCCTCATCCAGGCTGAGGGTATAAATGGGTATATCAATCACCCCCCAGCCCTTAGCCATAGGTACTGCTGAGATGGCTGAGGGATAGTGTACTAAATGAGATGCATGTACGATCAGTTAGATGAGTGACACATGGGCAGGTACTCATTGCTATTTAAGTTCCCAAGGCAGGGCGGCTGCACACTTGCCTGGGGCTTTGTGCCCTGACTATTCCCTTCTTGGCAAATGTGCCCATTTATTGCCAATGTGTATAAGCAATTTTTAAACTCTCTTTCCAACTTCTTCTTCTTCGCGCCTAACCATTTTCTCTCTCTAGAGCAGTCGCCATTTGCAGCCTTCAATCTTTCAGGCCTCACTGCGCTCTTGTTCTCTCGTCATCAGGTAACCTTTTTCTCCCCGTGCCTTCTTTTGTCTTCATTTCTGTATATTTTTTAGGGTCGTAGGTCGGCAGTTTCTTAGAGTTCCCCTATTGCCTTTTTCCAGTGTCTTCTCCGGTTGGTAGTTCTTGAACATTCTTGACGAAAAATGTTTTAGTTCTTTGGTTTGATCCAAAAGTCAAACCTGGTCAGTCCCCCAAGTGTTTGTAGTTGAATTAGCCAAGTCTAGTATAATTTCTCCAAGTGTAGGGTCTTCCCCTTAATGCTTAGGAGGCTTTACAACCTAGTGTCTGAATTCCCACCCTTGAGAGAAAAACTCTTTGTCGAGATCAGACGGATAGAGGAAGAGGAGGAGAGGAGACGAGGGGCCGACCCTAATTGGGTACGACCCATCTTTCCCATTCCTCTTGCCACCATAAGACCATCTGAACCCTCTGAGTCTTGTGGGTCTTCGTATCGTCCTGCCGACACTCCCAAGCCAAGTGAAATGGACGAGAGAACCTCCTCTCCAACTGGTGCTGGAACGTCTGGTAGAAGGGACACGTCTGACCTTAGCCCTCCCCGAGAGGCCGAGGGTATGATCCCCTCTGAGGCTGTCCCTGTGACAACCCTGTCCCCCAATGCCTTCCAAGTGGCTTTCCCTCAGGGTCCTCCTGCAGGTGATGAGATGGAGGGGGATGAGTACGAAGAAGATGATACAGATGATGAGGTTGACACTTCCCACGCCTCGTCTTTTATCTCCTCCGTTAGGGATAGGGACCTATTGATATGGAGGCATACTTACGGAGTGCCCTCTGGGGTAACTATGAGGGTTCCCTCTGAGACTGAGAGGGTTTTTGAGGGTGAAGAGGGAGAGGTTGCAGTCTACGAGCAGATGTTCAAGGTAGGTGTCAGACTTCCCTTCCACCCTGCCATTGTAGATATTCTGTCGGCTCTAGGCGTCTCACCCTCTCAACTTCCACCCAACTCTTGGAGGACGATTCTGGGTTACATTTCCTTATGGAAAAACTCTTTTACTGATGAGCCCTCGTCCGACGTATTCTTGGCTTGCTATAATATCACCTCTTCATCTAAACAACCCGGATATTATCATCTTAGGGCGAGAAGGTCTGAGAAGAAACTTCTTCACGTGTCTCAAACTTCCAATCATGATTGGAAAAAGAGATTCTTCTTCATATCTGGGGCGTGGGAGCGCTCCGCCGAGGCGTCCCCTTCTGTCGATGGTCCGAGGGTCCCTAACAAATGGTCTAATCCCTCAATGAAAGCTAGGTCAGACCCCGGACTTAGCCTGGAGGAAAGGGATATTGTTGAGTATCTGAGGGGACGATGGAGAGAGGGTGAGATCCCAAAGTTCGAAGATCTGATGACCCCTCGCTTCCTTAAAGAAGCTGGTCTGAGGGTCGGCCCTCTGACAGAACTATGTGAGTTATACTGAACATTTTCTCTTCTTTACTTATTTTTGAAGTGTTTCCCATTTATCTTTGTATTTCTGATGCATCGTATCCTTTTCAGGTCGTCCTGCAGCTGTGTCAGATTACCTCTGGGATATGACTGCTCCAAGCCTACTTGCTGGTCTGTCAAAGAAGAAGGGGAAGGAGCCTCAGCAAGCTCCCAAGAAGACAAGGGCCTCAGGGCCGACGGTTGTTGAGCCGACAGCCGATAGTCACAAAAGGAAGGAGCCTGAGGCTCCTGTTGAGCATCAGCCTGATCCAAGGACGAGGGCAAGGGTCGAAGCCTCTGAGGGGATGACCTCTTCGTCCAGTATGGGGTCCTTCTGGTCTCAAAATCTGTCCCATCTGAGGGCCGACCCCTCATCTCTTATTGCCAACCTGAGAGCAGCCAAGGCCTCGATGTTCTCTGCACCGTCGGCCTCTGACTTCGAGTTCTTGGCAAAGATGCCACCAGCCAAAGTGTACGACTACGGTCTGCACTCCCTTGCTCAGGTATTGGTCTTGACCTTCTTTAATTTCACTAACTGTTCCCTCGGCCCTCCTTGATATTTCTTCATTTTTTCTTGCAGTCTGTCTGTGCCTTGACCTCAGCCACCAAGTGGATGGCCGAGAATCAATAAAAGTTTCATGAAGCTGAGAGGGCCATTCAACATGAGGCTGAGTTGCAGGCAGAGCTAGACACAGCAAAGACTGAGCTTGACGCTTCGAGGGCTGAGCTTGAGAGTTCCAGGACCGAACACGCTAGGGTCCTAGATGAGCTGATGAGGCAGCACGATGCCGACTTGTAAGACACGGACTTCATCATTAAGGATAGGGATGAGGCTCTGATCAACCTGGAGGCCCAGCATAAGACTGATATGGTAGCAGCCATCAGGAAAGCCGAGGCTGATGCTGTTGAGGCATACAAGACCTCAGATGAATTCCAGGGCTTCAGCCTTGAATATCTAGAAAGGGGGATTAGGACGGCCCGCCGATGGGTCGTCCTCAAATTTGGCGATGTCGTCTCCTCTGTTCGCCCTTCACTGGAGGTTGTTCAACTGGACGACCCCCTAATTGCCGAGGCCCTCAACCAGGTGGAGTCCCAAGTCCAGATCGAGGGGGTCGGTACATCTGAAGATCATCCGGTGCTGGTAACTGAGGAGACCATTCCCATTGATGTTGAGGCCCTGCCCTCTGATGTCGTCCCCTAGGGTGGCTGCCTATAGCCCATACCCTCATTTTTGTATTTTTGTTCAAAGGCCTTGTAAAAACACTTGATACTTATGTTTTATTAATATCAGTCTCTTCCATAATTGTTGTCTTCCATACTTAATTCTTTGTTGTCTTCCATACTTAATTCTTTTATAGTTTGCTCCTTGTTGATGCTATTAACCCCTCCCTCGTCTTTCTTGAGGACTGTGGTGGGGTCGTCCCCTCCACTGATCCTCATTATAGCCGAGGGACATAATAACTCAATGGTTTTTTAATCAAGTCTACCCTCGTCTTTCTAGAGGACAGTGGTGGGGTCGTCCCCTCCACCGATCCTCATTATAGCCGAGGGTTCAAATGATCAAATTAATGATTTTTATGGAGTCTGCCCTCGTCTTTCTTGAGGTCAGTGGTGGGGTCGTCCCCTCCACTGGTCCTCATTATAGCCGAGGGTTCAAGTAATCAATTTAATGATTTTTAATTAAAGTCTACCCTCGTCTTTCTTGAGGACAGCCGTGGGGTCGTCCCCTCCACTGATCCTCATTATAGCCGAGGATTCAACTTACCAAATCAATGGTATTTAACAAAGTCTACCCTCGTCTTTCTTGAGAACAGTGGTGGGGTCGTCCCCTCCACTGGTCCTCATTATAGTCGAGGGTTCAACTTACCAACTTAAATGGTTTAAAATGAAGTCTACCCTCGTCTTTCTTGAGGACAGTGGTGGGGTCGTCCCCTCCACTAATCCTCATTACAGCCGAGGGTTCAACTTACCAAATTAATGGTTTTTAACAAAGTCTACCCTCGTCTTTCTTGAGGACAGTGGTGGGGTCGTCCCCTCCACTGATCCTCATTACAGCCGAGGGTTCAACTTACCAAATTAATGGTTTTTAACAAAGTCTACCCTCGTCTTTCTTGAGGACTGTGGTGGGTCGTCCCCTCCACTGATCCTCATTACAGCCGAGGGTTCAACTTACCAAATTAATGGTTTTTAACAAAGTCTACCCTCTTCTTTCTTGAGGACAGTGGTGGGGTCGTTCCCTCCACTGATCCTCATTACAGCCGAGGGTTCAACTTACCAAATTAATGGTTTTTAACAAAGTCTACCCTCGTCTTTCTTGAGGACCGTGGTGGGTCGTCCCCTCCACTGATCCTCATTACAGCCGAGGGTTCAACTTACCAAATTAATGGTTTTTAACAAAGTCTACCCTCGTCTTTCTTGAGGACAGTGGTGGGGTCGTCCCCTCCACTGATCCTCATTACAGCCGAGGGTTCAACTTACCAAATTAATGGTTTTTAACAAAGTCTACCCTCGTCTTTTCTTGAGGACAGTGGTGGGGTCGTCCCCTCCACTGGTCCTCATTATAGCCGAGGGTTCAACTTCTTTTCATGCATACTAGAACTGATAACCGCTGGATGAGGGAAACACTGATATTTCTCATTAATTTTCCATGTGTTCTGTCGAAACAATGCTTATTACAACCATGGCCTGTCAAGACCTTACAACACTACTGGTAGTATTTTTTCAAATGATCCGCATTCCAGGGGTTGGAAAAAGGTTCCCCCTCTAGGTTTTCTAGTTTATAGGTCCCAGGGACAACTTCGTCGGTGACCCTATAGGGGCCGTACCAATTAGGATGGAGTTTATTGGGCTTCTGCCAAGTCTTCTTGAGGACCAAGTCTCCTACAGCGATAGGCCTCTGTTTCACCCTCTGATTGTAAAACCCTGCGGTCCTCTGCTGGTAGGAAGCCTGCCTTATCTCAGCATCCTCCCTTCTTTCCTCAATCAAGTCCAGGTCAAGTCTCCTCTCTTCCGTATTTCCCCGGGGGTCATACACTTGGACCCTATGAGTGGGAAACTCGACTTCGGTGGGGATGACTGCTTCTGATCCATAAGCTAACATGAATGGGGTCTCCCCAGTGGAGGTCCTTACTGTCGTCCTGTACGCCCACAACACTGCATATAACTCCTCGACCCATCTTCCTTTTGCCTCTTCAAGCCTCTTCTTAATCCCATCTAGGATTGTCCTATTCGTTACTTCGGTTTGCCCATTGGCCTGAGGTCGGCCTGGGGTGGAGAAAAATTGTTTGATACTTACCCTCTCACAGTACTTCTGCAGAGAGGCATTCTTGAACTGGGTCCCGTTATCCGAGATGAGGGTGTTGGGTAGACCATATCTGCATATCACATTCTTCCAGATGAACTGGAAGGTCTTCTGCTCTGTAATCGTGACCATCGGTTCGGCCTCTACCCACTTTGAAAAGTAGTCAATTGCTACGATGAGGAACCGATAGTTATTGGCTGCCCTCGGTAAGGGTCCTACCAGGTCAATCCCCCATACTGCAAACGGCCATGGGGATGTAATGGAGGTGAGGGGCTGATGAGGTTGGTGAGGGATGGTAGCAAATCTTTGGCATTTATCACACTTTTTAACATATGCGGCAGCATCTTTCCCTAAGGTCGGCCACCAGTAACCTTGGGTGATCACCCTCTTTGCCAAGGATCTACCCCCAATGTGGCTTGAGCACGACCCTTCATGCACATCTTGCAAAATGGACGAGACTTCTGAAGGATGCACACACCTAAGTAAGGGGAGCAGAAACCCCTTTTTGTACAGCGTGTCTCCGATGATAGTGAACATTGCACCCCTGTATCTCAGCTTCTTCCTCTCTTGGCTTGCTTCTGGCATCTCTCCCCCTTTAATGTATCTGATCAGAGGATCCATCCATGAAGGTTCTTGAGAAACATTCATGCAAATGCCAAGTGTTCCCTCGTCGTCTTCGATAGTTGGTCGATGCAGGATTTCTACCGGGACTGTCCTCCTTATGTCTGTCCTAGTAGCTGAGGCTAACCTTGCAAGGGCGTCAGCACGGCCATTGTCGAGCCTAGGTATCCTTTTGAATTTCACTTCTTTAAAGTTTTTCAGCAATGACCTCACCTTCTCAAGATACCTAGCCATCCTCTCGTCTTTGGACTCGTAGGCTCCTAGTATCTGATTCACCACCAGCCTTGAATCACTGTGAACCAAAATTTGGCCGACACTGAGGGACTTAGCCAAGGAAAGTCCAGCTATCAAGGCCTCATACTCAGCCTCATTATTGGAGGCTTTGAAATTTAACCTCAGGGCGTACTCGATGTCTGTGTCGTCGGGTGCTAACACTATCAATCCAGCTCCGCTCCCGCTTTCGCAAGAGGACCCGTCGACGAAGAGACTCCACACAGCATGTTCCTCCGAGAAATTTCCCTCGATGAGTGATCCTTGTCTAAAAAGGTATCCTCCCTCTTCATTTTCAGCCACCTTTCTTCTAGCGGTGATTGTCTCTGCCATATCTGCAGGAGGGTCGGTGAGCCTACCTTGCTGGGTATCTGTCTGGATTAGACCCTCACCCTCGGCCATGTCACTCTCCCAAGTAAATTCAGCCACGAAATCTGCCAAGACCTGCCCCTTAATGGCTGTCTTAGGCTGATACACAATGTCGAACTCCCCCAGCTCTATAGCCCAGGTCATTAGCCTTCCTGACTTTTCAGGCTTGTGTAGGACCTGCCTAAGAGGAGAGTCAGTAAGGATGACCATAGTATGGGATTGGAAGTACGGTTTCATCTTCCTTGAGGCATGGATCAAGGCATAGGCCAACTTCTCCATCCTCGGGTATCTTTGCTCTGCCCCTTGGAGTGCCTTGCTGTTGAAATATACGGGCTTCTGTATCCCGTCTTCGTCTCTTACGATTGCTGCACTGATAGTGGACTCTGAGACAGCAAGGTACACGTAAAGTCGTTCACCCTGCACGGGTCGTGACAGCAGCAAGGGAGACCCTAAGTATGATTTTAGCTCCCTGAAAGCCTCATCACACTCTTTACTCCACTCGAAGGCCTTCCTGAGGATCTTGAAGAATGGTAGACACCTGTCTGTAGCCCTTGACACAAATCTGTTCAAGGCAGCCACTCTCCCTGTGAGCCTCTGAACATCTTTAATGGACTTGGGGGTCTTCATCTCAATAAGGGCCTTTATCTTTTCTGGATTGGCATCGATGCCTCTTTGATTGACAATGAACCCCAAGAACTTCCCCGCTCCGACCCCGAAGACACACTTGGCCGGATTGAGCTTCATTTTGTATTTGTCCATTGTATTAAAGGTCTTTTCCAGGTCTGCCACATGATCCTCTGCCTTCAGACTCTTAGTCAGCATGTCATCTACGTAGACCTCCATAGACTTCCCAATTTGGTCTTCGAACATTTTGTTTACGAGGCGCTGGTACGTTGCCCCCGCATTTTTTAGGCCAAAGGGCATGACCCTATAACAGTATGTCCCCTTGTCAGTGATGAAGGCAGTCCTCTCCGAATCATCAGGGTTCATGAAGATCTGGTTATACCCTGAGTAGGCATCCATAAAACTCATGAGCTCATGGCCTGCGATAGCGTCTACCATCTGGTCAATGCGAGGGAGAGGGAAGCTGTCTTTGGGGCAGTGCTTGTTGAGGACTGTGAAGTCCACACACATCCGCCACTTCCCGTTGGCCTTTGGGACAATGACTGCATTGGACAACCATTCAGGGTAGATGACCTCTCGGATAAATTTAGCGTCTTCTAATTTTTTAACCTCATCCCTGATGACCTCGTACTTCTCTCTAGAATAAATCCTCCTCTTGTGCTTTACCGACTTCACTCCCTCTACCACATTGAGTTTGTGGCACATGATTTCAGGGTCGATCCCTGGCATATCTACATGACTCCACGCGAAGACGCTTCGCCTTCTCCTCTTCTAATTTCGGTATTTTTATGATCCCGTGCGGTGTAAATAGATTGGATTTGTCTCATATTTATGCTACTAACCCTTTTTGGCAAGTATTTCGTATTTTGTGTATCTCCTATGTGTTTTACAGATAGTTCATGCAAGTTAGTGCCAAAGAGAACTCAAAATAGTGAAAGAAACCAAGAATCGAGGAGTTAAAGGGCATTTTCGTAATTTTTCAGCCATAGTCTGGAGGTGGGGCCAACTAGAAAGTTGACGAACTTTCAATTACAAGAACACTGGAAAAAACGGCACCTCAATCCGAGCTACGATGAAGAAGTTATGCCCATTTGAAGTTGAGAAGAAATCCAAGAAAAAAGCTGTCAGACCCGAACCGAACCGAAGCTGAGAAAAAAGAACCAGTCTGCCCATTAGTCACGCTCCAGATCCGTTACGAAATTAGTCACGCTCCAGACCCGTTACGAAATTAGTCACGCTCTCTAAGTGTGACAAATTGGCAGATACGGGATTTTTATTTTGTGCTTATCTTTTAGCCAAAAGAGTTTTATGTTTTGGGGACTCTTCTAAACGACCCTTAGCCTATATATTTAGTCATTAGGACTCTTTTTATCAAGATTTCATTGATGTAAAATCTCCATAACAAGTAGGAACATCTAGGAGAAAGATTCACATATTTTGCACCATTAATTCAAGAGCTTTTCCGGTTTTTCTTCAATCTTTGATTTCTTCTTGCATGTTCTTGTTCTTCAATCGTGGTAACTTTAATTTCCAGTACTTTTATTATTATTCACCATGTTAGGCTAGGTTTTTAAAGGTTGGGATGCATGAACCCAACCTGATGTTGTAGTTGCATGCATATAAAATTAATCCGCTGAATTTAGTGATTGATTATGACCGTATTGCGTAGTTACACAATAATTGTAGATCTTTATATCTCGTTTGCCTCTGGGTACTCGTGATGATTTAGAGTGCAATTCGAGTGTCACTATCGCGATACTGATTTACTCATCCTCAGATTAAGTATGACGCGGGCTTGAACCTCGTATACGTAATGCTTGGGAGTACTAAATTCCGGGTCAAATTAATCAGTTAAATTTACGATTAGTTTTATACCATCAATACACTAGGGTTGGCGGATTGTGTCTCTACCTTAATTTTCCAATTAGTTTTAGTTAACTTCTTAATTTTTCCCTTTTCCGTTTCTCACTCAATCATCTTATTTTTATTTCTTTTTAGAGTCAAGTTAGGGTTAACAGTCTTACCTTTGTCGTCACGTTCACTCGTCCTAGTTCCCTGTGGATTCGATACCCAGACTCGCCACTATACTCCACAAGAGTGTAGTTAAAGTTTAGGTTTTTGTATTGTGGGTGGAAGCCGATAACAACGATTAGCGTAATTACACGGACGCTCGGTTTCCGACTCAATCATAAACCCCCGGAGATCATTCCTACACCGAGCGAGATCATATTGAGCCTCTTGACAGGACCGTGGTCGTCTCTCGGCGGGAGGTCAGGGTCGTCCTCATCATCAGAAGGGTCATCCCCTCTTTTTTGAGGACCTTCTCTGCAGGCATCGACTCGCTTCTTTCTGGGGTCGTCTCCTCGGCCCCTCTTGAAGTCGTCTTTGTCGACGTACTTTCTGAGCTTCCCTTCCTTCAGCATCTTCTCAATCTCGTCTTTAAGAGCGAAGCATTTATCCGTCACGTGATCGTGGTCTTGGTGAAATTCGCACCACAGGTTCTTATTTCTCTTGTCGGGGGCTGCCCTCAGCTTCTCAGGCCACTTCAGCGTCCGGTCACTCTTTATCTCATTGAGGATCTGTTCACAGCTGACCGTCAGAGGGGTGTACCCCGCGAACTTATCATCCATGGTTCTCTTCTTCCCCTCTTTGTTCTTCTTAGGGTACTTGCCCCCGCTTGCACCTCCTTTTTCGTCTTCATGTTTTGCGGCCATCGCCTCTTCGGCGTTCATCACCTTCCCTGCTGTTGACAACAGCTCAGCCATCGTCTTCGGAGGGTCTTCGACAAGCTTCCATAATAGCTTCCCCTTTTGGAGCCCTCCAATCAGGGCTGTCATAGCTATGCTCTCCTCATAGTCTTCCACCTCCAGCTTCTCTTTATTGAATCTGGCTATGTAGTCTCTCAGAGTCTCATTCTTTCCCTGCTTAACATAGAGCAGGTGTGTGGTCTTCTTCTGTGGCCTCACCCCAAAGCAGAAATTATGGATGAACAGGTCTGCCAACTGCTTAAAGTTTCCAATGGAATTTTTTGGAAGAGACGTGTACCAGACATGCGCAGCCCCTGTCAAGGTACCAGAGAAGGCACGACACCTCATCTCATCTGAGATAGAGTATATGTCTGCCGCCGACTGATACATCTCCACGTGGTGGACGGGGTTGGTGCTCCCGTCATACCTTGGGGTGACCATAGGTGGCTTGAACTTTGACGGCGTGGGGAAGTTGACTATCTTTGCCACAAAGGGTGAGCCTATGGTGTATCCCTTCTGAAGAGGGTCTCGGCTCTTCAATATATCACCAATCTTATCCTCTAACCGCTGGATTGAGTCATTCCAGGGCCTCACAGGGTCGGCCTGGCCGATGTTATCCCCTGCTGCCTCTCCGAGGTGGACGGAGGGTTCTGCTGCAGCAGGCCTGTGTCGGCTGTTTACTTCCCTTTGGCCATCATCTCGTCCTTGGGGTCGACCATCTGCTGCCTCCCTCCTAGATCTTGCAGCACTCCTTGGCCTGGACAACTGCTCTCGTAGGTCATTTACTGGGCATAGCCTCTCAAAGGCCGACCCCCTGCTCAAGCGATCAAAAGCAGAGCCTCTTGGGCGATCATCAGGGTTCGGTCTCCCGCACTTTCCCCTACTGTCCTGGAGGGGTCGCACAGTGTTGTTGGAGACCTCGTAAGGTTCCCAGCACTCTATAGGAGCCTCCTCTCCCTCCAGATCTCCATACCTATCCTCAGGGCAAGGGTTTTCTTGCCTCCCCAGGCGTAGACGCCGGGGGTCAGCAACATCCCTACGCCGCTGAGGGGGTGGAAGGTCTTTGCGTGGTGCCTGGGGTGGTCCCTTGGCCTCATGCTGTCCTGGAGCTGCTGCCGGAGTAATCATCTCAGGCGAAACCCCTGGTGCTCTTAGGATGTTCTGGCTTAGAGCTGTGAACTGCTCATGCATCATCCGCTGGCTTGCTGCCAGAGACTTTAGGGCTGCCACCATATCAGCCATCTCAGACTGAGGCGGCGGCTGACTGGAACTGGGTCTTCCCCCCTCATCCGGCGGGGGAAGTGGTGGCGGTGGCATGTCAGGTGCCATGTTCTTGAGCTATGAAAAGCTGAACTGAAGAAAATACTGGTTAGCTTGGGAACCTTAGTGGGTCTCTTTCAATGGTGAAACACCTCCTCTCAAGGGGAGTGTTGGTTCACCACCAGAGTGCCCAGTGAGGTCAAGCTGTACAAAGGAAGAGATGTCTTCTCGTTCCCACAGACGGCGCCAAACTGATGATGCTAAGATTTAACACCACCAGATAAGTGATAGTGAGCTCAAACAGTAGCAGCCATGGCAGCCATAGAGATGTATAGGTGTATAAGTATGTAGAAGGGGATGAGTATAAGAGGAAATAAGGCAATGATGTATAGTGGTTCAGCCAATTTGGCCTACATCCACTGTGAGTCTGTGATCCACTAAGTATGGGCACTAACGGCCCTGGATACAATGCACATAACCCTCTTTCTCTCTCTCTACTGTGTGTGTACAAGCAGAGTTTTAGCTAGGGCTACTGTTCATGGATCGATCCCTTGTAGGGTTGTAGGTGACAAGTATATATAGGTCTTGGGTGGTGTAGTGTACCCCCCAAGTAAACATGGTGCATGTGAATGATGATCCAACCAATCCCCTGTTGACACTTGTAGATGCCAAATGATGACATAATATTCCCTCACGTGAGGGTGTGATTTGGTTATAACGGTCTGCCACGTGTCATATGAGCCTGACGCGCACTGTTCCACGCGTGTCCCAAACCACGCGCTGTCATGATGTCACCCTCGGCCTATGAGCCGAGGCCGAGGGCAAAGTTTCATCCGGAAGGGAGTCTGGCTTGATTCTGGCCTCGTACTGTCATACCATCGTAGGGTCGTCCAGAGCCTGGGGAAGGGTCGGCCCCTCGTAGGGTCGTCCGGAGCCTGGGTCAGGGTCGGCCTCTCGTAGGGTCGTCTGGGCCTGATGGTGGCCAGCTGGGGCCTGGTGAAGGGTCGGCCCCTCGTAGGGTCGTCCGTATAGAAGGTAATCCTCATCCAGACTGAGGGTATAAACGGGTATATCAATGAGGTTCAAGCCCGCACCATACTTAATCAGAGGACGAGTAAATCGGTATTGCAATAGTTACACTCGAATTGTATTCTAAAGCATCCCGGTTACCCTGAAGCAAATGAGATCCAAAGATATACAATTGTCGCGTTGCTATGCAATACGGTCGTATTCAAATCATTAAATTTAGAGGATTACTTTTAAACATATGCAACTACCACATCGGGTTGGGGTCATGCATCCCGGCCCTTAAAAGTCTAGCCTACCATGATGAAAGTAATGAAAACAATTTTGGAATTGCAGGAAGTCATGATTAAACTAAGGAAAAATTGAAGAATGATGTAAATGGGAAATTAGACAAAGGAAATTAATCACTAATCTTACCAAATCACTGAAATCATCAACTAAAACAACGGGGAGTCTCCAAAAGTTTATCTTTCTCCTCGTTATTTAAAATGATAATAAATCGGGTTTAAATACCCTACAAAGCTCCAAGAGTTTTAGTTGAACTAGGACTCTCCATTAGAGGAAGAGTAAAAACTCAAAATTTGACAATCGGATCGGTCCGGGCCTTCTTCGGTTCGGTCCGGCTGGAATTCGGATCGGTTCGTTTATTTCTTGGTCGGATCGATCCGGTACGGATCAGTTCATTTATGTTCATTCAGCTTCGATCCGTCTTCGGTCTGGGGTTCTCTGGAAATTGTGATTTCGGATCTATCCGATCCGGATTTCCTTTGACTTTTTCTTCTACCTTTGACTGCTCATAACTTTCACACTGGGACTCCAATTGAGGTTCCATTTTTCTTTTGTGCTCGTAAACTTGATATCTTCAACTGTTCTTTAGATGCCTCATCCGAATTCCGGGTAAAAATTATGATTTTACCCTTTTGACTTTCCTTCTTTTCTTTCTTGATTCTTCCGGTATCTTTCTTTCTTTATTGACATCAAATACCTGCAAACTTAGTACGAAACACCGAAAACTCAGTTTACTCGTTAGAATAAGTCAGTAGCAAGGTTATGAGATAAAATCAAATCAATTACGTTGTTCGAGGTTCTAAAAGTAACTAAATTAAAGGGATAAATTGGAAGAATTTATGCCTAACCACTGAGGTTAACTTGTCTTTTAACTCATCAAAGGCCAATTGACATGCGTCATTCCAGATAAACGACGCCCCTTTGCGAGTTAGGTGCATCAACAAACCTGCTATATTTGAAAACACTTGAATAAATACTATATAGTATCCGATTAGGCCCAAAAAACTGCGTATCTCAGTTGGTGTCGTGGGTTGTCCCCACTCCCTCACCATTGACACCTTCCCTGGATCCACGGATATCCCTCTGTCAGAGATGATGTTCCAAAAACTGGACCTTCTTCAGCCAAAACCCACATTTGTCGTATTTTACGTATAACTCATGCTAACATAGTGTCTATAGAACCTACCTCAAGTGCTCGGAATGCACCTCCTCGATCTGTGAGTAAACCAGAATGTCATCTATGAAGACGATGACGAACTGGTCCAGGAACTCTTTAAACACCCTGTTCATCAAGTCCATAAAGACGATTGGGGCATTGGTTAGCTCGAAACGCATAACTTGAATTCATAGGAACCATATCTCGTCAAGAAGGAAGTCTTCTACACATCCTTCTCCCAGATATGTAACTAATGGTATCCCAATCTCAAGTCAATCTTCGAGAAGAAAGCCGCTCCTCTCAACTGGTCGAATATGTCATCGATTCAAGGTAACAGATATTTGTTATATATCGTGACTTTATTCAACTCCCGGTAATCAAAAAATTACCTCAAGGATCCATTCCTCTTCTTAATGAATAGTAAGGGAGCACCCCACGGTGAAGTACTCCTACGAATAAATCCCTTCCCCAATAACTGCTCAATCTGTTCACGTAACTCTCTCATCTCTGCTGGAGCCATACGATAAGGTGTGCGGGCTATCGGTCGAGTGTCCGGCATTAAATCAATGACAAAGTCTATCTCTCTACTCGGTGGTAACCCCAGAATCTCCTGAAACACATCGGCAAACTCTCAAACAACAGGAATCGAGTCAAGCGGTACCACCACCTCCGTAGAGGTCTCCTCCTCTATATAGTAGAAATGTGTGGACAATCCTCCTTTAGAGAGAGGCGTCGCCACCAGAAACATATCTTGACCAGGTATGGAAAAAATTATACTCATACTAAAATAATCAATTATGGCCCTATACATGACAAGCCAATCCATACCTACAATCACATCATACTCGGACATATCCAATAGGAGCATGTTAGCGGGTAAGATAAACCTCCCAATCTCTATACCCACTCACCGACAAATAAAAGAAATAACGGAACCTCTAATAAATGGTGAATCCACACAAGTAACCGCACTCTCTGCTATATCAAATAATCCCGTAGTACGTGCAAACTCTATGGTAATAAAATAGTGTGTGGCCCCTGCGTCAAATAAAATGCGCTCCAAAGTCCCCTGGATAGAGAACATACCCTCAATCGAGGGTGGGTACTGCGGGACTGCGGCCTAGTGAAGATTATAGACTCGTCCGAACTGAAGTTACCCCTGCTGAACTGGGACGGCTGAAATGGGTGGCAGTGCTGGCATCTGTGGGGGTGCTGGGAGAGCTGCGAGAAATAATGGTCTTTGGGGCTCCTGACGAGCACCCTGATGCTTCTGTTGCTGGCTTCCACCCTTCTGAAGGCATTCCTGACGCTTATGTCCAGTGTTTCCATAAGTGAAACATCTCCCTGGGAAGGGTCCTCCCCTTTATCCCTCCTGTCCCCGGCACTGATGGCCATTACCACCCCTTCCTTGGCCCTGCTAAACCTATTGCTGGCCCTGATGACCGTGTTGACCCTGCTGGCCATGTCTAAAGCCTCCCTACCCATGCCTAAAACCTCCTGACCTGAACCTGTTAGGATCCCCCTGCTGGGAACCCTGATCATTGTGTCTCTGCTGACCCTGGACTGTCTGTGCCCCACTGGAACCATTTCATCCTATCCTGACCTGCTGGCTGGACTCTCCTACCCGCTTAACCTCTGTCAGATGAAAACGGTGGTCCTAGCAGTGGAGTAATGCTGCATTAACCACGTTCGAATAGGTGGCCAAAGAAATATTACCTATAAAATGTTGGCGGATCCTCCATGTCAACCCATCCATAAAATGCTGAATCTTCTTCTCCCCAGTCTGGATCTCATCCGGTACAATGTTCAAAAGGTTAATAAACTCTGCCACATATTCTACCACAGTCTTTCCCTCCTGCTTCAAGTTTATCAATTTCCATCTCATCTCTGTCTGGACGACTGAGGGGAAATATTTGTGATTGAACCGCACCCAAAAGTATCGAATCGTGAGTGTGTCTCTCTCCTCAGTGGTGGTAATTGACTCTTACCACTGTAGTGCTGCTCCCACTAACTTGAACGTGGCCAGTATCTGAATCTGCACCTTCATGCAGTCATGCATCCTCAAATGCCTCTGGATATCCTTCTTCCATTGGCTCGCTACCACCACATCTGAGCTCCCTGTAAATTCCGGAGGATGAGCCTTCTGGAAGGCATCCCTACACGTTCCCAAGCCGACAGGAAGGCCTGGGCCTGAACTGGGGCCACGGCCGATGCTTGAGGTGGTGCCTGCTGCACAACTGCTAATGCCTCATTTACCGCCTGAGATACAATGGCGGCAACTTCAGTGGCATTCATCATACCCTGAGCTGCTGCAGGTGGAGGCTCGGGCTGGGTATCCTTGGGAACTCTCTGTGCACATCGAGGAGGTATCTGAAAGAAGAGAAAAGTTTTATAAGTCTACACTTATTACCTCAAAGTAGCTGAAGAATGTAAAATGCATAAAGAGTACAACAATCCTAAAATATAGGTCTCTATATCAAAGGACGCTACGCGGAAACATAACAAGCCGTACAGATCCTAAGGACACTAGAACCTGATGCTCTAATACCACCTATGACACCCCACCTAATTAATTACCGGGTGATCAGTCCTTAATTAATTAATTTTAGAATATCAAGTTGGTTCAGATATATGCATCACTGTCGAAGGACTCAAATTTTAAATTTAATAAAAACTAACCACCTAATGTTTAAAAAGTGTGGTGTCAAAATTTTATCTTGTTATTAACCATCAACATTAAAGAAATAATTATACAACACCACACATCACAGTAGAATAAGGAAAGAACTAACTGAAATAGTATAAAAAACTAGATTAAACACATCGAGTCAAAATCCCATACACTAATACAATAACATAAAATCAAAGTCTAACGATAGAATAAAACAACTATAAATCTCTGAATGTAAAATATGAGGGACAACATGTCCAACTGAAATAAATGACTGATTGAATAAGAGAAATAGGCTTAGAAGCGTCTAGTAGGAATATCCTGTAGCTTCCACAACAGCTAAATCTCGGCAAATGAATGGAATCTCCTAAGTCTAGTGTCCTTGTGGCTAAGCACCTAAAATAATATAACAAGAAAAGAGATTTGCAGAAAAACTGGTCAGAGCCCGAGTAGGAAAAATTTTAAATATAGCAAGTGCTCAAATTGGTTTAATTAGCACATATATTATCCACGTTAACTTAGCGTACTCACTTGAGATGCTCACCTCTCATCTAATGCGCACACCTAACGAGTCTAACTACCCATACTAGTCTCCATACTCTACCTGACTATATGTAGGATAACAAATATTTTCGGATAAAATATCTAAATAACCCGAAGCCAATATATTTCTATTATTTAGGAATAGGTTTAGAGATGCTTTAATTCATTCTCATAGCATTCTTAATTCTCAACTGGTGACCCAATAAGTTTATACTTTAATAAAGTAAGCAACATAAAACACATAATAGGAACTCATTATACATATATAAAATCTCACTATGTATACATACAAATATATATATATATATATATATATATATATATATATATATATATCAATATTGTACCCATTGTTAAGAAACTCCTGGTGCTAGGCATACTCGACTATCTAGTCCCATTGCATCGCTCATGCATAAAGGACAATAGGTTCAATATATCAAGAACCAATAAAACATCTACACATATTGGAGGTGAACATAGTCCCAAACCGATGGGCTCCGCACATACCTAAGCACCCATACGACCGTCACCACAATTGTTCTCATAGATAGCCCGTACCTAGGTTCCATGCTCTATTGGTACGACTCAAAATCCCCCGAAGGCACACAAGATACAGTCGTCCACAATACGCTAACCTCCGTTCGATAGCCAGTAGCTAGGTATGTCATACACATAATATTCCAAGTAATAAGCAAGCACACAACTTATTTAACTTAGTAGGCATTCACGCACCTAATTACCATAATACTTAAGTAATATTAGCGTCTCTACTCTCTATGATATTCATTTATATAGTACCTCTCTACGACTTACATTTTTCTCCTAGATTTTCATTCAAGTTCAATACCTCGAGTATCATTACACCCTTAATTCCCTGAAACTTTGGATTTTAAGTCACCCGTTACTTAAGTGGGTTAATACACTCTCTTGGATAAACCTAGGATGGTGTTTAACTCGAACGGACCCTAAAAACCCATTATGGAATCTCGTTACAAGTCAAGGAATTCTCGTTCAAATGAGGTCATTCAAATGAAGTTCCCACTTTCAACGAACTCAGCAACTCGTTAGAAGGGTCATTGGAAATCTCGTTAGAAGTCTCATTCAAACGAGGTCATTCGAACGACCTAGGTAGGTCTTTGAATGAGATTTCTGAACTAGCCCCGTTCTTCCCCAAACTTGCTTTTCTCCAATTTTCCATTCATCATTCTCATTCCAAACTCAACCCAATCCTAATGTAATTGTTTCTAAACTATTGTAAATTATCATAGGACACATCCTAACACAAATTAGATGCTAAATCCTTATGGAATCAAGGGAATCCAACAAATTACTCAATTTCTTATAAATCTCTTTGATATGTCCCCGAAACTTCTAATCCTTCAAAACCCCCTAATTAATTTCATGATTTTAACATTTATATACCAACATTAACAGTTCTAAGAAGGGATGTTCTTCTACATGAAAACCTATCTCCAATTCATGGGGTTTCTTTATAAATCAGTCTAATTAAACCCTAGTTTTGATTATAACAGTTTCATATCATTTAATCTAAATCAACAAGAATAATATATGCTAAAAGAGGAGCAAGATAAACACTTGCCTTGGAATGGATTTCTGACTCTCGGACTAAAATGGGTATGTAGTTGATCCTCTCTTCGTGATCTACACTTTGGTGTAATTCTTGGTGGGAAACCTTGAGTTCTTAAATTAGTTCTCCAATGGAGTTCTTCTTCGTCTCTCTCTCTCTCTCTCTCTCTCTCTCTCTCTCTCTCTCTCTCGTAGGTGGAAACTGGCAGTAACCTCTAACTCACGTACAACCTGTATTTTAATTCCTAATTTTCGTCCATTTAAATTCCCAAAAATATCAAAAGACCTAAATACCCCTCCCGGGTGTCGTTTTGGGCTGAAATGCCCTGGACTCCAAATAAAACACCTGAGTAGTGTTTTCTGACTATTTTGACCCTTTAGGGCAAACTGGCTCACTCAAAATAGTCGTTCGAGTTATATAAAAATAGTTTACCTTTTTACCCCCCCCAAAAAAAAATAATGGCGTGACTCATATGCGCGTCCGGAATAATTATATCTTAACCGACGTGTATCTCGTCCCCGACCATATTATTAGTTCTGAAACCATCTATAACGTTACTCACTACGTAATGCTCAATATAGTTATTATTCAACATGATTTCAATAAAATTATTTTGAATAACTACTAACTCTCAAAATCAGATTAATTACAAATGAAATGTTCTCCCTTTAAATTAAATAATCCCAAAATCCATAATTTCATAATAAAATAAATATGCATAAAATTATGGGGTATTACAAGTCGTTCCAAAAAATGACTCTATTTACATCGATGAAAAATTTACATAACACAACAAATTTATATATAACGATAACTGAAAAGGGTATGAGGAATAAGAGGGAACAAATATGTACGTGGTTCAGTAGGGCTTGGCCTACGTCCATGGGAAATGGGCGATGTTTATTTGTTAATGGGACTAATAAAAGAGTGTTTAGTGCAATTCATCACTTATTTAATCTACTATCTATTTTTTAAGAATGAAGGTTCATGAAAAATAATAAATTTTAATTTCAAAAGGGGTTGTACACGTAATATTCCTAATTTTAAATTTTTTCCAAATTAATTTATCACTTCTTAAACAAGACTTCAATTTAAGTTCAAATTTACACAAAAAAAAAATAAACATTAATTTTTCCATTTTTTTAACTCACACAACTCAAATTAATTAAGCACCAATTACACCGTTTTTGTGATTAAACCAATTTTATCTTGTTAAACCTAAGCATGCATCTACGTGAAATTTGCAAGATAAAATACACAACCACAATGCCGCGATGTAAGAGGCGAACCCATAATAGAAAAACCTCTAACCATCCACAAGTCCACTAATTATGAATTTAATATAAGGACACGATAGAAGACTTACTCAACGACTCGACGCCTTCGCAAGACTTGACGCTCTTTGTTCCTTCCACCTTTGTCTAGTGATAATGCAAGAGTCCACCTACGTCTCAGAGTCCACTGATGGGGCACTACTATCGTTAAACATACGGAGTCCGCTGTATGTATACCAACTAACACATAATCCTTCGCAAGAAACAATCTCAATGATATAAGGAATGAAAAAATCGGTGCTAACACCTCATCTCAAACATGTATTATGTAGAAGCTTGGATAATGAAACTATTTGGGTGTAAATTTATGTTTTATTTTGAAAGTTAAACCATGAATATTAGATAGAATTTTCTAGGACTTTTATAACGGTTTCTCTCTTTAGGAAGATAGAAAATTCTCTCTACAAAATTAACTCCCTCACTACAAAAATGGTTGGAAAAAGTAGTGGGAGGTTAAGAGAAAAACTACATGAAAAATTATCATTTTTCAAAAACTGCTCTGGTCATTCGAGTGACATTCAATCTCGTTTGAACAACATAGCCACCTCATTCGAACGAGAAAAGAACGAAACTTAAAATGAGAAATAAGCACAAGCCAAAAGTGACCTCGATAGATGTCTCGTTCAAAGGACCACAATTCTCGTTCGAACGACCTGGGAAAAATCATACTATTTTCCTTAAAAAAATATAAAGTCAATTTATAATATTTTAGAAAAAATAATAAATTTCCAAGGTGCAACATAATATAAGAATTCATACCTGAGAGATCCTTAGACAGTTGATGATGTGATCGCTTCGAGTAGGCCGCTACGTCTTTAACAAAGATGTCATGGGCTTGAAAGGTCATAAATACAACTTCGATGCTATGACTCAAATAATTTTGTTTGGAATTAATACAACACATACATATTGACTCAATGAAAAATTTGTCCTTACAAATCTCCCCCTTTGCCTATTCCATGACAAAACCAAAAATAAAAACCCTATGGGTTGTTGAGCTCATCAAAATAGACTCAATCCCAACCCAAAAAGAAAAAATACAGATGCTTGGCCGACGCATATTCTGAGAAGCTTTGCATTAACAACTTTGTCTCATGGATGAAAGCCTACACACTAAAACACACCATAAAATGCATAGGGAATATAATAAAATAAATTACATAATTAAATCGTCTCCTTTTGTCTAACAATGTCTACCTAAGAAAGGACATATCCCCCTACGCTAGATCACCCAAGTGAAAATAGTTAGATACCATATCTCCCCCATTTTTTTCGAGAATAGTTCTCCCTAATTCAAAAAAATTCTCCCCCTAATTGAAACAAGGTATAAGTATAATGGTACAAATAACTATATCATGTAATGATGCATAGTGATAAACGAACAACAAAGCAACTTGGAAACATAAGAACAACTAATCCATATAAGGAACAATATATACCAACTATGATGCAATAGAGAAATGATATCAAGTCGAATGAACTAAAATGAGCATAGGATACCAATGAAAAATCGCATCGAGATAAATATTGATATGAAACAATAGCATATAAGGACTAGATCAAAAAGCAAAGACCCAAAGAAAAAGATACCATATATATGAGTATTCAAGTATATCAAAGAAGTATAAGCACACATATATATAGGTACAAATACCACATAAGACACTAAACACAATAAGTTTTTTACACTCATTTGGCATAAGTGTGTCTAAACCAAATGTAGTAAATGCAATTAATGGGTGTGAACTAGAGAGAAAAGAGTTATGACCCAATCACTTAAATATGTTCAAGGATTTTTATTTGATTGCCAAACATTATCAACTAATATTTAGCCTCATTTGACAAGATAATTTGAACTCAAAGAACAAACAAGCATAATGTACACAAGCCTAGAGTTTTGTTGATTCTATAAATCAAAAGAGTTATGACATAATAGGCATAATTAGTATTCATTGTGAAAACCCATTGATATTTAACTAAACATCCTCAAAACATAAACATATTACATATTTTCTTTTCTTTTCTTTTCTCAATTCTTTTGAAGTTATTTCTTATGAAAGATGAAACAAACTGAACTCTATTGACCTTTGTCAATTTTTTTGTTTTTACTTCCTTGTAATATTTTCTATAGGCTATTGCTAACGATGGCCTTCCCACAAAGGAGATTTTCTCCTTTCGTAGCCCTTTCCTGTGCACCTTCTTTTCTTTTCTATATAATTTAAAAAAATCTCATGGGCAACGGTTCTTAAATGCATAAATCCCCTATAGTAAAAAACATGTAGATGAAAAAATTGATGAGAGAACATCTCACAAAGCTCAAATATACATGTGAAGTTAACGTTCAAAAGAGCTCGTGCATGTGTTTGAAATGACATATACAAAGGAATCCATTAAATAAATCAGAGTCAAACTCCATGAAAGCATGATAAAAAACAATTTAAGAAATAAAATTCATAACCAAATGTTCTAGCCATATGGAAATGGGGAATGATATAGAATTCAAACACAAAGATATGCTACACAAAATGTGTAAAAATAAAATACGCAAAATAAAAATAAAAATCTTTTTGAGTTTTCAAATTTTTTACACAAATTTTAAAAAAAAAAGATAACTCAAAGGACAAACAATTTTTTTTGTATTTTTGAATAAATGAAAAAACAAAATACAAAAGATACACTCATCATGATTCTATCAAAACATATATGATGAAGCATGGACTAGAATATGACTATCCAACATACAACCAGCAGGAATATATCATGAAGCACAACTAGTGTATGTAAACAAAGCTAACACAATCAACCTTTAGATCTTGCATGGGAAATGTCATGTGCAAGTAAATGAGAATAAGAAAGTCTATCATATAAATCCTCTAAATTGGATCTCCCAAACCACATAGGTGTAACGTGATGCTCTTATGTTTAAGTGACCTTGGTAACTCTACCCTTGGATTTCCTATGACTGTTTCGAAGATAAAAAAAAAATTTCTAAGGTGACCCTTCCTACTACAACAAGTGCAAGTGAAAGCACAGTGAGAAGTATTACCTAAAGGTTTACCTTTTCTAGCATTCCTAGTTGATTCTCTCAAAATCATGGTTTTGGATGTATTAGCGAAAGCAATTTGAGTATCGGAGCCAATACCACACTTGTCATGTTTTATTTGGATGGTTCTTAAAATTTTATTCAACTTCTCTGCACTACACTCCAAATCAAATTTGACCCAACTCGAGTCTCTTAACTTATCCTCAAGCTCCACTATCCTAGACTTAAGTAAACTCATAGTCTCTTCAAACTCAAGAAGCTCTTTCTTTATAACCTCTATTAAACCTCAAAGACTATCTCTCTCACATTCAACATACTATAGAATCTCTCAAAGAGTTCTCTCACGTGCCCTAAGATATTCAACTAAAACACTCTCATCATTTCTTATGGCATGTTCTCTCATTCTACCTTTCAACTTTAATTTTTCCTTTTTCAATTTAAAATATTCCGTATACAACTCACGAAAGGCATGTAACACCCCATATTTTTGGCGATTTAAATAATTATGTGATTAATTATTATTATGGGAATAAGTATGTAATTAATTATTATTGTTGGATTAATTAAATTAAAATGAGAGAAATTTATTTGTTATTAATCCGGATTAAAATAATTATTAACTAGTGTGCCAAGGATTAATACTTATTGTTGATAATGATTTAATATTACTCTGTGATATGTAATATGGAATTATGAAATTCGATAAATTGTCGGAAGTGAGAAATATGGCAGTTTGGTAATTTAAGTCTGACACGCGCGTGAGTCGTGTCGGGACTAATTGAATGGAATAAAAAGAGAATTTATTTTTATTAACTCGTATGGTCATTTTGAGTGCGCCGTTGAATCCGAGAGGGTTGAGATAGTCAGAAAACACTACCCGGGTATTGTATTTGGACTCCGGGAGATTTTAGGCCAAACCGACACCCCGTAGGGGTAAATTTGTAATTTTAATTTTTGGAGGAATTAAATGGACGAAAATTGGGAGTTTATTTTATCAGTTACGTGGGAGAAATTAGGTCTCTCATTCACATAACTCAAGTGAGAGTCACAGAGAGTGAGGGAGAGCAAATCACACAGAGCCAAATCTTTTAGGCATCATCTTCCACCGCCGTGACCACCATCATATAGATCGAAAGATGAGGAACGCATATATACCAACATCACCAACGGATCAGACCGTCATATTTGATGAAAGTGTTTATTACTTTCTTTCTTTTAGCAATAATCATACTCATGTTAGAGTTGGTGAAATTAATCATGATTTAGATGTTAATTGGGTGAAAAATTGAAGATTTAGATTATGATTAAGGACTGGGTTAATTAGTGGTTGAAATTCCTTCATGTTTGTAGAGAATTAATCACGGAATTGAATTACATATTGATGAACGAATCTGGGTTTATTAGGTTCTTTAATTAAAAATTTGGAAACTAGGGTTCATATGAATTAATTTGGGGATTTTATATAATTATGATGATTTATGATGAATTAATGATCCTAGGATGTTATGAATGATTTATAACCTGTTATGTGTTGATGTTCATTGATTATGAGGCGTTGGGTGTTGAATCTTAGAGGTTTTTAGGTTCATAAATGGTGGAAAAACGCAGAATTCTAGGAAAGAAGACGAACAGTGACATCTCGCGCGATCTCCTGCGAAGTCGTTCACGCGAGATAGGGATCTCGCGCGAAGTCATTTGAATGACATGTGGTAGTCGTTTGCACGACATCTCCTTCTCGTTCGAGCGAGATCTATTTCTCGTTCAAGCGACAACCCTTATGGTTTGAGCGACAGGGTGAATTTTGGGGAATATTCTTAGAGTCTAGTTTTGAGTTTACCGGTTTATTGGAGTGAGAGAAACTGCCAAATAGTAAATTTAAATAAGATGAAATTTTGAGAAAAGTATGTGAGGTTTAATACTTTAATTATTTCGGTGTAGAGAGAATGTACCTTGGAGATTACGAGAGAGATAGTAATCTAAATATTTATACTATACGTAGTGATGAGATTAAAATACGTATGAGAAGTATATATGTAGGTTGGAGAAATACTTATAAATTATAATAGGATGTGTGTATGCCTATTATGTGATATTATTGTTAAGATCACTAATGGGTGATAACCCGGAGGTGCAAGGATACTATTGTTAGGTGCACTCATGAGTGATAACTCGGGAGTGCAAGGATTCCATTTTTAAGTGCACTAATGCGTGATAACCTGGGGGTACAAGGATGATTATTGTTAGGTGCACTAATGGGTGATAACCCGGGGGTGCTGGATTGTTGTTGACAGGTGCATTAATGGGTTCTAACCCAGGGATGCAGTATTTTCTTGATAGGTGCACTAATGGGGCTTAGCTCAGGGGTGTAGGATTAGTATATATATATATGTATAGGGATGATGTGACTATATATATATATATATATATATATATATATGAACTTGTGAATATTTCTACTGTGTGAAATTAGTAGACTTGGTAATAATAATAATCATTACATTGCACCAAGTGGTCTTAACCTAAAGGTGCAGGATTAGTGTATATATATAGGGATGATGAGACTATATATGTATTACTGTACTTGGGTAACTTTCTACTTTGTGAGACTAGTAGATAAAATGTAAATGAGAAATAAAACAATCTTAGTGGATAAAAGATTAACCATTCAAACGGTTTATTATGAAACTTAGTATGTGAGACAAACTATTTGAATAGCGTATTGTATGGGTGATACGGGAATACTACTAGTGAGCATAGTTAGTATTCATATGGTTTCTGACTAGTTAGACTGGGTGGTATAACTAGGGGGAGATTAGATGTACGTTAAGCGTACACAATAGATGAGAGGTGAGAAACTCATGCGAGAGTTCGATAACTAACATGCGTATAAGACTTGTTTTAAGAACCAGTTTTAAATACTTGTTAAATCATTTTAAAACCTCGGGCTCTGACCCATTTCTTGTATTTTTTTCTCTCTTTTTCTATATATATATATATGTATTAGTAAAGGTGCCTAGCCACAGGGACACCGGTTCTGGATACTTGGATGGTTTGCCGAGCTGCATCTGTTGTTGAAGTTGTGGGTCATTGAGATTAGACGCTTCTCTCATTTTATTCAGTTCCTAGTTCAGATGCTTTAGTTCGGGCATGTGTCTCCCATCCTCATTAGCGGGATTGTACTCAGTTCCTTTGTAGTTCTTTTCTATTGGATTGAGTATTTATTATGGTTTGGGTTGTGACTTTGAACTAGAAGGTTTTATACAGTCTTAATTATTCAGTATTTGATTCAATCAGCATTCATTTCTTGTGTGTAGTTTATAATTCAATGTTCAGAAATTAATTGAATCAATTGGTTTCAAATTAAATTGGAAAATGTTTTGACACTAGCTTAATTAAATGTTAGGTAATTAATTGGATTTAAGTTTTTGACAGTGATGTTAAGAATGAACCAACCGAACATTCTGTTATAAATTTTATAAAGGACTGATCACCCGATATTTAATTGGGCGGTGTGTCACAAGGCAACTTGGAGTTCACTCACTTCCTCTTCCTCTTCATCACTCTCACTGTTTTCTCCACTATTTCTACCATCAAGCACATAGGATTAACAAATAATGACCTCGAAAATGTTATGTGAGGAACTATCTTCATGGAAAGATTCATCATCATAACCAGCATGACTAGTCATGAACGCAGTGAAGTTGCGCTCAATGGGGGAATTGAGTCCCTCTTTTGGTTCATTATGACTAAGGGTGTCATTATATGAAATTGGTTTATTTCCCTCATTCCTTAGTTTAGTGGGACACTCGGCTTCCCGATGGCCATAACCCTCACAACTAAAACATTTATTCGACTCGTCCCTCTTAAGATCATTATTACAATTTTTAAGGGTTTTCTCGGCCTTGTTATACTTAGACTTCTCAAATTTCTTATAATCATTTCAAAATTTCTCGTCATTAAACTTAAGAATTTTTCTAAACTTCTTAGTAACCATATCCATATCATCAGAGCCAATGTCAGACTCATCATCTGAAATAGGTGCTTACTCTTTCTAGACTTTCAAAGGTATGCCCTTATCCTTCTTCCTTATATCATTGGAGGTAAACGTGTTAAGTTCATAGGTTTGTAAGTCACTTACAAGATCTTCAAGTTTCATAGAGTTTAAAATTCCTAAATAATTCAAAACGATCACTTTTGGATTGAACATTTCAGGTAATGATCTCAAAATTTTTCTTTACAACACGGTTGTCGAGTATCTTCTCTCCCAAGTTAAAAGACGAGTTAACGATATAGAACAGTCTACAATAGAACTCATCAAAGGTTTCATTCTCATTCATTTTAGTTATTTCAAATTGACTGGTGAGGTTTTGGAGTTTATAAGCCTTAACCGCACTAGTACATTCATGGGTGAGTTGGAGTATGTACGAAGCATCTTTAGACGTTTCACACGCCATAATCCGACGGAACTCCTCCGGTGTGATCGCACTAAAAAGAGAATTTAAACCACCAAGAATTCAAATTTTCTAGCTTAAGATCATCCTCACTCCATCTTTCTATGGGTTTAGAAACTCTAACTTCTCCTACTAAACATGTTGGTGGGGACCACTCTTTAACGCCCGATAGCTAAAACCGTTTATCTAACGTCTTAAGTGTCGATCTCATACGCGCTTCCTAGTAAGCATATTTAGAACCATAAAAAAATAGGAAATATAAAAACTATAAATTATCCACATTCAAATGTAAAAAGATCTAGCATGACAATTTAGTGTTCCTGCTCTTCTACCACTTCTTGAGAATATAGGTTCCCTAAAAATTTAAAATTTTAATTTCAAAAGGGGTGGTTCATATAATATTATGAATTTTAACTTTCTTCCAAGTTAATTTATCACTTGTTAAACAGGAATTCAATTTAGGTTTAAATTTATACAAACCAAACTAAACATTAATTTTGCTAAATTAATCCTTTTTTTAAACTAAAGCAACTCAAATTATTTAAGCACCAATTACACCATTGCTGTGATTAAACTAATTTTATCTTATTAAACCTAACATGCATCTAGGTGAGAATTTTCAAGATAAAATACACAACCAAAATGCTGTGATGTACGAAGAAAACCCAAAGTGGAAAAAACCTCGGATGGCCCAGCCACAAGTCCATTAAGTATTGATTTAATATAAGGACACGATAGAAGACTCACTAAAGGACTCAATGCCCTCTCAAGATTTGTTGTTATCCGTTCCTTCCACCTCTGTCTAGTGACAATGCATGAGTCCACCTACATCTCGGAGTCCACCGATGGGGCACTACTACCGTCAAACATACGAAGTCTACCATATATGTACACCAGCGAACATGAAATCCTCCACAAGAAACAATTATAGAGAATGACAAACTTGGTGCCAAAACTTAATCTCAAACATATATTATGTAGGAGCTTGGATCATGAGACTATTTAGGTGTAAACTGTCTTTTATTTTGAAAGCTAAACCATGAATTTGGTACAAAAATATCTTGAGCATTTCTAAGTGTTTCTCTCTTTTGGAAGAGAGGAGAATCTCTCTACATAAATGGTTGGGAACAAGTAGTGGAATGTTAAGGGAAAAACTGCATGAAAAATATCATTTTTCAAAAACTTCTCCGATCGTTCGAATGACATTCAATCTCGTTCCAAATGCATATCCATCTCATTCAAACTACATAAGAAAGAAACTTCAAATGAGAAATCAACAAAAGACAAAAGTGACCTTGATAGATATCTCGTTTGAACGACTACAAATCTCATTTGAACGACCTAAGAAAGTCATTCTAACGATAAGGTATAAATCAAACTATTTTTTGTAAAAAAATTTAAAGTCAATTTAAAATAGTTTAGCAAAAATTCTAACACCCAATAATAAATTTCCAAGGCCCAAGATAATATAAGCATTCATACTTGAGAGATCCATGGACAGTTGATAACGACAAACGAGGCAGAAAACATGGCATATAATATGATCTCTTTGACTTGTCCGTTACGTCTTGAATAAAGATATCATAGGCTTGAAAGGTCACAAATACAACTTGTATCCTATGGATCTAATAGTTTTGTTAGGAATTAAGCCAACACATACAAATTGACTCAATTAAAAATTCATCCTTACACTATTAGTCTTTATATACACATACTTGATACAACATTCCTTCTATTTTCCAGGATGTACGCTCATATATTTTAAACTCAGGCGAGGCATGTGTTCGGATTCTTTGTGATATATTCCCGTCATAATAGGGCTCATGCTAGCCATATGTAATACCCGGTATTTTTGTGGAATTTTATTTTAATTATGGAATTTGGATTAATTGATTTAAATGGATAAAATTTAACTTTTAATTAATTCGGATTTAATGGTAATAATTAATAGCGTGACGAGAGTTAGTATCTATCGAAAATAATTACATGGAATATTACTTAGCGAGTAAAGTAATATATAAATATGAGAATATTATTTTGGCCGGAAGTGAAATATACGACAATTATAATACACTTAGTTGGGATGCGCATGTGAGTCATGTTGATATTACTTTATTGAGTTAAAAAGGATGATTTATTTTTAAGTAACATGTATGGTTGTTTTGAGTACACCAGTGTGTTCGGAAGGGTCAAAATAGTCAGAAAACACTACTCGAGTATTTTATTTGGATTCCGGGGCATTTTAGCCCAAAACGACACCCCAGAGGTGTATTTTGATCTTTTTGGATTTTTGGGAAATTAAATGGACGAAAATAGGAATTAAAAAGAAAAAGGAACGTGGGCATTAGGTTATCTGGCAGATTCTAACCCACGAGAGAGAAAGAGAGAAACTAAGAGGGAGAAGAAAAAGGAGACAAAAAGAATTCGGCTAAGGATTCAAGTTCTCCCACAGAAAATCATACCAACGCGTAGATCGCGAAGAGAGGATCATCCCCATACCAACTTCATTCAAAGATTCAGAGGTTAACGAAAAGGCAAGTGATTATCTTGCTATATTGTTAGAGCAAATATGATTCATGTTGTTAGAATTTGACAAATTGACATTAATACTATGAATTTGAGACTTAATCGACATCAAATTGTAAAATTGGAAGATAGGTTTGCACGTACATAAATAACCCTATTGTGGTGATGATAATTTTGGGAAGTTTAGGTTAGAATCATGATATATAATTGGGAGTTTTGAATGATTGTTAATGGTGGGTTTATTTTAATAAGCTCTTACAGATTTAAGAATTAACTTAGATTCCCTCCGATTACGTAAGGATTTATCGTTTAAATTATGTTAGAAAGTATCTTATGATGATTAGGAAGAGTTTAGAATCACTGATTTGGAGTTGGGATGAATTTTAGATGAATTTGGATGCGAAAAAGATTGGAAAAATGACTTTCGAATGAACAAGGGAGCCCTCAGAATTTTCGTTCGAAGACCTGCCCAAGCCGTCCGACCGAGAATTCCAACGAGATTTTTTTTAACTTCGTTCAAAGTGCGAAGTTCATTCGAATGACCTTGTTGAAACGAGAAATCATGACTTCTAACTAGATTTCAGGACACTTATTTTTTGCCCGGATAAGTTAGAACCTTTCTAGGTGGGTCCAAGTGAGAGAAATTAATCTACACTATCATCGAATGACTTAAATTCCTAGTTAGTAATGAGTCGAGAGAGAGACTACTCATTGGGATATAGTGGGGTAATGGAGCCTTAGAGAAAAGGTATATGTTAGAGAGATAAGTGGAAGTGTAGAAATAATGTGAATAGTACAAACGATTATACTATCTATAAACTCGAGGAATTAGGTTGCTAGAATACCTAGTGTATATATATTAAGATGTGTGTATGTTGGTTGAATAAATTATTATGTGTATACATACCTACGCTGCTTGCTATCGATCAGAGGTTGTGAATCGTGAACAATCATGCCTCGAGGAGCCTTCGGGTGGGATATTGATTGGTATCACAAGAGAATAGAACCTAGGTACGAGCTATCTGTGAGAACGATAATGATGACGATCGTATGGGTGCGTAGGTACGTGCATAGCCCATCGGCTTGGGACTATGTTCACCTCCAATATATGTGTTTTGTTTCGAAGGTTCACGAGTGATTGAATCTTTAGACCTTTATTCAAATGAACGATGCAACAAGACATGATAGCATAGTATGCAGGCACATCAGTTGTGTCTCGGATGCAATATTGTATATGTATCTATATATATATATATATATATATATATATATATATATATATATATATATATATATATATATATATATATATATATATATATGAGATATACTGAATATATGTATATACTTGTGTTGATATCTACTGTGTGAATTTAGTAGGTAAAATTTATAATGAAATCCGAAATGAATTAAGTAGCGGATACTTAATTATATTAAACTGAAAATGCCTATTTAAGCTAAAGTAAGATTGATTATACGTATTATACATTTCAAGGAAAATAATCGGGGACGGTATCTGTGGGTACCATTTTAGCCACACGGGCCCAGACAAGTAGCCCGGCAAAGGCCCAAAGCCTGGGAGCCCCGCATCCCTACCGAAATTAGTTATGACTTAGTCTCTTCCTAAAATATCGTAAGGAGATATTCTAGGGAGTGATGAACTAACGTGGGGGAGTCCAACACCCCCACTTCCCGAGAACAAGCATGTATATAACAAACCCTAAGCCTGGGGCAAAAGACACGTATGGTATTCACCTGTAAAACACTCCCCAGAGTACAAAGAAATAATACTTAGAGCACCACCGTGGACGTAGGCATTCTTGCTGAAACACGTAAATACTGTGTCATGTGATCTTGCATTCTTTACATTCTTTATTTGCTTCAGTGATTGTCTTTTCTTATTAGTTTGTGTTAAAATTAATTGTCACCACAATATCGAACTATGATGGGTTATTAGATAGGAAGGACTAGTAGTATTGAAATATAATGAATAGGATTTGTATATTCGTTAGGCGTGCACACTAGATGAGAGGTGAGCATTCCCAAGTGAGTCCGATAATTTAACATGATAAATATATGTGCTAATAGATCATTTTAAGCACTTGCTGATTTTTAAACTGTTTTGAACTCGGGCTCTGACCCATTTTTTTAAAAATCTCTTTTCTTGTCAAATTATTTTAGGTGCTCATCAACAGGGACACCAGGCTTAGGAGTTCCATTCATTCGATGAGTTTTAGCTGCGGTGGAAGCTATAGGACTTTGGTATTAGAAGCTTCGGAGTCTATCATTCCTTACTTTTGAGAACTTACATCAGTTGGACATGTTGTCCCGTCCTATTTTCATATTCAGAGATATGAGATTTAGTTCATTACTCTTCTCAATTGTTGGTTTTATTTAGTTGGACTATTGTACTTGGCTTTAGGCTGGAAGTGTTTACTCCAGTCCCTTTTATTATGTCAGTATTTCATATCTTATGTGATTTGGTTAAATGGTGAATGTTTAGTTATTTTCCTTAAATGGTTTTATAATTAGTTGGAAAGATAAAATTTTGACACCAACATTTTTAAACATTAGCTGGTTAGTTTTAATAATATAATTTTCGATAGTGATGCATAATCTGAACCAACTGGATATTCTGATTTAATTAATAAAGGACTGATCACCCGATATTTAATTAGGTGGGGTGTCACACGTGGTATGAGAGCGTTAAGTTCTAGAGTCCTTTGGATCTGTATGGCTTATTATGTTTTCTGTGTAACTATTTTTTATATAGAGCCCTATATTTAGGACTGTTGTATTCATTAATTGTGCTTTTTACGTCTTCAGCTATTTGAGATATTTACTGTGGACTTATAAAGCTTCTCTCTCATTTCAGATTCCTCCCAGACATGCACAGTGAGCCAATAGAGATGCCTAGTTCGAGCCCTAGCCAGCTTCGGCCTAGGGTATGATGAATGCTGCAGAAGTTATCGCTATTGTAGCACAGGTGGTGAATGCAGCATTAGCCGTGGTGCAACAGGCTCCACTACATGCCCCAGCTGTGGCTCCAGCACCAGTTCACGCTTTACCTTCTTCATAGGAGTGCGTCAGGGATGCCTTTCAGAAGGCACTCCCTTCAGAGTTAGCGGGGATATCAAATGTGGTAAAGGCATGCTAGTGGAGGAAAGATATATAGAGGAATCTGAGGATAAATAAGTGCACCGAGGTGCAAAAGAAGATTTTGGCTACCTTTAAGTTGGTAGGAGCAGCGCTACAGTGGTGGGAGTCCATCACCACAGTGGAGGAGAGATACAACTTGAATATTAAGGATTTCTGGGTACGGTTTGATCGCAAGTACTTCCCTTTTTCCATGCAGACTGAGATGAGGTGAAAGCTTCTGAACCTCAAGAAGGAAGAAAAGACAGTTGCTAAGTATGAAGAGGAGTTTACAGACCTTCTGAATCTAGTTCCAGATGAGATGCCTACAGAGGAGAAGAAGATTCAGAGATTCATGGATGGTCTAACTTGAAAGATTTGCCAGCAATTGTTAGGGAATATTTAATTTGCCACTTATTTTGATGTGGTTAATGCTGACCACCGCTTCCACCAACACGAAAGTAAACGAGTTGGGGAGTCCAGCCAGCAGGGACGGACAGGGGGTAGTAGTACCAGGGGACATCCGCAGCTCAGGGACAGGTTCGTCTGAGTGAATAGGGCTTCCAACATGGGGATCCTACTAAGCGATTTCGTTCCAGAGATTTCAGATAGGGACAGGGCGGTTTTAGGCAGGTCCATCCGAGTCAGCAGGGATATAAATAATTTCAGCATGGCCAGCAGGGCCAAGGGAGGGGAGGTAACAACCATCAGGGCCGAGGGAAGCAGGGACAGAGGGGAGGACATTTCCCAGGGAGGTGTTTTACCTGTGTAAATACCGTCCACAAGCATCAGGACTGTCCCCAAAGGGGTAGATCCCCACAGCAGCAGCAGCAAGGCGCTTATCAGGTTCCCCAACGACCATTATTTCCAGCCGCCCTCCCAGCACCACCCCAAGTTCCATCCTTGCCAACTATTCCAGCTACTCCGGTACAACATGGTCTATTGTAGTATAGGCGTGTCTATAACGTCCATCAAGCCCTAATTCATCAAGCGCCACTCGCTATTGAGGGTACGTTTCCTATCCATGTTACTATGGGGAACATTTTATTTGACACGGGGGCATCACAATGCTTTATAACTACTAGTTTTGCATGGGCCGCAGGGTTCTTAGACACAACATAGAGTACTATGACTTGCATAGACTCACCACTAGGAAATGGGTTGTTAATCAACTTTATATATCAAGGAGTAGGTATAGAGATTGGGAGTTTGACTTTGCCAGCAGATATGCTAGTCTTAGATATGCACGAGGATGACTCCATTACTGACATGGATTTTCTTGCTTCTTATAGAGCCATGATAAACTATTTTAGTAGGCGTATCATCTTTGCTATACTGGGAGATGAGATGTTCCTAGTGGTAATGCCTCGTTCTGAGGGAGGAGACCTCCAGGAAGATAATGATTCTCATTGATTCGATTCCCGTAGTCCGTGATTTTACTGATGTGTTTTAGGATATACCAGGACTACCGCCTAGCTGAGAGATTGATTTCATCATAGATTTGATGTCAGTCACTCGACCAATAGCCTGAGTTCCCTACCATATGGCTCCATCTAAGATGAGAGAGCTACGAGACCAGATTGAACAGCTGTTGGGACAGGGCTTCATCCATAGGAGTACCTCACCTTGTGGTCCTCCCATACTATTTGTAAAGAAGAAAGATGGGTTGTTGATGTTGTGTGTGGACTATCGAGAGTTGAACAAAGTCACGATATGGAATAAGTATCCGTTGCCCCAAATCGATGAATTGTTTGACAAACTGAGAGGGGATCCTTTCTTCTCAAATATAGATTTGAGGTCGGGCTATCACTAACTATGAATCCGGGAGTCGGACGTATCAAACACCGCATTCTTGATGAGATATAGGTCTTATGAATTTCGAGTGATGTCGTTCGAACTGACAAATGCCCCAGCTATTTTTTATGGACTTAATGAACAGGGTGTTCAGAAAGTTACTTGATCAATTTGTCATCGACTTGATTGATGACATCTTGATTTATTCACGGACTAAGGAGGAGAATGCTGAGCATCTGAGAATGGTTTTACAGACACTGCGTGAGAACGAGTTATATGCAAAGTATGAAAAGTGTGGATTCTGGCTAAAGGAGGTTCAGTTCTTAGGTCACATAATCTCTGAGGAGGGGATATCGGTATATTCGAGAAAGGCGTTAGTGGTGAGGGAGTGGGGGAAGCCCACGACACTGACTGAGTTGCGAAGTTTCTTGGGGCGGATAGGATACTACATGAGGTTTATTTGGGGATTCTTGAAGATAGCGGGTCCATGGACAAACTTGACTCAAAAAGGGGTACTATTTATATGGGAAGATGCTTTTCAGTTAACCTTTGACGAGATGAAGGACAAGCTGACTTCAGAACCAGTTCTAGAACTACCCAGGCCCGGGTTGGAGTACCTGGTCTACACTGATGCGTCATTGTCAGGACTTGGCGGTGTGTGTCAACAGGAGGATTAGGCAACTGCTTATGCTTCTCATAAGCTTAAGCCTCAAGAAAAGAATTACCCCACCCACGACTTAGAGTTAGCGGAAGTCGTGTTTGCATTTAAAATATGGAGGCATTATCTCTTAGGGTATAAATTTTACCTGTTCACGAATCACAAATCCCTATATTATTTGTTCACACAGCGGGAGCTGAATATGCGTCAGCAGAGGTGGCTAGAATTTGTGAATGACTACCAGTTCGACATCCATTACCACCCGGGGAAGGCTAATGTGGTATCAGACGCGTTGAGACATAGACCAACAGATGAGGTGGCCGAGGTGTGTATGGAGAAATAGAAAGATCTCGGGCATAAGGATGCAGTTATCCGCTCATTTATATTGGTGATGATAGTTACACATGAGATAGTTACTAGGGTGATACAGGATCAGGCAGCGGATTCCTTCTGTCAAGGTCGAATTATCCAACTTCTAGTTGAGGGAGCAGAGTCTTTCTCCGTTAGCTCAGATGGGGGCTTACGCTTTAATGGAAGACTAGTAGTCCCAGAGGGGGAGGAGTTACGACACGCAGTCATGACAGACTTTCACGGTTCATGATTTGCGGTACACCCCATGTAGGAACCCAGCAATGCGCGAAAGACTTTTATGTGCGGAAGTAAACTTATTGTTGAGTAAACACCTTAAACCTACGAGTTTATATGAATGATGCAAAGGGGAGCAAATTAAACTTTTACTTAATTTTTTAACTTTATGAAAATGAATTTGATTTTCAAAGTTAATTAATAGTCCAAATTATTATCTTGTTAAATCAAGGTGATTTACAAAAATAATAACCAATTCAGTTTTAGGTGAGTTTCTATTTTGTTAAACCTACTTTTTCATGTGAGTTGATATACAAAAAATATACAGCACAATGTGTTTATTTTACGTCACAAAAACCCTTCCCCGGGAAAAACGACGGACTCCTCTAGGAGTCACCTAATCTACTTCTACTAAAACAATAAATCAATAGGGACGATTTACAAGCAACAAACTCGACAAATAAAGAAGAAAGATATAGCGATTACCCCACTCGACCAAGACTCCTGCCTGGTTTCTTATTATGTTTTCTCTTTAAAACTTTCCTCTCTTGTTCTTGCGTTCTTCACTTCTCAGCTTCTCCCTTTTGCTCTTCTTAGCTAAAGATTAGCGTAGTGCCTATTGTTATTTTCTAGTGAAGTGATAGTGTGTGGTGTACTATCCTATATGAATACACACCCACACTTAATGAATACACACAGAATGCAATGCAATAGATTATATCACCTATATATCTTCGCAAGTCTTATGTTATTCCAATCAAGTCATGTCTTCTTGACTTTCAAATCAGTTTTGAAAAGCTTTCTTTTCTTTCTTTTAAATCTTGAACACTAGACTTGTTCAGATATTTACACAAATATGTGTCTACGTGAATATAACGTGATAGAATATGTGAGTGATATGAGATGAAAACAGTTCCTGAAAATCACTTACACAATCAAGTAATCATGTTCACAGAATAATGACTTCAAATATATTCAATAAACTCAAACAGTCAAATATTCACAATCTTTTTTTTCAGAATACAAATATTAGATTAAATCAGATTTTATTCTAAAATCTTATCAAGACTATTTTCATAAATATTTCAGATTAAATCAAAACAGTCTTAAACACTCAACAAAATAATATTCAGTTCAGATTTTAAATCTTCACAAATTAGATCTCAAAAATCTTAGGTTTAACTTTTTAAACCACAAACCATACAAATCTGAATATTACCAAATATTTTCTGAAAAATCTGTTTCAAATAAAATGTTTAAAAACATTCAAGATCTCACAAACAAGTCACAAGCATAATATTTACACACAAATATTAATTTCGTGAATAGTGTGTGTTGTGTACAAATATTAGATCTAAAGACTGATCTAAATAATACACACAGATGAGAGAACTCACTTGCAAAAATAATATGTTCTTGAAAAATCGTAAGTGCAGATTTAGAATGAGAGAAGTCCAATCTTCTTATTATTTTTTACAGAAATCAATACTTGAAGATGACACAAAAGTATTTCTGGTTTAATCTCTCTCTCTCTCTAAAAATTTTGACAGAGTTTAAGTACAAAAATTAATTCTCAGCTCTGCAAAAATGATACACAAAGGGTACTATTTATAGAGTGCAGAAGTGTGTGCAGATTGGTGTAAAATGGAGTCACATGAATTATAAAAACTATACACAGAACCGTAGATAAAATATAATCTGAAGGTCAGAAAAGAAACACAAAGTATAGTGTTAAAAATGTGGCACATGTTGTGAAAGCTGTAACACACTAACAGATCAAGAAACAATTAGTTTCATAAAACTGTGTCGTTTAAATAACTCGAAGCCAATTGTAAAAACAGTAGCATAATCAAAACGCTTGAACAAAATATTACCGTTATAACAAAAATTACACGGTGTCGTTTAGAATTAAAACCATTGTTGGTTTTCAAAAATAAAATCGTGGACTGGTATTGATACGGCGGAAATATTGCGTATTTCACCCGTTAACCTACGCGTTATTAGCCCCCTCGGGTATCTTAATCCATATATTTATGCTCGTTAACCAGACAACCTCGGATTTCTATGTTAACATGTTTTGCAGGGGTTAATTGAGCTTTTGTAGGTATTTGGATGCTTAGTATGAAGTTCGGATACATTCCGCTCGATTTCATTACACTATCGCACGTTCGGGGACATTTTAGTCTTTTCACATCTTGGGTACCTGGCCCGACATCTCACGAAAGTTGTAGCCCTCCTCGCTAGCTTCGCGTGGCCGTGAACGGTGCACGATTCCGATACATAACGAAGAAGTTACGGCATTTCTTGCGGAGGAAATACAAGAAAGCAAAAGAGGAGAAGGAGAAGGAAGAAAAGAAGCAGGGGCTGCTGCTGCATTATTCTGCCCTGCTTGATCGATCGATCGACCTTTCAGGATTGTCGAATTTTTTCCCTTGATCGATCGATCGACCAAAGGGGTCGATCGATCGATCCCCGGTTTTTCTGCAGATATTTTTCTTTTCATTTCTTTCTTCTTTTCTTTTATTCTAACTTACTATATAAGCCAAATTTTGGTTTTGTAATAAGAGACCAGCCCTTATACGATTTTAGCTTAGTTTAGTTAGGGTTGGAGGGTTTTTTCTTGGTTCTTCTTCAATCTCTCTTGGATTGACACACTTATTGGTTGTAAGATTGACTATTCATCTTACCTCTCCTTTAATCTAGTTGTATTTCATTCTTTCCTTGCTTTCTAGATAATTTCCATGCTTTGTAATTAGGTTTTCAAGCTTTATTTCTTGCTTTGTTAGTTAATTTAGTTTAAATTAGTTTATTGCTTTGTTAATTAGTTTCATTTATTTCTAGCCCTTAGATAAATAGGGTCGGGATTGCGTTTCCGCCATTTTCGGGTTTGGACCTCAAAAATTAGGTTTTGTGTAAAATTACGTTTAATTGAAACCGCGCGTATCAAAGTTGCATTGTTAAGCGTTTATCTTACTTTGTCACGCAACGTTAGAGTTTATAGCGACAATCCGAGTTTAATCCGCGTGTGATCATTTTTCAGTTAAATGTTTTATCTCGCAACTTTGGGTTAAATTCCTTCTTGCGTGATGTTTATGCTTAGTTGAAAATGCTCGATTAAATTTCTTTCGAGCCTTAATTCTAATTAGTAGTTGTTTCGATCCGTTTGGTAGAATGCGATCCCGATCCTCGCTTTCCTTTAATTTAGCGTAACTTCTCTTTTTCTTTTGTCACCATAACCACCCTATCACCTTTTCATTTATTTATTTTACACTTTTATTCCTGAAGTAATTAAAATAATTAACATCTAAAATTTAATCACTCCCTGTGGATTTCTTACGATACCCGACTTACCGCTGTGCTTGCTTGTCAAGTGTAGTAGTAGCTTAGGTTTTCTTTTGTATCGCGGCGGCGAAACATACGACGATTGTGTCCTCACACGAACACACTTTTACCGCTCGATCAAAAATGGTGCCGTTGCCGAGGAGTGTGTTTTAGATAGTAATTGTTTTATTATTTCGTAGTATTTTTCCTTTTGTATTTGTATTCTTTGTTTTAACCTTTTTTGCAGGATTTGCATACTTTGAGCGCTAAGAAACTTTGATTCGCGGTTGCTCACTTTATTTCTTGGATTCTCCATCTTTCAACAACAAGGTAATCATGTCCTATTATTATAGTTATTACGGTTATTCTAATGATTCTTACATTGGGGATAGTTTTCAAGTTTTCCATTTTGAAGATTTTCTTGAAAATGAAAGACTTGAAAACATGTATCGCAATGAAAATCGTTAGTGGGAGCTTGAGTTGGATTCATTATTCGAATCCAATGACGATTTTCATTTCATTACTTTCGAAGACGAGTTTCAACCAAATGAGGAGTCGGAGGCTCTTGAGCCGAGGAAGCCTACTTTGGAAGAAACTTTGCTTCTTTACTCCCAAGGTTTGGAAAGCCTAAATGGTGCTGGAATGAGACTTGGAGCACTTTGCGATGAGATGAATTCTTATGCCCAAAACAACGAGGAGGTGGAAACTTGTGTTTCACCTCAAATTTTCAAAGAATTTCTCATCGAATGTGAATCTCTCTCCCCTGAAATTCAATCTCCTTCCGACGATATGTCGATTGAGATTGAATTTGTTTCATCACCATATACGTTTTCCATCATTGAACCATTAGAATTACCGGTTGATTCCTATGAGTCGGTAGAAACTTTTAAAACTTCTACACTTTTTGCTGACGAGGACTCTTTACCGGACTTGTTTTCGATGGATCCTATCCCCGTGTGTGCACTATCTCCCATTCCACTTGAAAAATCTTTGGGAGATGAGTCGATTTTTCTTGGATCTCTAGTGTACCTTTCCCCCTTGTTATCCAAATCCCCCATTGTCCGCCCCAAAATTTCAAATTGGCGATGGTTCACTTTTTTCACCACCCACATGCCTTCCGTTGTTCAAATGGAATTCATATCTTCCGGGAGGCATGTTCACTTTGGAGGGTCCACCGTTGATCTTTCAAAGTCAAATCCCTTTTTGGGTGGACCCTCAACTATTTAGACTTCTAGTGTATAATTAGTGTGAAGTCTAAATAGTAGGTTGTAAATAATTAGCTTTTTAATTTTCTTTCTTTCCTATTTTTTTTTCCTTTTTAATTTAGTCTAGTGTAATTAGTTAACTTTTTGTTATTTGTTTTTGCTATGCTCGGTACTAACTTGTTTTGTAGATTCCTTTGGACTCGTGCTTATGGAGATCGCTCCAATTTTGGGTAATATCGTTATTTCCTCTCTTTGTGTTGTGTTCTTAATGCGCATTGAGGACAATGCAACATTTAATTTAGGGGGTGTAGGATATTCTATCCATTTCATGTGTAGTCCATGAATTTGCTCACATTTAGTTACTAAGTATGCCTTTTTGTGAAAAATTTGAAAAATTTTCAAAAATATTTTCTTTCTTTTTTCTCCTTTGTTGGGCATTTTGCCTTGTTTTCGATGATAAATTTCAATAATTGCCCGATCCAATATACAACTCAATGATGCATGTTCTCGATTTTAGAAGTTATTAGACTTTAGTCCTCAAATCATTGATTTTGTGAATAACTTCATGAATTAAACTTTATCCCATGAGCATATGCACTTTCCTGGTTCTATTGATTTGGTTTAAGATTTTTATAACGCGATAATCTTTTGTTGCATTGTATATACTTACACCGAGTAAGCTTTGTACCTTTCGTCGTTTGTGAGTGTTGTACACTATTCTTTTCTCATTGAAAACGTTGAATTCGTTGGTAATCTCTCTATTCTTTCACTTGACTGTTCATTAATTTAGTTCATACTTGAAATGTGTTACTTGATCATGATTTTCATATATTATTTTGACTTGAGAATTGCGTAAACTTTGTGAAATGATCATAGGCAATCTTTGATATATCACCCATATTAGCCTTGACCTCACCCTTATATGCTTTCCCTCGTTAACCCCTTTGAGCCTAAATATTAGCCTTTCGTTTCATAACCCCCTTCCCATAACCAACTCTAAATTGGAGTTTTATACCATACATACACTTTCCATACCTTTGTTTGGAATGTTACTTGGGATTGAATGATGTTGTTATGATGTCGGTTGCAATTTAGGCATATGAGAGTTTGAAAAGTAAAGAAAAGAAAGTAGTGAAAAAGTGAAGAAAAAGAGAAAGCAAAAAGAAAAAGAAAACAAAAACAAGAAGATAAAAAGAAGAAAAGAAAAAGAAAGAGAAAGTTGTTTATAGTGTTTGTAGTGTTTCAATAAACTTTGATTACTCTCCCCGATGATATATCTAATGCCGTTTTGGAACTTGTTTTTCCAATTTTGTTATTGCACGCATTCTTCCATTATCCCGAGTTTTCATCCCGAACACTTTGAATCCGTACATACATTCCTTCATTTCGTACCCTAGCCTATCCTACATTACAACCCTATTACAAGTCCTATGTGATCTTAGGGTGCATTTAATTTAAAAGTCAAAATAGTTTTGATAATTTGTGAAAATGCATTTCGCCTCTTTTAGTGTGCGGTATCCTTTCATTGAGATTACAGTTTTTTATTTTATATATAGCGTTCTTCTTCTGTAACATGTGCGTGGCCTAGTTTCCATTTACATTTACTCTTTATGCCCGCATGTCCCGTGTATTACCTCCCTTTTCAGAGTGATTTCATTTGTTGAGCGTAATGCCCGTGAGGATTGAATGTATGCTTGCTTTGATTAGTATCCGGTTTATATAAGTTTTTCACCAAATCACACTATGCATGTGCTTTCCCCCCTCCCACTTTTAAAGTTTCAATTCTATGAGGTGCATTCAACTTGTTAATAACAACGAACTTTTGTTTGAATTCGTTCAATATGCTAATAACATGTTTGAAATCTTTTTCGTTGTTGTTGAGTTTGTCGCATGTTGGGTTGGGCATATTTTGAGGAAACTGTATGATGTTTGTGGGTTTCATCACTGAAAACCCTCACGAGACGACACTCGTCCACTAGGGTAACCTAGGGGTTTAACGACTTATTGCATATGCAAAATGCAATCGTTCGCCCGCGAAAGTGGCCTTATCTTTTTATTGCTTTTATACCATACTTTTGTACTCTCTCATGTGTTGGTTTACTTGTTCTTCTTGTTGCATCCTATTTCATCACTAGGGACTAGCAATGTGTAAGCTAGGGGGTGTGATAAGGCGGAAATATTGCGTATTTCACCTGTTAACCTACGCGTTATTAGTCCCCTCGGGTATCTTAATCCATATATTTATGCTCGTTAACCAGACAACCTCGGATTTCTATGTTAACATGTTTTACAGGGGTTAATTGAGCTTTTGTAGGTATTTGGATGCTTAGTATGAAGTTCAGATACATTCCGCTCGATTTCCGTACACTATCGCACGTTCGGGGGCATTTTAGTCTTTTCACAGCTTGGGTACCTGGCCCGACATCTCACGGAAGTTATATCCCTCCTCGCTAGCTTCACGTGGCCACGAACGGTGCGCGATTCCGATACATAACGAAGAAGTTATGGCGTTTCTTGCGGAGGAAATACAAGAAAGCAAAAGAGGAGAAGGAGAAGGAAGAAAAGAAGCAGGGGCTGCTGCTACATTATTCTGCCCTGCTTGATCGATCGATCGACGCTTTTGGTCGATCGATCGACCTTTCAGGATTGTCGAAATTTTTCCCTTGATCGATCGATCGACCAAAGGGGTCGATCTATCGATCCCCTGTTTTTCTGCAGATATTTTTCTTTTCATTTCTTTCTTCTTTTCTTTTATTCTAACTTACTATATAAGCCAAATTTTGGTCTTGTAATAAGAGACCAGCCCTTATACGATTTTAGCTTAGTTTAGTTAGGGTTGGAGGGTTTTTTCTTGGTTCTTCTTCAATCTCTCTTGGATTGACACACTTATTGGTTGTAAGATTGACTATTCATCTTCCCTCTCCTTTAATCTAGTTGCATTTCATTCTTTCCTTGCTTTCTAGATAATTTCCATGCTTTGTAATTAGGTTTTCAAGCTTTATTTCTTGCTTTCTTAGTTAATTTAGTTTAAATTAGTTTATTGCTTTGTTTAATTGAAACCGCGCGTATCAAAGTTGGATTGTTAAGCGTTTATCTTACTTTGTCACGCAACGTTAGAGTTTATAGCGACAATCCGAGTTTAATCCGCGTGTGATCATTTTTTAGTTAAATGTTTTATCTCGCAACTTTGGGTTAAATTCCTTCTTGCGTGATGTTTATGCTTAGTTGAAAATGCTCGATTAAATTGCTTTCGAGCCTTAATTCTAATTAGTAGTTGTTTCGATCCGTTTGGTAGAATGCGATCCCGATCCTCGCTTTCCTTTAATTGAGCGTAACTTCTCTTTTTCTTTTGTCACCATAACCACCCTATCACCTTTTCATTTATTTATTTTACACTTTTATTCCTGAAGTAATTAAAACAATTAACATCTAAGATTTAATCACTCCCTGTGTATTTCTTACGATACCCGACTTACCACTATGCTTGCTTGTCAAGTGTAGTAGTAGCTTAGGTTTTCTTTTGTATCGCGGCGGTGAAACACACGACGATTATGTCCTCACACGAACACACTTTTACCGCTCGATCAGGTATTAAAGAAAATTTGCGACATCATTTTCAAAAAGCAAAACATTCAGTTAAAAAAAATGCCGCGACGTCGTTTCGATGAAGGAATACCAAAACCAGTTTCGGTTTTGCAGAATTCCGTGGGAGGTAAAAATCGTGACCAGCTATATGCTACGGTCCAATCGCTAGCACATGTGATAGGCCAACTGTTAAAGGCACAAAGTCATGGGATAAGTCCAATCAGCCAAAAGGACAAAAACGCCAACAACTTTTGTATATGGGGTCACATCGTCAACTTGCACTTTTACAAAACAAACAGCTAAGGCATGTAAACATATAAGCATACCATCCTCATATAATGAGGCATACAGACATATGAAGCACATATATACTATATATAATAAAAGACACGCCAACAGGTATAAGGCATGGGCTGTGGTCAAATCATATTGTAATACCCCGCCTAAAATAATAACGGGTGGCCAGCCCTATACTATATTAAATCAGGAATTCCAGATGGTCCAGTCTCAACATCAACTGTCGGTACTATATAATATAGGACTAACTACCCGAAATCACATAAGCAAGATGTTATAAAAAGTAAAACATGTAACATAACACAACCCAACACTACAAAATTTCTAATAAATAAGAGAGATGCAAGAAAGAACTATAAGAAGTGAAAGGAATTACTATACATGAATATTCCATAAATAAATAAACCCGAATAAGCTGTCGGGTCACAGCAAATACAATATCTGAAGGGAATAAATATAAACATGTAAGTAATTGTCCCTTGGGTACAAACCCGAGATACAACATGAATCCTACCTAGAATTTTAGAGAAGTAGGAAGCGGCTACATGAAACAATCCCGCAACAGTCCGCGCCTGTCACGGCTCCCGAGACTCTGTATAGAAGGTCATCCGGCATCCATGCGGTAGGATACCTGTGGAAATATATATATGTATATACAAGAAGGAGGGAGAAGTAAACGGGTCAGAGCCCCGAATGTGTAAAATATTTAGCAAGTGTGTTAACCGTGCATAATAAATACCGGTGTACTTAATTTCATAATAAGTGAGACCGCACTCTCGTGGAATCCCAACTCACCTCTCATCTAAAGGCGCGCACCTATTCGCGTCCTCAAATTTTAGTTAAATTACCCCCATTGATTTTAGGACAACCTAACTTATCATATGTATAGCCTATACCCACGAGAGCTACCTTCCCATCATAATCTAAGGATCCACCCATTTCTAATCCTATTAGATTATGATTACGACAATTATGCCATAAAAGGCCTAATGAATTCCGATTAATAATCTTATGAATTATAATTACCATAACTCCTAAAACATTACCCCTATACATGTACGTAGATATATATATATATCTATATAGGCTAAAAACGTAAGAATGAATATACATAATAATATGCACATGGAATATTGGCAAGACTTCTCTCTAATCCCAAAATTGTACTACGTTTCGTACGTGGGGAGTCTCGCAAAGCGAAATCCAAACAAGGAACCGCCCCGTTACACTACTCCTGACAAGGTCAAGACCAGAGATCCGTGATGCCACCAATGGAATTACTTCTCTCAAATCTCGACATGGCACTGCGTTTCGTGCGTGAGGTGTCTCGCAAAGCGAAATCCAAACAAGGAACCACCTCGTTACACTACTCCTGGGCAATGTCGATCCTAGAGATCCATAATCCTCAACATACAAGTAAATACTACCATTATTACTAACTATAACTACTAAAGAAAGAAAGAAGAAAAGAAAAAGAAAACAAATAAAATAAAATAAAAGAACCTCCAATAATATCCTTGGGATGATGTAACCGAAATAATATCTTATGTGCGATACATCAACCCCCATCAGTCTTGTACACCATTATCATCTAAGATGTACTTCATAAAAGTCCATATCCTTTCATCTATAGGATATATATAAATATATATATATATATATATAGGTATTTATTTCTAACCGTATATATATATATCATCATCAATCCAATAGCCAAGTGTACATACTACATATGATGTACAAGGCCATGCACATAATATACCCGGCTATATATATCGCCGATAAACTGCATCAGTGCTATCATCTTCCCAGTGCCCGGCTCACGTAGCAATACTGGGGCCACCGTTGTGGGACTAAACGACACCCATCTTGTGGTAAACACACGCACACGACGTCCCGGGAAGCGGTCATAGTTCCAACCGGCAATGAGACGAAACATACCCACCACGTCTCATCCCAAAAATATATATCTATATGTATAATAATCACAAGGGACGACTATGACCTGGGGAATATCCACACCCTGCATTATAAGCCAGGATGCTCACCCTCTACGCGCGCAACTTCCCAATGATAGCATGAGCGGGGTATGCTTAACCAAATAAGTATATGTATTATTCACATGCACAATAGATATACATCCATATGATCCAATTATAGGATCAAATAGTAAACCACCATATACGGTTTAAGTATCCATACCATGTATGTTCATAACATAAATATATCCATACATTTATATACATACGGATATATATCAACACATATACACATATCCTTATATCTATATATGATAAACTAATTCTCGTTCATATGCATAAGATATATATATATATATATATATACCTGGCTATAAGTATACATAGTCCTCAATATACAAGCCGTCACCACAATTCCTTTAATATACCTCAATACGTGAATATAATCCCATACTTGAAACATATTCGATCATTTTCCTATGATGAATAGTCTCCCAAACCATATGTATATATCTATACCTATATATATTCAACATTAGGGCTATCACCCAAAAGTTTGCGTAGGAATCCTTCACTACACATATCACCTATATCTCCGAGTACATTAAAGAATCTAGTAATCATTTGACTATCGGTATACATATAACTAATAGTCTATCAGCCTCAAGCTCATTCTTTAAATCATCAAATAATCTCATTTCCCTCGATTTCGACTATGGTTCGGTCACTTTTGTGAATACCCTAATCTAAGATCTCTCTAAGAGTTCTTAGCCTCACCTCACATCTACACTTACTTTTAATCTACAATTAGGATTCCCAATCCCAAAGGGTTTTCCCCCAAAACCTCTATACATAACTCCAAATACATACATGGATACATTTCTCCCAAATTACCCTAAGGAGCCCCCAAAACTCTAAAGTGTGAGAAACTCCTTATGTGTCTCCAAGAACATATCTCTTTCATCATAAGAGAAGGCCCCAAATCAATAAACCCAACCAAAAAGGGTTTGAAATCACTATGGAGAAAATACTTCAAAATGCCCTGTTTCCGAATCGATTCGGCCCTGTTCCGAATCGATTCGGACTAGCGAATCGATTCGGACTCCAAGGCAAATCGATTCGGGTCCAAAGACCTAGGCTTCTGCAATAGGCCGAATCGATTCGGCTTGGGTCCGAATCGATTCGGTCAATGCAGACCTGCCAATTTCACCAAACCGAATCGATTCGCTTGAGGGGGCGAATCGATTTGGACCTGCAATTTTTGAAGGGTTCATCTGTTTCTTCAAAACCCATGAATTTAAAACCCTAATTTTCCATTTCTAACCCCTAAACCTTCAACAATTTATGATTTCAAGCCCATTAATCAACCCAAAGTTGATTCCAACCATTTCTATTCCATTAAATCCATATTTAATCATTGATTTCAAGATTAAACCTAAAAATCTAGGTTTTGACATTAATACCCAAAAACCATTTCTTTAACCCACAAATTAGGAAATGAAATACACAAATAGCTATTTAGCAAGATTAAACACTTGCCTCAGATTTGTAGAGGTTGGATCATCCTCGATGTTGCGGTTGGGCCGGAAATCCCAAGCTTTTTCTTCCTCTCTCTCTCTTCTTTTCCTTCTTCTTCTTTCCCTTTTCTTTCTCTCTTTCTCTCAAATGAGAAATGGCTTCATCCGTAAGCCTCCAACCTTTTAAAACAAAATGCCAGTTTTAAATGTTAATACACACTTTAAATGACTCGTTGACTCCAATTCAAGTCAAAACAACTTAAAAACATTCCGGAGCCGAAATAAGACCCAATGACAGTCATTTTGACTATCTCGACCCTTCCGGGATCAATGGTACCCTCAAAAATATCATCCGGAATACTTTAAAACATCCTCTATTTTTGGAATTAAATTCCCAAATTTTAAAATTCTCCAATTTAATTAAATTTAATTTTCCCAAAATTAAATCTCTCAGTCTCCAAAGTCGTGGGGTGTTACAATCTTCCCCCCTTACAGAAATTTCGTCCGCGAAATTTAAGATGAGCCTAGGACCTCAATATCATCTAGTCCTTATATCAATCCTCAAGATCACTTTGCCAATCCTTTCTAGTTCTCACGTCGAACTACATAGATCCTTACCGATCCCTAAAATCAACTAGCTACCCAGGGCGCCCATACACCCTGTACCCAAGTTTCTACTCGTGAAATCTTAGTCAGGCTCCATTAGCCTCAAATTGTAAGATAACCCTCGGTAACATAATCTATAACAATATACTAAATATATAAGAGTTTGAAAATTTCCACTGGTTGAACTCTCCTCAATTCCTGACGCTAGCCACCTTCGTGCGGGGGAGGTCTCGCAAGCGAAATCCAAACAAGGAACCCTCCCAATACACTACTGTGTAGCTAGGTCGGGGATTGAGATTAGTTGAACCAGGGTTAAGGTTTTAGAAAAATATTTTTCATATTTTAGATATTGCACGAGGGCCTATACAAATAATACGATATAAATATATTCCGCGTCTTTCGACACGCCAAACAAACACCTTATGTTTAGAACACAAGGTCTCAACAAATACAATGCTCTAGCCAATATCTAGTTCTCAAAACTAGCACAACTATGAGCTAAATTATCCGCTCACATACCCCTACTAAAATTTAAATCTCACAACTCTAAAACTCTTTTACATACATTAACGTCTTTCCACAATATAAGTCTCCCTTCTTAGGCGCACTATAATCACATGTCCTACCTACCCATAAGACAATAGTCTTATAGTCACTATTCAGCGAACCTTAACATTCCTCACCTCCGGAATTCAATGTTATAACTCTCGACGTTCCCGGTATCTCACAAAGTATGACTTAAACCCAAAGAAAGGTATTCTACCTTATACTTCCATAATCTAATGGTTTCACCTAATCCAAGGATCTCAATTCAAGACCCTTTACTCCTTCCAGGAAAAATCATTTTCCCTAAGCCTATTTCTTCACAAGAGAAACATCTTCTTCAAAATCCTTCCTAACCATTTTGAAGGATATACACGATGGCAACAACCAAAAACTCCCTCAGTCCTACACAACGAAACTGAGTCTCCAAATTTCTCACTCCCACTTCCCAGAAGGCAATACTCCCAATATTAGGACAACTCCACCTACCTCACATCGGTAAGAGTCACCAAAACCAGGTTTCCTAACTAAGGTTAACAGATTCTCAATCTAAACCTCCCAAGGACTACACTAAAAGCCTCACCTCGGACTTTCCTTACCAAGACCAAGATTCGCCATTCGAGTAAATTTCCTTTATTACTCAACTGCCGATAAATCACCTCGAACCACAGCTAGAAATTTCCTCAATATCTCCTCCAGAATCGGGGAAAACAACTACCCCCGATCAACGCGTACCCAAAATATGCTATGGGTTCCGTACTTCTAAACCTATTCTTTCCTAGACGCCAAAATCTAGGTGACGTCTGAAATGAAACAAGAGCAATTGTTATCAGAACGTCAATCAAGTGAATACACTTCACAGAAGAAAGCAACGCAGTGAACACAACGTCCTATTTGTAGGGCTTTATGTCAAGAACGTTAACGGAAGAATCCATAACTCGCACAGATCCTAAGGACTCTAGAACCTGATGCTCTGATACCATCTGTAACACCCCGCCTAAAATAATAACGGGTGGCCAGCCCTATACTATATTAAATCAGGAATTCCAGATGGTCCAGTCTCAACATCAACTGTCGGTACTATATAATATAGGACTAACTACCCGAAATCACATAAGCAAGATGTTATAAAAAGTAAAACATGTAACATAACACAACCCAACACTACAAAATTTCTAATAAATAAGAGAGATGCAAGAAAGAACTATAATAAGTGAAAGGAATTACTATACATGAATATTCCATAAATAAATAAACCCGAATAAGCTGTCGGGTCACAGCAAATACAATATCTGAAGGGAATAAATATAAACATGTAAGTAATTGTCCCTTGGGTACAAACCCGAGATACAACATGAATCCTACCTAGAATTTTAGAGAAGTAGGAAGCGGCTACATGAAACAATCCCGCAACAGTCTGCGCCTGTCACGGCTCCCGAGACTCTGTATAGAAGGTCATCCGGCATCCATGCGGTAGGATACCTGTGGAAATATATATATGTATATACAAGAAGGAGGGAGAAGTAAACGGGTCAGAGCCCCGAATGTGTAAAATATTTAGCAAGTGTGTTAACCGTGCATAATAAATACCGGTGTACTTAATTTCATAATAAGTGAGACCGCACTCTCGTGGAATCCCAACTCACCTCTCATCTAAAGGCGCGCACTTATTCGCGTCCTCAAATTTTAGTTAAATTACCCCCATTGATTTTAGGACAACCTAACTTATCATAGGCCTAGCCTATACCCACGAGAGCTACCTTCCCGTCATAATCTAAGGATCCACCCATTTCTAATCCTATTAGATTATGATTACGACAATTATGCCATAAAAGGCCTAAAGAATTTCGATTAATAATCTTATGAATTATAATTACCATAACTCCTAAAACATTACCCCTATACATGTACGTAGATATATATATATATATCTATATAGGCTAAAAACGTAAGAATGAATATACATAATAATATGCACATGGAATATTGGCAAGACTTCTCTCTAATCCCAAAATTGTACTACGTTTCGTGCGTGGGGAGTCTCGCAAAGCGAAATCCAAACAAGGAACCGCCCCATTACACTACTCCTGACAAGGTCAAGACCAGAGATCCGTGATGCCACCAATGGAATTACTTCTCTCAAATCTCGACATGGCACTGCGTTTCGTGCGTGAGGTGTCTCGCAAAGCGAAATCCAAACAAGGAACCACCTCGTTACACTACTCCTGGGCAATGTCGATCCTAGAGATCCATAATCCTCAACATACAAGTAAATACTACCATTATTACTAACTATAACTACTAAAGAAAGAAAGAAGAAAAGAAAAAGAAAACAAATAAAATAAAATAAAAGAACCTCCAATAATATCCTTGGGATGATGTAACCGAAATAATACCTTATGTGCGATACATCAACCCCCATCAGTCTAGTACACCATTATCATCTAAGATGTACTTCATAAAAGTCCATATCCTTTCATCTATAGGATATATATAAATATATATATATATATATATATATATATATATATATATATATATATAGGTATTTATTTCTAACCGTATATATATATATATCATCATCAATCCAATAGCCAAGTGTACATACTACATATGATGTACAAGGCCATGCACATAATATACCCAGCTATATATATCGCCGATAAACTGCATCAGTGCTATCATCTTCCCAGTGCCCGGCTCACGTAGCAATACTGGGGCCACCGTTGTGGGACTAAACGACACCCATATTGTGGTAAACACACGCACACGACGTCCCGGGAAGCGGTCATAGTTCCAACCGGCAATGAGACGAAACATACCCACCACGTCTCATCCCAAAAATATATATCTATATGTATAATAATCACAAGGGACGACTATGACCTGGGGAATATCCACACCCTGCATTATAATCCAGGATGCTCACCCACTACGCGCGCAACTTCCCAATGATAGCATGAGCGGGGTATGCTTAACCAAATAAGTATATGTATTATTCACATGCACAATATATATACATCCATATGATCCAATTATAGGATCAAATAGTAAACCACCATATACGGTTTAAGTATCCATACCATGTATGTTCATAACATAAATATATCCATACATTTATATACATACGGATATATATCAACACATATACACATATCCTTATATCTATATATGATAAACTAATTCTCGTTCATATGCATAAGATATATATATATATATATATATATATATATATATATATATATATATATATATATATATATATATATATATATATACCTGGCTATAAGTATACATAGTCCTCAATATACAAGCCGTCACCACAATTACTTTAATATACCTCAATACGTGAATATAATCCCATACTTGAAACATATTCGATCATTTTCCTATGATGAATAGTCTCCCAAACCATATGTATATATCTATACCTATATATATTCAACATTAGGGCTATCACCCAAAAGTTTGCGTAGGAATCCTTCACTACACATATCACCTATATCTCCGAGTACATTAAAGAATCTAGTAATCATTTGACTATCGGTATACATATAACTAATAGTCTATCAGCCTCAAGCTCATTCTTTAAATCATCAAATAATCTCATTTCCCTCGATTTCGACTATGGTTCGGTCACTTTTGTGAATACCCTAATCTAAGATCTCTCTAAGAGTTCTTAGCCTCACCTCACATCTACACTTACTTTTAATCTACAATTAGGATTCCCAATCCCAAAGGGTTTTCCCCCAAAACCTCTATACATAACTCCAAATACATACATGGATACATTTCTCCCAAATTACCCTAAGGAGCCCCCAAAACTCTAAAGTGTGAGAAACTCCTTATGTGTCTCCAAGAACATATCTCTTTCATCATAAGAGAAGGCCCCAAATCAATAAACCCAACCAAAAAGGGTTTGAAATCACTATGGAGAAAATACTTCAAAATGCCCTGATTCTGAATCGATTCGGCCCTGTTCCGAATCGATTCGGACTAGCGAATCGATTCGGACTAGCGAATCGATTCGGCCTCCAAGGCAAATCGATTCGGGTCCAAAGACCTGGGCTTCTGCAATAGGCCGAATCGATTCGGCTTGGGTCCGAATCGATTCGGTCAATGCAGACCTGCCAATTTCACCAAACCGAATCGATTCGCTTGAGGGGGCGAATCGATTCGGACCTGCAATTTTTGAAGGGTTCATCTGTTTCTTCAAAACCCACGAATTTAAAACCCTAATATTCCATTTCTAACCCCTAAACCTTCAACAATTTATGATTTCAAGCCCATTAATCAACCCAAAGTTGATTCCAACCATTTCTATTCCATTAAATCCATATTTAATCATTGATTTCAAGATTAAACCTAAAAATATAGGTTTTGACATTAATACCCAAAAACCATTTCTTTAACCCACAAATTAGGAAATGAAATACACAAATAGCTATTTAGCAAGATTAAACACTTGCCTCAGATTTGTAGAGGTTGGATCATCCTCGATGTTGCGGTTGGGCCGGAAATCCCAAGATTTTTCTTCCTCTCTCTCTCTTCTTTTCCTTCTTCTTCTTTCCCTTTTCTTTCTCTCTTTCTCTCAAATGAGAAATGGCTTCATCCGTAAGCCTCCAACCTTTTAAAACAAAATCCCAGTTTTAAATGTTAATACACACTTTAAATGACTCGTTGACTCCAATTCAAGTCAAAACAACTTAAAAACATTCTGGAGCCGAAATAAGACCCAATGACAGTCATTTTGACTATCTCGACCCTTTCGGGATCAATGGTACCCTCAAAAATATCATCCGGAATACTTTAAAACATCCTCTATTTTTGGACTTAAATTCCCAAATTTTAAAATTCTCCAATTTAATTAAATTTAATTTTCCCAAAATTAAATCTCTCAGTCTCCAAAGTCGTGGGGTGTTACACATATATGGACAACAGTTATGGCAAGGGAGGGTAGCACACATGCAGGAGTGACATGATATATGTATATATATATACACGTATAAATCGTGTAAGACCACGCATGCCAACAATCAAGGCAACTACACATGCTATTAGTTTTAATAACAGTAGATAAGACCACACGCAAATAATATGTAGTACTATACACGCATGTATACACTTGCAAATATACTATAAAAAACATTTCTTTTTAACTTAAAAAAATTATTTCTGTAAATTTTATTAAAAAAATATTTAGTGACAACATTATTTTCCAAGAAATATTTTTCTTATAAAAATTTCAAATAAAGTTTTTGAACTCAAAAAGAATTTTATTATGACATAACCCGACACTATCATGAGATATGATAAACAAAATGCAAATGCAACGTGGTGTCGTGTCCTACGTGACAAAAAATTCCTATGAGCCATAGAAAATGAGAATTACCTTTTTCTGAGACGACGGACTGAATTGAGTGCTCATTTGATGTAGATGAACAAGAAGAGCTTGGTGTCGATAGGGGGACAAGCAATCCTAATTACAAAAATATTTTGTCAAAATTTACGTCCAACTAGATGAAGTCCTACATAGCTAAAGCACGAAAAGCAAACCCTAGGAGTGCTCTATATAGGACCTTCACCCAAGAGGGGATAAGATGTACCGGGATATGAGGTGATAATATTGGTGGAGAGGAATGAAGAAGGGTATCTCCGAGTTTGTTTTGAAGTGTGCCACTTGTCAATTAGTGAGGACAGACCATCAGAGACCGGGAGGATTACTACAACCGTTAGAAATCCCTATGTGGAAATGGGAGAGCATTTCCATGGATTTCATTACAGGGCTACCTACATCACAGAAAGGTCACGATTCCATATGGGTGATTGTGCATCGGTTGACCAAGGTGGCTCATTTTTTGCCAGTTCGGACAGACTCTACTACGGGGTAGTATGCTCAGATTTTCGTTACCGAGATAGTGAGACTCCACGGGGTGCCCCTTGATATTGTGTTCGATCGAGATAAGATTTTTGTGTCCATATTTTGTGAGAGTTTTGAGTAGGCCATGGGTACGGATTTACGGTTAAGTTCAGCCTATCACCTGCAGACAGACGGGCAGATAGATCGAACAAATCAGATGTTGGAGGACATGTTGCGGATGTATGTCCTAGATTTTGGAGGGGGATGGGAACAGTACCTTCCTCTGGTGGAGTTTACTTATAATAACTCCTACCAATTTATGATTGGCATGGCTCCATTTGAGGCATTATATGGCAGACCCTGTCGTTTTCCAGCATGTTAGCTTGAAGTGGGGGACAATAAGTTACTTGGTCCGGAGGTAATTCAGGACACCTCGGCTAAGGTTGAGTTGATACGGAGTCGCATTCGGATTGCTTCGGACCAACATAAGAGATATGCCGATGCCAAAAGATTTTTTAGAGAGTTCAGTGTTAGGGATCAGGTGCTGTTGCGAGTATCTCCTATGAAGGGGGTAATGCGGTTTAAGAAGAAAGGGAAGTTAGCGCCGAGGTATGTGGGGCCATTCCTTATTATTAAGCGAATTGGTCTAGTATCTTATCGACTTGGATTATCGGAGCAGTACTTGCATAGGATTTATGATGTGTTCCACATTTCCTCACTGAGGAAATATCTTTGGGATGATTTAGCCCACACCCACTTTGCATTGGATGAGATTGATCTTCAGCCTGATAATTCCTATGAGGAGGGACCAGTAGCTATTCTAGACTGTAGTGAGAAGAAGATGAGGTCAAAGATAGTGTCGTTAGTACGAGTGCAGTGGTGGCATCATAATGTAGAGGAATCTACCTGGGAACGCGAGGATGACATTCGGGAAAAGTATCCAGAGTTATTTCCACCAGGTATACCTTGATTTAGCCTTTTTTCGGATTTTGGGATGAAATTATGTTATTAGGGGGGAAGTATGTAATACCCCGTATTTTTGTGGAATTTTATTTTAATTATGGAATTTGAATTAATTGATATAAATAGAGAAATTTGACTATTAATTAATCTGGATTTAATGGTAATAATTACTAGCGCGATAATAGTTACTATTTATCGAAAATAATAATGTGGAATATTACTTAGCGAGTAAAGTAATATATGAATATGGGAATTTTATTTTGGCTGGGAGTGAAATATACGACAGTTACAACACACTTAGTTGGGATGCACGTGTGAGTCATGTCAGTATTATTTTATTGAGTTAAGAAGGACAATTTATTTTTAAGTAACCTGTATGGTTGTTTTGAGCACACCAGTGTGTTCGAAAGGTCGAAATATTCAGAAAACACTAGTCAGGTGTTTCATTTGGATTCTAGGGCATTTTAGCCCAAAACGACACCCCGAAGGGGTATTTTGGTCTTTTAGGATTTTTGGGAAATTAAATGGACGAAAATAGGAATTAAAAAGAAAAAGGAACGTGGGCATTAGGTTATCCGAGAGTTTCTAACCCACGAGAGAGAAAGAGAGAAACTAAGAGGGAGAAGAAGAAGGAGACATAGAGAATGGGCTAAGGATTCAAGTTCTCCCACCAAAAATCACACCAACGTGTAGATCGCGACGAGAGGATCATCCCCATACCAACCTCATTCAATGATTCAGTGGTTCACGAAAAGGCAAGTGATTATCTTGCTATACTGTTAGAGCATATATGATTCATTTTGTTAGAATTTGATAAATTAACATTAATACTATGAGTTTGAGATTGAATCGACATTAAATTGTAAAATTGGAAGGTAGGTCTGCATGTAGATGAATAACCCTATTCCGATGATGATAAATCTGGGAATTTTAGGTTAGAATCACAATATATAATTGGGAGTTATGAATGATTTTTAATGGTGGGTTTATTTTAAGGGGCTCTTATAGATTTACGAATTAACTTAGATTCCCTTTGATTACATAAGGATTTATCATTTAAATTATGTTAGAAAGTACCGTATGATGATTAGGAAGAGTTTAGAATCATTGATTGGGAGTTGGGATGAATTTTAGATGAATTTGGATGAGAAAAATATTGGAAAAACAAATTTTGGATGAAAAGGGGAACCCTGGAAGTTTTCGTTCGAAGACCTGCCCAGGTCATTCAAACGAGAATTCCAACGAGATTTTTTTACTTCGTTCGAAGTGAGAATTTTGTTCGAACGACCTCGTTCAAACGAGAAAATCCTAGAATTCTAACGAGATTTCAGAACACCTATTTTTGGCCCAGATAAGTTAGAGCCTTTCTAGGTGGGTCCAAGAGAGAGAAATTAACCTACACTACCATCGAATGACTTAAATTCCTAGTTAGTAATGAGTTGAGAGAGAGACTATTCATTGGGATATAGTGGGGTAATGGAGCCTTAAAGAAAAGGTATATGCTAGAGAGATAAGTGGAAGTGTTGAAATAATGTGAATAGTAGAGACGATTATACTATCTATAAACTCGAGAAATTGGGTTGCTGGAATACCTAGTGTATATATATTAAGATGTGTGTATGATGGTTGAATAAATTATTATGTGTATACATACCTACGCTACATGCTATTGAGCGGAGGTTGCGCATTATGGACAATCATGCCTTGAGGAGCCTTCGGGTGGAATATTGATTGGTATCACTAGAGCATAGAACCTAGGTACGGGCTATCTATGAGAACGATAGTGATGACGGTTGTATGGTTTCGTAGGTATGTGCGTAGCCCATTGGCTTGGGACTATGTTCGCCTCCAATATATGTGTTTTGTTTTGATAGTTCACGAGAGACTGAACCTTTAGTCCTTTATGCAAATGAGCGATGCAACATGACATGATAGCAGAATATGCAGGCACCGCAGATGTGTCTCGGGGTGCAATATTATATATATATATATATATATATATATATATATATATATATATATATATATATATATATATATATATATACATACATATATGAGATAGAGTGAATATATGTATATAATTGTGTTGATATTTACCGTGTCAATATAGTAGGAAAAATTTATAATGAAATTCGAAATGAATTAAGTAGTGGACACTTAATTGTATTAAACTGAAAATGCTTATTTAAGATAAAGTGGGATTGATTATACGTATTATACATTGCAAGAGAAATAATCCGGGACGCTATCAGACTATGATGGGTTATTGAATAGGAAGGACTAGTAGTATGGGAATATAGTGAGTAGGATTTGTGTATTCGCTAGGCGTGAGCACTAGATGAGAGATGAGCATTCCCAAGTGAGTTCGATAATTTAACATGATATATATATATATATATATATATATATATATATATATATATATATGTTTGTGTGTGTGTGTGTGTGTGTGTGTGTGTGCTAATAGATCATTTTAAGCACGTGTTGATTTCTAAACTATTTTCTACTCGGGCTCTGACCCATTTTCTACAAAATCTCTTTTCTTATCAAATTATTTTAGGTGCTCATCTACAGGGACACTAGGCTTAGGAGTTCCATTCATTTGACGAGTTGTAGCTGCGGGGGAAGCTACAGGACTTTGGTATTAGACACTTCAGAGTCTATCATTCCTTATTTTTGAACATTTACAACAGTTAGACATGTTTTACCTTCCTATTTTCATATTTAGAGATTTGTGATTTAGTTCATTACTCTTATCAGTTGTAGGTTTTATTTTGTTGGACTATTATATTTGACTTTAGGATGGAAGTGTTTACCCCAGTCCCTTTTGTTATGCCATTATTTCATTTCTTATGTGATTGGATTAAATGGTGAATGTTTAGTTATTTTCCTTAAATGGTTTTATAATTAGTTGGAAAGATAAAATTTTGACACCAACCTTTTTAAACATTAGGTGGTTAGTTTTAATAATATAGTTTTTTGCAGTATTGCATAAACTGAACCAACTAGATATTCTGATTTAATTAATAAACGACCGATCACCCGATACTTAATTAGGCGGGGTGTCACACCATAGGGCATACCTTATTTGATTAACTCTTTGACAATTTAAATATCCATGTCATGGGAGTCCCTAGGTTAAATTCGGAGACTCCTTCGGCTGGCTAAGGGACCCCTGTTGGGTCTTCCATAACCCCTAGCATTATTGAACAACTAAATCTTATCATTCGTCAATATTCTCCCGGGAAGGAATTCTTCGATAACTGCCAGTTCCACCTCGTTTGGATATTATCTAAGAATGATAGTTAAGAGGCCATTTGTAAATCACCTCATTCTTTTGATCACTGCTAAAAAATCCTCCTCATCACTCTAACAGAGTAGACAAACTGATAGCTCAAGTTTTTGTATGCAATCCATGAATGGTAAATATCCTTGTTGGGCTATAACTCTCAGATAGATCCCTATGTTCTCTTTGAAGATTAAAAATAAAACCTCTAACCATAGTCCCACATGTCAATATCCTTAAAAAATTATCCCCTTCTACAAAATTCCCATATATAATTTTAATGGACCAAATAATTTTAAAAAAATTCTAGCTGATCTTGTTCTCTTATCCAACATGTAAGCTATCTTGCAAAACTTTCAGGCACAAAAAAATCCTCCGTGGTCTTGCATAACACCAAGGTTCCAAAGAAAAAATGTTGCTCCTTTTTCTTTTTATCTATCACGCATAGCCAGAATAATCCAAATAGTAAAAAAAATATTTGAGCTACCCTTCTTCATGCAAACACCATTTTCACCATATTACCACCAAATTAAAATGCAACAAAATATAGATACATATATGTAAATATAAAAAATGCATACCCTCATTAGAATCTCCATATACTTCAAGTTTTATGAAATTATTTAAAAACTCGAACAGTGACAACCATATCGAATCTAATGGAGATAAAAAAAATAGGAATCAAACATTATATAAAACCGTGAGCATAAAATATATTATGTGTCCATGATGGAGGGATAAATATAGGATTCTACAAATCCATGTTAGTACCAAATACATACAACCATAAATGCATTCCTTCAACATATAAGAAGTAGTTTCATAGTGGATGACATAAACCTTTCCAAAAATTGATCAACCTAAAATCGAGGGCTCTAATACTAGCTGTTGAGAAACCAAGATACACATATAAAATGCGAAAAAAAAATTAATCCCTAAGATGTTTGATTAATCATTCTTTGGAAAGAAACAAGAACTAGGTTTAATCAATAAACTTAGGTTTTCAAGCAAAAAATACCATAACGAATCTTGCTGTGATTCGTAGGAGAATAAAAAGGTTGAAGAAGATAAAGATCTTAATGCCCTCCCAAGGTCTTCGAAAATCTTCATATAACGTTCTAAACATCTTCAATCTTTTAGTATATGATCCATCTAAAGTAGCTCTTATGAGTGGGAACTCTTGCAGATGACACTATGGTGAAATATGAGAGAAATCACCTTCTCTCCCACTACCTCTTCACAAAAACATGAATAGTATTTTTTTATCTCCCTTTCTAACCCTACATAATAAATCACAAACCTAAAACTCTAGCTTACACCAATGTAAATAGGTATAAGTCATGTTCTTAGATTTAACTGGGATTCTAGAGAATTTTGAGCCTATTACTTGAGTATTGGACTATAATAGGAACCCAAGACTAACAATATAGGATTCCAATGAAATATCGTAAATTTCAAATTATATTTACCACAATTTAATTCCATTCTTTATTAAATCATGATTAATTCCACTAAATAATCAAGAATACACTCTGAATTAATTATCTTTAAATCACTCTGAATTAAGAGGTCTTATTTGAAAAGTTAATTATGGTCTATACAATGATTCCCCACTTTAAATGTCTAATAACTGATTCGTCAAATCAATTTCTTTCTAATATATTTCAACCAATATCTAATCAATTTATTGATTCTCAAAATTAACTTATATTCATCCACCGACTGGGTTTTATTGGTGGAAACAAAAAATATAAGTCTATTAACAGTGTATGACAATCCAAGATATCTCCTAGACGCGAATTTCTTCAAATTATGATCTCAAACCTACTAACACAAACATTATTCTACTTGTGGGGATATATTAGCCCAATTTATAATTGGACCTCACCCATAAAAATAAAAGGAATGATTATTCAGGCATTTCAATCCTTATAACCCTCTTAATTAATAATGTATGCACCTTTTTCAAATGGTGTAAGATTACCGAAGTCTGATCTAAATAGCCATTGGAGTTAAATCTGACTAGTATACATGTTCAACACATTTCTAAATGTACAAGTTACAACTCTCTTTTGAACTATTGCATAAGTTCTCGAACCATCATACATGTTCCCATAGTTTTATATAAACCATAAGACTTGTAGATACAACCATACCTCTAGGACGTAAATTACTTACTTATGATGTGAACATATTCAATCGAACTAGAACTGGATTTCAGAACTTCTATGATCAAGACAAATCCAACTCAGTGAAATTCCTCCCAAATTCAATCGCTGATACAATATATTTGATCATAATATAAGGCATTAACATAACCATGGTTCTCATTTCAAGATAAATTGACACACCCTACCCAAAGGTAAACTTCATACATAGTTTTAAGAATAATACCCCAACAGAAATATCATCTTATCATCCTAAATACATCAACAACAACAAAATATGATTAATAAAACTTTTTAATAAATTTTGCAAACTGAAAACAAAAGTACAAAAGTAATCACAGACTAGAGTGTAATATGTCGAATGTAAAAACATTGATACTAATCATATATGACAATGAAATATAAATATCAAAGTAAAATATAATACCACACTCTAAATTCATAAATAAACAAAACAATACAAAATTCAATTAAGAGTAAAGATACATCAATGATAAACCAACAAACAATATCACTTATAGAGACGTGATGACCCCAATCCCCCATAAACTTACCTTTAAAATATAAAAATCTAAGCCTATGATACACTAAGGTGGAAAAAGAGAATCAAAGCATATTATCACTTCAGACAATAAGGAAACTTTTAAGATATACCATGTGGGAAAAGTGTATCAAAGATTTGTATCAACTTATTTCTTTTAATACCCCTTATTTTTGAGTAATTATTTTTATATCAATTTGCCTTGCGGGTTAATTATATAAAATAAAGGAAGTTGGAGTAAATATTATTTTATGTGATTTAAGAGATAATATTTACTGAGTTTTTGCATATTTACTGTTAAGTGAATGTAAATAGCATCATATTATGTTTTATTGCGTCGTTGTGCTTTAAGCGACAGGTATGACTTATATTCCAATTGAATCATTATTGAAAATTAAAATGATGTTGGAACATGAAATAATTTATGTTATCCCGAATGCCAATTTAGAGGGCGTGGTTAGTCCGAAAATAGTCGAAATAGTCAAAATAAGTACCATGTTGTATTTTTGGGTTTCAGGTACTTTTGACTGGGTATGACTTATTATGTGGTTATGAGTCATTTTAATTGTGTAGTAACATTTAAAGATGGAATTTAGTGTTAATGGGAATTTAAGTCTTTCAACCACATTTATTCTCATTATATCTTCTCAACCTAGAGAGAAAGAGAGAGGAAGAGAATTTGGCAGGAAAAGGAAGAGAATTGAAGATTGGAGCATGAATTTGTTTCTACCGAAGGATAATCCGAGGTTACAACCTTAAGGCAAGTTTCTAACTTGTAAATCTATGATTTTGTCGATAAAATTGTATTGATAGTTGTGTATTTGGAAGAATTGAACAAATTGTGGGTTTTGATGAATTTTGGGTGTTTAACCCTTAGATCTTGATGTTTGAAAGAGCTGAGTTGATTATATTGGTTTATTGTTATGTAAAAAGGTTGTGGTGATGTTGTTAGATGACGAGAATGAGAGAACTGGAGGAAAGAATGGTTAGGTATTTAGGTTTGGATTGTTAAAATAGGGGTTTATCCGTGAGATCGGGTGAGCGAGGTCGACCGTGGTCTCATGAGCGGTTGATCGGGCATTGAGGATTGGGATTACTGCATTTCTTCTAAGGCAAAACCTTAGAAGCGGGGTCGACCGGGGGTTTGGGGCCGGTCAACCGGTCCCCTGTTTTTCACCCGAAAACTTTAGTTTTCCTTATCTCATTTCTTTAAGGTTTAGACCTATGAACTTTCTTGCATGAAGTAAAACTAGAGTATTAGAGTCTAGTATATAAGGAATTGAGAACCTTGGTTAGAAATTGAGTGTTGGGGCTTAGTTCGGGAATTGATTAATTAGTTATTAGAAGAAGGTGCGGGTTCTTTTTATGTAGTGATCTAGTCTAGGACTAGGGGGAAGTAGGGTTATATAATTGTGGACTTTTAGACTTGGGATGAGGTAATAGTATACTTGATGGATTATAGGGTTGTTGTTAATTCATGGAGACTAATATGAAGATAATTGAATGTTATGTTTTAGGTCGTTAAACACACATGGCTTCGGATATAATGTAATGTACCTTTTTCTATTGGCATACCTTGTGAATATTGATTTGCATATATTTACCTCTCTAAATTCTATTATTAGGGAAGTTACGCGAATAAGGAGAAGTCCCTTGGCTAGTGAATGCAGGGTGAATATAGTCCTCGACCATAGGACCGATTATTATATTGTGATGTTAGTTTATTCGAAGTGAGGTAATTCCAGGTATGGTTATGACTCACTGTCGAAGGTAAATGGCCGCTCCCCCATGATGCGATTTAGGATGCCCAGGTTGTCTTGGTGATAGGCCCCGGAAGATGATAGCTATTTAGCGGCGCATCTAGTGGGGTGACTCCCGGAAGTATGGTCTTAGAATCATTTTATATTTTGATTATAACTATTCTCACGAAGATGGCATTTTATAAACGGCTAAAGCATTTTTATAAATCAACTGTTTGGAATAAGTTGCTAATGAGAAAATGGACTTGTGAAGTCATATTTTGCAAAACTAAAATGTAAGTTTAGTAAGTTTAAATTGAGTTATTTCTCTTGCATTAATTCATAGTTAAAACCATGTATGATATTGCGCTAGGTTGTGCATTTAGTTAAGAGGTGAGGATTATTCTTAATATAAAGAGAGAAATAGGCTTGTTGATGTTGCTATATATACATAACTGCCATATATTTTATTCTCTTGTATATCATATCAAACTGGGCCTTGACCCCTTTATACCTTTTTGTTTTGTATAGATTCTGTTTACGTCCAGGTACTCCGTCGCAAGGACGCTCGTGTTGACCCTTCCACCCAAGTGTCCAGGAGCTATAAGATATTTACGGATGTTGTAGGATATTTGTTATAGACGCCTCTATCTTTTGTGTACTCTAGTTATGATCAGTCTAAACATTCGGGCGTGTTGCTCAAGTTTTGTACTTGCTTATATACTGTGATATTTATTTTTAATACTTGGTGTAACCGCTTGTATTGGTCTGTTAACCGATAGCTTATTCAGTTATTATGTTGTGTATGATTGTTAAACTGTTATCTCTCTTTACTTGTACCCACCATATCTTTAAATTAGATTGTCTAAATGGTTTTCTTTAAACTTACAAAATAAATTTGGCATCCGTTTACTAAAATAATTGGTGGTTATCTCATATTATTATTTTCACGACAGTGCTGCTAAGAATGGACCATTTATGATTCCTGTAATTATTGGAGTATTGGGCTGTCCACCCCTTATTTTAATAAGCGAGGTGTCACAGATGGTATCAAAGCATCAGGTTCTAGAGTCCTTAGGATCTATCCAGACTTATCACGTTCTACCCTAGAGTTCTTTGATATAGAGCCCTACTATTTGGACTGTTTTGTTTGTATATGCTTGCGATCTTCTGCAAAGATAAATTTCTTTAAATTGTATTCTGATTCAGTTGTTTCTTTGTCTCAGATGCTTCCTAGAAAAGGTCGCCCAACTAAGAGAAATTGAGTTGTAGAAGTTAATGTAGAACCCCCATCACAGCAAGGAACGATTAATGCCGCGGAGGTGGCTAACATTGTCGCCCAGGCAGTCAATGCTGCAATGACTGCTATGGAACAACAGTTTCCTCAATCCCAATAACCGGTAGTACCGGAGGTGCAAGACCATACGAGACCTTCCCTATGGGAAAGAGTTAGAGAATCTTTCTTGAAAGGTCACCCCCCAAAATTTTAGGATGGTTCTGATGTGATAGTAGCAAACCAGTGAAAGAAGGATATGCAACGACATCTCCGCATGGTAGAGTGTAGCGTGGAACGAAAGCAGATCCTTGCCACTTTCAAACTAGTATGATCAACTTTACACTAGTGGGAGTCGGTGACCACACTAGAACATATGGATACCATGTCTATAGTGGACTTTTGGGTTTTGTTCGATCGGAAATATTTTCCTCCCGCAGCCCAAAAGGAGATGAGGAGGAAAATCCAGGATGTTGTACAAGGGGAACGTTCAGTTGCGACTATACAGAGGAATTAACTCATCTAGCAAGATTTGTGCCGGATGAAGTAATTATAGAGGAAATGAGGATATCGAAGTTTATTGGAGGTTTGCATTAGAGGATACGACAACATTTATTGGGAAATCCATCTTTGCAAACATTTGGCGATGTGATGAATGCAACTTTTCTTCATTGCCAAGATCACCGTCTGCATGTGAAAGGGAGTAGGAAGATTTCAGAATTCGGACAAGTTGTTAAGCAAGGAGGTAATGGTGCCGGGGAGCACTACCCTCATCACAATCGTCAGGAAGGAAGCAGAAAGAGAAGGATACCCAGCAGGGGGATTCGTCCAAGAGATATCATTTTGGGGGATTTAATTTGGGTGGAAGCGATTTTAGGCATGGTTAGGGTGCCCAGCTGCAGCAGGTGGGCCAGCAAGGCCAAGCAGGCCGGGGTAATAATAGGGGTCGAGGCCATTCGAGTCAAGGCATGGGGAAGTTTCGAAACAATAATCGGGGTCATTATCCAGAGAATATGGCGGGCCTCTACTCTCAATGTGGGGAACCAAGTCACTTTAAGAAGTCTTGTCCATAGTTGATTGGGGGACAGTTACCTAGGGGTCCTCAACATAAATAGGCATATCTACCGCCACCAGCGCGTATTCCATCCATCACTCTACAACAGGGGTAACTACAGTATGGGTGTGTTTACCATATTCAGGATGCTTTACTTCCTACAGCCCCGCCTGTGCTGCCATCTATCGAGGGTAAGTTTCCCCTCCATGGGCATGTAGGGCGTGTGTTATTTGATATGGGCGCAACGCGGTCATTTATTTCTAGACATTTTGCTCAATCGATAGGGTTGATTAAGTTTGCAGAGAGTACCTTTACTAGTGTCGAATCTTCCATGGGTGATGGTTCGCTCATATTCTTTATTTGTAAAAGGGTTGGTATAGAACTTGGTAACTTATGTTTTGAGGCCGATTTACACGTCCTGGATATGGTCGGGTATGATGTTATTTTGGATATGGATAGGCTAGTGAAAGATCGTGCTATGGTAAATTTTTATGGAATGAGTATAGTCTTTGCCATTCCGGGGTAAGAAATGTTTCTAGTGGCTATGTCTCTTTTGGAGGGAGGTTCAATCACATATTTGTATTGTATTGCGGAGGAGACTTCATGTGATATAGTAATTTCCTTATATTCAACTACCGTTGTTATAGAATTCGATGATGTTTTTCAGGAGATTTTGGGTTTACCTCCAAGTCGTGAGATCGAGTTTGTGATTGATTTAGCACTAGGAACTCGGCTAATTTCTAGAGCTCCATATCGTATGGCTCCTATGGAAATGAGGGAGTTAAGGGATCACATTTAGCAGTTGTTAGAGGAAGGATTTATTCGGCATAGCACTTCACCGTGGGGTGCTCCTGTACTGTTTGTAAAGAAGAGAGATGGTTCCCTCCGGTTATGTGTTGATTATCGAGAATTAAATAAAGTTACCATTAGGAATAAATACCTATTACCTCGCATCGATGATTTTTTCGATCAATTAAAGGGAGAGTCGTACTTCTCTAAGATAAATTTGAGGATTGGGCATCATCAGCTGTGTATTCGAGAGAAGGATGTGTCCAAAATTGTATTCTTAACTAGACATGGGTCCTATGAGTTTTTGGTCATGCCTTTTGGGATAACCAATGCTCCTGTTATATTTATGGACCTAATGAATAGAGTGTTTCGGGACTTCCTGGACCAGTTTGTTATAGTGTTTATTGATGACATCCTAGTCTATTCTCAGACTGAAGCTGATCATGCTAAACATTTACGGTTGGTCCTGTAAATGCTGTGGGATCATCAGTTCTATGCTAAGTTTAAGAAATGTGGTTTTTGGTTACAGGAAGTGCGGTTTTTGGTCACATTATGACAGTGGAGGGAATTTAGGTAGATCCGAGTAAAGTTATCGCAGTGAGGGAATGAGGTCATCCTACGACGCCCACAGAGATTCATAGTTTTCTGGGTTTTGGTTGGCTATTACCGTCGTTTCATTAAAGTTTTTTCTAAGATAGCTAGTCCTTTGATAAATCTGACACAGAAGGGAGTGAAGTTTATTTGGGATGATTCTTTTCTGCTAGCTTTTGATGAGTTGAAGGATAAGTTGACTTCTGCTCCAGTAATGGTGTTACCAAGACCGGGGGTTGACTACCTAGTCTTTACTGACGCTTCTCGGTAAGGATTTGGAGGTGTGTTGCAACAAGAGCATCAGGCTATTACTTATGCTTCTCGCAAGTTAAAGCCCCATGAGAAGAATTATCCCGTGCATGATCTTGAGCATGCTGCAGTAGTTTTCTCTTTGAAGATATGGAGACATTACCTCCCGGGGGAGAAGTTTAGTCTTTTCATAGACCACAAGTCGTTGCAATATTTATTCTCGCAGAAGGATTTGAATATAGGACAACGTCGATGGTTGGAGTTTATGAAAGACTATCAATTTGATATTCATTATCACTCGGGCAAGGCTAATGTAGTAGAGGATGCGCTAACTCAAAAATTTGTGGGGGAGTTAGCGAAGATTTGGAAGGTTAAATGGAAAGAACTTAGCCAGGAGGATGTTGTAGCGAGAGCGTATATGTCAGTGCTGACCGTTACACCTGCGATTGTGACGAGAGTCATGGAAGATCAAGGAAGGGCCAAATATTGTCAGGGCCGTATAATCCAGTGGTTAACCGAGGGAGCGGAATTCTCATCTATAAGTTCGGAGGGTGGGTTATGTTTCCACGGGAGACTTATTATCCCGGATGAGGGAGATTTGAGACGTGCCGTTATGACTGAATCTCACGGGTCCATATTTGCAGTACATACTGGTGGAGGAAAAATGTACCAAGACATGCGCCGTCAATATTGGTGGGAGAGTATGAAACGGGACATCTCTGAATTTTTTTCCCAATGTACTACTTGCCAATTGATGAAAGTAGACCATCAGCGACCAACGGGATTGCTACAACCTTTAGAAATACCGAAATGGAAGTGGGAGAGTATCTCGATGGATTTCATCACGGGATTTCAACCATCATAAAGAGGCCATAATTACATTTGGGTTATCGTCGATCGTCTGACCAAGTCGATACATTTCTTACCGGTAAGAACATATTACAATATGGCTCGTTACGCCCAACTATTTATTGCGAAAATTGTTAGACTCCATGGGGTGCCCATCAACATAGTCTCTGATCGAGATAAGATTTTTGTGTCCCATTTTTGGCAAAGTTTCTAAGAAGCAATGGGAACCAAATTGAAGTTGAGTACCTCCTACCACCCGCAAATGGATGGACAGGCGAAAAGAGTCAACCAGATGTTGGAGGACATGCTTAGAATGTGTGTACTTGACTTCATAGGAGGTTGGCTGCCACCTTCCCTTGGTCGAATTTGCTTATAATAATTCCTACCAATTCACAATAGGTATGCAACCCTATGAAGCATTAGATGGTCGGCCGTGCAGATAACCTACTTGTTGGTTAGAAGTAGGGGATAATAAGCTCCTTGGACCTGAAATGATCCAAGATACTTCTTCAAAGATTGAACTCATTCGCAACCGCATCCGAATTACCCAGGACCGTCAAAAGAGCTATGCCGATGCGAATAGAAGGCATGTGGAATTGGAGGTAAGAGACCAAGTTTTGGTACGAGTGTCACCATTGAAGGGCGTAACGCGATTTGGGAAGAAAGGCAAGCTTGCGCCTCGCTATGTAGGCCCTTTTTCTCGTTATTGCTAAAGTAGGACCCGTAGCTTAAAAATCGCCTTAACGGAATGCCTACAGCAGATTCATGATGCATTTTATATTTCATCCTTGAATAAGTACAAAAGGTGTGAAGGAGCTCAATGGGACATTCCATGGGATGATATTGAATTGTAACCCGATATTTCATACGAGGAACAACCAGTTGCAATTTTAGATGAGGGAGAGCATAGGCTAAGGTAGAGGGTAGTGCCCTTGGTTCGTGTCCAATGGGGACATCACAATGCCGAGGAATCAACATGGGAGCGTGAGGATGATATTCGAGAGAAGTATCCACGCCTCTTTTTACAAGGTACGCCTAAATTTTGAGGGCGAAATTTCCTTATAAAGGGGGGAGTATGTAATACCCCTTATTTTTGAGTAATTGTTTTTATATTAATTTGCCTTGCGGGTTAATTATATAAAAGAAAGGAAGTTGGAGTAAATATTATTTTAAGTGATTTAAGAGATAATATTTACTGAGTTTTTGCATATTTATTGTTAAGTGAATGTAAATAGCATCATATTATGTTTTATTGCATCGTTGTGCTTTAAGCGACAGGTATGGCTTATATTCCAATTGAATCATTATTGAAAATTAAAATGATGTTGGAATATGAAATAATTTATGTTATCCCGGATGCCAATTTAGAGGGCGTGGTTAGTTCGAAAATAGTCGAAATAGTCAAAATAAGTACCATGTTGTAGTTTTGGGTTCCGGGTACTTTTGACTGGTTATGACTTATTTATGTTGTTATGAGTTATTTTAATTGTGTAGTAACATTTAAAGATGGAATTTAATTTTAATGGGCATTTAAGTCTTCCAACCACATTTATTCTCATTATATCTTCTAAACCTAGAGCGAAAGAGAGAGAAAGAGAATTTGGCAGAAAAAGGAAGAGAATTGAAGATTGGAGCTTGAATTTGTTGCTACCGAAAGATAATCCGAGGTTACAACCTTAAGAAAAGTTTCTAACTTCAAAATATATGATTTTGTCAATAAAATTGTATTGATAGTTGTGTATTTGAAAGAATTGAACAAATTGTGGGTTTTGATGAATTTTGGGTGTTTAACCCTTAGATCTTGATGTTTAAAAGAGTTGAGTTGATTATATTGGTTTATTGTTGTGTAGAAAGGTTGTGGTGATGTTGTTAGATGATGAGAATGAGATAAGTGGGGGAAAAGAAGGTTAGGTATTTAGGTGTGGTATGCTAAAAGAGGGGTTTGGCCGTGAGATCTGGTGAGCGCGGTTGACCGCGGTCTCATGACCGGTCGACCGGGCATTGAGTATTAGGTTTACTTCATTTCTTCTAAGGCAAAACCTTAGAAGAGCAATCGATCGGGGGTCAGGGGCCGATAGATTAGTCCCTTATTTTTCACCCGAAAACTTTAATTTTCCTTAGCTCATTTCTTTTAAGGTTTAGACCTAGGAACCTTCTTGTAGGAAGTAAAACTAGAGTATTAGAGTCTAGTATATAGGGAATTGAGAACCTAGGTTAGAAATTGAATGTTCGGGCTTAGTTCGGGAATTGATTAATTAGTTGTTAGAAGAAGGTGAGGGTCCTTTTTATGTAGTGAGCTAATCAAGGACTAGGGGAAGTAGGGTTATATAATTGTGGACTTTTAAACTTGGGATGAGGTAATAGTATACTTGATGGCTTATAGGGTTGTTGTTAATTCATGGAGACTAATATGAAGATAATTGAATGTTGTGTTTTACATCGTTAAACACATATGGCTCCGGATATAATGTAATGTACCTTTTTCAATTGTCATACCTTGTGAATAATGATTTGCATATACATACCTCCTTAAATGTTATCATAAGGGAAGTTATGCTAATGAGGTGAAGTCCCCTGGCTAGTGAATGAAGGGTGAATATAGTCCTTAGCCATAGGACTGGTTGTTATATTGTGATGTTATTTTAATCAAAGTGAGGTAATTCTGGTTATGGTTATGACTCACTGTCAAAGGTATATGGCCACTTCCCCCGCGATGCGATTTAGGATGCCCAGGTTGTCTTGGTGATAGGCCCTGGAAGATGATTGGTATTTGGGGGCACATCCAGTGGGGTGACTCTAGGAAGGATGGTCTTAGAATCGTTATATATTGTGATTATAACTATTCTCACGAAAGTGGCATTTTATAAACGGCTAAAGCATTTTTCTAAATCAACTATTTGGAATAAGTTCCTGATGAGAAAATGGACTCGTGAAGTCATATTGTAAAAAACTAAATTGTAAGCTTAGTAAGTTGAAATTGAGTTATTTCTCTTGCATTAATTCATAGTTAACACGATATATGATATTGCACTAGGTTGTGCATTTTGTTTAGAGGTGAGGATAATTCTTAATATGAAGAGCGAGATAGGCTTGTTCATGTTGTTATATATACATAACTTTCATACATTTTATTCACTTGTATATCATATCAAATCGGGACCTGACCCGTCTATATCTCTTTGTTTTGTATGGATTCTATTGACGTCCAGGTGCTCCGCCGCAAGGACGCCCGTGTTGACCCTTCTATCCAAGTGTTCAGGAGCTATAACATTTTTATGGATGTTGTGGGATATTGTTATAGACGCCTCTATCTTTTGTGTACTCTAGTTATGATCAGTCTAAACATTCGGGCGTGTTTCCCAAGTTTTGTACTTGCTTATATACTATGATATTTATTTTTAATACATGGTGTAACCACCTATATTGGTCTGTTAACCGATAACTTATTCGGTTATTATGTTGTGTATGATTGTTAAACTGTTATCTCTCTTTACTTGTACCTAGCATCTCTTTAAATTGTATTGTCTAAATGGTTTTCTTTAAACTTAAAAAATAAATTTGGAATCCATTTTCTAAAATAATTATTGGTTATCTCGTATTATTATTTTCACGATAGTGTTGCTAAGAATGGACCATCTATGATTCCTATAATTATTTGAGTATCAGGCTGGCCACCTCTTATTTTAATAAGTAGGGTGTCACATTTTCCTTAAGATTGATTTGGGGTTAGGGTACCACTAGTTATGAATCAGGGAGCATGATTTACTTAAGATCGAATTTTTGACGAGGTGCGAGTCTTACGAGTTTGGGGTTATGCTCTTTGGGTTAACTAATGCATCTAAAGTTCTCATGGATCTCATGAACTGAGTGTTTAGGGATTTCTTAGATCAGTTTATCGTTGTCTTCATAGATAACATCCCGATTTATATCCGGACAGAGGGTGGGCCCGCAAAGCATTAGTAAATGGTTCTATAAATTTTGCGAGACCATCCATTGTATGCCAAGTTTGAGAAGTGCGGATTATGGTTGTAGGAAGTAAAGTTCTTGGGACATAGAATATAATATGTGAATTTCAGTGGATCTGAGTGAAGTGTCAGCAGTGAGGGAGTGGGGCCATCTCACGACACCAATCGAGATTCATAGTTTTCTAGGGTAAGTGAGTTATTATCGCCAGTTTATCAGAGGGATTTTGAAGGTTGCCGGTACCTTGATAAATTTGAATAGTAAAGGCGTACTTTTTATTTGGGATGATCACTATTAGTTAGCTTTTTATGAGATAAAGGTCAAGTTGACTTTAACCCCAGTACTCGCATTTCCTAGCGGAGGAGCGGACGGCTTTATTTTTACCAATATGTCCCTACAGAGACTTGGAGGATTTCTATAGTAGGAGGAGTGAGCTATATGTTTTGTATCTCCAAGATTAAGCCACACGAGAAGAACTATACCACACATGACTTATAATTAGCATAAATTGTTTTTTCCTTGAGGATTTAAAGATATGTTTTTATTAAAGGAGAAGTTCCGTTTGTTCATGAATCACAAGTCATTGCAGTATATTTTCATGCAAAAGGAGTTTAATATGAGGTAGTGAAAGTGTCTTAAATTCGTTAGGGATTACTAGTTAGACATTTAGTACCATCTGTGAAAGGCTAACATGATAGCAGATGTGTTGAGTCGTAAGCCTACGAGAAAGTTAGCGACAGTTTGGAAAGAAAAATGGGATGATATTCGTCAGGAGGAGGTTGTGAGTGCTTATATGGTGGTAATAATCATCACACCCGAGACCATTTTAAGGGTCATGAAGTCACAGGTAAGAGATCCTTCTTAACAGGAGAAGGTACAATAATTTTTGGCAGATAGAGCGAATTCCTACTCAACTAGTTCTGAGGGTGTCTTAAGCTTTAGTGGGAGGTTAATTATCTCGAATGACGAGGAACTACGGCACACAGTTATGGAGGAGTCGCATGGGTCATGATTCTTGGTTCATTCAGGAGGGGACAAGATGTACCAGGATATAAGGAGGCAACATTAGTGGGCCGATATAAAGCGAGACATAACAGAGTGTGTCTTCAGGTGCACCACTTGTCAGATGGTTAATATTGACCATCAGAGACCAGCTAGGGCTTTACATCCATTAGAGATTCTATATGGAAATGGGATAGTATATCAAAGGATTTCGTCATGAGGTTACCGACGTCACAGAAGGCTCATGATTCCATCTGGATTATTGCGGAGCGTTTGACCTAAGTATCTCATTTATTACTTTTTTGGCTTGACTACAGGACAGGGTAGTATGCGTGACTCTTCATTACTGAGATAGTCAGACTATATAGAGTGTCGCTCAATATTATTTCGAATCGGGATAAGATATTTGGGTCCCACTTCTGGCAGATCTTTCGTAAGGTGTTATAAACGGTATTGCATTTGAGAATGACGTATCACCCGTAGACCGATGGGCGAACATAGAGGGTGAATCACTTACTGGAGGATATGCTGAGGATGTGTATTCTAGATACTAAGTGTAGTTAGGCGTATTACCTACTATTGGTAGAGTTTGCATATAAAAACTCGTACTAGTTAACTATTGGCATGGCACCTTTCGAGGCCTTGTACAAGAGACCTTGTCGTTTGCCTTCATTTTGGTTAGAGGTGGGGGCACAACAAGATTTTCAGGTAGGATGTGATTCAAGATATATCGGTTAAGAGTGAGGCGATCAGGAATTGTATTCAGGTAGCTCAAGATCGTCAGAAGAATTACTACGAGGCGAATCAGAGGCAATTAGAGTTTGACGTAAATGATCAAGTTCTTTTGCAAGTATATCCCATGGAGTGACTTAGTTTAGGAAGAAAGGGAATCTGGACCCAAGATATATGATAACTTTTACCATTATTGAGAGGGTAGGTCCGATTGCATACAGGCTTGCCTTACTGGAGCACTTGTAACAGATTCACGATGTGTTTCACGTATCATTGTTAAGGAGGTATTTAAGGGATGTCTTGGATTGCCAGCATTAGCATTTGAAAAGATTGACTTTCTGCTAGACATTACTTACTAGGACAGAATTGTTGCTATTTTGGATCATAGTGAGTGAAAGCTTCGATCAAAGGTGGTACCATTAGTACGTGTGTAGTGGGGGTATCACAATGCTACCGAATGGACTTAGCAGCGCAAATATAACATGTGGGAAAAGTATCCAGAGCTCTTCATGTCCGGTACCTTTGAGTTTCAAGGATGAAATTTTGTTAGTAAGGGGAGAATGTCATACCATCCACTTTTGAGAGTATTTTATTCCACATGTGCGTTGAATTATTAATTTAATTTTGAAATTAAATTAGTTTCGATAAATTTAATTAGCGAGTTTAGGATTATTAATTATGATTAAAATTATTTACTTGCATGTAATGAGTAAATAGCGATGTAAACTATTATATTGTTGTTTAATGAGTAAAAGCAACAGTTCATTATATTATGACGTTCGAGAGTTAAAACACCAGATTTAAAAGGTTTAAGGGCAACACGTACTATATGTACGTGTTGGGCCTAGATAGTGAAACATTTGAAATTTTTTAGTTCGGTGACTCAGATGGCATTTTTTAGTGCACTGGTGATCCCAAAATTGGTTGAAATAGTCCAGAATAGCTACCTAGGGGTTATAGTTGGGTTCCGAGGGATTTTTAGACATAGAAAGACCCGTATAGGGGTATAATCATCTTTTTAACTTTTGGACTTAACCTAAATATGAAATTAGAGTTTTATTATGAGTTATTTAGGGTTTAGTGGTTGGATAACATCCTCATTTAACCTCTGCTTAGTGGGCATTAATGGAGTGAACAAACGATAAGAGAAAAAATGAAAAGGAGAGGAAGAAGGCTTCGAGAAGAGAGGAAGAGCTAACTTCAGAATCAATTCATCAAGAATGTATCTGGTTTTGGATTTTAATCCACCAAGGCAAGTGTTTAATTGTTTTAGATTTGCATTTTTGCAGTTAATTATGTTTATATTAAACTGATGATTAATCTAAAAATTCACAATGTAATCATGGGGTTAATTTAGAGGATTGATTTGTGTTTTAACTTGTTAATGTGATTGAGAATAAATATGGACGAAATTAGTGATTTAAATATAGGAATATGAATATGAAAGTGATGAACATTTCGAAGTTATAAATCAATGGGTTTTAAAAGTTTGATTGATTCTAGATGGGGTAAATTGAATCAGTTATTAAGAATGGGGTAAATTGAATCAGTTATTAAGAATTCTTAGGAATAAACATTGAATTCAGGTGTAGATCGGGTTTAAATACATATAGGATGTTTACATATGTGTTTCGGATCTTAATTTATTGTTTTAGGAGGCTTTGGACCCCTGTATGGTTTTAGGTAGTGAAAACCCAAGGTTGAAGATGAAGGAAAACCCAACAAATCGAACCTATTTGCTGGGAGAGTAAATCGGTTCGCTGGACCGAATCGCTTGGGTTTTGCCAGAAAATTAGTTCAGTTTACTAGTCTATCCTGATCTTTTTTGTGTTTTTTGGACCCATTAGTGTTGCATAAATGGGTGTATGAGTATCCGGAATATATTGGGATTTCTTGGAACATAATCAGGGGGTTGGTGCATATTTTAAGCCAACTATAGTTGGATTTGAGCAAGATAAAACAGTTAACAAGTGAGTGAACAATTAATTGGAAATCAAAAAGTCGGTTAGAACTTTGGGATTGGTAGACTAGTATGCTGTGGGATTGCCATAAGTATTGAGTACTATATATATATATATATATATATATATATATATATATATATATATATATATATATATATATATATATATATATATATATATATATCGTGCGTGTGTGTGATTATTATGCTTTTTTTAAACATACCTACTCGATAGTTAGGAGGTTACATGTAGTGGGCAGTCCACCCTGGCATTGACCAACAGGTATTGAATTGATTCCCTCGATCATAATACTGTTGCATGGCCACTATCCATGTGTGAGGATAGCGATTGGTTTCGATATTGGTTGGGAGTTATATGGTATGGCTGCAACCCCAAGACATATGATTATGAATGCCTCCGTTGTTTGTGTTTACGTTTTGAGTTCAGTGGTGAGATTATGACCCGATAGCCCAGATGTGATATGTGATATATCTCGATCCTAATAGCACATGAGGTATGAATCTGCGAGATGTTTCTCTGGAGATGATGTGCATACGCACATAGTGAGTGATATATGTATATGTATATCAGATAGTTGTGTAAATACCTAATTATAGCATGTGTTTAGTTTTGTAATATTTATGAAAGTATATCTAGTGAAGGTAGTGCATATTAGCTAATAGTGACTATTAGTGGGGCTAGATATGTTAGCAGTTATTGTCCTAGTTTGGCTGGGTAGTATGGTTAGGATACTAAAATGAATATGTTAGGTGAGCACTATGGACGAGCGGTGAGGTAAGGTCTCATGTGAGTGCGGATGGAAGTTAATTATGAAGGTTATACTCTGCACCATTACGTTTAAACGATTTAAATACTTGGAAATATTTTTCAAAATGTTTTTTTGGGGTTTGACCCATTGTCAAATATTTTCCAAAACTCTAGGTATTCAGTAATAAGGACCTCAGTTCATTCTATCTGGATATTGTGAGATTTCATTGTAGTCGCCTCAGTTCATTCCATCTGGATATGATTCGGTATCTCAGTATTTTACTTTTACGCGTGTTGTCGTAGATGGATAAGAGCTTACTTTTAAGTAAGATATTTCCAATATTTCTTAGTGGCATGTTTATGTTAATACTATTTGTGATAACCGACAATTTATTTGGTTTACGTTATTTATGATTATTCTCTTATCAGTTCTATTGTCATTTTAGGTCATGCATATTTATGTTGGTAGTATTTAATATTTGTTACGACATTGATGCTAAGAATGAGATCATGTTTTATTCATGTTTAACTTTAATAAAGTCCTTATCGACCAATAGTAGAATAGGTGAGGTGTCATAACAAACTTGAACCTTTCTTGGACTCAATAATGCAGATTCTTCACCACCAACATTTTCCACCTTATAGTAGCAAGGTCAGACACGGATCGCTCTCCGACCACTCATTGCGTCGTTGTTCTGAGACTTATTGATAATTCTACATTTGAATTAATGAACTGATCTCTCTTAAAGTTTGAAGAACACTTTTTCATTCTAATGGAACAAGTGAGAATCCACTAACATATTTTTAACTTCCTAGCATGTCAGATTCCTAATGGTTGATGGAAATGTTTAAAATGTTTGGCTAATAGAAAAGTAAGTTCATAAGTATTTTTGAGATATCACAAATTTTAAAATCTCTCGAAAACAAAGTTTGAGAAATATTTATTTAACTCTCGAGAAGAAGTAATCAAATTCCAACTAACTTTAAAAATCTAACTAAATAAGGGTATCTCAAAAATAAAAAAATAAGTTTTCTCTCTAAAGATATGAAGATGAAAAACTTGAGGCAAATATCATTAAGAAAACATAAAATCTCTTAACCTGTTTGAAGAGAGAAAAAACACATAAATAGTAAAAAAAAAGAACTCATGGAAACAAGATCTCTTCTCCCAAGGTCCACATTAAAAAAATAAAAACAAATCTATCCTGAAGATATAGTGGAAAAATAGGTTTTCAAGTAGTCTGAGGACAAATAGTTCAACAAATTTGGATAGATTTTCCATCGAAAAATTATTGCCATGCTCGACCAATGAAGAAATTCTTCAAGACAAGCCATAAGGCTAACAAGGTCATGTGGATGACTAGAGGTTTTTTTGGTTTTGCAATTTTCCACCAGTTTTGTGCCAAAAAATACCCACTTTGGTCCGAAAAATTTGGGCAATTGTTTTACAATGCTTTGAATACAAGAAAAACGTTTGTTAAATACATAGTACGCATTTTTAATATATATTTATATATGAAAAGTATATGACAAATCTCAAAATCAAATCCTCAAACATACACAAGTTTAACAAATTTTCTAATTTAAGAAAATAAAATTTCAGTGGCAATTATTTTTATGAAAATAAATTTATTATAATTTAGTATGTCGGGAATTGAAAACAATGAGTAAAGTTTAATTTGTATGAATTTCATACTAATTGGATTAATAAAAAGAAAGATTATTTATTTAAGGTTTAGGTGGAAACTCTAAGAACAAAAAGGTCTTTTGGGAATTCTTGGAAACTAAGTTTGGGTTTATAGCAGAATTAATTTAGTACTAAATGATGACTATGAAGTGTGAAGATAAGGAATGAAGAAATAAAATATAAATTATAGAATTGCTCTTTCCCCCATGAGGAGGCCCCTGACTATGGGTGGGGAGACCGAGACTGCGGATGGAGGATCCAGGTTCACGGAGGAAGTATGTGCCCTTATGGTCCATGTGGCTCCTCCATGGTCCTTTTGACGCGACCACCAATGTGTTCTAGTGTGCGTGCTATCTAGGCTCAAGTGCAAGCCTATCGCTCAAGTAATAATCCCGATAAGTCGGGTATCGATCCTCGGGGAAAAATGACGAACGAATTCGTGATGATGATGGAAAGAATGAGAATCCTAACTTTGACTCTAAAGAAACAAAAAGATGATTTGGGGAAGGAAACAACTACGACTAAATGAAAATTTTAGAAAATCAACTAATGAAACTACGAGCTAACAAAATGCAACTGCGCTAATTAAATTAAATGCTGATGATAATTGGACTAAGAGTTTAACTATGAAAAATGAATGAGAGGTTGAATTAAAATCCCCCACACCCTAGTAATTCACTTTATAGGATGCTATATTCGGAATTAAGATTTTAAATAAACCTAGTATTTATTAATCCTAAGCATTCCATATATGAGGGATCGTAGCCCGCACCATATGAAATCAAAGGCAAGAACAAAGCGATGACGCAATAACCGATACGCGCGTCGCACTCTTAAGCATTCCGGTTACCTAGGTCAAACGAGATAAAAAGTCCTACGACTGTTGCAATAGTTACGCAACACGATTCATCTAAGATTTTAATTAAAAAGTATATTTCCCATTATCGTGAATTACATCGGGTGGGGTTCATGCACCTTAACCCAACTTAGCCAGACATGTTAAAACTTAAAGAAAACATGGTTTTGAAATAAGAAAACATATTAACTACTAGCTTAGAATGAAGGAGAATGGAACAATTATGATCTAAGCAATTAACTAAAGTAAAAATAAAAGAGACAATGGAATGAATATACTTGTATTATAGAAACTTGGATTCCAAAATCCATACAGCAGAAATATCGATGAAAACTAGGGTTATCCTCCTCTCTACTCTAATATCTCTAAAAATTAATGGTCAAAACTAGATGGAAAACGAACTCCTAACATTATGGAACCACTCTCAATAAAAAGCTTGGAAATTTATAAGAGTTTTACTCCATAAAAACTCTAAGAAAGAATATACAAATTGAAGAAAATCCAATGCGGTCCGAACCGGTTGGGAGAGGTAGTCTGGATCGACCCCTTATTTGAACCAGTGTTCCTTAGCTTGAGGCGGTCCGGATCCTTTTTGGAAAAAAGGATCGGATCACCATACTTTTCTATTCAGAGAGTATGTTTGGAACTAGACTGGATCTTTTTCAGGAAAAAGGTTCGGATCGCCTTGGTATTTCATGCAGGGATCTTTTTCATGATTCTTCTTAATTTTAATTCTTCACAACTTATTCTTCGTAGCTCGGATTGGCTTGCCGTATTTTCCAATGCTCTTGAGATTGAATTCTCTTCAACTCTGTAGTTGACTTCAACTCCGGATGAAGGCTACAAATTTATGAAATTTCCCTTTGACTTTTCGCCTATGACTTCATTAATTACTTTTCCAATTTCTTTCTTTCTCAATGCTTCAAATACCTGCAAAACTCATGAGAAATACAAGAAACTAGATGTACTTGTTATAAGGAGTTAGTATCAAATAAATACAATAATTGCACTCATTTTACGTTACTCGAGATAATTAAAGTCTCTAAATTAAAGGGGTAAATTCAAAAGAATTTGAGCCTAATCAAACCCCCTTAACTTAGAACTTTGCGTGTCCCGAGGAATGTAAACGAATGTAACTATGGATCAACTCTAAAAAAATTCACTTTATTTGGATTGAATAACACTTTCACGGGCAAGAGATAACATTTAGCATATGCAACAAGCCTTTAAACCCCCTAGGTCACCCTAGTAGGACGAGTTGTGCCTCATGAGGGTTTACAGTGAATATACCCACAAAATTCAACGCATGGAAAACTCAAAATAATAAAAAATTGTATAATTTAAACTTTTCTAGAAAATACTCATCATCAATACAATTTAGGAGTCTCAAATCACAGTGTGTGTGTGTGCGAAGCAAGAAATTTAACCGCGAATTTCCACCGGTTGACCATCACGTTACTTATCCGAAAGTTCGTTTTGATTCTAATTCTCACCAGGTGATCTCTCAAACGAATCACTCGAAAATGTTTCTATTTTCTCTCTTTACATGTGGTTGAAGTCCATGTAGTTATTGAATATCTTAACTTGGTTAAACTTCTTGCACATCAGTTTGAGGTCTTATTTGACCTTTTTTAACTCTACTTATCAACAGGTACTGGAAAGTTATCCCCTGGCTGGGCTAAGTTTGGCATTGGGAGTTGAGCTGGTGGTGGCCTATTGGTAGGAGGGGCTCGTGGAGCATGTTGATATTCTTTCGAGATACTAACATGCTCAGGAGTGGATTGACCCATGGCATGAGGGAAGAGGACATTGGGTTATTTGAGAATTTGGACCCGATTTTGCTACATCTCATAAACCTTAATTTAAAGGTTGTCAATCTTACCGCTGAGTCAGACAAGGACTGCCATCAGATCAGGTTGCACGTTTGGTGCTTGGTCAATATTTTCCATGAAGGAATGATAGATTTTGGACTCAAATGACGAAGCGTGGGAACTGGTGGTGCTTCGGGGAGATTTGATGGAAGACTAAAACCAATAGGGATCCAGACCAAGAATCGGGTATACGATCGACCTGAGAAGGAAACTGGTTCGAATTTATTTTTGAAAAAGGGAGGAAAACATAGTTTTTTAGAATTTTTTAAAAGGAGAAATTTTGTTTTCAACATTTTGGTAAAAAGGAGGAAAAATGTTTTTTGTATTTTTGATAAAAAAGAGGAAAAATGTTTTTTATATTTTGGTAAAAAGAGGAAAACGAGAGAAGAGTCTCAGCATGATTATTACTGTTAAGATGTTTTCACCTGTATTACGTTTACCTAAATGAAAAAAAATAAATGCCGGACGGGACCCCAGTCTAGGAAAATTGGGTTTGAAAAATAGGTAAGATAAGGTTTGACTTGTTTCAAGGCTCATGGACAGGGTTCTGTTTTGAAAACAAATGATGAAATCGTGTGAACATTTGGGAGGCATGCTGACCCAGCATTCCGACAAAGTTTCATATGGTAATCGACAAAGTAAATTTGAGTGATCTCGGTATTACACCTATATGAGGTTTATAAAATTGTTAGGTTAGTGTAAAGGTTCCCTCCTTTGGCATGAATTCCACGATATACTTTTTGCTTTTGAGGGAAATCAGTACGTGTGGATAAGTCATTTGATATACCTGAGTGTATGTGAATTGCTTCACCATATACCTCATGGGAATAGTACGTGTGAGTGAAAATTCAATATACTCGACGTACGTGAATGATTTCCCTCATATATACCTCCCGTACTGAGTTCGATCAAGTGGTACGATGTGGGGGAACCGTTAAATATACTTCCAAGGTACTAGGCCAATGGAAGATGAGAGTCATATTTCTTAGGCTAACTGAGACCTGCCGGACCAGCGCCCATCACAAAGTGACCCCCCGGTGCGGGATAAAGTTTTGATCAATATCCATGCTCTTAGTGATGTAGTTTGCAAAATGCATGATTCTTGATTAGTTTATTATAGAGAGAGTCTTTTTTATTATGATAAAGAAAAATACTATGGAAAATAAGTACAAGTAAATCTATCATGGAGTGTGAAGACTTACACTAAGCATGGTTGCATGTGAGTGAGTGATTATATCTATGAGTGTGTGGTAGTGAACCTAAGCATGGATCAACTATAAGTGGCATGTGATATGTTCAAGTGGGCATAAATATTGACAACTGTGATAAGTGGAGGTGTGTGCTAGTGAAACCTAAGCATGGATATTCTAAGTGATACGTGAAACATGTGAATATAAGTGATCTTACATACAATTGTAAGTAGTGTGAGGTGTACACGAAGGGTATTTGTAAGTGTGTGAAGTGAAAAGTGAGTGAGAAGTGATATAAACATGAGATAGATATATACAAGAAGTAAATAGAGGAAAAAGGAAACATATAGGTAGGTCCATACGCACACATGAAAAAATGATAACACCTATGCAAAAAGAGTTTATCCCTCTTATGACAAGTCCCTAGCAGAGTCGCCACTGTATCCATCACCATTCTCCTTCCCCTGAGGTTGGCGCTCGTGTGCACAGTGGGATATGGGGAAATACCCAATTCTTGTATGTGTTTGACTTGAGCATCTTCGTTTGCGCCTATGTGTCCGTTATAGATGGAATCAAAGTCAGCGTAGTTCACTGGTTCATACTATTCATCAGAAAACTCATTTGTGGTTATTTCTCAGAGAGGTGGGAGGTGGTGAAATCCTTATCAAAACATCTCCAAACTCTTTTTCTAAAACTCTCCATGAAAAATCTTAAGACAAGGAAACGCATCTTCAACCAAGGAGATCCCAACAAATGTAAGGAGGTAAAGCTTATTTATAACAAATATCAACCCAAGTGGGTTGACACATGTCAAACATATGGTGACATATGTCGTATTTTGGATGGCTTGTGGCCCATAACATATGTTGCACCCTCAATACTAGAATATTGTCTAGTTAGTGTAAAAATAATACACAAATATGCGTGTTATGCTGGATGCGCATAATAATACCTCAATCGCACAAAAACGTGGAGTTTTATCAATATTAATCATCTCTAATCTCATTAATAATTAAATGATAGGTTTATCATTAAGTATATAGGGGAGAATTTTTCTTTTTGAACTAGATGAAATGGTGTTGGCCAAACTACAAGCACCTCAAGGAGAATTGACTAATAAGCACAGTTTAAACAATCACAAGGACACATCTTAAGCATCCCAGACGGAGTTAACTTTGACCTATAATCAACGAGAAAAATGCTAATCACTAAGGTGCAGTCCTAATAAGTAGGTGCCTTCAACTTCGGAGAATTAATGGAAGAGAATCCAACTCTGATTTGACAGAACGGCCACCGTATCCAAAAAGTAACGATGTTCCCATGCCATAGGCCCAGGGCACGAGAAGCTTTGGTTCGGGTACATCAGGGAGAATTTTACTTTTTGATAGCAGATATAAACGTAGAAGTTACAACGAATACACAAACGAAAGAATTTTTCGACGCAACAGAAGAGGGCATATCGGATTGAGAAGTATTTCCTGCATACATTTATTATTCTCTATAATAAATCTCTACACAAAGTGGAAAATGTAGGCATGGCCTGAAGCCCATCCTCAGATTAAAGGGAGCTTCCCGAAATAGCATAGAAGACTTAAAAGAAGGAAATAGCAAGGCAACTCAGTGATGTAGATCAAGGATTAAGCTCAGTTTATTTTCATTCTAGCTTAGTCAGGTTGTAAATTTTGTTTATATTGACTATAAGATGTAACAATTATAATGATTTAATGATTATAACTATTCAGTGCGAGGTCAAACGACACTTACGAGGGACCAGACTTGGCAGGGCCTTGGAGAGCTTTCATGCTCTATCGAATGACCTTGTCATGGGAACTTCAGAGGGACTTAATTTGGAGGATTGATAAGTGAGGCATCCTTAGGGATTGTCCTGACCATCTTAGATACACTTGGTAAAATATCGAGAGAAATTTCACCATGGAGCTTGTGCGAAGCAGCCTTGAGTTCCATTGAATGTCGAGTTTTGAACCAAACAACCATCTACCTAATGTCACATCTACTTTAGGTAATGTCGCCAGCTAGCTAAAAAATGTCCAACCCATACTCGAGTAAACCACTGTGGTATTAGGGTTGTCAGACGGTTTGGTGAGACACCACTGTGGTGACAATCCTCTGACGCATAGTGGTTAGGCAAAGGCATGTCTTGGCATTTAATATTTATGACATAGAGTTGAATAGTCCATCAGGCATTTAATATTTGTGACGTAAAGCATGGGGGCGCCAGTTTATAGCTGTAAGGGACTAAGGCATCTCGGGAGTGGTGTGGAGGATATTTATTAGCCTCAACTACCTCTGAGAGAAGATATTCTTTTCTAGATATTTATTTACAAGAGAGAGAATATATCAGATAAAATTTATTGCAAACCATAGCTATTACTCACCCACCATTGTCATTTATTGTGAATCTTTCATAGCTAGCTAAGAGATATTTTCAGGGGTTATTGGTGTGTTTGGATGCCTGCCAAGGTGTATCTAGGGTGTTTACTCCTCTCTCCCTCTGACTGAGTTACTTCTGAGTTTCCTTTACTATTGTTTAAGTTATACAAAAGTGTATTCTAAGTCCAATCTAAGTGTTGATCAAACATGATATTGTGTGTTTACTCGTGTTTATGAAAGGAGTTTCAGAGCTATCATTTATTTCCATACCTATACGGGTTACACCTCAACTAGTATTATCACACTCTCAGGCTATAAGGGGACTACCCTCTTATAGATATTAATATGCGTGATTTAATAAATATGAAAAGCTAAATTAAAAATTGAATAACTAATGCGAAAATAAGTAAATTAAAAGGAGAGGAAGAATGTTTGGACCTTCTTTAGAGAGTTGAAGGTAGATCTTGATTGTTGGAGGGCTGCCCTTATAATTGGGTGAAGATGGCAGGTGGAGAGGGAAGGGATTTTGTTATATTGGGTGTGAAAGGGATGGAAACGGAATGTGGAGGAGAGGTTTTAATACTTTGAGAGAATATTGTTGAGATCACTGAGATGGATGTTTCTGAGGTATTTTGAAGTAATCTCATGCTATCCTTATATGGGGTCAAGGGGGTGTTGATCGTCATTTTAATTGACATGCCTATCGATAGGCAACCCGAGACACACTGTCGATAGGCAGGGAAATGGCTTTGCCATTCGACAGTCTCATGAAGATTTCTCTAAAAAATAGTCGTATAACGTAATCTGTAAGTTCCAATTGCGTACAGGGAGTACCATTGGAAAGGATATTCAAATACCTTAAGATTCCATTGGGTTGCTCCTAGGTTAGAGAGTTAATTATGGTCAAACGGGGCTCAAAAGTGCTTGATTGTCTTTTGGATAATACATTCTCGGACAAAAATGGATTGTTCATTCGAACCATAAGGCCAATTGATGCACGAGATGGACCGTTAAAAAGGGTATTCATAGGATTTCAAATATTCATTCAGTCTCATTTTGTTTGAAGATTTGACCTTGGTCAAATGGGGCTCAAAAGCATCCGATGGCCCTTTGAAGTCAAATGGGTCGATCATTCGTACTATAAGGCTGATTCACACACATGGTGGACCATTGGATAGGGTATTTGGATACCTATTAATATTCATTAATTCTCATTCAAGGCGAAGAGTTGACATGAGTAAAATAGATCCCGAGAGCACCCGACGACTTCCATATCCGTTTTTGGGGGAAACATACCGTTTGTCCAAACCGTAAGGCCAATTTGTGAATGGGGTAGACTGTTGGAAAGTTGATTCAGAGAATTTATAAGATTCATTGAGCTTTTTCTCAGTTCGGGAAGCTGATTGGGGTCAAACGGGCCCTAAGAGCCCCCAGTGGCCTTTAGAATGATTTTTTGACAAAAAATGGGTCGTTTATCTGAATTGTAAGGCCAATTTGTTCACGTGGTGGACCATTGGAAAGGGGATTAAGAGCCATTTGAAGATTTATTGAGCCTTTCCTTAGACGAGAAAGTCTACCAGAGTCAAACGGGGCCTGGGACCGCTCGATAGCCTCTAGATAGGTACTCAGTGTATGACTTAGGGTTTATGGTCAAGGAGGAAGTGTTAGGGACCTAAGGAGATCCTTAAGGGGTCCTAAAATGTGGTGTCTACACCTAGGGATTCTCATATTTTTTGTCCTTCAAATAACAATGATTCTCTTGATGTCTTGAAAAATAATTTGAATATTCTTGTGACCAAACTCACTGATTTGATTATGGATTATGATAGAAATTTTTCTAGGGAAAACACTTTTGAGATGAATATGGTCTTTAGACTCCATGGATATGTTCCTATGTTCCTCCACAATTATGTGGTAATAAAAATTTGTGAAGGGTGTGAATTTTGTGAAAAATCAAAGTTTTCATAATGGAGGTAGTGTGACCTTTAATATTCAAATTGAGACAAAATTTCTCACTAAACCTAAAAAACCCATTTTAAAAAGTGTATGGAAGAAGAAAAGTGATTTGGTTGATGGTATGTGTGTTTCCTCATCTAATAGTAAGTCGTACTCCAGTGTTTCTCCACCTCTTACCAAAGAAGTTCTTCCCCTGACTAGCGTTGCTAGGTTCTTGTCATAACTAGGATCTTCTTATCGCATGTTCAATATCTTGTATTTGTCAAAGTTTTGGGGGGAGGTTATGTTGTGAGTGGTGTGACTTGTGTTTCCGCTCCTTTAGGAGAGTTCTTGTTTCTAGTTTAGGGGAGTGTTTTATTTGTCTTTTGGATATTTGTTGTATGAAATGCTGCATTTAGTTTGAATATACATGCATATTGGATCTTTAGCTTTATTCGTGTCTTTTGATTTGGAGAAAAAAAATGGAGTTTATTGGTTTTTGTGTGAGACTGCGTTGTTACCCATGTGTTATTTAATCCTCACACTTTTTCATTTATATACTTCCGTACATACATTGGCTTAATTTTGTTATATATATGAAAATACAAAAAAATGTTTTATTGATTTTTATTTTGCACGTAATAATACTAAAGGTTAATGGATAAAACATGTTATGCAAAGAGAATTCAATTATTTGATTTTTGTGTGTTTATGTGCTTCATGCAAATAATATCTTAAAATACCATGAAAAATAAATTTTGCAAGTGTATTGCGGAAAATTAGTTGTATATCACTTACATCGCATTATCACGCTTATTTTGGTAGTTTATTAAGACTCATTATGATGGTTAAGCTTAAATTATTTATTATTACCATTGTATGGCTTGCTTATTAAGTCTCAATGGTCCACTTTTGTGAGTTTGAATGTTATGCATATATAAATATTTATTGGAGTTTAAATTGACTGTTTTATGCATTGATAAGGACTACCGTTAGACTCATAATATTCAGTTTGAATTTTAGATTTTCTTGGGTAGGTTTCATCTAAAGTGTGTTCTAAAAATAAAAGTTAATATGTTGAAAAGAGACACAAGCCAAGTGCTTAGCCGACATTAAAAACAAGAAAAGGCATAACTTATTTTTAAAAAAAAAATGTTTTTTAGTTTGGAATAAAAAGATTCATACAACACGTGCTTGAGGTGTTTATGAAGTGATTGAAAACTTCTTTCCTAGTCCATAATATGAACTTTTACCTTTGATGCCTAGTTCTCACATGATTTGAATTAATGTTATTTAAAACACTTGTGATTCGTTTTGTTCTTTTGTATATACATTTTAATATATCTAACATCACATAATTTGTTGAGTTTTATATGAAATAAGATGATTATCTTATGTGCTTCAATAAATTATTCATGTTTAGTAAACTTGATGGTTCTTGATGCTTAATGAAAATTAAAAGTTGATATTTGATCTTGGTGAGAACAAATCTTGTGTTTGTGTACATATACCCTATATTCTTTACATTATCTTGTAATGATATCTCTTTACTCATTTGTTGTGTTTTTGTATATTTTGGTGGGATCATTTTATTTTATTTCTCTATTTGATTTTGATACAGTTTTACATATCATTCATATGAGATTTTTGGGTATATGGGGGTATTGAGTTGTTTTTTGAGGTTTTGAGACCAAATTTTTCATTTTAAATTTATTTTTAATTGTGTTGAGGTATGTTTATTTGAGGAGAAATTCAATCGCATGTGCAAGGAAGAGTATATGGTGAGATGAAATTAAGGGAGAGATTTTTTTAAATGACTAATAAGGTTGTAATTTGATTTATCTAACATGGATTTTAAAGGTGTGGCCTCTAGACAACAAGATTCACACGATTTGATTTTTCACCTGTTTGCACAGTCACTTGATGCTTGTTGAGATGTTTATTTCTGCCTCTAACCATTCACAGGGTCCATTTTTATACCCATTTGCAAGATTATGTGTAGTATGCATGGTCTTGTCTATTTTATGCTATAGATTTTTTGCTTGATATTGTTCGCACAATATTATATTTAAGTTGTTAACATGGCCATTATGTTCTTTAATGGTAGTTTGCTTTTACTAATTAATGATTCATGTTTTCATCTTGTGGTTTTACTTTTAGTTTTCCTCTTGTGACTTTATATGGTGTTTTGGATGATAGTTTTTATTGGTATAACTCTAATTCTGATCTCTAGTATGTCTTTCACCTACCATTTTCTGGGATTTCTATGCATTTGGTAGTTTGATTTTGAGATAACCGCATTAATTGAGTGTCTTTATCATATCTTGGTACACTTATATTGAGATTTGTACATTTTAACATTATGTTAGGTCTTGGATGGATCTATGTGTGATCCATTTGGATTAGTCATCTATATTTTCTCTTATCATGATTGTATCTTGCTAGTTCAGCCTTGGACACATTTTATCCATTTATAACTTATATGTCATTTGTGACACTTATGTGTTTATTTTTTCTAGCTTTTGATGGTTTATCTTGCTGACTATCTTTTTTGATCTTACCTAGTATGCGACATTTCTTGTTATACCTTGTGTTATTTTTAATGGAGATATGGATCTTGATTGTATACACTTGCTTATTCATCTTATACCATGTTTCTTGCGTATCTTGTCTCACTTTTTTTTAGATGTCTTCTTGGCATGCTACTTTGGGACAAATGTAAATCTTATCATAGATTTTCATGTTTCGTCATATATGACAGGTACATTCCCACATAGTTCGTGATATCTCATTGTGATACTCCTACTCCCGTTATGTTTGGAATTCTTTATATCTTTTTAATTTCCCATATTTTCATGATTCTCTCTTTGCATGCATAACTTTAGGTGGATTGATATTTAATGTAGGAGGAGAGATATCTGTTTTAGGGGGAATGTTTGTTTCTATATTTGAGATGCTGCAATTTTTAGACTTCATGATACATATTGTTTATTACTGGAATGTGTTTTTTATGTGGTTCATTTATTGATATCATATGGACCTTTTTTTCTTTATCATTAACTATATCTATTTACCTTTAATATCTTGTGAATACCTTATGTGTGAGTCCTGGGAGAAAATATTTTGAGTATATCATGCATGGGATTAATTATCATATTTTTTCATATGTTATATCTATTTTATCTCTCACATCTTTTGTCCTCTATGGCCTAATTTATCCTAGTATTATTTTTTCTATCTTTACATATTCTTGGAAAAGGGGGTAGAAATCATCTATGATAGTGCATTTATTCAGTGGGGGGGTTCCTATACAAGGGGATATTTTCCTTCACATTGAGTTTACCTTTTTATGGTTTTGTATCATTTGAGTTTTGCAGGTATGTCATCATTCATTCAAATGCTTAAACATATCAATTGATATCATACAACAGGTTTGTCTCATTTTATACCGTATTAGTCTCTGTTGTCCTTTCTAGATTGTGGGTGATGTAGATTGATAATTGTGACTTTATTTGTATATGGTGGGAAATTCATACATTTTGTCTTATTTGGGGACTTTTCCACTAAACAGCCAAATAGGTAGACTCAATATATATATATATATATATAAGTGTTAAAAATATATAGAAGTGTTTCTTATCTTTAACTGTATTTGTCAGACATATAGGAGTTATTCTTTTGGAATAGGAACATATCATTTTAGGTTGTTGTGTGATTAGATTCTTGATTTCCTTCCATGACTCTATCCGCATCCGAGCTTGCTTACATTCCATTTGTTCATCGACTCGGTGATTTTGGTGGACTTTTAGAATTTTTCCAGATATCGTATATGACCTTGTTACACTTTAGGATTTCCTCTCTTTTCCTACATGTTATTTTACCACATTTCTTGCACTTGCCCTTATCCTTAAAAAATCATATATTGAGAACGCATCCAAACGGTGTCTTTCGATTGGGATTTTTAAAAGGTTTTATATACTATCCAAAACTATGGGTACGGATGGAAAATGGTCCCACGACATGCAGATATGACTATAATGTTTGTTTTAGTCCATTGTTAGCATTCTTGCGTAATGCTAAAAAAGCCATCTTCCGCACGAATTTCACAGAAGATGGAAATCTAATTTTTTTTCTCTATAAAAACCTTTTTGGATGTATTTTACAATTATAACTCTTACTTCTCTTTAACAAAAAATTTAGATCTAAGAGATTTTATCTTTCTCACTAGAAATTCTTGATGGTATTTTCTTTTTCCTCACCTTCAATGAAATACTTTGTGAGAGATTTTTGAATGATTCATCAAATCAACCGTAGCAAATTTTTTCCTTCAGTTGCCATTGGAGATCTTCAGTTAAGAGGTCAACAAGGAAGAATATATAAGTTTTGGAGATGAATTCCTCAAATTGGATATGTGGAATCTAATAATATTACATTCTTCTCTCTTTACAAAAGAGCTTTGGATGAGATCTACTAGATTGGGTGGAGTATTCAAGATTAGTGGAGTACGAGAGTCTGTAAGGTAACTCAACCTAAGTAAATGGCCGATCTCCTAAAACATCTTTATTTTTATAGGGGATTAGTTATAGCGTCCTGGGCTATGTAGGGTTTTTCCTCATATATCTTAGTGTTGTGTTCATTTTTTCACTACTCTTATTTACAACACAATGTCACATAATTTCAGATCTATAATTGATATAGGTTGCTTTATATTCAAATCATACATAATTTCAATAAAATGGAACTAATTTGGATACATCTCACCTAATCACAAACTAACTTGAATTTTGATCTAGGTGTAGATTTCTCATCTTGTTAAGTTGCAAGTGAACTCAGAGGTTTTTGAATAGAATTTTAATAATCTCATAATACTTTACATGAATTAAAATTATATCTACTCTTTTCAATGTTAATTGTTTGATAAACTCTCAAAATGAGTATGATTTTGCAATTCATTCTACAAACCAATTGTTATTGTTGCAAGATTAAACAAACAAATATTTAATTGGCCATTTATTTCTCATATATCCTATCCCCCCCCCCCCCCCCCCCCAAAAAAAAAAAAAAAAAGACATTAGCACACCAAATTTATGTGTTTTCAAATGATGCTCACGGTTTTATATCAAAATAGATCCATATTTTCCCTTCAATTTCTAAATCATTGAATCATTCGTTCACCAAAGATGAAAAATATCGTATGAACATGACTCCTTAACTTGAGTGTCATCATCCGATGTTAGTGTTTACACATTTTCATTGATGCATTATTTAAAATGAAATATGGCATATATAACTTCTTTGTTATGGGACCGACCATACTAACTGTGAATTTCAAAGATCAATAATAGAGGATTTCCATTACCATAATACTGTGATTGTTTTTATGTAAGAGGGACGGGTATCTCATAGATTTATTGATTATAATGAATAACACCTTTCTAGTATCTTATAAAATATAAGAGGAGGATATACCCTAAATCCTCTATGGAACAAGATTAAATGAGTCCCTTTATAACGGAGATCCACCCTTACAAGCTTAAAGAAGAAAATAAAATAACCTATTCAAAAAAGGAATTCCAAATATATTAAACAGCTCCGCTTGCATCTAGCCATTAAACAATGTTAGGAAGCTCAACTTGTCACCATATACCATTCCTTTTAAGAGCTTGGGGGAAATCTTGAATTTCAATAGAATTAACATTAATCCTATATGAGTAACAATAATTAGCCAAAAGATTTGAAGAATTGTTCCCATCTCAATGAATGCGAGCAAAACATACATTAAGATCAATAACCAAATTTTTAATTTTTCCTGTAATGCATAAGATTCTCCAAGGACAAGCAATAAGTTTTTTTAGAATATTAATTATGATCTTTGAATCATATTCCACAATAACAGGGTAATCTCTCAAAGCCATGTAATAAGATATCTCTGTAAAATATCCATTCATGTTAGTTTTATTGCAGAAAAAAATATCAAAAGGCCCATAACATATCACCTTTATGATTCCTCAAAATACCACATCCCCGACTGGGACTTGGATTCCCTTTTGAGCAGCCATGAGTTTGGAGTTTTAATAATTCAGAAGAAGGGGGTTCCTAATAATAAGCCTCTGATTTATAATATTTCCATTACTAAACACTGGGATACTATCCAAATTATAAACCATGGAAGTTTGAGGATAATTAACTACATAAAGGTTAAACATCTCCTTAATCCTATTGATAATATTTCCATGATATGGCTTCATATTGTCAAACTTTCCTTCATTTTGGGATATCCAAAGAGACCAACATATAAAATTAGGTAAAATCGATCTGATTATTCCTTTTATGAAACATACTATTCAAATATTTTGAAGCGGGAATATTACATCATTAGCATTTTGAAGGATGTCATAATTGCGTACCTAGTTTTCATAATTCTATTAATTAGTTAGTGCAATAGTCAGGTTGTTAGATTTAGTTGAGAAAGGGTTAGAAATGGAATAGCAGCCATTAGTTTGTAACTAACTCTCATGCTTATAACTAACTCTTGGATACTCCTATAAGTAGACCTCTTTGTAACTCTAGGAACCATTGAATGATAATAATGAAATATTACTATTATTTTTATTTCTCTCGCATTTTTCCCTTATTTGTTACTCTAAATCCCATTAAAAGTGTAACAATCTAGTATGAGAGCCAACTTGATCCTGGATTATATTAGAAAGAATGGTGGAGGGTAATCAGGTTAAGGAGATATAGAAAATAATAAATAATCGAGAGGATCACATTCAAGGTGTTCATGACATTGCAACTCAGCTATAAGAAAGTATGAAGATGATGGAAACCAACATGAAGCAATTTCAAGAACACGTGGGTGATATGCTCACAAAATAGATGAAATCAAATGAAAATGAGGTGTTTGATAATGCATATCAGTTCCAACATGGATGTCAAAGTATGAACCATATTAACTCAGATAAGAGCACCACAAGTAGTAGAGTTGGCCCGGAGAATTAGGGAAATTAAGTAAAAACCCAATGAACAAGATTAAAAAATGCCATAACTTTTTCTCTTATCATACCATGTCTGAATTCCAAAACGTTGGCTATGCATATATGTATTTGGAGGGAAAATTTGACATTTGGTATCAACATTTTCAATAACGAAAAGAAGAGATTGAATGGGAAAAATTTATAAAGGCCTTGGATATCTAATTTAGGGGTAGCCCCATAAAAACTTTGTTGCAAAATTTCACCAATTAAAGAAATTGGGCACTGTTATAGAATATCGAGAGAAGTTGGAAGAGCTTAAGTCTCAAATAGAAAGTTATGCGTTGAAAGAAGAATACCTAGTACTCAATTTTTTGGGAGCGATTAAAGAGGAGATCTGAAGTATTGTTTAGATATTCTACCCATATAATTTGGAATAGGCTTTTTCATTGGCTAAGCTACAAGAAAATACTATGGGTTCAATTACAAAGAGAACCAAAGAGGGGTCTAAAGCATAAAATTTCACTCCAAGCATAACAAATACAAAGACTTAAGGGCTGTCAAGGAAGGATAATCTAGCAATAGCAATTTCAAGAAGTCCAATACCACTCAAGTCCTAGCCAAGAAATTTTGTTACGCAGAAATGAAAAAGAAAATATACAATGGTCTTTGTTACTGCCATGATGAATTATTCAAGCCTAGCCATGTTTCTAAAGACAAGAGAATCTTTATTATGAAGGCAGAAGATGAATATGAGATTATGGAAATGCAGGCACCTGAAGATTAACCTAGAATCGAATGTGTGGATAAAGAAGACATTGAGATTACTCTAAATGCACTCTTTAGTTCCACTACCCACAATTTTATCAAAATTAAAGGCGTTGTCAATAAATTACTTATTTGTGTGCTTATTGACACTAGTAGCACACACAACTTCCTTAATCCTGACACAACCTTATAAATTGAATGAAATAATGAACAAATCACTTTGCTTAGTGTTACTGTGGCCAACAGATGAAATATATTTATTAATGCCAAGTGCAATGGTTTTCAACGAATAATGCAAGGTGTGGTTTCAAGGCAGACTTGAGAATTTTAAAATTTAATGGAAAAGATATCATCCTTCGTATGGATTGGATAAAATAATACATTCATATCTTATTTGATTTTGAGACACCTAAATTAACATTCAAGACGCATGTCAAGAAAGAGGGGTTGAGGGGATTAAATGATAAAGCTCAATTATAAGATATGAAGGGAAGTTCATTCAGCAAATTAATTAAAATGACTACACAGGGCTTTATTGCTCAACTATTCTTTATGTGAGGTGAAGTGTCTATTGCAGCAAATGTAAATACCCCACTCCCAATCCAACAATTGATAAATATTTTTAATGATGTATTTAATGAACCTAAAGGATTACCACCCAAAGTACCCATTATCAACAAATAGTTCTGAAAAAAGTGACCTTTCCCACTGATTAAAATCCCTATAAGGTTCTTTATTTCTATAAATCAAAGATAGAAAAGCTGGTGCAAGACATGCTAGATTCTGACATTATACAACTAAGCCATAGCAACTAAGCCATAACCCTTTTGCTTCTCTAGTTCTTTTAGCGAAAAAGAAATATCAAAGTTGGTGATTTTACGTAGATGGTAGGAAATTAAATGTTGTTGGTGTTAAAGATAAAATTCCTATCCCAACAATTGAAGAAATCCTATATGAATTATTTGGTGCAAAAATCTTCTCCAAATTAGACTTGAGGGTAGGTTATCATTAGATTAGGATGAAGGAGAATAACATTTCCAAGGCTACTTTTAGAACTCATTGTGGACATTTTGATTTAAGGGTAATGCCTTTTGGGCTTACTAATACCCTAGAAACTTTCCAAAGCCTAATGAATGAGGTTTTTAAAACTTATTTAAGGATTTTTTTTTTTTACGATATTTGGTCTTCATCCGGGTTCCTCATGAAATATACACTTTTTTCCAAGTTGTTAAAATGTTCTTTTCCTCAGCTTCCATTGACTATTTAGGCCACATTATAAGTGGTCAAAAGGTTTCCACTAACCCAAGTAAAATTGAAGACATGAGAACTCGAACAAAGCCAATAGCTCTTAAGGATCTCATATGATTTCTATGGCTAACTGGATTTTACATAAGGTTTCAAGGATATGGTAGTATTTTCAATCCCCTCACACACCTACTCAACAAGGAAGCCTTCCATTGGGGTCCAAAAGCTAAGTTAGCATTTAATAAATTGACAGAAGCTATGGATACTACTCGTATCCTTGCACGACCTAATTTCAAACAACCATTCATTATTGAAAATAACACGTCTAAATCAGAAGCGTCGAGAACTATTAATAGCAAATAACTTGTTCACCAGCTACTTGACAATGAATTGCCTGTCATGCTAATCTAATTGACCACGTCGGCGAGAACACGAACCGAAATCATCACTTGTATTGTGTGGCCAACCCAATACTAACACTGGCATCAAAGATCCACTACTGACCTCACAACATCACCCAAATTTATAGGTTAATCGTGGGTCAACTCGGTCCATTCCGAACGTTGGGTGTGAAGTGAAATGAGATAACCTAAATAATGTTACTAGTCCCATTTTATTTAATTAACATATTACTTGTTTAGAATGCAATTCCAATTTATAGCAAACTACATGTTGGGCCCATTAGAAATGCCCTCGGAATCCAAGCATACAAATCTACTAACGTGCAATAAAAAGAATACTTACCTCTATAACTCTCTCAAAGTACATAATCTCATACAACCTATCGTAAAAAATAAAAGGGAATGAGTCGGATGCCCCGTGAGAAATACGACAATGCAATATAGAATTGAATGGAAAAAAATAGTTTCAATAACGTACTACCTATGTGCATGAGTAAACACCGTATATATATATATATATATATATTTTCACACATAACTAATGTATGAATCCATTCTTATTCCAATAACATTACTTGAGTTGATTACATCACACTAATCTTATAAGACACCCCTTTCTGCCCCTTATTAGTTAACTTAGAATCATTGTTTCAATTTAACGCAACCGATCAAATATTTAAACAAAATACAATTTGTGTAGAAAACACACTCATCTTCCAAAATTTCCTATTTACTCACACCAAATCCACTTTAGAATTTTCCCTAAAAACTACCTTTCAACACATGCATGCCCCATGTTAGAAAATTCTTGTTTCCCTTTTTTAAACCTTTCACAACACACACTTGCATTAATTATGGGTTAAACCATATTAGGTTACTTAAATACCCATTATTCACATCACTTTATTTTTCCTTTCACTTCACATGGACATTATCCAATTTCTCATATTTTTTGTCCATGTTACCTTTTTAATCGGAACATTTACCAATTTCATTTTACATTAGGTTGTATTTTCTTATACTCTCATCACAAACAAATTCCTTATCATGTTCCACTTTTCTCATTATTTTTTCCTTGGAGTTTACCTCATAACCATGTACTTTAATGAGCTCCACACTTCTGGCTACACTACCAAATGCTCTGGCCAGTAGTTGCGGTGTTTCACCCTAGGGCGCTAGGGCCTTCTTAATTTTTTTTCATACGAAAGTTTCCTTTATCATGTGTTTTAATACTTTTTCGGGTCCACATTATTCCACTTTTACCGGGCGAGGACAAAACCCAGGGACTACTTCCACATATTTTTGTTACACTTTAGAAAATTACCATTTCTTTCCCTTTTCACTTTAACGTTGATGTCATTTCGAAAACCACATCCTTTAGGACTATTTTATGTAACACCTCCTTCAGCATTTTTATTTCATAAAAATGTTCCACCGTACGTAAAATTACCATTTTACCCATTTGTTCACAAACTTGTCTTTTCCTCTATTTTCATAAATGTTATTTCCCCAAAACATTATTAAGTTATGCATACCAACTTCTTGAATATTTTTACTCATTAACACTTATTGTACATTTTTGGAGTTAGCACATTTTTCAAGTTGGAAATCTCCTTATCTCCTTGCTTTCTTTAACGAAGAAGTCATTGGGTATTTTGAAAACTAGTTTATGAGAAAAATACCATTTTCCTTTATTAACACATGTAGTCTTAGAAGTATAAGGGTAGAATGGTTAACATATTTATTTAATAAAATTTTAAGATAAGGAAATATGTCAGATGAGTGGAGGAAAATCACCATAATACCTTTTCATAAAATAAAGGGGATATACAAAACTGCGATAATTATAGAAGAATCAAATTAATGAATCACACTATGAAATTATGAGAAAAGGTTATAGAACAAAGATTAAGAAATGAGTCAACTATTTCAGATGATCAATTTGGATTTATTCCACGGCGTGACGGCGATCCATTAGGAAATCTATTTACTTATAGAGAAATGTAGAAGTAAAAATAAAAATTTATTTATGGTCTTTATAGACTTAGAAAAGGCATATGATAAAGTACCTAGGGATATAATATGGTGGGACTTAAAGAGGAAATGAAAACCTATGAGTTATATTAAAGTTATTGAAGATATGTATGATAACACAAAGACTAGAGTAAGAACTATTTGTCAAGAAACTAATAATTTATGATTAAAGTAGGCCTAGATCAAGGATCGAATTTAAGTCCTTATTTATTTTCCATAGCTTTGGATGAGATTACTGAGGACATACAATAAGAGGTCCCATACTATATGTTGTTTGCGGATGATATAGTTCTATTAGACACTTCAAAGGAGGCCATAGCGATGAGAGTAGATACTTGGAGATATGTCTTAGAATCTTAGGGACTAAAAATCAGTAGACATAAAATTGAATTTATGGAAACTAAATTTAATAATGAGATGTATGATAGCATAATGTTAGAGATTGAAGAAAAATTGATAAACCAAACTAATAAATTTTTCTATTTAATTTCAGTGATACAAAGTAATGGGGATATTAATGAAGATGTTATGAGTAGAATATCAACTGGTTGGATGAAATGAAAACAATCTAGTGGGGTATTATGCGATAGGAGGATACCTAGTAAATTAAAAGGAAAATTTTATAGAACAGGTATTAAGCCAGTGACCCTCTATGGAAAGGAATTTTGAGATGGGGATGCTCCGATGGATGATAGGAATTACTACAAAGGACAATTTAAAAATATGTGAGAGAAAATTGAGGAGTATATCCCATTAACGATAAATTAAGAGAGAGTAGACTTAGATGGTATCGTCATGTTTTGCGTGGACCAATAGATGCACCTATAACAAGAGGAATATTGTTGGAAATAAATGGTAAAAGAGGAAGGATCAGCCTTATGGCATCGTGCGAGGAAATTATTAGGATAGATCTTAAGCATTTAAACTTGAATGAAAATACTACTTATAATAGATTATAATGGAAAAGGATAATCCATGTGGCTGATACCATGTGATGGGATTAAGGCAATGATGATGATGATGAGTCTTGAAAACATACACTTGTCACATTTTCCACACTTATTAACACACTTTAAGGGCTGAAATTTTCACCTTTCTTATATCATGTTAAAACCCATTTTAATCCTTCTTAAACATATTAATATGCTCGTCTTTAACTTACTATAAGTTAATATATATGAGGAGGTGGATTTGAAGCCTAGAGATTTGTAAAAGTGAGTTTTACAAATGATTATCACATAAAATTCATAACATTTGTAAATCCAAGATTTTTAAGACTAAAAAGAGATTTGTTGTTGAAAACATGCTTAAATGTCTAGTTTTCACAAACCTTCATTTTTTCCACAAATCTTCAAGATTCATACTTGAAATAGCTTGTAAATGCAGTTATATCTTTGAAAACATTTTATTTCATAAAATTCTTAAGCACAAGATTTTCTTGAAAGTTAACATCTTTTCTCAAACCCATTTCTTAAATCTTCGAAGCTATTAAGAAATCATGAGTAATGACTACCTAAGTATGCAAATATTCTAATCTTATGAACTCTAGCATATTTAACTCATATATCACAAAATAGATTAATCTTAAACTTAACAAGAGTACATTTTTTCCCACCTCATTGAAGCTCCAAAAATTGATGGATGACTGTAGAAGAAAATGGCAACCTCCCACCTCCTAAGGTGACCTTAAAGAGGTTTCCTAGTTCCACTATTAAGCTCCATGAAATCTCCATCAAAACCCCTTCAAGATCATTTATTCTTCTTCTTTTCTTCTCCAAAAATTCCTATTAACATCTCCATAAATTGATATCTTGCCTAACAAGTGGTTATATTAGTGGTGGTGCTAGGGTGGTAGAGGGTGGTGGTGAGGCTCAAGAAATAGAGAGAGAGAGAGAGAGAGAGAGAGAGAGAGAGAGAGAGAGAGAGAGAGAGAGAGAGAGAGAGAGAGATATGCCCTAGAATGGTCCAAAACCTCCCTTAAATACCCCAAACCCTTTGGGGTTAAACCCCAAAGCTTAACCCCGTGTTGATTTGTTATGTGGGAGTGTAACATATGTCAAATCCAAAGGTCTATATCATGACAACATTTTCTCGTTCAAACAATATTTGGATCTTATTATAACGAGAACTATTATCGTCCAAACATACTTAGAATGAGGTTCTCACGAGGGTAGGATCCCCAACATGTATATGTCGTTAAAAGGTCATTTGATGCAGCCATTCGAGCAACAAGGGCTTCTCGTTCGAATGACCAAGGGTTTCGTTTGAATGGACCTAATTCTCTCAAAATTAAACATAAGGCACTTCTAAATCCAATTAATTGCACCAAGTCTAAGATATTACCCAAATTTAACCCACTATCCATTTTACAAGGTCTAAAGCCCAATTGGGTCACATCAAGTCACTAATTTACACGGGTACAATCAAAACCACAGAGGCGGGTGTTACATTATTCCCTCCATAGGGAATTTCATCCCTGAACTTCTCAATCCATCAACTCCTCAAGTTAGTAAAGGTTATGAATTATCATTTATGTCACAGGTATGTTTCAAGCCTAGGTTATCGAAATACTCAATCACTAAGAAGTCATCATATGCCCTTTCACAAGGGGATGTCACTAAGGAACTCTATACACAACATATTATAATGCTCACCATCAGGCTAGCCATCAAATTCACATAACAGTCCTCGAGTCTCCATTTACCTGATGATCACACTCAATCAAACCCTAAGTCTTCTTTGCTAATTCCTAAGGCATATTGTCACATTTACCAGGGAAACACTCTCTCGTGGTCGAAACTCACCCAAGAGAAAAATGACATACAACTAACACCCCATCCATCATCATAAATTATTTCAATTCATAGGACTACATATCCTGAGTCTCCTTAAATTCTCATGCCATCCTGACCACACAAATTCACATAAACTTGATACTAACCTCGCATCCCTAGTCAGTCACTTCGAGGAGTGACACACCAACTAAGTCTCAAATCGTGTATCCCATTAATAGCTACAAGATCCTTTTATGAACCTAGGATCACTCTAGGCGTCCAACTATGGAACATTCACCCTAGTAGTACACCAATCCATTCACTATGTAAAAACATCACTACTGCTATGTTTCCTCAAGTTTAAACACTTTATGATATTCTCAAATCATAATCATGCTCTTTATAACTAGAGTCGCTAATCACCATGTCAACCAATTCATAAGATCATTAATGCTAAGGAAAATAGATACTATGAGCAAATTATGTGGCAGAACATGCATCCATATGTGCATGAAACTTATGTAAGACGAAAGGATACTTCAAACAAAGACATACTCAGTTGTCAAGATGCATTGACCATGACAGATCCAATCGCACTCTCATTAAGCTAAATTATGTCATAATCGAAATAACAACATGATACAATTTTAGGCTATCACTACCGAAGGAACACAATCCTCGACTACCAAAATTGAAGGAACACAGTGGTCGACTACCCAGACTAAAAGAATACAACGAATTAGAATGAACATACAACCACTTTAAGGTAATCATATCCCCATGTAACGGGATATGGTTTATGAAAGGTAAACCTGTGACGTTTACTTAAAATTTATGACTCATCCCAGGCATTTTCATCAGATCCTAGTCTAGCCATACACCCAGGATTTAGTCACCAATCGTGATGAATCAGATTACGAACCATGCACCTTCGCGAGACGAATGAAAAATCCAAACTATTGGACTTTAGGAAGTTAATCATGATCTTGCCTCCTTTGGAGTAATGCTTCCTTCTTTCATCCTTCACAAACGTGAGTCGTTCCAGTCAATGAATGACAAACACCTTTATAAATGTCGACTTTATCCATATCCCTAGTCATCGAGACATCGTGACCAACCTAACACACTTAAGTTACTGTCTACTTCATCATACAGTGATTCTATCCCAACATCTTCCTAGGCAATGCCCAACTGGGCGAAACATTCTCCTTATATGACCACCAGTGACACAAGGTCGTCACTACTCCTATATCCGAATTCTACCCAAATTGAATTTATTCAATTGTCACACTGATTATAATTAGCACTATAAAGATAGTAAGGACTACACAAGTCTACACCTCATAATTCTAAAAGTCTATAAATATATTCCAAGAACTAATCCTTCCCCTACTATGACTATTCTAACTTACACTATCAACACATATCGATACCCTGATAGTACTTCGATATCCATTTAGGTTGTTATTCTCAAGTCCTTAAGATGACATCAACAATCTAAGTCTCCCATGCATTTCCTAGTACTCATCAAAATCAAGTGCGACACTTTTTACAGTAGTTATCTTATGACAAACTATAAGGACAAAATTTTCAATTGACTCGATTGTAGTATTTAACTTATTCCCAGAACAAAACAATGTTTTTGAGTCATGGATATATTTTTTATTTGTCACGATCCCACACAGTCTATGACATAAAGTTTATTAAAAACGTTGCGGCCAAGCTTCAAAGATAAATCATGTCGAGTTTTTATTGGTGCACGTTTCACGTCTTCATCGCATTTTGAGATCCCTTAGGTATGCATGCATAATGTTTATAGGGCTCGAAAAAAAATTAGGATGTTATTTTTATTAAAAAGTGTTTTAAAATATTTAAACTTCGTTTTTTCTAAGATAAAGATGGTTTAGATTTGTGTAAATCACAAATGCTTATTTTTAGTGGTTCAAACGACTTTGAATGCCGTTCAAGTGAGACCATCATATCGTTTGAGCGACATATGCATCTCGTTCAAGCAACAGGATTATTTTGTTTGAACGATGTGCCGCCTTAACTTTTCTATTTATGGCGTGTTTCTCTCAGGATTTCGTAGGTGTGCAGTCCAAAAAATCAGTTTCCATACTATACATTTTCTGCACAAGTTTTCTAGGTTTTCAAAGACTAAAAACACCCTTAAAGTTTCAAAGATTCGATCTTTCATTCACTTATGCAAAAGTGATCTTTGTTTTCACCATTTCGATTTGTTCTACACTTCGAACAACATTGGGTTTTGCGGTGAATAAGCGAAGGATTTCGTGTTTGAAATACGTAGATGTTTCCAAGCTATATCGGTGGACACTGAGGAATTTATGGACACGAGTGTTTTGGATAAGTATCGCAGAAGGATTTGTGTGGGCACTATAGAGGCGTGGTTAAAGATTCAAAGAAGCTTCAAGACTCATGTGGATTGAGTTGTTGAGTAAGTCTGTCTTTGTACTTTGTAATACCACGTCATAGTGATTATCTGGCTTGGGTCGTTCGATGTTTTTTCCCTTAGTGGTTTCATCGTACATTTGGCATCGCTTTTGTGAGCTTACTTTCTTTTACTTTCTTTAATCACTAGATGCATGTTTAGGATTAATCAAGATAAAATTGGGTTAAGTTAAAATTAGTTCACATACTTGGTGCGATTTAAAATTTGGAAAAAGGGTTTTCAAAAAGAAAGTTGGTTTTAGCATCCTTACATTCGGAAGAAAAAGGGGGCTACAAATTGGTATTGGAGCTAGAAACATATTTTTTTATTGTGTTGATCTCTTGTGTGTTTTAAGGATGTATTTTAAAAATTAAGAAAGTTTTAGGGCTCCTGGTTTTTATGGCACTAATTATGGTTATTAAAAATGCAAATGAGAAGTGCTTAGAAATCAATTGATTAGCATGTGCGGTTAGCGATCGAAAAGGGTTGGACTCCATCGATTACACGAGAGGGTGAGGATACTACTTTAAAACTCATTGAGTCATGGACTGAAGCCGAACATAGATTTGAACTTTACAAATCTAAAGGTCTTCACGTTATTTCCTCACATGTCAAACTGGAAGAGTATTTTAAAATCTTGATGTGTGAAACTTCGATAGAAGCTTGGTATATACTTTCACTTACTCACGAAGGCAGTAGTACGATTAGGGAATTTAAACTCTAAAACCGCACTACACAGTTTGAGATGAATAAGATGTTAGAGAGTGAGCCTTTTGATGAGTTTCACATTGGTTTATCTAATATTGTCAACACATCGTTTAACTTAGGATAGAAGATACCCGACAAGCATGTCATAAAGAAAATTCTAAGATCGTTGTCGAGTAGGTTTTATGCAAAAGTGAACGTTTTGAAATCCTTGGGTATGTTTTGATTTGACAGAACTTGAAGAGATTGTAGGTGACTTACAAACCTATGAACTCGATATGTTTACCTCCAAGCAAGTGCCGAAGAAAGAAATGGGCATTGCTTTGAAAGTCAAGAAGGAGGAAATTACAGTTTCGGATGATGATTCCGATTTAGATTTTGAGGATGTAGACTTATTGGAAAATAAGTTCAAAAACATTTATTAACTTCCAAAAGATAGGAGTGAGAATTTCAAGAGGGTTGAGTCGGATAGGTGTTTTGGGTGTGAGGGGTGTAAGGGGTATAGTAACAAAGTTGTAGAGTGTCCCACTAGACTTAATAAGGATGGAAATAAACCGATAGAATATAATGCCACCTTAAGTGATAGTGAATCGGAAGAGGGAGAGAGTTACCCCATTGAGAGTAACTTTATGGAGTTCATGGCATGTCATGTGAGCGACGATGATAAATCTTCCCATTAAGATTCTCATGTGCATGACACTTTCAAGGCTGTTGAATGTGAATCCCAAGTGACTGAGGAAGAGGAGATCGGTGTAGGATAGTTAAAAGTTACCTTTAGGGAGTTGTAGAGGAAGTGGTAAAGGTCAAAAAGGAAAACTCGAATTTGCAAGCTGGGTTGAATGAGTGTGCTATAGAAAACAATTATGCTTTGATTGAGGATCTTAAGGCATAGGAGAAGACTCTTTGGGAGAAGCTAGAATATGTGGAGAAAGAGAGAGATAATCTTCATGATTTGATAGAGCCCTTAAAGAAATAGATTCTAGAGTTTCAGGAGTCTAGGCATTTGCTTGAGTCTAGGATTAGTGAGTTAAAGGAGATATTGAAAGACTCGAGTAAGGTTAAGTTTGATTTGAAATATAGGTCGGAGAAGTTGGATAAAATGTTAGTCACCGTACAAATCAAGGTATATTGGTTTATTGTAGTCTACGATGATAGAGTTGTTCCCATTCCCAATGCCAATACCAATCGTGTGAGATAACCTACTAGGAACGTGAGGAGAGGTCGCCTTTTTGGTAATCATTCCCTCCATGTTTACACTTTCACTCATTGCGGTAGGAAAGGTCACCTAAGACATTTTTGCTTTGACCTTGGGAATGCTCTTAGGAAGTTAAGGAATAAAGTCGTTTCGGTTCCCAAAACCCCCATGCATAACTTCACACCTACTTGGGTTAGGGAATCGGACTTAGAGGCTTTAGGAATTAAACTTCATGGTTCTTGTTTGGTTGCACTTGATTCTTCCCATCCTAAATCTAAAGGATGATTATGTTGCCATATTTGTCATAAGCTAGTATTTTTTTTCATGATTTATATATCACTAGTGTTATGACATGTTTATCTTCTGTATTATTTTTTTTTCATTTATTTGAGTCTTATTTGAAAAATACAAAATATTTTTGGTTTTAAATATTTTTGGCAAAAATAAAAAAGATTTTATTTTTGGGTCAAAAATATTTTTAGAAAAACACAAATGATTTTTGTTTTTTGTGTCGTGAGTATTTCATGTTTGATGTGGCATATTAGTTTGCTTGGACCCCCATCATTTCATTACCCATGTGGTTAGGATATTTGGTCATAAGTATTGATGTGTTGAATCATTTTAACCATTGTATTATGGGGTTGTTTCTAAGTTCATATGCATTTGGATTCGACTTATATATATGCCATCTTTACACAAATACACGAGTTTATATGAATGTTTGACATCTCATGCATATTTGAGTTTTGTGATACATTCTTGTCTTAATTTTGTCATCATTGCGTAAGTAGACTTAGGATGAGGTCTGCATGTAAGAACCATTTACCAATAGGATTATAATTGTATAAATTGAAAGAAAAAATACTGAGTGTTCATGAAAAATGGATGCGACAATACAAAATTAACTCCTCGTGAAAGCCACCGTTCAAACGATCCCAAGAAAAAATAAAGGTAATAAAAGGAATAATATGCCAAAATAGGGCCAATATGATTTTTCAAAGTTCAAAAAATAGAACCTCAAAAAGTGATTAGAAAACGAAATATATATATATATATATATATATATATATATATATATATATATATATATATATATATATATATATATATATATATATATATATATATATATATATATATATATATATAAGGGAGTTTGGATGGAAAAATTTAAACAGGTTTGCACCACGAATCCTTATGTTGAAACATTGTATCATAACGCTATTGTTTGTAGAATAGTCAATATTCTGGATTTGTGTTCATGTAGATTGTTTAGTTCATTTAGCTCAACTAATTAATAATCACATATGATTAAAACTTGGTTTGTTGACATCTTGCTATCAATTAGAGATTCTTGAACGTTTCAATTTGTTGGAGTTATGATTCATTTATTGTAGTTCATAACTATTCACTCCATATCCATGTTTGAGCACATTGATTCTATGTTGGCATGAAAATCACATCGTTTTTCTTGTTTTATTTTTCTATTTTAAGTCTATTTTGCTACTTTTTTCTCTTTCCAGTTAAATTTTTCAGGATATTTTTTCACTGGGCAAAACTTCATGATTTTTAGAACTGGAATTGAGGATTTTTTGTGTCGTTCTAATGACAATCAGACTTCCTTCGAGCATAATCAAATGTCGCGCGAAGTTCTTTTCATGTGAGGTTCAAGTGACACATTTTTCAAGGCATTGATTTGTCAGAGTTGATCGCGAGAACGTCGAGTGAAGTGTAACACCCCATAATTTAATTTGGGTATTTATTTAATTAATTTGAAAATTTTGGAAAAAAATAAAATTTTGGTTTCAAATTATTTTTATTAATTAAATATGTTGGTTTTTATATTCGAAATTAAAAAATCTAGATTACAAGACTCCTAATATGAGTATAAATAAGTCTTGGGCCGTTTAGAAGAGTCCTCAAAACATAAAACTCTCTTAAGAGTCCTCAAATCATAAAACTCTCTAGAAAAAAATATATATATAAATATTCGACCGTGCGACTGAGCCAAATTTTTTTGCCCAACTTCCTCTCGTCTTGAGCTAAAACGCCCCCAAATTTTAGCCAATTCCAACGGTCTGATCATCCAAAAAATTTTTTAGTGTTTGTATCCGATTACAACTCCAATTCTTTGTAATGCCCCTTACTTTTATGTGTTTATTTTTTTTATATTGCATTACCTTGTGTGTGTGATTTAATATAATTGAGATTTAAAATGAAAATTTAACATAAATATTAATTTGAGTAGAATAGTTAATATTCATGAAAATTGTATATTTACTAGTGTGATAATGTAAATATAATTATGATGCATGCTATTACGCCGTGTGTGTGTGTGTGTGCACGTGCGTGCGTGTATTAGCGACGGGAATTAGCTATTTCTCAATCGGGGCATATTTGAGTGAGTTATATGAGGTTGGGAGGCAATTTTTAGTTTGAAGTCTCGGATGTTAATTTGGAGTGAGCGGTTGATTTCGGAAGGTCTGAGGTAGTCAAAATGACTGCGCAGGGGTTCTATTTGGGTTTCAGAGTCATTTTAGTTAGTGTTTCCTCGAATTGGGGTACATGAGTTAGTTTAAGTGTGTATTATCATTTGAATCTGGGAGAAATTGAGTTAAGGATCATTAGGCTCGTATAGTAATCTTAAGTAAGAAAACCCACCTTTGAGAGAGAACAAAGAAAGAAGAGAAAGAGGAGAAAATCTTGGAGCTTTAGAAATTTTCGGTTAAATCTGCAACTTTGAGGAAGATTCAGACTCTACATCTTTGAGGCGAGTGATTAAACTTACTAAATGATCTATGTATGTGAATTATTTCATAGTTTGTTGGTGACTTAGTTTATTTTGAGAATTTATTATTATATCCTAGAATTGTTGATTAAATCTTGTATTTGATGTGGGGTATAAGGGTTTCTTGATGAAAATGGTTGGGATTAATAGATGGGTAGAATTATGATGATAGAAACCATGGTTGATTGGAAATATGATGGATTAGATTTTGATTTTGGGGTCAAATTTTCGTGGGTTATGCAAAAAGTGGGAGAACTTTGCAATTCTACAGACCCGAATCGATTCTCCCCCTAGCGAATCAATTTGGTGCAAGGCAGAAGTCTCGGGTCATGGACCCGAATCGATTCGGACAAGTGATAATCGATTCATCTTACGCAAAAGTATTAGGTCCCTTTGATCGAATCGATTCGCAGTTTGGCAAATAGATTCACTACAGGGGTGAATCGATTCGGCCTAGTGCGAATCGATTTTAAAATCTTATCGTTTTAGAGTGGTTTTCTAGAATTTGTTCTACTCCTCTCCAGTTGGGTTTAGTGCTTAGGAACCTTCTAATATGATACGAAAAACACATTTATGAGATAAAATGTGGGTCTATGATATGAGTTGATGTTGAGGATACATCGAGACGAATGTGGAGGTATATTCAGAAGTTTATTATGCTGATTTTGTTCCTGAATTCTCTTTGTAATATGAATTATCTTAAGGATGAATACGAGACAATGAAAGAGAGGTCATGTACCCTTAATGATGTTAAAATTAATGATAAATCATATATGTAATTGATGATAAAAGTTCAAGTGAGCGATTGAATCATAAAATGAATTGGGAATAATTATGTGGATTATCGGATAACACAAAGTGTGTATATACATGTAGTTGGGATTATTAAATATATACATTGGGATATAAGATGGTTTGTATATATGATGTGTATATATATCTTGTGTGTATAATATATATCTATTGTGTCGACATACCCCTCTAGTGCTATCATGGGAAGTTACGTGATGTGGCTGAGCCCCTGGATTGAGGAGCAGGTTGTGTATAGTCCCCAAGTCATATCGTCCATTTATTTATTGTGTGGCATTTATAAGGGGTAATACGTCTTGGGTATGATTCATCTTATTTCCAGTGAGGAACTACGACTGGTTCCCATTCGTTATGGTTTTGATTTGGGGTCAGTGTCAGATTTTGTCCCGGTTTCCCAGGTCAATGTGTGTTCTCCATGGAAGATGATAGCATTGAGAGACTGCATCCATTAAGTTAAAGCTCTGAGGGATGGTTAGTATACATATATTATGGGTGTTTTGTATGTGTACTTAGTAGCAATTATTTATCTTGTATAATAGTGAGATGAATTATACAGACTTTAAAATAATGTGTGTTATGTTATGATAATAACTAGTGGAAGTTATTTAGTAATGAATTGTTATATAATCATTTAGGATGAGATTTAAATGATTACATTTCTGGTAAACTTGATACGCGAGTGGGGTAAATGCATAGAGTTGAGGTGGAGTTATCCCTAGATGAGTTAGGTAGATTGATTAAGATTAAAATGTATACGTTTAGGTGTGCATTATAGTTGAGAGGTAAGGTTGAATCTCATGAGAGTGCGGCACCGCTTATATTATGAAATTGTGCATTCATAATTATTATGCAATTTAATTCACTTGATAAATTTTTTTCAAACCTCGGGCTCTGACCAGTTTATATTCTCTCTCTAATTTTATTTATTGCTATGTAGGTGTCCCACAGTAAGGGCACCAATTATGATTATCCATTCCAGTGTCTATGGAGCTGTAACATGTGAGGACTGTTACAGAGTTCGTGTTATAGTCTCATCCCTTTTTGTAAATCTAGTTAAGGATCCATATTTGTGAATCAGGTGTGTGTACCCAAGGGTTGTTTAGACGTATAACTCTTATATTTCAGATACTTGATATTTTATAGTCTCTTTCCCGACATCTTATTCGGGTATATTCTTTTATTGTACATGTTGTTTATAGATGACCACATTCTACTGTTGTATATGGTCTGATTGTTCTATAAGTTTTAAAAAAAGAAAATTTTGGCATCCGTTTATACTAGTATTGGGTGGGCAGTTACTTTTGAGTCTATTCAATAGTTGATGCTAAGAATGATCCACTTGATATTCCTATTTTATCTTAGTATAGGGTTGGCCACCCTTTATTATTATAAGCGAGGTGTCACATTCTTTTTGTTATATAAACATAAAGTGACGAGTTTAGGTATTTTAAAACACATTTTAGCCTTCTCTAAAATCATAAACCTATCATCTTCTTTATCTTCTTCAACCACCAAACCCTAGACCCATTCTACATAACTTTCAACTCAAGTTTTGTCAAGATTAACCGGGTTTTCTCAAGACGCGTCAAGAAAGAATCTTTGTCAACTTTTGAGAGGAATACACATTCAAGATCAGATTTCTAAACCAACTTTTATTCAGGCATGAATACTCTATTCCTTTCCTTTAGTATTATGAATTTTAAGTGTCGCCTAAAACCTTAATTATGTGTTTTTGATTAAAATCAATTAGTAACTTAATTAGCGGAAGTGGACACTAAATTTTGGGACTGTGTTTATGAAAATTTTAAATATGATTTAATCCTTGAAACCCTTCGGTGCGTAAGTTTGATTTTTGGGTTTTTATGGTTTTTGGTGTAGGTTCTCATATAGAATTTTATGGGGGTTATTTATATGGTTAATGGGACGCGCTCACCCTTATAAAAAGAAGATGATTTATAAAAGAAAAAGGTTATGTCTTATTAAAAATTATTGCATCTTAATTAATTTAACACTATTGAATGGAATTACTGGTGTAGAGATCAACGATGGTGTCATTAATTAATTTAAATTAAATTGGGACCCTTATGATAAAATTTCTATGTTGTGTATATTGAATTGTAATTTGTTTGATTTGTTTTAGCCACTTTTGTCATCGCAGGGACGAAGGACTTTTGGGTAGTATACTGCTCAAACCTATTTTAGGATATTTACTAGGTATGGTACGAGTGGGCAGGATCCTTAAATAAACAGTTGATAAGAGGAGTGAAGGTAGCTTTGTTTGAAGTACCGATGCACCTTTGGCATATACAGTCTAAATCCAAATGGTCAGCAGTCTCTTAGGCATCCAGGGCTTCATCAGAATAAGGCTCATGGCCTATTGCTTTATGGCCTAGGAGCTCACACACGTCTTCCAACATTATTCTAAACTCACCCCCACGCAACAATAAATGTATGAGTGGAAACGTTCCAGTGAGACACTAGATCGGGAAGGGCAGCATTATTCTTGGATAGGGTGAACTCACCAATCCACTTAGCCCAATGAAGCCAAATTTTGGTGAGAGTATCAACATGGGAACTCTTCATATGGGGGTTCTAGGCAGAAAAGTGAGCAGGAGATCCCCCAGGACCTTTGAAGTCGATATGGAACCACGGGAAGTCCCCTTGCTCAAGACGAAATTAGAGAGTCCCCTCTGGAGGTAGAAAGCCCCAGTCATCATCACTCTCATCTTCATCACCAAGCGTCAGGGAAACATACTTGGAATTAAAAATGAAAGTCTTACAATACCCAGCAAAGTCATTACCCTTGCCAAATATGGGGGACCGGCAGTAGAAGCGCAACTGGTTCTGGCGGGCAGCAGTCAATGAGGCAGCAGCGGAGGTGGTAATAATATGGGTAGTAGGTGGAGCACCGGCGGAAGGTGTGGTAGGATTACTTGACGATGTCATTACAGACAACAATAAAGTATGAAAAAAGGAGCTCGGTAAATGAAGGGTTGGGAATGAAGATGGAGAAGGACAACCACGGGTGGTGGCGTAAAAGATGAGAGAAGGAAGAAGATAGGTGAGAGCTTGGTAAACAATGGAGTTCGCACAGAGTTCTCTCTCTAAAGAAGATGGGAGCTCGAAGAAGATGAAGGAAAGATAAGGGTTTGAAAAAAGAAACATTTAAAACCTTTTAAGGAACTCTCCTATTGAGTTTCCCACCACCACATGTGCAAGGCCGCCTATAATCATTTCAAATGAACACGTGGCACTTCGGGAAGTGTTTTGACAGCTGAAAAGATAGCGCCACATAATTTACAAAGTAACGTATGGGGAATAGAAAGGGTTGTCTTCTTCAGCAAGTTTGAGTTTTGGCGCCAGAATTTTTGTCAGACATATCCAATAACTCCCAATGAAAAAGATGTCCCAACGGTCCAAAAACCTAGGATGACCCCTCACTATAAGCCCAACGTTGTTTAAATGGTAACTCGGCTACATCGGGGATAATTTCTACTTTTTCGAACATAACGAAGCATTACAAGGGGGAATTTCACTTACCAAGAGTCAAAACGAGTATTTGAGAAGATTAGCAGGCCTTTCGGGATAATTTCAAATAATAAAGTTAAAACGATTGAAGCTCAGTATAAGGAAAAAGTGGCGATGTCCCTTCGTCAAAGCACTAATAGGCCGTAGCACTTCGGTTCAGGTACATTAGGGAGAATTTTAATTTTTCCTGAAGATTCTAACGCGGTGGTTCTAATGAGGGAATAGATGCTAGAATTTTTTCACGCAGAGAAGGTTCATCGGATAGAGAAGTTTCGTCTAGACATTTCTTGTTCCAACAATAAATCTCTCCACGAAGGGAAAAATATAGAGGGGGCATGAAGGTAATTTTTAGATTATAAATAAATCCCCATTAGTAACAGTGTTTGGGGATTAAGGCACCGAGATAGCTCAAGCTTGGCAGCGCAAGCAAGACAGTTCAGCGTGAAAGTTCAAGCAAGGCAGTTCAGCGTGGCACCTCAAGCGTGGCAAATCATAGCTTGCTCTGTTAGTTAGTTATATTGTATTTTTTGTTTATATTGACTTTGAGCTATAACGATTGTAATGATGTAATGAGAATAATAATGAGTTTGTGTGAGGTCAAACGATACTCGCGACAGACTAGGCTTCGCAGGGCCTAGCAGAGCTTTCATGCTCTATCAAATGACCTCGCTGTGGGAACCTTAGAGGGACTTGGTTTGGAGGATTGAGAAGTGAGGCACCATTGGGGATTGCCCTGACCATCTTAGATACACCTGGTAAAACATCGAAGGAACCTTTCCGTGGAACCTCGGGCGGAGCAGCTTGGAGTTCCATCGGGCATTGAGTTATGAACCAAACACCCTTCTACTTAATGTCACATCTACTATAGGTGATGTCACTAGCCAGCTAAACAATGTCAAATCTTCACTTAAGTAAATCACCGTGGTATTTGGGGCTGTCAGATAGTTGGTGAGCCACTTCTGTGATGATAGCCACCTGACACACAGTGGTTAGGCAAAAGGCATGTCTTGGCATTTAATGTTCTTGACGTGGAGACAACTAGTGCATCAGGTATTTAATGTTTGTGACATAAAGTATGAGGGATGTCTTTCACATGAATTAATGGCGGAGTTGCCTCGGGGGTGGTGTGGGAGGCTATTTAAGGACCCCAACCACCTCTGAGGGGAGCATGATCTTTTTTGAGAGTTCAGAAGTGATTACTTGAGAGTTATTACAATCCAGAGAGTTTACTGACCAACCATTGTCATTTATTATGAATGTTTTAATACTTGATAGAGATTATTGAGGGTGGTTGGTGTGTTTTCGCTGCCTGCCAAGGTGTATCTAGGGTGCTTACTTCTTTATCCCTCTAGCTAGGTTACTTCTATGTTCATTACTAACTTATGAGTTATACACGAGAGATATGAGAGCTTAAACCGAGTCTATCTTCATTGATTAATGTTTGAATGTCCTATGGTTAATCAATAGTGTTGTTATTTAACTTATTATTACTATACTCAAAAGGGGTTACGCCTCCATCTTATCTAAACTACCCTCTAACATTTGGCGACTCTGTTGGGGAGGCATTCTTCTAAGCAAGGAGTGTGGTGCAAGATAACGTTAATCGAAGGATGAACTTTGATGACATTCAGCACAATGAAGAGCAGGCGGCGAGAGAACTGGAGGCTCTAAGGGTCGAATAGAGGTACCTCCAGTTCAGGCGACGCATGGGTACTTGGGGACCCTTAGGTATAAGACTAAGGGGTACTTTGAGGATCTCACATCGATTAAAAGGGTGGGGTAATTTGAAAATTGTGAAATTGAGAAGATGAGAATTAATGCCTAAGATAATAACGGGTATGAAAATTGGTGGCGACATAATGTATCAGGGACTGACAGTTTAAACGGGTCAGTGGGTGATTCTGTCGTGTCGTATGTGGAACCTTGTCATAGGGCGAGGTCGACTGTTTAAACGGATCAGAGGCCATTGACAAGGGAAAGTGTAAAACTTTCGTGGAAATTACCACCCGGGGCGAGAGGACCGCCATAATAAAAAGTGAGAAGAATGATATTTGGACTAACTTAACTAACTTAATAACATGGGGCTTAACTATTTAAAATAATATTGGTGTGCATTATGAATAACTATTATTGAGGATAGTTAATTTTGTCCTACCGCGTTTAATTATATTCGTCTAATTAAAATACTCTATTATGATATTTATTGCGTATAATACTATTGTCTGGGCTCATGAACCCTATTTGAGGGGAGTAGTGTGTATTCATGCTCGAGGTTCTGACCTCGTGCGTTGACTAACATTTTTAGGTATTAGTGTTGGGGTAGCTGCATAGGATTTATCGGATATCGCTTGGAGGTGCAGATGGAGTTGCTTTTATTTATAGTTTTTTTTAGTTTAGATTCTCTTTTCCTTTGTATTTCATTATGAGACTTCATTTGGGTTTTACTAGGCCATTCGGTTCCAAATTTATATGAGGATTTGAGTAAGAGTATTTACCGTTGGTTTATTATTCAGATTTTAAATTAATTCATATTTTAGAGATTGGTTTTAATTGGAGTTTAGCATGTGATAATTTTATATTATAATTATTCATTAGGATTGATTATTACTTATCATTGGATTGATTTTTATTGTCACATATCGGTCACATACTAAGAATGGTATTTATTTAGTTACCCTGGTATAGTTTGACGGAGGTGCGTAGTTCGACGGTGATGGATGGCCACCCCATTGTCCGGATTGCGCAGGGTGTTACATGAAGGTCGCGAGATGTGTTGCTTCGAGCGAGAGAACTCTATTATACACATGTAAGTCATTCTTATGATCATATGCTCTCATGATTGTAATGATTAGTTTACACAAATTGGTATCATGTTATCTAATTTTTCTCTCATAATGTTTTATATCATTTGTTCCTCCATACTTCACTGGGTATTGGTCTGTTTCATGTGTGTAGGTATGCTTAAGAGATTCAAGATTTCAAGTCTACATCACAATTAGATAGCTCGTGCTTGAGAGACCATCATTTACTAGTCTTGTCCTATAATTTTAATTTTGCGTTTATGGGATGGGATTTAGGCATCATTTGGCTTGACAACCCGGCTTAGGCATTTCACGGTTTGGGTGTTGTCCCGAAATAGTCAAATGGAGAGATTTGTAAGGACAAAATTTCCAGATGAGTCCATTATAGTATTTCACTTATTTCCAGAAATAAATAATGTTTTTGAGTCATAGATTGATTTTGTATTTGTCAAGATCTCAAACAGTCTATGACATAAAGTTTATTGAAGACGTCGCGGCCAATCTTCAAAGATAAATCATGTTGAGTTTTTATTGGTGCATGTTTCACATCTTCATTACATTTCGATATCGCTCAAGTATGAATGCGTAATGTTTACGGGACTCGAAAAAAAATAGGATGCTATTTTTATTAAAAAATGTTTTAAAATATTTAAATTTCGTTTATTCTTAGATAAAGATGTTTAGAGTTGGGTAAATCACAAACTCTTATTTTCAGTGGTTCAAATGACTTTGAATATTTTTTAAGCGAGATTGGCATGTCGTTCGAGCGACCTGTGCATCTCGTTCAAGAGACAGGCTTATTTCGTTCGAAGTATGCGTCGCCTCAACTTTTCTATTTAATGTGTGTTTATCTCAGAATTTCGTAGGTGTGCAGTCCAGAAAATTAGTTTCCATACAATACATTTTCATCACACGTTTTCTATGGTTTTCAAAGACTAAAAACATCCTTAGAGTTTTAAATATCTGATATTTCATTCACATATGCAAAAGTGATTTTTGTTTCATCATTTGGAGTTGTTCTACACTTTGAACATCCTTGAGTTTTTTGATGAAGAAGCGAAGGATTTCGTGTTCGGAATTTATAGACGTTTCCAAACTACATCGATGGACACAGAGGCATTCGTGGACATGAGTGTTCTGGACAGGTATCGCGAAAGGATACGCGTGGGCGCTGTGGAGGAGTGGTTGAAGATTCAAAGAAGCTTCACGATTTATGGGGATCGAGCCGTTGAGTAAGTCTGTCTTTGTACTTTGTAATACCACATCATAGTGATTATATGTCTTGGGTCATCAAATGTTTTTTCCCTAAGTTGTTTCCTTGTACATCCGGCGTCTCTTTTGTGCGCTTACTTTATTTTACTTGCTTTAATCACTAGATGCATGTTCAGGATTAATCAAGATAAAATTGGTTCACATGATTGGTGCAGTTTAAAATTTGGAAAAAGGTTTCTTAAAACGAAAGTTGGTTTTAGCATCCTTAAAAAACAGTCGAAAGAAAAAGTTACCTACACAAACGAGTATCATTCCCATTTATGACACTAATCTCCAATTTCCCTTAGAAGGTTTCATCACCTATATACACCAAATTGGATGACCTCACCAAGGACTACACGATTCGACTCCTTTAAATTAGACCAATAAACTAAGATCATTAGATGACCCTTAATAAAACCATCATTAGAACACTTTTACTCCATAACATTGAACGTAACTAGTTCCTAAGGTCACCAAGCATACCCCAATGTATTTGTCACTAAAAACTTGATAAGATTTCATCACCTATGATCCTCTCATAGTACGTACACTCTAATGATTTTCCCCATATACATCCCACGACTATTATATACTTGTAGATGGGTCTTGAAGGTAATTTTGAGATTAGAGAAAAATCTCCAATAGTAACAGTGTTTGGGGATTGAGGCACCGAGGCAGCTCAAACAAGACAGTTCAGGGTGGCAGCTCAAGCAAGGCACTTCAGCGTGGCAGCTCAAGCGTGGCAACTCGTAGCTTATTGTGTTAGTTAGTTATATTATATTTTTTTTTATATTGACTATGAGATATAACGTTGTAATGATGTAAAGAGAATAATAATGAGTTTGTGTGAGCTCAAACGGTACTTGCAAGAGATCAGGCTTGGCAGGGCCTGGGAGAGCTTTCATGCTCTATAGAATGACCTCATCGTGGGAACCTTAGAGTTACTTGGTTTGGAGGATTAAGAAGTGACGCACCATTAGGGCTTGCCCTGACCATCCTAGTAAAACACCGAAGGACCCTTACCGTGGAACCTCGGGAAAAGCAGCTTGGAGTTCCATCGAGCGTTGAGTTATGAACCAAACAGTCCTCTACTTAATGTCACATCTACTATAGGTGATGTCACTAGCTAGCCAAACATTATCAAATCTGCACTTCAGTAAACCACCATGGTATTTGGGTCTGTCAGACAGTTAGTGAGCCAACACTGTGACGACAGCCACCTGATACACACTAGTTAGGCAGAAGGCATGTCTTGGCATTCAATGTTTATGACGTGGAGACAACTAGTGCATCAGATATTTAATGTTTGTGACATAAAGTATGAGGGATGTCTTTCACAGGAATTAATGGCGGAGTTGCCTCGGGGGTGGTGTGGGAGGCTATTTAAGGACCCCAACCACCTCTGAGGGGAGGATGATCTTTTTTTAGAGTTCAGAATTGATTACTAGAGAGTAATTACAAACCAGAGAGTTTACTGACCAACCATTGTCATTTATTACGAAGCTTTTAATACTTGATAGAGATTATTGAGGGTGGTTGGTGTGTTTTGGCTGCCTTACAAGGTGTATCTAGGGTGCTTACTTATTTATCCCTCTATCTAGGTTACTTCTAAGTTCATTACTACATTCTGAGTTATACACGAGAGATCTGTGAGCTTAAACCGAGTCTATCTTCATTGAGTAATGTTTGAATGTACTGTGGTTAATCAATAGTGTTGAAATTTAACTTATTATTACTATACTCAAAAGGGGTTACGCCTCCATCTTATCTAAACTACCCTCTTACAATACTCACAATGACACTAGCCAACAAGTCTCCTCACATAGCGAACTATAATCATTAAACACCTCAAGGCGCCATAATAAGTAAATTTGTTTTCTGTAAGATGCCTTATGCAATTGATTTCAAGGGTTGAATGGGGTAGATAATTTCCCTGGTAAATAAGTAACAACCCTTCCAAGGGATCCCACTCAAAGTATCTACTGAACAAAAAAGACTACTTCTCACAGATCACTGACAAGGTTCTGTTAAAGACAGTTGATCATATCGAAACTGCTTCATGTTTAGTCATCACTCAGGAAATTAAAAATGACCTTCGTTATTCAGATGAAAATCTTATTTCCCTTCCTTTTGAAATCTTATTTCCCTTCATTGTGCTGAACTTTGATGACATTCAGCACAATGAAGAGAAGACAACGAGAGAACTGGAGGCTCTAAGGGATGAGGCCCCTCGAATAGAGATACCTCCAGTTCAGGCGACGAACGGCGTTCCAGGGGTGACACAAGCTTCCACGAGTGATGCGTTAGGACCAACTCAAGTGACACTCCTCATGAATAAGTTTTATTAGTTCTTGCAAACTTCGATAGCTTCGACGGTTTTAGGAGGATTTGAAGCCAACTCCTTCGTAACACCAGGGGTAGCCCCACTAAGTGCAGGTGTAACGGGAACAGTCCCATCAAGTATACCCTATGTTATGAATCCATCAGTGAGAACCTTGGGAGTATCAATGGCTCCAACCGATGATTGCTCCAGCTACAATGGGTTCTCAGCCCATGGTCCCATTGGTTGTTGCCCCAGTAGCATCACCCTTGGAGGAAATGAGGAAGGGGATGCAAAAAGAGATGATGAAGTTCATGCAGGCCTCCTCAAAATCTGCTGGTGAGTTAGCTTCGGTCTATGATGACTTTTGAACACCTTATCCCCAGGAATACAATGAGGAGCCCTATCCAAACGACTATATTCCTCCTACTTTTTAAAAATACACAGGGAAAGGTGGAAACCCGAAGGAGCACATTAAGCGCTTCATTGAACACTTGGGGGCGCATTGTAATAATAAGAAGCTCAGGTTGAGGGAGTTTTCTAAATCCTTAACCGATAAAGCATATATTTGGTATTCTCATTTGGCTCCCAATAGCGTTTCTACGTGGGAAGAGATGCATGTTTTGTTCGTCCAGAAGTTCTTTCTGGCGGAAGATGAATTTACTTTGACCCAACTGGGGAGGGAGAAGCAACGACTTGGGGAAAAGTGGTAGAGTACGTTCGAAGGTTTAGGTAAAGGTCCCTCGATACGAGGGAGGATGCCAAAGAGTATAAGTTATTGCAGATCTGTGCGGAGGGGATACTTCTTGAGTACATATGTCATCTCATTAATGATATGCGCGAGGGGACTTTTTTGGTATTCTTAAAAGCGGCAAGAAATATCTCATTGGTGGTGCGACCAAATCCAGTGGTGGTGCTCATGATGTTTAGGTAGCCGATATAACCTGTGGGAGGGAGGTCTCAGCCCCCACGGGTAGGGTACACCTAGGGAGCAGATGGGGGCAAGGCACCGAAGAAGGACAATAAGACGAAGTTTGGAAGAAATAGGGAGGACCCACCACCATTACATTATACAGTGGAGGAGGTTGTCAGCTGTTATAATGCAGTGGTCCAAGGAGGAACGGTATACGAACCAAAGAACATTACCGTGGGAGAACCCGATGCAGCGACAAGGGCGGATCCCAAATATTGCCAGATTCATCGGAAGATTTAGCATCCAACAGAGAGATATTTCACACTGAGGAAAATCATCGACAAGTACGTAAAGGCGGGGACATTGCCAATCCCTCTGCAGAACGTTAACAACAACCCACTCCTAGCACATGGGTCCAATCTGGTGGTGGCCTATGATGAAGTGGAAGAAGGAGAAGAAAGAGAGCCAACGTCTAAGCAGGAGGAATTCGAAGAAGCTCTGGAAGATTGTATGAAGGGAAGGGATAATGTAGTACTTGCCTACGATGAGGCAAGCACCAAATATGTGAAGGATGTATACAGCGCTGAAGGTGAGGAAGCAGACCCTGTCCTAGAGTACTGTGCAGTTTTAAAATCCCCAAAATTCACCTGGTTCTTCGACCAGGTGGGGATATCGAAAGAGAGTAGGTTGGAAATAACCCAAGCAATACTTGACATTATAAGGAAGAACGCAATCCCTTCGCTAAGATGGAAGGGACCCATGGCCAAGTTGGTGAGGAGGTTTCTGTCAGAAGTAACCTTCAGCGATGCAGATAGGGCTGTAAGATTCCCTCATAGCAGGCCATTATATGTGATTGTCAATGTCAACGGAATTAGTTTCATAAGGACTCTTATGGATGGGGGAGATTCCATCAATATTATGCCAATCAACTCCTTCCACGCAGCCAATCTTCCAGAAGAAAGGTTGGTCCCCATACCTTTGGTGATTTCGGGGTAGGATAACCAATCTTCCAAGTCCATTGGGAACGTTAATGTTAGGATTGTAATGGGAAATATGAGTTCCCATATCAAGTTCCATGTAATAGAGAGTGAAACTTCCTATCATCTGCTAATATGAAGGATGTGGATGCATAGCCAAGGGCTCGTCCCTTCTACGTACCACCAATGAACTAAGGTGAATATCAAGGGAACAGAGGTGACCATTAGGGCTACGAAGAGGCCCTTCGCTGTAGAGGAAGCTCACTTGGTGGATGAGGCACTTTACACAAAGTTGGAGGAGGATGTCCGGGTCCTAACGAGAAGAATGGAGGGAGCCTGGATTCCCTCGATCATAGAAAGGATGGGGGCCTTGAATGAGAAGAATAAGGAGGTTGCAAGTAGCACAAGAGTAATGGCCGAAGAATCTCACCAGGGGGCCCCTCGGCCCCAAAACACCTTGAAGCAGCTCAAAGACAGAATGAGGCCCAGAGTGGAACCGATGGAGCATGAGGTACAACGACAAAGTATGCTGAGCCAATTTTCAAAAAAAAGAGTGGTCGAGGCTTCTAGAGAGAAGAAGAGGAAGCCAGCTACAGCTACAAGTAGAAAGTACCAGAAGGTCGTTATCGAAGAAGGAAAGGTGATATAACGATTACAATGGTGTGAACGGGTGGCTGAAGAAGCTGATAATGAGGCTGACCCGATATATGAGTGTTTTTTAGTGGATCGACGGGGGAAATGTATGGTGATAGAGAACTCCAATGTACAGGAATTTGTAGGGGAAGTTGTCGAGGAACCAGAATACATAGAGGATCAATCGAAGCCACAGACGCGAGAACTGGAGCAGTTAAACCTGGCGAAAGAAGAGGAGGACCCAAGGCCTATTTTTATCATGAAAGATCTCATTAAGAAGAAATGAGAGGCTTTGGTCATGTTGATTCGAGAGTTCATAGACATTTTTGCATGGAAATACACGGAGATAGAAGGGCTGCATGAGGGAGTTAGCTGTCACAAATTGAACGTAATGCCTTCAGCCATTTCGATGAAACAAGTAACAGGAACATACAAGCCTGGTCCAGACTTAAATATAAAGGAAGAGGTCCAGCACTTATTGGCAGCAGGGTTCATCAAACTGGTACAGCACCCGCTTTAGCTGTCCAGCATTGTCCCGGTAGGAAAGAAAGATAAAAACCAAATAAGGATCTACGTGGACTTCAGAGATTTGAATAGAGCTTGCCTGAAGGATGAGTTCCCTCTGCCCTCCATCAATATCTTGATAGATGCAACGGGTGCTCATGGTATGTATAGCTTTATGGATGTGTATGTAGGGTACAACCAGATCAAGATGGACCCCTCGAATGCAGAGAAAAGGACATTCAGAACCCCGTTGGGAAATTTTATGTATAGAGTAATGATGTTTGGACTCAAGAACACTGGGGCTCCTTACCATTGAACAATGATGGCCATTTTCCATGACTTCCTCCACAAATGTGTGGAATTCCATATGGTTGATTTGGTCAAAAAATCAAGGAAGGAGTAGTCCCATTTGGGATATTTGAGGAAGGTGTTTGCCCGATGCAGGAAGTATGAACCCACTAAAGTGCGTCTTTGGGGTAACAAGTGAGAAATTTTTAGGCTTTGTGATTGATCGACAAGGGGTGCAGATGGACCAAGACAAGCAGCAAACGATCTTGGAGATGCCAAGTCCAATAACGGTGAAGGAGATGAAGAGTTTCCTCGATAAAGTCTCCTATCTTAGGAGATTTGTGCCTTGGTTAGCCAAGATAACACATTCGTTGATGCAGCTATTACGAAGGAACACGGAATTCAAGTGGGAGGAGATTCACCAAGATTCACTCGCTGGGCTGAAGAAGCTGCTCGTTTAACCACAAATCATGGTTCCCCTACAGGCAGGAATACCATTGCATCTATACCTCACATCCACCACAAGGTCCGTGGGAGATTTGTTGGCATAGGATATTGATGGGGAATAATGGCCGGTCTACTACCTCAGCAGAATCATACATGGGGCAGAAGTCAGATATAATAGCTTGGAAATGCATTGTTTAGCCTTAGTCTTTGTAGCACAAAAACTTAGACATTATATGTTCTCTTTTACAATTCACATTGTAACTAGATGTGATCCTATCAAGTATTTACTATCAAGAACTATATTGATTGGTAGAGCAGCTAGGTGGTTCCTCGTCCTTTCCGAGTATGACTTGAAGTGTGTGGTTCCTCGCACAATCAAAAGCCAAGTGTATGCCGATCTGTTGGTAATTTTTCCCTCAGGAACATTTGAGCCACCTAAAAAAAGTATTCTGGGAGACGATTTGCAGGCCAATCACCTAGACGCAACGGATGAGGAATGGACAATGCAGTTCGATGGATCTTTAGCGAAAAAGAAAGGAGGAACAGGGGTCATTCTTTCAAAAGGAGTGGAGGAGATTTTCCTTTCCTACAAATTAGATTTCCCTTGTTCCAACAACGAGGCAAAATATGAAGCATTGGTGTTGGGGTTACTAGAGGCTCTTCGAAGAGGAATTCGTACACCTTGCATCAAAGGTGATTCGAACTTCATAATTCAGCAGGTGAACGGAGAATATGCGTTGAAGCACGTGGGTTTGGAACCATACAGGACAATCATTCAGAGGCTCCTCTGTCAGTTCCATCAGAAAAAGATCAAGAGACATCCCAGAATAATGAACCGCCATCCAGACGCCTATGCCACCATTGCCCAAAAAATGGTCATGAGGAACGATGCAACTACCGTCGTGATCCAATGAAAAATATCTCCTTCAGTAGTACAGTCAATTTTACTGATAGAGGAGGATGTGGACTGGAGGGGAGAGATTAGGAAGCAACTGGAGTCTGGAGAAGAAATGATAGTACGAAGAGAATTATCTCAATACTTCACAATCCACGGGGACCTTAACTTTAGGAACGCAAGAGGATGGATGTCAATGTGCGTTGGCCTAGCAGAAGAAGATTGAAGATTAAAGAAAACACATGAAGAGCATTGTGAGACAACTGAGATACCCCTCTGCCAAAGGATTCAAAGAGAGGGGTATTTTTGGCCTAGAATGAAACAAGACGTGGTAGAGCCACAACGGAAGTGCGATAAATGCCAGTTATTTTTCGAAGTGGCTGAATGTCATTTATTAAGAAACTCAACCTGACTAGAGACAGCCCTACATTGACTTTATTAGATATGGAGTTGTCCTAATATAAAAGATTGATACGATGGGACTCAAGCGAAGGGCCCTAAGATTCTACGTTTAGGAGGGATAGCTTTATCGAAGGGGATACTTCATTAGAACGTTGCTTTGCATCAGGAAGGAAGAAGAAGCTGAGTTCCTCAAATGGATGCATGATCTAGCTCACATAGGAGGAGCCAAATTATATGACTAATTGATGACGTTGGGGTATTATTGGCCAATAATGGAGAAAGACTCTGTTGAGTTCGTTCAAAAATGCAAAGTTTGTTAACTTCATGGAAATATGATTCATGCCCCATCGGTAAACTTACACTCCCTGGAGATGACTTATCCTTTTCACACTTGGGTATTCGACCTAGTAGGGGAAACACATCCTTCTTAAATGGGGAAGATATGGATACTAGTAGAAACGAAGTGCTTCACAAAGTGGGGTGAAGCGATACCACTAAGAAGGGCAACAACGGGGGTGGTGAGCAACTTCATCAGAGAATACATCAATTGTTCTTTTGGGATCCTAAAGGTTATCCTTTCAAAAATGGAACCCCTTTTATCAATTTAAAAGTAATGATGCTCACAGACAAGTAATCCATTGTTCATTATACTTCGATGGTGGCATATCCAAAGGGAAACGGTCAGGCCGAAGCAACTGACAAAAACTTTGATTAATATCCTGGCTAAAATGATAGAGGATTTACCAGGAGCGTGGGATGATAAGATACCAGCTATATTATGGGCCTATCAAATAACCAAGATGAAGCCTATAGGGTATACTCCCTTCTTCCTCATTTATGGGGATGAGGCAATCCTTTCGGTGGAGTTAGAAGTTCCCTCTGCTCGATACGCTTTGCAAAGTAGCATGCTCCCTCAGAATAGACATGTGCAGTTGGAAGCGTTGGATGAACACAAAGATAATGCGATGCAACACTTTTAAATGTATACGAAACAGCTCTCGAGGGCATATTATAACTTAGTGAGACTAAGGAAGTTCGTGGAGAGAGACCTCGTATTGAAAGAAGTAGTGAAACACATCAGGGGGCTTCCTCTACCCAAGTTTACAGCAAATTATGAGGGACCTTTCATTGTAAAAGAAGCTCATGGCTCAGGTTATTTCTTATTTTCTAGGATGGGAGAAGATAAACCATTCAAGATTAATAATAAATGGTTGAAGGTCTATCATGTGTAAGCAATTAGTTTTGGACCACTGATGTATCTAGATGTTGTTATGAATACCCAACTTCTTTTTTATAATGAGTATGCAAGTTCTTTTTAATATAACCCAAGTAGAGATGAAAGAATTATAGAACTTCATAATGTAAGCAAGAAGTTGTAACACAAAGGAAACGCATGAGAAAACATATATCTTTCTTCATTCATAAACTTTGGGGCATTAAAAAATTGGGAGCTATTGCCTAACAATTACATAAGAAGAAAAAAGAAAAATATATGCAGAAGATCTTTAGCCAAAGAGGAACTATAGATCCGGGGAAGAGAAAAAATCTCCAGGAAGGCCCGAAAAAGCTACCAGGTAAGACTGTTAGGCATTCATAGAGACCTCCAGCCTCATTTGCACTTGGGTACGCTCGATGAGGATCTTTTCTTGCTTTGACTTTGCCAAGTGTAGAGCTTCTTCTAGGTCCCCCACCGCTTTGTCAACGGCTTCAAGAAGAGGTGCTAACTCAGCCAACTTATCTTCCTCAGCCCGTTGATCCTCCTAATGTTTCCGGAGCAGTTCCCTCTGGCTATCCAGTCACTGGATCTTCAAGGTTTTCAAATGCCTAATAAGACAATCAAGACGAAAGCCATCATGACCCAACTCCTTCAGTTGAACCAGAAATTGGTTGAGGAGGGCTCTAGTAATGATTGAGGTCGAATTACTGGAAATCTCAGCCACAACGGTAGCCATGCCCTGAAGCCTATAACTCATCACAGAGATGTTGGAACGCAGACAATCCACGGTAAATGTTTTGGGATGGTAGTTTGCAAGCAGCTCAACTACCAAGAGATGGTTGACAGACATCTGAGGAGAATGCTAGAGCACCATCAGGCAGAAGGCATGAGGATCCAAGTCGAGCAGAGGAAGCTCATAGCCATATTCTCTCTCAACAGCAGCACTGCTCGTGGAACCTTGATCATTGTGGCTGGAGTCTTCTGAAACAACGAGTTCCCAATGGGGTAAGGAGGAAGGAGAAAAATTGGTGGAGAATCCTCCCGAGCAACCTAAGAACAGTTAGAGGAAATAATGAGTTTATGAAAAAAACCTTAATAATTGTTTCCGTTGTTAAGTCATCGATATAGGTAGAGTTTATGAAAAACCTTAACAAGTGTTTTCGTTGTTAAGTCACCGATATAGGTGGAGTTTATGAAAAACATTAACAAGGGTTTTCATTGTTAAGTCACCGATATAGGTGGAGTTTATGAAAAATATTAAGAAGTGTTTTCGTTGTTAAGTCACCAATATAGGTGAAGTTTATGAAAAAATCTTAACAAGTGTTTTCATTTTTAAGTCACCAATATAGGTCGAGTTTATGGAAAAAATCTTAGCAAGTATTTTCGTTGTTAATTCACCGATATAAATGGAGTTTATGAATAAATCTTAACAAGTGTTTTCGTTGTTAAGTCACCGATATAGGTGGAGTTTATGAAAAAAATCTTAACAAGTGTTTTCGTTGTTAAGTCACTGATATAGGTGGAGTTTATGGAAAAATATTAACAAGTGTTTCGTTGTGAAGTCACCGATATAGGTGGAGTTTATGAAAAAACATTAACAAGTATTTTCGTTGTTAAGCCACCAACATAGGTGAAGTTTGAAAAACTGAAAAATGCAGAGAAATTAGCGAAGTACCTCAGTAGTAGCATCAGCGAGAAAAGGAGCCACCGTGGAGGCCTCAACGGCGCCTCTTACTGAAGAAATTAGCGAAGTACCTCAGCATTTATTCTTTCGACCTTAGCTTAAACCTGCCTCCTCAGCTCTTCACTTATCTCTAAAAACATAGGTGGGGGAATGGAGGCAATATGGAATGCCTCCAAAGGAGTTTGTGCTTGAGCTTTGGACTTAGACTTTGAGGACTTGGATTTCGAGGAAACCCCACCTTTAGACTTATTGGTCTTTTTAGCAGGTGGCTGAGAAGTCCCTTCCCCTATTGCAGCTTTGGCCAAAGGGGCAGGTTGTTTGGGTGTTGCAACAGCCTTGGGCTTGGGCGTGGCAATGGGGATCATGGGAAAGTGTGGAGGAAGTTTAGTAGGAGGTACCTTGGGGGACTCACTTAGAGGGAACTCAATTCCAAGAACAAAATTACCCTTTAACCCCAACTCCAAGGCAGAAAATGAAAGAACTGGAGGATATACGGGATCCCCCTCGATGAACTCAAATATTTGGGCCAGTTATCTCGGCCAGTACTTTGTTGCAAATATAGGGCTCACGTCCCCTTACATGGTGATTCTGGGAAAGGTGACTCGCCCAACCATGGTAGAACTCACTCCCCATGCATCAGTTGAGGAGAACAGGGAACATGCCTCGCTAAAAGAGACCTTGGGGTTAGATGATTGAAAAACTGGTCAAGGAGCCCCTTCATAGAAACCAAACAGACGGTTGCATCGGTTGGGATTGTAGTGCTCGCTGGTGTATCCCCACTCGGTGTAAGAGGGCAAGTATCCTAGCAAAAATAGAAGGACCACAGCTAGTGAAGGTTCTTCAATAATGAGGTACAGAGTAGTTTCCTAGACCACTCTTGCTTCATGTTTAAAAAAACCACAAGTGTGGAGAAAGATATCCTCTTCATAAGGCCTCATCACAAAATTCAAAGAATCATCGATAATGGAGGTCAACTCCTTTCGTCTTTGTCTCTTGTGATAAACAAAGGAGCGTGGGGGAAGAATTGTTTCCCCCAAGGAGGGCGGTTGGTCTTGGCTGCTACGGTGGGGAAACGCACTTAGAGGAAGCCTGTTAGGAGGACACAATTGGCAAAGTTAGCTAGGTTATAACGACCTAGAGATCATTCCATGTCAAAAAGGGTTATATCGAGCCATGTGTAGAGGGATCCTAGGGCGATTTTAGCTAGAGGAAGCTTGATCCCCCGAGCCAAATGGAGGGATATGATGAAGAGGTCCCTTCGAGATTGGTCGTTGGGTTTCCCCGTCAAAAGAAAATGAGAAAGAGCGACAAGGATGTAGGCAGGAAGTTCCAGCGATGTACCTTGATCGGGGGCACACTCAGAGGAACTACCTTCAGAAGGATCCTTTAATAAGTAGTTGATAAGAGGAGTGAAGGTAGATTTATTTGAAGTACCGATGCACCTTCGGTATATACGGTCTAAATCCAAATGGTCAGCAGTCTCTTGGGCATCCAGGGCTTCATCAGAATAAGGCTCATGGCCTATTGCTTTAAGGCCTAGGAGCTCACACACATCTTCCAACATTATTCTAAACCCACCCCACACAGTAATAAATGTATGAGTGGTAACGTTCCAGTGAGACACTAGATGGGAAGGGCAGCATTATTCTTGGTTAGGGTGAACTCACCAAACCACTTAGCCCGATGAAACCAAATTTTGGTGAGAGTATCAACATGGGAACTCTTCATATGGGAGTTCCAAGTAGAAAAGTGAGAAGGAGATCCCCCAGGACCTTCGAAGTCGATATGGAACCACGGGAAGTCCCCTTGCTCAAGACGAAATTAGGGAGTCCCCTCTGGAGGTAGAAAGCCCCAGTCTTTAGCACTCTCATCTTCATCACCAAGCGTCGGGGAAACATACTTGGCATTAAAAATGCAAGTCTTACAACACCCAACAAATTCATCACCCTTGCCAAATATGGGGGATCGGGAGTAGAAGCGCAACTGGTTCTGGAGGGCAGTAGTCAATGAGGCGACAACGGAGGTGGTAACAAGTTGGGTAACAGGTGGAGCATCGGCGGCAGGTGTGGTAGGATTACTTGAAGATGTCATTACAGACAATAATAAAGTATGAAAAAAGGATCTCGATAAACGAAGGTTTGGGAATTAAGATGGAGAAGGACAACCACAGGTGGTGGCATAAAAGATGAGAGAAGGAAGAAGCTAGGTGAGAGCTTGGTAAACAATGGAGTTCGCACAGAGTTCTCTCTCTAGAGAAGATGGGAGCTTGAAGAAGATGAAGGAAAGATAAGGGTTTGAAAAAAGAAACATTTAAAACCTTTTAAGGAACTCTCCTGTTGAGTTTCCCACCACCACATGTGCAAGACCGCCTATAATCATTTCAAATGAACATGTGGCACTTCGGGAAGTGTTTTGACACCTGAAAAGATAGCGCCACATAATTTACGAAGTAACGTATGGGGAATAGAAAGGTTTGTCTTCTTCAGCAAGTTTGAGTTTTGGCGCCAGAATTTTTGTCAGGCATATCCAATAACTCCCAATGAAAAAGATGTCCCAACGGTTCAAAAAGCTACGTTGACCCCTCACTACAAGCCCAAACGCTGTTTAAATGGTGACTCGGCTGCATCGGGGAGAATTTCTACTTTTTCGAACATAAAGAAGCGTTACAAGGGAGAAGTTCACTTACTAAGAGTTAAAATGAGTATTTGAGAAGGTTAGTAGGCCTTTCGGGATAATTTCAAATAATAAAGTTAAAACGGTTGAAGCTAAGTATAAGGAAAAAGTGGCGATGTCCCTTCGTCAAAGCACTAATAGGCCGTAGCACTTCGGTTCAGGTACATAAGGGAGAATTTTAATTTTTCCTGAAGATTCTAACGCGGTGGTTATAACGAGGGAATAGATGCCAGATTTTTTTCACGCAGAGAAGGTTCATCGGATCGAGAAGTTTCGTCCAGACATTTCTTGTTCCAACAACAAATCTCCCCACGAAGGGGAAAATCTAGAGTGGGATTGAAGGTAATTTTTAGATTAAAAATAAATCCCCATTAGTAACAGTGTTTGGGGATTATGGCACCGAGGCAGCTCAAGCATGGCAGCTCAAGCAAGACAGTTCAGCGTGAAAGTTCAAGCAAGGCAGTTCAGCGTGGCAGCTCAAGCGTGGCAAATCATAGCTTTCTATGTTAGTTAGTTATATTGTATTTTTTGTTTATATTGACAATGAGCTATAACGATTGTAATGATGTAATGAGAATAATAATGAGTTTGTGTGAGGTCAAACGATACTCGCGAGACACCAGGCTTCGCAGGGCCAATGAGAGCTTTCATGCTCTATCAAATGACCTCGCTATGGGAACCTTAGAGGGACTTGGTTTGGAGGATTGAGAAGTGAGGCACCATTGTGGATTTCCCTGACCATCTTAGATACACCTGGTAAAACACCAAAGGACCCTTATCGTGGAACCTCGGGCGGAGCAGCTTGGAGTTCCATCGGGCATTGAGTTGTGAACCAAACAGCCTTCTACTTATTATCACATCTACTGTAGTGATGTCCCTATCCAGCTAAACAATGTCAAATCTTCGCTTAAGTAAATCATCGGGGTATTTGGGCCTCAACTTTTCTATTTAGGGTGTGTTTATCTCAAAATTTCATAGGTGTGTAGTCCAAAAAATTAGTTTCAATACAATACGTTTTCAGCACACGTTTTCATAGGTGTGAAGTTCAAATATCTGATATTTCATTCACCTATGAAAAAGTGATCTTTGTTTGCACCATTTGGAGTTGTTCTACACTTTGAACATCATTGAGTTTTTCGATGAAGAAGCGAAGGTGTTCGTGTTCGAAATTTGTAGACGTTTCCAAACTACATCGATGGACACCGAGGTATTCGTAGACTTGAGTGTTATGGACAGGTATCGCGAAAGGATTCGCGTGGGCACTGTGGAGGAGTGGTTGAAGATTCAAAGAAGCTTCACGATTTGTGGGGATCGAGTCGTTGAGTAAGTCTGTATTTGTACTTTGTAATACAACATCATAGTGATTATTTGTCTTGGGTCATCAAATGTTTTTCCCTAAGTGGTTTCCTCGTACATCCGGCGTCTCTTTTGTACGTTTACTTTATTTTACTTGTTTTAATCACTAGATGCATGTTTAGGATTAATCAAGATAAAATTGGTTCACATGATTGGTGCAGTTTAAAATTTGGAAAAAGGTTTTTTAAAAGGAAAGTTGGTTTTAGCATCCTTAAAACATAGTCGAAAGAAAAAGTTACCTACACAAACGAGTATCATTCCCATTTATGACACTAATCTCCAATTTCCCTTAGAAGGTTTCATCACCTATATACACCAAATGGGATGACCTCACCAAGGACTAAACGATTCGACTCCTTTAAATTAGATCAATAAACTAAGATCATTAGATGACCCTTAATAAAACCATCATTAGAACACTTTTACTCCATGACATTGAACGTAACTAGTTCCTAAGGTCACCAAGCATACCCCAATGTATTTGTCACTAAAAACTTGATAAGATTTCATCACCTATGATCCTCTCATAGTAGGTACACTCTAATGATTTTCCCCATATACATCCCACGACTATTATATACTTGTAGATGGGTCTTGAAGGTAATTTTGAGATTAGAGATAAATCTCCAATAGTAACAGTGTTTGGGGATTGAGGCACCGAGGCAGCTCAAACAAGACACTTCAGCGTGGCAGCTCAAGCAAGGCAGTTCAGCGTGGCAACTCATAGCTTGTTGTGTTAGTTAGTTATATTATATTTTTTATTTATATTGACTATGAGCTATAACGTTGTAATGATGTAACGAGAATAATAATGAGTTTGTGTGAGCTCAAACGGTACTCGCAAGAGATCAGTCTTGGCTGGGTCTAGGAGAGCTTTCATGCTCTATAGAATGACCTCATCGTGGGAACCTTAGAGCTACTTGGTTTGGAGGATTAAGAAGTGAGGCACCATTAGGGCTTGCCCTGACCATCTTATATACACCTGGTAAAACACCGAAGGACCCTTACCGTGGAACCTCGGGCAAAGCAGCTTGGAGTTCCATCGAGCGTTGAGTTTTGAACCAAACAGTCCTCTACTTAATGTCACATCTACTATAGGTGATGTCACTAGCTAGATAAACATTGTCAAATCTTCACTTGAGTAGACCACCGTGGTATTTGGGTCTGTCAGACAGTTGGTGAGCCAACACTGTGACGACAGCCACCTGATACACACTAGTTAAGCAGAAGGCATGTCTTGGCATTCAATGTTTATGACGTGGAGACAACTAGTGCATCAGGTATTTAATGTTTGTGACATAAAGTATGAGGGATGTCTTTCACAGGATTTAATGGCGGAGTTGCCTCGGGGGTGGTGTGGGAGGCTATTTAAGGACCCCAACCACCTCTGAGGGGAGGATGATCTTTTTTTAGAGTTCAGAATTGATTACTAGAGAGTAATTACAAACCAGAGAGTTTACTGACCAACCATTGTCATTTATTACGAAGCTTTTAATACTTGATAGAGATTATTGAGGGTGGTTGGTGTGTTTTGACTGCCTTCCAAGGTGTATCTAGGGTGCTTAATTACTTCTCCCTCTATCTAGGTTACTTCTAAGTTCATTACTACATTCTGAGTTATACACGAGAGATATGTGAACTTAAACCGAGTCTATCTTCATTGGGTAATGTTTGAATGTACTATGGTTAATCAATAGTGTTGCAATTTAACTTATTATTATTATACTCAAAAGGGGTTATGCCTCCATCTTATCTAAACTACCCTCTTACAATACTCACAATGACACTAGCCAACAAGTCTCCTCACATAGCGAACTATAATCATTAAGCACCTCAAGGCGCCATAATAGTAAATTTATTTTCTGGAAGATGCCTTATGCAATTGATTTCAAGGGTTGAATGGGGTAGATAATTTCCCTGCTAAATAAGTAACAACCCTTCCAAGGGATCCCACTCAAAGTATCCACTGACCAAAAGAGGCTTCTTCTCACAGAACACTGACAAGGTTATGTTAAAGACAGTTGATGATATCGAAACTGCTTCATGTTTAGTCATCACTCAGGAAATTAAAAATGAGCTTCGTTATTTAGTTGAAAATCTTATTTCCATTCCTTTTGAAACCTTGGTGGAGATCTAGCCTATGACCCTCTATTCGAGACCTAATGAAAAGTCCAAAAACTTTATTTCAAATGGCTGATGCCATATACAATGTATAAAACCACAAGCTAACACTAATAAGGATTCCTTCAAGATATAGGATGTCGTGTATAACCTACAAGACTTTAAGTCCACACTACCTATGTCATAAGGGATCCTATTCCTCAAATGTTACATCTTATTCTCTAAACTCGCATTATAGAAGACTACCAGGGGTTCAGTCTTGAGTTACTTCAAATCATCATCATTATACGTGTATATCGTCAATAATTCGTATCTCATATAATAGCTTGTAATATACATCCATCAATCGACAATTACTAAGGCACTCATCTATAATGATAGAATCCTATCAACCAAGTCTTGAGTATACATACTCAATTAATGACCAACATGGGTCTACATGCCTACCGAATTGTCAAATACTTATAACATGACACAAACCCAAGGATCAAGTTCATTTAATCACATCATCATTATTAACCACCTGCAAGTACCTAACCTATAAACCGAATGCATTCTTATCACATAATCAATACTTCTTAGACATGCCACTCTAATCACATAACTCTATAGTTGGATTAAAACAACTCACATCTCTAATTTAGTGGACGTTATTTACCTTGACAAACATATTAACGGTACTCTCACATCATCGAGGGTTGACACAAAAGCACCTCACACTAGAGAACGTGATGTCACCACTAATAGCCTGCACATACACCCGCAAGTTACTAAAATGTCTAAATTAAAAGCCTCAAAAACTATCAATGGCAAATAACTTGGCCACTTGCTAATTGCCCGTCGTGCTAATCACATTGACTCCATTATTGAGAACATTCCATCACCTGTATTGCGTGATCGGTAAAGTACCAACACCGATGTCAAAGATCCACTACTGACCTCATAACGTCACTCCCAAAAGAAACCTTAAACCTAGTGCTCTGATACCATTTGCAATGCCCCCGCCCCGATTTATGGGTTACCTGTGGGTCAACTCGGTTCATTTCAGATGTTAGGTGTGAAGTCCAATGAGATAACCTAAATAATGTTACTTGTCCTATTTAATTTAATTTACAATTCACTATTTTGGCATGAGATTCCAATTTATATCAAACTACATGTGGGACCCATTAGAAACATCCCTGAAATCCAAGCATACAAAGCTACTAACATGGAATAAAAAGAATACTTACCTATATAACGCTTTCAAAGTACGAAATTGCGTATAACCTTCCATAAAAAGGAAAAAGAATGAGTCGAATGCCCAATAGAAAATACAACAATGCAATATAGAATTGAACGATAAAAAAGAGATTCCATAACGCACCATCTACGTGCACATGCAAATACCGTATATATATACACACATACATATACTAATGAATGAATCCGTTTTTATTCCAAAAACGTTACTTGAGTTGATTAAATCAAACTAATCTTGTAAAAGACCATTTTTGCCCCTTATTACTTAACTTAGCATCATTTCCTAATTTAATGCATTCGGTTAAATATTTAAACAAAATACCTTTTGTTTAGGAAAAACACTCATCTATCGAAATTTTCTATTTGCTTACACTAAATACACTTTATTATTTTCCTGAAAACCCACCTTTCAACACACGCACGCTCGGTGTGAGAAAATACTTGTGTCCCTTTTTAAAACCGTCACAATACACACTTGTATTAATTATGGATTAAACCATCTTAGGTTGCTTAACTATCCATTAGTCATATCACTTTACCATTCCATTCACTTCACTTAGACATTAGTCAATTTCTCATATTTCTTGTCCATGTTATATTTTTAATCGGAACATTTACCAATTTCATTTCACGTTAGGTTTCCTTTTCTTATAATCTCAGCACAATGAATTTCTTTATCACGTTCCACTTTTCTCATTATCTTTTTCTCGCAGTTTACCATATAATTGCGTACTTTAACGGGCTTCACACTACCGGCTACGCTACCATATGCTTTGGCTAATGATTTGGGTCTTTCATCCTAGGTCTTCGGTCCCTTCGTAATTTTTTTCGATTCTTTCGACTTAATGTGTTTTAACAATTTTTCGTGTCCACATTATTCCACATTTATCGGTCGAACCCGGGGACTACTTTCCCATAATTTTGTTACACTTTGGAAAATCGTCATTTCTTGCCCTTTTTACTGTAATGTTGATCCCGTTCCGAAAATCACTTTCGTTCAAGATTATGTTGTGTAACACCTCTTTCAATATTTTTATTTCATAAAAATGTTCCACTTTACATAAATTCCCATTTTACTCATTTTTTTCCAAACCTTTATTTTCCTCTATTTTCACAAGTGATATTTCCTAAAAACATTATTAAGTTACGCCTACCAAGGTCTTATATGTTTTTTCTCATTAACATTTATTGTAAACTTTGGAGTTAACACCATTTTCAAGTTGGAAATCTCTTTATCTTCTCACTTTCTTTAACGAAGAAGTCATTGAGCATTTTGAAGACTACTTTCCAAGAAAAATATCATTTTCCTTTATTAATACATGTTGTCTTGAAAACATACACTTATCACATTTTCTACACTTATTAACACACTTTAAGTGCTGAAAATTCCATCTTTCTTATTTCAAGTTAAAACCCATATTAATTCTTCTTAAACATATTCATGTTCATATATATGAGGAGGCGGATTTGAAGCCTATAGATCCATAAAAGTGAGTTTTACACATAATGATCACATGAAATTTCGTAACATTTGTAAATCCAAGATTTTCAAGACTAAAAAGACATTGTTCTTCAAAAATATGCTTTCATTTCTAGTTTTCACCAACCTTCATTTTTTCCACAAATCTTCAACATTCAGACTAGAAATAGCTTGTCAATGCAATTATTTCTTTGAGAACATTTTATTTCATAAATATTTAAACACACGATTTTCTTGAAAGTTACCCTGTTTTCTCAAACCCTTTGAAAACCGATTTCTTAAATCTTCAAAGCTATTAAGAAACCATGAGTAATGACTACCTAAACATGCAAACATTATATTCTTACGAACTCTAGCTTAATAAACTCATATATGGCAAAATACAGTAATCTTAAACTTAACAAGAGTGGAGTTTTTTCTGTAAGGGAAACTTTTCTGTCGTTGCTAGAATATAGGACTTATCTATAGAATCTAGTTTACATCAAGTTTAGCATATCCGGTTACTTCGGTTATGGTACTTCAAGTTCTCAAGTTCAAAAAGATGGGTCCGATTATTAAACATCACCAACATGCGCCACTTTATTCTTTAAATGCTTCACGACGTCACGTAAGTTTGGTATTAGTCACTCTTAACTTTGTGGATTTTTCATTGAATATTGGGAATTTTTTTATTATAATGTTTTTACAAAACGTGGCAGTTTTTCAAACTTAAAAATTATTTTATTTTTCATCTGTTTCGTTCAAACGATATGGAAATCTCGTTAGAACGACTTGGATTCTTGTTCAAAAGTCATTTAAAGGACGAGATCAGACGAGGTTCAAACAAGGGATCATTGTTTTGATTTTTTACATGTCGTTACAACTGGGATTTGCTTCATTCGAACGAGATGATAAACTCGTTAGAATGAAGTTGAAGTTTCATTTGAATGACCCTACACCGCCTCGATTTTTGTGTTTTGTTAAAAATATTTGCTTTCGGTAGGTTTTTTTATAAGATTTTGCATTTACAAAAACTGCAGACCTGCTACAAAAAAGTCTTCACTTTTAAAAGGTAAAAACACTTTTTGATTCACACAATCTCTCCTATATACTTTTGTGAATCATCTTTGAAAATCAAAAACACTTATGTATTGAATTTACGATTATAGAGAAGGGGTCTCTACTGTTGCTCTTATGAATCGTGCGGGAATCATTACTGAAAGAAGACTGCAGTCTTTGTTGTACTTGCAAGAACCACTGTTGAAGAAGACGAAGGTTATTTGCTGGAGATTTTTCGAGCTGTATATCACTCATAAAGTTATAAGTTGTGATTTGCCAACTGTATTAGTGAAATAAAAGGTTTTTCTCTGAGGGATTTTTTCCTGAAATATTGTGTTGAATGATTTTGTGATTACATGCTTTATTACTTAATGTCTTGAATCCCATAGTTGTATGTTTTAGGGTTTAAGGGAATTAAAAATTATTTGTGGGCTGAAAACGATTTAAATAAGTTTACTCCATTAGAGAATAGTGCACTCTCAAATTGGTATCAGAGTATAATTACTGCTTTCTCAAATTGGTATCACAGGTTTCACCAAACTATCGTGAGATCCTTTTTTTGTAAAATTTTTCTATGATATCAATTGTTATGAAAATTAATTTGGAAAAATCATAAATTTTCTAATGGATAACTTATATAATTGGATGCCAATTTTTGATGGATCGAACTATGCCTATTGGAAAGCCCATATGAGATCCACTTTAAAACCCATAGATGAAAAGGTTTGGTTAGTATGTGAAAGAGGATGGATCGTCCCACAATCACTGTTAATAATGTCACAAATCCTAAACTCGTCTCTTGTTGGATTGATAATGAGTTTAAGTGGAGTACCTATAACTCGCACAACCTTTGTATTATTTTCGGAGCCTTCACCCCTGATGTTTTATGACGTATCATGACGTGCACTACATCTAACGAACTATGGGATATCCTCAAACTTATACATGAGGGTACCAATGTTGTTAAGGCGTCTAAGATTCAAAATTTGACAACCTAATTGAAGACCATCACGATGTTAGAGTCCAACAATTTTGATCAATTTAGGTGAGAAAATTCTTGAGAATAGGGTCGTTAAAAATATTTTGAGATCACTCCCCACTCACTTTATTCCCAAGGTCACCATGCTTAACTCATGAGGGATTTTAGACACTCTTAGGTTAGAAGAACTCGTAGGAGACCTTCAAACTTACAATATAGATATGTTCCCTAAAACCATTAAACCTAAGAAAGTAGGGATAGATATAAAGACTCAAGTTAAGAAGAAAAAGAAGAAGAAGAAGGAGGAAAGAGTTTTTAGTTTAATTCTGAGGGACAGTGTGATTTCGATGACTTGGCCTTATTTGCGAAATTTTTTAAACAGTTTCTCAAATTTTCCAAAAATATTGAAGATCTCCCATAAGAAAATCCATGGTGTTGGTCAATTCACTCTTTATAGGGCCTAACACGGTCAACTTCTCACACAAAGAAGCCTCCATCTTCTCAAGTTGACTTGTCGACGCCTCACACACCCTCAAAACTTTCACCTCTATCTCCCAATCTAAAAATTTAAGACTCAAATCTTTATTAAAATGTTTGGTTTTCAATGTCTTGGTGTAAAGATCATTAAAATCTTTTTGGAGATCTCCTTATCCCTCACTTGCAATCTCATCCTCACAATCACTTGAATGTCTCGAAACATTATCTAGGTTGTCATGTTTACATGTATCCTCATCATCGTGGGACAAACTAAAAGTACTCACAGACTAGCCATGAAAGAGACACACTTTTTATGTGGTGATTCTCCCCCTGAATCAACCGACTCAATGTCACTATCGCTAAGAGTGGCTTTATCAACAACTTTCTTGACTTTTCTGTTTACCATAATGGGACACTCAATTGACTTGTGCCCTTTACCTTCACACTCAAAACACCTTATATCTTAATCTTCCTCACCACTATCCTTTCTTTTTTTTTCTATTCTATAAAATTATAAGGGCAAATTTCCAAATAGTGTCAATGTATATGTATTGCATTATTCCAGACAAAAACCACTTTGAGGCATAAGAAAGGTAAAACCCTGAACTGAAAGCTCTGATACCAATTTGTAAAAGCTGATGTGATACCAATTTTTGAATGTGCAATATTTCAATGAATTAAAATTATTTTATTAGATGTCAATCTGAAATAAATTCCAATTTTAATTAAACCCTAAACATGCATTTATGTGATACAATAAATAAGCATGTAATGACACAATCAATTTCAGGAAAAATACCCACGGGGCAAAACATTTATTTCACTCATGTTTGCTAATAACAGCTTAATACACAATAAAGAAATCTGCAATAAATTTTTGTAAGAACCCATAAAGGCCGCAACCTTGAACTGGCAATGACTCCCTCGAGAATCACAAGAATCATAGTTCCTCCTTCAACAGCGAATACCCTCAAGTATCCCCGAGATCAGCAACGTAAATTGCTCTCCATAAGGATAACTTATATGTATAAGTGTTTGGGTTCCAATGATGATTCAAAAAAGTAATTGGGATTGATTTGCATGAATCAAGTACAAATTTTCCCCTAAAAAGTGAGAACAATTTTCCAGTTGTTCTGTAATTTGCATAAATGAAAAGTCTTAATGAAAAAGCTTCATGAAATAGATTTTTATGGGAAAACAAAAAGTTGATTAGGGGAAAGTCATTCGAACGAGATCTTGATGTCATTAGAACGAGATTGACATCTCGTTAGAAGTGGCTTCAAACGACCTATCAAATGACCTTTAATATATGAAACAATACGGACTTGTTTGATCCATATGAGAAACTGGGCTTCAAACAACCTTTCAAACGACATGTCAATGTGGTTAGAACAACATGTTAATGTGGTTAGAATGACATGTCAATGTGGTTTTATTGACATAATACCAAAAAGAATATTTTGTCAGTTTAAAAACACTGTTCAAAAAACCTGCTTGTAAAACGTCTCATTTTGATAAAAAAAACAAGTTTAGAAAATATCCCAATACTTAGTAAAAACTCTAAGTAACACAAAATAAAATACATACCAACGTATACCTCATGTCGTGTAGATGTTGAAGATACGTGATATTCAGATCCTTCTTCTTAAACTTGTAAAATCTAATTGACTTGATGGTTGGAATGGGATACGCTATACACAATATAAACTAGGAACTAGGGACAAGATGGAAAATATGTCTGTATAAATCTCCCCCTATGACTATTTCGGTACAAAGTAAAAAAATATGACTTATCAACAAATGTTCTATATTAATCTAATACCTTCCCACAAAACCAAAAGTGGAAAGATACTAAATATGCAAGTCTTCAAAAATCTTCAAATTTTAAATCTTCAAATATCCTTTCTTTAATCTTCTTATTGTGTGCTTTTCAAATGCTCGTCAAAATCCTACACACAATAAACAAAGAAATACCTTTGTGACGTATCGAAGTTGAAATGAGATAATAAATCATAAAACAAATCAATTGATACTAAATTATAAATCAAATCAATTGATAATAAATCATAAATCAAATCAATTAAATCAATTATTTCCCATAATTCAAACTATCACTCCTCCAAAATTCATAGTTCGTTCTCCCCCTTTTTATTTGTCTGAAATAGACAAAGAAAATAATAAAACATAATAAATCGATGAGGGTCACAACAAGCATAGAAAATCATCACAAACATATACCAATTAAGCTCATGCAATGATAAAGTCAAAAGGCTCCACAATCTATTTTTTTTTTTTCAAATATTTTTTAAGAAAAAATAATTTTACAAAAACAACACACCATGTACTAACACTAAGATAACCAAATCGTGGAAACGGAATGAATGGTTTGAATAAATTCGATAGGAAAATCAACTCAAACAATCATAACATATGTGCATGATGAATTTTGGATACTCCTAACGAATGAACTCAAAATCATTCTTAGGTGTAAAAATATTGAATTAAAATTATATCGACCCAATCTAATCAACAAATTGAAGTCTAAAATGATTTCCACACCAATAACGTCTAAAACTATATAATTATTTTTCAAGACTTTGTCAGGACATGCAAACCCGTTGATTTTCAACCAAACTCCCTCAAAAGATAAACATGATCTTATTTTCAATTTTTTTCTTCTGAAAGATCAATCAAACTAAACTATTTGGCCCATTTTTAGCATATTATCTTTTTTCTTGGGCTCTTTTCAAACGGTGACTTTCACGACGAGTTAACTTTCCTCTCGCAACCCTTTTTTCATGTTCACTCATAATATTTTCAATATTAATTAAACTCTCATGGGGAACGGTTCTCATATGCACTTCTTTCATTGACTCATTTTATTGCATTTGGTTCGTTTTAAAGATGGGATTGAGATGAAAATACTTTGACCAACATGTGATAGATAAGTAAAAAAATCAAACAAATCCATGCAAGTGTACATTAAAGGAGACAATGATTCAAAAATTTAGAAAGTAATCACTAATTACATCTCAATGACTCCATACATTACAAAGCACATGGATGAAATGAAGTTGTGTCTCAAAACACTAGCAAATATTCACATGGATAATGAAATGGTGTGGTGACTTGGTCATCCTAAATGACCATCCATATATGGTGTAAACACAAATACAAAAATCTTTTTGTGTTTTCCAAAAAAAATTATAAAAATAAAATCTTTCTGACTTTTTCACTTTTTACAAAAATAGAAAATCTTTTTTTGTATTTTTCCAAACATTTTCAACAAAAACAAAAATCTTTTTGAATTTTTGAAAAATATATTAAAATGGAAAAAAAACTAAATACAATTATAGTACACCCTAGAAATAGGCATAACGATATAAATATGAAAATCATCCTATGCTAGCAAACAAGTATAAACCTCAATCATTAGGTCCGTAGGTTTTTTCTTAAGGTGGTGACATCCTTTGAAAAACATCCATCAAATTGTGTGAAGTCTTGACTAAATACTTAACTTTCTCTCGAAATGCTCAAAATCTCTCATGTGATGTGCAAGAGCATGCGAAGTATCATGTGTAGGAGTGCGTGTGGGAATGCATGTAGTAGCATAATGACGTAAATGACTATTAGACACACTATCCAACTTAAAGAAAAATTATCTAAGGTCTCCTCTTTTCTTGAAATGGTAAGAAACATAAACAGGCCAAGTAACACCTCTCCCAAAACATCTAGGATGTGCTCTCCTATTGGGAAATGGAAACCTAGGTGGGTTAGGTTGAGAACCATAAGGATATATCACAAACTCGAGAACCATATTAGGTGCAACATGAGAAGTAGATGTACCGTGATAACCTATTCGTGGTCTCTCAATTTTATCCAGAGCGGGACCGATGAACATCTTTTCAACCTTCTTAGATGTGTCCTCTATAGTAGCCTTGACCTCCCGAGCACGTTCGATATCTCTCTCGAGTTAGGATACAAGGGCTTCAAGTTTCTCATGAGTCTCAAATGAAAATTAAAGATATTACATAAGACTAGCCACAGTGTTAGTCAATTCACTATTTTCCCGGCCTAATATGATTAACTCCTCACACAAAGAAACTCTCACCTTGTTGAGTTGACTCACCCATGCCTCACACACCCTCAAAACGTCTTTCTCTTTCTCTAAATCTAACATCGTAAGACCTAAATCTTTACTTAGCTTTTTGGTTTTTAATGTCTCAGTGTACAGATCTTTAAACCCATTTTGGATACCCCCATCTCCCTCACTTGCGGTCTCATACTCACACTCATTATCTATCTAATGGCTCGAAACATCATTGAGGCTCTCATGTATACAAGTGCCCTCATCATCATAGGACAAACTAGATGTGCTCAAGTGACAAGCCATGAAATCAACGCACTTTTCATGTGAGGATTCACTCCAGAAATCATCCAACACAATGTCACTATCACTAAGAGTGGTCGTATTACGAACTTTCTTACCCTTTCTCTTTAGCACAATGGGACCCTCAAAAGTCTTGTGCCATTTTCCCTCGCACTCATAACATCTCGCCTCTTCCCCTTTCTCATAGCTATCCTTGTCCTCATCTTTCTTTTTGTACTTCTCATAAATTCTTTTATTGGAAAAACTTCTTACGAAATTTGGAGAAACTTTTTAAATTTTTTAGCAAATAAGGCCAAGTCATCTAAATCAACAATAATACCCCATGTTTCTGCGTATTTATAATTATATTAATTCGGGAGTTAATTGAGAAAATGTCTTTATTTAAATTACACGACTAAGTAGTTTAATATGATTAAATTATCAATGTGATTATTAAATATTAATCAAGAGATAGATATGGATTAATATTCTAATATAATATTTACTAATTGTAAATAGTAAATAAGTGATAATTACTGTGATACAGCATAGCGAGTGATATATGCGTATTTTATTTTATCTCAACAGGGAGTCGCGTGTAGGCTAATTTGAGGTAGAGAAATGAAATATATTTTTACTGACTCATATCATAATTTATAGGTCACAGGTGATCCCCAATGGGTCGAAATAATTAAAAAAAGTGTACCTGACGGTATTGTTTGGGTTTCGGATTAATTTTAGACCAAATCGGCACCTATTGAGGGCGTTTTGGTCATTTGTCAAATAGAGGTTAAGGTACCAACGAAATTCTAAGTATTACATCTCAAGTATAAGACTTGAGGCTAGGGTTAGAAATAGTTTCACCCAAAGGAAGACATTAGAGAGAAGAGAGAAATCAATTTTCAAGGCTTAGGAGTTGTTCTTGAAGAATTGGACTTTAATCTTGCATCCTAAGAATCTAAGGAGTGAGTATTTGAAGAGAGAACCATCAATCCATCAGCAACACCATGAATTTAGACCCTACAAACCTAGAGGCAAGTGTTTATTGCAATTATTTTGAAGTTATACTACCCATGTTAAGAGGGTTTTGTGAATTGAAGATATAATGCATATTCTTGGAAGAAACTGCTATTTGTATGCATATTATGAGTAGAGATTTCATGTAGTATGATTCATATATATACAGGATTAATAATCCATAGATTAGTATTTATCAATACGAATTAAACTTGGGCTTTATGTGAAAAGTGGAGGAGGAACATGGAAATCTAGGGTTTTGAGAATTTTATGATTTAATCCATTCTTGATAAATTATTGTAATGAGTTGGTGTAAGGATCATGCTGGAATTGATCCTAATGCATGTAGAAATAGTTACGAATGATTAGTTTAAAGTTTGGTGAAGTTTCATGAGGTTTAAGGGTATATTAATGGTGAAAAACGCATGAAGAAGACGAAGTAGCCAAATCTAAACCATTTCGAATCGATTCGGACAATACGGAATCGATTCGGGTAAGCGAATTGATTTGGCCTAGGGTGAATCGATTCGGTTACCCAGAAAATTGAAAATTTCACCTTTTTGCCTTAAATCCCTAAATTGTTGTGGTGAGATTTTTGAGGACTTGGATAAAGTAATATTGAGAGATTAAAATATTAGAGTAGTCTCATGATGTAGGTATGGTTTGGTATTATTGAGAGGATTAAGATGAGAATGAAATTGAGTTGATTTTTATGTCATAACTTATCGGGGAGAAAGATAATGAATTACGGGGAGTTGGGAATTGAACTGATGAAGTAATCCAGTAGGGTGAGTTAGGCTTAACTACTGAAATTTATAAAGGGGTAACTAGGACCCTTAGAGTTGTGTGAATATTCATGAATACGATAAGTGGGATAATTCATAAAAAAAATAGTATGTCTAGTATATGAGAGAAATATAATACGTATAAGTGTGAATACCTATTATATGAATACTTAGACGGTGTGAATACCTAAAGTATATTAGATGTATTGGGGTAGAGGTAATATTCGAGCCAATGCATGAAAGTTCAATTTTGGGTCGAGGGCTATCTGGACCAATATCAAACATAAATAATATTGGGTTCAATGGAACATCCACACCAATATATATATATATATATATATATATATATATATATATATATATATATATATATATATATAACTTTTACATTGGGGTCGAGGGCTATCCATAAATTGGGGTCGAAGGAATATCCGAACCAAAGAATCCTTAATGTGTGATGCGAGGATATTATAGTGAGATATATATATATATATATATATATATATATATATATTTGTATATATTGTGCATTAAATATATACAATGCGATTAATCTAGTTATGTATGATAGTAGACATTTAGATGGTGTATATCTAATAAGGATGAATTAAGTCGAGAACCTTAATTATATGATTCAGCTAATAACATATGTGAGTATTAATTATGATTGTGTATGTCGGAGCGATAATTAAGTAAGAGAAACTTAACGTAGTGATTTAAAAGATAACATGTGGAGAATGTTACTGATGTTGATAATTAACATATTAGATATGTTAATGAATTAAGGTGCTATATGGGAGGTACGTGAACTTAGACGTGTAGATAAGTTCAGTTGAATACTTTAGTCTAGTTAGCATGAGTAGCATATCTAGGTGGTCTATGTATAGAACGTTAGGCATGTACTATAGATGAGAGGTGAGGAAAACTCAAGAGAGAGTTTACGTGAACCTGTGTAATCAATAACTAAATTTTAAATAAATAAACGCTTGCTAAATATTTTCAAAACGTTTTTTGTATTAACACTTGCTATAAAATATTTTCAAAACCTTTTAGGTGTCCAGCCACAGGGACGTCAGGCGTGACTTCATTCCAGGGACTCAGAGTTGTAGCATTATGGATGCTGATAGGATTGAATTAGGCGATTCTTTTATTAAGATCTAGTCTAGGATCTCATTTCATATTTCATGTATGGACATGTTGTCCATTTAGAGTTTTCAGTCTTTTAGTTCTTTTATTATTATGGAGTATTTGGTTTTGTATATTTGGCCGATAATTTATTTGGCAAGACTTTATTCATATAAATATGGTAATGGTTGGAATATAGTATATTATGTATGTTCAATTTAATTTTTCACATTGTTCATTTATCTATTTTAAAGAAAGATAAAATTTGGCATCGGTCTAATTTCACTTAGGAGGTTAGAAAAAAAAGTTTTCAAAAGTGATGCTAAGAATGAACCATATGAGAAACCTTTTTTAATTTTATAATGTCCTAATCAATCGATGATTAATTAGACGGGGTGTCACAAATGGTATCATAGCTGCAGGTTCTAATGTCCATAGGATTTGTACAGCTCACAACAATTTTAACGTATCATTATTTTGATATTGAGCCCTATTGCTAGGACTGTTGTTTTATCTTTGCGTGCTTAAGATATCGTGCTTTTTTTATTAGATTTGTGTATAAACTGTGTACTTATACAATTAAATTATATTTCAATATTCCACCGAGGAGAGATCGAGCTGAGAGGGAAAAATCCAGAGATAAGGCTAGGGAGGACCCTCAGGAGAAGCAGGAACCGCCACCACCACCACCAACACAGATGATTTTTACTACTCAGGGCCATGATAGTGGATCAGGAAGTAGATACAGCTATAAGGGCATTGGCATCTCACTTACCTCATCCTCAGCCACAACAACTAGTGGCGTCAGTGATCCAAGCCACGACGGGGCCTTCTTCTTTGCAGCGAGTCAGAAAGACCATCCAAAAGGGCCACCTGCCAAAGTTACAGGGAAGTACCGATGTAGTGGCGGCGTGCTAATGGAAAAAGATCATTCAGCACCATATGTGCCTGCGTGAGTGTAGCAAAGTCCAGAAATCGATGTTAGCTACCGTCAGACATTCGGGAGAAACTCTACATTGGTGGGAGTCGGTAACCACCGTTGAGTAGAGGGACTTAACGATAATTTATGAGTTTTGGGTTCAGTTCGATCGGAAGTACTTACCTCCTGCAGTCGAGTCAGAGATGAGGAAAAAGTTTGGAGAAGAAGTACAAGGTGACCGTTCTGTAGAGGACTATGAGGAGGAGTTCACCTGCCTGGATAACTTTATGACAGATGACGTGAGCAACAAAGAGAGGAAGAAAGATAAATTTATGGATGGGTTGGCTTGGAGGATCAGGAAACTTTTTATTGGTAACCCCACATTGATGACTTACACTGACATCGTTAATGCCACACTGGTGCGTTGCCAGTATCATTGTTTCCATGCGAAGGGGAGCAAGAGAGGTGAGCCTAGAGACTAGGGCAAGGCTGGGGGAGCAGTGGTAGTGGGGCACCACCCCAGCAGCAGCAGATAATAAGCCTGGGGGAGAAGGATTCCCGATAAGGGAACTCAGCCAAGAGGTTTAGATCGGGAGGTTACCAACCCGACAGTGAATTTAGGAAGGGCCAGCAGGGTCCCAAGTAGCAGTAGGTTTGTCAGGGCCGTCAGGGCCAAAGGAACCAAGGGGGAGACCAGCAGGGCCAAGGTCGTCAAGTCCGGTAGGGCCAGGGGTAGAGACTGTTCCAGGGTTAGTGTTTCACATATGTCCAATAGGGTCACTGTGACACCCCGCCTAATTAAATACCGGGCGATCACTCCTTTATTAAATTAAAATCAAGGTGAACAGTTGGTTCATTCTTAGCATCACTGTCGTAAAAATAAATTTTTCCAAATTAACACCCTACTTAATTAAGCTAAGTTTCAAAACCATTTTTCAACATTTCTGACCAATTTTTTTTTTTTAAAGGAAAATTATAATTAATTAGTAACAACATTTTCAATAAGTAAGAATCATACAACAATTATCCTGGAATATAATCCAATTACTTTAAACACTCAACATCCAAAATCCCAACATTTAAAACTTAATGTAAAACATACATGCTGAATAAATCCCAAAGTAACAGTACTAGAAATAACTGAAATACAAATGTCCCAACAAAACAGATAAACAGTGGAAAGGGCGACACATGCCCCAATAACTGAGAATCATAGGAGTGTAATCAAGTAAATGAAATCATCTAAGCAAGTGGCCTGCAACTCCCACCTAAGCTGCAGCACGTTCCTTCCAAGGAATCCTAAGCAAGACGCCCCTGTGGCTGGGCACCTGTAGTACATACATATATATACAAGAGAGAGAGAGAAACGGGTCAGAGCCCGATAGTGTATATGATTTAAAAATTGTTTAGCAAGTATTTAAATTGATACAGGCCAATGCAACAACATATTAGTGCGACACTCTCTTGAGAAATTCTCACCTCTCTTCTAATGTGCACGCCTATCGCACTAACCTTCCCAGTGGTCTATCTCGGCATATATCCCTCTATCCTTTCCCAATGGTTTAACTTATCTTAGGTTATTCGCAGGATTCAAAATTTAACGATTCAATTGTTTGAAAAGAATATTTCAATTAGTAACCAAAGTTCTCATTTTAACTTTATTAATCAATAAAGTTTTCCAGTGTCATAATATACTTTCTCAAAACAAGTATTTACAATTTGAGTCATCAACCATGTCCTACATATCAAATCACAGTAGGAAGTTCCATATTTCAGAATTTCATATATATATTAACTACTCATAAAAAATATATATATATATATACCATAACAGCACCCCAAATAAAACTATGGTGCGGCCATACTCTACTATCCAATCCCCGTATCACTCGTACTAAGGGAAATACAAATTCGGAATCACTCTCGAACTGTATTAACACATACTCAAACAATATTGAGGCGAAGCATAGATTCCAAGTCTCTAAGAGGATGGCATATGTATGCGTCTCTTAGGATCGTCTGAACTATCACTGCGATAGCCTGTACCAAGGATATCTTTACACAAACAATATGAGGCGAAGCATATATTCCAAGTCTCTAAGAGGATGGAACATACCCGCGTCTCTTAGGACCGTCTGAACTATCAAATCGACAGCCTGTACCAAGGATATCTATCTTCTAGGGTACGAGTCAATATCCCCCATAAGGCAACACAGGATAAGATCGTCCCAGCGCGGCAACCTCAGGGATAGCAAGTAGCGTGGGTATGTTTTTCACACATAGATAGCATATGCATACACAATCATATAACTATACTAATATTACCATATCAATATTGGGTATATTCTCAATTCCCATAATTATGACATTTCCATATTATCATATTTTAGTAAACACTTATAACGGTTCGTTTCTAACCTTGATTCGGTATTATTCCAACGTACCACACAACTCTCATGGCTTTATTCTCCTAATTATAAAATTCAGTAGGAATACACATTTGTCCCAAAGTAACTCTCTTACGTGTCTCTTTCTTTAAATCATAAATTCACCGACCCTTATGTAATTATCCCAAAATACAATCTTTGCCCGACATCAAGGGTCCCAAAATTTATTCACATATCCTACTGGCCTTCCCTATCTCCCAAAACATTTCATTAAGGATGTCCAAGAATTATTTCACATTAACTTGAATTTAACTAATTTAAAAAGGGAAATAGGAGTCTGCCAGGAGGGGTCGATCGATCGAGGTCTGGTGCTCGATCGATCGAACCTTTGATCGATCGAAGCTCTGGTCTCGATCGATCGATCAAGCAGGTCTGCGAATTCTGCAGAATTGCAGTTACGGGTTTCATCTTATAGCCTTCACCAAATCCATATTTTTCAATCCCAAACGTCTCAAAAATTGTGCTATTAACATTATATCATCCTACTCGATATTTCTAACGTGAAGCATGAGGATTTCTATCATTATACATGGATTAACAGCCAAAAAATTATTATAATTATCAAGAACCCTAGAATTCTCTTAAACATGGTTCTAACAAGTATTTCCAGAAATTTCTTCTTTTAAACATCATGATTTCGTGGGTAATTCCTCTACATGGCAAGGGTTTCCAGAATTTTCAATTTATCCATCACTACATGCAATTCCTATCTCAAATCTTTGGTTTTCTTCCATCAAAACTCATTCTAATTACTCCTAAACTAATATGAAAGATGCACCAAAGAAATAAGCAAGATAAACACTTGCCTGTGATTTTTGGTGTTCTGATTTGTAGATGATTTTGGTGTGGTTGCGTAGCCCGTCGCGCGATCTACGCGTTGGTGGTGGTGGCGGTGCAAACGGATGGATTTTGGGCCTTGGATTGCCTTGGAAGCTCTCTCCTTCCCTCTCCTATGGTCGTCACTTGTCTTTGGTTGTTCTAACCCTAGAAGACAACCTTAGACATCTGATATAACCCTTAGAATTTCGTGGGTTTAATTACCCAAAATTGTGAAATGTCCAAAACGCCCTCCCGGGGTACTAATTAGGCCTAAAAACGCCCCGAGACCCAAACTAAATCCCCGGGTACACTTTTCTGACTATCTCGATCCTTCCGGACGCGTTGGTGCACTCAAAACGACCATACGAATGACTTATAAAATATTCACTTTTATTAATCAACATTTATTCCCGACGCGACACAGGCACGTCCCGACTTAAATTTCCATAATTGTCATTTTATTCACTCGTGACATTCAATATAACCAATATTACATATTACTTTGCTCATTAGTAATATTCAACAAATTTTCCATAATTACTAACTCTCGTCACGTTAATAATTATAACATAATTAATTTCCGGATTTAATAGTAAATAAATAACTCACATTAAATTTAATAAATCCCCAAATTAATATAGCATAAAAATACGGGGTATTACATACTTCCCCCCTAATAACGGAATTTCGTCCCGAAATTCGGAAAACAAGGCATACCTGGTAAGAACAAATCTGGATATCTCTCGCGCATATCGGCCTCGCGCTCCCAAGTGGATTCCTCCATATTATGATGCTCCCACTGGACTCGCATAAGTGGAACTATCTTCGACCTCAATCTCCTCTCACTATAGTCTAGGATAGCCATCGGTCTCTCCTCGTAAGAGCTGTCAGGCTGTAAGTCTATCTCATCTATCGCAATGTGAGTATGGGCCATATCATCCCGAAGATACCGTCTCAACGACGAGATATGTAATACATCGTGAATGCGATGCAAATGTTCTGGCAGTCCCAATCTGTATGCTACCGAGCCAATCCTCTCGATGATGGGAAATGGTCCCACGTACCTCGGGGCCAATTTCCCTTTCTTCCCGAACCTCATCACTCCTTTCATAGGAGATACACCCAGTAACACTTGGTCCCCCACATTAAACTCCCGAAAGAACCGTTTCGCATCGGCGTAGCTCTTCTGCCTGTCCTGGGCTACTCGAATGTGACTCCTGATCATCTCAATCCTCGCTGAGGTTTCCTGAATCACCTCTGGTCCTAGCAACTTGTTATCCCCCACCTCGAGCCAACAAGTTGGAGAACGACAAGGCCTGCCATACAAAGCCTCAAATGGAGCCATACCAATCGTAAACTGATAAGAGTTATTATAAGCAAACTCTACCAGTGGAAGATGTGGCTCCCAACCTCCTCCAAAATCAAGAACACACATGCGTTGCATATCATCTAACATCTGATTAGTACGCTCTATCGGTCCATCTGTCTATGGGTGATAAGCTGAACTCAACCTCAACTCAGTACCCATAGCCTCCTGAAAGCTTTCCCAGAAACGTGACACGAAAATCTTGTCTCTATCTGACACAATATTCAGGGGCACCCCATGTAATCTGACAATATCAGAAATGAACAAGTGAGCATACTGACTCGTGGTATAGTCTGTCCGCACCGGCAGAAAATGAGCCACTTTGGTCAAACGGTCTACAATCAGCCAGATAGAGTCGTGGCCCCACTGTGATGTAGGTAACCCTGTAATAAAATCCACGGAAATACTCTCCCACTTCCACGCAGGTACTTCCAATGGCTGAAGCAACCCTGACGGTTTATGATGATCCACCTTCACCAGCTGGAAGGTAGAACACTTGGACACAAACTCAGCAATGTCCTTCTTCATCCCACTCCACCAGTATTGCCTCCTCATATCCTGGTACATCTTATCTCCTCCAGGATGTACTGCAAATCGGTACCCGTGAGACTGGGTCATCACTGCATGACGTAATTCTGCTCCTTCTGGAACCACCAATCTCCCATTAAACCTCAAACCCCTATCAGAACTAACAGAGTAGGACTCAGCACCCTCAGCTAAAAGTCGTACAATCTGCTCCTGGCAAAACGGGTCTGTGGTATGTGCATGTATCACCCTTGTAACAATCTCGGGTGTGACTATCATAACAGATATGAAGGAACGGGCTACTGCGTCCTGGTGGCCTAACTCCTTCCACTTTGATTTCCAGACGTCCGCTACCTCATCTACCAGTCTACGGCTCAACGCATCAGCAACTACGTTGGCCTTCCCCTGATGATACTGTATGTCAAACTGATAGTCCTTCACAAACTCTAACCATCTGCGCTTTCGCATATTCAGCTCTCGCTGAGTGAATAGATACTGCAGTGACATGTGGTCTGTGAACAAGCGGAATTTCTCCCCCAATAAGTAGTGCCTCCATATCCTCAATGCAAAAACGAACGCTGCTAACTCCAGGTCGTGGGTGGGGTAATTATTCTAATGCGGATTAAGCTTGCGGGAGGCAAAAGCTATAGCCTTCTCCTCCTGCTGAAGTACTCCCCCAAGTCCCCGTAAAGAGGCATCGGTGTAAACCAGATACTCCACACCCGGCTTCGGTAAACCAAGGACTGGCGCTGAAGTAAGCTTGTCTTTCAGCTCGTCGAAAGCCAACTGAAAAGCGTCATCCCAAACATATGGTACCCCCTTGCGAGTCAGATTCGTCAATGGACCCGCTATTTTGGAGAATCTCCGAATGAATCTCCTGTAGTAACCGGCTAACCCCAAGAAACTACGCACTTTCGTCGGTGTCGTGGGCTGTCCCCACTCCCTCACCGCTGAAACTTTACTTGGGTCGACTGCTATCCCCTGCTCAGAAACAACATGCCCCAAGAACTGTACTTCTCGTAACTAGAATCCACACTTCTCGTACTTAGCATACAACTGATGCTCTCGTAAAGTCTGAAGAACCTGCCTCAAGTGCTTGGCATGCTCCTCCTCGGAGTGTGAATATATCAAAATGTCATCTATAAAGACGATGACAAACTGATCCAAGAACTCTCTGAATACTCGGTTCATTAAGTCCATGAATACGGCTGGATCATTTGTGAGACCAAATGGCATCACTCTGAACTCGTAAGACCCATATCTCATCAAGAAGGAAGTTTTTGAAACATCCTGCTCTCTAATACATAGCTGATGGTACCTCGACCTCAGATCTATCTTCGAAAAGAAAGTTGCTTCCCTCAGTTGGTCGAACAGATCATCGATTCTAGGCAACGGATACTTATTCCGTATCGTGACCTTGTTCAACTCCCGGTAGTCCACACACAACCTCAGTGAACCATCTCTCTTCTTCACAAACAGAACTGGAGCGCCCCAAGGTGAGGTACTCCTGCGAATGAAGCCCTGACCTAATAGCTGCTCTATCTGATCTCGTAACTCTCGCATCTCCGCCGGAGCCATACGGTATGGAGCGCGTGCTATAGGTCTAGTATCTGGAAATAAGTCTATGACAAAGTCTATCTCTCTAATGGGGGGTAGGCCTGGTATTTCCTGAAACACATCGGAATACTCTCGAATAACTGGAATCGAGTCTAACGGAATCACAACCTCCTTAGAGGTATCCTCCTCTATATAATACAAATGAGCGGTCGAACCTCCCTCTGGGCGAGGCCTCGCCACTACAAACATCTCTTGCCCCGGAATGGCAAAAATAATGCTCCCACCGAAGCAATCAATCATGGCTCTATAAGCTGCGAGCCAATCCATACCGATAATAACATCATACTCATGCATATCTACGACTAACATGTCTGCAGGTAATACCAAACTACCAATCTCTACCCCCACTCCCCGGCATATAAAGAAGATAAGTGACCCACTCCCCAGTGGTGAGTCTACACACATCACTGTTCTTTCTGCTGTGGCTAACAATCCTAAGGCCTTCGAAAAATGCGTAGCTATAAAACAATGAGTCGCCTCAGTATCAAACAAAACCCGACCCATAGTACCATGGATAGGAAACATAGCCTCAATCGTGGGTGGTGCCTGTGGAGCTGCTGCCTGGTGGACATTATAGACATGTTCGTACTGTAACTGCCCCTGCTACACTGGAGCTGCTGGAACGGCTGGCACCTGGGCTGGAGCTGGGAGGGCAGCCGGAAAAAGTGGTCTCTGTGGCTCATTATGGGCACCCTGTTGCTGTGGGGCCCTATCTCCCTCCGGATAATCCTGGCGCCTATGGCCGTGTCTACCACACCCAAAACATCGGCCTTTGAAGTTGCCTCCCCTCTGACCCTGTTGACCACGGCCCTGCTGGCCGTTACCTCCCCGCCACTAGCCCTGTTGGCCCTGATGAACACGTTGTTGGCCCTGCTGCTGACCCTGTTGTCGGTGTTGGCCTTGCTGGCCCTGATGATTAGGCTGGCCCTGCTGACCCTGCCTATAACCCCCGAATCCCTGCCTAGAATCACCTGAACGGAATCGCTTAGCAGGGTCCCCCTGATAGGAACTCTGCTCGTGCTGATGAGTCTGTCCATGAGATGGTGCCCCACTAGCACTATTACCCCCAGTCCTTCCCTGCTGGCTGGACTCTCCTGCTCTCTTGCTTCCCTGTAAATGGAAGCGGTGATCCTGGAAATGTAGTAACGCAGTATTGAGTACATCAGTAAAAGTACTCAGAGATAGATTCCCTATAAGATGCTGACGGATCCTCCAAGCTAACCCATCCACGAACAACATAATCTTCTTGCCCTCGGTGGGTGCCTCATCTGGCACGATGGTGAGAAGTCTCGTGAACTCCTCCTCATACTCAGCTACGGTAGAATTCTCCTGTTTCAAATTCAGTAATTTCTGCCTCATCTCAGTCTGCACGGCTGGTGGAAAATACTTGCGGTCAAACAGCTCCCAGAACAACTGAATAGGGATCGTGTCCCTCTCCTCCAATGTGGTAGTGGACTCCCACCACTGCAAAGCAGCCCCCACCAGCTTAAAGGAAGACAACAACTGTTTTTGCACGTCGGTGCACTCATACATACGAAGATGCCACTGGATGTCTTTCTTCCATCGGCTGACTGTGATGATATATGAGCTACCAGAGAACTCAGGGGGATGCGCTTTCTGAAAAGCATCCCTAACCCTCTCCCATGCAGATGGAAGTTGTGCTGGTACTGGCGCCACTGCCTGAATCTGGGGTGGAGCCTGCTGAACCACCGCTAGCGCGGCATTCACCGCTTGAGCAATAATGCCGGCTACTTCATTAGCATTCATAATGCCTTGTGCCGGAGCTGCTTGAAACGTGAAGAAGTTTATTAGTCTACAGTCATTAACAAATCTCAAATAGCTGAAGACGTAAACTTGAAAGCAAGAATACAACCATCCTATAATAGGGCTCTATAGCAAAAACGTTAAGCTGGAAGCGAAATAAGCCGTACAGATCCTATGGACACTAGAACCTGATGCTTTGATACCACCTGTGACACCTCGCCTAATTAAATACCGGGCGATCACTCCTTTATTAAATTAAAATCAAGGTGAACAGTTGGTTCATTCTTAGCATCACTGTCGTAAAAATAAATTTTTCCAAATTAACATCCTACTTAATTAAGCTAAGTGTCAAAACCATTTTTCAACATTTCTAACCAATTTTATTATTTTTTTTTTTTAAAGGAAAATTATATTTAATTAGTAACAACATTTTCAATAAGTAAGAATCATACAACAATTATCTTGGAATATAATCCAATTACTTTAAACATTCAACATCCAAAATCCCAACATTTAAAACTTAATGTAAAACATACATGCTGAATAAATCCCAAAGTAACAGTACTAGAAATAACTGAAATACAAATGTCCCAACAAAACAGATAAATAGTGGAAAGGGCGACACATGCCCCAATAACTGAGAATCATAGGAGTGGAATCAAGTAAATGAAATCATCTAAGCAAGTGGCCTGCAACTCCCACCTAAGCTGCAGCACGTTCCTTTCAAGGGATCCTAAGCAAGACGCCCCTGTGGCTGGGCACCTGTAGTACATACATATATATACAAGAGAGAGAGAGAGAGAGAGAGAGAAACGGGTCAAAGACCGATAGTGTATATGATTTAAAAATTGTTTAGCAAGTATTTAAATTGATACAGGCCAATGCAACAACATATTAGTGTGACACTCTCTTGAGAAATTCTCACCTCTCTTCTAATGTGCACACCTATCGCACTAACCTTCCCAGTGGTCTATCTCAGCATATATCCCTCTATCCTTTCCCAATGGTTTAACTTATCTTAGGTTATTCGCAGGATTCAAAATTTAACGATTTAATTGTTTGAAATGAATATTTCAATTAGTAACAAAAGTTCTCATTTTAACTTTATTAATCAATAAAGTTTTCCAGTGTCATAATATACTTTCTCAAAACAAGTATTTACAATTTGAGTCATCAACCATGTCCTACATATCAAATCACAGTAGGCAGTTCCAGATTTCAGAATTTCATATATATATTAACTACTCGTAAAATATATATATATATATATATATATATATATATATATATATATATATATATATATATATATATATATATATATATATATATCATAACAGCACCCCAAATAAAATTATGGTGCGGCCATACTCTACTATCCAATCCCCGTATCACTCGTACTAAGGGAAATACAAATTCGGAATCACTCTCGAACTGTATTAACACATACTCAAACAATATTGACGCGAAGCATAGATTCCAAGTCTCTAAGAGGATGGCATATGTGTGCGTCTCTTAGGACCGTCTGAACTATCACTGCGATAGCCTGTACCAAGGATATCTTTACACAAACAATATGAGGAGAAGCATAGATTCCAAGTCTCTAAGAGGATGGCACATACCCGCGTCTTTTAGGACCGTCTGAACTATAAAATCGATAGCCTGTACCAAGGATATCTATCTTCTAGGGTACGAGTCAATATCCCCATAAGGCAACACAGGATAAGATCGTCCCAGCGCGACAACCTCAGGGATAGCAAGTAGCGTGGGTATATTTTTCACACATAGATAGCATATGCATACAAAATCATATAACTATACTAATATTACCATATCAATATTGGGTATATTCTCAATTCCCATAATTACGACATTTCCATATTATCATATTTTAGTAAACACTTATAACGGTTCGTTTCTAACCTTGATTCGGTATTATTCCAATGTACCACACAACTCTCATGGCTTTATTCTCCAAATTATAAAATTCAGTAGGTATACACATTTTTCCCAAAGTAACTCTCTTACGTGTCTCTTTCTTTAAATCATAAATTCACCGACCCTTATGTAATTATCCCAAAATACAATCTTTGCCCGACATCAAGGGTCCCAAAATTTATTCACATGTCCTACTGGTCTTCCCTATCTCCCAAAACATTTCATTAAGGATGTCCAAGAATTATTTCACATTAACTTGAATTTAACTAATTTAAAAAGGGAAATAGGAGTCTGCCAGGAGGGGTCGATCGATCGAGGTCTGGTGCTCGATCGATCGAAGCTCTGGGATCGATCGATCGATCAAGCAGGTCTGCGAATTCTGCAGAATTGCAGTTACGGGTTTCATCTTCTAACCTTCACCAAATCCATATTTTTCAATCCCAAACGTCTCAAAAATTGTACTATTAACATTATATCATCCTACTGGATATTTCTAACGTGAAGCATGAGGATTTCTATCATTATACATGGATGAACAACCAAAAAATTATTATAATTATCAAGAACCCTAGAATTCTCTTAAACATGGTTCTAACAAGTATTTCCAGAAATTTCTTCTTTTAAACATCATAATTTCGTGGGTAATTCCTCTACATGGCAAGGGTTTCCAGAATTTTTAATTTATCCATCACTACATGCAATTCCTATCTCAAATCTTTGGTTTTCTTCCATCAAAACTTATTCTAATTACTCCTACACAAATATGAAAGATGCACCAACGAAATAATCAAGATAAACACTTGCCTGGGATTTTTGGTGTTCTGATTTGCAGATGATTTTGGTGTGGTTGCGTAGCCCGTCGCGCGATCTACGCGTTGGTGGTGGTGGCAGTGCAAACGGATGCATTTTGGGCCTTGGATTGCCTTGGAAGCTCTCTCCTTCCCTCTCCTATGGCCGTCACTTGTCTTTGGTTGTTCTAACCCTAGAAGACAACCTTAGACATCTGATATAATCCTTAGAATTTCGTGGGTTTAATTACCCAAAATTGTGAAATGTCCAAAACGCCCTCCCGGGGTACTAATTAGGCCTAAAAACGCCCCGAGACCCAAACTAAATCCCCGGGTACACTTTTCTGACTATCTCGATCCTTCCGGATGCGTTGGCGTACTCAAAACGACCATACGAATGACTTATAAAACATTAACTTTTATTAATCAACATTTATTCCCGACGCGACACAGGCGCGTCCCGACTTAAATTTCCATAATTGTCATTTTATTCACTCGTGATATTCAATATAACCAATATTACATATTACTTTGCTGATTAGTAATACTCAACAAATTTCCCATAATTACTTACTCTCGTCACGTTAATAATTATAACATAATTAATTTTCGGATTTAATATTAAATAAATAACTCATATTAAATTTAATAAATCCCCAAATTAATATAGCATAAAAATACGGGGTATTATAGTCACAAGAGTAGAGCTTGTACATAGAGAGATAGGGCACAGCGCTTGGGTTCCCAATAGGGGTAGCAGCCCCACAACTCCAGCTGCAGCACCAGCCCCGCAGGACCAGCAGGGTCAGATGCATTATAGGCATATATACAACGTCCACGATATACCAATGCCTCCAGCACCATAGGCACCGCCTGCAGTAGAGGGTACGTTTTCTATTTACGTGCTTGAGGGTAGGATTTTGTTTGATATTGGAGCTTCACATTCTTTTATTAAGTCTAAATTTTCACGAGCCACTGGTTTATTAGAGACAGTCGACAGTCTTCTTATGTGTGTCGAGTCACCGATGGGTAGTGGTTCGCTAATACATTCAATATGTAGAGGAGACAATATCTTGATTGGGAGACTAAGTCTAGCAGAAGACCTCCTAGTGTTAGATATGGAGGGGAACGATGTGATTCTAGGCATGAATTGGTTGGCGAGTTATCGAGAAATGGTAGATTTCTATGAGAGGACTATAGTGTTCTCCCTCCCAGGGCAAGAGATGTTCCTAGTGGCGATGCCTATGCCTGAGGGGGGATTGCGCACTCACCTATACTATATTGAGGAGGAGACTTTGTAGGAGATAGTAGTACCTTTAGACTCGATTCTCATAGTGAGGGAGTTTGAGGACGTGTTTCAGAACATACTCTTCCAGCCTTCTGTAACACCCCGTATTTTTGGTACATTTAATATTTAATTAATTCAGGAATTTTAAGTTACTTGTGTGTTGTGATTTTTAAATGAATTGATTATGGCAAAATATATTTAAATATTAATCGGAGAGTAAATGGTTAATATTTAGGGGAATTTATTTACTAAGTGAATAGTAATAATTTATTTACGTCATTTCGAGTATTAATGACGGGGTCTGCACTTATCTCAATCGGGAGTCGGTATAGACTAAAAAGGGGTGGGGGATAAGTATTTTTATAAATTAAGTCAGATGCCAATTCTGAGTGTACATTTGAGTCCGGATGGGCCGAGATAGTCGGAAAAGTGTACCCGGGGGTAGTAAACGGGTCACGGGGCATTTTTAGACATAGTCGGACCCACACGGGGGAATTTGGGTCACTTGGGCTTAGCCCATTAGGCAAAAAACGGGATTTAGGTAAATTAATGAATTAGAAGAAATAAGGAAACGGCTGATGTGAGTTTAGGAAAAGGCTTAGTGTGTTAAGGAACCCTAACAGCAGTTAAAGGCAGATTTGGGGATCACAAGAGAGCCAACAAGGGTCATCTTCAACCTTGGAACTCATCTCCAAATTCAGACTCTACGAACCTTAAGGCAAGTGGTTAACTTGTTGTAGCATGTAAAAATGTATTTCGATTCATATTCATGTGATATGTGTATTTAAGGAAATTCGTTTTGGGTGTTAATGGCATAATCTGATTTTGAAGATAATAATCTGATTTACGAAATTTGGGTAAGGGTTTATGTAAAAATCTGAAATTTGTATGTTAATATATATCTGGTAGGATGATATCTAGATAATTAGAAACGAATTTGATTATGGAACTTGGGTTGTAAATGGGTTAAGGGTTAAAGATGAATTTTTCCCCAAATTTAGAAATTGTAGTTAATGGACGAATTAATAATGTTGGTGGACATTCTGGAGATCCCTAATAAGTTTTCTAACATGTATTAAGGTTAAGAGGGCTTGAGGTTACTGTTAGAAGAAACTAGGGTTTGAGAAATTTTGTCCATGGCTGATTCTGCCTTCGCGAAGAAGACGAAGACCTGCTCGATCAATCGATCGAAGGTCTGGGGTCGATCGATCGAAGGTCGGCAGAATTTGGCAAATTCACCCAATTATGTATATATGAGGAAATTTATATAAAAATCTTTATGTAATTAATTATTGAGAAATTAATACATGAGTTTAAATCTAATTAATCGTGAGTATATTTAATTAGGATTTAAGGGAGTTTTTGGGTGACACATCATGATTAAATATTCGGGAGTCGGGAACTTAGACTCGGGTGAGGTTATTTCGGGCTACGATAGTAAGTCCAAATTTATGGTGGGGGCGACACCAAAGGTGACTAAATTAATTAATGTGCAAATTAATTAATAGTTAGGGTTGGACCATAAACTCTTAAATACATTAAATAGGCTTGTGTTACAGATTTAGTACATGGTGTAGCCGGGGCAGTTTATATTTATATATATATATATATATATATATATATACGGTGTGTGATAGTATATATATATATATATAGTGTGTGCATTAATATCAGAGATTGAATTATTATTATATACTCTAGTGCTATAGGGGGAGGTTGCGCGTAGTGGATGAATCCCCTAGCTCGAGGAGTAGGGCGAGTATATTCCCAGGTCATAGCGTCCGTTACATGGGGTGAGGGACATCTCACTTTCAGCGAAGGAATATGACCGCCTCCAATCGTATGTTTAACCAAATTAGTGAGCGATTCTGATTTGGGTAACTAGGTTATGTGAATATACCTAGTGGGATAGCACTTTAGAGAATTTATATTTTGTGAGTATTTCTACTCGGCTGGATGTTAGTATTAAATGTTATTTCAGTATGTTTATGAATACTGCAATATGATTAAATATAAAATTAGGTAAATAATTATATATGGGATAATTAATACATAGTGAAAAATGTATTATGAGCATAATAGGTGTGAGTGTTATATGAAATTAAAAAGGGTAATGATTAAATTAATTTGATGTTTATAATAACTTAAAAATCATGATTTAAGGCATACTCGGTTAGAGTAGGTTAATTGCAAGGGGTTACATAAGTTATCAGGTGAGGAGTGTAGGACCTAGGTAAATTAAATTAGGGCGTTAGTAGTGCACATTAGAGGAGGGGTGAGGATATCCTCAAGGGAGTGCGGCACTAACTAAAATATGAAGAGCATGCATATTTATTTATTACTGCAAGTTAATCATTTGTTAAATGTTTTCAAATGTTTTTTGGGTACTAACCCTTGCTATAAAAAAAATTAAAAACCTTTTAGGTGTCCAGCCACAGGGACGCCAGGCTTGACTCTATTCCAGGTATCCGTTGTTGCAGCACATGTGGATGTTGCGGGATTTTTGATATACGCCTCCTTCTTTCATTCGTGTAGAGACTCTCTAGTAGTTATTTGAGCATGTCGCTCACAGTTCATTTATTAGTATTAGACTTGTTGAGATTTTCTTCTTGTCTTTACTTGTATTGGATATTTGGACCGATGGTTTATTCGGTTAGGTAATTTATTTGTGGATGGTTATTTCAGTTAACTGTGATTGTGTATTATTGAATGTTACGCATGAGTTTCATTTAATTAATTGAAAGATAAAAATTGGCACCAGTCTATTTTTTCTCACTTAGGTGGTTAGTAAATAAAAAGACGACAGTGATGCTAAGAATGGACCAACTGAGAAACCTGTTATAACTTGATTTAGGACTGATCACCCGGGGTTAATTAGGCGGGGTGTCACACCTTCGAGCTAAGAAATAGAGTTTGTCATCAACTCAGCACCGAGGAAGAAACCAATTACTTGAGCACCGTATCGCATGGCTCCTTTAGAGATGCGAGAACTGAGGGAGCAGATTTAGCACCTCTTGGGCCAAGGTTTAATTCGACGGAGTACATCTCCTTGGGGTGCTCCGGTATTATTTGTGAAGAAGAAGTATGGTTCGCTTAACTTGTGCCTGGATTACAGGGAGCTGAGCAAGGTCACGATACGAAACAAGTATCCATTGCCTAGGATCGATGACTTGTTTGATCACTTGAGATGGGCTACTTACTTCTCAAAGATCGATTTTAGTTTGAATATCACCAGTTGCACATCCGAGAGGAGGACCTACCTAAGACCTCTTTCTTATCAGGGTATGGGTCATATGAGTTTAGGGTGATGCCGTTTGGGCTCACCAATGCACCTTTAGTATTCATGGATCTTATGAATAGATTATTTCGAGAGTTTTTGGATTAGTTTTTGATAGTATTCATTGATGATATCATTGTTTACTGGCGTACAAAGGAGGTGCATGCTGAGCATTTATGTATGGTTCTCCAAACGTTATGGGACCTTTAGTTTTATGTAAAATTTGGTAAGTGTGGATTTTAGCTTTGGGAGGTACAGTTTCTTGGCCACATTGTATCCGACAGGGGCATAACTATTGATCTGAGTAAGGTATCGGTAGTGACGGAGTGGGGGAATCCCACGACACCCATCGAGATTCGTAGCTTCTTAGGGTTGGTCGAATATTACCGTCACTTCATCAAGGGGTTATTAAAGATTTTTAGGCCTTTGAAAAACTTTACTCATAAGGGAGTGCCATTCGTGTGGAGAGACCATTTTCAGTTGGCTTTCGATGAGCTAAAGGACCGATTGATATCAGCACCAATACTTGCTTTGCCCAGGGGAGGATTGGAGTACCGGGTCTATATTGACGCGTCTTTATAGGGACTTGGAGGGTGTTGAAGCAGGAGGAGAGGTTGATAACTTATGCATCTTAGAAGCTAAAGCCCCACAAGAAGAATTACCCCACCCACGACCTTGAGTTGGTAGTGATCATTTTTGCATTGAGGATATGGAGACATTAAATAGTTTACATTATTCACAAAACATAAGTCACTTTAGTATCTCTTCACATAGAAAGAGCTGAACATGAGGCAGAGGTGGTGGCTAGAGTTCATGAAGGACTACCAGTTTGATATACAGTGTCATCCTAGTAAGGCTAACGTTGTTGCGAACATGTTGAGATGACAACCTACTGGAGAATTAGCAGGGGTATGGAAAGAGAAGTGGAGTGAGCTTTAACAGGAAGATGAGTTTGCCTGAGCGTATGGTAGTTATGACTATCACTCTCGAGATCGTTATGTGGTTAGTGAAGGCACATACAAAGTATTAGTTCGGTGAAGACAGTGTATAATAGTTATTAGCTGAGGGTGCAGAGTCTTACTCAGTCAGCTCAGAGGGAGATCTACGCTTTAATGGGAGGTTGGTAGTGCTGGAGGATGAAATTTTGAGATAGGAAGTTATGACTGAGTCTCATGGTTCCAGGTTTGCGCTACATTCCGGTGGGGATAAAATTTACAAGGACATGAGGAGACAATACTGGTGGGCCGACATGAATAGAAACATAGCCAAGTTTGTCTCAAAGTGTGTTACTTGTCATCTTGTGAAAGTTGACCATCAGAGGCCTTTGGGGATATTACAGCCACTTGAGATTCTCATGTGGAAGTGGGAGAGCATCTCGATGGACTCTATTACTAGTCTACCTACATCACAGCGAGGTCACGATTCCATATGGGTGATAGTGGATCAGTTGACCAATGTGGAACATTTCTTGCATGTTACCACAAACTACGAGATAATACAGTACGCACAGCTATTCATTTAAGAGATTGCTAAGCTTCATGGAGTCCCAATTAATATTGTGTCTGATAGAGACAAAAAAAAATTGTCACACTTCTAGAAGACCTTTCAGGAGGCTATGGGCACAGATTTATGGTTTAGTACGGTGTACCACCCTCAGACAGACGGGGAGACTAAGAGGGTCAATCTGATGCTTGAGGATATATTGAGGATGTGCATCCTAGATTTTGGGGGAGGGTGGGAGAGATACCTCCCATTTGTAGAGTTTGTGTATAACAACTCTTACCAATTTACTATCGATATGGAACCGTTCAAGGAATTATATGGGAGGCATTGTTATTCACCTGCATGCTGGTTAAAGGTGGGAGACAACAAGTTTTTGGGGGCCGAGATGATTTAGGAGACTACTTTCGATATTGAGTTGATTCGAGGGCACATTCGGATAGCTTAGGATTGGCAGAAGAGTTATGCCAACGCCGACAGGAGACATGTGGAGTTAGAGGTTGGTGACCAGGTGTTGGTTCGAGTATCTCCTATGAAGGGGATTATGATATTTGGCAATAAAGGGAAGTTAGCACCGAGATATGCGGGATTGTTTCCCATTATAGAGAGGGTGGGGCTGGAATCATACAGACTGGGACTTCCAGAGTATCTTCAGTGGATACATGACGTATTCCATGTGTCACCACTGAAAAGGTACAAGAGGGTCAAGATAGCCTTCCGAAACGTTCCACTTGAGGAGATTGAGTTATAGCCAGACGTCTCGTATGAGGAGAGTCCCTTGGTTATTCTAAATCATAGTGAGCGTAAGTTGTGGTTCAAGGTGGTGCCACTAGTGCGAGTTCAGGGGGGACACCATAATACTAATAAGTCGCATTGGGAGCGGGAAGATGACATACAAGAGCAGTATCCAGAGTTATTCACCTCAGGTATGTCCTAAGTTCGGGGATGAAATTCCTTTGTAAGGGGGAAGTATGTAATACCCTATATTTCTGCATATTTATAATTATATTAATTCGGGAGTTAACTGAGGAAATGTGTTTTTATTTAAATTACGCGAGTGAGTAATTTAATATGATTAAATGATAAATATGATTATTCAATATTAATCGAGAGATAGATACTGATTAATATTGTGATATAATATTTACTAAGTACAAATAGTACAAAAGTTATAATAGTGTGGTACGGCATAGCGAGTGATATGTGCGTATTTTATTTTACCTTAACCGAGAGTGACGTGTAGGCTAATTTGAGGTTGAGAAAGGAAATATATTTTAAGTGACTCGATCGATAATTTATTGGTCACGGATGATCCCTAATGGGTTGAAATAATCGAAAAAGTGTACTTGGGGGTACTATTTGGGTTCCGGGTCAATTTTAGAACAAACCGGCACCTGTTGAGGGTGTTTTGGTCATTTAAAATTAAAGGTTAAGGGACCAACAAAATTATAAGTATTATATCTGAAGTTTAAGACTTGAGGCTAGGGTTAAAAATGGTCAAACCCAAAGGAAGCCATCAGAGACAAGAGAGAAACCAATTTTTAAGGTTTAGGAGTTGTTCCTGAAAAATTGGACCTTAATCTTACATCCTAAGAATCTAAGGAGTGAGGATTTGAAGAGAGAACCATTAATCCATCAGCAACACCACGAATTTAGACCCTACCAACCTAGAGTCAAGTGTTTAATTCAATTATTTTCAAGTTATACTAACCATGTTAAGTGGGCTTCGTGAATTAAAAATATAATGCATATTCTTGGAAGAAAATGCTATTTTTATGCATGTTATGGGTAGGGATTTCATGTAGTATGATTCATATATGTAGAGGATTGATAATCTGTAGAATGAGTAGTTATCAATACGAATTAAACATGGGTTTTATGTGAAAAGTGGAGGAAGAACATGAAAATCTAGGGTTCCGAGAATTTTATGATTTAATTTGTTCTTGACAAATTATTGTAATGATTTGGTGTAATAATCATGTTGGGATTGATCCTAATGCATGTAGAATTAGTTAGGAATTATTAGTTTAAATTTTGGTGAAGTTGCATGAGGTTTAGGGTTATATTAATGGTGAAAAATGCACGAAGAAGACGAAGTAGCCAAATTTGAACCGTTTTGAATCGATTCGAATAGTACCGAATCGATTCGGGTAAGCGAATCTATTCGATTACCCAGAAAATTGAAAATTTACCCTATTTGCCTTAAATCCCTAAACATTTGTGGTGAGATTTTTTAGGACATTGATAAAGTAATATTGAGAGATTGAAATATCGTAGTAGGCTCATAATGGGGGTATGGTTTAGTCTTATTGAGAGGATTAAGATGAGAATGTAATTGAGTTAATTTTTGTGTCATAAATTATTCGGGAGAAAGATAATGAATTACGAGGAGTTGGGAATTGAATTGATGAAGTGACCAGTACGATGAGTTAAGATTAACTACTGAAATTTATAAAGGGGTAACTAGGACCCTTAGAGTTGTGTGAATACTCATTAATACGATAAGTGGGATAATTTTTAAAGAAATTTAGTATGGCTAGTATACGAGAGAAATATACTACATATAAGCATGAATACATAGGTTGTGTGAATACCTATCATATGAAGACTTAGGCGGAATGAATATCTAAAGTATATTAGATGTATTGGGGTCGAGGGAATATTCAGACCAATACAGGAATGTCCGATTTGGGGTCGAGGGCTATCTGGACCAATATCGAACTTAAATAATATTGGGGTCGATGGAACATCTGTACCAATATATATATATATAAAACATTCACAATGGGGACGAGGGCTATCCGGACCAATGTGGATGACATGATAAATTGGGGTCGAAGGAACATCTGAACCAATGAATCCTTAATGTGTGATACGAGGATATTACAGTGATATATATATATATATATATACATATATGATGCTGTAAATAGCACCACCAGTGAGAGGTATTGATAAGCTCAAACTAGCAATGACAATGGCAGCACAAAGAGTAAATATCTAGTACAGGGAGGTGAGGTGAAGAGGAGAAACACTAGGATATAAGTGGTTCAACCAATCAGGCCTACGTCCACTGTGAGTGTGTGAATAATTTCACTAGATGAAGTCACTATTGGCCTGTGATACAATCTCTCAAGCTTTCTATCTCTACTGGGTAAACCAATAGAGTTTCAGCTAGGGCTCTAATTATACATCCTTTGCAAGGTAGAGGACAACCTCTATATACAGTGCTTGGGGGGTGTAATGTACCCCCAAGTATGCAATGAGAATGTTTATGAGGATCGAACCAGTATGATGATGAAATCTAGATGATCTCCTGTAGATAATGATGACCGCAATATTCCTCCATGTGAGGAAAATAATTCGGTTATAACTAATTTGTTCACGTGTTCCAAACCTTGCATGTGCTTGCATGTGCTCAGACTTGTGTCCCTGACTGGTGTAACCTTGGCCTGGATGAGTACGAGGTTGGTGAGGTCTGACAGTGTTGCTTTGTCTTGTCAATAGCCATGATGACCTCAGCCGGGAGGACTGGCTGAGGTTAGGCACAGAAGTGAGATGTAATGTCGGCTCAAGCAGAGTAGGATGTTGATAACAACCTGTCCCCATAAGGCACTACTAACCTCGGCTATTGTAGAGCCGAGGTTGGTAGTAGAGAGTCGACCTTACAGAATATGACCTTTCTGATGGAAGTTTGTGAGCTTATTGTCAACTCGACTGTGAGATAGGCAGAGATTAGTGAATCTGAGTATGAGGGTGAACTTTGGGCATATCAATCACCCCTAGCCCTTAGTCTCCTATGTGAATAGGTGAACGAGGGGTATATTAGGCCGAGGCTGAGTTTCTTTTAGTGCCTTAGGGTGTGAAGTTATTCCTTGACACATGTCACTCACTAAAGTGACAAACATATTCCCCAAGGTGTTGATATTTTTAGCAGTGCCTTTTAGGTTTCCAAGGGTAATGATGGGGGCATTGGAAATCATGCCCCATCATTGATAAGGTTTAAAACCTTGTTCTTTTTCCTCTCTCTCTCTTTTTTCTTTCCTCTTCCAATTTTCTCCCTCTTAAGCTTTTCTGCAACTGCCATCGCGATTTCCTTCAATCCCTCAATTGCTTGTTATAATTTTGAGGTTTTCTGCTTCTAACCTCTTCCTTATTCAATCTTAATCAATCAGGTATTGCTCCTCAACCTTTTATTTTCCATTTCTGGTCATTATTTTTACAGTTTCAATTTTTTGGCAAGTTTTTCTTTTACGAGTGACCCCCCAGTCATCTTCTTCGGCAACTAGTTTAGGGTGTTGTTGGTGTTCTTCGTTTGAGACATTTCAACTTCCACCCTTTGATATTTAATTTGGGCCCTTTAAATTTTGTAGATGTTTGTAGTTTGAGTCCTTCACTTAAGTGTAATGTCATGTTCCTTATGCTCAGACCCTTGTACCAACTTATAGAAGAGTTCCAATCTCTTCGTGAGAAGACTTTTGAGAAGATTAGGCAGATAGAACTAGCCCAAGAGGAAGCTCGTAGGGCTAAAGCCTTTCCCCTCAGACCAATTTTTCCTCCTCCACAAAAGGTCATATACCCTGAGCCTGCAGAGCTTACTGAGCTTACAGAGGTTCCTGAGGAACCTGTCCCAATATCTGAGTCCTCTTCCTCAAACCCTATGTCAACGTCTGAAGTAGGTGAGTCTGTAGACTCTTTTCAAGAGGCTATGGACTACTCTCCTAGGCAAGGTGAGTTTCCTGGGGAATCCTAGGTTTAAAGTCCTGCCTCATCTGACCAAGGTGCTAGCACTTCGTGTAGGTCTTATGATGTTGAAATGTTAGGGCCAAGTGTAGAAATTCCCCCTCCTATTGATGCTATTCCCTTATCGGCTACCACCAGGGTTAAATTTTCTCAAAGGTTTCCTGGTGGATGGTGACGATGGTGAGGATAGATAACTTGATACCTCTGAGGCGGACAAGTATGAGAGTACCATCAATGAGTATGACCTTCTTACTTTTAGGCACCTCTATTCCATAAATCCTTCAATTATCCTTAGGAAACCTTTGAAGGATTAAAGGGCCTTCAATGGCCAAGATGGAGAAATCTGCGTTTATAAGCAAATGTTTAAGTTGGGCTTTCTCCTTCCTATTTACCCAACCATCAGAGCTATACTTTCCCACATAAATCTTGCCCCTTCCCAACTGTCCCCAAATGCCTGAAGGGTTATGATTGGGGCCATCGTCCTTTGGAGGGTTGTTCACCATTCAGACCTTCCAGTTAGAGTTTTTACAGGATGTTACGTTCCCTCGTCTGCCAAAAACCACCCCAGCTACTACCACTTCTTAGCTAGGAAATCAGAGAATAAAATGCTCTTGGTTACCCAAACTTCAAATCTTAATTGGAAACCTCGGTACTTGTTTATTTTTTAGGCATGGGAATTCAGTCCAGATGAGGTTTCGGGAACGTCGGTTCCAATGACCCCTCTGAGATGGGGGAAGGTCTCTCTTACTGCTAAAGCTGACCCTAGACTTAGCCAGGACAATCATAAGAACGTTGAGGACATTCATAATCAAGGCGAGAATGGTCGTCTCGTTAAATATGAGCATCTGATGAACCCCTGCTACCTGTCTTAGACAGGTTTGGGAGGTGGTCCCTTGGAAGAGCTTCGTAAGTCTTCATTTTTCTTACCCCAGTTATACCTCTGACTGACTAACTCAGAGGCTCATCTTTTTTAGAATGCCCAGCAGGTATACCGGATGAGTTTTGGGAGATGTTTGCTCCTAGTATGGTGAAGCTCATAGAAAAGAGAGGTGGTAAGAGTGCACCACCACCGGAATTAAAAAAGACCATCGACACATCCAGGGCTTATGCTAACAAAAAGACGAAGTCCATGGCTAAACCGATGCATACGAGGATGAGCAAGACCCAGGATAAGGATTGTGCCATCCCCATCTCTATAGACGATGCCTTGGATGCTCATCTATCTCGCTCAAAATTAGAGATAGCTTGATCGGCCACAGTCTGAAGGTTACTGATTCTATTTGCACAATAATGACTGAGGAAGACAAGCGTTTACTACGCGCATTGGATGTCCCTTTATTGGCCGAGTTTACCCTCCACAAGTTAATCCAGATATTAATTTTTTTCTCATTTGCACAAGTGTAACATCGGTTTTTAGAAATTATAACTATTATGTTCATACAACTGATCTTCTTCTGCAGGGTGTCTTATCTTTTCATCGTCTTGTTGATTGGAATTTGAGTAAGATGCCCCTTATAGAAAAGGGTCAGGAGGCTGAGAAGGATTAGGCCTCTCTGAATGCAGAGTTTACAAGGTTGAATGGGTCCATTAAGCAAAGGGATAATGACATGTCTCAGCTCAAGAAGGATCAAGATAAAGCTCTTAAGGCCAAGGATGACGTTCTTGAGTTTAAGGTTAATGCTACAGTCAAGTCTATTTTGGAATATGCTACTAAGAAGGTCATCGAAGGATATAAGGTCTCTGATGAATTTATCAGATTTAGTTTTGAATACCTTGAAAGAGGTATCAAAGCGACTGGAAAATGGGCAGCCATGAAGGAGAGCGAGTCTGGTGTCTTGACTGCATCAGACTTTGTTGGTCTCAACTTTGGAGACCCTCAGTTCGCTCAGGCCTTAAAGGAAGTTGAAGAGTCTGATGCTGCTCCAGCCGAGACTGCTCCTCTTGAGGTTACATAGATCGAGGACGCTACTCATCATGACGATGGAGTTGAAGTCACAAATGTCATCCTTGACCAGATGACTAATGTTGTTGGTGGGGGCTCTCGATGAGACATAGGCTTTTTTCTAGTGAAGCTTTTCAATATTTGTAACTTTGATGAACTTTTTTTGTAATTCTTATTTTTATGAACTCTGATGGCCTCTTGATACTCTGACTTGTAACTCTGAATCCTTTTAATGATAATCATAAGTAGTTCAACCTCTTCAAATTCTATTGCTTCATATGATGTTTTGTTTAAAATTCATTTCCTGGTGTTGCCCTATAATTGCGATGTTCTACAATTTATTTTCACCAATCTAATGTTGTTTGAGGTTTGAGGTCACCAAACTATGCTGTTTTACCCTCATATTTTCACCAAATAATGATGTTAAAGGTCTGAGGTCACCATATCATGGTGTTTCACCGAATATTTTCACCAAATAATGATGTTAAAGGTCTGAGGTCACCATATTATGATGTTTAACCTCCAATTTTCACGAACTTAATGATGTTTTAAGGTCTGAGGTCATAAATCATGGTGTTTCACCTCATATTTTTACCAAATAATGATGTTAAAAGTCTTAGGTCACCAAATTATGATGTTTAACCTCCAATCTTCAAACAATTAATGATATTTTAAGGTCTGAGGTCATCAAATCATGGTGTTTCACCTCCAATTTGCACCAATTTAATGATTTTTAAGGTCTGAGGTCATCAAATTATGATGTTTCACCTCCAATTTTCACCAACTTAATGATGTTTTAAGGTCTGAGGTCACCAAATGATGATGTTTAACCTCATATTTTCACCAACTTAATGATGTTTAAAGTCTGAGTTTACCAAATTATGATGTTCCACCTCATATTTTCATCAACTGAATGATGTTTAAAGTCTGAGGTCACCAAATCATAGTGTTTCACCTCATACTTTCACTAACTTAATGATGTTTTAAGGTCTGAGGTCACCAAATTATGATGTTTCACCTCATATTTTCATCAACTAATGATGTTAAAGGTTTGATGTCACCAAATTATGGTGTTTCACCTCATACTTTCTTCAACTATATGATGTTTTAAGGTCTGAGGTCACCAAATCATGGTGTTTCACCTCCAATTTGCACCAATTTAATGATGTTTTAAGGTCTGAGGTCACCAAATTATGATGTTTAACCTCATATTTTCACCAACTTAAGGATGTTTAAAGTCTGAGGTCACCAAATTATGATGTTCCACCTCATATTTTCATCAACTGAATGATGTTTAAAGTCTAAGGTCACCAAATCATGGTGTTTCACATCATAATTTCACCAACTTAATGATGTTTGAAAACATAATAAAATTATCAGTACAACATTGTTATCTTTTCATTAACATCCTTTGTATAAACTGGTACATGTATTATAAAAAGATAAGAACAACTGCAACATCATATGTAATATTTCTTTAAGTGATCGGCATTCCAAGGGTTAGAGAAGGGTTCTACTTTAATATTTTCTAGCCGGTAGGTACCAGGTACAACCTCATCAATTACCCTATAAGTACCACGCCAATTAGGATGGAGATTATTTGTTTTTTCCACGTCTTCTTCAAGACTAGGTCCCCCACAGCTATCGGCCTTGACTTTACCCTCTGATTGTAGAATCTCACAGTTCTCTACTGATAGGTTGCCTGTCTTATCTCTTCATCCTTTCTTCTTTCCTCGATCAAATTAAGATCAAGTCTTCTCTCTTCCCCATTCCTCTGAGGGTCATAGGTCTGAACTCTATGAGTGGGAAGTACTACCTTTGTTGGGATGACAGCCTCGGAGTCATGGGCTAACATAAATGGAATTTCTCTTGTGAGTGTCCTCGTTGTCGTCCTATAGGCCCAAAGAACAGCATATACCTCCACTATCCATCTTCCATTGGCCTCTTCCAACCTCTTTTTTATCCCATCAAGGATTTTTCATTTTGTGACCTCAGTCTAGCCGTTTGCCCGGGGTCGGCCAGGAGAAGAGAAAAACTGCTTAATTTCCACTCTTTCGCAGTATTTTTCCAAGGATATGTTCTTGAATTGGGTTCCATTGTCTGAGATGAGGGTGTTTGGAAAACCATACCTGCATATTATGTTCTTCCAGATGAATTGGAAGGTCTTCTACTTAGTTATTGTGATCATTAGCTCAGCTTTTACCCATTTAGAGAAATAATCAATTGCCACTATTAGGAACCGATAGTTGTTTATAGCTCTTGGCAGGGGTCTTACCAAATCAATGCCCCATACTAAAAATGGCCAAGGGGAGCTGATTGAAGTCAGAGGTTGATGAGGCTGATGAGGGATGGTGGAGAACCTTGGGCATTTATCACACCTCTTCACGTACGCAACTGCATCTTTGGCTAAGGTCGGCCACCAGTACCCCTGAGTGATTATCCTCTTAGACAACGGCCTCCCTCCTATGTGACTTGAAAAATAGCCCTCATGCACATCGTTCAAGATGTGTGGAACCTCTGAAGGGTGGACACATCTGATGAAAGGGAGGAGGAATCCCTTCTTGTACAGGATATCTCCTACGATAGAGAATTTAGCAGCTCTGAACCTCAGCTTTCTCCTTTCTAACTTTGACTCTGGTAGCTCTCCCTCTCTGATGTATATAATAAGAGTATCCATTCATGAGGCTCCCATACTCAGATTTAAGCAAGGTCTAGCAACCTCTTCCTCTTCGATGGTTGGCTTGAGCAGAATCTCAACAGGTACTGCTCTTCTTATGTCTGTCCTTATTACTAAGTCCAACCTTACGAGTGCATCAGTTCAGCTATTATCTAGTCGAGGTATCCGCTTCATCTTAACTTCCTTGAAGCTCTCTAGGATCTTTCTCACCCTCTTCAGGTATTTGGCCATCCTTTCGTCTTTGGCCTCATACACCCCAGGATTTGGTTCACGACTAACCTTGAGTCACTGTGGACTAGGAGTTGGACGACATTGAGGGATTTTGCCAACGAGAGGCCTGCTATTAATGCCTTATACTCTAACTCATTATTGTAATCTTTGAAGTTCAACCTCAGCGCATATTCAATATCGATACCATCCGGTGCTGACACTATCATCCCTGCTCCACTTCCTCTTTCACAAGACGATCCATCAACGAAGAGGTTCCAAATGGTTGTATTTGAAGATACGTTTCCCTCTAATAGGTCCCCTACTTGAAGAGGTATCTCTCTTCCTCATTCTCAACTATTCTCTGCTTGGTTATACCTGTCTTGACCTTGTCTGATGTTTGGTTGACGTTTCTCTCTTCTGTCTCTTGATTAGTCCCAACCTCAATCTCATCCCAGGTAAACTCGGCCACAAAGTCTGTGAGTGCTTATCCCTTGATGGAAACACTGGGTTGATAAACAATATCGTATTCCCCTAACTCGATTGCCCAGGTCATTAACCTTCCTGACTTCTCAGGCTTATGGAGGACCTGTCTGAGTGGGGAATCAATGAGGACGACCATGGAGTGGGCTTAAAAGTATGGCTTCATTTTCCTATAAGCATATATCAAAGCATAGGCTAACTTTTCAATCCGAGGGTACTTCTGGTCAGACCCTTGGGGTGCCCTACTATTAAAGTAAACTGGTCTCTGCACTCCATCCTCTTCTCTTACTATCGCAGCACTGATGGCTGACTCTGAGACAGCTAAGTATACATATAGCTTCTCACCTTAAATTGGTTGGGATAGTAGTAAGGGAGAACCGAGGTAGGACTTGAGCTCTTTAAAATCAATGTCATATTCCTCATTCCATTTGAAGGCCTTTCTAAGAACTTTGAAAAAAGGAAGACACTTATTTGTGGCTCTTGAGACGAACCTATTAAGTGCAATAACTCTTTCGGTTAGCCTCTAAACGTCTTTGATAGTTCCGGGTGTCTTCATTTCCATAAAAGCCTTGATCTTTTCAGGGTTAGCCTCTATTACCCTTTGGTTGATGATGAATTTCAAAAACTTTCCAGCTCCTACCCCGAAGACACATTTAACGGGGTTGAGCTTTATTCTGTATTTGTCCATGGTGTCAAAAGTTCTTTCAAGGTCGGCCATATGAGTGTCAGCCTTCAGACTCTTCGTCAGCATGTCATCCACATAAACTTCCATGGATTTAACTATCTGATCTTCGAACATCTTATTTACAAGATGTTGGTAAGTAGCCCCTGCATTCTTCAGGCCAAAGGGCCTGACCGTATAGCAATAGGTCCCCTTGTCTGTAATGAAGGTTGTCTTATCTAAATCACTCAAATCCATGAAGATCTGATTATATCCCAAAAATCCATCCATGAATATCATGAGCTCATACACTTCTATAGCATCCACCATCTGATCTACACGAGGCAGGGGAAACTGTCATTTGAGCAAGACTTGTTTAAATCAGTGAAATCTACACACATCCTCCATTTCCTATTAGCTTTGGGCACAATGACAGTGTTAGATAGCCACTCAGGGTATATGACCTCTCTGATGAACTTGGCCTCTTTCAGCTTTCTAACCTCGTCTCTGATGACATCACACTTTTCTCTTAAGTATACTCTTCTTCTCTGCTTGATGGGCTTGCGTCTTATATAACATTGAGTTTATGGCACATAATCTCAGGATCAATACCCAGCATGTCTGCATGGCTCCAGGTAAACATACTTTCTCTTCCTTAACAGCTTTACTAGTTCCCTATTGATCTCAGGTCTTAGGGATTTTTCGACTTAGATGATTTTATTCATCTCGTCCTCATTGAGGATGATGGATTCTACCTCCTCCGCAGCCTCTCCCTTTTTGAGATTTGTTTTATCTCTATGATCAATTGTGTCGATGTTATACATGATTATTGTCTTCTTATGAGACTCTCTCTCTTCTGTAGAGTTGAAGTAGCATTCTCTTACCAATGTCTGGTCACCTTGCACTTCCCCTAATCCATAGGGAGTCAGTAATTTTAGCATTTGGTGGACCGTTGAAGGCACGGCCTTAAATTCCTTGAGGGCTACTCATCCTATGATGAGGTTATAAGCTGAGAAGACGTTTTCGTCCATCACAAAGAAATTAATTTTTTTGGTCAACCTCTTAGGCCATTCATCTCCCATTCTAACATCCATTTCATACATACCCAATGGATGAACCTTTTCACTTCTAAAGCCAATCAAGGGGTGATGATAAGGGACAAGACTAGCTTTGCTGAGGCCCATGTTCTTAAAATAGGGCCAAAATATAACGTCTAAAGAACTACCCCTATCAATGAGTATCCTCTGAACTTCACACCCATGCACCCTTGTGGTGATGACTAAAGGGTCATCGTGGGGAGCTAAGATACCCTTGAAGTTAAGTCGTGAGAATTCGACCACGAGGGCGTCCATATCTACCTTCTTTCTCTTCTCGTGTTTAACCTATGTAGATGTCAAGTTCATAACCTCGGCTTTAGTCACTGCTTTGGCCTCTGTCACATGAGCCTTGCGATCAGTTACCTCTGAGCAACCCCCTGCTAGTCACCCACAGATAGTGTTTACACCGAAAGAGATCATACCAACCCTCTTCACTGTGGCATTATCATATTTTGGTGGGAGGTCAGGGTCATCGTCATCATCATCTGAATCATCATCTCTTCTGGAAGGGGAATCCTCTCGACATTTGTCATTTATTTTCTTTTGGGGGTCATCTCTTCCCCCCTTTGAAGCTCTACTATCCACATACTTTCTGAGCTTTCCAGACTTCACCATCTTCTCAATCTCATCCTTCATGGAGAAACACTTGGCAGTCAGATGGTCGTGATCTTGATGGAACTCGCACCATAGATTCTTGTTTCTCTTATGTGAAGGAGCCTTCAACTTTTCTGGCCATCTCAGGGATTTATTTTTTTTTTATTTCATTGAGGATATGTTCACAGCTCATAGTTAAAGGAGCGTAGTGTGAAAACTTTTCGTCTGCAGTCCTCTTCTTTCCATCATTTTTCCTTTGAAACTTCCCACCACTACTTCCATTATCATCCTCATACTTCACAGCCATTGCTTCTTCTGCGTTCATGACCTTTCCAATTGTTGCTAACAGCTCGGTCATAGACTTGGGAGGGTCTTTAGAAAGCTTCCAAAGTAGCTTTCCCTTCTGAAGTCCTCCAATGAGGGTTGTCATGGCTATGCTCTCTTCATAATATTCTACCTACAGTTTTTCCTTGTTGAACCTCGTGATGTAGTCTCTAAGGCTTTCATTCTTCCCTTGCTTTACATAAAGCAAGTGAGTCGTCTTCTTTTGAGGCCTTACCCCAAAACAGAAGTTATGAGTAAACCGTTCAGCCAAACCTTTAACATTTTCAACTGAATTTTTAGGAAGAGACGTGAACTAGATATGTGCAGCCCCAGTCAAAGTGCTTGAGAAAGCTCGACACCTCATCTCATCAGAGATTGAATAAATTTCTACTGCAGATTGATACATTTCAATATGATGGGCTGGGTTAGTACTACCATCGTACATGGGAGACACCAACAGAGGTTAAATTTGGTAGGGGTTGGGAAGTTAAAAATCCTTTCCACAAATGGTGAGCCCTATGAGTACCCCCTCTGTAATGGGTCTTAACTTTTTATAAGATCCCCTATCTTCTCTTCCAACCTCTGAATAGAGTCATTCCATGGTTTGGCAACGTCAGCTTGGCCGAGGTTATCCTCATCCACTTCTAAAGGGTGAACTGAGGGTTCCCCAACTGCTACGCAACATCGGTTGTTGACCACAGTCTCGGCCATATGGGGGTCAACGATGATGAGGCCGATGATCACCACCTTCTCTCTGTGAGTCAGCTATGCTTCTTGACCTGGATAGCCTATGCCTCAGATCATTAACCGGGCCGAGCCTTTTAAAGGCCTACCCTCTACTTAAGCGATCAAAAGCTGACCCTCTCTGTCGTGCATCACCATCTTGTCTTTCACACTGACCTCGGCTCTGCTATATAGGACGTACAGTGTTGTTTGAAACCTCATACGGCTCCCAACAGTCTATCGGGTCATCTTCTGCCTCAATGTCGTTGTACCTATCCTCAAGGCAAGGGTTTCCTTGCCTCCCCAAGCGTAAATGCCTAGGGTCATTAACATCCCTCCTCCGCTGAGGAGTAGGTTGGTCCTTTCATAGTGCCTGGGGTGGTCCCATGGCCTCTTGTTGTGGCTGAACAGCCGCCGGAGTAATAATCTCCGGTGAGACCCCAGGTGGTCTCATTATTATGTTTTGGCTTAGCTGGGCAAATTGCTCTTGCGTCACTTATTGAGTTACAACCAAGGACTTCAAGGCGTCTACCACCTTGCACATCTCGGACTGAGGTGGCGCCTGGATGGAACTGGGTCCTCCAACATCATATGGTGGAGGAGGCGGTGGTAACTCCGGTGTTATATGCTTGATCTTTTGATGAAAGGATTATAGAGCTTGGAAAGCTTAAGGGACCTATTTTAATGGTGAAACATCTCCACGCGAAGGGTGAGGCCTGGTTCACCACCAGAGTCTCCGGTGAGGTTAAGAAGCAAAAGAGGAAGAGATGTATCTTCTCGTTCCCACAGACGGAGCTAAAATGATGATGCTGTAAATAGCGCAAGCAGTGAGAGGTGTTGATAAGCTTAAACTAGCAATGATAATGGAAGCACAAAGAGTAAATATCTAGTAGAGGGAGGTAAGGAGAAGAGGAGAAACACTAGGATATAAGTGGTTTAGCCAATCAGGCCTACGTCCACTGTGAGTGAGTGAATAATATCACTAGATGAAGGCACTAATGGCCTGTGATACAATCTCTCAATATTTCTCTCTCTACTGTGTAAACCAACAGAGTTTTAGCAAGGGTTGCAATTATCCATCCTTTACAAGGTAGAGGACAACCTCTATATATAGTGCTTGGGTGGTGTAATGTACCCCCTAAGCATTCAATGAGCATGTTTATAAGGATCGAACCAGTATGATGATGACACCTGGCTGATCTCCTGTAGATAATGATGACCATAATATTCCCCCATGTGAGGGGAATGATTCGGTTATAACTGATTTGTTCACGTGTTCCAAAACTTTCATGTGCTTCCATATGCTCAGAATTGTGTCCCTGACTGATGTAACCTTGGCCTGGAAGAGTACGAGGTTGGTGAGGTTCGACCGTGTTACTTTGTCTTGTCAATAGCCATGATGACCTCGGCCGGGAAGACTGGCCGAGGTTAAGCACAGAGGTGGGATGTAACGCCGGCTCAAGCAGAGTAGGATGTTGACAAAAACCTATCCCCATAAGGCGCTGTTGACCCCGGCTTCTACAGAGCCGAGGTTGGTAATAGAGAGACGACCTTGCAAAATACGACCTTTCTGATGGCAGTTTGTGAGCTTCTTGTCAACTCGGTTGTGAGACAGGCCGAGGTTAGTGACTCTGAGTACGAGGCTGAACTTTGGGCATATATATATATATATATATATATATATATATATATATATATATATATATATATATATATATATATATATATATATATATATATATATTGTGCTTGAAATATATACATTATGATTAATCTACTTATGTGTAACAGTAGATAGTTAGATGGTGCATATATAATAAGGATGAATTAAGTCGAGAACCTTAATTATACGATTCAACTAATAACATATGTGAGTGTTAATAATGATTGTGTATGTCGGAATGATAATTAAGTAAGAGAAGTGATTTAAAAGATAATATGTGAAGAATGTTACTTATGTTGATAATTAGAATATTAGAGATGTTACATTTTTAAGGTAGTGTGTGGATGGTACAGGAACTTAGATCTGTAGATACATTCAGTTGAATACTTTAGTCTAGTTAGATTGAGTAGAATAACTAGGTCGGCTAAGTATAGAACGTTGGGCATGCACTATAGATGAGAGGTGAGGAAAACTCAAGAGAGAGTGTATGTGAACATGTGTAATCAATAACTGAATTTTAATGTAATAAACTCTTGCTAATATTTTCAAAATGTTTTGTGTACTAACACTTGCTATAAAATATTTTCAAAACCTTTTAGGTTCCCAGCCACAGGGACGCTAGGCGTGACTTCATTCAAGGGACTCGGAGTTGTAGCATTGTGGATGCTGACAGGATTTAATTAGACGATTCTTCCATTCAAATCTAGTGTAGGATCTCATTTCATATTCCATGTATGGACATGTTGTCCGTTAAGAGTTTTCAATATTTTAGTTCTTTTATTATTATGGAGTATTTGGTTTTGGATTTTTAGCCAATGGCTAATTCGGCAAAGACTTTATTCATTTATATATGGTGATGGTTGGACTCTAGTATATTGTGTATGTTTAATTTAGTTTTTTCTCATTGTTCATTGATCTGTTTTAAAGAAAGGTAAAATTTGTCACCGGTCTAATTTCACTTAGATGGTTAGAAAAAAAATCGACAGTGATGCTAATAATGAACCATATGAGAAAACTGTTTTAATTTTATAAAGGTCACATCAACCAATGTTTAATTAGAAAAGGTGTCACATCAACCTCAACCTGAGAATCATACTAAACAACTCTCTCTTTTTTCTTGTTCTTAATCTGAGTATTTAATGATATCCCTTATCCTTAAGCTTCATGGCTTAGGGAAACATGTCGAATTCATACGTTTGAAGGTCTCCTATGAGTTCTTCTAAGTTCTACTAACCTAAATGAATATAAGACACCCAAAGAATTTAAAGCAGTTACCTTAGAAATAAATCGGGATGGGAGTGACCTCAAAATATTTTTCACAACTCTCAAATTATCCATTTTCTCACCTGCAATACCCCGTAATTTTGAGGGCTTTATTTATGAAGATGGTATATAATTTTAATAATATTATTATTATATTAATTGGGATATTGATATTATATTTATTTTTATTTGAATTGAATTGAATATTTAAATTCAAATTTAATTGACTTTTGGACATTTTGTAATGGTTTAAATATGTAAACTTGATAATTTTGAATTAAAGGGCAATATAGTAATATGAATTAGCTTAGTCTCCAAGCTAGGGTTTGGGAGAGGGACTATATAAGGAATATTATGGGTGATTATAAGGAAAGGGAGATGAAAAAGAGAGGCCAAAAACGAAATCCAAAGAGACAAAAAAGAGTGGAATGAGAAGAGTCATTTTGGAGTATTTTATATATTCATTTTGAGTGCCTTCAAATGAGATTTGAGAAAAACTCAAAACACATACCTGACTCAATTTTTCGTGTAGAATCCAAATCTGAAGTCAGATCAGCGATTCAAATAATTTTTGGATATCATTTTTCTGGGTTTTTAAAATAGGATTATTTGGGATTATCTTGTGTTGGGGCTAGAACATGATTTGATTATTTTTGTGAGAGGAACGTAATGGTGCGATCAGATTTTGAGGCCGATTTTTATGCGAGGATTCAAGTGATGATTTTAAGGTATGTGGTTTTACACAATATGCTCCTTTAAATCTCGCGATTTTATTCCATTGATTTCTTGTTAATTGAACTCATATTTTGAATTGTTAAATTCATTGAAATCTGGAAAAATAATTGTTGGAATGATTTTGACTCATGTGGTATTATTTCATGTTGTTGTTGAGCACGTTGTCATGAGATTTTAATATGGCACGGAGGTTGGGCACCCGACAAAATTCCTGCATTCCGGGGCTATGACTTGATAAAGCATATGCGGATGGGGTGAGGCCTGGTGACCCGGTTAATGTGTTGTTGAGAAATTTATTCATAAAATGCTATTGAGATTTTCATTTGATTTGAATATTCGTACTCGTGTTGTTACATTTTATTCACCACTAATATATTTTTGAGCATCTTTCCTGTCGTATTGTGTACTTCCCCATATTTTCTTTTAGTGGCAGGTTAGCACGGATTTGGGCGCTTTGAATTTATTTTGGAGAATCTATTTTTAGCGTGGATTATTTTGGGAAGATTATTCGAGAAGAATAGAAGGAAGAATTGTATTTATTTTGATTTATAGAGCATTGGAGATTTACTTTAGTTATATTTATTCGAGATAACATTTGTTGTATTAATTTGAAGAATTGAGATTAGTGGTTTCGTTTATATTGTGGGATTTTTTAGATGCTCTATACCCTGTTACTTGTGGAATTAGTTTAGTTTTATCGTAGTAGCACGTCGCGTGTCTCGTCGGGATCGCGGGGTGTTACATCACCCACATTAAAACTCTTATTAACTATGTCCGACAACCTAGCATAAAACTCATAAAAACACTTGGACTCTAACATAGTGAGAGTCTCAATCTGGGTGGCCAAATTTTTCAATTTCGATGCCTGAACCGCATTGGCACCCTCATGTGTAACCTGGGGGATATCCCATGCCTCATTTGATGTGGTACACGTTATTATACGTTGGAACTCTCCAGGGGTGACGGCTCCAAAAATAGCAGTAAGGCCTCAGAAGTTATAGGTACTCCATTTAAACACATCATCAGTCCAATCAGATAGAGGTTTGGGATTAATAACATTATTAACAATGGCAGTGGGAGGAGTCCACCCTCTTTCACATACGAGCCAGACTCTTTCATCAATTCATTTGAAACAAGATCTCGTGTGGGCTTTCTAATAGGCGAAATGTGTGCCATCAAAGACGGGCATTCGATTATATAAGTTATCCATTGAAAAAATTATAATTTTTCAAAAATCAATTTTTCAAACCAATTAATATCATAAATATTTTGTGACAAAAAGGATGTCTTCATAATTTGGTGAAATCTGCTCTGATACCAATATAAGAAAGGTAAAATCTCGAGCTAAAAGCTTTGATACCTATTTATAAAATCGGATTGATACCAATTTGTGAATGAACAATATTTTAATGAATTAAACTTATTTAACTAGATCTCAATCTCTAAAAAAAATCAAATTTTAATTAAATCCTAAACATGCATCTATCTGGTTCTATAAATAAGCATACAATGACAACTAATTTTAGAAAAAATCCTCGCACGACAAAACTTTTATTTCACTAATGTTGGCCAATCATAACTTACAACACAAAAGAGATATCTGCAATGAATTCCTGTAAGAACTCATAAAGTCTACAACCTTGAACCAGCAATGACTCCCTCGAGAATCACAAGAACTGGAGTTCCTCCTTTAGCAGTGAACACCCTTGAGTATCCTTAAGATCAGCAATAAAGATCGCTCTCCATAAGAACAACTTTGATGTAGAAGTATTTAGGTTCCAAAGATGATTCACAAAAGTAATTGGGATTGATTTGTGTGAATCAAATACAAATTTTTCCTTAAAAATTGAAGACTATGTTTCAACTATTTCGTAGTTTGCGTAAATCAAAAGTCTTAGTGAAAAAGCTTCACGAAACAGGTTTTTATAGGAAAACAAAAAGGTTGAAGCGGCGAAAAGTCGTTCGAACGAGATCTTGATGTTTTAGAAAAAAAATTGACATCTCTTTAGAAGTGGCTTCGAACGACCTATCAAACGACCTTTAAAACATGAAACAGTATGGGTTCATTTGATCCATATGAGAAATTGGGCTTCAAACGACCTTTTCGACATGTCAATGTGGTTAGAAGGACATGACAATGTGGTTAGAAGGACATGTGAATGTGGTTTGAACGACACAAAAGAGAAAAAAATATTTTTTATGTTTAAAAACACCATTCGAAAAATAGGATTATAAAATGTGTTATTTTGATAAAAAAAAACATTTTAGAAAATATCCCAATTCTTAGTAAAAAAATCTAAGTAACACAAAACAAAATCCATACCAAAGTAAACCTCTTGTCTTATAGATGTTGAAGATTGGTGATATTCGGATCCGTCTTCTTAAACTTGTAAACTTGAATTGACTTGATGGTTGGAACGGGATACGCCATACACGATGTGAACTAAGAACTAGGGACAATATGGAAAATATGTCCTTACTGTAATACCCCGTATTTTCGTGATATTTATTTTGGGAATTAATTGAATTAAATGTGTATTAATTGGAAATTAATCCGGATAATAAAATATTAACGAGATTTGAGTTAGTATTTGATTACAATGTGTATATATGACAATATATGAATATTGGAACTATTGAAATTGTCGCGAGATTGAAATATGGCAATTTGGGAAATTTTGTTGGGACGCGCGTGACAGTCGCGTCAGGAATATAGTTAATTGAATTAAAAAGTGAATTTTATTTTTATCACCCGTATGGTCTTTTTGAGTGCGCCAACGAGTCCGGAAGGGTCGGAATAGTCAGAAAACACTAGCTGGGGGTTTAGTTTGGGTCCCGGGGCCTTTTTAGGCCATACCGGCAACCCAAAAGGGTAGTTTGGTAATTTCGGAAATTGGGTAATTAAAACCCACGAAAATTAGAAGAAAAATCTGACTCATTCTTTATCCACTAAACCCACTAACAACACTAAATGACTTAGTGGGCTACGGGAGAAGTTAGAAACTTTAAAACTTGGCAAAAACCAACCCCACCTCCATTATCACCTTGAGAAGAACTTGTAGAGAGAGAGAGAAAGAGGAGAATTCTGCAGAGAGAGAGAGAGGACAGATTCAACCTTCAAGATTCAAACTCAAATTCAGAGAAAGATTAAGGCAAGTGGTTTAATTCCAATTGATTCAATGCTATGCTTTTCCATGTTTAGGAAATTATCAAATTTATCTTAGAAGATTGATTAGACCCATGAATTTGAAGATGTAAAACTATGAATTATGTTAGGGACTGCATGTAGAAACATTCTGGACGAATTATGAACTCAGAATTATGACCCTTGATGATCTAAAAATGGATTTAAGAAGAGATTTATTAATGTTCTTGAAAGAAATAGGAAACTAGGGTTCTTGATGAAGTTTTGATCCAAACAAAGTCCTTGGTTGATGAATTATTGGTTTTAGAACGTTAACAATGTTGTAGGATGGTTATATGATGATACTATAACGTTATTTTAGAGTTTCATGCATTAAAAGGATGATTTGTGATGATTTGAAAACTGCAAAACGAAGCAGTCAGTAGCCATACCTGGTGCGTTCGATCGATCGACATTCATCAGTCGATCGATCGACCACCATCGATCGATCGAAGGTAAAGGTCGATCGATCGACCTTCCCAGAATGAGTAAAGTTTTACCTATTTCAATTTTAATGATGTTAACCCTTGGAAAATATTATTGGAGACCTTATGAATACCCTTAAACTTAAGGGAGACCAGTAGGCATGGCTATGAAATTTGGACCTTAATTAGAATTCAATTTGAGGAATTATTCTAAATCGAATGGAATGCGATAAGTGAAATAATATTTGGGTTAAAAGTGTAAATTAGAATAATTGATGAAATGAGGTTCGGGGCAGAAGTAAGGAGCTTAGGAATGATGATGTTATATGTGGGAATAATAGGAACTTATTAATCTATTTAAGATAGGTTTTAAGTATAAGAAACTATGACGTGTGACGTGTCGACAGTTTAAACTCTATATTATAGGGAGACTTAAAATATATAAAAATGGGAATAATGGTATGAGGATGTAGAGTATACCTTTATTAATATTGAGATATCTAAGATGTGTGAATGCTTAGCATATGATTTTTATGTATGACATACCTACCATACTTGCTATCACGGGAGGTTTACGTTCGCTTAGGGCCCTCTAATCCTTGTGTTGCTCGGATTTAGACTGGTACCTCGATGAACATAGTTCAGAGAAGGACTTATTTGGATGTTAATAAGTCTGCTAATCGTGGAAGCGCAGGTATGTGCGTGACCCATGTGATGTGACTGTGTTCGCCTCCATTGTTTGTGATTGTTGTTATCTGAGAACGGTTCCTGAGAGATTCAGAATGCGTGATCCTTATGTACGTGATGTACCGGGATGGATAGCAGAGTATGTGTGCACCGCAGCTTAGTCTCGGGGTGCTTGTATTGTATATTTACAACGTGAATAATATACACTTAATTAATGGGAACTTTCATGTTGATATTGTGAATATAATTATGTAATGTTTTGAGAAAACATAACGGGTTAACCAATAGTGAATTGTATTACTAATTGAGAATCTGAGTTTAAGTAAAACCCTCTATTTAATTGACAGCGCTAGAATGTAATGTGGGAACCGAGTAGAAGTGTTAGAAACTCTTTTGAACTAGATAGTTATGAGAAAACACATGAATGGGTACAGGAACGTTAGGAGTGCACAGTTAGACGAGAGGTGAGTATTTCATGTGAGAGCACGTCCTAACATGTATTTTGCATTCTTTGTTTTAAATGTTATTAAAGCACTTGCTGTTTTTAAAATACTCTCCACTTTTGGGCTCTGACCCGTTTGCTTTCAAATCTATCTTTTTGTAAAAAACATTTTAGGTGCCCAGCCACAAGGACACCATGCTTAGGATCCTCATTCAGGTGACGAGTTGTAGCTGTTTGTGGAAGTTACAGGACCTTGCTTGTAGACGCTTCATATATCTTGACTCTATATTCAGCATTTATCAGTTGTAGGGCATGTCGCCCATTTCTTTTAGAGGCATTTCATTTATTTCAGTTATTCAGACTTCGGGCATGTAATTAATTCAGGATTCAGACTTGTCATATTATTTTGAGTTGTGGGATTGTTGTGAGGAGTTTTCCTCCTGACTTATTACTATTTGTTGGTTATTTCATTACTTCGTTATGGTGAATGGATTATGTTGTTTTTCCATTATTCTTTTATTGCATGTTAATCAGACTTAACTTAAAATTTGGCAACTTACTTTTTAAATACTAGGTGGTTAGTAATTATTAAAATGTTTTCGACAGTGATGCTATTAACTGAACCAACTTGGCATTTTGTATTGATTTAATAAAGGAGTAGCTACCCGGTATTTAATTAGTCGGGGTGTCACACTTACATGTCATAGGATTGATTTTATATGTCGTGATTCCCTTAAGCCTATGATGATGTGTTGAAGACGTAGCGGCCTAGGTTCAAAGATAGATCATCCCAAAATTCTGGTGCTCGTTTTATGTCTTCACATTCATATGGATTTTCGAGATTCTCTCAGGTATTAATGCATAATGGCTTATGGATTCTCAAAGTATTTTTTAAGGATGTTATTTTATTTATAATTGATTTTAAAATGTATTTCAGATTTAAATCAAGTTTAGAGTCATATGAACTTTATCTTGCTCTTATCATGGTTCAAATGACTTTACTGGTCGTTGAAACGACATTGTGATGTCATTCAAATTACATGGAACTATCGTTCTAATGATATGCTTAGCTCGTTCAATCGACAAGTTATTTTCGTTCGAACGATGTGCCGCCTCAAAAATTGTGCTTTAATATTTAAGGCATACTTGACTCAGAGAAACACAGGTAGAATAGAACAAAACATAATACGATTTCTATAGTTTGTTTACAAAAGTTTGTCAAAGCTTAAATATTAAATATCCTTCCTTGTTTCAAGAACCGAGTTTGCATATACCATATGTTATAGAGATCTAGTGTTTGCACCACTGTTTGATTCTTCATCATTCGAAGAACTTATTTCATGCGGTGAACTCTGTACTTGCTGATTGACAATTATTGTGATTGTATCGTTGGATACCGAGGTATACGTGGACTCGTGTGATGTGTACCTTGAGAAAGTAGACTCCTACGTTGCGCTGTGGAGGAGTGATTAAAGAGAAGAAGAGGTGTTAAGGCTTATAGGGATCAATTCATTCAGTAAGACTGTATTCTTCCTTTGTATTTTCCATATCATAGTGATTGTCTGTACTGGGTTGTCTAAGGTTTTTTCCCTTAGTGTTTTCCTCGTTCATCAACGTTTCTTCTGAACTTGCTTTACTTTATCTGCTTATATCACTAGATGAATGTTTAGGATTAAGAAGATAAAGTTGGAATAATTAATTTGGTTCACAAAATTGTTGCATAATAAATTGGAAAAAGTTTTGAAAATTGTTTTCACCTATAACACACACATAAAGGAACCCCTATAAATTGGTATCAGAGCTAGAACACTAGGTTGTCATGTGAGTGATCTTGTGTGTCTTTAGGTATGAATTTAGATATGTTTGATGGATTTATAACACCTATGTTTGATGGGTTAAATTATGCTTATTGGAAGATGTGTATGAAGTGTGCAGTTAAAGCCATAGATGAGCGTGTTTGGTTAACAATACAAAAGGGGTGAACTCCACCAGTCATGAGAGAGGGTGAGGCCTCTCATTTAAAACCTATTGAGTCATGGACCGATCTTGAACATAAACTTGCGCTATATAATTCTAAAGGTTTAAATCCTAATTCCTCTTCTGTCACCCCAGAAGAATATAATCATATTATGATGTGTAAAACTTCTAAATAGGCGTGGGATGTTTATTCACTTACTCACGAGGGAACTAGCATTGCTAGGGCTTCCAAACTCCAAAACCTCACCACCTAGTTTGAGACGATTAAGATGTTAGAGAGTAATACGTTTGATACATTTTACATAAGGTTGTCCAATATTTTCAACTCATCGTTTAACTTGGGAGAGAAAATACCCAACAACCGAGCCATAAACAAAATCTTAAGTTCGTTACCCACTATATTTGATCCAAACGTGACCATTTTAAACTCTTTGGGTTTGCTTGACTCAACGAAACTAGAAGAGATTGTAGGTGACCTACAAACCTATGAGCTTAACATGTTTACCTCCAATCAAGTGCCGAATAAAGGAAAGGTCATTACTTTAAAAGCTTGGTGAGAGTGCACCAGCAATCAATGATTAACTTATTTAATGAAATTCTTATTTTTAATCCCAAAAATCCTAACTCTTGCAAGTGAATTATGATAGACTAATTAATTCAAACCCAGCATGGACAGTACATCACAATATGAGGAAAAATCCCCCAAGGGGGAAAACCCATTTTTTATTTCACTATAATTCGTAAGACTTACAATTACAGCAAAATACAGTGACACACAAATACCTGTAGGCATCGGTTTGTTGTCATCGGTGTTGTCAACAAGACATCCCGCAAGAGCTTAAAGTCAGAAATGGAGAACAACCTTCTTCTCCACAAGATTACTCCAGATGAGTAGAACAATTGTATCTAGGGTTTATACGGCTCACAGATATGTTTGGGAATGATTTGTGAATCAAAAAGGTTAAAAAACCATGAAAAATTAAGCCTAGAAATATGCAGTAGATCTGCAGAAACGTGAGTGCCAAAGACTTGAAAATCGTGTAGAATGGGCACTGCTATTTATACATAAATCAAGTCGGTGCGTCACTCAAATGAAATGGGATGTCGCTCGAACGAGTTGACGTGCCGCTTGAGCGACTTCTCACGATATGCAGATGTCGTTCGAACAACGTCAGCCATATTTTTTCTTCGCCTAAACACTTAGAAAATTTTCTTCTTTAGAAGTAAAAACATTCCAGACCCTTAAAAATATTATATAAAAGTTCCCAAATATTTATGTAAATAATAAACACTCCAAATAAATTATTTTACCATAATCGTGAGTGGAGAAGTTGGAACGGTGGAAAAGCACGTTGCATGTTACATGATGCATGTATGAAGATGATGGATTCTAGGATTCGGATCAAGTCCATCATGGATGATGATGTTGACGTGCCAAATGTAGCGATATCAGACATACTTGATGTGATCTAGGACAGAAAGAGAATTCCTAGATTCTAACTCGAACATTTATAAAATTATGTCCTCAAAAATCTCCCCTTATGTCAATGTCAGTACATACATAAAAAATCCCAACTATGCTACCCGAAGAAAAAACAAATGACATACAATTTAATATCCCCATTAAACCCAAAAACTAGAAATACTAAATGACATGTCTTCAAAACAAACTTCTACATCTTCAAATCTCCAACTCTTGTCATCATCAGGGTGTGCAAAGATAATCCTCAAATTTGTACCTACACACATGAGACAAGAAGCAATACTAGTGATGCGCAACAGTTTGAAATATAATTATAAGAAAAATAAATATCAATTCAGCTCAAGCAAATCACTATTAAATCAAAGAAAAATTCTCGCCTATAATTCATTCACCCCCCTTTAATAATCTCCCCAGATAGACAAATATGAAGAACATAAAGAAAATGAAAATGGAGAATGTCACAAGGCAATCAAACTTTCTCTTTTTGAATATTTCAAAAATAATTTTTTTACAAAATATAGAATAAAGAAACACACCATGAAAGAACACGAATATAACCAAGTCGGTGATAGCGGAAATGTAGGGATGTGAACAAATTCGATAGGGAAATCAATGCATACAACCATAACATATGTGCACAATGAATTTCGAATATTCCTAACAAATGAACTCAACATCTTACTTATATGTAAAAATGGTGGAATTATAAGAAATTTACTCAATCAAAGCCCAAATTGATTTCCGCACCAATAACTTCAAAAACTATGTAACGCTTTTTCATGACTTTCAAGGATATGCAAACCTGGTTTATATTCCATCCAAACCCCCACATTAAATAATAATGCTTTTAATTTTTTTTAGGTGATGAAACTAAAACCTATTGGCCCACTTTTTGTCATACTTTTCTTTTTATTGCCTTTGAATTTTTTCGGGCTTTTTTTAACCTCTTTGGACCTTGGCTTCTGTTTTTCCCAAATTTTTATTTAGATCTGATTTAAATGGTGGCTTAGTCATAAAGGATAAATTAATACCTTTCGGAGCCCTTCCTCATTTTTCAAATTCACACAAACCCACTGTAACGGTTTTTACATGAACTACTTTCTTGTCATGTTTTATCGCATTTGGTTCGTTGTATAGATAGAATTGAGATGGAAACACTCAAGCCAATATGTGATAGATAAGTAAAATACACAAATAATAACGTGAACGTGTGCAATAAAGGATATAAGGAGCCAAACATGTAGAATATATCACTAATCACATCTCAATGAATCCAAATAATGTAAGGCACGTGGATGAAATGATGTAGCATCTAGTCATGAGGAATATGGAATGAAGTTGTGACTATGGTTGTCTTAAATGTAAATCTATAAATGGTGTAAATAAAATACAAAACTCTTTTTGTGTTTTTCAAAAAAAAATTATGACAAGAAAATCTTTTTGGATTTTTTATTTTTCAAAACAATAGAATTTTTTTTTGTATTTTTCTAAAAAGAAAAAAATAAGAACCAAAAGCAACTAATAATACAAATGATACAATCTATAGATAGGAATCATATGATATGAACGTGAAAAACTCATCCTACTCTAGACATAGTGACCACCCCTCAGTCAACTGTGCAAATTCCTAAAGATTTCCTAAGACTCTTAAATCTAAGGACATGTAAAGGCTTCGTGAAAACATCGTCTAACTGTAGGTCGGTAGACACAAAATTCAAGGATATGACCTTCTCTTCTACAAGCTCATGATTAATTCCTTATGTATCCCAATGTGCTTTATGTGCAAATGCTGGACTGGATTACAGGATATGTGTATCGCGCTCGTGTTATCACATGAAATAGTCATGGTCTCATGTGATATCACATAATACTCCAACATTTGTTCCATCCACAGAAGTTGCGTGCAACAACTGTCGACAACTATGTACTCAGCCTTCGCATTGGAAAAATAGACGGAGTTTTGCTTCTAGCCCAACCAAGAGACAAGATCATAACCTAAGAAGAAACACCCACTAGAAGTGCTCCTACATCCATCTGCATCCCTGGACCAATCAGTATCCGAATAGGCGAATAAACGGTCATCAGTATCAAAGGAATACCAAATTCCATGTGAGAGAGTCCCACTCACGTATTTGATAATACGTTTAAGAGAGAGTAAGTGCGACTCTTTTGGGGACGCCTGATATTGCGCACAAACTCCAACACTAATGGCGATGTCAAGATGACTGGCAGTCAAGTAGAGAAAACTACATATCATACTCCGATACAAGGTTTTCTCTACGTCCTTGCCTGAAGTGTCCTTGTTAAGCTTAGTTGAGGTATCATCGGGTTACATACATCTTAGCGGAGTCTAAACCAAATTTCTTCATAAGGTCTCTAGAATACTTGGATTGGGAGATGAATATCCCATCCTCTAGATGACGAACCAGGAGACCAAGGAAGAAAGTAAGATCACCTACCATGCTCATCTCAAACTCACTATCCATCTCCTCCACAAAGTGGTGAGCATGCTGGGAGCACGTGGATCCAAAGACCATGTCATCCACATAGACTTGGGCAACCAGAATAGAACCGTTATCTCTCTTGACGAATAACGTCATATTTATTCCCCCTCTCTTGAATCCACGGGCTAAGAGATAGGAAGTAAGCCTCCAGTATTAAGCATGAGGTTCTTAATTCAAACCATACAAGGCTTTTCTCAGATAGTAGATGTGATCAGGGTGCTAAGGGTCTTCAAACCCATTTGGTTATTCCATGTAAACCTCCTCCTATAGAATGACATTCAGAAAGTCACTCTTGACATCCATCTGATATAACTTGAAGCACAGATGACATGCGATGGCGAGTAGTAAGCGGATGGACTCAAGCCTTGCAATAGGAGCAAATGTCTCGTCAAAGCCTACGCCCTCTATTTGTGTGTATCCTTGAGCGACCAACCTAGCCTTACTTTGGATAATGGTACCAGTCTCATACACCTTATTATTGAATATCCAATTGGTACCTATCACATTTGTCTCACTAGGTCGGGGGATCAGTTCCCAGACATCATTCTTTTTAAATTGAAGAAACTCATCCTGTATAGCGCATATCCAGTGTTCATCTTTAACTGCTTCCTTATGATTCTTGAGATCGACTTTGGATGTGTAGCAAACAAGGATAACAACGTTCTCTAGCTGAGCACGAGTCTAGACCCCTAGGGTTGGATCTTTTAGAATAGTAGTAGGATCATGACTCTTGTGAACCCAAGAAGGAGTGTCCCTTAAATTGGGAATAGGATCCACTTTGGGTGTGGTAGGCATAATGGGATCATCGGTATGAAGTGCGACATCCTCACACAAAAAGTTAGAATCAACAAACTCAAGTGGTTTGTCATCTTGAACGGTGACGTTTATTGACTTCATAACCTTAGAGCTACTTAAGTTAAAAACTCGATATGCTCTACTAGTCGATAAATATCCTAACAATATTCTCTCATCTCTATGGGATTCAAACTTTCCTAATTTCTCTCTATCCTATAGGATGTAGCATTTACTCCCAAAGACACCAAAATATGACAGGTTGGGCTTCTTTCTAGTCCACAATTCGTAGGGCTTCTTAAGTGTGTATGGATGAAGGTAAACCTTATTTATTGTATGGCATGTGGTATACACCGCCTCTGCCCAAAATGTCCTAGAAACTCTATGACCTAGAAGCATAGATATAGCCATCTCCTGAATCATTTGATTCTTCCTCTCGATAATCCCATTTTGTTGAGGAGTCTTCACGATTGAAAATTCATATTTGATCTTGAGGTTATCACAGTAAAGATCTACTTTAGCTTCCTTAAGCTCATTATCGTTGTCACTACGTATCCTATTGATAGTGACTCCGTGTTAACTTTGTAGGACATGGAACTTGGTAGTGAGAAATTCCACTGCATCAGATTTCTCTCTCAGAAAACCTACATTCGAGTAGCGAGATAAATCATCTACCATCACGAGGATATACCTCTTAACACCCAAACTCTCAGTACGAGTAGGGCCCATAAGATCCATGTGTATCAAATCAAGCACTCGTGAAGTGGTAATGGAATTCAACTTCCTATGGGGGGGATACAGACTTTCTTTCCCAACTGACAAGGTCCATAAACTGTGAAAGTTGGCTTTCTAGGTGATGGAAAGCCACGTACTAGGTCCTTTTTAGATAATCTCTCCAAATCTCTAAAATTCACATGACCTAGATGTTGATGCCACAGATCCATAGGAGTGATCGTGGCGCTATTGTCGACAAATGAGGACTTTGTCACAATCCCATAGCAATTATCTTCAATCCTCACCCCTTGATATAGAAGTTTATCGGCTTGATCATAAACATTTCACTCATTTTCGTCAAACTTTACTGCAAAGCCAGCGTCGTATAGCTGGCTAATGTTGAGAAGGTTTGCTTTCAAACCATTGACGTAAAAAACATCCTTTATCTTAGGAAATCCAAGTATCCCTAGTGTACCTTGTCCAACTATTCTAGACTTGGTCCCGTCTCCAAAGATGAGTTTACCTTCCTTGCGATCCTCTAGGTAGGTAAACACTATGATACATCACATGTCATGTGTCTGGAGCACCCACTATCGAAATACCACTGAGAAGTATTATATGCTCTAAGAGCAACATGAACAACAAGGGCTTTTACGTCGAGCTTATGAACCCATGATGAAGTAAACTTCTATTTTCCCTTATCATTGTTGGCTCTAATCGGGATTTTATAAGTGTCCACTGACGGCATAGAAATTTGTTGGAACTCTTCCATTAGACTCTGAAATGTGGTGACTATAAACTCAACCTGCTCTCTAAGACTCAAAAAATCGCTAGTGGCACGTAGTGGAGCAAATGTACATCTTGTCCGACCCAAATTATAGTAAAACTCCCTAAGGTTACCCTTTATTTTGTAATAGGTACAGAAGTACACAGTCTTTGGCCAACCTTGGTTTGCTTTTCTTGGCCAAACTCTTCTTCGGGGTTTTTGGTGATGGCCATATGGATTTGTAGTAAACTCAGGAACTGGTTTTGGTGTCACATGGGACGTGGAGGCACCATTAAAACCAATTCCCTACCTTTCACCAAAACCTAAAGCAGGGGCGAGGGGCATCTTTTCAAATTTGTCCTCTATCTTTAACTTGACCTCCCTGCTCTCTCAAGGTCATGAGTAAGCAGGGCTACAAAGGCTTCAAGTTTCTTCCAAGTTTCCATGGAGGTCTGTAGGCCACTCGTGAGACTAGCCACTTTCTTGGTCAAGTCCCCTTTCTATTTATCTAAACATATCTCTCTTTCACCAAACTGACTCTCTCTCTCTCTCTCTCTACGCAAACTCTATCTCTCTACACACAAATAGTCTCTCTCTCCCTCAAGGCAGTTCTAATGGAGGACCCTCTCTCTCTCTCTCTCTCTCTCTCTCTCTCTCTCTCTATCTCTCTCTCTCTCATCTCTCACAAATATTTCCCTAAGGAAACTACCCTAAGAACTAATGATTTTTTACACTTTTTAGTTTTGAAAGAATCGGTATATAAATCAGCGTACACGTGTTGTAAATCACTCTCACTCTCACTTGTAGCATTCTCCCCTTCACTCACATCGCTTCCACTATTGAGGTGTCCCCGTGAAGTAGTATCCTAATCATCATGAGGTGCACTGTCAGTACTCACATGACTATCCATGAATGCGGTGAAGTTATATTCATGTGGTTACTCATCTCAAGAATCCACCGACTCGACCTCACTGTCGTCACTAAGGAAGGCATTAAGAGCAGCTTTGCCTTTTCCTTGACGTCTCAACCTAGTAGGACACTCAAATGCCTCATGACCTCTACCATCACACTCATAACATCTCTCCTCATCTGTCTTAGGCAAATCCTTTTTATCCTTTTCATTTTTCTTTTCAAACTTATTTTTCTCAAGATTCTTTTTATCTTCGAAAGTGCCATTTTTCTTTAATTTGAGAAATTTCTTGAAATTTTTTTCAAACAGGGCCAAATCATTTAAATCAAAATCAAACTCTGGATTAGTCAACTCTTCATCTCTTCTCCTAGACGAATCACCTCTCTTTCTTGCTGACCCCTCACTCTTCCTATCCCGGGATTTAATTACTACCCCTTTATCTTTTGATTTTATCATGTTAGGAAACATGTCAATTTCATACATTTGGAAGTCTCCTACCAATTCTTCTAATTTCAGACTACTTAAATTTCCTAAAGAATTTAGCGCAGTGACTTTAGGGATAAAATGCTTAGGAAGTGATCTCAAAAATGTGTTCACCTAAATTGAAACTAGTGTTTACAATATCAGATAAGCATGCATAGACTTCATCAAAATACTCAGATTCAAGAATGGTGATTGTCTCAAATTGTGTACTTAAATTTTGCAATTTTGATTCTTTAACTGCATTATTGCCTTCATGGGTAAGTTGAAGAACATCCCATGCTTCTTTTGACGTGGTACACGTCATGATGTGTTGGAACTCGTCCGGGGTGATGTTTTTAGAAATTGCACTAAGCCCACGTGAGTTATATGTGCTCCATTTGTATTCATCCTCAGTCCATGTAGTAATAGATTTTAAAGTAGTTATGTTATCTATAGTGATAGTGGGAGGCATCCACCCTCTTTTACACACAATCCAAACACATTCGTCAATGACCGTTAAGTGACATTTCAAACGGGCTTTCCAATATGCGTAATTTAACCCGTCAAAAATTGGCACTCGATTATACAAGTTTTCCATTGAAATTGTGCTTTTTCAAAAAATCAATTTTTAGACCAAAATTGATATCCAGAAAAATTTTGCGGAAAACATTACACGGTATAATTGTGTAATAAGCTCTGATACCAATTTAAGAGGGTGCCGGCAATCAATGATTAACTTGTTTAATTAAATTCTAATTTTTAATCCCAAAAATCCTAACTCTTGCATGTAAATTTTGACAGACTAATTAATTCAAACAAAGCATGCACAGTCATTCACAATATGAGGAAAAATCCCCCAAAAGGGCAAAACCATTTTTTATTTCACTATAATTCGTAAGACTTACAATTACAGCAAAAATATAGTGACACACGAATACCCGCAGGCGTTGGTTCGTTGTCGTCGGTGTTGTCAGCAAGAGATCCCGCAAGAGCTTGAAGTCAGCAATGGAGAACTACCTTCTTCTCCACAAGATTACTCCAGATGAGTTGAACAATTGTATTTATGGTTTATAGGACTCACATATATGTTTGGGAAGGGTATTTGAATCAAAAAGGTTGAAAAACATGAAAAACGAAGTCTGAAAATATACAGTAGATCTGCAAAATCGTGAGTGACAAAGACTTGAAAATCGTGTAGAATGGGTACTGCTATTTATACAAAAATCGAGGCAGCGCGTAACTCAAATGAAATGGGTTATCGCTCAGACGAATTTCTTCTTTAGATTAAAAACATTCCAGACCCTTAAAAATATTTTAGAAAAGTTACCAAATATTTATGTATATAATAAACACTCCAAATAAATTATTTTACCATAATCGTAATTGGAGTAGTGGGAACGATTGAAGAGCACATTGCATGTTACATGATGAACATATAAAGATGATGGATGTGAGGATTCAGATCAAGGTCATCATGAATGATCGTGTTGACGTGTCAAATGTAAAGGTAACATGCATACTTGTGTGATCTAGGATAAACAGAGAATTACTAGATTCTAGCTCGAACATTTATAAAATCATGTCCTTACACTCGAAAGGAAGAAACTAAAGTTTCGAATGATGAATCTGACACTGATTTGGAAGATGTGGCCATATTGGCAAATAAGTTCAAAAAGTTTCTTAAGTTCCAAAAGCAATCGAAAGATGCAAAAAGACATGAGAAATTTAAGAACAACAAGGCCAATCACGTCCCTAAGAACCGAAGTGATAATGATCAGAGGGATGAGTCGAATAGGTCTTATGGTTATGAGGGTTATGGTTATGGGGTAGCAGAGTGTGTAACAACCCGCATAATTTTTTGGGGTATTTTTTAAATAAAGAGGAAAAGTAAAGTTTTTGGTAAAATTATTTTTATTGCTCAAATATATTGAATTTTATTTTTAAAGATGAGTATTTCAAACGGTTTCGGAATTCGAATTAAAATGGAGTTTTAATTAAATTTTTATTATATTGAAGAGTCCTCAAAATATAAAACTCTCTAAGAGTCCTCGGAACATAAAACTCTCTAGTAAAAATAATATTTTTAGATATCCTGCCGTTCGATCAAGCTGAATTTTTGTCAGAAGTCCTGTCTCGCCGTTCGCTACTTTATACTAAAATTTCAGGCTATTCTAACGGTTCGATCGTCCGAAATAAATTTTTTAGTGTTTGTATCTGATTAGAACTATTTTCTTAATCAAACACTTAATCCTTTATATATCAACAAATTCGTGGCTTGGCTTTTCAAATCACTTTTTCTCAAGATTTTTAACCAAAAGACCTCTCCAAAATTACCCCCTTTCATATACAAACCATAGCCCCAAACTTATTCAAGATTTCAACCTTAGATTAGAAGGTTTATTTAGTGTTTTCTCGAGTTTGGGCTAGAACGAGATTGGATTATTTTTGCGAGAGGAACGTGATGGTGTGTTTAGATTTTGAGGCTGAAATTATTATGTGATGATTCATGTCATAATTTTGAGGTATGGGGTTTTACACAATATTCTCCTGAAATCTCGCGAGTGTTCATTCCGTTGAATTCTTGTTAATTGAACTCATATTTTGAATTGTTAAATTCTTGGAAATCTGAAAAAATAATTGTTGGAATTATTTTCATTCATGAGGTATTATTCATGTTATTTTGAGCACGCTGTCATGAGATTTTAATATGGCACTGATGTTGGGCACTCGCCAATACTCCTTTTCCAGCTACTTGATAAAGTATGGCGCGGTATGGTGAGGCCTGGTGACTCCGGTTAATGTGTTGTTGAGAAATTTATTGATAAAATGCTATTGAGATTTGCATTCTTTGATTTGAGTATTCGTAATCGTATTGTTGCGCTTTGTTCATCGCTAACATCTTTGTTGAGCATATTCCTGTCGTATTGTGTACTTCCCCATCTTTTTCTTAGTTGGCAGGTGAGCACGGATTTGAGTGCTATGGACCAATTGGGATGATTTTAGCGAGGATTATTTGGGAAGAATTTTTAATACAAGAGAATGAGAAGACTTGTATTATTTTGATGTATAGAGCATTGAAGATTTGTATTTTTCGAGTTAGTTAGATTGTTGTAATTATTTCGAGAGATTTGTTGTATTAATTTGAAGATGAGATTAGTTGTTTCTTTTTTATTATGGGATTTAGATGCTCTATACCTTGTTATATTGTGGATTAGTTTAGTTTTATCGATAGTAGCGCTCTGTTCGTTCTCCCCGGGCGGGCGGGGTGTTACACAATGGTATCAGAGCTTAGGTATACGACCACCCTCGGGTCTTGGGTTTTGGGTCGGTTGCGTTTTTGTGGCGCCTATTTTTGGAGATAGATTATTTTAGATAATCGTTTCGGGTTAGGCATCTAGATTAGATGTGAGGAATTTATTTTCGGAGACGAAATTATTTTTGGAGATTGTGGCCTGATTTTTGAGAGCTAGGTATTCGGAGAATTTCGAGGGCGAAATTTCATTGTTAGTGCGGAAGTGTAACAACTCGCGTAATTTTCGGGGTATTTTCGAAATAAAGAGGAAAAATAAAGTTTTTCATAAAATTATTTTTATTGCTCAAATATGTTGGTTATTATTTTTAAAGGCGAGAATTTCAAACGGTTTCGGAATTGGAATTAAAATTGGGTTTTAATTGAATTTTTATTATTTAGAAGAGTCCTCAAAACATAAAACTCTCTAAGAGTCCTCAAAACATAAAACTCTCTAAGAGTCCTCGGAACATAAAATTCTCTAGTAAAAATAATATTTTTAGAAAACTGACCGTCCGATCAAGCTGAATTTTTGTCAGAAGTCCTGTCTCGCCGTTCGCTACAACATACTAAAATTTTAAGTGATTCCAACGGTCCGATCGTCCGAAATAAAATTTTTAGTGTTTGTATCTGATTAGAACTCTTTTCTTAATCAAACTCTTAATCCTTTATATATCAACTAATTCGTGGCTTGGCTTTTCAAATCACTTTTTCTCAAACTTTTCAACCAGAAGACCTCTCCAAAATTACTCCCTTTCATATACAAACCATAGCCCCAAACTTGTTCAATATTTCAACCTTAGATCAGAAGGCTTATCTGGTATTTTCTCGAGTTTGGGCTAGAACAAGATTTGATTATTTTCCCGAGAGGAACGTGATGGTGTGATTAGAATTTGAGACTGGAATTATTATGTGATGATTCATGTCATAATTTTGAGGTATGGGATTTTACACAATATGCTCCTGAAATCTCGCGAGTGTTTATTCCGTTGAATTCTTATTAATTGAACTCATATTTTGAATTGTTAAATTCTTGGAAATCTGAAAAAATAATTATTGGAATTATTTTCATTCATGAGGTATTATTCATGTTGTTTTGAGCACGCTGTCATGAGATTTTAATATGGCACTGATGTTGGGCACCCGCCAAGACTCCTTTTCCAGCTACTTGATAAAGTATGGCGCGGTATGGTGAGGCCTGGTGACTCCGGTTAATGTGTTGTTGAGAAATTTATTGATAAAATGCTATTGAGATTTGCATTATTTGATTTGAGTATTCGTAGTCGTATTGTTGCGCTTTGTTCATCGCTAACATCTTTGTTGAGCATATTCATGTCGTATTGTGTACTTCCCCATCTTTTTCTTAGTTGGCAGGTGAGCACGGATTTGAGTGCTATGGACCAATTGGGATGATTTTAGCGAGGATTATTTGGGAAGAATTTTTAATACAAGAGGTGAGAAGACTTGTATTTATTTTGATGTATAGAGCATTTGGAGATTTATTTTATTTTAAGAGATTTGAGATTTTTGGATTCTTATTATTGTATTGTGGGATTTTAGATGCTCTATACCTTTTTATTTGTGGATTAGTTTAGTTTTATCGTTGAGTAGCGCTCCGCTCGCTCTCCCCGGGCGGGCGGGGTGTTACAGAGTGCCCCACTAGACTTAAGAAGGAGGGAAAGAAATCGAAAGCATTTAACACCAGCCCTAGTGATAGTAATCCAGAAGAGGGAGAGGATTCCTCCATTGAGCGCAACTGCACCGCGTTTATGGTTTGTCATGTGAGCAGTGACGATAAATCTTCTCATGAAGATACTCATGTGAATGACACTTCTGAGGCCATCGTGAGTGAACCACAAGTGAGTAAGGGTGAACAGAGAGGAGATAAAGAGATAGAGTTGAGTGAGTTATGAGTTGCCTTCCATGAGTTGTATGAGGAAATGATGAAGGTGAAAAAGGTAAACTTGAAGTTTCAAGATAGGTTGAAAGAAAGGTCCATAGAAAATAATGATGCGTTGGTTAAGGATCTTAGGGCACGAGAGAAGACTCTTCAGGGGAATCTAGAAGACATTGAGGGTGAGAGAGATATTATTCGTGATTTTATGAAGTCTATGAATAAGGAGATTCTAGATTTTGAGGAGTGTAGGCGTTTGCTTGAGTCTAGTATAGGAGGGCTTGAGAAGAGATTAAGAAATTCGAGAAAGGTGAAGTTTGATTTGGAGGTTATGTCAAAAAAGTTGGATAGGATGTTAGGCACCGTTCAAATTAAATATGGTAGTTATGGTATAGGCTTCGCTTATCGTATAGCTCCCATTCCTAAAGCCAACACTAATCGTGTGAGAGATCCAGCTAGGAACGTTAAAAGAGGTCCACACGTAGGTAACATTTCCCGTCGTATTTACCCTTGCACTCATTGCATTATGAAGGGTTACCTTGGGTGTTTTGCTATGACCTTAATAATCTTCCTAGGAAGTTTAAGAATAAAGTCATTTCGGTTCTCGAAACCCCCATACACCGTTACACACCTACTTGTGTGAAGAAATCGGACTTAGAGGCTTTAGGAATTAAATTTCATGACTTTGATTTGCTTGCACGTGATAATTCTCACGATAGATCTTTCGGATGATTGTGTTAGCTTCTTTGTCTTACACTAGTTGGGCTTCATGATATATTCTTGCTAGTGTTATGACATGTTCATCTTTTTTCTCTTTTATTGAGTCTTATTGAAAAATACAAAAAGATTTTTGGTTTTATATATTTTTGAAAAGATAACAAAATTTTGTTTAGGGTTCAATAATATTTTTGAAAAATGCAAAAAGATTTTCATTTTTGTGTCTTGAGTTAACACTTAATATAGCATATTGGTGTGCTTAGGCCCCCTTCATTCCATTGTTTTCACGTGACTAGTACATTTGGTCATGATTTTGGATACATAGATTGAGCCTAACCATTTGTTTAATTGGGTAATTTTGATGTTGATTTACATTTAGATTCAACTATGTATATTCCATTGCACACGTGCACGAGCTTATTTGAATGTTTGACTTCTCATGCACATTTGAATTTGGTGAGACATTCCTTTTCAATCTTATCATCTACGCGTATATTAGACTTAGGGGGGCTTGTGCATGTAAGAACCATTACTGTGGGGATTTATATAGAATATTGAAAAAATTATGAGTGTGCACGGGAAAGGATTGCAAGAGGCATGTGAACTCGTCGCGAAAGCCACCGTTTAGAAGAGCCCAAGAAAAAATTAAGGCATTAAAAATATTAAATATATGCCAAAAAGGGAATATAGGAAATCTCTTTAAAGATAATTTAGAACCTCAAAAGAATAATTTCAATAGAAAAAGAATTATGAATTATGAGGGCGTTTGGTTGGGAAATTAACGGGTTTGCAGAACGAGTCCTATGTTGAAAAAGTCGTGTCATGACGCTACTGTTTGGGTAGAATCATCAAAATTTCTAAACTTATGTACAAGCTGTTAGTTTAGTTCATCAAGTTCAAAGTTTAATTATCATATATGGCTAAACCGTAATTTGATGATATTTAGCGATTAATTAGAGCTTTTTGAGCGTATCTTTGTGTTTGAATTATGATTGATTTGTGTTAGTTACACCCATTCATTCCATTCCATGTTTAGGCAGATTTATACTATGTTAATGTTTAACACTTGATTTTTTTCAGCCATTTTTGCTATCATTTTTGTACTGTCAGATGCTTTTATAAGATATTCATATTTCTGTGTTGTTTTTATACTATTTTCTAGGTTGTAATTGAGGATATTTTCAGTCATTAGAATGAATTCCTACTGTCGTTTGAACGACTTCTCCACGTCATTTGATATATGGATCTAATGAGGTTCGCGCGAGATGAAGTCGATGTACAGTGATAGGTCATTAGATGGTCGTCAGACGGGTACCTTCGAACGATCTTTGCACGAGGGTCTACTATTTTATGTCTCTAATAGCGAGAGTTTATGTGGTTCAAGCGATACTGTCAAGTCATTAAAACGACATCCCTTAGTCTTTTGAACGACACGATTTTTCGAGTTCTTATTTTCACTGTATTTCAATACCTGCTTGATACATATTATTCTGGTATACAGATTTGGTACTTCTAGATTGTTTGAGGATAGTTTATATGTAACTTACTTGAATTATTCATGCTTGATTATTACACTGCATTATTGGATGAGAGTTTTCATAGTCACATCATCCGTTATATTGGTAATTCATTTATGTGACTGTTTACTAGCTATACTTATCAAATCCTGATTTTTTTCACCTGGTTATTCATGTTTATCTAGTTATGCTTTTCATGATATCCTAATGCTTGATATTCATTTATATATTTATTTGTCCTTCTAGTTGTCTATTCTAAACAAAAAGGGGGAGAGATAGATATGTGATGTACGGAGAGTTTTGAGATTTGATTTGATGATATTGTTTATATATCATGCATTCCACCATACTTCATTTGGTATTTGTTTGTTTCGTGTGTGTAGCGATCGTTCATAGGTTCGAATGTTTCAACTACATCACATTTGGATAGATCATGCTTGTCGATCCTACATATTCTAGTCTATGTGCACTTTTATTTTTGGGTTTATGGGATGGGATTTAGATCATTCGACTTGATGGCCCGACTTAGCATTTCATTATTTTTGGTTTTGTCTTAGAATAGCCAAAGGGGGATATTTGTACGGACAAAATTCCAAATAGTGCCAATTTGTATGTATCGGCATTATTCCGGACAAAAACCACTTTGAGACATAGGATAGATTTTATATGTTGAGATTCCCTTGAGCCTATGACATTATGTTGAAGACGTGGCGACCAAGCTTCAAAGATAGAACATGCCGCAGTTTTGGTGCTCATTTTATGTCTTCACATTAATATGGTTTTCCGAGATTCTGTCAGGCATAAATGCATAATGATTTATGGATTCTTAGAATATTTTTTTAGGGAAGTTATTTTATTTAAAACTGATTTAAAACTGATTGATTTTAGATTCATATGAACTTTAACTTGCTCTTATCATGGTTTAAATGACTTTATTGGTCGTTCAAATGACATTGTGATGTCATTCTAACGAGATAATTAATCCATTCAAATAACATGTTGTTTTTGTTCGAATGACGTGCCGCCTCAAAAATTATGTTTTACTATTTAAGGCGTTCGTGACTCAAAAAAATGCAGGCAGAACTGAACGGAACATAATACGATTTTTGAAGTTTGTTTACAAAAATTTTCCACAACTTAAATCTAAAACATTCTTCCTTATTTCAAGATCCAAGTTTTCATATACCATATGTCATGGAGATCTGTTTGCACCAAAATTTTATTCTTCATCATTTCAAGAACTTGTTTTGTGCATTGCACTCCTTACTTGCTGATTGACGATTATTGTGGCTGCTATCGGTGGATACCGAGGTATGCATGGACTCTTTTGTTGTGGATATTGCGTAGGTGGACTCCTATGTTGAACTTTAGAGGAACTTTAGAGGAACCCTTGACGTTGACCTTGCGTAGGCATCAAGGGTTGTACGGATCGAGTCATTGAGTAAGACTGTATTCTTCCTTTGTAATTTCCGCATCATAGTGATTGTCTGGCCTGGGCCATCTGAGGTTGTTTCCCTTAGTGGTTTTCTCGTACATCGGTGTGTCTTATAAACTTTCTTTACTTTATCTTCTTATATCACTAGATGAATGTTTAGGATTAATAAGATAAAATTGGGATTAATAATTTGGTTCACAAAATTGGTTCATATTAAAATTGGAAAAAGTTTTGAATAATTATTTTCACCTATAGAACACACACATAAAGGGACCCCTATAACTCCCACACATGTTACTCTACATGCTCCCGCACATCAGATGAGAGATGTTGACATTTTTTTAGAGCAAGTCGAGTATTTAGTCAAGACTTTACATGATTTGATGGAGGTTTTTCATAGGATGTCATCTCATTTGGAGAACTCCTCCAGACCTAATATTTGAGGTTTAGACTTGTTTGCTAGCATAGGATGCTTTTCATGTTCACATTTTATATGTCTGTTGTTAGTATGTATTGTCGTTGTATTTATTTTTTCCATTTTGATATATTTCTCAAAAAATCCAAAAAAATATGTTTCTTGAAAAATTTTGATAATACAAAATGATTCTTCGATTTCTTTTTAGAAAAAGTGAAAAAGCCAAAAAGATTTTATTTTTGATAATTTTTTTGAAAAATCCAAAAAGAATATTGTATTTTGTTTTACACCATATGTGGATGAACATTTAAGATGTCCGAACCACTCATTCATTCTATATCCATGTTACAATTTTGTAGTATTTTGAGACGTGACATCATTTCATTTTGTGCTTTATAATATGTGGAGTCATTAATATGTGATATGATGACTACTTACTACATGTTTGACTCCTTATCACCTTTCATGAACACGGTCAAGAACTTGTTTGAGTATTGCACTTACCTTTCACGTGCCGGTTGTAATGTTTTCATCTCAATCCTGCTTTTAAAACGAACCAAATGCAATAAAACAAGATAATGAAAGTGGTGCTTATAAGAACCATTGCCCGAATTGGAAAAATTGAAAATCATATCTCTGGTAAATATGTTATATTTAAAGCATTGGAATCGGGCTATGAAAGACAGGTTGCCTTTGCGTGAATAGCCACCATTTGTAAAAAGAAAAGATCCTAAAAGATTAAAGGTGCATATAAAGAAAAAATAGAAAGTTTCAAGCCAATTTCAAAGAACATCGATGCTTCGATACATATGAGCAATGTTTCTTCAAAAAAAGAGTTGGGAGAAAAATTCAATATGTGATTTTGAGGGAGTTTAGTCGAAGATCAATGGGTTTGCACGTCCTGAAAAATTCTCATAAAACCATTACATAGTTTTGGGTATTATTGGTGTGGAAATCACTCACGGCCTTGATTAGATGAATAAGTTGAGTCGTATTCATTTGAGTTCAACATCTTTACACGTAAGGTAGACTTTGAGATCTTCCGTTAGTGGTGTCTCATTCCTTTGTGCACATATGTTATGTTTGTCTACGTTGATTAACCTATAAAATGTGTTCACACCCCTACATTCTGTTTTCATGATTTGGTTACTTTTGTGTTTCTCCATAGTGTGTTGCTTTTGTTAAAAAAATTGCTTGAAAATTTTGAAAAATAAAAAATAGTTGGTTTTGCTTACTTTAACATTACTTGATTATCATTGCCTTATATTTGTAATGATAATGTATGATTTTTGCGACACACTCTGGTTTATTACTGTTTGTTTCTTTTCCTTATCTATTTCGGACAAATAAAAAGGGGAGAACGAATTATGGGGGAGTGAAAGTTTGATTTATGGGGGAGAATTTATTCATGAGTTTTATGTTATTTCAAACTCGATGCATCGCAAGGTATATTTCTTTGTCTATTGTGTGAAGGTTATACACTTTGATGAGCATATGCAAAGTACATGTAAGACAAATCTCCCAAAAAGAAGATTAAGAGAAGGAGAATTGAAGATTTGAAAAGGTTGAAGATTTCGAAGACTTATACATTTTTAGTATATTTTCATTTTTGGGTTTTTGGGAGGGTATTAGATTTGTATATGGTTTTTTTATGTTGGGATAATTCAAATTTTGTATTTTGTACCAAAATAGCCATAGGTGGAGATTTGTAAGGGAAATTGTTCTATCATTTCCCCTAGTATCTAGGACTTGTCCATAGAATCTAGATTACATCGAGCATGGCATATCCCATTACTTCCATCATGGTTACTTCCATCACGGTACTTCAAGTTCTCAAGTTTAAGAAGACATATCCGATTATCAAGCATCACTAATGTGCACATCTTTATTCTTCAACATGATTCATGATGTCACGTAAGTTTGGTATAGTAGTCTCTCTGGACTTCATGGATTTTTCATTCAGTATTGGGAGATTTTTTATAAAAATGATTTTACAAAATGAGGAAGTTTTTTTAACTAAGACATTATTTTATTTTTCATCTATATTGTTCAAATGAGATGTAAATCTCGTTAGAATGACTTTGAGTCTCGCTCAAAGGTCATTTGAAGGACTAGATCAAACGAGGTTCAAACGAGGGCTCACTATTTTGATTTTTTACATGTCGTTAGAAGAGAGATTTTCTTCGTTCGAACAAGATGATAATCTCGCTAGAACGATGTAGAAGCTTCGTTCGAATGACCTTACGCTGCCTCGATTTTGTGTTTTACTATAAATACCTACTTTCGATAGGGTTTTTTATAAGACTTTACATTTACAAAAACTGCAGACATGTTGCAAAAAGTCTTCACTTTTAAAAGGGAAAAACACTTTTTGATTCACAAAATCTCTCCTACATACTTTTGTGAATCATCTTTGAAAACCAAAAACACTTCTATATTGAAGTTCCGATTGTAGAGAAGGAGTCTCTACTGCTACTCTTGCAATTCTTATGAGAAAATTGTTGAAGGAAGGTTGCGGTCTCTGTGGAACTTGCGAGAACCACTGCTAAAGAAGATGAAGGTCGCACTACACCAAAATGGGAGATTTGTGAGTGCTGTTAGCAGTCACAAATGAACTTTATAACTGCTATTTATCGTCATAATTTAGGGGGTGACAAAAGAAAAATCGTAACTCCTAACAGCAGTCACAAATTTTTATAACCCCTATGGAGTTATGACTGGTGACCCCAATTTGTAACTGATGTTTGTAACTGCTGTCAGCAGTTACGAATATAATATTTGTAACTGCTGTCGACAGTTACACATATTGAATCTATGACTGCTAACAGCAGTCATAAATATTATATTCGTAACTTCTAACAGCAGTTACAAAATTAGCAGTAATGACAAATTTGTGACTGCTAATAGCATTTATAAATGTTGAATTTGTTAAATATGTCACTCCTTAGAGCAGCTACAAATATCTTTATATTTTTAAAAAAATAGTAGAATAAAAAAAGTGAACTAAAATAGAGGAGTAGATGAAATTCCGTGAACATGTAACAAATCTAAAAAAAACTTAATGCCAGCATTATACAAGTCTTAAAAAAATTGACAAATTTCATTTATATTTGAAACATTTCGAATATCTTGTACATACAAAACTTTTTTAAATTTAATTTAACATCAAATAAACTCATTCCGGGCGCCAAATACAAAATGAACATTGAATAAAAAATAAACTAAAAAATGGAAGTGTTGGGAGCCACAACTGCATCCTTATCAACCGTAGGAGCTTTGTCAAAAAAGTTCAAGAGCGTCCAGTGATTAATATATGCCTGCAGAAAAAACAGAGATCGAATAGTAAATTTATAGAATAAACTTACTCAACCAAACATTTCCAAGCCTAAAATAACATGAAGTTGCATATTGTTACCAAAAATTAAAAGAGGCATACTTGTAGAGTTCTCCTTAGCACAGAGTCATGTATACTAAATCAACTTTATTTTGATTATGTTCGTGTAGATTTGAGTTTAAACTATGTACGTTTAATCTAATAACTTATAAATTCAATTAATAAAGAGAAACTATAACCTCTATGAACACAATACAACACTATATCATTGAAATTGCATAAAGGGAACAACGGATGCTCCATTTCAGTGTAGAAAACAATCGACATACTATGTTATCTATATATCAATTGATTGGGAGGATAGGGTTCATATCACTATTGTGTGCTTATAATTATTCAATTAAACGAATCAGAATTTTTGCAGACAAAGTGGTTTGGAACTGTGATGTTGAAGTGTTGTCTAGAGCCGAAGGAAAATAACTCTGAATAAAACACAAATTAATATTCCCATGTCGTTGTGCAACCTACATATTAACCAAAATTAACATCATACAAGTTTATTACATCCCTTAAAATATTTTTTCAGATTCAATAGATTCCAAAAATACATATTATCAGAAATGGGGGTTGTAAAAACACAGTAATTAGCAAGAAACGTTAAGGATTACAATTCAGAATAAATAACGAATGACCTCAATGGACTTACTCGTATTTTGAATCACAATAGCAGCACCAAAAGTTGACCTTGAAGTTGTGCTTATGATTTGATTTCACTACGGCCAAAAATTTAAACAAAATGAAAATTAGTTGTGATTCAATATTGATATACAATTCATATACATTTTGAATTTGGAAAGTAACAACTCGAGGAACAAAATTATGCAGAATACCATTATGTTAAATTATGAAGAATACATCTGAGTAATATTATGCAGAATACCAAGCAAGTAAATCTTGGAATCTTGAGGTTTAGGAAATTTTGATATAGAAGGAAATGTGTTTAAGATGATAAGATACATCACAAACTCAAAGATCAATGCAGAATTTTGATATTGGAGGCGAGCGTGAACGAATATTAGAACCAATTGTTCGTGCTTTTAGCATCCTAAAAAATGTGCTTCCAAGGTGAACATCAAGTATGGCCTTAATCCATACATCGGGAAAGCAATGATGCAAGGTGCTCAAGAAGTTGCTGAAGGAAAATTAAATGAACATTTTCCACTGGTCGTATGGCAGACTAGAAGCGGCACCCAAAGTAACATGAATGCCAATGAGGTTATTTGCAAATCGAGCAGCTGAAATTCTTGGCAATAAGAGAGGTGAAAAATGAGTGTTTGCGCTAACACGTTTTCTAAGGAATGCATTATGAACAAATTTAAACATTCACTGAATCCAGTAATTCATACAATCCTTTAATAAATAAAGAAAAAACTAAATTCATTATTTAACTAAATTCATTACTTCAGTCTTAAACGAGTCCATCATTTTAATCTATCTTATCAAAAGTACAACAAAATCAAACTATATAAAAACAAAAGAAACAAGTGTTCATGTTTGTGTGTGTTCTCATATGTTAAGTGTGAGTGTATGTGTGTCAAATAAATATAAACGAAACTTAAATATCCAAAAATAACAAAAAACAAGTGATTAATTTCATACATGACATCATTCACAATCGTGTTGATATAAATAAAGGCTTGTGGTAAGGGCCTTCCTTGATGGTATGGTAAATAGGCATAGGAAGTTTAACTTTCTGAGTATACTCTGGCAATAGATTCTTAAAAACATAACAATTTGACACACCTTCCATATATGACACGAATATGAGAACATGAATAAGTATATAAGGATTTTCACGTTTGAAAGTGTAAAAAGCATGGTGCCTCGATCTATATATATATATATATATATATATATATATATATATATATATATATATATATATATATATATATACATATTGGTGTGGTGGCTGTGGGGAATTTCAGGAGCTCGTCTTGACTCCCTCGAACCTCATCACGTAAATGAATCTGTTTATGAACCATATAATGACTCGAACATACTAGAGGCTCTTTAGGCCTTTAGATGCCCTAAAACTATAGATTGTTATTCCAACATTAGATGGGATAACCCCTCTCTGAATAATTTAGGCAAGTGATGTTAATCTAGGCTGATAATTATGAGAAGGGACTCACCAACTGATGATACTTGAGAGCGTAAAACATTTCAAGATAGTAGCGAATCTCAAGGCGATCAAGTTTGGACTCGTACTTCAAAAATCCATAAACCCCAACTAGTGTCAATAACCTCTCTTAATAACTTTGCCATGTGTATCTACAAATTCGAGGCAAAGAAACAATATTGTATCATATTATCCAGTGCGACCGAACCAAACATTCTTAATGAGGGAAACTCGAATAGGATAGCATAAATAAGGAAGATTTTTGGTGTGTCATAATAAACTTATAATATGTGGAAATATAAGGCTTTGTTCGAACTTTTCATCACAAAAATTCTAAAACAACAATGTTTTAGGTGATACGGTTAGTATTCTGAAACTAGGTGCAATACAGGGAACATTGCTGATGGAGTTTGGGATCCATCCAGTCAGTATTCATACAAGAACCATGTAAGGAACAACTAAATTTTATTTCTTTAATGACAAGTTGAATAATGTCAATCAAACACCAAACTTGCAAACGAGAAAAAGGATCCATGCTATGACCACTAGTTCATCGAGGTTTAAGAGAAATTAGAGCTTGAAATCTTATGTTTGACCATTTATTTATGTTTACTTTAGTTTCTAAGTCAAAGAAGAAAAAGTGATATGAAAGTCAAGATCAACAAATATACTGAATAAACGTTTCGTATAAGATAATGATAATAGATGACAGTTGTTACCACTGAGCATCATGTTTCTCCAGGTGTCTTTATTTCACAGATAAATTTAACATGCCATATCGATCACCCTAAGTACAAACAACCAATAATAACTTTAGTGTACATGATTAATGCAAAGAGCCTGGCTACATTGGTTGCCTCGCGAAATACAACGGGTACAAGCAGTGAACAAGAGAAAAACAGAGCTGAATGCTAGAACACAGTAGCGCATCGCACCCGTTCCCTTAACAAGAACCAAAGCGACCCATGTTCCAATTAACACCAAAATTTCCAACAAAATTTCCAAATCAATGCAGATTCATAAGGTCAAAAAAGGCCACTAAGTAAATACTAAAAACTGATTTATCTTGAGAATTTTTGGATATCTCCATATGATGAACTTATAAAGTGCAAGTACTAAAAACTGATTTATCGAAGAGATTTTTTTGGTTAAAACCTAGTTTAACGTGGACAATAACCAACCTTAATATTGGTGAACTAGTAGTTTTTTTTTTTTGTTTTAGTCCTGTTCAGCTGGACCGGAGTTGCCTGGACTCCACATTTGTGTAAAGAAACAGATTGAAAAGTCAGCTGTTTAAACTAATGGTGCATGAGGACACATTTCCATTTAGTTTAGGATGGTATTCATTTCTTTGGATTTATTTGTATCATATGATGAATATGGTGGTGCCGTATAGTGGTTTTGAGACATTCATGGTTATGACATGTCACTCAATCTGTACCTGTTAGCTATTGACATAGGCCACAATAAAATATACAAGGATAAGTGCAACTTAGAAGATCAATTCATCATCAATTGGTTCAACCTAAAAGGACACAGACAGGTACTGATATATAAATGTGTATAGTCTAAACCTCCTATAGGGTCATTAAAAATCAACATTGATGGTGCTTCAAAAGGCATCCCTGGGCCTAGTGGTATAGGAGGAGTAAGTCGAGATGATAGGGGCTATTTCATTATTGGATTTTGTTTGGCTTTGGGATATAAATCTTCTCCTTTTGCGGAAGCTAAGGCACTAGAGGAGTGTCTTAAAATTTTCTCTCAACAAAATTTTGAGTTGTCATTATATTCTTTGTTAAGGATTCACTTGGCACTTCCTTAGAAGAAATGTGCAAGATTGTTCCAGGTGGCTGTCTAGTATTCTTTCCTAGCTATAAACTGATGGAGAAACTATCCAGTCATTGGCGTGAGATAGGTCAATGGTCTCGACTAAATGCGCAAAAATCCCTTTCTATTGAGCCAAGAGGAGGAAACCAGGATGATTTTAATAATGTTTTGAAGGGCTACTATAATACAATTCATCAAGGCAGAAAACTCGTGACTGGAAGAAAGAGAAGGGGTAAAAAGTTGGGTCTTACTAACCGCAATGCAATTGAGTGCACAAGAATTACTAAGGAATGAGTTGCTTTTCTTGTTGTCTATCGAGGAAAGGTTTTCGAAGAAATTGACTTATCTGATGATAATGCTCGTGTGGTTATAGTTGTTGGGATTCCCTTTCCAAACATAAATGACATTCAAGTTTCACAGAAAAAGAAATTTAATGACACATATAAATCATCCAAAACCCTGCTTGGTGGGAGCGAGTGGTACTGTCAACAAGCCTTTTGAGCTCTTAATCAAGCTGCAGGGCGTTGTATACGACATAGGTTTGATTATGGTGCCATCATCTTAATAGATGAGCGCTTCGATGAAGAAAGGAATACAAAGTACATCTCAAAGTGGTTATAAAAATCAGTTAGACAGTATAACAACTTTGACAAGTCACTAGAGGACTTAAAATCCTTTTTCAGAGACGTCAAGGAGCGTGTTGGCAAGACTATTAATATTTTACAAAAAATAGACAATGATGTTCAAGACGTTGGTGCTCCTGATCTTTACAAAGGGGTTACATGAAAGAAGAAAATATAGAGGTTCATCATTATTTAACCATTCACAAGCACCATAATTTGACCCTCTTGATTCCCAAACCCCAGGCCATGTTAGTCTCGTGGTGAGCTCTGTGAGAAATACAGATCAAACTCAAGGAGCTGAATGTGGTTTTGAAACTAAACATTTTCAAAATACATTCCATATGTCTTGGATTCCTCAATATTTCACAATGGAGAGTTGTGATACATCGCACGTGTCTTCTGGTCATATTAAGGACAAAAAGCTATGGATTTTTTGTTTACACTTCAGAAATCCGTTGGGTCTTCTCGATAACAATTTATACATTACTTGCTTGATAACTTCATCGTCGAAAATTCACTTGACATCTTTGGAAAGAGCTGAAGCCTCAAGCTGTAGATACATCTAGTTTACCAGTTTTGGTATCGAACAAAACATTGATTGATCGGCGACTTGATAACACAACATTTACAAGTGGAAAAGGAGTTTGGTGAAAAGAAGATGGATGTGTATTCAATTCAATTTTCTAACCCTACTATCGTGATCCCAAATTTTGTCTTGGCTTATAAGTCATAGCAACTGATTCATCAAATGTCCAGTTAATGTACAAGATGATGTTTTATTTAGATTACTTGGAAATTAAGAATTTTGAAGCGTCAAAGGATAAGGAATTATCACCGTCTATTAGCTCAAGCATTAGTAAAAGTATAATTCTGGATCCGATTGGGAAATTCTCATACTCACCACAGCTACAGGACGTAGGAGGTTGGAGGACGACGAGATCAAATATGTAACTGCCAAACAGGGGCCTGTCTTCTATCGCAGAGTGTTGATGCAGATCCTAATACAATCCGTGAGAAGATACAAATGACCATCTTGATCAGGAAATCAGTTTCAATTGTTCTTCTCTTTAGTAGAATATCTCCCATTAGTTGGTGACTCTCAGTTGGGAAAGGGCAGGGTGCCTGTGTCATCCCTAAAGACACATGAGCCATCGAACTAACATAGTCCGGTGATCCGCCTCAGTGCAAATGAAAGGTTGTGCTCGCCTGCTTGGATGAGAATTAGATGATGAATAAACCATTGCTTTCTTGGTCAACCTGTACTGTACTAACATGTCAACGGTTCACTTGGGATTGATCAAAATAGGCCAGAAGAGTTCAAATTTGAAGGTCTCCCCCATCTTTAATCGGTATGCATCCATTGTAAATTTCTATATCATTAGTTGGGATCTGCTTCTCAATTCTTCCAGAATAACGTGGGCATAAATTTGCGCAAAACAAGACTTTCAGGAGCTGTTTGGGGGTCTGAAGTGAAGAGTGATATTTTTTCACTATCACGTGCAGAAGCCTTATTCTTGAAACTTAAACCCTAAAGAAATCCACCCAATGATGAAGTTCCATTCATGACATAGGGAGAGTGGAGTAAACCCTTCCCACTAAGCCTTCTTCTCGATTATGCGTGCCTCTTTACGAGACACTTCATTGCTGTTTTTTATTTTCACCCCCCAATGTCCAATTTTAACCCCAAAACGAACGTCTACTAGTCAATTTCGATAATCGGGAGTCTGATTAGGACACTCACACTTCCTGTAAGTTACGTTTGTACCTCTTAGGGTGTTTGTTGGTCTGTTTAGGCCATTTGATTATTATTTTCAGTTTTCACCCCCTAAATCCCATTTTAACCCCAAAGCCAATGCTTACTAGTCAATTTCAAAAACCAGGAGCCCGATGAGACACACCACTTCCTACAAGTTACTTTGTAATGCTTAGGGTGTATGTACCTCTATTCGGGCCACACGGTTGTTTTTTTGAGTTTTCCCAACCCGAGTTCCATTTTTAATCCTAAAACAAATGTCAAATAGCCAATTTCAGAAAATCGGGAGTTCGATGACTGTCACTTCCCTTATATTACTTTTGTATTAAATAGTAAACTCACACAAACAAGTGGAGACAATCAATAATTCTAAATTGAATGCCATGAACTACTTGCACATGACATAAATTAATTAACAGAAACAAACATATCAATAATTCTAACTAAAATTCACACAAACAAGTACACAAATATTTTCATAAATTAATTTTAAAACTATACTACAACAACCAATTGACAATTCGGGTTTTCAATTGGCTCCCCTCAACCTCCTATCACCACTACAAACCAATCGAGTACAAAGACTAATGATATTAATCAATGACCAAGAATTAAAATTACCTTTATCTTGAATGTTCGAGACTAGATTAACTCAGTCGATCAGATCATTTAATTTGTCTTCCTGCCAAAAAACACAAATAAATAATGACAATATAAAGAGATTAAGGAAATTTCCAAACACCAGTTGAAATAAACTTATAATTTCAAACATAAGTCTTCACTCCACAACATGCCAAATCCTCAACAAAAAATTATATACAATCTTATTTTCCATCCAAGAATAATATTTTTAGAATGAAATAGTTCCCTTCTGCGTTTGAAACAAGAAATAGAGTCAAGAAACAATGTCGTATTAGACACAACACACACACACACACATTTAAATAATTTAGAGTAGCAGTCCTACGTTTCTTGTATGGCATGCTTCGAGTTAACAGATCCGTGTCCCAAAAACATGCCAACATTGTACTGTAAGAGTTTGAATGACTACTCATATCCACGCATTAGGATAAATTTCAATTCCTTTACTTATCTCTCTCACCACACTCACCTAATTCTACTTCTACAAGAACTATAAATGCTAATCACTTCACTATCAAGTATCAACTGATAAGTAAATTGAGTAAAATTTTGGATTTACTTTGGAGCTCAAACAGTTATCACAAACATTAATCAAGTAGCCACTGGTTGAAAACCCTAACCCAATTTTTACAACTTATAACATTAAAGTAAATGACAAAAACATTTTAAAAACTCCAACATTACATATAACAAGTTCTACTAATGTAAAGTTACAACTAGGGTTTTTTTAGTCCAATGAAAAGTTTAGAATAACAAATAATATTATTTTAGGCTTGGATCTCTTTGTGTTACTCTCTTTACCAAGATTGCTTAATTTAATCGTTATTGTAATTCCTAAACCAGTTTGTAAGATGTATATATCATAAAACAAATCAGAGATTAAGAGCATACATTTCATCAAGAAAAATAACTAATATATAGATAAATTTGTAAATAAACTAACTTATAAAGAAATTTGTAACAAATATGTAAATAAAAATTGTGTGTCTGTAATTTAAACAAATTATGCATCCGAAAAGAATTAGAATTTCGTTATAAACAAAATCCTTTATTAGAGAGAGGAAGCTTAAACGAAATTCACATAATCGCATTTCATAAAAAAAATGTTAATGTTATCCAATCCTTTAAAAATTAAAATCGCATTTCATACAACATGTTTATGTTTATGTTTACAGTGAAAAGAGATAGAGGAAGATTAAAAAAAAAATCTTACAGTGAAGTTTGCAGTAACTTTACAATTGTTTATCGAGAGAGTTTAACCTAGGAGTGAGAAGAGGGATCGAGGATGGAGCGGTAGATTGAAGATGGATGGAGGCGGGAGATCAAAGAGCACATAGGAGAGAGAAGGGGGAAATTAAACCATTGCCAAAATTTTGGTGACCGCTAATAGCCGTCACAAATTATCTCTTGCACCAAAATTTGTGACCGCTACGAGCAGTCATAAATTTGTGACCGCTCATAACGGTCAGAAATTAAGTCTTAAGCCAAAATTTGTGACGATTATGAGCACTCATAAATTTGTGACCGCTAATAGCGGTCACAAATCTAAAATTTGTGATTGCTTATAGCAGTTACAATTTTGTGACTGCTCATAGAAGTAATAACTTAACTCTAGTGATAAATTTGTAACTCCTTGTGGCAGTTATAAATTTGTGACTCCTTACAGCAGTCACAAATTAATTATATGGTAAGATTTATGACTGTCATTAACAGTGACAAACCAATTGACTCAATTCTTTTATTACCCAAATATTTTATGACCCCTAATAGCAGTTACAAATAATGTTGTGACTTCTAATGGTAGTGATAAAGTTTGTCACCCCCATTAGCAGTTACAAGAAGGCAGTCACAAAATTAATATTTTGGTGTAGTGGCCTGCAGGAGATTCTTCGGGCTATATTTCACTCATAAGGATGTAAGTTGCAATTTGCAAACTGTATTCGAGAAATAAAAGGTTTTTCCCTGAGGTTTTTTATATGAAATATTGTATTGAATGATTTTGTGATTGCATATTTTATTGCTTAATATCTTGAATAACATAGTTGTATGTTTTAGGGTTTAAAGGAATTAAAAATTATATGTGGGTTGACATCTAATTAAATAAGTTTACTCCATTAGAGAATAGAGCACTCTCAAACTGGTATCGAGCATACTTACTTCTTTCTCATTTTCTAACTCATTGAAGATCCAAAAATGGATGGATGAATGTTGAAGAAGATGGGGAAATCCCACCTCCTAAGGTGGCCTTAAAGAGGTTTCCTAGATTCACTCGTAAGTTTCATGAAATCTCCAAGCAAAACCATTTTCAAGATCCTTTATTCTTCTTCTTTTCTTCTCCAAAAATACCTAACGACATCTCCATAAATTGATATATTGCCTAACATGTAGCGTATTATGGCTTAAATATGGTGGAAAAGGGTTAAAATATGGAGGTTTAGGGTGGAGGAGTGGTGGTGCTAGGGTGGTATAAGGTGGTGGTGAGACTCAAGTGCTAGAGAGGGAGAAATGCCCTGGAATGGGCCAAAACATCACTTAAATACCCCAAAAGCCTTAGGGGTTGGATTCCAAAAATGCCCCAAAGCTTAACCCCGACTTGATTTGCTGTGTGGGAGTGTGACATATGTTAAATCCAAAAGTCTACATCGTGTCAGATTTTTCTCGTTCGAACGATATTTGGATCTCGTTCGAATGAGAACTACTCTTATTCAAACGTACTTTGAACGAGGTTCCCACAAGGGTAAGTTCTCCAAATAGGTGTATGTCATTGGAAGGTCATTCGAAGAAACCGTTCGGAAGACGGGGGCTTCTTGTTCAAACGACCAAGGGTTTCGTTCGAACGACCCTAATTTTCTCCCAATTGAGCATAAGTCCACATTAATACCAATTAATTGACCAAGGTCACGATATTATCCAAATTTGACTCATTATCCGTTTCACAAGGTTTAAAGACCAATTGGGTCACATCAAGTCACCAATTTACAGAGGTATGATCAAAACCATATGGGTGGGTGTTACAAGCAGTGTTGATGCAAAATACATAGCTTATAGCCTTTAATAGCAAGGCCCATGGTCCTAAATCCCTAGGCTTGTATGTCTCCAAGAAAGAGATGCTGGTAATAATGTTGGCAGTAACTAAGTGGAAAGGATACATGATGGGCACCATTTCATTATATTCAATGATAATAATAACCTCAAGTTATTCATAGATCGGAGGCTTACTACCCATTTACAGTAGAAATGGTTGACAAAAATTCTTGGTCTTAACTATGAACTCCAATACAAGACAGGGACAAAAAATGTTGTAACGGATGCACCTTCTAGAAGACCAAAAGAATAAGTTACACTTAATGAAATTTTGAAAGTACAACCTAACTGGATTCATTAAGTAATTCATACTTATGAGGGTGATGAAAAACTATCAGATCTTATGACCTAATTAATTGTGGATCCTTAATCTTCATAAGAATTCAAATTGATTCAAGTCATGTTAAATAAGTTCAATAGACTGGTGACTAAATCGAACCAGTAGTTGAGAGAGAAGATTTTAGAGGCTATTAAAATCTCTGTAGTAGGGGGACATTCAGGAATTGATTTTTTTTATCATAGGTCCAAGCAATATTTTTATTGTCCTGGCCTATAAAAAGATACTAAAACCTTTGTTACGAGTTATGATATATGTCAACAACACAAATTTGAACACGTTCACCCACCTGGCTTATTCTAAACACTTCCAGTACCTGCCCAATATTAAGAACAAATAGGAATGGATTTATTTAGGGACTCCTTAAGTTTGTAAACTTCGATTTCATTTTGGTTATTTCATCCCTAATTATTCTGCATCAGTGGTGGCGCACTTATTCTTGGATTATGTTTACATGTTAATTGTGGAACTAATGAAAATATCTTTTTATAGAGATAAAAGCTTCACCGGTCAATTTTGGAGTGAGATCTTTAAGCTACTAGGTACTAGACTCCATATTAGCACTGCCTATCATCCACAATCTGATGGCCAAGCAGAGAGGGTAAATCAGTTCTTAGAGACTTATATCAGATGTATGTGTAACGAGAGACCATAAGGATGGAGCAAATGGCTCAACTTAGATGAGTGGTGGTATAACAAAATTTACCACACAAGCCTCAAGTGTTTGCCTTTTCGGTCTCTTTAAGGTTACATACTCCCAAAATGGTCAATCACAATTAAGATCAATACTTCTATAGATTTTGTAGAGAATATGTTGAATGAAAGATAACTATGACTCAGCTTATTAGAGAAACCCTATTACAGGCCCAACATAGATCAAAACAAAATGCTGATAAACAAAAGGAAGGAGAGGCAATTTGTTGTTGGAGACATGGTTTACTTGGACTTTAACCACGTCGACAAATCACTATGTAACTTTGAAGGAACAGAAAGTCATCAGCAAGGTTCTATGGCCCATTCAAAGTCCTAGAAAAAGTGGGGTTAGTAGCTTATCATCTTCATCTACTTATTGGATAAAAATTACACCATATTTTCCATGTATCCCAATTAAAGAAAAAAATATTGGGTCACAGGCTATTCATTCACCTCAATTACCTTTGGTCGGCACAGAGGTTCAGCTGTGTGTGGAACCTATAGCTATCAAAAAAGAAGAATGATAAAAAGGGGCAATTTTGCAGTGCCCCAAGTTTTGGATCAATGATCCAATTCCATTTCAGAAGACTCAACTTGGGAAGATTGGTCCTTTATGAATGCTTAATTTCCAAGGTCAATTCTGAATGGTTGTAGAATTATCATAATTATGTACTTAGTGTTCGTAATTTTGTTAATTATTTAGTGAAACAGTCATATTGTTAGATTTAGTTGAGAAAGGGTTAGAAATGGAATAGCAACCATTGGTTTGTAACTAACTCTCATGCTTGTAACTGACACTGAGATACTCCAATAAGTAGTCTTCTGTGTAACTTTAGTAACCATTGAATGATAATACATAAATATTTCTTATGTTTTTCTTGCTCTTGCATTTTTTTCTTGTTTTTTTACTCCAAATCCCACTAAAAGTGTAACAAAGGACCTTTCCAACCAATCTTGTACAGATATTCATCCGAGGGTAGAAACCCTCTAAGCAAGTTCCACATGAAGATAGATATTTTTATTAGAATGATCTTGTGCCAAATGAACTTTAAATGCTAACAATTAGATTGGTGATGTCTAACATAATCCCAAGCTAAGTGTAAAGAGAGATATACCACACTATTAGGATACCATATAACTATCTATATGCCTTGATTCTTATCCTTTTCACTCATGATTTTGTAACAATCATCTATTTGAAACACTACTTCTAGCTTTTTGAAATTATAGTTTTCATCAACATCCCAGAAATCCTTTACTTTCATTAGACCAGTTGCTTGAGTCAATTTATAAAGATGGCTCATTTTTTATAAGTTATCCTAAAGAAGGTTGTTGTTTCCCCACCTAATTAACCATAACATGTTATGAACCACCTCTTCGCTGACTTGGAACATTCTTCTCTGGGTATTAGATTCTCTATTTGCTTTTTCTTTAAGGGGATGGGTAATTGTACTATATTTAAACTGCATAAAAGAAGCCCATTTAGTACTTGAACTTAACATTTTCCAACATAGATAAATACTAAAAGCCTTAACCAACTCTTCAATAATCCTAACACTCAGGCATTCCTCATTAGTTGGTTTAGTTACCTCTTTCTAGGTTCTCGAATAATGTCGTGTCCCCAGAATTAGAACTCCAAAAGAATTTAGAAAATATACTCTCAATAGTTTGAATGACTTTTCTGGGAAGGTTTAAACCTGATATTGTGTACATAGTTATTCATGATAGAACATGACATAAACTACACGTCAAAGGATCAAAATAAAACAAATAACAAATTTTAGAGAGAGAGAGAGAATTTAAAATGTCTTGTATTAAAAAATGATCGTCCCCTCCAAATGAGGCCTATATGGGTATCTATAAGATTAGGAGGAAGGTTCAATACTTGGGCTAGAATAAAGGTCCTAATTACTAATATGCCATTACTAGCCTTAACTCATTACTCAAGTACAAAATATCTACTAATAGGAAGTACATAAAAAATAGAGAAAAATAACAAAAATGTACAAAATGTATTAGAGGTGGATCCAATGTAAGACCCCGTATTATTGAAGATTTAAATAATTATGTGATTAACTATTATTATGGGAATAAGTATGCGATTAATTATTGTTGTTGGATTAATTAAATTAAAATGCGAGGAATTAATTTGTTATTAAATCGGATTAAAATAATTATTAACTCGCGTGCCAAAGGTTAACACTTATTGTTGTGAACTATTAAATATTACTGTGTGATATGTAATATGGAATTATGATACTTGATAAATTGTCGAAAGTGAGAAATACGACAGTTTGGTAATTTAAGTCTGACACACGTGTGAGTCGCGTCGGGACTAATTGAATGGAATAAAAAGAGAATTTATTTTTAGTAACTCGTATGATCATTTCGAACGCACCGTTGAGTTCGGGAGGGTCGATATAGTAAGAAAACTCTACCCGAGTATTTTATTTGGACTCCGGGAGATTTTAGGCCAAATCGGCACCCCGTAGGGGTAGTTTTGAAATTTGGACTTTTGGGAAAATTAAATGGACGAAAATTAGAGAATAATTATATCATCTACGGGAGTTTCCATTAGGGTTAAGTTACACAAATCAATAATGGCCATGGAGGGTGTGAGGGAGAACCAAATTCCAAGAGGGAAGGCCAAACCATCCTCACCTTGCACAACCGTGACCACCAACACGTAGATCGAGAAGAGAGGAACACGCCTATACCAACATCACCAAATGATTCAAACCTTAAATTTAAGGCAAGTGTTTATTACTTGCTTTCTTTAGAAATAATCATACTCATGTTAGTGTAGGTGAATTTATTCTTTGATTTACATGGTAATTGGGTGAAAATTTAGAGTTTAAATGATGATTAGAGACTGGACTAAATAGTTGATAATATTCCTTCATGTATGTAGAGAATAAGCTACAAAATTGAATCACATCTTGATGAACAAATCTGGATTGATTAGGTTCTTTAATTGGAATTTTGGAAACTAGGGTTCATGTGAATTAATTTGGGGGTTTTATGTAATTATGATGATTAATGACGAATTAAGGATCCTAGGATGGTAGAAATGATTTATAACCTGTTAGGTGCTTATGGGTATTGATGATGAGGCATTGGGTGTTGAATCTTAGAGGTTTTTAGGTCTAAAAATGGTAAAAAAAATGTTGAAACTTGGTGAAGAAGACGAAACAGTAGGTCTTGCACGAAGTCGCGCGAAGTGGTTCAAACGAGATAGGGATCTCGTGTGAATTCGTTCGAATGACATGTGGAAGTGGTTCGAATGACATGTGGAATTGGTTCAAACGAAATGTCATTCTGGTTCGAACGACATGTCATTCTGGTTCGAACGACAGGGTGAATTTCTGGGAATTTTCTTAGAGTCCAGTTTTGAGTTTGTCGATTTATTGGAGTGAGAGAAACTTCCAAATAGTAAATTCAATTAGGATAGAATTTTGGAAAAAGTATGTGAGAATTAATACTTTAATTATTTATGTATAGAGAGAATATACCTTGGAGATAACGAGAGAGATAGTAATCTAAATAATTAAACTATACGTAGTGTTGAGATTAAAATACGTATGAGAAGTATATATGTAGGTTAGAGGAATACCTATAAATTATAAAAGAACATGTGTATGCCTATTAAGAATATTATTGTTAGGCGCACTAATGGGTGATAATCCGGGGGTCCAAGAATCTTATAATTAAGCGCAATAATGAGTGATAACTCGGGGGTGCAGAAACTCTAGTGTTAACTGTACTAATGGGTAATAACCCGGGGGTACAAGAATATTATCATTACGCGCACTAATGGGTGATTACACGGGGGGGTTGGATTATTATTGATTGGTGCATTAATGGGTGTTAACCCAGGGATGCAGGATTCTCTTGATAGGTAAATTAATGGGTGTTAACCCGGGGATGCAGGATTCTCTTAATAGGTGCATTAATGGGAGTTAACCCAAGGATGCAGGATTCTCTTGATAGGTGCATTAATGGGTGAAAACCCGGGGATGCAGTATTTTCTTGATAGGTGAATTAATGGGTGCTAACCTGGGGATGCAGTATTTTCTTGATAGGTGCACTAATGGGTCTTATCCCGAGGGTGCAGGATTAGTATATATATATGTATAGGGATGATGTGACTATATATATATATGAACTTTTGAATATTTCTACTGTATGAAATTAGTAGACTTGGTAATAAAAAGAATAATCATTACATTGCACCAAGTGGTCTTAACCTAAGGGTGCAGGATTAGTCTATCTATATAGTGATTATGAGACTATATATATATATATGTATGAGTGTACTTGGGTAACTTCCTACTTTGTAAGACGAGTAGATAAAATAGAAATGAGAAATAAAATAATCTTAGTAGGTAAAAGATTTATCATTTATACGGTGAATAATGAAACTTAGTATGTGAGATAAACTATTTGAATAGCATATTGTATGGGCGATACGGGAATGCTACTAGAGAGCATAGTTAGTATTAATATGGTTTCAGACTAGTTAGACTAGGTGGTATAACTAGGGGGAGATTAGATGTACGTTAGGCGTGCACAATAGATGAGAGGTGAGAAACTCATGTGAGAGTTCGATAACTAACATGCGTATAAGACTTGTTTTAAGAACCAGTTTTAAATACTTGCTAAATTATTTTTAAACCTCGGGCTCTGTCCCATTTATTGTATCTCCTCTCTCTGTTGCTATATATATATATATATATATATATATATATTATATCAGGTGCTCAGCCACAATGTACCAGATTTAGAGATTTGGGTTGCTTGACGTGCTGCAGCTGTTGTGGATGTTGTAGGTCCTTGCAGTAGATGCATATATCCTTTCCATTCAGTTTCATCTAGACTTCTTATCTAGGGCATGTGTCGCCCACTTCTGGTTCCTTCATCAGAGATATTGTATTCAGTTTAGCTTATGGTTTGGAGTTTTGAACTGGGAGTTTGACCCCGTCTTATTTAGTTCAGTATTCGATTCTTGTTCAGTACTTCTTATATTCCTGTGTATGGTGATGGTTTATAATTTATTCTTCGATTGTTATGGAGTTAAATGGTTTATATATTAAGATTTAATGAAAATGGAATTTACTTGGTTTTACTAAATGGGAGATGTTTTGACACCTAGATTAATTTTGCATTAGTTGATTAATATGTTAAAAAGTTTTTCGATAGTGATGCTAAGAATGAACCAACCGAACATTCTGTTTTAAATTAGTACTGGACTAATCACCCTTTATTTAATTGGACGGGGTGTCACAGGTGGTATCAGAGCATCAGGTTCTAGTGTCCTTAGGATCTGTGCGACTTATTACGTTTCAGCGCATTATTCTTTGAAGTAGAGCCTTATGATAGGATTGTTGTGTTCCCTTACGTATGCGACTTACGTTCTCCTGCTACGAATTATAATGGATGTGACTCATTATATGAAATTCTGTGTGATTCAAACACCGAACATTTTAGGACCACCAGCGAGGGGCGTAAGAAGAACTGCAGGAGAAGAAGCTCAACATAAGACATAGATTAATCGGGAAAGAGTGATCGTGACAAAAATCACCATGAGGATTACTTAAATAAGAGATTGTAAAATAATCACTCGGGAACTGTGGGTTCCCAGGACACAGTCATAGATAACGATGGAGTGATTTGAGGACCACCTAACATAGTCGATAAGGAGGAAATTAGAGGGACACTTTTGAAAACCCATCGGTGAAGATGTGGAGAAGAAAATGTGAAAGTGTAACAGACCAGTGGAAGTATAAAATCTGAAGGCAATGGTGTAGAGTGGGGTGTGACGACACTCAGAATTAAGTTTGGAGTTAAAATCTATAGCTCTTAGGAGCATCATGTAGTGATTAGAGACAATCACCATATATGAAGAAGTGTGTTTGAAATTTAGAGAGACATTTGGGTACGATTTGACCATGAGGTCTTCCATTCGACGTGGTAACAAAATGCGAGTGAAATTTTGATGTTTAGCACAATGGGTGAGATAGAAACCGATTGTGAGAGAGAGGTTGAATTTCATAATGAACTTCGTACCTGGCAGAGGGGCATAAATTATCCAAAGGGTTTATAGTTGATAAAGAACCCGTGAGTAGAATACAAGTATAGATGAGAAATCCATCTAGGATGACTAATGTTGATGTCGTCAAGGTTATACGACGACTAGTTATTGCATTTTTTTTCCAAAAGAAGTGAGCCAGAAAGGTTAGAGAATCTGGACGAAAAGAAAAACTGAACTTAACGGCGTTAGTGAAACCCCACATGAGAGTATAACCAATAGGGAACACGGTTAGATGATTTTAAGTTGATTAACTTCCTACAAAGTGACGATGAAGTCAATCAGGGCCGTGGAGGCCAACCATAGTTCTGAAAGGCAAGTGTAACCAGCAAGTTAAGACTACTCGGTCCGAGAAAAGGATATTTCCAAAATGGTCAGTGAGACCAGTGATGAGGAAATGGTTCGTGAAGTTTTCCCTATATGAAGGAAGTATAACTACAAGTGTTGAAGGTGTCCACAATTGAAAGGTGAGACTGAAAAGATTAGAAATAGTAAACCATGCCAGCTAGGCATAACAACTGGAGGAGTGATACCTCCAGTGCAAGATTTTGGGGTTAAGAGAATTAGGCCCAGGAAATTTATAACCTGAGAGTGATGGGTTCAGGCTGAACCAGTAGAGTCCTCGTTAATAGTAACATATAATATATCAGGGTCTACGGGGCTCGGGATGTAAATGGGAGTTCAGTAAAACCATAATTGAGGCCTAGAGATTTTGGGCCAAAGTTTCAATAATCGCCGTGAAACCCACACGATGGAATAAATTGTCCATGATAAGAGGGGACAACTATAGGATGAAATCCTAAGATGTATAACGATTGCAGATGTTCATGGGTCGTGATGGCAGACATGTGCTGAGACCGTGTGATTTGGCAAGACTGTGAGGTTTTGCTTCTTCCTTGTGAGTAAAGGATTAATTCTAGTGACACGGGTGTGTCACAACTGATATGTAAATTGGAGACCCTAAAATTCGTGTGCGAGTCGAGTTAAATGGGGAAACTTTAGTTTTAATAGTCTTGTTACAAACGTAATTCTCATTGTTAGCAGGGTATTTTGATGATTGCTCGTGAGTGAACCGGGCGGCCCCTAAGAATATGTTTTGTTGTTATAACTTACTACTGCATTGAGTCAACTTTAGTAGAGTTTATTATGGTGATGTGTAGAGATTAATTACCGAATGGTTAAACAATAGTAAAAATGTAGTGATATGACTGTCGTAAGGATACTCCGGGAGGAGAAATCGTTATTTTGTATGGTGCCACCTGAAATAGGGTTGGGCCCAGATATACGAATATATGAAAATTTTCATAGTATTATAGACCTCAGCGAGTATGTTGTCTAGTTATTTGTGATTCCGGTGCTTTGGAATTTATTTTACTGAGGAGACTCAGGATGCATTGTGTTCTTCTTCGAGCAGAGAGATATAGCTCGTGATATATTTATAGCGCCAAGTACTTGGAATAATAAAAGAGCCATACTTCATGTTACATTTTTGAGTCATGAGAGTGGACGAGTAGACCTTATGTCAAAACACGGATATCGTGGGAAAGTACATAGTATGGACTGAAGGCCTTACGGACCACGACAACCGACTTGGTTAGATAGTAGTGTATCGGGGGGCTTCTTGTTTGGAATTCGCTTTGCGAGACATTCCACACATGAAACTAGCGAACGTCGAGAGTTGGAGAGAAGTTTGGTCGATAGTACATACGTTTTATACGTTGATTATTGTACATATAAAGGAACATAATTGAGAGTTGATAATTCTTTTATAACTTAAGGCCAATAGAGTTGCCTATCCTTAGTATCATACATAATAGAGCAATGATGCCACTGAAGGATTGACTAAGTTATGATTAGTGGGGCGGCTAAGTGCAGCCCTACTACATCAGCATACCTAGTGTGCAATAATTGAAGTAGGAAAATTACATGTCATTTGTATTATGATGCGTGAGGCATAGGGTGTATGGGCGTCCTAGGTAATTGGGTTAGGCAATGAAAGAAAGGGTGGGCAATTCGAAACTAGTAGGGGAATCTTCCACTAGAGAATGGGAGAGTATTACCAAATATCTTCTCATGAAGCTGAGATGGTGAGATTATAGGTACTAAAATGCGATTGAGTACGGCCTAATAACCACAGAGGGATGGGCAGAACAAGCGGTCTAATCGGATGCGGGAGACAAAATCTTCTGTGGACCCTGAGATCTTAAGGGAGGACGAAAGCAGTATCTTCCACTAGTGGAGTTTGTGTCCAAATAACTTTTATAAGTTCACGTTCGGACAGAGTGCTAGTAGAAGTATGGTACGGTAAATTTTGTTGTTGTCATACTTGATAGCTAAAGGTGAGGGATCAGGTATGATTACAAATGTCAGAGAAGAATCGATATTATCGTATATATTGTGTGTGAAATATATATTGCACAATGAACTTACTTGTATGCACGACACGAGAAAGAGTCATATGTATATGAAAAGAGGATAAATCTAATGAGGTGCAAATAGTAGAAGGCTAGATAGTGAATATCTAAAATATAGTAAGTAGTGAAACTTAAACGGTAAGGCTTAGGGAGGAGCCTACATGACCGGGTAACCTAGAGTTTGAAACAAGCACATGTGAAGTGTTCATTATTAAGGGTATTCGATAGCGTACTATATGGGTGGTACAGAGTAGCTTACTTGGGAGCGCAAGGATGCGATGCGCAATGTTTTTATAGTGTTGTCTGTACTTGGTATACTTTTTCCAAATTACGGGATGAAATTCCGTTGTAAGGGGTGAAATATGTAACACCCCGTATTTTTAAAGATTTAAATAATTATGTGAATAATTATTATTATGGGAATAAGTATGCGATTAATTATTGTTGTTGGATTAAATAAATTAAAATGCGAGGAATTAATTTGTTATTAATCTGGATCAAAATAATTATTACCTAGCGTGCCAATGGTTAATACTTATTGTTGTGAACTATTAAATATTACTGTGTGATATGTAATATGGAATTATGATACTTGATAAATTATCGAAAGTGAGAAATACGACAGTTTGGTAATTTAAGTCTGACACACGTGTGAGTCGTGTCGGGACTAATTGAATGGAATAAAAAGAGAATTTATTTTTAGTAACTTGTATGGTCATTTTGAGCGCGCCGTTGAGTCCGGGAGTCTCGAGATAGTCAGAAAACTCTACCCGGGTATTTTATTTGGACTCCGGGAGATTTTAGGCCAAATCGGCACCCCGTAGGAGTAGTTTTGTAATTTGGACTTTTGGGAAAATTAAATGGACAAAAATTAGAGAATAATTATATCATCTACGGGAGTTTCCATTAGGTTTAAGTTACACAAATCAAGAACGGTCATGGAGGGTGTGAGGGAGAACCAAATTCCAAGAGGGAAGGCCAAATCATCCTCACCTTACACAACCGTGACCACCAATGCGTAGATCGAGAAGAGAGGAATGTGTCTATACCAACATCACCAAAGGATTCAAACCTTCAATTTAAGGAAAGTGTTTATTACTTGCTTTCTTTAGCAATAATCATACTCATGTTAGTGTAGGTGAATTTATTCCTTGATTTACATGGTAATTGGGTGAAAATTTGGAGTTTAAATGATGATTGGAGACTGGACTAAATAGTTGATAATACTCCTTCATGTATGTAGAGAATAAGCTATGAAATTGAATCACATCTTGATGAACAAATCTCGATTGATTAGGTTCTTTAATTGGAATTTTGGAAACTAGGGTTCATGTGAATTAATTTGGGGGTTTTATGTAATTATGATGATTAATGACGAATTGAGGATCCTAGGATGGTATAAATGATTTATAACATGTTAGGTGTTGATGGGTATTGATGATGAGGCGTTGGGTGTTGAATCTTAGAGGTTTTTATGTCCAAAAATGGTATAAAACGCTGAAAGTTGGTGAAGAAGACGAAACAGTAGGTCTTGCGCGAAGTGGTTCAAACGAGATAGGGATCTCACTTGAAGTGGTTCGAATGACATGTGGAAGTGGTTCGAACGAAATGTCATTCTGGTTCGAACGACATGTCATTCCGGTTCGAACGACAGGGTGAATTTTTGGGAATTTTCTTAGAGTCCAATTTTGAGTTTGTCGGTTTATTGGAGTGAGAAAAACTGCCAAATAGTAAATTCAAATAGGACAGAATTTTGGGAAAAGTATGTGAGAATTAATACTTGAATTATTTCGGTATAGAGAGAATATACCTTGGAGATTATGAGAGAGATAGTAATCTAAATAATTATACTATACGTAGTGTTGAGATTAAAATACATATGAGAAGTATATATGTAGGTTGGAGGAATACCTATAAATTATAATAGGACGTGTGTATGCCTATTAAGAATATTATTGTTAGGCGCACTAATGGGTGATAACCCTGGGGTGCAAGAATATTATAATTAAGCGCACTAATGAGTGATAACTTGGGGGTGCATAAACTCTAGTGTTAAGTGTACTAATGGGTGATAACCTTGGGGTATAAGAATATTATTGTTAGGCGCACTAATGGGTGATAACCCGGGGGTGTTGGATTATTATTGATAGGTGCATTGATGGGTGTTAACCCGGGGATGCACAATTAACTTGATAGGTGCATTAGTGGGTGTTAACCCGGGGATACAGGATTCTCTTGATAGGTGCATTAATGGGTGATAACCCGGGGATGCAGCATTTTCTTGATAGGTGCACTAATGGGTGTTAGCCCGGGGGTGCAGGATTAGTATATATATATATATATATATATATATATATGTATAGGGATGATGTGACTATATATATATATGAACTTGTGAATATTTCTACTGTGTGAAATTAGTAGACTTGGTAATAAAAATAATAATCATTACATTGCACCAAGTGGTCTTAACCTAAGGGTGCAGGATTAGTCTATAAATATAGGGATGATGAGACTATATATATGTATGAGTGTACTTGGGTAACTTCTTGCTTTGTGAGACAAGTAGATAAAATGGAAATGAGAAATAAAATAATCTTAGTGGATAAAAGATTAATCATTCATACGGTGAATAATGAAAGTTAGTATGTGAGATAAACTATTTGAATAGCGTATTGTATGCGCGAGACGGGAATACTACTAGTGAGCATCGTTAGTATTAATATGGTTTCTGACTAGTTAGACTGGGTGGTATAACTAGGGGGAGATTAGATGTACGTTAGGCGTGCACAATAGATGAGAGGTGAGAAACTCATGTGAGGGCTCAATAACTAACATGCGTATAAGACTTGTTTTAAGAACCATTTTTAGGGCTCTGACCCGTTTCTTGTATCTCTTCTCTCTGTTGCTATATATATATATATATATATATATATATATATTATATCAGGTGCTCAGCCACAGGGGTACCAGATTTAGAAATTTGGGTTGCTAGATGTACTGCAGTTGTTGTGGAAGCTGTAGGTCCTTACAGTAGACGCATCTATCCTTTCGATTTAGTTTCATCTAGACTTCTTATCTAGGGCATGTGCATCCCACTACTGGTTCCTTCATCGGAGATACTGTATTCAGTTTAGTTTATGGTTTGGAGTTTTGAACTGGGAGTTTGACCCAGTCTTATTTAGTTCAGTATACGATTCTTGTTCAGTACTTCTTATATTCCTGTGTATGGCGATGGTTTATAATTTATTCTTGGATTGTTATGGAGTTAAATGGTTTATATTTTAAGATTTAATGAAAATGGAATTTACTTGGTTTTACTAAATGGAAAATGTTTTGACACCTAGCTTAATTTTATATTAGGTGATTAATATGTTAAAAAGTTTTTCGACAGTGATGCTAAGAATGAACCAACCGAACATTCTGTTTTAAATTGGTACAGGACTGATCACCCTTTATATAGTTGGGCGGGGTGTCACACCAAATCACATCACTCTCCCCCCTCCAAAAGAGTTCATCCACAAACGCAGAGAGGTATGCCCACTGATTCAGGATCCAAAATGGTGATCAATGCATAGTGGGGGATCTTTTAACTCATTGAGATATTCAGGAAGGTACTCCATCGCTACACGGGCACAGCGATGCGAAAGAGCGAAATCTGAAGCTCGATGTCCAATGGTTATACTTTTGTAGCATTTGAATATAGGAAGGCCCTCAGGTGTACACGCTGGGGTAGTAGGGGTGACTGCAGCCGTTAAAGTGGGTTCGGATACAGGAGTAGGAGCAGTAGCTGGAATCAAAGGTGGTAGAGCTCGGGAAGAGGGTAAAGTTGTTGGTGCAAGGTGATAAGCCTATACCTTAGTAGCATACTCAAGGTCCTTTAGAAATATTAGAAACTCTCGCAGTCCTTAATCGCACTATATATACGGTGAGAGGCCCAAAATATAGAAGTTGATTCATTGATCCTCTATCTCCGGAAGACAAGGCCTGGAGCAAAAGAGCTAAAACTACTCGGTGTACTCCACCACTGTAGATGCCTCCTAATGGAAAGATTATATGTGAGCAAAATGTCTCGCTTATATGTCAATGGGATGAATGAGGCATGTAAGGTGGCCTTCAGGTCTAGCCATGCCTAAATAGGTAGAGTCTAACTACTATCCGATGGTAATAAAAATAATTCCACCAAACTCGGGGAATCCTTCTAATTTGGTGACAGCAGTAAGAACACAAGAGCGGCCCTGAACCATCTTGTAATCAAAGACCGTCTCAGTATCAGTTACCGAGTCAATCATGGTATCAAGGATAATCATCCATCAAACATCGGGACATTACAGCGTATATCACCATGGAGAGTTCGAGAAAGTAGGTGAAGTGACAATGATAAAAGGGTCTCCATCCTGAGGAGCATTAATGCACATCACATCGCCTAGTACAGGTGTAGCATAAATGACAGGGAGAGGTAGCATTTGAACAGGTGGTGGATAAGAAGGAGCATGCTGGCCAATTAAAGGTGTAGTAGGACCGCGAGGGAAATGAGAACATGTGCTAATTAAATGGCTGCGCTCACCACAATAGAAATAATTGTGGTCCTGAAGTGGCCCAAATCGAGGAGTATCGAGTGGAGGGGGAGGCATCCACTCTAAAACACTACGATGAATGTCCCTAGATTCAAAGTATGAGGAAAAAACAGTATAAAGGGGAAGAGATAGGTCGTGGTGGGAAGGTGTATGGTATGATGGTGACATATATAGTGGTGGATGGGGGAACTAACACGGATCAGGGGGTCAGGGGTCAGAGGGTGGTAATACATCGTACTCAAAATTAAGGGACTTTAGGATTTTGAAGTGTAACACCTCGTAATTTCTGGGTTATTATTTTAATTAATTAATTTGGTAATTAGTGATTCATAAATTAATGAGAATTAATTCATGAGAATATTTAAAAGTGAATATATTTAAATAAGTTAATGAGTGAGAGTTAATTTTAGAAATTTATTCTGGATGGCGATTTTAAGTGCGCGGCTGAGTCCGGTAGGGTCGAATTAGTCTAAAATGAGTGGTTACATGCATATATTGGGTATTGGGGCCTAATTAAACATGTGTGAGCTCCATATAGAGAGTATGGACCCTTTTATTAAGTCCCATTGGCCCAAAAACGTGAATAGGGTTTTTAACACAAATGGGTAAGGGTTAGGCATCATTAAATCACACTTGAAGACTAAAGGAGGGAAAAGAAAAAGGAGAGACAAAGAGAAAAGGAACTTGGGGATCTTGAAGAGTCAATTTCAACTCAACATCTTCATTCAAAGCCCTAGATCTTCATTGTTGAGGAAAGTGGTTTAAATTTTGAATATTAAATTCCATTTATCTTTTCATATTAAAAGAGGTGGAATCCTATTTAATTCTACGGTTTGTTCTTGAATAAATTGGGGTTTTCTTTTAATGGGGGTTATAAATCTGTAGAGGGTTTGATAATTGATGAAATTAATGATTAAATTGGTGAGATTATTAGGGATAGAATTGTTATAATAAAATGAGGAACTTAGCATGAATATGGGGACGTTTTACTGCAGAAACCTGTTCAGAACAGAGGTTTAAAATTCATTAATGGTGGATTGGGTTTTAGCAGAAGAAGGAGGGAGAGGAAATACCAGTGTCATTCGAACGACATGGTATTTCATTCGAACGAGATCCACTATCATTCAAACGACAGGTCTCTTCATTCTAACCATCTCTGATGTTTGTCAGATTTCTGTAATTCCCTTGATTCAGACCTCCTCTGTTGAAAATTTGTAGTTCCTGCCCTAACTGAATTGTGAAATTGAATATTGAATTAGGGTTAATTTGGGAATATTTAACCTTGAAATTTATTTGACTAAATTACAAGAAATTGGAGGTGTAAGTTCATGATTTAGCATATGGTAATATCATTGTTTAAGTGATTAAACTTGATTGTATGAAAATGAAGGGTGGATTAGAACAATTGAATTTTGAGCCGAGAGATAGAAAGTCTGGGTATACTTAAAAGGGGTTACAACAAGATAATGGGAATTAATGTCTAATTAATTAAAATGAAGATGGACCATAGACTTAATAGTTTTAGGCTCAATAACCTGGATTTCTATATATATGTCGATGTGTAGTACATATATATATATATATATATATATATATATATATATATATATTTGCATGAATAATATATATAGTAAAGCCCTACTAATATTAATGCTATCATAGGTGGTTGCGCGATATGGGTGCGTCCCCTGGCTAGCGAATGCAGGGTGAGTATAGTCCCCAGACCATAGCATCCATATTAGAGGTGGGACCATTATGATATGGAGTGGACACTTCGGAGGGAACTGTGGTCGGCTCCTAGGCGTCGGTGATAGCATCTATATCCGACATGTGTGTGAATGTTGAGATATGATACGTATATATAGTGCAAAAACATATACGGTAATATATATATATATATATATATATATATATATATATATATATGGTGTGAAATGTATAAATAATATAACTTGTGGGAATGTTATATGAATTCAAGCGAGAATTGATGCTTCATGAAAGTTAATGCGAATAATAACTCATCAAGAAATTTACGATACTCACTTGGGGTGTAATAGTGAGGTAATTAGTGTAATATTTGGGACAAGGCTAGTTACGAGGGAAGTGTCTAGGTGTATTATGTATAATTCGTTAGGCGTGCACATTATTTGAGGGGTGAGGTAAACTCAAGGGAGTGCGCGACACTAATTTACATATGCAGAGAATTTGCATATTTATTTCCTGAATTTAAATTCACTTGCTAAATATTTTTAAATGTTTTGGGTTCTGACCCCTGCTATAAAATATTTTCAAAAACCATTTAGGTGTCCTCCCACAGGGGTTCCAGGCCTGATTCCTTCCTATAGGGTATGCGGATGCAGCTTATGTGGATTGATGTGGTTTCTTTGTGTAGACGCATATTTCATTCTATCTTTAGATAGGGACTTGTTCAGTTGTACTTTTACATTCTATCTTGGCATATATCGATATACTTTTATACATGCACTTTGTTCATGGCTTGTAGTCGACGTTGTTAGACAGACTCTTGTACTTACTTTGTGGCATGATTTAGTTTCGTTCTTGTATTGGATTATTTGTTGTTCTAGTATGATTATTTGTTGTTCTAGTATGTTGTTTGGGTTGGATTAATAAAGATAAAATTTGACATCAACTTAATGAAAGACTAGGTGGTTAGTAATTAATTCATTAACAACGGTGATGCTAAGAATGAACTAGATGAGATTCCTATTTAATTTGATGTAGGACTGATCACCCGATATTTTGTTAGGCGGGGTGTCACATATGGTATCAGAGCATCAGGTTAGAGTATCCCTAGGATCTGTGTGGCTTACTTTAGTTTCAGCGTTGTGTTCTTTGGCGAAAAGCCCTATTGTTAGGACAATTGACTCACGTTATGTTTATTGGTTATCGCTCTTCTACTATTTCAAGATTTGTATATACTGTGAACTAATACAACTCGTTCTACATTTCAGATGCCTCCCAGGAGAGATCGAGGGAGACCTAGGAGGGAAGTCGCCCAGGGAGGACAGGGTGAGGCTCCCCAGGGGCCAGATGTTCCATAGCCCCAGCCTCCACAGGGGTTTGTTTATACTGAGCAGGTAGCTGGCATCGTATCTCAGGAGGTTAATGCCGCCATAACCTCTATGGTAGCCCATTTTCCCTAGCAGCAGTCATCGCAGCTCGTGGCTCCAGCAGGTCAGGTCCATCATGTGTCGACAGAGTGGCAGAGGATTAGGGAGGCCTTCCAGAAAGGTCATCCCTCAGAGTTTCAGGAGACTGCGGACCTGATGGCAACCTATTAGTGGAGACATGATATGAAGAGGCACTTGTGGATGGTTGACTGTAGTCAGATTCAGTGATAGATGCTCGCAACATTTAGACTGACGGGTTCCACCTTGTAGTGGTGGGATTCCACTACTACCATTACAGAGAGAGATACTATGACCGTGGATGTTTTTTTTGGTGTCGTTTGATCGCAAATACTTCCCTCTAGCCGTCGAGACTGAGATGAGGAGACTAAGAGAGGTAACTTAAGGGAATATATCGATTGCTGAGTATGAGGTGGAGTTCAATCGTCTGGCCTCGCTTGTGCCAGATGAGGTGAGCAATGAGGAAAGGAAGAAGACCATGTTTGTTGATGGGTTAGCCTGGAGGATCAAGCAACATTTGATAGGGAATCCATATCTTGTAACTTATACAGACGTGGTTAATGAGGCCCTTCTTCATTATCTGGATCATCGCTTCTAGCTAAAGGGAAGTAAGAGGGGTGGGGAGCCAAGCCAATAGGGCAAAGCCAGTGGAGGTTCTTCGAGTGGTGCACAACAGGGGAACGATAAGAGATTCTGATTTGGAGGTTAGGGGTTTAGGCAGGGCTAGTAGAGCCCAAATCAGTAGCAGGTTCCTCTGGGATGCCAGGGCACGGGAATAATGGGGGTGTCCATCAGGGACAACATTCGGGGCAGCCTCGCCAGGACCATCAGGGCCAAGCTCAAGGATTGCAGCATCAGGGATAGCAGGGAGAATACCAGGGGAGCGGTCAAAGATGCTATTACATTTGTGGTCATGCAGACCACCTAGGGAGAGATTGCTCGCGGAGAGATAGGGGCCAGTAGCAGGGTGCCCCGCAGGGATATCAGGCACAGGGACCTCAGGCAGCACCTGAACCCTTGATTCAGCAGCAGTTGGGACAATTGTAGTACGGACGTGTGTACAACATCCAAGATGTTCTTATGCCTCTCACACCGACAGAACGTGAGTGTACGTTCCCAACCCATGGTCATTTTGGTAGAATCCTTTTTGATACTGGTGCATCGCATTCATTTATTAGGACCCATTTTGCTAGATTGGTTAGGTTACTAGACACAGTCGATAGTTTACTCATGTGTGTGGAGTCACCGATAGGGGGTTGGATCGCTTCTTCACTCTATTTGTAGGGGGTAGACGTTGTGATTGGGGGTTTAAGTCTTGCGGCGGTTCTTTTGGTTTTGGATTTGGAGGGCTATGATGTGATCTTGGATAGATATTAGTTAGCCGATTATAGATCGATGGTTGATTAATATGAGAGAACCATACTGTTCGGTGTCTCGGGGCAGGAAATAGTTGTAATGACGATGCCCCTTCCTGAAGGAGGATCGCGTATTCATTCATATTACCTTGAGAGTGAGACCTCACAAGTAATACTCATACACTCGATTTCAGTCGTGATGGACTTTGAGGATGTTTTTTAAGACATACCGGGGTTGCCACCCGGTCGGGAGATTGAGTTCATCATTGACCTAGCGCTAGGTACTAGGTCAATAACCCGAGCGCCTTACCGCATGGACCCTTTGAAGATGCATGAATTGAGGGAACAGATTCAGCAATTCTTGGATCAGGGATTTATTCGACAGATCACATCTTCATGGGGTACGCCCATGTTATTTGTGAAGAAGAGAGATGGCTCACTCTGCTTATGTGTTGATTATCGGGAGTTAAATAAGGTCACGATCCAAAAAAAGTATCCACTGCCTAGGATTGATGATCTGTTTGACCAGTCGCGAGGGTCAGTATTCTTCTCCAAAATTAATCAACGATCGGGATACCATCAGTTGAGGATTAGAGAGGAAGACGTACTAAAAACCGCTTTTCTATCGTGGTAGGGTTCTTATGAGTTTCGGGTGATGCCATTCGGGCTCACCAATGTACCGGCGGTATTCATGGACCTTTTGAATCAAGTTTTTAGAGATTTTCTCGATCAGTTTGTCATAGTGTTCAGAGACAACATTTTAGTCTATTCACACAAGGAGGAGCACGTCGAACATCTTGGTATTCTCTTACAGACATTGCAGGATCACAAGCTTTACGCCAAGTATGAGAAATGTGGATTTTGGCTTCGAGAAGTGCAGTTCTTGGTCCATATTGTGTCAAATCAGGTGATTTATATAGACCCAAGCAAGGTGTCAGCGGTGAGGGAGTGGGGTCAGCCCACGACACCGACTGAGATCAGGAGTTTTTAGGGTTACCTGGGTATTATCACCGTTTCATCAGAGGGTTCTTCAAGATAGCAGGGCCATTGACCAATATGACTCGTAAGGGTATACCATTCGTATGGAATGATCAATGTCAGTTGGCATTCGACGAGTTGAAGGACAACCTAACATCAGGTCCTGTTTTGGCGTTACTGAAAGGAGGAATGGATTGTCGGGTGTATACTGATGTGTCCTTACAGGGGCTAGGAGGTGTGTTACAATAAAAAGAGCGGGCTATAACTTATGCGTCTTGAAAGCTAAAGCCCCATCCGAGGAATTTCCCCACCCATGATTTAGAGTTGGTCGCGGTCATCTTTACCTTGCGGATCTGGAGGCATTACCTTTTAGGGGAGAGGTTCACCTTATTCACAGACCATAAATCACTCAAATATTTGTTTACTCAAAAGGACTTGAATATGAGGCAAAGGAGGTGGTTGGAGTTCACGAAGGATTATTAGTTTGACATCTAATATCATCCTGGTAAGGACAATGTAGTTGCGGATGCGTTGAGCCAACGGCCTAAGGAAGATTTGACGGCAACTTAGAAGGCGAAATGGACCGAACTTTGGCACGCCGATGAGATCTCCAAGGCATGTATGGAGGTTTTAGCAGTCACACCTGATATTGTTATGCGGTAACTATGGTCTCCTCCTAGGCGTAGGTAATAGCATCTATATCCGACATGTGTGTGAATGTTGAGATATGATACGTATATATAGTGCAGAATTATATACTGGAATTTATATATATATATATATATATATATATATAATAAAGGAGGAGGGATCTTTTGTCTAGCCCAACTAACGGCTGAGATTAAAAGTTGGTGAATTTGGTGTTTATCAACTGACGACTCTGATTGAATGATGAGAGTTTGATGAGCTTAATCTAATGGCTCTACATGCAAGTTGAGGAACACCTTTGAAATACAATAACTATTCGTGAAAATCAGCACAAGGCTCGAGATGACATATCTCTATCACTTTGATAACATATCTCACCCACTCCCATCTTACACAACCACTACCTTCGTCTCTATCTAAAACCATGTGCACAACCTCTCTCAAAATATCTTTCTTTCTCACCCACCACATTGATTTTCAGTATGTTATTTATGGAGAGAGAGTGCGCACATTTTTTAGAGAGAGTTTTCTTACACATGTTCGCACTCTTTTTGTTTCCTTTCAAGTTTCATTTATGGAGAGAGTTTTCTTACATTAAGTTTCAAGTTTCAATAAATCACATCAAGTGGAAACCAAACACAATATAAATGGACTGTGTTTTTTCATACCTGTTCGCACCAAACATTCCTCTCCTCAAACCAGTTCGCTATTTGTTTTTACATCTGACCAAGTTTGTCTTGCAGATCGACATCAGATATAGTATTTAAAGCAAGCCTTTTTTTTATTTGCAATTTTTGGTTTTTGGAGCTCCTTCTTGGAATTACGAATTTGAGTTATGTTGGATTGTTACGAATTTCATTTATGGTTGATTTTTCTTCTAGAGGTATGTTCAAATTATGTTTTTGGTTTTGATTGTTAACACGTGTTTGTAGAGGTTTTCTTCTACTTTCACTGATAGTACTCTCACTGTTTACTTCTCAACCTCTCTCACCCACGAAGGTTACCATTCTTTCTCACCACTCCTTTCTTCATCGTCCTTTTTTTTACTCTTTTTTTATTGTATTGGTATTTTCAGGACTAATGTTGAAGAAACCCAAACCCAGTTTTGGGTTTGATATTATTGTCTTTCATCATTTTTTCAGGTACAAAACTCGTTTTTTCCACACTCACCAAAACCTCACCTCCATCTCTCTCCAAGCACCACCAGTTCAATATTCACCGAGAACCACCATTTAAATATATCAACTCAAGGATATCACGGGCCGAAGATCCCTATTAGTTGACATGCATTCTTATGATACAGGTATGATGCACAAATTAAAGAGAGGGATGGGTTTTAATAACTATGAAATAGGTATGATGCACAAGATTCTGACGAACTCTCACCTGCACCATTTATTAAACAAACATTAATGGATCTGACTTGCTGTGAAAGATCACTTGGTTTGGATTTTTGTTGGAGTTGACTTAACGAGATTTGATGATGATTTTTTCGTAAGGTATATGTCTGTTTCAGATCTGATGTTAATTTTATTTTTCTTATCATTTCTTTTATTGTGCGAGTAAAGGAATTTGAATGTATGATGTTAATTTTATTTTTCTTATAATTTCTTTTGGGTTTGATTCTGCCTCCCCGTTGATGTGTTGAAGACCGAGCAAACCCATGACCGAGCCTTTTTATATCTCTCAACTTGGGTTTCACTCTTGGAGTTACCAACCATGATAGAAATCGGACATAATTTTTGCATCTCCATATATACAGTTAACATGCGCTTTGGTTGGAGATAGAAAAAGGCTGGGTGATGGGTTTGTGTGTTTGGATAGAAAAAGGTGGGAGATAGAAAAAGGTTGGGTGATATGGGTTTGCTCTGTTTTTTATTTTTTTTGTCAAGTTCTTTATTCTATAGGTTCTCTTTTTAGATATATTTTTTTCCAATTCAATTTTTTTCCACATTTCTCCACTCTTACTTCATATTGGCAAATGGGTTGTTATTTGGTTCTGCTTGATTTCCAGAACGTAAAATGGTGTTCATATTTTGATTAAGTCTTTTGCAAATATAATATTGTTTCAAGTCGAATCTTTTTATATAAACAAACTCTTTTTTACCCAAATAAGAAAATGAGCCAATAAAAATGTGAAACATTATGAAATATTTTTTACTTTACACGGACACGATCAAAGTAAAAGGGACACGATACAATTTTTTTTATCAACTCAAACACGGCCCAATTAAATGTGACACTACACCACAAAATTTTCTTATTAACAGTTTTGGTTGGATACATGATTAACGTTTTTTTATTATACTTGAGAATGTACAGGGTCCAAGATGAAAATCTAAATCTGTTTTTTTTTTTTTGTCATTTTGATTATCATTTTTTTTGTTGATTTCATCATTAACGGGTTTTGGCCAATCAAAATGTGAAATAATACGAAATATATTTTACTTGACACGGACACGATCAAAGTAAAAGTGACATGATACAATTTTTTTTATTAAACACGACCCAATTAAAAGTGACTATACGTCACAATTTTTTTATAAACGTTTTTTGTTGGATTCATCATTAGCTTTTATTTTTCAATTTTTTCATTAGTTTTTTGTTGAAATCTGGTTTTGACATGAAGGGGGTAGGTCGTATTTTCTTGGCCGTCGCTGGCTCCGGTGGATTCAATTTTTATTTTTGCTTTCTAAAATCTGTTGCTCTTAGTTTAGTTTAGATTTTAACAGGTTGTCCAGTTTTGAAGAAGGAAAAAATATATTTGAACTTATTAAAGAACTAATTGTGCTTGAAAATTGGGTTCTACGCTCCGTTTACATCTCACGGATACAATTAGATTTTGTTAATTTACATCAATTTGCATTTGGAAAATGGAAGCAACATGTACTATAAAAAAATAAAGATAGATGTAAAAGAGGAATGACTCTTCTAAAGTTCATTGATCTGTATAACATGGAGGTGTGAAACTCAGATGCAAGATTCATTCAATTTGATATCATTATTTTACTTGAGTTTTAGAAAATATCTCCAAATCCTCTGCATAATTTAATTGGGACACGAATATGTGTAAAATGAGACACAAATATGTGTAAAATGAACATTGTTTCAATAATATTTTTCATAAAATGTGGCATTTGGATATGTGTAAGAAAATGAGTTGTAAAAGATGTAAATGTATCAAAAACTAAGTTGTGAAATGGAAGTTATTATAAGTTAAATTTGAGAAAGAGCAAGTGCAGGATAATTGTTAATTCACAGTTAAATTAAGCTAAGAACAATAACAAATGGTAAAAGGATATAGGCACAAACCTATAACTAATATCCTAACCAAAACCTATTTAACCAATAGTTAATGTCAACCCAGATAGGTAGAATAGATTCTAAAACTAAAGGTGGGGATGACATCTATTAGGGGTAAAAGGACGAAATAAGATGGCAAATAACTCTTTTAAGGTCCTAATAAGTAAAAGCCTGTATATACTCTGGCAGCTAAGGTTGGCATCCAATTAATGCAGATGCAATACCTGTCCTCAACACGCATTTAAGGGGATTTGAACAGGTCTGCGGATTCAGCTGCTGGTCTGCATTGAAATGACGCTTCTTTAGTTCGGTCTGTGGAGAAATCTTTTGTTGATATGGTATCACGTGATAGCCTTGAAATAAAGCTTCATGTACCATACCGTTCATATGTAAAGATTTTTATTTTTAAATGGTTGCCAAATATTTTAAAGTTGCTTACAAAAATATTAAGAGTTAATATTTTTTATATCAATAAAAGTATCACAAAAAATATTATCCATTTATTACCAAATTTTCGATTTTAATCCACTAAAAATTTCGAGATGATCTTTTTTGTTTTTTTCCCGATAAAAGTACATGTTTTAATTTTATTTATGTGCACATAGCTCTAGGACATATCACAAAAAAATTAATTTGATAAGGTACTATGACTTTAACAATACTCCACATGGGACTATCGATCACATCAATATTTGATATCTTACCTATTCATTGCATCTTCCAAAATAGTTATCTACTTTGATGTAATCAATATTTGATATGTGTAGTTTACTGTGATAAGAAAAAGGGATGTGCAACTATTCTTTTTTCCTTTAAAATTTGGAATGATTGAAATCTATTATTAAAAAAAGGGATGACTATTATATTTTTTAATTACTAAATCTTTTTATTTGGTATGTAACGAGACAAATACTAAAAAGATTATTACGACACTACCATTGACATAGGTATTATGTCCCTAGCCAAAGCTGTAATACGAACTATTTGATTATATTATTAGTAAAAAAAATTATTGTATATTCTAATACGTTAATATTAATTATGAGGATAAAAAATATAGTTAAGAATGTGAGTGATCAATGTTGTTACCCATTGTATTCAATTGCTATAATTTAGACTTTTTTTTTGTTATACGTTGTGATTAATTGTTTAAAACTTTAATTCAACAATCTCCCTTGGACTCATGTGTATTTCAAATATCATATTCTCACCCCTTCAATTTTAATGACCGTAAAATTATATGGTTGTGATGTGTGTTGAACTTTGGATGAAATTAAGATAGTGCCATCGATGCGGAAAATGAATTGCTGGCGACACGAGAATAAATTTATCACGGGAACAGATTTATCGTCAAGCCATCGCTACGAGTACAAAATATCACGTGAACAAATTTATCGTCGTGCCATTGGCACGGGTACACCCTAGTATATATATATATATGGTGTGAAATGTATAGATAATATAACTTGTGGGAATGTTATATGAATTCAAGCGATAACTGATTCTCTTTGAAAGTTAATGCGAATAATAACTCATCAAGAAATGTATGATACTCACTTGGGGTGTAATAGTGGGGTAATTAGTGTAATATTTGGTACAAGGCTAGTTACGAGGGAAATGGATAAGTGTATTATGTTTAATTTGTTAGGCATACACATTATTTGAGGGGTGAGGTAAACTTAAGGGAGTGTGCGACACTAATTTAAATATGGAGAGAATTTGCATATTTATTTCCTAAATTTAAATTCACTTGCTAAATATTTTTAAATGTTTTGGGTTCTAACCCTTGCGATAAAATATTTTCAAAAATCTTTTAGGTGTCCTCCCACGGGGGCGCCAAACTTGATTCCTTCCTACAGGGTAGGCAACTACACCTTATGTGAATTGATGTGGTTTCTTTGTGTAGACTCATGTTTTATTCTATCTCTAGATAGGGACTTGTTAAGTTGTACTTTTACATTCTGTCTTGGCATGTATCGATATACTTTTATACTTGCACTTTGTGGATGGCTTGTAGTCAACGTTGTTCAACAGACTCTTATACTTACTTTATGGCAGGCTTTAGTTTCGTTCAAGATGCAATTGCTCGCTCGTTCATGTCGGTAATGATGGTTACACGCGAGATAGTTATCAGGGTGATACAGGCTCATGCGACGGATTCCTTCTCTCAGGAATGGATTATCCAGCTCCTAGCTGAGGGAGAAGAGTCCTTCTCAGTAAGCTCAGATAGAGGTCTACGTTTTAACGGGAGCCTAGTAGTTCCATAGGGGGAAGATTTACGGCAGGCAATGATGGTAGAGTCGCACGGTTCATAATTTACGGTACATCCCGAAGGGGATAAGATGTACCAGGGTATGAGGCGATAGTATTAGTGGATCAGAATGAAGAAGGACATCACCGAGTTTGTTTTAAGGTGTGCCACTTGTCAGTTGGTGAAGACAGGCCATCAGATACCGGGAGGACTAATACAACCATTAGAGATCCCTATGTGGAAATGGGAGATAATGTCCATGGATTTCATCACAGGGCTACCTACATCGCAAAGAGGTCACGATAACATATGGGTGATTGTGGATTGATTGACTAAGGTATCTTATTTTCTTCCAGTTCGGACAGACTACACTACGGGGCAGTATGCTCAGAACTTCATTACCGAGATAGTGAGACTCCACGGGGGGCCCCTTGATGTTTTGTCTGACCGAGACAAGATTTTTGTGTGCATATTTTGGGATAGTTTCCAGCAGGCTATGGGCACGGGGTTATGGTTGAGTTCGGCCTATCACCCATAGACGGACGAGAAAATAGAGTGGAAAAACCAGGTGTTGAAGGATATGCTGCGGATGTGTGTCCTGGATTTTGGCGGGGGATAGGAGAAGTACCTTCCACTGGTGAAGTTTGCTTATAATAACTCCCACCAGTTTACTATTGGCATGTCTCCGTTTGAGGCGTTACATGGCAGACCTTGTCGTTCTACATCATGTTGGCTTGATGTGGGTGACAATAAGTTACTTGGGCCGGAGGTGATTTAGGACACCTCGGCTAAGATTGAGTTGATACGGAGTCGTATTCAGGTTGCTCAAGATAGGCAGAAGAGTTACACAGATGCCAAGAGGTTCTTTAAGGAATTCAGTGTGGGGGATCAGGTGTTGTTAAGAGTATATACTTTAAAGGGGTAATGTGGTTTTGGAAGAAAGGGAATTTGGCGCCGAGATATGTTGGGTCATTCCCTATTATTGAGCGAATTGGGCCAGTAGTTTATCGACTGGGGTTATCGGAACACTTGTATAGGATTCACGACGTGTTCCACATCTCTTCACTGAGGTGACACCTTTGGGATGATTTAGCACACACCCATGTTGCATTGAAGGAGATCATTTTAGCCTGATAGTTCCTACGAGGAGGGACCAGTGGCTATTCTAGACCGTAATGAGAGGAAACTGAGGTCAAAGGTAGTGTCATTAGTACGAGTGCAGTGGCGGCATCATAATGTAGAGGAGTCTACCTAGGAGCGTGAGTATGACATGCTGGACAATTATCCTGAGTTATTCCTACCAGTTATACCTTTATTTAGTTCTTTTCCAAATTTTGGGATGAAATTATGTTATTAGGGGGGAAGTATGTAATACCTCATAATTCTATGTGACTTTATTTTAATTATGGAATTTGGATTAATTGATTTAAATAGAGAAAATTTAATTTATAATTAATCCAAATTTAATTGTAATAATTACTAGCGTGACGAGAGTTAGTATTTATTGGAGATAATTATGTTGAATATTACTTAGAGAGTAAATTAATATATGAATACGAAAATATTATTATGGCCGGGAGTGGAAAATATGGTTGTTGCAATACACATAGTTGGGACACGCGTGTGAGTCGTGTTAGTATTACTTAATTGAGCTAAAAAGGATCATTTATTTTTAAGTAACTCGTATGGACATTTTGAATGCGCCAGTGTATCCAGAAGAGTCGAAATAGTGAGAAAACACTACTCGGATGCTTTATTTGGATTTTGGGGTATTTTAGCCCAAAACGACATCCCGGAAGGGTATTTTGGTCTTTTAGGAATTAAAATGGACGAAAATTAGGAATGTACGTGGGTTAGAGGAGAGTTTTCAGTTTCGAACTTATGTGAGAAAGAGGGAGAGAACCAAGAGGAAGAAGGATAACTCAACAGTGCTTTGGGCTAAGAAGTCAAGCCCTTCCACCGAAAATCACACCAATGCGTAGATTGCGAAGAGAGGATCATCCCCATTCCAATTTCATTCAATGACTCAGAGGTTCACAAAAAGGCAAGTGTGTATTTTTTTTAAATTCTGAGCATATATGATTCATGTTAACCCTAGTTGATAAGACAACCATGATACTATGAAATTGAGACTAAATGGTCAATTAATTTCGAAATTTGATAATAGGTTTGCATATAGATGAATAACCCTACTGTAGGAATGATAAATCTGGAAATTTTATGTTATAATCACAAAAATAATTGGGGGTTTTAAATGATTGTTTATGGTGGGTTTACTTTAAGGGACTTTTAGGAATTTGAGGTACTAGTTTAAATTCCCTAAGATTATGTGAAGATTTGTCATTTAAATTATGTTAGAAAGTACCCTATTATGATTAGAAATAGTTAAGAATCATTGATTGGGAGTTGGGATGAATTTTAAACGAATTTGGATGAGGAAATGATGGGGAAAATTGAAGTTTTGAAGAATAGGGGTAATCTCGGAATTCTCTTTCGAAGACATGCCCAAGTCGTTAGAACGATCTCGTTCGAACGAGAATTTCAACGATACTTCTAACGAGATTTTTGAGTTCATTTGAAGTGAAAAGATCGTTTGAACGAGAATCCTAGACTTCTAACGAGATTCCAGAATGCTTATTTTTTGCCTGGACAAGTTAGAACCCTTATAGGTTGGTCCAAGTAAGAGAAAGTAACATACGCTATCATCGAATGACTTAAACTCCTAGTTAGTAATGAGTTGAGAGCATGACTATTCAAGGGGATATAGCGGGATAATAGTGCCTTAAAGAGAATGTACTTGTTAGAGAGATAAGTTGTATGGTTGAAACATTGTGAGTAGTAAAGACGATACAGCTACATATAAACTCGGGGATTTGGGTTATGTGAATTCCTATTGTATATAATAAGTTATGTGTATACTTATTGATTGAATTATTGTGTGTATAACATACCTACGCTGCTTGATATTGAGCAGAGGTTGCGCGCTGTGGACAATCATTCCTTGAGGAGCCTTCGGGTGGGTATTGATTGGTACCACTAGAGCATAGAATCTAGGTATGGGATATTTATGAGAACGATAGTGATGACGGTTGTATGGGTGCATAGGTATGTGCATATCCCATCGTCTTGGGACTCTGTTCACCTCTAATATATGTGTTTTGTTTTGATGGTTCATGAGAGACTCAACCTTTAGTCTTTAATGCAATGAGCGATACAACAGGACATAATAGCAGAGTATAAAGGCATCGCAGCTGTGTCTCGGGGTGCAATATTGTATATATATAAGATAGAGTGTATATGTATATACTTGAAATGATGTCTACTGTGTGAATTAAGTAGGTGGGAATGTTAATGAAATTTGAAATGAATTAAGTAGCGAACACTTAATTATATTAAATTGGAAGTGCCTATTTATGCTAAAGAGGAATTGGTTATATGTATTATATTGCGAGGGAAAATCATGGGAACGATATCAGATTATGAGTAGTTATTAGACAGGAAGGACTAGTTAGTATGGGATTTGAACTAGTGGGATTTAAATATGCGTTAGGTGTGCACATTAGATGAGAGGTGAGCATCTCAAGTGAGTTCGATAACTTAACATGAAAAATATATGTGCTAATAAATCATTTTAATCACTTGTTGATTTATAAATTGTTTTGAACTCGGGCTCTGACCCGTTTTTCTGGAAATCTCTTTTCTTATCAAATTATTCTAGGTGCTCAGCCACAGGGACACCAAGATTAGGAGTTCCACTCATTCGACGAATTGTAGCTACTGTGGAAGCTATAGGACTTTGGTAATATATGCCTTTGAGCCTATCCTTCCTTACTTTTGAGTTATTTACATCAGTTGGACATGGCGTCCCTTCTTATTTATATATTCAGAGATTTGAGATTTAATTCCTCACTCCTCTCAGTTGTTGTATTTATTTAACTGGATTACTGTATTTAATTTTTGGCTGGATGTGTTTACTCCGGTCCTTTTTATTATGTCAGTTATTTAATTTCTTATGAGATTGGTTTGAATGGTAAATGTTCAACTATTTCCTTATATGGTATTATATTAATTGAAAAGATAAAAATTTTGACATCAACCTTTTTAAATATTAGGTGGTTAGTTTTAATTATACAGTTTTCAACAGTGATGCATAATCTGAACCAACTGGATATTCTGAATTAATTAACACAGGACTGATCACCCGGTATTTAATTAGGTGGGGTGTTACATGTGGTATCAGAGCATCAAGTTCTAGAGTCCTTAGGATCTGTACGGCTTACTATGTTTTCCTCGCCGCTTTCTTTGATGTAGAGCCCTATATTTAGGATTGTTGTATTCATTAATTGCGCATTTTACGTCTTCAGCTATTTGAGATATTTATTTTGGACTTATAAAGCTTCTATCTCATTTCAGATGCCTCCCAGATGTGCACAACGAGCTAATAGGGATGTCGGGAGGTGAAAAAGAAGATTTTGGCTACTTTTAAGTTGGTGGGGGCAGCCTTACGATGATGGGAATCCCTCACCACTGCAGAGGAGAGAAATAGCTTGACTATCCAAGAGTTATATGTGCGGTTTCATCGCAAGTACTTCCCTTCTGCAGTGTAGATCGAGATGAGAAGGAAGTTGTTGAACCTCAAGCAGGAATAGAAGACTGTTATGAGGAAGAGTTCACTGAACTTCTAAATTTAGTTCCTGACGAGATACCGTCATAGGAGAAGAAAATTCATAGATTCATGGACGGATTGACTTAGAAGATTAGCCAACACTTATTAGGGAATCTTTCATTGGCCACTTATTCTGATGTGGTTAATGCTGCCATACTACATTGTCAGGATGACCGCTTCCACCAACAGGGGAGCAAATGATTTGGGGAGTCCAGCCAGCAGGGTCGGACAGGAGGTAGTAGTGCCAGTGGGGCACCCTCTTCTTAGGGATAGGTCCGTCAGGGTGAGCATGGTTTCCATCAGGGGGATCCTACTAATCGATTATGTTCTAGAGATTTCAGGGCCATCAGGGTTAGCCTGGCTGACAGGGCCAATAGGGCGAGTAGCGTTTTCAACAGGGCCAGGGGAGGGGTGATAATGACCATCAGGGCCGAGGGCAGTAGGGAAAGAAGGGAGGACACTTTACAGGGAGGTTTTTAACTTATGGCAACACTATCCACAAACATCGGGACTATCCTCAGAGGGGTAGAGCCCTGCAGCAGTAGCAGGGCGCTCGTCAGGAGCCCCAATGACCGCTATTTCCAGTCGCCCTACCAGCACCGCCCCAGATTCCAGCCTTGCCAGCCATTCCAGTAGCTCTAGTACAACAGGGACAGTTACAGTACAAGCATGTCTACAACGTCCATCAAGCCCAGATAATCAGGCGCCACCTGCTGTTGAGGGTACGTTTCCTATCCATGGAACTATGGCGAGAATTTTATTTGACATGAGGGCATCACACTACTTTATAGCTACTAGTTTTGCACGAGCCACATGGTTATTAGACACAACAGAGAGTATAGTGACTTGTGTAGACTCATCACTAGGGAATGGGTCGTTGGTTTTCTTTATATGCCGGGGAGTAGGTATTGAGATTGGGAGTTTGATTTTGCCAGCAGATATGCTAATCTTAGATATGTACGAGCACGATGTCATTATCGATATGGATTGTCTTGCTTCTTATTAAGCCATGATAGATTTCTTTAATAGGAGTATTATTTTTTCTATACCGGGACAGGATATGTTCCTTGTGGTGATGTCTCATTCTGAGGGAGGATCGTCCACCTATTTATATTATATAGAGGAGGAGACCTCTAGGGAGATAGTGATCCCCATTGATCCGATTCCTGTAGTTCGCGAGTTTTTTTATGCATTCCAAGACATACCAGGACTACTGCCTAGTCGATAGATAGATTTTGTCATAGACTTGATGCCAGGCACCTGGTCGATAGCCTGTGCACCCTACCGCATGGCTCCAACTGAGATGGGAGAGTTACGAGGCCATATTGAGCAGTTGTGGGGACATGGCTTCATTCGTAGGAGTACCTCACCTTGGGGCGCTCCAGTGTTATTTGTAAACAATAGAGATGGGTTGTTGAGGTTGTGTGTGAATTACCGAGAGTTTAATAAAGTCACGATACAGAATAAGTATCCGTTACCCCAAATCGATGACTTGTACGACCAATTAAGAGGAGTTGCCTTCTTTTCAAAGATAGATTTGAGATCGGGATATCACCAGCAAATAATTCGGGAGTAGGATGTGTCGAAGACTGCTTTCTTGACGAGATATGGGTCCTAAAAGTTCTGGGTGATGACATTTTGACTGACAAATGCACCAGCCATTTTCATGGACTTAATGAACAGGGTGTTTAGAAAGTTCATGGATCAGTTCGTCATCATCTTCATTGATGACATCCTGATCTATTCACAAACTGTGGAGGATTATGCCGAGCATCTGACGATGGTTCTACAAACAATAGGTGAGCATGAGTTGTATGTAAAGTATGAGAAATATGGGTTATGGCTAAGAGAGGTTCAGTTCTTGGGTCACATAATCTCTGAGCATGGGATGTCAGTAGATCCGGGAAAGGTGTCAGTGGTGAGGGAGTGGGTACATCCCACTACACCGACTAAGGTTCATAATTTCTTGGCGCTAGCAGGATACGATGGGAGATTTATTTGAGGATTCTCAAAGATAGCGGGTCCATTGACAAATTTGACTCACAAAGGGGTGCCGTTTATATGGGATGATGTCTGCCAGTTAGCCTTGATGAGCTGAAGGTCAAGCTAACTTCATCACCCATTCTATCACTACCCAGACTGGGGTTGGAATACCTGGTTTACACTGATGCGTCCTTGTTAGGACTCGAGGCTGTACTTAAGCAGGAGGATAAGGCGATTTCTTATGCTTCCCGTAACCTTAAGACTCACGAGAGGAATTACCCCACCCACGAATAGGAGTTAGCGTCATTCGTGTTTGCATTGAGGATATGGAGGCATTATCTCTTAGTATATAGCTTTCTCATGTTCACGGATCACAAGTCACTGCAGTAGCTGTACACGCAGCGGGATATGAACATGCGTCAGCGGAGGTGGCTCGAATTTGTGAAAGACTACCAGTTCCACATTCATTACCACCCGGGGAAGGTTAATGTGGTAGCAGATGCATTGAGTCATAGGCCAACAGGTGAGTTGGCCAAAGTGTGGAATGCAAAATGGAAAGAACTTGAGCATCAAGATGAATTTGCTCGCTCGTTTATGTAGGTAATGACGGTTACACTCGAGATAGTTACCAGGGTAATACAGGCTCAGGTGGCAGATTCCTTCTGTCAGGAACGGATTATCCAGCTCCTAGCCGAGACGACATAGTCCTTCTCAATAAGCTTAGATGGAGGCCTACGTTTTAACGAAATGTTAGTAGTTCCAGAGGGGGAAGACTTACGACATGCGGTGATGGCAGAGTCGCACGATTCACGATTTGTAATACATCTTGAAGAGGATAAGATGTACCAGGATATGAGGCGATAGTATTTGTGGATCATAATGAAGAAGGACGTGGCCGGGTTTGTTTCAAGGTGTGCCCCTTGTCATTTGGTGAAGACGGACCATCAGAGACCAAGAGGACTATTACAACCATTAGAGATCCCTATATGGAAATGGGAGAGCATTTCCATGGATTTCATCATAGGGATACCCACATTGCATGGAGGTCATGATTCCATATGGGTGATTATGGATCAATTGACTAAAGTAGCTAATTTTTGCCAGTTCGGATAGACTACACTATGGGGCAGTATGCTCAGATTTTCATTGTCGAGATAGTGAGACTCCACGGGGTGTCCCTTGATATTATGTCTAACCGGGATAGGATTTCTGTGTCCAGATTTTAGGAGAGTTTCCATAAGGCTATGGGCACGGAGTTACGATTGAGTTTGGACTACCACCCCCAGATGGATGCGTAAATAGAGTGGATGAACCAGATGTTGAAGGATATGTTGCGGATGTGTGTCCTGGATTTTGGCAGGGGATGGGAGCAGTACCTTCCACTGGTGGATTTTTCTTATAATAACTCCTACCAGTTTACTATTAGCATGTCTCTGTTTGAGGCATTATATGGCAGACCTTGTCATTCTCCATCAAGTTATCTTGGGATGGGGGACAACAAGTTACTTGGGTCGGAGGTGATTCTGGACACCTCGGCTAAGATTGAGCTGATATGGAGTCGCATTCGAGTTGCTCAGGATAGACAGAAGAGTTACGCCGATGCCAAGAGGTTCTTTAGGGAATTCAGTGTGGGGGATCAGGTGTTGTTAAGAGTATCTCTTATGAATGGGGTAATTCGGTTTGGGAAGAAAGGGAAGTTGGCTCCTAGATATGTTGGGCCATTACCAATTATTGAGCGGATTGTGCCAGTAGCTTATCGACTGGGATTACCGGAACACTTGCATAGGATTCACGACGTGTTCCACATCTCTTCACTGAGGAGATACCTTCGGGATAATTTAGCACACACCCATATTACATTGGAGGAGATTATTCTTCAGCCTGATAGTTCTTACGAGGAGGAACCAGTAGCTATTCTAGACCATAGTGAGAGAAAACTGAGGTCAAAGGTAGTACCATTAGTACGAGTGCAGTGGCGGCATCATAATGTAGAGCAGTCAACCTGGGAGCATGAGGATGACATGCGGGACAAATATCTAGAGTTATTTTTTCCAGGTATACCTTTATTTAGTTATTTTTCGAGTTTCGGGATGAAATTTTGTTATTAGGGGGGGAGTATGTAATACCCCGTAATTTTGTGTGACTTTCTTTTAATTATGGAATTTGAATTAATTGATGTAAATAGAGAAAATTTAATTTATAATTAATCCGAATTTAATTGTAATAATTTCTAGTGTGACGAGAGTTAGTATTTATTAGCGATAATTATGTTGAATATTACTTAGCGAGTAAAGTAATATATGAATACGAAAATATTATTATGGTCCGGTGAAAATACGACAGTTGCAATATACATAGTTGGAATGCGCGCGTGAGTCGTGTCAGTATTAATTTATTGAGTTACAAAGGATTATTTATTTTTAAGTAACTCGTGTGGCCGTTTTGAGTGTGCCAGTGTGTCCGAAAGGATCGAAATAGTCAGAAAATACGACTCAGGTGCTTTATTTGGATTCAAAGGCATTTTAGCACAAAACGACATCCCGGAGGGGTGTTTTGATCTTTTGGAAATTAAAAATGACAAAAATCGGGAATTAAATTAGGAATGTACGTGGGTTAGAGGAGAGTTGTCAGTTTCCAACTTATGTGAGAGAGAGGTAGAGAACCAAGAGGAAGAAGGAGAACTCAACAATGCTTTGGGCTAAGAAGTCAAGAACTTCCACCAGAAATCAAATTGACGTGTAGATCGCGAACAGAGGATCATACCCATACCAATTTCGTTCAATGATTCAGAGGTTCACAAAACATAAAGTGTTTATCTTGCTAAAATTCTGAGCATATATGATTCATGTTAACCCTAGTTGATGAGATAACCATGATACTATGAAATTGAGACTAAATGGTCAATTAATTAAACACCAAATCTGCACATTTGTCAAGGTCATTGACCTTGACAAATTCACCTTGTCAAGGTCAATGACCGTGACATTTCGAGGCGAGACAACTTTTTTTGTCACGGTCGTGTCAAGGTCAATGACCGTGACACGTTTGTCACGGTTTTAAACCGTGACAAAGCCGTGACCCTTTTTAAAATTTGACATCAGCTTAATATATATATACACACACACATACACACATATATATATACACATACACACATAAATATACACACAAATATATATATAAATGGAAGAGAGAGAGAGAGAGAGAGAAAATGGACCTGAAAGTAGAGAGAGAGAGAGAGAGAGAGCAGCGTCGAGAGAGAGAGAGAGATGGAGGGAACGGCCCGGGAGGGAAAAAAGAAGGGGTATAGGGTTTTTACTGCGAACATTGTCACGGTCATGTCAAGGTCTTTGACCGTGACACGAATTGTCACGGTCATTGACCGTGACAAGTCGTTGTCACGGTCGTGTCAAGGTCAATGACCGTGACATAAAACGCGTGTTTTTTTGTCACGGTCAATGACCTTGACAAGGCTGGCCGGCTGAAAGGTGACAATTTGTTCATTTTGGTAAATTATAATTTTGAAATTTGAAGATAGGTTTGCATGTGGATGAATAACCCTATTGTAGGAATAATATATCTGGAAATTTTATGTTATAATCACAATATATCCGGTCCCTTTTACTATGTTAGTTATTTTATTTCTTATGAGATTGGTTTGAATGGTAAATGTTTAACTATTTCCTTACATGGTATTATATTAATTGAAAAGATAAAAATTTTGACGTCTACCTTTTTAAATATTAGGTGGTTAGTTTTAATTATACAGTTTTCGACAGTGATGCATAATCTGAACCAACTGGATATTGTGAATTAATTAATAAAGGACTGATCATCCGATATTTAATTAGGCGGGGTGTCACAATGTTCTAGTATGTTGTTTGGGTTGGATTAATAAAGATAAAATTTGACATCAGCTTAATGAAATACTAGGTGGTTTGTAATTAATGAATTAACAACAGTGATGCTAAGAATGAACCAGATGAGATTGTTGTTTAATTCGATATAGGACTGAACACCTGGTATTTTGTTAGGGGGGTCACACGAAGGAGGTGATTTTTTAGGGTCAGGAGATTAATGGGGTTGAGGGATTCAATCGGCTCACCAAAGGCCTCAATTTCGTTGAGGAGTGTTGGATTCCTGCTGCTCCCGAGGGGTTCGACATTTTCAAATTTTTCGGTGAGATTTGGATTTTTAAGGGGGTAGATTGTCCGTCGGGTTCGGGGTACTCTAAATTTTTAAAGGTTTTGAGTAGATTAGGATTTTTAACGGGGCCAAGGGGCTCAAAATATTGGGCGGCATCAGAGTCGTGGTGATTGAAATTTCTTCTGGGTCCAGACGGTTTAGGAATGGTGGAGTTACCATGGGTTTCGATAGTTCATATTTTTCCAGTGATATCTGAATTGCCGATGGGTGTGGAATTTTGGTCGAGGGTCGAGCAGTTCTCACTGTCGAGGGGTTTTGGACTGTGACCAAGGCCAAGATGTTCAAGATGGTTCCTAAGGGTTTCTTTTTTGGGTCTTCGGGAGAATGGCTCTAGAGGTTCGAATGTGGAGAAAGGTGGTGGTGGGTTTTTGGGTTGTGATTGAGCCAAGAATTATTGGAATTGAATGGCTAATTGCTCCATTTGTTGTTTTAATTCTTGAATCTCATCATTTTGGTGGTTGAATTTTTGGGGGGCCATTTTTTGTTTTAGCGTATGATTTTTTTGATAATCTAGACACCGATACACCAATATTGGAGTGACACCCGCTCTGATACCAATTTGACGTAAACTACACGTAAAAGTCTCAAAACAAAGCAAAGAACAAATTTTAGAGAGGGAGAATCTAAAAATGTCTTGTTATAAAAAATGGTCATCCCCTCCAAATGAGACCTATATGGGTATTTAAAACAATAGGAGGGAGGTTCTAGAGTTGGGCTACAAGAAAGGTCCTAATTACTAATATTCCTTAACTAGCCCTAACTCCTTAGTCAAGTACAAAATACCTACTAAAAGAAAGGACATCAAAAATAGAGAAAAATAACAAAACTCGATAAAATCTACAAAATGTACTATAAATGGATCCAAATTACATTATTACACTTTTAAGAAGGATAAGCTTTGCTTCATCATTTAGACTTTTTGCTTTCCAACCTTCCATCCTTCCCCTTATTTTAAGAATCAAATATTCAAACAAAGCACTAGTTTTCCTTCCCACGTAGATGGGACATCCAAGGTAACTTTTAAAAGGACCCTTAATATGAAAACCAATGGCATTAATAATTCTTCTTCCAATAGCCTCATAAATCTTCTTTGATAAAATGAGAACACTTTTGTGTTTGTTAACTTTTTACCCTGAATTCTTCTCATCTCTGTCTATGACTTGTAAAATCATGTCCAAAGATTTTTTAGCACATGAGGAGAATATTATGACATCATATGCAAAAGCTAAGTGATTTATCACTTGGCATCCAATGGGGGTCTTAAAACTTTTAAAATTCTTAGATTTAATATACTCATTCAAGTTTCTAGATAAAGCTTCTGCCATGATAATAAAAAGGCCTGTTATGGAGGGTGCTCTTACCTTAAACCTCTAGAGGATTTAAAAAATCCCATTTTTAAACCCTACACTAACTTTGAAAACAAACAATTCAATATCACTCTCCAAACTCAATCCATCATTTACAATTACAAAATTTCCTCTTAACTTTAATTAAGCAATTCCAAGAAACTTTGTCATAAGCTTCATCCATATCAAGTATGGTAGCATCATTTCCCCCAAAGTTTTTATAGTTAAGCATAATAACATCTCTTGAACAACCAAAATATTGTCAAAAATATATCTCCCTTTACAAAACCACTTTGATTCTGAGAAATAAAAAGAGGAAGAATTTAGTGAATTTGGAAGCCATAATTTTTGTGAAAATATTTTTTTAAAAATTACAAAAACTTATGGTGTTCATATCAGAAAAACTTCGAGGACCATTATTTTATGTAATAGGAGCCATAATATAGGGGGGACTATTTTAGGAATATCTAATACAATAAAAACACCTGATACTGCCTTAAAAATATTATGTGTTATAAATGTCGTAACAATAATTGAAAAACTTCCCATTAAATCCATCCATACCAATTATGCTCTCCCCACTCAAATTAAAAACTACATGTTTAACCTCCTGTATATCTAGGAATCTGATCAAGTCATTATTAATAAAAAATTTAATGACGTGAGGAACGTTCAGTAATAATTCTCCATCCCTTCTATCAATAGATAATGAATTGGGCTTTGAAAAATTCTATAGTTGCTTCTTCAATATCCTTCTCATTATTAATCCAAATTCCTCTTCAATATCTTATGTATACACAATTTAATCCTTTTAGCCTTTACACAATGATGAAAGAATTTATATTTCTATCTCCATATTTAGCCCACTTTTCTTGAGATTTCTGTCTCCAGAAGTTACCCTCCATAACAGCCTTTTTGTTATATTGAGTAGCAGCACGAAATAAAACCTCTGTATTATGTTTAGAAGGATCAATCTCATATTCCATTTCTTTGGCAAGCGGCATTTCCTCTGCTTTTGTAACTGATTGAAAAATATCACCAAAAGTACATATACTCCATATAGAAAGGAATCTCCTAAGAGATTTCAAATTATTAGACACTAGGTATATTGGGTTATCATCACCAAAACTTTTGCATGAGTTTCGTACCACCTCTAATAAGGAAAATTGGATAGTCTAAAAGTTAAGAAATCTGAATGTCTTCTTGATCAAGTCTGAAAAAGATTCGAGTTGCATTAGAAGAGGAGAATGTGTTGATTTAATTTCTATTTTGTGAAAACCATCACACAAATAGGAACATTCATATTGAATTATCAAGAAATATAAATATTGATTTTGCAAAAGCGTACCTGAATCCATAACGACAAAACTAAAATATTTGAGCCTGAGGTCTTATGCTCTTCCAGAACAACACTTTTATTTACTCTCTAAATTTCTCTTTGACAACGGGAATCAGAAGAATGGTGTAGTGTGATCTGGGGACCATGACCCCTATTTATAAGACAATCGTGTCTTTTCATATTTTGTATACTTCCATTTTAACCCATCATAAAAATAAAAATTACGCTTGTCTCTACACATTAAAGCCCACACTTTAATAATACATTATTAAGGCCCCAAAACTTAAATTAATAACTTTAATTGGCCTAATTTTATTTGATAGCATATAATTCATATTTATTTTATATATAAGCCTATATATTAAATTTTACTCTAACAATCTCCCACAATCTCCCACTTGGGCTCTATATATATCTAACTTTATAAATTTGAATTATACTTTATGAGCTCATGAGTTTTTGCTAACAAAACTTTATGCATATTAACAATCTTGTTCATTAATTGCACCAATATAGAATCAAAGAAATCGTCATTACATATTTCGTAAGTAGACCCATCAATGATCACATATATCAATGAAATTAATGACAAAGATCAAGTGTGAATCTATAGCATGGAAATTTCATGCAATGTGATCTTAACATGCCTATTTCCATCTGGTCTTCCTAAAACCTTAGAGAGGTCAAACCATATAAAGTCAGAATGAATATAAACTGAATACTTTACTGTAGTAAATAACCATACAATAACCATAAATCAAATATGTCTATGAAAGCATATATAATACAAACTCCCACTGAATCGACATATCCTGAAAGATAATTACACCCATATGAGCAGTGTGCTCATGAAAGACCTTAGGTGGTAATCCCTTAGTCAGCGGATCCGCAATCATGGAGTTTGTCCCAATGTGATCTATAGATATAAGTCCACTCTGAACTCTTTCTTTTACAACTAGGAACTTAATGTCAATAAACTTTGACTTCGTAGAACTCCTATTGTTGTTGGAATACAGTACTGTTGATTTATTATCACAAAATAACTTAAGAAGTCTTTCAATGCCATCCACAATACGCATCCCCGTGACAAAACTTTACCACCATATTCCATGATTGGACGCCTCATAACAAGTTAAAAACTCAGCTTCCATGGTGGAAGAATCTGTAATAGACTTCTTAACACTCTTACAAGATATAGCACCTTCAGCAAGTATGTAGATATAACCTAAAGGAGATTTCATGCTATCTTGGCATCCAGAAAAATCGGAGTCAGAATATCCGATGATCTCTAACTGATCTGACTTTCAATACGTGATCATGTAGTCTTTTGTTCTCTGAAAGTATCTCATGACTCGCTTGGCTGCTATCCAATGATCCTTTTCTAGGATTACTTAAGTATCTGCCCAATATGCCAATAATGTACGCAATATCAGTATGCGTACATACTTGAGCATATATAAGACTTCCTACTGCTGACGCATAAGTAATCTTTTACATCTTCCGAATATGAAAATCATTCTTGAGACATTGACTGCGACTAAATTTATCTCCTTTAGCTATAGGGATGTCACCTGGTTTACAATCAAGCAAGATAAATCTCTTAAGAACTTTCTTAATATAGCTCTTTTGTGATAAACCATGTGTACTCCGAGAGCGTCTCGGTGTATCTATATACCCAACACAAAAGAAGCTACCAAGATCTTTTATCTCAAATTTCTTTGAAAGAAATATCTTGGTTTCGTGAAACATACCTATATCGTTAGTGCCATGCAAGATGTCATCAACATATAAAACTAGGTAAATATGCTTACTCTCGCTGAACTTGTGGTATATAAAATCATCATCCAAATTCATCTCAAAACCAAACGAGATGACAACTTGATAAAACTTATAATACCATTTATGAGAAGCTTGCTTAAGCCCATACATGGATTTCTTTAACTTACAAACCGTTTTCTTTGCATCTCCCGACACAAAGTTTTCTGGTTGCACTATATATATTGTTTCATCAATGTCACCATTGAGAAACGCAGTCTTAACATCCATCTGATGAATCTCAAGGTCAAAGTGTGCCACAAGTGCCATTATTATCCTAAAAGAGCCTTTCGATGAAACCGAAGAGAAAGTCTCTTTATAATCAATGCATTTTTTCTATGTAAAGCCTTTAGCGATAAGACGGGCTTTGTATTTTTCCACGTCACCTTTTGAATCCCTCGTGGTTTTAAATATCCATTTGCAACCAATGGGTTTTGCACCTTCAGGTAATGGGACAAGATCCCATACGTCATTGTCCTTCATGGACTTTACCTCCTCATTCATGGCATCAATCCACTCTTGAGATTTAGAACTTTCCATGTCTTGACGGAAGGTTATCGGATCATCTTCCATCGCACCAATGTCAAACTCATGTTCTTGGAGAAATACAATGGAATCATCTGGCACAGCACTTCTTATTTCTCTAATGGATCCCCTTAATGGCATAGGTTCTGGAGGTGGTAAAGTGTGTTCTTATAGATAGGGAAGTTCTTGGATATTTTTTTGATTAGGATCTTCTTCTTGAACAATGTCAGGAATAGGAGCCTGATCAATGTTAATAACATCTGTGGGAATATCAACATATTCCTCATCAAAACCAAAATCCCTAACCATATCCTCCCCGACAAACTCGACATCCTCAAAGAACCGGGAGTTTCCCATCTCAAAAATTATTTTAGTGGTAGGATCATAGAATTTGTAAAGTATCCAATAAAATAACAACTAACCATTCTGGAATCCAGTTTATTTTCATGTGGCCTATAAGGCCTCGCTTCAGCTGGACATCCCTAAATATGAAGGTTCTTTAGACTAGGTTTCTTGCCTGTCCAAAGTTTAAAGGGGGTTTTAGTAGTTGCTTTACTTGGTACACTGTGAAGGAAGTACACTGCAGTCTTTAATGCTTCACCCCAGAGTAAATCTGGTAAGTTAAAGTAACTGATCATACTCCTTATCATGTCTTTAAGCACTCTGTTTCAACTTTCAGTAACACCATTCATGCTTGGAGAACCTAGAATGGTGTACTATGGGATGATACCGCGCTCCTCTAGGAATTTAGCAAATGGTCTTGGGCATTTTCACCTTAAATGTCATACTTATCGTAGTATTCACCACCACGATCAGATCTGACGCTTTTAATCCTTTTGCTGAGTTAATTTTCAACTTCAGCCTTGAATGATTTGAACACGTCAAGAGATTTAATCGTCTATGAATGTGATAAATATTGTTCACCGTTCCATGAAACCATAGGGAATGGCCCACAAATATTTGTATGTATTAGTTCTAAGACGTATGTAGCCTTATTAGCACCAAATCTCCATATGTTTATCTGTTTTCCCTTTATGTAATTTGTGCAAATTTTAAAATCTGAAAAATCAAAGGAATCTAGAATTCCATGTGACACAAGTCTTTCAATTCTCCTTTAGGATATGTGACCTAATCTCTTATGCCATAATGATGCGTCATTCTCATTGGTTAATTTCCTTTTAATACCTCGAGTTCTTAATTTCAAGGCTTCGTGATATGAAGCAACAGTATCAAGCATATAAAGGTTATCTACATAAGATAAAGAACCAGTACCAACCAAAATTGAATTATGAAGAAGACAAAATTTATTATTTCCAAATGAACAAATATAACCAAATTTGTCCAATACAGAAATAGAAATCAAATTTCGTCGAAATGATGGTACGATAAATGTCTCATTCAAATCCAAATAAGTACCAGGCATCAATAATAACCTAAATATCCCAATTTCTTAACTTCAACCTTTTTGCCATCGCCTATAAAAATGTATCTTTCACCATTATTTAGCTTTCGACAACTCAAGCAACCCTGCATAGACACACTAATGTGAGTGGTTGCACCAGAATCTATCCACCAAGTGTGTTTAGGTACCGAAGTCAAATTAACCTTAGAATAAACTAGATTAAGAAGTGTACCTTTCTTTACATGCCAAGCATGATAGTTGGCAAATTGCTTCTTCCTATGTCCCGCAGCTCCACAGAAGAAACATCAATCAACAGTTTTTTCTTTATGTTGATTCTTTGGATATGGAACCACTGCAGCTTCTTTATCCTTCTTTTTTTTCTTTCCCTTGTGCTTGGAAGTACTAGCCAAATGAGCACTTTTTGTCTTATCTTGCTTCGATCTTTCCTCTTCTTGCACAAATGTGAGATGAGCTCATTAAGAGACCAAATCTCATTTTGGTAGTTGTAGCTCACTTTAAATTGACTGAATTATGTGGAAAGAGATATCAGAACCAAATGCACAAGCAGATCCTCAGAGAGATCAAGCTTAAGTGCTCTTAACTTTGAAGCGAGATGAGACATTTCCATAATGTACTCCCTAATGTTCCCATTACCTTTATATTTCATTGAGATGAGACTTTTCAAAAGTGTACTTGTTTCAGTCTTTTCATTCTTGGTAAATCTATTCTTAATTTATTCTAGGAACTCTTTGGTTGCCTTTATCGTTTCCGATATTGTGCCCTTGAATGCTTCTGGAATGGCCTTCTTTATGATCATCAAACATATGCGATTTGACTTCTCCCACCTTTCAAAGTTCTTTTTGTCATCAGAGGAACTTTTATCCGTAAGAGGTGCAGGAGAAGGTAACGCAAGGTCCAGATCCATGACACCGAGAACTATATGAAGGTTCTCTTACCATAACTGAAAGTTTGTGTCATTAATCACGGGAATAGAATTAATACTGGCAGTAATGTTGGAAGCAGAACTGATAGCTAAATCAGAGAATAACAAACAAATAAAACTAACTCATATAATTTTTATATCAAAACTAAATTCAAATAAAGGGCAAACCCCATTTTAAGATATCAGACACTCTATTAATATTTATCTTTGGAAAAAATATTAACTTGTAAGTGATATCTTGTTGTAATAATCAAACACTGATAATAAGAACATATCGAATAATAATTCTTACTTTGGGCTGGTTTATTATTCATATGTAATACTAAATAATTATCACCCGCTTATTAGTGAAGTGTCACATGCAATTTTGTTAAAAATTAATCTTCCTTTGGGCTGATTAATATTCACATAAATTACAAGCACATAATCCTTTTATATTTCGAAATAAAATTAATTAATTTTTTTTTGAATAAAAGAGGGCACTTTGGTGACATATTGTTTGAGTTAATTTATCTCGAAATATATATAAACACACCAATATTTGAATTTAAATTTGTAAACATGGATGTAATATTCTGCAACTATAAGTATTATATATTTGCAAACAATGATATAACTAAAGAGTTGCTTAGCCCAAGTGGCTCATGGATTTAAATGCACTTCTTAGTAATGGAAGGTCAAGAGTTCAAGCCCCCTTAGGCTCTATCTAGCATCCATAATTTTTGGGTTTTTACTTAATTAAAAAAGGGTATGGCAAGAGTTGAACTCTTGACCTTTTAACTACTCTAAGTGACCCTTTGCCAATGAACGTTACATTAATATAACGTGATTAAATAATTAAAAAAAAAAGTCATTTTTTTACCCAAAACTACGTCGTTTTGTGTCATCTTCTTTGCTATTCCAAAACCATCATTAACAACAAATCCAAGGTTTTTCTTAATCTTCAAAAATTCATATAAAATCAACCCCATGTTCAAATTTCATGAATTTTACATCGTTGGAATCATAATGAAACAAGGAATATTTTTGTACCAAATTTTTTCAAAAAAATTGATCTTTTCGAAAATTTATTTTCTGCCCAAAATTAATATCAATACCTTCCTAATATATTCTCAACAATTCAACATGAAATAGCTCTGATACCACATGTTGGATTAATTTCTATTTTGTGAAAACCATCACACAAACAGGAAGATTCATATTGAATTATCAAGAAATATAAATATTGATTTTGCGAAAGCGTACCTGAATCCATAATGAGAAAATTAAAATATTTGAGTCTGAGGTCTTATGCTCTTTCATATCAGCACTTTTATTTCCTCTCTAAATTTCTCTCTGACAATGGGAATCAAAAGAATGGTGTAGTGTGATCTGGGGACCATGATCCCAATTTATAAGACAATCGTGTCTTTTCATATTTCATATATATCTATTTTAACTCATCATAAAAATAGAAATTACGCTTGTTTCTACACATTAAAACCCACACTTTAATAATACATTATTAAGGCCCCAAAACATAAATTAATCACTTCAATTGGCCTAATTTTATTTGATAGCCTATAATTCATATCTATTTTATATATAAGACCATATATTAAATTTTACTCTAATAATATCCCACATAATGATCTAAAGTTGCTTTATTCAGGTGATCAATTTGAATAGAATGATAAATATTTAACACTCCTTCATTAGCTAACAACCTTTCGAGTATACTCAAAATCCTAGCATTTCCTTCTCTCGAATTGAACCAAGTATATTTTGTGCGAGAAAATCCTATTTTTGTAAGAGCATTAGCTTCAACACATTCATTAAACTCAATAGAAGCACTTCAATCAATTGGATTTCCCCAAACCTTCACTATAGAATTCAAATTGACATTAAAGTTCCCATACTATCCATGGATCATTAGTTTAAAGCCCATTTAAGTGTTTCTCCCTTCCCTCAATCTTAGTACATTTAGCATACACAAAACTGCACAGCACTGATTTAGGCATGGTTGGGATATAATTTTTTATATACAGACATAGCTCGATAATAGAAACAACCCATATCTAATTCCTCCCTTCACAAAAACTCAAATTATATTGTTTGAATTAGTCTTATCTAGATCAAAATAAAATTTATCAAAAAATCTCCAATATGTGAACTATCTTGCTTAGGCTCCAGAATCCCTAGAACACTTATCTTATGCAATTTAATAAGCCTCTTAACTCTTTTCATTCGTCCCTTTTTGAAATGCCTTTGATATTCCATATAATGCAACTAATCATTGAGACTTTAATGGAAAATGAACTTTTGAATTGGATCTTAATTTTCTTCGCTGGGAAACATTCCTTAATTGTTGTTTATTGGGAGTCAAATATTTCTTTTTACCTTTAATTCCCTCCATATTAATGGTTGCCTCGAGAGTCGTGTTGCTTCTCTTTCATTCAATATAACCTTCTCCATTACTAGTATCTTCTGCATTCTGATTATCTCTAACCAATTGATTCTTGTATGGACCATCTTTCTCCATGGAGTTCATGCTTTCCTTATCTCTTACTAATGTTGCAGAGTTGGTAATCACAATGAGATCTCCAATCTGTGTTTACATCACCTCAGAATTAGTAATTATTTTACTTCCATCCTCATTAGCTGGATGTGCATGCCCTTCTTGGTCAGTCTCCTGATCAACAATTTGATGTACTTCCATAACCTGATTATCTTCTTTTGCACCTTTTATCTTTGGTGGAAAATTTTCTTCGTTCTGAAACTTTAGTAGCTTTTGTGGTTAACTCTTCCTTCGTAAATTTTTCTTCTCTGTCATTGTCATTGTTTCTCCTTTCTAAGATTCTGAACTCCTTTAGCATTTTCTTTAGCATTTTTCTTCTCTGTCATTGCACCCAGTCTTTAGTAGTTCCTTTAGCATTTTCTTTCTAACCATTGACTTTCGCCCCAGTGGTTTTTTACACTTTATATGTTCTTGGATCTTCTTCTTGTTTTTAAAATAGAAAATTCTCTTATTTATTCCCTTGCTTCTCACAAAACTAACAAAACTCAGGAATTTTCTCATACTCTATATACTGCCAATAATCGATGCCTCTATCCTTGTTGCTAATCCGTACTCGAGATGGAGGTTTCTTCAACAGATCAATTTCCATGCACACACGTGCTAGACTAAGATGAGATAAATATGTTCTAGTGGCATCTAATTTAAAAGGATTATCCACTGCATCAATGATTGAAAAGATGCTCTATTTTTGGTACAAATGGACAGGTAATAATGGAAGAGAAATTCATGTAGGAGCAATGGATGTCTCAGCTTCTAGATGAAATTCAGGAGACCATTTAAAAATAAACCATGCATCCCTTAACCAGACCCTATGAAAATCCTCCTCGCGGAAAATTCTTATGAAAACATGGTTATTATTAATAAGACTAATATTAAAAGCAATCTTTAGACCTAGAGATGTGAATGTCTTCCTTATAACATCTATTGATGGCCTTCCATATGAGAATTTCTCTCTAGGAGAGTTTTTATATGAGCTGCTAACTTCTTTATATCCGTATCAAAGAAAAATATTGCAGGCTCACCTCTGTAATTAGTAACTACCTTCAGAGATATTCATTAAGATGATTGGTTACCCACTGCCTAGGCAAATTATTTTGAGAAAGGTTATTGTGCATGGGGATTTGAGATAACATTAATGCGAGGAAATAATAATATCACAATTTTAAAATACTAACAAGAATTATGGATTAAAAAGGTGTATCATCCTCCATAGTTAGAATGATGTTGAAAATCATTTCCTTGGAATTTATTTCAATTAAAACTTTTTACTTTTAATACTAAAACAATGAGTAAAAAGTTGGAGGACATTTTTAAAAACTTAGTTAGACACATAATTAAAAAAATAATTTTCAATTAAGTATTTTATAATTAACTTTTCATAAGATTTAAATTTGGCATCCCTCTATCGCCCCTTATAATTAATCATTTCGAGCATTATTTCCTTGTGAAGTGAGATTTCTTGTTGTGAGCTTAAATTACCTCCCCCTGAATTAGATAGACTTTTCGTGTTTTAATCATGTTATCCGGACATTCCAAAAATATTTATCCAACATAATTGAATAGATGGTGTCTTTATCCAACATAATACCATTACTTATGTTAAAGCGTATACGATTTATTCATTCCATAAAATTAAATAAACTCGTGAAGAACTTTTTTATTGTGGGGATTGAACTCACTCACATTTTAATTCAAAGAATTATTATTTAAGAATTTTAAAATACCGGGATGCCATGATCAATTCCCTCCTATGTGGAAGAAAGCAGATGGTAATGCAAGAAATTAATCACATCACAATATTGAATAGCGATGGAGACCATGGGTTTATGTTGAAATCCTTCTCCCACTTAAAATTTTGAACTTGACGATATTTTTTTAAATACCTATTCAATTATAAATTCCTCAACTAAATAATTGTTAATTTCTCAATTTCTTGTACAAATTACTTAATCAAGTCTCACTATTTTAATTTTGAAAAATAAAAATATTTTTAACTAAAATAAAAATTTATACACCAAAATTTAATCGATACCTTAGATCAATTACCTACTTTAAAATTTAAAAAATAATAAATATAATTTGGTTTTCTAAAAAAATAGTTATCTAGGCCAGTCACATAAATATATCTATGTTGTCCACCATAATGTGGATCCCTAATTAATTAGATCATAAAACTTACAATAAATTAAATATGAGATGATAGGGATATAACCAATCACAAACATATCCAATTATATTTGAAATATGAAACAAAATTCCCTTCCATCATGGCCAAGAATTATTTCTTGAGTAAAGGCCTTTGGGTCAAAAGACTGTAACACCCCGCGTAATTCTAGCGTGGGCTGCCACCAAAACTATTTTGGTCGTCACTAAATTAAATACCATTCTTAGCATGTGACAGATATGAGACATATAAAATTTTTAACCTAAAAGATAATAATTAAATTGATACCAATAAATAATAGTCATCCATGAAATAAATATCCTTCACCATGCTAACTCCATAATTGATTTAAACTCCAAATGAAATAATCCAATAAAGTAACTTACTGAAACAATAGACAACTTTGGAGCGGAATGGCCTAATAGAATCCATAACGTTGTCTCATAATGTAAAGCGACTGAATAAAAGTAAACATATACTAATAAAGAAAATAAATAAAATGGAACTCCAGTCGCACCTCCAAAATATATCTCCAACTACTCCTACGCAGCTACTCCAGTACTATTCAAAAAAAATATTAGTCAACGTAATGGGTCAGAGCCCAGCGCATGAATACCAGTTACTCCTCTCAAATAGGACCCTTGAACCCAGATAATATCATTATACACAATAAACATGACAATAGAATATTTTAAATTAAACGAGATATAATAATTGACGAATGAAAATAAAAAATACAATCTAACTACTTCTAAGCCACCACCGAGGTCCAAGTCTAGTTATGTACATTTAACAACAACTAATTATCTAATTTAATTCCATTAACCCAATGATTATTTTTATTCATCATTAATATCAGTTGCGGGACTCCCGCTTAAAATCTTACATCATTTGGTTGCGATACTCCTGCTACTTCTACACAACAACCATTCCCCTCATTATGTTCGGTCAGCTCGGCTCACTGTCAGCTCTACATACACTCATGAGGTCCCACGCACGACACGACACTATAGCCTGTCAGCCTGTTTAATTCTCAACCCGAAGATACTCATGATGCCATACATACCCACATCGTTATAGCCAGTCGACCCGTTTAACTGTTAACCCTGCACATACTCACGCTGCCAATATATTTTAAACTTGTTTATTATCTTAGGCATTAATTCTCAATTTATCAAATTTTCTCAATATTCTAAGATTAGCCGCCACCTTTTTATCGACATAAATCCTCGAAATACCCTAAGGCCCATACCTAAAAGGTCTCCAGCACACAAATATTTTTGAGTTTATCATCTAGGAAGAAACCAACTAACCAACACCACTTAGCCTCACACATCTAAGCTTGCTAAACCAAGGAACAACATAAAAATTAGTCCCACTCCGGAATATTTATCCGTAAACCATCACCACTAATTAGGAGTGAAAAGTGGCACGTGTCAAAACGTCGATCGTTCTTTTCTGTTTACCGACTCAATACAAAAAACTAAACTTATGACTACACTCAACAGGTGAGTATAGCGGCCAAGTCCGGGTATCGAAAATCCACAGAGACGAGTTACTAGAATTTAATTAGTTTAGTACTTCTCAAAATAAAAGTGTAAAAGATAATTATAAACTAAAAAGGAAAAGATGCAAAAAGGGAAAAGATTATTCTTGGCGTGAGTGTATTTAAACTATAATAACAAAGCGAATAAAAACTATAGGTTGCATTGAATATCCCTCACCCGAGTTAATTAGTATAAAATGGTTACGTGGGTCGATGAATTATTAAGACTGCATCTCGTTTCGACAGTTAATTAAATCAAGAGTTGTCACACCCCTAAATTTGCATAAAATTCTACTAAGATTTTGGCGTCGACAAATACCCCGAAAATTACGCACGCAAGGTCGTAAGTACGGGGCATACATGATATACCCCATCAAATCTCTTAGGCGTAATAACTAGGATAACTCACTCAAAATAGACCCGTAAAATTCCATCACCAAAGCAAAGCAACATGTCAACCCTAGGTGAGTTTAATCCGACACAACTTAGACTAAACTAGCTAGAAAGCATGATAAATGACATATACTAAAAGAAAGAAAGTAAACCTAATTATGAAAGCAATAAATAGCAAGAAATGAATATTATTTAGGCAAGAAAGTAAAGAAAGCAAGCAAATGAAAGCATTAAACAAATGAAAGAAACAAAGAAATGAAGCTTACATACATAGAAATGGGTAAAACACCCAAAGGAAATGGAAAAGGACCAAATCTCCCTACAAACCCTAAACCTAATGTAAAATGTAAGATATCTAAAAATAGAAACCAAAATTGATTTATATAGTAAGTTACAAAAGAAATAAAGGAGAAAGAAAAAAAAAGGCAAAAGTGCAAATATTTGGTGACCTCGGTCGACCGCGCTTTTAAGTTAAGCCACACTATCTCTAACCCACGAAAAAAATGGAAACCGCGGTTGACCGGCATCAGAAGCGCGGTCGACCGGTACTCTGTTTTTCAGCCTTGTTTGATCCAACATGAGGGGAAAAGGTTGATTACTAAAATTACCCTAACTTCCTCGTCCGAACTCGAAACGACGTGACGTTTGCAGCCACGCAATACTAACTCAACGAACTACACATTCGCAGAATTCCCATGAGCTGAAGATGAAATGTGAATTGACTAAAATGCCCTTGAATTAGCGTCCGACGACGAAACTTTTCTGAAATGCAACTGATCCTTATTTTTAGCATTCCAATACCTATAAAAGCTCAATTAACCCCTGCAAAGCATGTATATATCCAAATACGAGGTTGTCTGGTTAATGAGCATAAATATAGGCATTTAGGACCGTAAAAGTGCTAGAATGCATTAAGATATAGGGCGAAAATATGCAATATTTGTGTCGTATTAACCACTATTTAGTCCATACCTAGACAAGGATAACTACCCAAACGTCTACTAACTGGTCTACTAACTAGTCTCATACCTAGAAAGCAACCCAAATAAAGGTGAGCGCCACTACAAGAATTTGAACCATTAGCAACAACATTTAACAACACAAGCTATTTTTGTTGCCAAATATACCCTTTTGGCAACACAATTTTAATTATGTTGCCAAAAGACCATTTTACTCTATACTTTGGGCAACATAAAATAAAGTGTGTTGCCAAAAGTTAAAATTTTAAGCGGGATACTAATAGAGTAAGGGAGGGAAATTATATGAATTTATAGCAACATTGTGTGGTGTTGCCAAAAGTGGAATAAGTTTCTGCAACATAACCTCGTGTTGCCAAAAGCGAGGGACTTTGGGCAACAAGAATTCTTGGATGCCAAAAGTATTTTTTATATAATTTAAATATTTAAAATACCTTAAAATCTTAATAAACAAAAAAAAACTAAACTAAACCAAACCCTGCTTTCCTTTATCTCGTTTTCCCTCGCTCTCTCGAAGACCGCCGCCACTCCTCATCTCAGCACCACTGCCTGACCACCATAGCAATTCCCCATCTCTGCTCCACAGCACACGCATACAACAGAGCACACGCTCCTTCTCATCGTCGACGTCATTGACCAAAACAAGGTCGGAGAATGAACTCGCCAATTAAATGGTGCTCATGTGGAGTTGTCGTAAATCCCCTAAGAATTAAGGTACGCCCACTGTTTTCTAACTTTAGCAACATAATTTGTATGTTGCTAATGGTGCAAATTCTTGTAGTGGCCCTATCTATCCCATAACCCCATCGTTCCTGCGGTGTCGAACATAATACAATAAACAAGTGGCATGAGACTAAATTTCCATTCACCACACTAATTTTACCAATTTAATCCACACATCATTAATTTATCAATTAATACTTGTGTTAGTCATAATGTTAAATAAACCATACTTTCTCATCATATAATTCAATTTATAATCGCATGCATGTTATAGAATTTATACAACAAGAATTTACTATTACGCAACATCCACAAAATTTTCGTTATTTAACATCACATGAAGTATTAAATGACATTCCAAAAGGAATTATTCCATCTTGAAAAATGGAACTCCTCCTAAATTTATCCGGAGCCAAAAAAAAAAGTATTAAATGACATCCTTACAAAAAATGTACATGCGAACATCATAATGTCTACTGCACCCAAGTCTCTACCCTAACATGCAAGGTTTTGAGTCTTTACTCATATTAAAAAAATTCATAAGAATAGTCTCGATTTATCTTCCACTTTCCCTCATTAATATCTCTAATTTATTTTAAGAAAACACATATATTTAGTGTGTAGTCCATAATTACTATGCATAATACTTAGGGAAAGCAATATAGGTAACCATGCCTGAGATTTGTTTGAAGAAATCTGATTATGTAGACGTGTTCCGTACGAAAAGATGACAAAGTTTTGTTCTTGGATCAACTTGAGAAAACACCAATTGAGCCTTCAAATATTGAGTTAAAACTTGATAAATTTGGGGCTAGGGTTTGTAGGTAGATGATGATGAAATTTTACGAGCCTTTTGGTTGTAAAGTTTGTGAAAAAATGATTAGACAAGTCTAGCAACGAATTAATTTAAGTGGAAAAAATATTAAAGTTTTAGTGGCCTTAAAATTATATTAAAACTTGAAGACTGTTGCTGGCCGAACTAGGCGAACCGGTACAGCCTACCCCCCGGACCAGTTCGAGTGACCTGACACCCGAAAATCCCCCATTTTATTATAAAAATTGTAACTCTTAGAAATTAACTCCGATTTCAATTCCAATTAAAATTCTATTTTTCATATAGAATACCAACATATTAAATTACTAAAAATGATTAATTCCAAAAAAATTATTTTTCAGGATTCCGAATTAATATAATTAAATTCAATTATTAAATATATGGGGTGTTGCAAAGACCTTTAAAGAAGAATCATTGGGTCAAAATATCTTTTAAGATAAATCCATCACAAAACAGTAACATAAGAAAAGAGAGTCCAAAACTAGAACAAATGTTCTGTACCACTCCCTGAGACCAATGGACACGCAACGTAAGCCCACGATCGTAGAGTCTTACCTGCAGTCGTACAAGGTTTATCCGTGGTCTTGGACCCCGTCATTTAACTCCTCTATTGGTTCCTTTAGGGTTCTTGTTCCGGTATAGAAATTACCCCTTTATACAACTTTAAAAACTCTATTATTGAACATTCAAACTAGAGAAGATTGTAACCAAAATCTATAGTTCTTCATCCATGATGAAACCTAATAACAATATGGGATTAAAAATCACTACACCCCCAAAGATATTCCTCCATACAGACCATTTTCTGCTATAATTAAAATAACCTACCAATTACAAAGAAAACAGATCTAGGAAAAGTAATTAGAGATAACCACTGTAGCATCCACTCACAGCACAGTAATATGTGACCATGATGGAGGGAGTAATAATAATACTTTAAAACAATATTAGTACAAAATGTATACATCCTTGCACATATTTTCTAACATGTGAACCTAGGGTTTTCAATGGTTAACAACATGGACATTTCTAAAATAAGATTAGTCTATGATTGGGGCTTTGATATTGTTGGAGATCGACTTAATAAAATACTGTATTTCCCTAAGAACTTTGATTAATTATGTTTCAGAAAGTATGTAAAAAGAAATATATCCAAAGAATGAATCTAGGATTTAGTCCACAATATCATCATGGATCTTGTAGGTAATCCGATATAAGATAATAATTTGATGAAGAAGATGATGTTGTTAAATCTCTCTATGCTGCAAAATAATTCTTAGAATGTGTTATAAACCTTATATTTTCTAGGATATGATATACTAAAAGCGAGTCGTGTGGGGGGGCCTTTTTGTTGATGAAATCTTAGTAAAATATGAGAGAAATCATTTTCTCTCTCATCTCCCCTCACAGATATGTGAATAGTATTTTCCCTCCCTCTCTAACCCTTCTGAATATAACATGCTCCTTGTCCCATATATAGGAAGTGGGCTTGGGCGAAATGTGGTTTCTAGAGAGTTTTGGGCTTGCTACTTAGTTAAATGCTCTATATTATGGACTCAAGACAAATAATTAAATTTGATTCCAAACGAAAATATGAAAATCCCATATTACAACTCATGATATATTTTATTTTCTATTCAACTCTAATTAATGTCACTAAATAATTAAAATTGCACTTAAATTCAGTTATCTCCCAACTACTCAAATAATGAGGTATTGTTTTCAAAGTTTCATAGCACATAATATGATTTCCCGCATAAAGCATACAATACCCACTTGATGGAGTAAAATTCGTTGTTAATCAATTTTCACCAATATATTGTTTATTCATTGATATCAAACTTAACTTAGATGACACTCTACCGAATTATAAAATCCATCGGTGAAATTTATTGATAAATCAAAATTTATAAGTTTATCAAGGGGGTATCACAATCGAGGGTATCTCTGAGACACGAATTCTCCAAAATATGATCCCCACATAATGATTGCCCAACTTGGGGAGATATAGACCCAATAAATTAAGTCTCATCCATTACAATCAAAGTGATGATTTAGTGTGTATTACAATCCTCATAATCCCCACAAATAAAAATATATGCACCTTTTACAAATATTATGAGATTGCAAAAATCTAATATAGTCAACACCTAGAATTGAATCTCACTCATGATCATGTTCAAAGAATTCCTGATGTATCAGTACAATCCTTTATCAACTATCTGAAAAGTTATGATAAGACACATTTCGATAGTCAAGATAAATTACTAAGACTATACACACAGATGTCAACTCCATATCTAGAATGGTAATTATTCAATTAAACTAGAATAAGAATCGATCTTTTGTGGTGCGGCTGAACCCAAATCACTATATTTTCTACTAAGTTCTATTGACCAACATGTATACAATATATATAAGATACATATAAGGCATTCTCACAAAAATGATTCTTATTTCAATATGAATTGGGTACACATTTATTAAAAAAATAAATGACATACATGGTTTTAAGAATAAAATTACAACAATATCCCACTTAGTCTTAAATTCATGTGAATATGAATCTAACACCTAACCGTTTGTTATCTTATTAACTTTTGGTCACAAACTTCTAACTTTCCTTATTTGATTCCTCGAACTAGGTGAAAACTATGCTCAATATGCTTAGACCTTTTATGGGTTCTCAGTTATCACAAAATTGCAGTCGTTCTGCTATCAACACAATGCATTGTACATAATAGTCAATTGCACCCAGGAAACCTCACACAAGTTACTTAGGAAGTTCGTGAACCATATAGCTTTATAGTTGCCTCCAAATTTGAAACAACTTCATACTTCCTAATGGAGTAGGCAACGCAGGATTTCTTTACAATCCTCCAATTTACAACTTCACCTCCTACAGTAAACACATATCCAACAATGGTAATCCTATAATCCTTATCTTACTAAATATCGAGTTTTATCCATTAACTAAATGAAAACATAAGTTCTAGTTGTTTTTAGGTATTTGAGATTGTGATTTACCATAGACAATGAAAAACCATACTTGCGATGTAGCACAATCACAGCTAGCTAGAGACCAAGAAGTCAGATCGCTACATAGCATTCGCGAACCTATGAGTCAATCCAAGTCCCTCGTGGAATAATAATTTTTCCCAATCAAGACAATTATCCAGCGCATGACCAACCCAATCGCTCGCACAAGATTTCACCTAAACACTTGCACAACAAGCTTTGTATCAATATTAATATTTGTGTCCAGTCCCTTTTATGATACAAAGTACATGGTACAAGTAGAAATTTTTCAGGTCAGTGAGTAATAGACCAATAATATATCTTTTCAGTCACTATCACAAGAGATTCTGACCATAAAATGAAGGAGTTGGGGACATGGTGTTCCATGTCTTTAAATGCACTTGAAACATGGTATGTAGTATTTATCAATAGGATAGCCTATCTTATTGAATGTGCCTATAAATAATAGACTTCATTTGAACATTCACAACGCACAGTGCATAATTTAGAGTTATTATGATGCACAATTCAATACACACGGTAGGAATCATTCAATTTCCATTACTACACACACAAAGCTCGTAATGTGCTTCCCGTTCATTATTGAATCTCTTACTTCTTCACCTTAAAAGATTCCAGTTATCGTGAAGTTTGTTAATATTTGTGGTTGTAATAGTTATTGATCATGATTGTTGTACTCGCATTGTTTAACTCCCAATCATTATAAAAGAAAAAGTTGGAATTTATTTATTATAAGTATTTATTTACTTGGTATTGAGTAAAGTATTCCATTATCATGGGTCACGCATCATCATAGACACTATTTGACTACCCTCCTACACTCTTAATATTAAATGTTATGATAAATGGTTTCAATCTATGATATAAATTAACAAATATTAAATAAATTTTCTATTTTTGGCATATTGAATTAGTATTTGGGGACACTAGTTTCAGTATTTTAAATTGGCACATTAATTTTGACAAGTCAACTTATTAAATGTCTATACCAAAACCAACAATAAAGTTTATGGTAATTTCAATTTCGATGATAAAAAGTACTAAACAAAAGCCATATTATCTCAGAGTCATGCTAAAGGATCCATAAAAAAAAATCGGAGCCATCACAAGTCCAAAAAAAATTATGGATTATTGCACTCACATTATTTATTGAACTAATAAAATAAAAGTCAAACGCCCAATTATTCTTGAAATTTAATTTGTAACCCCAAAATAAAAAAAATAAAAAAATTATTTTTGACCCACAACATTTATCCCTAACACCACCACCACCCCGTAACCTTAACAGACAACCTCCACCCCACCATTAGGGTGACCTCCACCACCACCACCCACTATGAATTTTTTTTAATTTTAAATAACTAACATCGTAAACAACTTTTAATAACAATTTCACCTAAAACGAACACGGGATAAAATTAAAAGCGTCAAAATAAACTAGAAATCATTAAAAATGTCAAAAACCTCCGCTCAGGTCATTCAGTGATAAATTGTCAAAACGATGACCAAATTTCGCAATTTATCACCGAAGGTATAGTACAACATTCGATAATTTATCACCCAATGTGCATTTGGTGATAATTTATTGAAGGTTGTATTGCATGTTTGGTAATAAATCATCAAATTTGGTCATCGTTTATGGCAATCTACCACCGAATAATCTGGGATGAGGTTTTTGACATTTTTTTATGATTTTCATTATAGTATGGAACGTTTAATTTTATTTTGTATTCGTATTGGGTCAAAAATCTTATTAAAAGTTGCATGTATTTAATTATTGAATAAACAAAAAATTCATGATTCTGGAACATATAAAGAGAGAGATATTGGTGATGGTGATGGTGGCAGCATCAGTGTTGTTGGTGGTTGATAGGGCTAGCAAAATGGACCCAAAGAGTATCGTCCACCCATTTCTAATCGCAGTGGTTGAGAATGAGCACCATCATGTTTGTTTCAAACCGGTAGTATATAAGTCATAAAAAACTCACCGATTATTTACGGGTTTAGGCAGGTTGAGAAAGGTCCCGTTGTCCTTCCTACTCATATAAACTAGAGATTTGTAATTAAAATTTTTGAAATAGAAAGAGGATCGGTGGTTAATCCGATCCAAATCCAACCGCGACAATCATCAACCCACTATTAACCTCCCATATCCGACCCTAGGCTGTTCATGACCCGACCAAATCTGTCCATTTGATGGCCCTAGTGGTTGATGGTTGTGGTTTCATGAAGAGACACTACGAAGGTTATGGTGGCGGTGGTGGTGGTGGGAGGTAATAAGGTAGAGTTAGGGTTTATTAAAAGTTGGAGAAAAGAAGTCCATTGAGAAAAAAAGGAAAGGAAAAATGAGAAGAAACAAAAAATTTAGGTTTAAATACGTAGGACTATATAGGTGCCTAAGTTTTGGTGGTAGTAATAACTTCATCTAACTTATGTAATATGTAATGATTTTGAAAAGTAATAGCGCATAAAGAAAGGGAAAATAGTGATTCTTTTACCATGATCCATTATTTCATACGGTATGGTACAAAAAACTGAACTATAACATCCCTAATCAGCACCTACGGACTTTCTAATTGCAACTTAAAAATAGGGTATCTATATCTATATTATACCTCTAATAGGATAGTATTAGAGGTATAAATTCCCATTAATGATACCAAGTTTACCATGAACATTTCTTTGAGGTAAACCGGTCCGTCCCTAAGAAATCCAAAGACTCTACAACTTCCGTTCTCATTTAACTTCCACGTCCAACCCAAAATACAAAATGAAACTCTTGTCTTTTCAAAGACCAAATTACTTAAGACTAATTCATTGTACATAGCTATGGGAAAGGAAAAAGAAAAATTATATAAGCCGAGACCTTTGTTATTAGAATAGAGCTAATAAAGCCTCTCCCTCTGGTCAATAAAGAATGGGGTGGTTTAGTTCGAATTTGTTTTAATTGAAAGAACAAAGTATGGTATCGATTCTTATAGCTGAATCTGCAAAGTCAAAAGATCGGCTTGATCTTGCAACAGAGCAAATTTCCATCCTTTTGTCACAGCTAAGTGAGCAGTTGATTTACTCTTCTCAAGGTATGAGAGAAAATTTATCTTCCATTAATAGGAATATTTATTTTAAGTGATGTTGTAAACAGTTGTGCTTTCTTAGAACTATTTTGGGTAAAAGAGATGGATACGCTGAAAAAGTGGGGGTAATGAGAGCAAAGTCAAGGTGGTTTTTGTTAAATCCAGATGTTGGAGAAGGGTTTGTTCTTGTATAATTTATACTCTATGCATGACGTTTTGGTAGTTTTGGTACATGCACTCACAAAATCATACATGGCTTTTTCTCTCTGACATCGTTGATAGGGAAAAATTTGTTAGTCCAAAAATAAAGAAAGAACAAAACCTTAGGTTCCATTGTTAGGCAGAAGAGTGTGCTTTCAGTGTAAGAGAAGAACTACAAAACTTTGTATAATTATTGTGCGAGTTTATTTTTTAGTGTGTGGGTGGGTTATTATGTTGTTGTTGGGTTTAGTGTATGAGTTTACTTCAAATAGAATAAATTTATTTTTCAGGTCTGTAGATGTAAAAAACTAGATTTGACCTAATTCTTTAATCACATATAAAAATAAATAAGACAAAAGATTTTTAAAGTGGTTCAGCCTTGAAAGAATGGCCTACGTCCACTGTTCGTGTTATTGCTAACTGTTTGTAGAATTCTCGATAATGGGTTTACCAAGAAATTCCGAGTCCCCTGCTAATGAGGAGGTTACAATGTATTTATAGCCTTGAGGTGATACAAATGAAAGAATAATACACAGCAGTCCAATAGGCGTATGCGTCTGTGTGATAATAATGAGCATTTAATGCGCAGTCATCCTCTTGATTATCCGGATATGAATGCTTTGTATGAGATGCAGCTCGGACCGCCTAAGTATCTCGGTATACATGAGTTGTTCGGTACAATAGAGTTCCTCGAATAACACTTGTTGCTCGGAGCGTTTTGAGTTGGTCGGGGAGATTGAGTTCCTCAGAGTCAATGTGTTGTTCAAAAAATATTTACGAGTGCCATGTAGATTGACACGTGTCTCCACATAATCGGTCCACATCAGCAGACTAAATTTGGTATCAACAGAAGCCCCCAATGTTTCGTAGTTTGATGTTGAAGAAAACTATGGAACATTACGCTGCCTAAACTTTATGGATTTTAGACAAACTTTCATTGTTTATAAACCCTTTTTGAGTGCATAGTATCAGGCTTTTTAAAGTATTTCGAATTTCAATAACCGCTTCGTGTTTCGTGCCTTTTTCTTCTTTTTAGCCGCCGAATACGCAATCGTCCATCCTGGTAATCATTGATTTTCTCCATTCTCGAGGTAAAGTATTTAAACGCTTCAGAAAATTCAATCATCTTTTACTTTTTTAAATATGCATCTTTAGAACTTTTTCACTTCTTCTCTATCTTGTGCGTTCGTTTCTTCCATTGTTCGTTGTCACCTGATTCATCTTTTTCTTGTAAGATCCTCTTCCTTCTCTTTTATTTCTTTTGTTCATCATAGTTTACCTTATTGAGTCGCTTGATAAATTTTGTTCTGATTTTTCTATTCCTTCCTGGGTCATATTGAAGCGCTTTCTGAACCTTCTGACTATTTTCGTTTGGTTGAGGGACATTGGTTCCCCAATCTCTTTGTAGCTGAATATGGCTTTTCTTTTCCTCCAAATCCCTTATGTTTGGAGTTCTGTCAGTTTTTTGATGTTGTTCCTGCGAAAATAGCACCAAACACTTGGAGAATAGTTAATGGAGTTCATAGGTTAAACCAAATTCATGGAACTCGTTTAGGAATTCCAGAAATTATGTTTTGCTATAGATGGGTTGTTAGTGATAGCATATTTTATTTAAAAACTAGGTTTTTAAATAGGGCTTTAGTTGTCAATCTCCCAGATGCCAACAGGGATTACTTCGAGCATGGGGTTGTTATGAAAAATTGGCAACATGCTCCTTTACATGGAGATGATGTATATCAGGATCCTAAGTGTCCCCCTCACGGCAATGGGATAGGTTGTTTTTATTTTATTTTTGAAATTATGTTTTCTTTATGTTTGATAAAATGCGTCATTGACATTTTAATTTTTGTCTATTTTTAGTTGATAGCAAAAGAAAATCCCCTAAAGAAATTGATGTCAATTTGAGGCACTTGAAGCTTATCTGCAGTTTGCATCAAACTGTTGCTGACGAACACATTAGATCAGCTCCTTATTTGCTGCAGTACAAGAGTTACACTTCATCCTTTACTGCTTATCCAGTAGTAGGTGACATCGACCCATTACCAGCCTCTGAAGGTTCCTCTCCTGAATCAAATCTTCCCCTCAGTAGCAGAATGAAGAGACGAAAAGCTCCCTCATATTTTGACAAATCATATTCTGCCTCTGTAGAGGCAAAGAGAAGTAAGCAAGACGTCCCAGAGGAAGGGACAAGAAAAATTGATGCCCCCCTCCAGTAGCTGTTAAAAAGGTTGTCGAGAAGCCCCCAGCGGCTCTGAGCAAGGTTATTACTATCTCTCCTCCCAGCGATGTTATAGTTGTATCACCGACCAAGACATCATCCTTGGTTGAGAATGTTCCTGCTCCTACGAGGAGGTTGAAGAAAAATTCCTCGGACAAATTGGCTAAATCTATCTCTCAGCCTCTAACTGCGGGAAGTGGTGTTCCCACTTTTGTTGCTCTGAGCTCTGCTATCAGCTCGGTGCAGTCTTGGATTATCCCCGAGATCCAAGGTATTAAAGACAGTCTTTCTCGGGATAGGGTTACCACCTTGGCAGCTCAACATATTTCCTCAGTAAGTATTACTAATATAAACTTTCATTTTTCAATGTTATGTCCCTGTACTGACTTATAATTATTTTCTTTTTCCAGCTGGTAACATGTCTCAATACTATTCTGAAAGAGGATGAGTCCATCAAGGCCTAGAGATCCTCGAGAGGTGTAGAGGAACCTTTTGTGGGTTTGACACGGTCCTTAAAGGATTCTCGTCAAAAATATGACGAAGATAAGGTTGCTTGGGAGAAGTAACTAAAATCCATCGAGGAAGAGAGAGAGAAAGCTATGGAGGCCTCTCAGGAGTTGGAGAGGAAAATGAAAGAATTTGAGAAGAAGAATACTGAGCTTTAGGAAAAGCTCAAAAATACTGGAGAGCTTGAGACTAAGCTCAAAACTGCTGAAGAGGAACTTGGCAGACTTCGTGAAGCTGATCGTTAGAAGCAGGAACTAGAAAGAAAAATGAAGGCTGCCGAGGAACTTCATACTGAGAGGATTTCCTCAGAGAAGACAAAGAGAAAACTGGTTGTTAAGAAGTCCTTCAGCTCTGGCTAGGACAAGGGTTGGAACAAAGGCCTAGCTGCCATGTCATCTCAGATGAAATTTGCTAGCCTCAAATTCTTCAGGGACGGATGAATTGTTGCTCTGCAGGAGTTAAAGGTCTCAGAGAGTTCTGAACTTTTTCAGCGCCATGTTCATGGTCCTCCTCCCTCTCCTAGAGAAGAAGAAGAAGAGGACGAAGCTTCCTTAGAAGAGTCTTCGATGGTAGTTGGGGATCAAGTTCCTACTGTTGAACTTCGCTATGAGCAGCCCCAACCAACCAACATGTCTACCGATCAGCTTTCTCTGCCCTCCGAGCAACCTACCTCTTCGTCCAAGCCTTCCGAGGAAGTCTTAGGAAGCAAGGAGAAGGTGTAGAGTTGTTCGGACCTCTATCTTTGCTTTTTATTTTGTTGTTGAATGTAATTCTGAACCATATACCTCTTTTTGTGATGTAATAAAATTTGAAGTTTTGGTTGTGCATCTTAAATCCCTTTTTTCTTGCTCTATTCTTATTATTGATCCATTTTACTCTTCTTGCTCTGTCTTCTTTCTTATTAATTCTTTCTATCTCTTCTTTTTGCTAGTCTATGGCTAGAATGGATCTCTTGTCAGCCCACGATACTGAACTGATGAAAAAATGTAATGAGTACTTCAAATCTGGCCATACAGACTTGGATGAGTCACAAATTTTTAATATCCTGGGCTCAAATGCCTCTGAACGAGCAGTGGAAGCTTACCAATATCTGAAATGCTTACTCGATCAAGTTGTTGCCAATAATATGGCTTATTACGAGATGATTGAAGATCTCCAGGGTACCATCGAAGAACTTCAACAACAATATAAGGAATCTTCTGCCCTTTTGCATCACGAGTATGAGAAAAAGTATCAGTAACTAAATGCTGACAAAGGATATGATAAGTTAGTCGCTGCTTATGATTTTAAGGAGAGGGCTTTGAAGATCGAGGTTGAAGAGCATAGGCAGATCGCAAAACTACTGGAGCAGGAAAAAAATAACTTGCGAGGAGAGATATCCCAACTGAAATCTGCAGCATCTACCTCGGGATCCTTAGTCCCTGTCAATGACGAAGGTTTCTCGTTTCTGGAGGTTAAAAATGCCAATTTAAGAGACGAATTGGAAACTTTAAAGAGAATTGGACCCTCTACATCTGCTCGCGGACGAGCAAGAGTTTCTCGGGGCCGAGCAAGAGCTGCTCGGGTTACTATTGAAGAGGCGAGAACTCAAGCATCTTTAAAAAATCAAGCAGTTCAGTTGGTTGGGAAGAATAAGGCTCTAGTAGAGATGTCCAAGAAGATTCTGGACCTTAACGAGCAACTTTCCACACAAGGATCCGCCTTGGAGAATAAAGAAATTTTTGTGAAGAATCTCTACGAGCAGCTAGAAAGGTTGACTTACCAATTCCACAAATAGCCTAGAGAGTTTTGGATGGCTGGCTATAATGAAGCCCTCTACCATCTTGATGATCGAATCCAGCAAGCGAATAATGAGGGTTATAAATAAGGATGGCTGAATGCACTGGGTGTATTAAAATTGGAGCAGGGCCATTATCTATGGGATTATCATAACCTTGGATTGCTCGAGTTGCCCGTGCCACCTTTTAAACTTGACATGAGTTGGATTCCTGCTCGGGCAATCCCTCAGTGCTTAATATCTAAATATCTCGACGACTACAGTCTTCATTCCAACGTTGATATTTCTCGCACTGAGCATCTGCTTCATCGGCCATCAGTGATAAATGTTCGAATGCTTCGAGATCTGAATTTCATAAATTCCCCTTACGCCTTAGACGATCCTCCTGCTGGAGTAGAACCTGTTTCAAAGGTAGAAGGGAAGAAACCAATAGAATAGGATTTTATGTAATAATTTCTACTTTCCACAGCATATGTAATCCTTCTGGTTTTGAATGAAAAATTTTGGTAATACATTTCTCACGTCATTTGTAATTTTACTTAGTATGAATGAAAATTTGTCTTTTGTCATTTCATTTTCTTCTAAATAATTTATAGAATGTTTTTTCTTGTTGGTCGGCAAATATATACTGATCTCATTGCAGTGATTTATCAATCTTTAATTCTAAATAATAGAACAACTTACACTTCATGGTATTGCCTAATTTAAACAACCAGAGTTGATTGAAATTGACTTACCGACCAACTAGGGGGTTGAGATTTTTGTTTCCGACCAGCCAGAGTTGGTGAACTTTTATTCCCCGACCAACCGCAGTAGGTAGATTTTATTTTACCGACCAACCGTAGTTGGGGAGATTTATTTTACCGACCAACCGTAGTTGATGGACCGACCAACCGTAGTTGGAGGGATTTATTTTACCGACCAACCGTAGTTAGAGGGATTTATTTTATCGACCAATCGTAGTTGATGGACTGGCCAACCATAGTTGGAGGGATTTATTTTACCGGCCAACCGTAGTTGGAGGGATTTATTTTACCGACCAACCGTAGTTGATGGACCGACCAACCGTAGTTGGAGGGATTGCTTTTACCGACCAACCGTAGTTGGAGGGATTTATTTTACCGACCAACGGTACTTGATGGATCGACCAACCGTAGTTGGAGGGATTTATAGTGTGTAGCACTAATACTCCGAAAAAATTTCAACAAAAGGATAAAATTGGGTAAAACATCCAAAGCTTTATTCATATCGAAGAAAACTGGATTACATAAGGATTGAACTACTGATAATATTTGCGCAGATGCTCTGCGTTCCATGCATTCTTAAACTCCTCTCCTTCTAAGGTTTCAATCCTATATGTCCCTGTTCGAACAACTTATGTCACTCTGTAGGGTCCATGCCAGTTAGCGTCCAGTTTGTTGTGTCTTTGAATTACTTTCTTTAGCACATAGTCCCCTTCTTTCAAGTCACACTTCTTTACTCTCTTGTTGTAGAACAGAGTTGTTCGTTGCTGGTATGAAACATTCTTGATTGTTGCTTCTTCTCTAACTTCCTCGAGCATATCCAAGTCTAATCTTCTCATCAAGTCACTAATAGGAGAATTGAAATTCAGCACTCTGTGTGTGGGTAGGCCCAGCTCGTCAGGTATAACAACTTCACTTCTAAATGCTAGCATGTATGGAGATTCTCCTGTTGCTGCTCGTGGTGTAGTACGATAAGCCCATAGCACAGAATGTAGCTCGTTAATCCAGTTTGCCTTCGTATTATCCAGTCATTTTTTTAAACCATTCAGTAGCGTTTTGTTCGTTACCTCAGTTTGCCCATTGCTCTGAGGATGGCCTGGTGTAGAGTGGGTTTTCAATATATTTTATTGGTGACAATATGCAGCAAACTCCTCGTTATCAATTTGGGTTCCATGATCAGTAATGAATGCATGGGGAAGACCATATCTGCAAATGATATTCTTCCAAATAAATTGATACACCTTCTCATAAGTCATATCAATAAGAGGCTCAGCTTCCACCCATTTAGTAAAATAATCCACAGCGACGACGAGGTATTTGAACCTTCCTCTTGTCATCGGGAGTGGCCCGACCAAGTCTATTCCCCACATGGCAAATGGCCAAGGGGATGTTATGGGTGTTATCAATGCCTAAGGAGTTCTTTGAAGGGACGAGAAGCGTTGACATTTGTCACATTTATTGGCATACGCTATACAATCAGCCCTCATCGTCGGCCAATAATATCCCTGCGTCATTACTCTTTGTAAAAGCTTTCGACCTACTACATGAGCTCCACGGGACCCTTCATGGACCTCTTCAACCAAATCTTTCACCTCGGAAGGGTGCACACATCTTTGCAGACCTGCTATAATTCCTTGTCTATATAGAATACCATTAGCCAATACATAACGAGTAGCTTTAAACTTCAGTTTCTTGGCTGCGAGTTTGTCGGTTGGTAATTTCCCTTCCTCAATATATGCCCTGATGGTATCCATCCAAGATGGTCCTAATTCAAGGTTAATAAAGTTCATCATCAGATTTTCGTCTATGCTTCGACTAGTCAAGACTTCTATTGGGATTGTTCTTCGTAGCTCGGTGCGTGTGGCTGAAGCTAACCAAGCTAAGGCATCCGCTCTTGCATTCTCCAATCTTGGTATTCTAATTATCTGTACTACGATCAGGCTTGATAAAACCTCCATTGCTTTTGCATGATACCTGATCATTAATTCTCCTTTGGCTGCATATACTCCCAGAAATTGATTTACGATCAATTGTGAGTCACTGAATACGATAACCTGCTCTGCCCCCAGGGTTTTTGCCAGGCCAAGTCCTACAATCATAGCTTCATATTCAGCCTCATTATTAGAAGCCTTGAATTGGAAGCTCAAAGAATACTCCACATCGACCTCATCCAGGATGTTCAAAATAATCCCTGCCCCACAGCCTATAATGCAAGATGAGCCATCCACATATAGATTCCATATAGGTACCTCGTCCTCAAATTTTTGATCGGACAGAGTTCCTCGGTGGAATATTTGTTCCTTCATTTTATCCTCCTCTAGTACTTCTTGCTTCTCGTCGACCATCTCCTCCTGATCGTCAACTGACTTAAGTTGATCGGGGTTTAAATTTGATGATCCTGTAACATCCACAGGTTGGTCGGTATTCAGCTTTTGCTCCTCGGAGGTGTCAGGATAAGTGAATTCTAAGATAAAATCTTCTACTGCTTGCCCTTTAAGTAACGACCTAGGATCATAAATTATATCATATTCACCAAGTTCTACTGCCCAGTACATCAATCTCCCTGATTTTTCTGGTTTATGAAGAGCTTGCCTCAATGGCATATCGATATACACTACTATGGTATGAGCTTGGAAGTACGACCTCATTCTTCCACTTGCTTCAATCAACGCTAGTGCCAACTTTTCTAGTCTTGGATATCTGATCTCTGCTCCTCGGAAGGCCTTGCTAGTGTAATAAATTAGTTTTTGCACTCCATCCTTCATTCTTATCAATGCAGAGCTAACTGCATTTTCTAAAACTTCCAGATACAAGTATAATCTTTCTCCCATCACTGGCCTGGACAACAGTGGGGGTGCTCCCAAGTATTTCTTTAACTCTTGAAAGGCCTTCTCGCATTCATCATTCCATTCAAACATTTTTCGGAGTGTTTTGAAGAATGGGAGGCATATATCAGTTGCTCGTGATACGAATCTATTAAGTGCTGCAACTCTCCCTGTGAGACTTTGCACTTCCTTCTTCGTCATTAGAGATCGTAGCCCCAATAGAGCCTTGATTTTTTCTAGATTTGCTTCAATACCTCGCTGGTTGACAATATACCTGAGGAACATGCCTTCTCGTACTTCGAATATGCACTTGGTAGGGTTCAACTTCATTTGATATTTATCTAATTGATCAAAGGTTTGACCTAGATCAATTAGATGGTCAGCAGCTTTCTTTCTCTTTGTCAGCATATCATCAACATAAACCTCCATATTGTGACTGATTTGCTCTACAAACACCTTGTTCATCAGTCGCTAATAGATTGCACCTGCATTTTTCAAACCAAAAGGCATAAAATTATAACAGTAAGTTCCCCTAGGGGTGATAAAAGAGGTAATCTCCCTGTCTTCAGGTTTCATTTTAATCTGGTTGTAACCAGAATAAGCATCCATGAAGTTCAACAGCTCGTGTCCTGAGGTAGCATCCACTAATTGATCAATTCGGGGTAAAGAAAAATGATCTTTTGGGCAGGCCTTGTTGAGGTCGGTGAATTCTACACATATCCTCCACTTGTTGTTGTTCTTCTTCACCATCACCACATTAGCTAACCAGTCTGGATATTTGACATCTTCAATAAAGCAAGCTTTTTGGAGCTTCTCGACCTCCTCTTGTATAGCTTGGTCTTTCTCGGGGCTGAACACTCTTCTTCCCTACTTCACAGGTTTGATTTCCTTATTCACATTAAGTTCGTGACACAAGAAATTTGGGTCTATTCCTGGCATATCTTCGTGGCTCCATGCGAAAGTTTGTTTTCTTCTTTTTAGGAAGGCTATCAATTCCTGTTTTAGTGAGGTGTCCAAAGTTGAACCAATTTGAGTTGTTCGTTCCGGGTGTTCGTCGTCCAGAATGACATTTCTAGTAGCTTCCACCACCTGACCTTTTACGAGTTGCGATTCGTCTCTAGGATCTAACGTTTCGATTTCTGCGCCTTCATCCACTTGATAGGTGGTAGTCTTTTTCCTAGATTCTTCCAGTTCTTCTTGCTCGGTAGATGAATAGTAGCATTCCCGAGCTACTTTTTGGTCACCCTTCACAATTCCTACTCCAAAGTTGGTTGGAAATTTTAGGCATTGATGTACAGTAGATGGTACTTCTTCGAACTTCTTCAATCCTACCCTTCCCATAATGATATTGTAAGCTCATTGAACATTCTTATCCATCATAAAAAAGCACACTCTTTCTGTTTGACAAGCAGGCCATGTACTGATGAACATATCCAATTTGATGGTCCCAAGCGGGAAAACTTTCTCACTAGCAAAACCGAGGAGGGGACTGTGATAAGGCTCCAGCTGAGACAACTTTAAATTTAAGCTGTCAAAGCATGAGTAGAACATGATATCTGTCGAGCTGCCATTATCCACCAATACTCGCGAAGTCACTACTTCCTTCATCCTCATTTTGATCACCAATGGGTCATCATGAGGATATAACACACCTGCGAGGTCATTCTTAGAAAAATCGATGACCAGTTTATCTTTATTCACCTTCCTCGGGAGATCTTCTTCAGCTAGATTTATCCGTTGAATATACGAACAAGCTTGAGCCTCATTGAGGTAAGTTTTCCTTTCTGCAGTAAGGTCTCCACCTCCTGCATCTCCACCAGTGATAACATTGCAATCAAATGACCCAAAACGGATAGAAAATACCTCATGTTCTGGCTGTTTTGGTCTTTTGGGGAGATCGGGGTCATCTTGATCATCTTCTGGATCTTCTTTATGATTTCTCTTCTTTGGCTCGACGAGGAGATCTAGACCTCTGCCTTGCTCGATCGCTGCTCCTTCCACCATTTCGGCGATCCACATACTTGTTCAATTTTCCCCGCCTGATGAGCTCTTCAATTTCATTCTGGAGAGCTATGCAGTTTTTGGTTGTATGACCATGATCCTTATGGAACTCACAATATTTGGACTTATCCCTCTTATCAGGATCTGTCTTCATTTTTTCAGTCCATTTTAACTCCTCGTTGTTCTTTAGCTCTTCCAGAACATAGTTTGTGTCTACTTTCAAAGGAGTATAGTTTCCAAATTTCCTCATCTGTTCCAATGCTTGCTTGGCTCTTGACTGTTTGTTACCACCATTATTCTTCTGATCCTTCTTCTCAGTCTTCTCGGCCTCAACTTTGGTCTCCTTAGTGTCCATGCTCTTCTTTGCAGCCATAGCTTCCTCGGCATTCATGATTTTGGTTGCTTTTGCCATTAATTCTGACATGGTCCTAGGTGGAACTTTGGCCAGAGTATAGTAAAATTTATTTGGCAGCAATCCACTCATCAGAGCAGTGATTGTTGTTTTTTCCTCGTAATCAATAACTTCGAGATTCTCGTTATTGAAACGAGTAATATAATCCCTGGTGCTCTCACCTGCTTTTTGTCTAACACTTAACAAGTGTGCTACTCGCTTAACTAGTTTTGCTCCAAAACAGAAGTTTCCAATAAAGAGCTCGGCCAGTTAAAAGAAAGTTGCAATCTTCCCCCGAGGAAGATTGTTGTACCATATTTGAGCAGATCCAGTGAGAGTTCCTGAAAACCCCCTGCATCGCATCTCGTCTGGAACAGCATAGATATCAGCAGCTACCTGATATTGTTCTATATGGAGAACAGGATCAGTTTTTCCATCATATTTTGGTGTTACCACTGGGATTTTAACTTTGAAGGTGTGGGAAAATCCACAATTGCTTGGATAAAAGGTGTCCCTTGGACAAAAGTTCTTTGTAGAGGATTTTTGGCCTTAGCCATTTCCCCTAGTCTATCCTTCAACCTCTGAATAGAGCCTTTCCATACGTCATTTCCCTCCTCGGTCCTATTGGTCCGAGCAACTGATCGTGTTGAATTTGCCTCTTAGGATCTTTCACGACGAGCAGCTGGTCGGGATTGGGCTGAACCTTCCTTTAAATCAGAGAATCGTTGAGAGTTCCTCGACACCATCCTAGGGGGACTTTTATTCCTCCTAGGACCCAAACGATCAAAAGGAGAGACTCTACTCAATCTTTCAAGAGCACTGGTCCTTTCTGGAGATAGAGTGACGTTTTGTTCAGTATATGTGGCTCGTACTGATGAAGTTCGGCCAGGTTAATAAGAAAAATCATTAGATCTATCAGTGTGATATGAATCGGCATGTCTAGATCGAAATTCCTCTGGGATTAATGTTCGTCTAGTTCGCGAGGAAGGCAATTGAGTATTTCTCTGAATGTTTCGTTGTCCTGACTGGGCAGGTGCTCCACCCTGGATAGTTTGCATGAGTTGTCGCATGGTTTCTTGCATGGCGGTCTGGCCCTGAGCCAAATTAGCCACTATTCCATCCAGATCTTGGACACTTGGAGGAGTGGATGGATTTGGGGGGATTCCAGCGTTTCGATTACTGGATTCAGGATTATCAGCCATTGGTGATGAATTGTTTTAGTGAAAAACGATAATTACAGTCGTTTTCCCACAGACGGCACCAATCTGTTGATGTAAAAAACTAGATTTGACCTAATTATTTAATCACAGATAAAAATAAATAAGACAAAAGATTTTTAAAGTGGTTCAGCCTTGAAAGAATAGCCTATATCCACTGTTCGTGTTATTGCTGACTGTTTGCAGAATTCTCGATAATGGATTTACCAAGAAATTCTGAGTCCCCTGCTAATGAGGAGTTTACAATGTATTTACAGTCTTGAGGCGATACAAATGAAAGAATAATACACAGCTGTCAAATAGGCGTATGCGTCTGTGTGATAATAATGAGCATTTAATGCGCAGTCATCCTCTTGATTATCCGGATATGAATGCTTTGTACGAGATGCTGCTCGGACCGCCTAAGTAGCTCGGTATACATGAGTTGTTCAGTACAGTAGAGTTCCTCGGAGAACACTTGTTGCTCGGAGCGTTCTGAGTTGGTCGGGGAGATTGAGTTCCTCAGAGTCAATGTGTTGTTCAAAAAATATTTGCGAGTGCCATGTAGATTGACACGTGTCTCCACATAATCGGTCCACGTCAGCAGACTAAATTTGGTATCAATAGGGACCTTTTTTTAAGTGATAACTCTAATTTTTTTCATAACTACTTTTTTTTTTTTTGGGGGGGGGGGGGGGGGGGGGGGGGCTTTTTTTACAACTAATTTTTTTTAAACCTAACTTTTTTTTCTACCTAATTTTTTTTTTATACCTAAATATTTTTTTCCCGAAAGGGGCCACAATTAATCGGGGACCCTAGGCAGCACCCTAACCCGCATATGCCTAGAGTCGGCCCTGCCCTTAGGTTTATAAAATCTAAATGTCAAATTTTCTTCACCTCCAACTAAAACAAATACATTTGATAAAAAACAAAAAAATACATTTTCAATAAAAAAACTGCTTTGTATAAATAAAAAACTGTTTATATAACGTAAAATCTAATCTATTTTTAGTTAGAAATTGTTTCTTTTTTAAAAAAATTGTTTTGTTATTTATTTTTTTAGTTAAAAATTATTTCTTTAACTATTTTAAAATTAATCTTTTTAGTATTTAATAAAAATGGTTCATGCATGCAGTATGTATAGGCAATTCGACCACCTATACATACCGCTAGAACGGACTAACATATTAGAAAAAATGGTTCGCCAACTGTACGTATAGGTGGTCGGATCGCCTATACATACCGCTATCGCGGACCATATTTTTTAAAAAAAATAAAAAGATTATTTTTAAAATAGTACAAAAATAAAATTAATCAAAAATAAAATTTGTAAAAAAAACACTTTTTTAAGAAAACAAATTTTTTGTTTTATAAGCAGTTTTTTAATTAAAATCCCGATAAGGTTTTACATTTTATAAGCAATTTTTTTTATAATGAATGCCATTTCATGCCTTCAACATGTTTGTAAAAATGTCAAACCCACATTTGTCGATTCCAACTATGTGAATGTAATGTCCACATTCATTAAAAAAAATCAGTTATAAAATAATTTTAAATCACGATTGTCCTAAAGCAGGGTATGAATTATTTTGCATAGATTATAAACACAAATCGTTAACTGAGTACAGTGTTTACCAAATACTCCTATGATTTCCATAATGCTTCACAACACTGTTTTTCACTTTATATATAATGTTATGCCTATTGTCTTTTATCTTGAATTTTCGTACAATTTATTTGACGGGAAAAGAAATTGTAGTTACTATATTTTTTTAATTGATTGTCTAAGAAATTTCTATTTTGTAATTTATAACGAACGCCATATAATGCCTTCATCAGGTTTGTAAAAATGTCAAACCCATAATTGTCATTTACAACTCCTTGAATGTGATGTCCATATTCATTCGAAAAATTTAGGTTATAAAATATTTTTCAACCACGATTGTCCAAAACCAGGCTATGTATTGTCTTGTATAGATTGTAAACCCAAGCCGTTAACTGAGCACGGTATTTGTCAAATACTCCTATGATTTGCATAATAGTTAACAACACTCTTTCTCACTTTATATAAAATCGTGTGCATATTGACTTTTATCTTGCATTTTCGTGCAATTTATTTGTTGTGAAAATAAATTGTAATTACTATACTTTTTAAATTGATTGTCTAAGAATTTGAAACTTTACTTGGTATTATATAACGAATGTCATTTGATGCCTTGAACATGTTAGTAAAAATGTCAAATCCACAATTGTCATTTACAACTCCTTAAACATAATGTCCATATTCATTCAAATTTTTTCAGTTATAAAATAATTTTAAGAGTGATGTTATGGGTACCAAACAAATCCTTCAAATCTCCCCCAAATAGCATTAATGAGTTGTGTCCCGACGGGACCCATACCACAAGGTATAATAACACTTAATGTTATTTGGGAGAGTTGTTTGGGACACAAAGCATTTTCCTAATTTTAAACAATGATTATCCAAAACCAAATTATACATTTGTTTTGCATAGATTATAAAACCAAATCGTTAGCTAAGTACGGTGTTTGCCATATAGTCCTATGATTTGCATAATATTCGACCCTATAATGTACAGAGGTTTTAAAATTCAATACTTAAGTTGCATTTTGTTCAATCTTGATTCACACTGATGTATCTCTTTGTTCCGTGATTCTGAACCATTTTGAAATACAAACTATGACTCCCACCCCTTTTGTCTTAGTCATATCCCATTAGCAATGACCTTAGTAGTTCACTTTAGTGGCCATAATATTCATTCCCTTTTTTTTCATCCATTGATATTAAAGTACATATTGAGTCCATAAATTATTTACGTTTACACGTTGTTAGCTGTCCATTGTAGATTTTGTATGTAAATCAAATTTGTATTGGTGATTAATATGCTATAATTAATGGCAGTTATACCATACTTTTTAGTATGCTATAACCAAATTACAGTATTTGGTTATAGACCAAGGATTGAATATTATGACCAGTAAAGTGACTATATATTTAGAAATTAAATGTCATTTATTTGCTGGAGTAAAGGAATATAGACCGAGGATTGCTAAAACAAAATGGCGATTGAAATGTTGAAGACATTTTCAATTTGGAATAACAATTATGTTTTGGGTTTCTGTTAAGAAAATACAGTGAAGGCGATAAAATTTCGCAAATCAACTTTACATTATACAAATAATTTGTGAATTTATAGGACAATTACAAATAATGAAATAATTATTCGTTGCGAGTTAAAGAGAAATTTTATTGCTCCTTTTGAAAAATTTCGTACTATAAATCTACGCCGGCGCATCGCGCGGGATACATTCTAATTTTTATATAAACCTCGATTTTCATTTTATAACCCCCATATTTATTAAGCCACATTTTGGGTTTGAAGTACAATTAACAACCCCCATATGGTGTTTGTAGAAAGAAAAACAGCAAAACTTGATAAATGAGGGATCCATTTCAGATATTTCAGTCAACAACAAAACCCATATCTGAGAAGAAGAAATGTTTATATCGATCGTCGTCTCCGTTGCACACGAAACAGTTGTGAAGGATTTTACTAGAAGAAGTTGGAACAATTTCGAAAGCGCCATAATGAACAATGAATGGTCGAAATGCAAACTTGTTCTTTCTTTTTGGTACTTTTGAGAATTTTAGTGCAATAAAAAACAAAATGAACTTGGGGGCCCTTTTTCTTTTTCTCCATAAAAAGACACACAGGAACCATTAATATTAGACGAGCACTTGGTTGTCAAAGGAAAGTAAAATGGTGGCCATAGCATACCACCGCCGACCATTTTGAAGAATTTCAGTCCAATAAAAAATGGACTAGTTTTTTTGAGAGAGAGAGAGAGTGTTTTGATTTGTTGTTTAGTCAATTGTACTATTCGAACTCTATGGGGATGAGAAGTTTTTTGTTGTTGGGCTAATTTCTAAAATTATTATCTTAATAAGATTAGGACCGACAAGTTAAACCGGACCGACCCTACAAAAAACCGGACCGACTAGGCCCGAAAGACCGGTACAATCGGTCCGATCTGAATCCCCTTTTTTTTAGGACCGGTTTAATCGGTCCGGTCCATAAAAATCCTAAAAACCGGATCGGACAGGACCACGAACACCCCTAGTTGGGACCTGTAATGAAGTGGAGTATTTATGTTGCTAGAATGGTAAGGAAGTCTCGTAGAAGTATTATTTATGCCGGTGGTATTGTCATTATATAGTTTATATGCGTTTAATCTTTAAAAGAGTCAGTCGGGGTAGGTTTATATAAAAGCTCCCTAAAAATAAGTTATTAGTACAGGGAGCAAGTAAACAAAGTGTTTTCTTCAACTGAAGGCCACATTATATGCACAGCTCCAAAACAAATTCAAGCAGCTTTGCTCTAATGTTAATTCAAATGACAATGTTATATAGGATAGGAGTTCAAAATTTTGAGATTCTTAATTGGGGCAGGGGTGCCTTCGAAAATCCAGAGCATAACAAATAAGTAATCTTTTCTTTTATTGTTTCTAAACTAAAAAGAGGCGGCATAAAAAACTGAACACGCCTTTAGCGGCCACCTGAAATTATATATATAACCAACGGATGAATATTATAAACGAGCTCATTTTTCATTTTCAAATATGATGCATTTGCTTCATCCCCACATGCCTATGCAAAGATGCCAGACTTCTAAATCAGCATTCTTCATCAACATTACAAGCTAGGATAAAACTTGTAACTCACACAAGAGCAGCGCTTAAACCAGACACTGTGGGTTGCAAACTGGCAGCATATTTTCGGGCCCACAAGTCGTAATGTATGATTTCCTCAAGGGAAGGTGATGACACTAACTCTTCCCGATGCTTTTCGCATGTTAGCTCTACAACCTTAAAAATGTCTAGGTAGTTGATCCTGAAAAAGGGGGGAAAATTATTCTTTAGCTGATATATCAATTTAGAATGTATGCCATACTCATTCACAAGATTTACAGACTCAATGACTGAACAGATGAGAAAGCTATGTGACTCAGATATGCACAAGGTGGAGTTGAACAACAAAACCAGGAAAATAAAAATGTAACATATTTACATAAAATATATGAAAGGGAAAAACATACTTTTCATCTATAAACATCTCGACAGCTTTCTCATTGGCTGCACTAAGAACTCCAGTCATGGTGCCTCCATCTCGCCCAGCAGCATAGGCAAGATCCATGGATGGGTATTTCACATTGTCAGGATTCTTGAATGTCAATGACCCAAGCCTGCATCATCACATTACAATTTTAAACTAATAAAACCATAAAAGATTCTGAAGATATATGTATGAAACAGAGAGAGTGAGAGAGAGACTCTTGGATTAATCTTTGGTTATTTTTCAGAAATGAAGTCACTAGCGGAATAACAGAATTACAAAATTGATGTGTAGCTTCACAATATGGCAATGGAAATGATGGAAAGTTAATCAAATCTATAACCATGAGTAGAAAGAGAAACGTGGTATTTACTTGCAAAGATCAAGGCGGGGCCAAGTAATCTCCGAGCAGTAAATTCTGTCTGGCCAGGATAATGTGTAGAGGATTGGCAAACGCATATCAGGCCATCCCAATTGTGCCAGGACAGATGAATCCTGAAAAGAAAAACAAAAAGAGATTCCATGAATATAACCAAGTGCAGTGATAAATAGGTATTGAAAACTAAAATATTATCCAAGACCATTAACAGTAAGCAATATTAGAGATATAGAAGTTCAACCTGTGTCTCAATCATTGAATGTATGATTGACTGAGGGTGAATAACAATCTCAATATCATCATAGTCAGCCCCGTAGAGATAGTGAGCTTCAATAACTTCTAGACCCTGTCAAAATGAAAAGATTTCATTTCCTTGCCAGATAAAAACCACTTATCGAATAGACATAGGATGGAGAGAGAAGGAATAGGAGCAGGAACATAGCATGGCATTTGGTATTAAAATGCAGCACCATAAAAAACTATGTTACCTTATTGAAAAGTGTGGCAGAGTCCACAGTAATCTTTTTCCCCATATTCCAGTTGGGATGTTTCAAAGCATCAGCTACTTTAACTTCTTTTAATTTCTCAACAGGCCAGTCCCTGACATCAACAAAGATGAATTGTTAACCCTGAATTTAAATAATGGACCTATAATCAAAAAAGCCAAATTTGCAGAAAAGAATAATTTTCAGATTTAACCATGCTAAAAGGATTCAAAAAGATGCATATGGATAGGGGAAAGGGGATAAATTGCAAAAAAGGAAAATTCTGAACCAAGCATAATTAGAAAGAAAATCCCTAAATAAGTTTTAACGTAAGAAACCCTCTGAATTATGCATTTTTCATTAAAAAGTCCCTAGAAGGGGGTCTTTGCAAAAAAAAATACATAGTTCAGGGGGTAATTTTAACCTACATTGGTTTATTTGCAAAAAACTTGAAAGTTTATGGGGGTTTGTTGCTCTTCCCCTGGGGAACATAGTATACCCTATCAGTATATAAACGATAGATTGGGAAGTTCAGAATAATTATTACTAGTCGTAAGTACATTACTAATTAACGGAACGCAGAAGAATTTGGTAACATTCTTTAGAATTTCCAATTATTCCTTTTCCATAATATATATATATATATATATATATATATATATATAATGGAAAGATTTTGAATTCATCATACCTGAAAGCGCCACCAGATGCAGTTAAAATTATGCGCCTAAGAGCACCTTCTGGCAAGCCTTGAATACACTGAAAACGTGGACATCTCCTTTAGATCTTATAATCAACATGGTTTAGAATATCATACAAAAGTTGTGCGATGGATAAATCAGTTTTCTCATACCTGGAATATTGCAGAATGTTCAGAATCAGCAGGAAGAATCTTCACGTTATGCTTTTGAGCAAGAGGAAGGACAAAGGGACCGCCAGCAATTAAGGTCTCTTTGTTGGCCAAGGCTATGTCTTTCCCGGCTTCTATGGCAGCCACTGTTGGCTACCCAAAGGAAAAAGTTCGAGTTTAGTCACTGAGAAAATATTTCATTCAATATTAATTAGACTAAATTAGTTAAAAATAATGTGAACCAAAACATGTCTAGAAGCACATTAATATTAATATACATATATATGTTTGTAGAAACATTCTTACATGTGTGAGTGATGCGTATGTTGTTAAGGATACATACACACATGGAGAAGAACATAATAATGAAATTTGTCATGTTTCCCCTTCTTATGATATGCCATAGCTGACACAGTTGTCATGAATAATTACAATCAAACTTAACCAAATTGTTTTTCCTGTTACTGTCTGAAATCAATATTGCGCTAAACAGCGAGAAGCGAAGAAATAGGTTTCAACACCAAGTGATTGGGAAAAAGGCTTTGTTGAGTGTAGTACTCCTTTTAGAGCATTCCAATTTGAATAGAAATCGTATTTGTAATAACTTGTTATTAACTGATCAACTTCAAGCTAAATTTGGAAGGGTAAAATTTGGGAAAATAATATTTCCTTAAAGTTTGTAAATCTTAATTATGACTCGTAATTGCAATGGATGGTGTATAGTTATAGAAGCATGCACTTCGGATATACTTGGGATAAAATGGCCACAAAAAAATATATGCAAGGTACAAAGATAAAATAATTTACAATACCTTCAAACCAGCGCAACCAACTATTCCTGTAACTACAGTGACACAATCTGGGTGACGGGCAACCTGAAATTAGATTAAAGCAACGAACACCAAGTAATGACACTCACTTCTATCAGCAAAACCTAAGAAATAAGGGAATTAATGGGTAATTAACCTCAATGACGCCCTGCTCCCCGGCAATTATTTCAGGCTTGTAATCAGCATCTGCCAAAGCCTCCTTGAGTTCACCAACCAGTGATTCATTTCTAACAGCAACTAATTGCGGTCTGAATCTCTTAACCTGAAAGATGGAACATGGTATTGAGCCTCAGGCTTCCGATATGAGTATAAGCTAATACTCAATTGGCCAAGGTACAGATTGGATCGATCTTTAGTTATAAATCTATGGTGTTTGTTCGTTAGACAATAATGACAACAGATCTTTGTATGCTACTTAAACCCAGAATGATAAGATGAGCAAATACAGTTATATCTAAAGACTGAAATGTGATGCTGGTTGATTGACTAACAAAATATCATGAAAAAGTGGGAGCTTTACAATATAGCCCCTAGCCAATAAGATTGTTCCACGTTAGTCCAATGATCCCTAAGCTATCGTGGGAGGAAATTATTAGGAGAGACCTTAAGGAGTTAAACTTGAATGATAATAATGCATATAATAGATTAGAATGGAAAAGGAGAATTCATATGATGGGATTAAGACAAGGATGATGATGATGATGATGATGATGATGATGATGATGAGTCTAGTCCAATGATAATTTTTGCACTAATGTCTCTCACAGATATGCATACCTTATATGTTATCCTATACACAATGCTAACACATACATTACAAAAATTTACGCATACATTATAAAAATTCACGTCTTAATTACACGCAAAAAAAACACATATACAATTCAAAATTTCTGTATTAGTATGCTACACAGCTTTCTCAATAAAACTCTTTGGTCTGTTTTGTTTGGTCTAAGTTTCCATTTCATTTTCCTTTTAAGTCATGTACTAGGGAAATCAACCAATTAAAAGGAAAGGATGTAGAAATTGTAATTCCTTCAGAAACTTTTGTACTTGTATACTATGAAGCACGGACACGCAATACATGTTTCGACACGTGACACGCGATACGTGATTGATCCAAAAACTAAGATACGACACGCTATGATACATATAACATATAATATATATTAGTGAAATAAAACAGATTTTCTCCATAAAATGCATTATTAGAGCATTCTTAGCATGAAATTAAGAAAATGGACCATACAAAACAAAATTCAAACACACTTTGACCTTAAGAATCATAAATAAAGCACAATCACCATCACTTGAGTTAAAGCTCACTCGTGGCTTCCGAGAGAGTGTTCGTGCTTCATAGGTGTCCGACACGTTGTTGGACATGACACGTTGGCTTCCGAGAGAGTGTCCATACTTCATAGCTTGTATAATACTCTTGTCCCATATTCAAATCCCTTATTGGAAAGTTAAATGTTTAAAGGAAAGATTTTACTTTCTGCATTTACCCTCCTAAGAATTATGAATACCATTGGAATGTAATACATACACTTGCATCATTTTTCTATCATAGATATTAGTGAGATGGATAACTTTGTAATTTCGCCTACTTTTATATACTGTTTTTTGAAATCGGCTTGGTTCATTCAGGACGGACCAAATTAGAAAGTAATACTAATCTGAGACGGAGGACAAAATACGTCTTCTTTAGTATACAATAATTGGCAATATGAATGTTCTAGACTAGCTCAGGGGTAGTTTGGGTTCCAAGCCCCTTAGTGCTATAAATACGAAGTACTCTCTTATGAGATGAACTTGATGCCTTTAAGAAATGATTAAAAGATTGAGACGCTATTTTCTTGGGTATATCACTGTTACGCTTCCGTGACAGTTTACTTTACCAATCCTTCCCCAAATCCATTAGCTAAGGAACGAAAACTATGAAAAGATGGGATTACAATCAGCCAAATTTTGTTCAAGAAGAAAAGTTCATCTAGTCACAGATTATGTTATGCAGACTGGTTTCAAGATATAGATAGGTGGGTTATTAGGTCAAGCAACTGAGGTTCATGCGACATGAAAAGAAAGGCCTTTTATTATTCTATAAAGCAGTCAAAGATTGAGTGATTGGTCACCTGATCAGCAAGAAGAGTTACATTTGAACCAGCCGCAAGTGCTACAACTCTGAATTCGTCTGGATTTTCAGCAACTATGTCCAGTGTCTGTAGAGAACCAACTTGTGATTGTAAGCCATTGGTACACAAAACTTATGCATGCCAATGGTTTGAACAAAAAGAAAGACAGAACACGTTCGTCAATAACAAGTGCAACCAAAAGGAATTTAAAATTTTGAGATGAATAAGAATTGACTAGCAAGAAAAAGGGCAGTCATCACAACTAAGAGACAATTATATATTAAATGCAGTTTTGATTTTGCATACGTAACATGTTAAGAAAAATGTTAGATTGGTTATAGAAACTATGCAAAATTTGAAAGTGATATACCTGAGTTCCAATTGAACCAGTAGAGCCAACAATTGAGATAGGCTTTGGACCATCCCAAGTCCTACGACCTACTTCCACCACAGCCGTTCCCGGCCAAGCTGGAGGTAGTGGCTGTGCTGAACACTGAATTCTCTTTCCATAGGTTACCCCATTTTCCTTTTTCTTAAAAGCAATCCCACCTAAATAATCACAAACACCCAACTTTCAGCCCTCTAAATATTACGATTTAGCTAACACTCAACACACACACAAACTGGAACGATCAATTAACCTTTCATTCTACTACCAAATATATCACCCTAAGCATATTAGATACTAGAATTCCAAACATGAATAGTACAACTTAATAATAAGAGAATATGTAAAACCCAAAATTTATATATATATATATATATATGCAAGAACCTTGAAGGTTGAGGAGGTGGTTGTTGGATTTAGAAGTGTCCAAGAAAGAGATGGCCTTAATTTCAGCTGGAGAGAGTGATTTGAGAGCCATATTACAACACCCACTTCACTTGGAATGAATTCTGACACTAAAAATTTCAAAAGAAACAGAGAGAGAGAGAGAGGGGGATAAAGTATATACTGATAGATAGATAATTCTGGTCTTATAGACAACGAGTGACAGCCAATTTAAGAGAGAGAAGGTTGTGGTAGTAAACATTAAGAGCAGGACCAATGGCATCACCAAGCACTTCTCGTGGACAGCGTGCGAGTTTGTTTATTGTGCCAATATCATCCAAATAAGCCGTCCGTTTATTGTTAACTAATAACACACTAATCCTCACACATTGGCCGGTCCAAGGAATTACGATAACATATATTAAAGAATTAATGGACATTAGCGTTACCCGCTTAAGGATAAATCTCCACTAATATACCATAATATTTTTTTTATTATTTCATTTTGATTGTTTTAAAATAAAATAACTTGACTACAGTAACTCAAAAGGTTTCGATGTTAAGTAAAAGGTTTAAGATAAAATAGTTACCAAGTTTCTTTGTCATTTATCCCAAAATAAGTACTCTGAAAAAAATAGTTTTATGCAAATTAACTTAAGAGACATTTGTTCCAAATGCGTGAAACAGAAGCCTCCAAATGAGACTACGAGAGAGACGTGGAAAGTCATACGGAGACGGCTATCAATGCACCAAAGACCAAGGTCATATGATGTCCCAAAATTATAAATAACTAGGTTTAATCCTCGCGCGATGCGCGAGCGTGTTACAAAATAATTAAATAATTATAATTATAAAAATTATCAAATATTATAATATATATAAAATACTAACTTTATGCGTGTACACACACATGTCACGTGTCCCAAAATCATGTCACCGTATCATTTTTCAAATTCAATATACAAATTCTCTTGTGAATATACAACTCCTCTTCTCATTTATTAGATTCTACTCACAAAAACATTTGGTCTTACTTCTCTATCATAAATTTCTGTTGATTATAACAAAAAAATTACTATTTAAAAAAAGGCATAAAATTGATTTTAACAAAAAAAAATTATTACCTACAAAAACTGAAACTTAGGTGGTATAAAGCTCTTAGAGGAGAACATATATAATATACAGCTAACTTTTTGTGCCCGTTTCATTAAACAAATCTATACATATAATAGCAACTTTAACTAAGGCTAAACAAAGGTAAAACACCTAAATTGAGAAAAAAGCTTTTGTAAACTAATCTGTTTATGATGTATTCTTAAAATGAGCATAGAAACAGGGAGGATAGTAGAGAAAGTGTGGTGAAAACCTTTGAGGGATTTGGGTTGAATTGACCTTGATTTTCCGGTGCTGGGGGGTCTATTCAATGAATAACTTCTCTTTCATGTCATAAACGATTAAAATCTTGCGATTAGTATTTTTCAATTCCAACAAATTATAAGATTACATAATGTATTAGTGAAAATTACATAAAAATCAATATAGCAACGTTAAAATTTAGAAAATGTGGATAGTTAAGATTTAGGAATTTACATAATTGGTTATAACATACTTTTCTCATTGAAAAAGTGACCTAAAACCATTTTCTATAGAATTAAAAAAAAGTATTATGACTTTAGAAAAGCTCCTAAATATGAAGAATAATTGTCAAAAATTCACATAAAATCATTTAGATATTTGAATAATAAAAACAACAAACATATTAAAGAATGTAAATAACAAAACAAACCTAGTACAAAAGAGTTAAGTCAATGTGAATTATGCGCTAGCAAAACTTAAGAGATTGAGAATGATAGTAAAATAACCAAAAAAAAGAATGATAGAAAAACTCATCGATTTTCATACCATTACCCTTTACCTAAACTAAAAAAAGTATTCCAAACGAAATGGATTATAATTTCTTAATATTCAAATTGTTGAGAGTGCACTAAGATTGCAAATACCCCTTTAACAATGCAAATAAACTCCTAAGGGACTATTTGATATACGTGATTTTTCATGACAAATGCAAAAGTGACAAATGAATGATTTATCCACTTTTGTATGCATTTGATAGGCATAATTTGTCATGACATGTGAACCCTTGATTTTGGTGGCAAGATTTGCTCACCTCTAACCCACAGTGAAAAAGTTTCCCCTCAATTTACTATTTTTCTTTTTGTTAAAATATTTTTCTATATTATTGAAATCGAAAGTTTTTCATATTATATATTTTTACAACCACTTTTTATTAAAAATAAAAATATTTGTTATTTTAAAAAAAGTTTATAAAAATAAAAAGCGTTTTTATTATGAAAGCAAAAAAGTTTTGACAGTTTAACGAAATTCTTTTATAAAAAAACAGTTTTGTTTAAAAAAAATTGTTTTCAATGTTTTTCTAAAAAAATTCTTTGTATAAAAAAGCAGTTTCGTATAATAAAAAAAAATTATAGAACCAAAAATGTCTTGTTTTAAGAAAATTGTTCTAAGTTTTTTTAGGACATCAAAATTATACTAATCCTGAAAAAAATTCTTTTGATACAAAGAACTCTTTTGTTTTAAAAAAATAGATAAGAAAAATAGTGCATTTTAAACTATTTTCCAGTACTTTTATAAAAAAAAAAATCTTTTTGATAAAAGCCCACTTTTATGTTTTTTAAAAACGCCAAAATTAATCTAATCCTAAAGACAACGGTTTAAAAAAACTGTTTTGATATAAAATTATATAAATCCAAGATCAATATTTTTTTTAAAAAAATTTGCCATATTTTTATGCTCTAAATACTTATACATTCTTAATGACAAACATACTTTCTTCACAAAAAGGAAAAATGCAATAATTCAGGAATCTAATCCAAATGAGAAAAATCATTTTTATTGGAGATAATAAAGGAAAAACAAAACATAAGGTGTAAAAGCATATTGTGAATAGGAAACAGGAGATAATACCTTGATTTTTTTAGTAGTAGCGTTCATTTTGCACAGGACATGATTTGATTGTATGGGTGTATAAATAGTTGAAGTCTCTTGAGATTTGAGGAATTTAATTAGGTAGTTTTTAGAGAAGTGGAAGTGGCATTGGAAAATGGAGGGGTGCGGAAGAGGGAACGGGCAAGAGAGAGACCTTTAGATTTAAGTTAAAGCTATTGATAGAGATTTAATGATATTTAATGCATTTAATGCATTAGTCTTTATTGCTTGACACGTGTCCATTCTCTCTAAAGAGACACAAAAATTATATTATGTTATTAGATAACTCATAGAAAGATATTTTTTTTTTGGAAGATTCACCTTTTAAAAAAACTATTGTTAAAATATGTTGAAAATATATTTAATACACTAGAATAATATTTTAATAGTGGAGAATGTATTTGAATATTTTAAATAAATAAATAAAAATTAATATTAAATTTATATATATAAACTGTTATACAAAAGTCTGATATGTTTAAAAATACATATAAAACAATATAAAATAACTCTAAAACATTCAAGATAAATTTATCAAATAGATTACAAAATCTTAATATGTAACATTATACATTTTATACAATATATCTCACGTTATAAATTTATACAAAATATACTTTAACAAACCTAATAAACACAACATATTATTATCTATAACGGGAAAATTGTAAGTACAAATATGATGCACTACTAATGCGTGAAGCAAATATACAAATTAAGAAACCTACTAAATCATTTGAAACCATCGCACCCCAAAAATTCAAACAAGAAAAGAATTTTCATTAAAGTCTTCTTTCAAACAGTTAAAGTAGTCATTCAACTTGAGAACACCTCCGTAAACCCCTTCATCCAAATACATGATTGGAAAAAATAAAATAAAAATATTTGAGAGATAATAAAATAAATTAACACACTTAATATTTGAAAGAGAACACTCAATATGAGGAGAAAATTTTTCTTTACTACTCACATAATATTTTTGACTTTTTATGACTTCACTTCTATGACTTCACTTCAAATGTCAACATTACATGAGTATTTATAAAATCACTAAAATGTATCTATCCAAAAATATGTGTCTATTACATTTAATGTAAACATACCCCATTTAGACTTATATACATGAACATCCTAATTGAGAGTGTGCTTGCGTTCAATGTTTAAACTTATTTAATTAAATTCCAATTTTATGCCCAGATTTTAATTAACACACTAAAACATGCATCTAATTGTGATTGACAATAATATGAATTATCTAGCATGCACAACTAAACAATCACAACACATATTTGAGGACAAATTCCCAGCATGGACAAAACCTTTTAATTATCTATAAACTATAAATATCCAACTTACAATTACATAGAAGAAATACAGCGTTTTTGTGACGACGAATTACCCTCAAGTGTCGGTTCGAAGTCTTCAGCAAGAGATCCCGCAAGAGCTCTAATTAGTCAGCAATGGAGACAGCCTTCTTCTCCACAAGTGTTAGTCTAGAATGAGTAAGATGAATAATCAAGCCAATAATAATTCACATGGGACTTTGGAGTGAATCAAAAAGGGTTTAAAAGCCTAAAAGATGAAGTCTTTAATTGCATCAGATATGCAGAAACAGAATTTTGAAAGACTTGCAAAACCTAACTTCATAGTAGGTATTTATAGGCTGATAAAAGATTTTGAGGCGGCGCATGTCGTTCGAACGACATGAAGAAGCGACATATCAAATGATGTTAAAAAAACCAAAACAGTACAAGTTCGTTTTATGTATCTTAAAAACAATCTTCGAGCGACCTTTCAAATGACATGTGTTGTCGTTGGAAGCTATCAATGGCGTTTGAACGACATTGCTATGTCGTTTGAACGACACAAGAAAAAAATATTTTTTTTAAAAGTCTCGCCTACAGGTCTTAAAAAATAATTTTTTACTTAGAAAAATGCCTCAATTTTGATAAAAATATTTTATAAAAATATCTCAAATAAATACGTGAACAATAATAACCCCAATTAAACATTTTACCTTTTAACGTATAGGAGTTAGTGGGAATAGAGCCCGTTGAAGATGCCCAACGCACGTTGTCAATGATGGGTTCGTGTTGATGATGCGTATTGCTAAATATTCGTATGATGGACGTCAAGGTAGAACGTGTGAAGACGTGCCGAGATGTAACGGTAAACGACATACTAAATGTGATTTAGGACAACACAGAAATTTCTAGATTCTAAACGGACATTTATAAAACATGTCCTTACAAAATCTCTCCCTATGTCCATGCCGTTACATTCATAAAAAATCCGAATTATGCTACCCAACAAAAATGAGACATACAATCTAATATCCCCAAAAACCCATAAATGGAAATATCAAATAACATGTCTTCAAAATCTTCAACGTCTTCAATTCTCCGCTGTTTCTTATGATGGGTGTGCAAAATAATCCTCAATTTTGTAACTGCACACATGAGACAAGAAACAAATACCTGTGACACGTAAATGTTTGAAATATAATGATAAGCATAGAGACAATATCAATTAAGCATAAGCATATCATTAAATACTCCCCCATAATTCGTTCTCCCCTTTTTTATTATGTCACCTAATAGACAAATAAGAAGAAAACAAATCAATGCATATCGACAGTGTCACAAAATAATAAACTTCACTTTTTCAATTTTTCAAAATTTTTCTTACAAAAAAAATATACAACAAATAATCACACCATGAAAGACTACTAAAATAACTAAGTCGGTGATAGCGTAAATGAAGGGATGTGATCAAATTCGATAGGAAAATCAATGCAAACAATCATAGCATATGTGCATGATGAATTTTAGATACTCATAACGAATGCACTCAACATCGTCCTTAGGTGTAAAAATTGTGGATTTATAAGAAATTAATTCAATCTAATCAACAAATCAAAGTTCAAAGTGATTTCCACACAAATAACGCCCAAAATTATTTAATGCTTTTTTGAAATTTTTAAAGACATGCAAACCCGTTGATATACATCCAACCAAACTCCCTCAAATATAATAATGATCATAAATGATTTTTCTTTTTTTTTGAATGACCATATCAACCTAAACTAGTTTGGCCTTGGCTACTTTTTTCAAAGACACACTTTTTGGCTCTATTAAATTCTTTGGGTCTTGGCTACTTTTTACAATTCCACACTTTTTTTACCCGATTTAAACGGTATCTTAATCGCAAAAGATATGAGTATCTTTCTGTGACACCCCGCTTTAAATAATAACGGGTGGCAATCCCTATACTAAAATAAATCAGGAATCTCAAGTGGATCATTCTCAGCATCAGCTGACGATACTAAAATAAACACAGCTAACTACCCGATACCATAAAAAAAGGGTGCCAAAAAAAATTTAAAACATACAATTCAATAACCAACCAACAATATAATAACTACTGAACATGATAATGAACACACATATGCTAAGATAAAAAGAGAATAGTTTTATAGTACACCAAAAATACACAAAAGGAAATACCCGAATAAACTGTTGGGTCACAGACAATACAACAGTCCTGCGAAAATAAATATAAACAAAATGCTACAACTACAACTCTTGGGCATAAACCCGATATATAAACTGAATCCTAATCTAGATATACAAAACATAGGAATCAGCTATATCAAAATTCCGCAACAATTCGCTATTGCCACAGCTTCCATGAATACACTGGATAGAAAAGCATCAATGGCGTCCTTGCAGAGGAAAACCTAAAATAATACAATATATATAGCAAGAGAGAAATATAAATGGGTTAGATCCCGAGGTGTGAAAACATTTTTAGTAAGTGCATTAAAATGCATAATAATTATAAATGCCTTATAACATGACTAAAGTGGAGTCGCACTCTCCAGAAAATCCAACTGACCTCTCAACTAGAGCGCGCACCAACGTATGCACATGATCCCCAAAATAACTGCCCAACACTATCTAGGGGTAAATTAATCTAACTTATGCCAAATCCACACTTGCGTAAATCTTCATCTAAAAAATATAACCATCAACTTTCGATTCTCGCTTAAACCCAATTATGCGTCCAAACTTCTCTTAACTTATAAATATACATATACATATACTCTTGCTAGAATTATAGGATTCTTATTATTTATATACACGACTTATTAGCATCTATATGCTAAGGACTAAACTTCTTCTAATTCTCAACACTGCACTGCGTTTCGTGCGTGGGACGTCTCGCAAGAGAAATCCAAACAAGGAACCTCCCCGATACACTACTCCTTAACAGTGTTGATTATCGAGAATCATTATGCCCTCAATGCATGATGCATATAACCCCAAATTACTTATTTAACATATAGGACTAAACTTCTCCCAATTCTCAACAGCACATTGCGTTTCGTGCGTGGGACGTCTCGCAAAGAGAAATCCAAACAAGGAACCCCCCCTATACACTACTCCTTGACATTGTTGGTCGTTCAGGTCCATTACGCCCTCGGTGTACGATGCATATAGCATAATCCACTTAATTAATATATATTACTCCAGTTTATTCTCATAAAACTTTGCTTCACTATAACATATAAATCTGAGTACTAAGGACTAAACTTATCCCCACTCCCAACATTGCACGGCGTTTCGTACGTGGGACGTTTCGCAAGCAAAATCCAAACAAGGAACCCCCCGATACTCTACTCCTTGATAATGTTGGTCATTGAGGTCCATTATGCCCTCGGTACCCCAACCATACTATGAATACAAATAGGGAGCAACGATCTCTAATCACATAAATAAGATAATGCTCTGAACCATTCAGGTCTATAACATTACTCTAATTATAAAGCACAAGCATTCAATCCCAATAATTAAGTACACATAACACACTTAGTGTACATATTAATATTCAAAATCCAATCACTTATGGATATACAAAATACTTCACAATGCCATCATCTTCCAGGAATTACTCACTTTATCCCAAGTAACCATATATCGGACTATTATCACACCGTCATGGTAATAAAACAAATCACAACGTATGGGAAGCGATCATAGTTCCTAACCGAAAAGTGAGAATGAATCATACCCAAGACTTCTCACCCCTAAATAAAATCACACAAATAATAATGGACAACTATGACCTGGGGACTATACGCACCCTGCTCCTTAAGCCATGGGACTCACTCACATCGCGCAACTTCCCATGATAGCACTGGAGGGTATGCTCACACAATAAATATACATATATCATTCACACTATATATATATATATATATATATATATATATATATATATATATATATAAAATCACAGCATATAAATGTAAACCATCACACAAGGTCTTTATATATCACAAAATATAAGTATACATATTATATTACGCCCGTATGTAAAGGAAGTAAATTCATTGATAGTATATTGCCCTCACTATGCTAACTGTTGCTAACTCGCATACCTTTCCAAAACTTCACAATACGATCTCTCACTTGAAGTCTATTTGTAACACCTATGAATATGAGAATCCTCTCTCTTATAGACCCATAATTATCTCCAAATAGTAATCTCAATGATAGTGAAATTTTCCACAGGTCGATATGATAATCTCCAATCGATATTCTCTCGGAATAAGTCAATATGACCCTAATAATTTATCACATGGGAAACTCCCTAAAAGTCTCCAAAACATACTTCTCATAACTTATGCGGAGGTTCCCAATCGATAAACCCAAACGAAATGGAGCGAAACTCACTCTAGAAAAACCTCGCAAAACAACCATGTTTCTGAATCGATTCGGTCCCAACAGCGAATCGATTCGGCCCAAAGGGACCTGTAAGTCTAATACATACCGAATCATTTCGCAAGGGACGAATCGATTCGGACCTAAAGACCTGTAGGTTCTGCAACATGCCGAATCGATTCAGAAGGGGCGATTCGATTCGGTTTGTTCAGCAAGCTACGAAATGGGCTATAGTTCTTCAAAACCCAAAATTCCAAAAATTATTTATATCACTGTTGATACCAAATTTAGTCTGCTGACATGGCTCAATCAAATGAAAACACGTGGCAATCTACATGGCAATAACAAGCACTTCCGAGGAACTCAGACGCTCCGAGGAACCATACTACAACGAGGAACACTGCTTCCCCGAGGAACTTAGACGCTCTGACCTACAAGAACGCTCCAAGGAACTTTTGAGTACCGAGGAACTTTTGATTACCGAGGACTATAGGCGGTCCGAGCAGCTTAGGCGGTCCGAGATGCACCTCGAACAAAGCATTAATAGCAGGAAAATCAACAGTCTGACTGTTCATTAAATGCTTATCATTCAGATGTATACGCTTAAGGGGCATTTAATATATTACCCTTTCACATGTACATCATTGAATGTATTACCCTTTCACATTACAGCCTCAAGGCTATAAATACATTGTATCATCCTCATTGTAAGGGGATCGAAATTTCTTGATATAACTTGTAATCGAGAATTCCCAAACAATCAGCAATAACATAACAGTGGACGTAGGCCATTCTTATAAGGCTGAACCACTTTAAAAATTCTTTGTCTCATTTATTTATCTGTAATTGAATAATTAGATATGATCTAATTTTTTACATCAACAGATTGGCGTTGTTTGTGGGAAACGACTGGTAATATCATTTTTCATCAAAAATAATCCATCACAAATGGCTGATATTCCAGAATCTAACAATCGAAATGCTAGAAGCCCTCCAAATCCATCTGCTCCGCCAAATATTCCAGATCTGGCTGGAATAATGATAAATCTGGCTCAGGGCCAGACCGTCATGCAAGAAACTATGCGACAACTCATACAAACCCTCCATGGCGGTGCACCAACCCATTCAAGACCAAGAAGTATTCAAAGAAATACCCGTGCATCTTCTTCGCGTACTAGGCGTACCAATTCATATCACAATGAGGAGTCTGAAAATTTTTCTTATCAACCTGGATGAACTTCTTCAGTGCGAGCCAAAGATACTGAACAACGTATTACTCTCTCCAGAAAGGACCAGTGCGCTAGAGAGATTGAGCAGGGTATCACCTTTCAATCGATTAGGACCTAGAAGGAGTAGAAGTCCTCCTATAATCGCATCAAGAAGTTTTCGATGGCCATCAGATTTAAGGGAAGGATCTACCCAGTCGCGACCAGCTGCTCGTCAAGATAGATCCCAGGAAGCCACTTCAACGACCAATATGCCCGAGGAAGGAAATGATGCATGGAAAGGCTCAATTCAGAGGCTGGAGGATAGATTAGGGAAAATGGCTAAAGCCAAGAACCCTCTACAATGAACTTTTGTTCGAAGAACACCTTTTGTCCAGGCCATTGTAGATTTTCCAACACCATCAAAGTTTAAAGCACCTGTTGTGACCCCCAAATATGATGGAAACACAGACCCTGTCCTTCATATAGAATAATACCAAGCTGCAGCCGACATCTATGCTGTTCCAGATGAGATGAGATGCAGAGCATTCTCGGGAACTCTTACCGAATCTGCTCAAATGTGGTATAATAATCTTCCTCGGGGTAAGATCTCAACTTTCCTTCAACTAGCCGAGTTATTCATTAGGAATTTCTGTTTTGGGGCAAAGCCAGTTAAATGAGTAGCGCATTTGTTAAGTGTTAGACAAAAGGCTGGTGAGAGTACCAGAGATTATATAACTCGTTTTAATAACGAGAAACTCGAAGTAATTGATTATGAAGAGAAGACAGCGATTACCGCCTTGATGAGGGGACTACTGCCCAACAAGTTGTACTACACTTTGGCCAAAGATCCACCTAGAACTATGTCAGATCTGATGGGAAAAGCAGCCAAGATTATGAATGCCGAGGAGGCTATGGCTGTGAAAAAGAATATAGATGCCAAAGAAACCAAGGTGGAAGGTGATAAAGTTAAAAAGAAAGAGCATAAGAGCAATGGTAATGACAAACATTCAAGAACTAGGTCGGTATGGGACGCAATGAAGAAATTCGATAATTATACTCCTTTGAAGAAGGATATCAACCATGTTCTAGAAGAAATCAAGAACAACGAGGAATTAAACTGGCCAGAGAAAATGAAGGCAGACCCTGATCGGAGGAATAAAGCAAAGTATTGCGAGTTTCATAAAGATCATGATCATATGACCAAAAATTGCATAGCTCTTCAGAATGAGATTGAAACACTCATCAGACGAGGAAAGCTGGCAAAGTATGTTGATCGTCGAAGCGAAAGAAGGAACAACGACCGAACAAGAGAGAGGTCTAAATCTCCTCATCGAGCAGAGGAGAACAAGAAAAGAAACCATGAAGTTGATCCAGAAGAAGACCCCGATCTTCCCAAGAGACCAAGGCAGCCAGAACGAGAGGTATTTTCAATACGCTTTGGGTCATTTGATTGTAAAGTTATTACAGGTGGAGATGCAGGAGGAGGAGACCTTACTGCAGAGAGAAAAGATTACCTCTATGAGGCTCAAGCTTGCTCGTACATTCAGCGAATAAATCTAGCTGAGGAGGATCGCCCGAGAAAGGCGAACAAAGAGAAATTGGTCATTGGTTTCTTAAAGAACGACCTCGCAGGAGTTTTGTATCTTCATGATGACCCATTGATGATAAAAATGAGGATGAAAGAGGTAATGATCTCAAGAGTACTGGTAGACAATGGTAACTCGGTAGACATCATGTTCTACTCGTGCTTTGACAGTTTAAATCTAAAGCTATCTCAACTGGAGCCTTATCATAGACCCCTCCTCGGTTTTGCTGGCGAGAAAGTATTTCCACTTGGGACGATCAAGTTGGGTATATTCATTGGTACGTGGCATGCTTGTCGGACAGAAAGAATACGCTTCTTCGTGATGGATAAGAATGTTCAATCATCATACAATATCATCCTGGGAAGAGTAGGATTGAAGAAATTTGAGGCTGTACCATCTACAGTGCATCAGTGCCTAAAATTTTCAACAAATTTTGGAGTAGGAGTTGTGAAGGGTGACCATAAAGTAGCTCGAGAATGCTATTATTCATCCGCCGAGCAAGAGGAACTGGAGAAATCAAGGAAAAAGACTACTACTTATCAAGTGGAAGAATGGGCAGAAATTGAAACATTGGATCCTAGAGATGAGTCACAACTCGTGAAGGGTCAAGTGGTGGAAGCTACTGAAAATATCATTCTGGACGACGAGCACCCTGAACGAACTACTCAAGTAGGTTCGTCGTTGGAAGCCTCACTAAAACAGGAATTGATAACTTTCCTTAGAAGCAGAAAGTAAACTTTTGCGTGGAGTCATGAGGATATGCCTGGGATAGACCCAAATTTCTTATGTCACGAACTCAATGTGAATAAGGAGATCAGGCCTGTGAAGCAAAGAAGAAGAGTATTCAGCCCCGAGAAGAATCAAGCTATACAGGAGGAAGTCGAGAAGCTCCAGAAAGCTTGTTTTATTGAAGATGTTAAATATCCTGACTGGTTAGCAAATGTGGTGATGGTAAAGAAGAAGAACAACAAATGGAGGATGTGTGTAGACTTCATCGACCTCAACAAAGCATGCCCAAAGGATCACTTTTCGCTGCCCCGAATTGATCAACTAGTGGATGCTACCTCGGGACACGAGCTGCTGAGCTTCATGGACGCTTATTCTGGTTACAACCAGATTAAAATGAAACCTGAAGACAGGGAGAGTACTTATTTCATTACCCCTAGGGGAACTTATTGTTATAATGTTATGCCTTTTGGTTTGAAAAATGCAGGTGCAACATATCAGCGGCTGAAGAACAAGGTCTTTGCTGAACAAATCAGTTGCAATATGGAAGTCTATGTTGACGATATGCTGACAAAGAGCAAGAAAGCTGCCGATTATCTAGTTGACTTAAGTCAGACTTTTGATCAATTGGATAAATATCAAATGAAGCTGAACCCGACGAAGTGCATATTTGGAGTACGAGAAGGTATGTTTCTCGGGTACATTGTCAATCAACGAGGCATTGAGGCGAATCCTGAAAAGATCAAAGCTCTATTAGGGCTACGATGTCCAACGATAAAGAAAGAGGTGCAAAGTCTTTCAGGACGAGTAGCAGCACTCAACAGATTTGTATCACGAGCAACTGATCGATGTCTCCCATTCTTCAAGACACTTCGAAAGACTTTTGAGTGGAATGATGAATGTGAGAAGGCTTTTCAAGACTTGAAGAAATACTTGGGAGCACCTCCATTGTTATCCAGGCCCGTGATGGGAGAAAAATTATATTTGTATCTGGCAGTGTCCGAGAATGCGGTCAGTTCGACATTGACACCTATCACTTCCCCCTGGCCATTTGCCATGTGGGGAATAGATTTGGTTGGGCCACTGCCGACGACCAGGGGAAAGTTTAAGTACCTCGTCATCGCAATGGATTATTTTACTAAATGGGTTGAAGTTGAGCCTCTCATTGATATGACGTACGACAAGGTGTACCAATTTATTTAGAAGAACATCATTTGTCGATATGGTCTTCCTCATGCTTTCATCACAGACCATGGAACACAATTTGATAACGAGAAGTTCGTTGCCTATTGTCATCAATCAAATGTTTTGAAGATCCACTCAGCACCAGGCCATCCTCAAAGCAATGGACAAACTGAAGTGACAAATAGAACGCTGTTGAATGGTTTGAAGAAAAGACTGGACGATGCGAAAGCAAACTGGATCAACGAGTTACAGTCAGTACGGTGGGCTTACTGAACTACTCCTCGAGTAGCAACTGGAGAATCATCACATATGATGGCGTTTGGAAGTGAAGCTATTATACCTGCCGAGTTGGGCCTCCCAACACACAGGTTACTGAATTTTAATTCCCCTGTCAGTGACTTAATGAGAAGATTGGATTTAGACATGCTCGAGGAAGTTAGAGAAGAAGCAGCCATTAGAAATGTTGCTTACTAGCAGAGAACATCTTTGTTCTACAACAAGAGAGTGAAGAAGTGAGACCTGAAAGAAGGAGACTATGTGCTGAAGAAAGTGATTCAAAAGCACAACAAACTGGAGGCAAACTGGCATGGACCATACCGAGTTACAGAAGTTGTTCGACCATGAACTTACCGAATAGTAACTTTAGAAGGGGAAGAGTTTAAGAATGCATGGAACGCAGAGCACCTGCGCAAGTATTATCAGTGATGTATATTTTCTCCTTTTATTAAAAGTTTTTCGGGGAATACTAGTGCTACACACAACTCGGCGAAACTCGACAAAACTCGGGCTACTCAAAATTTTTCTCGAAAACGCCAGCTAAGGTTGGTCGAGAAACAAATGTATTCCTCCAGGAAGTAAAACTTGTATTCCTCTGGGAAGTAAAACTTGTATTCCTCCGGGAAGTAAAGCTACCTGTATTCCTCCGAGAAGTAAAGCTACCTGTATTCCTCCGGGAAGTAAAGCTACTTGTATTCCTCTGGGAAGTAAAACTTGTATTCCTCCGGGAAGTAAAACTATGTGTTCCTCGGGAAGTAAAAATATTCCTAAAAATGCCAACTTATGTTGGTTAGGAAGTAAATATATTCTTGAAAACGCCAACTAAAGTTGGTCGGGAGGTAAAATTATCCCAAAAAGTGCCAAAGCTCCTCTTAGAGGAAAAATCCACTAACTATGGCTGGTCAGGGATAAAAACCCACTAACTGTAGTTGGTCGAGAAGGAAATTTACAGACCTTGGCTGGTCGGAAACATTTTATGAATACAAGAAAGTGATCGAGCAAAATTTTTTATATTCGTAACTTTTTAATTATTAGTAAGTTGGTCGAGAAACAACTTAGTAACTTTTTATAATGAATAACACAAATTCAAGGTATTTGACAATAAGTTGATCGACAAATAACACAATATTGAATATTGTTATCTTTTTAACAGATACACATGCACATATGTAAAGTGTTTTACAGTATAATAGCAATTAAGATTGCGAACAAAAATAAAAGTCTTTAATTAAATCCAAAAACAGATTACATTGATAATGAAATGTATACTAACTATTACATCAAAATTCCCACTCTATTGATTTCTTCCCCTATGCTTTTGAAACAGGTTCCTGGCCAACAGGCGGATCATTGAAAGCAAGAGGAGAGTTTATGAAGTTAAGGTCTTTTAACATCCTGATATTCATCACGGATGGTCGATCTAGGAGGTGCTCAGGATGAGATATCTCGACATTAGAATGGAGATTATAGTCGCCGAGATACTTAGAAATTATGCACTAAGGGATGGCCCGAGCAGGGATCCAACTCATGTTGAGCTTGAATGGTGGCACTGGAAGGTCGAGTAGCCTAGGATTATGGTAATCCCACAGGTAATGACCCTATTCTAGCTGCAGCACACCTAAGGCATTCAACCAGCCCTATTTGTAGCCCTCATTATTGGCATTCTGGATACGATCGTCCAAGTGATAGAGAGCCTCGTTATACCCATCCATCCAGAACTCCCTGGGCTGTTTGTGAAACTGATATGTCAATATTTCTAGGTATTCATGGAGATTTTTAATGAAGATTTATTTATTCTCCAAGACAGACTTTTGCTTAGAATGCTGCTCTTCCAGGTCCCTGATCTTCTTTGATATTTCAGCCAACGCCTGGTTCTTCGCCATTAATTGAAAATCCTGGTTCTCTAAGGCAGATTGAGTCCTTTGTTTCTCGACAGGAATCCGAGAAGCTCTTGCTCATCCCCGAGGAGCTCTTGCTCGTCCACGAGAAGATGTATAGGGGCCAGCTCTTTTCAAGGTTTCCAACTCGTCCCTCAAGTTGGCGTTCTCGACCTCCAAGAACGAGAATCCCTCATCAATCACTAGGATCAAGGATTTTGAAGTGGAAGCTGCAGACTTCAACTGCGACAACTCTCTTTGCAGGTTGTTATTCTCTTGCTCTAATAATTCAGCTACTTGTCTTCACTCTTCGACCTCTGCCCTCAGAGTTCTTTCCCGTACGTCGTAAGCAGCAAAATGCCTCTCGTATCCTTTGTCGGTAATGATTTGCTGGTACTTCTTCTCGTACCCCTCGTGCAAGAGGGCAGTGGATTCCTTATATTGTTGTTGAAGGTCTTCAAGAGTGCCTTGAAGATCCTCAATCATGTCATAGTAAGCTACATTATTGGCCATCGCACGATCAAGCAGACACTTCAAATATTGATAAGCTTCAATTGCCTGTTCTGAAGCATCTTGGCCGAGGATGTCGACGATTTTACCCTGCATTCAGATCTGTGTGACCAGTCTTAAAATATTCATTGCATTGCCGCAACAGCTTTGTATCATGTGCAGACAGTAATTCCATCCTGTCCAGAAACTAGTAGAGGAAGAAAAAACAGTAATCAATAATCAAAACAGAGCATGAAGAGGAGACAACAGTATACAAAAACAAAAGTTTAAGTTTTATTAGATTACAAAGTTCAGTGTTACATAGTTCAGGATTACATTTGTCAAAGAAAAATAAAATAGATAGAAGTCCAAACAACTCTACACCTTTTCCTTGTCTCCCAAAACTTTCTCGGGAGGTTGGGACGAGGAAGTAGGTTGCTCGGATGGAGCAGATAGTAGCTGGGGAAGTGCTGGAGGTTGCTCGGAGGAAGTAGCGAGCTGCTGAAGTTCCTCGATAGCAGGCTGGATGGCTAGGGGATGATCTCCCATCACCATGGAAGACTCTTCGGAGGCAGCTTCGTCCTCTTCTTCATCTTCAGGAGTTGGAGGGGGACCGGGGATGTGTCACTAAAAGAGTTCGAAGTTTTTATCCACCTTCATCTCCTGTAGAGCAGCGACCCACCCATCTCTAAAGTATTTAAGGCTGCCATATTCTACTTGAGACATCATGGCAGCCAAGCCTTTGTTCCACCTCTTGTCCCAATCGGCGCTGAAAGACTTCTTCACAACCATTTTCCTCTTTAATTTCTCCGAGGAGAGTTTCTCGGACAGAAGATTTTCAGTAGTCTTCAATTTATTCTCAACTTCTTCCTTCCGGGGACCTACTTCGCGAAGTTGGATTAATTCTTCCTCAGCAACCTTGAATTTATTCTCAAACTCTCTAGAATCTTTGAGCTTCTTGTCAATCTCTTTATTTTTCTCTTCCAAGTCCTTTAAATTTTTCTCCAACCCCTTGGAGACTTCAACAACTCGGGCCTTTTCCTGCTCGGTGGAGGCAAGCTTCTTCTCCCAAATTGCCTTGTCATCGGTATATTTCTGGTGAGACTCTTTCAGAGACTGACCCAAGCCTATCAAAGCTTCCTCTACACCAGACGAGGAGCTTGAAGCTTTAATAGCTTCATCCTTCTTCAAAATTGTGTTAAAACAGCTCACCAACTGAGAAAAGAAAATGGAAGCAAGTCAGAGACAGATATAACAAGGGAAAGATGAAAAGTTTAAAATAAAAGGACTTACAGAAGCAATGTGGCGAGCTGCCAAAGAGGTAACCATGTCTCGAGAAAGGTTTTCTTCGATACCTTGTATCTCGGGAATGATCCAAGTCTTCACCGAGCTCATAGCAGAGCTCGGGGGAACGAAAGTGGGAACTCCACTAGTCGGGGACTGAGAGACGGTGTCAGCCAAATTGAGCGAGGAGCTTTTCTTCAGCTTCCTCAGGGGAACAGGAACAGCTTCGACCAAGGAACAACTCTTGGTCGGTGATATTACAATCACTTCTCCTGGAGCAGCAGACTTGCTCGAGACCACTGGGAGCTTCTCGGCAACCTTCACAGGAGCAGCCGAGGAAGGTGCATCAATTTTCTTCGTCCCCTCTCCTGGGACGTCAATCTTACTTCTTTTTACCTCTCCAGCAACAGAGGAAGGTTTCTCGAATAAGGTGGGAGGTCTTCCCTTCTTCATTATTTCACTTAAAGAAACGTGTGACTCAGGCGAAGAACTGGTAGAAGCTGGTACTGGCTCTGCGTCGCTTATCACCGGACGAGCAGTGAAAGAAGTTGTGTAACTCTTGATCTGAAGCAGATATGAAGCTGACCTAATGTGCTCGTCAGCAACACTTTGATGCAAACTCCAGATAAGTTTCAAGTGCCTTATATTAACGTCTGCTTCTTTTGGACAATTTCTTTTGTTATCAACTGCAAATAAATCAAAATTAAAATATCAGTGGCACATTTTGTCAAACACAGAAGAAGCATGATTTCAAAATAAGTAAAATGAAATAAAAATAACCTATCCCATTGCCATAGGGAGGGCATCTAGGACCCTGATAAACTTCTTCTCCAGATAAAGGAGCATGTTGCCAATTTTTTATAACGACCCCGTGCTCAAAATAGTCCCTATTAGCATCTGGGAGATTGACTACTAAAGATCTATTTAAAAACCTAGTTTTTAAATAAAAAGTATTATCGCCCACCGCCCATCTATAACAAAACATGATTTCAGGAATTCCTATACGGGTTCCATATATTTGATTTAATCTATAAACACCATTAACTATCCTCCGTGTATTGGGGGCTATTCTTGCAGGAACAACGTCAAAATATTGACAAAATTCCAGACATAAAGTGTTGGGAGGAAAAGAAAATCCACACTCAACAACAAAGAGACTGGGGAACCAATGTCCCTCAGCCAAACGGAAATAGTCTGAAGGCTCAGAAAGCTCTTCCAAAATAACCCAGGAGGGAATAGAGAAATCAGAGCCAAATTTATCAATCGATTCTACAGGATAAACGATGATGAAAGAAGGAAATGAAGAAGAAGGAAGAAGATCTTACAGAAAAAGAGTGGATCTGTTGACAACGAACGATGGAAAGGATGAACGCACAAGAGAGTAAGACAATGGAAAATTCGAAGATACAAATTTGAAAGAGTAGAAGACGATGGGATTGTCTGTTATGCTTAAATACTCTGCCTTGGGAAAAGGAAAAAAGTAATGATTGCAAAAAGAAACGATTACGCTACCGAAGGCTAGAAGGATAAAAAGTACACGGAGATCGAGGCGGTTATAAAAATTCAAAAAAGCCTGATTCTACGAATTTGGAAGGAAAAATAAATACAAAGGAAACACTCCTAAAAATCAGGAGGACCATTTAAAACTACCATATTCCGAGAAAGAATGTTCCACAGTCCTCAAATTTTGAACTATGAAACATTGGGAGCTTCTGTTGATACCAAATTTAGTCTGCTGACATGACTTAATCGAGTGAAGACACGTGGCAATCTACGTGGCAACAACAAGCACTTTCGAGGAACTCAGACGCTCCGAGAAACCATACTAAAACGAGGAACACTGCTTCCCCGAGGAACTTAGACGCTACGACCTACAAGAACGCTCCGAGGAAGTTTTGAGTACCGAGGAACTTTTGATTACCGAGGACTATAGGCGGTTCGAGATGCACCTCGAACAAAGCATTAATAGGCGGAAAATCAACAGTCTGACTGTTCATTAAATGCTTATCATTCAGATGTATACGCTTAAGGTTCATTTAATATATTACCCTTTCACATGTACAACATTGAATGTATTACCCTTTCATATTACAGCCTCAGGGCTATAAATACATTGTATCATCCTCATTATAAGGGGACCAGAATTTCTTGATATAACTTGTAATCGAGAATTCTCAAACAATCAGCAATAACATAACCGTGGACGTAGGCCATTCTTATAAGGCTGAACCACTTTAAAAATTCTTTATCTCATTTATTTATCTGTGATTGAATAATTAGATATGATCTAATTTTTTACATCAACAATCACTTTGTCTCCATCAATCTTCAACCCAAATATATAACTAACATCAAAACTCATTATATAACTCAACCCAACCATTTATATACCCTCAAATCCATCTACACACCTTAAATGCAAGATTTACCCAAAATCTAGGTTTTAATATTTTAAACCCAAAATCCATAAATTTATCCACAAATCATGAAATAAAGGATGCATAAGAATTTTTAGCAAGTTTAACCACTTGCCTCAAAGTTGTAGAGTCTGAATCTTCCTCGAAATTGCGCAATAGTTGGAATCTCCAAACTTTTCTTCTCTTTCTCTTCTTCCTTTCCTCTTCTGTCTCTCTATCTCTCTCTCTAGGGCTTTCTCTTTCTCAAAAATGAGATTGGCTTCTCACATAGGCTTAATAAGCCTTAACTCCAAAATACCCAACTTTAAATGATAATACACACTTTAAATGACTCGGTTACTCCAATTCGAGCCAAACGAACTTGAAATATTTTGAAATCCAAATAAGACTCAAGTACAGTCATTTTGACTATCTCGACACTTCCGGAATCAACCGCACACTCTGAATTATCATTCGATATACATTCTAATATTTTCAAATTTTGACCTCAATTGCCAAATTAATTATTCTCTAATTAAAACAATATTATTTCTCCAAAAATAATTAAATTATCAGTCCCAAAAATCGCGGGGTATTACAGACTTCGCCACTTACAAGAATTTCTCCCTCGAAATTAAGATAAGCCTAGCACTCCAATTCTCAACTAGCTCCTACGACACCCATCCTCACGATCACTATACAAATCTGCCAACTAGGGCACCCATACACCCTGTACTCGAGCTCTACTCGTATAAAGATAACTTGGCTTCACTTAGCCTAAAATCGTACAATAACTCGAAATAAATTAATCCATATTAACATACTAATAATATATATTTTTTAAATGTCCAAAGATTTAACTCTTCTCAATTCCTAATATTTGCTACTTTCATGCGGGGGAGGTCTCGCAAGCGAAATCCAAAAAAGGAACCCTCCCAATACATTACTATGTAGCTATGTCGGGGATTGAGATTAGTTAGATCGGGACCAAGGTTTATAAATATATATTTATTTTTTTTAAATCATTTTGATATTGCCCGAAGGTCTATAAAATAATTTTATTTTCAAAACAGTTTATGTTAAAAACAGTTTATGTCTTTCGACATCCAAATAAAATACCTTATGCCCAAGACACAAGGTGCTAACAATTACCATACTCTTACTAACATATAGTTCTCAAAACTAGAATAACTATGAGCTAAATCCCTCGCTCAACAATAATCCACTAAACTCTGAATCTCTTTCAGTAATAAGAATTCCTCACATCTTAACAAAACATTGACATACACTAGGCTCTTTCATAACTGGAACATTACATATACATAGGTTTAGCACAACTATAAAACAATTGCTTTACCGTTACCACTCAACCCGTTACAACGATTCCTACGATCAAAACAAAATCATAACTCTCTACTAGCACATCACAAAACAATCTATTCTCCCAAAAGATATTATCTAAGAGCCTCACTTGCTCACTCCTCACTACCGGGTCATTCCACACATAATAGGGTTATAACATCCAACCACTCATCAAAATATTACATGCGATACTCCCAATACCCCTCAAAGCATAATCTTATTTACAAAGGAAAGATAATTTACATCATACCTCACTAGTCCAACTGTATATCTTCATCAATGGGTTCCCACTCAAAATCTTTCGGCTGAAACTGGCCTCGGACCTGCCATAGGGGTTTCACATCCAAATATTCCTCAAAATGTGGCCCTTTACCTCTTTCAGGACAATCTCTTTTCCTATGGCCTATTTCTTTACAAAAGAAACATCTACCAGAAAATCCTTCCTACCTATCCTAAGGAACAAAATGTTGTTACGACCCTCGATAATCCTGCTCATACCCTCTCGCTTTACTGGCATTCTATTTACCAGACTTGCTTGATGAACCCAAGTCTCTAAATTTCTTACCACTTTGCGAACGAAGACAATATTCCTGACACTATAACAACGCCGCATTCACTACCTTGGCAAAAGTCACTAACGATGGGTTCCCTAATAAATGCTGCTGAATTCGCCAATCTAAACCTGCCATGAACTTCTCTATACGCTTCTCCTCTGTATTTACCTTATTGGGCACTAAATTTGCCAATCAAGTAAACTATTCCTCATTCTCGGCCACCGTTCGATCACCTTGAAATACATCCATCAATTTCCTCCTCATTTCCTTCTGGATCACGGAAGGAAAATACTTTCGATCAAAGAGTTCCCAAAAATCTGATATGAGCAATTCATCTCTCTGCTCCGATGTGGTGATTGATTCCCACCATTGGAGAGATGCTCCCGTTAACTTAAAGGTGGTGAGAAATTACTTCTGCACCTCGCTACATTTAACCATACGAAGGTGCCTTTGCATACTATTCTTCCAACGACTTGCATCCTCTGTAGGATGCCCCGTCATAAAATCTTCCCGCACTCTTTCCCACGTAGAAAACCCTGGGTGGGCTTAGGCTGCTTAAACTGCAGGTTGATGTGCCATTGCAAAAATGGCAGCAATTACTACTTGTGCCACAATATTGGCAGCTTCGGCTGTGGTCATAGTCCCTTGAGACATTTGGGGTTCCATATTCCCAACCCCTTTGTTTGCCCTACCTGGAGGACCTCTCTTCGGTGGCATCTGAAATAAGAACAATTGTATCAGAACGCCTTTCAAATGATTACACATCGCAGAAGAAAATTTAGACACGTGAAGACAACAGTCCTAATAATAGGGCTCTACATCAAGTATGCTGATGGAAGAACGCAGAAAACCCAGATAGATCCTAAAAACACTAGAATCTGATGCTCTAATACCACCTGTGACACCCTTCTTTAAATAATAACGGGTGGCCATCCCTATACTAAAATAAATCATGAATCTCAAGTGGATCATTCGTAACATCAACTGACGATACTAAAATAAACACAGCTAACTACCCGATACCATAAAAAGAGGGTGCCAAAAAAAAATTAAAACATACAATGCAATAACGATCCAACAATATAATAACTACTGAACATGATAATGAACACACATGCTAAGATAAAAAGAGAATAGTTTTATAGTACAACAAAAATACATAAAAAGAAATACCCGAATAAGCTATCGGGTCACAGATAATACAACAGTCATGCGAAAATAAATATAAACAAAATGCTACAAATACAACTCTTGGGCATAAACCAGATAAACAAACTGAATCCTAATCTAGATATATAAAAGATAGGAATCGTCTATATCAAAATCCCGCAATAGTATGCAACTGCCACAGATTCTACGAATACACTGGATAGAAAAGCATCAATGGCGTCCTTGTAGAGGAACACCTAAAATAATACAATATATTTGGAAAGAGAGAAATATAAACGGGTCAGAGCCCAAGGTGTGAAAACATTTTTTGCAAGTGCATTAAAATGCATAATAATTATAAATGCCTTATAACATGACTAAAGTGGAGTCGCACTCTTCAGAAAATTCAACTGACCTCTCAACTAGAGCGCGCACCAAAACGTATGCACGTGATCCTCAAAATAACTGCCCAACACTATCTAGGGGTAAATTAATCTAACCTATGCCAAATCCACACTTGCGTAAAACTTCATCTAAAAAATATAACCATCAACTTTCGAATCTCCCTTAAACTCAATTATGCGTCTAACCTTCTCTTAACTTATAAATATACATATACATATACTCTTGCAAGAATTATCGGATTCTAGTTATTGATATACACGAGTTATTAGCATTTATATGCTAAGGACTAAAATTCACCCAATGCTCAACACTGCACTGCGTTTCGTGCGTGGGACGTCTCGCAAGAGAAATCCAAATAAGGAACCCCCCCGATACACTACTCCTTGATAGTGTTGATTATAGAGATTCATTATGCCCTCAATGCACGACGCATCTAACTCCAAATTGATTATTTAACATATAGGACTAAACTTCTCCCAATTCTCAACAATGCAGTGCGTTTCGTGCGTGGGACATCTCGCAAAGAGAAATCCAAATAAGGAACCCCCCTAATACACTACTCCTTGACACTGTTGGTCGTTGAGGTCCATTATGCCCTTGGAGTACGATGCATATAGCATCATCCACTTAATTAATATATATTACTCCAGTTTATTCTCATAGAACTTTGCTTCACTATAACATATAAATCTGAGTACTAAGGACTAAACTTATCCCCACTCCCAACATTGCACGGCGTTTCGTGCGTGGGACGTCTCGCAAGCGAAATCCAAATAAGGAACCCCCCCCCCCCCCCCCAATAATCTACTCCTTGACAATGGTTGCCGTTGAGGTCCATTATGCCCTCGGTACCCCATCCATACTACGAATACAAATAGGGAACAATGATCTCTAATCACACAAATAAGATAATGCTCCGAACCATTCGAGTCTATAACATTACTCTAATTATAAAGCATAAGCATTCAATCCCAATAATTAAGTACACATAACACACTTTGTGTACATATTAATATTCAAAATCCAATCACTTATGGATATACAAAATACTTCACAATGCCATTATCTTCCAGGAATTACTCACTTTATCCCAGGTTACCATATATCGGACTATTATCACACCGCCATGGTAATAAAACAAATCACAATGTATGGGAAGCGATCATAGTTCCTAACCGAAAAGTGAGAACGAATCATACTCAATACATCTCACCCCTAAATAAAATCACACAAATAATAATGGACGACTATGACCTGGGGACTATATGCACCCTGCTCCTCAAACCAGGGGCCTCACCCATATTGCGCAACTTCCAATGATAGCACTGGAGGGCATGCTCACACAATAAATATACATATATCATTCACACTATATATATATATACAATCACAGCGTATAAATGTAAACCATCACACAAGGTCTTTATATATCACAACATATAAGTATACATACTATATTACACCCGTATGTAAAGGAAGTAGATTCATTGATAGTATATAGCCCTCACTATACTAACCGTTGCTAACTCGCATACCTTCCTAAAACTTCACAATACGATCTGTCAATTGAATTCTATTTGTAACACCTGTGAATATGAAAAGTCTCCCGATTCAATCAATATATTAATTCTATCACATTTGTGATTTAATCCAAAGGTCCAACGTCACTAAGCCCATCCTGCCTCTCTCTTATAGACCCACTATTATCTCCAAATAGTAATCTCAATGATAGTGGGATTTCCCACTATTCGATACGATAATCTCCAATCGATATTCTCTCGAAATAAGTCAATATGACCCCAACAATTTATCATAACGAAAACTCCCTAAAAGTTTCCAAAAAATACTTCTCATAACTTATACGTAGGTTCCCAACCGATAAACCCAAATGAAACGGAGCGAAACTCACTCTAGAAAAGTATCGCAAAATAGCCATGTTTTCGAATCGATTAGGCCCCTCCGAATCGATTCGGTCCCAACAGCGAATTGATTCGGCCCCAGTGAATCGATTCGGTCCAATGGGACCTGTAAGTCTACTACATATCGAATCGATTCGTAAGGGGCGAATCGATTCGGCCCTAAAGACTTGTAGGTTCTATAACATGCCGAATCAGTTCGGTTTGTTCAGCAAGCTACGAAATGGGCTATATTTCTTCAAAACCCAAAATTCCAAAAATCATTTATATCACTTTCTCTCCATCAATCTTCAACCCAAATATGTAACTAACATCAAAAGTTATTATATAACTCTGCCCAACCATTTATTTACCCTCAATACCATCTACACACCTCAAATGAAAGATTTACCCAAAATTTAGGTTTTCAAAATCCATAAATTTATATAGAAATCATGAAATAAGGATGCACAAGAATTATTTAGCAAGTTTAATCACTTGCCTCAAAGTTGTAGAGTCTGAATCTTCCTTGAAATCGCGCAATAGCCAGAATCTCCAAACTTTTATTCTCTTTCTCTTCTTCCTTTCCTCTTCTCTCTCTCTCCCTCTACGACTTTCTCTTTCTCTAAAATGAGATTGGCTTCTCACGTAGGCTTAATAAATCTTAACTCCAAAATACCCAACTTTAAATGATAATACACACTTTAAATGACTTGGTTACTCCAATTCGAGCCAAAAAAACTTAAAATATTTCAAAATCCAAATAAGACCCAAGTACAGTCATTTTGACTATCTCGACCCTTCCGGAATCAACCGCACACTCATAATTATCATTCGATATACTTTCTAACATCTTCAAATTTGACCTCAATTGCCAAATTAATTTTTCTCCAATTAAAATAATATTATTTTTCCCAAAATAATTAAATTATCAGACCCAAAAATTGCGGGGTATTACACTTTCGTAGCCCTTCCCCGTTGTCACTCAACATATATAAACAAATTTCTCACAAGCAACGATTCTTGCATGCAATTCTATTATTATTCTCATTGTATCACCTTTGGTTCGTTATATAGGAAGAATTAAGATGAAAACACGTAAACCAACATGTGACAGACAAGTATAAAATTCGAATAAAACCATGCATGTGTGGATTAAAGGAGATAAGGAGCCAAACATGTAGAAAGATATCACTAATCACATCTCAATGACTCCAAACATTATAAAGCGCATGGATGAAATGATATAGCATCTCAAATCACTATCAAAAAGTCACGTGGAATATGGAAATGAATATGTGACTTTGGTTATCTTAAATGTTCATTCATAAAAGATGTAAACAAAATACAAAACTCTTTTTGTGTTTTTCAAAAGTATATAAAAAGAAAATCTTTTTGTCTTTTTCAAAACTTTTTATCCGAAATAAAAAAAAAATGGCCTTTTCAATTTTTCTCAAAAAATAGAAAATCTTTTTGTATTTTTCTAAAAATATAAAAAATGAAAATATATAACAAAACGATACAAATGATACAGTCTAGTAATAGAAATCATATGATATGAACATGAAAAAATGCATCTTATTTAGACATGGTAACCACCCCTTAGTCAACTGTGCAAATTCTTAAAGACTTCCTAAGACTCTCAAATCTAAGGGCATCTAAAGGCTTCATGAAGATATCGACTAACTGAAGGTCAGTGGACACAAAACTCAAGGATATGACTTTCAATTATACTAAATCACGGGTAAAGTACTCGCATATCCTAATATGTTTTATGCGCGAATGTTGGACTGGAATGCGGGATATGTGTATCGCACTCGTGTTGTCACAGGAAATAGTCATGGAGTCCTGTGATATCCCATTATACTCCAGTATCTACTTCATCCACAGAAGTTGCATGCAATAACTCCCGGCGGCTATGTACTCAGCCTTCACAGTGGACAAAGAGACGGAATTTCTCTTCTTGGTCAACCAAGAGACAAGAGCATAACCAAAATAAAAACACCCCCTAAAGTGCTCCTACATCCATATATATCCCCGTCCCAATCAGCATCCAAATAGGAGAACAAACAGGCGTCGATATCAAAAGAATATTAAATGTTGTATGATAGAGTCCCACTCACGTATTTGATAATACATTTGAGAGCGAGTAAGTATGACTCTTTCGGGGATGCCTGATATCGTGCACAAACTCTAACACTAAAGGCGATGTCAAGATGGCTCGCAGTCAAGTAGAGAAGACTACCTATTATACTTCGATACAAGGTTTGTTCTACGTCCTTTCCTGAAGTGTCCTTACTAAGTTTAGTTGAGGTACTCATTGAGGTACGTGCGTGCTTAGCGGAGTATAAACTAAATTTCTTCACAAGGTATCTTACATACTTGGATTGGGAGATGAACATCCCATCTTCTAGCTGACGTACCTAGAGACCAAGGAAGAATATAATCTCACCAACCATGCTCATCTTGAACTCACTCTTCATCTTCTCCTCAAAGACTGGAGCATGGAGGGAGCACGTGGATCCAAAGACTATGTCGTCTACATAAACCTAGGCAACTAAAATAGCACCATCTCCTCTCCTAAAAAACAACGTCTTATTAACTCCCCCTCTCTTGAATCCATGATCTAAGAGATAAGAAGTAAGTCTCTCATACCAAGCACAGAGTGATTTCTTCAAACCATACAGGGCTTTCTTAGATAATAGACGTGTTTAGGGTGCTTAAGGTTTTTAAACCTTATTGGTTATTCCACGTAAACCTCCTTATATAAAATTCCATTCAAAAAGGCACTCTTGATATCCATCTGATATAGCTTGAAGCACAGATGACATGCGATAGAGAGAAGTAAACGGACGGACTCGAGCTTCACGATAGGAGAAATTATCTCCTCAAAGTCTTCACCCTCAATCTGTGTATAACCCTGAACGATTAACATATCCTTATTTCGAATAATGGTACCATTCTCATCCATCTTATTCTTGAAGATCCACTTAATACCAATCACGTTCATCTCACTAGGTCGGGGGATAAGTTCCCAGACATCATTCATTCGAAACTGAAGCAACTCTTCCTGCATAACGGATATCCAGTGTTCTTCTTTAAGTTTTTCTTTATGGTTCTTGGGCCCGAATTTGGATGTGTAACATAAAAAGATAACAACTTTCTCTAGCCGAGTATGAGTCTTGACCCCTAATGTGGGATCTCCTAGTATGACAGAAGGATCATGACTCTTGCCAACCCAAGCAGGTCTGTCCCCTAAATTTGGATTAGGTTCCACCCTAGGTGTGTGAGGGACTAAAGGATTGTCACTAGAAAGAGCGTCATCCTCACACAAAATTCTAGGATCAATAGATGTCGACGGTTCGTCATCATTCACGATGACATTTATTTATTCCATAACCTTAGAGCTACTCAGGTTAAAACCCCGATATGCTCTACTCATCAATGAATAATATAAAAATATTCCCTCATCGCTCCAAGAGTCGAACTTTCCTAATTTCTCTCTATCCTGTAGGATATAGCATTTGCTCCTAAAAACACAAAAATATGAAAGGTTGGGCTTTTTTCCAGTCAATAATTCATAAGGCGTCTGAAGTATGTGTGGACGATGATAAACCCTATTCACTATGTGGCATGCGGTAGACACCGCCTCTGCCCAAAATCTCCTAGCAACTCTACGACCTAGAAGCATAGATCTAGCCATCTCCTGAATCGTCCGGTTCTTCCTCTCAATAATATCATTTTACTGAGGAGTCTTCACGGCTGAAAACTCATGCTTGATCTAGAGGCTATCACAGTAAAGATCCACTTTTTCTTCCTTAAATTCAATACTGTTATCACTACGCATTCTATGGATAGTGACACCGTGTTGATTTTATAGGAAATGGCACTTGGTCGTAAGAAACTCTACACCATCGAATTTTCTCTCAGAAAACCTACTATGGAATAACGCGATAAATTATCTGCCATCACGAGGATATACCTCTTTCCACCTAAACTCTCAGTACAATTAGAACCCATAAGATCCATTGGAATCAACTCAATAACTTGTAAAGTGGTAATAGAATTAAACTTCTTATGGGGACTACGGACTGGTCTTCCCCACTGATAGGGTTCACAAACAGCAAAAGTTGGATTCCCAAGAGATGGCAAGCCACGTACTAGGTCCTTTTTAACTAAGCGCTCCAAATCTCTATAATTCACGTGACCTAAACGTTGATTCCACAGATCCATAAGAGTCATCATGGCATTGTTTCAGATGAATGAGAACTTGGGCACAATTTCATAACAATTATCTTTTGTCCTCACCCCTTGCAATAGAAGTTTACCGGCTTGATCATAAACATTACACTCCTTCTGGTCAAACTTTACTATAAAATTAGCATCGCACAGCTGTCTAATGCTCAGAAGATTTGCTTTCAAACCTTTGACGTACAAAACATTCGCTAGCTTAAGAAACTCGGGTATCTATATTGTACTTCATCCTTAATGCTAGACTTGTTCCCATCTATAAAAGTGACTTTACCTTCCTTACGATCCTCAAGGTAGGTAAAAAATGAGATGCCACCTGTCATGTGCCTGGAGCACCCACTATAAAAATACCACTGTGAGTTATTATGTGCTTTAAAAGAAACATGAACAATATTGGGCTTTTACATCTTGCTTAGGTACCCAAGAAGTGGTAACCTTGTGTTTTCCCTTGTCATTGTTGGTTCTTACCAGGATATTGGAATTATCCACTAACGGAAAAGACATTCGTTGGAACTCTTTCATCAAGTTGTGAGAATTGGCGACTAGAAATGCAACCTACTCTCGAAGACTAGTAAAATCACTAGTGTGGGGGTGGAGGACCATGTGTACATCGTATCTGATCCAAACTATAGCAAAACTCCCTAAAGTGGCCTTTTTTTTGCAGTAGGTACAAAAGTACATAGTCTTAGGCCAACCTTGGTTTACTTTTCTTGGCCAAACTCTTCTTTGGGGTTTTGGTTGATGGCCATATGGATTCGTTGTGAACTCAGGAATCAGTTCCGGTGCAATATGAGACGTGGAAGCACCGTCAAAACCTATTCCTTTCCTTTCACCAAACCCTAAAGAAGGGGCGAGGAGCATCTTTTCCATCTTTCCAGATCTATCCTCAAACTTTACTTTGACCTTCTGTGCTCTCTCAAGATCATGAGTGAGTTGGGCTATAAGGGATTTGAGTTTCTTTCGAGCATCCACGGATGTAAGGAGCTCACTCATAAGACTAGCCACTTTCTTGGTCAAGTCCCATTTCTCTCTCTCAAAACTACTCTCTCTCCAAATATTCTTTATCTCTCTATATAGACTCTCTCTCTCTCTCTCTTTCAACACAAACTTTATCTATGTCTCTCAAGGCAATGTTAATGGTGGACTTTCTCTCTCTTATCTCTCCTAAATCCTTTACTAACGCAATGATCCTAAGAGTTAACCCTTTGTTACGCTTTTTAATTTTAAATTAATCAGCATACAAATCGGCGTAGGGGCACCGTAGGTCACTCTCGCTCTCACCTGCAGCATCCTCCCCCTCACTCACATCGCTTTCACTATCGACGCGTCCTTGTGAAGTAGCATCCTCTTCATCATGAGGTGCACTATCTGTACTCACGCGGCTAGCCATGAATGTGGTAAATTTACATTCATGCGGTGACTCGTTTCCAGAATTCATTGACTCGACCTCACTGTCGTCACTAATGGAGGCATTTAAGGCAGATTTGCCTTTGCCTTGACATTTCAACCTAGTTGGACACTCAAAAGCCTTATGACATCTATCGTCACACTCATAACATCTCTCTTAGTCTCTTTTAAGAGTGTCCTTTTTATCTTTATCATTGTCCTTTCCAAATTTATTTTTCTCAATATTCTTTTTATATTTAAAATTGCCATCATTTTTTAAGTTGAGAAATTTCTTGAATTTTTTTTGCAAACAGTGCCAAATCTTCTAAATCAAAATCAAACTCAAACTCAGAATCTGACATTTCTTCCTCTCTCTGATTAGACTACTCACCCCACTTTCTAGTTGACTCCTCACTTTTTCTATCCTGGGCTTTAAGTGTTATCCCTTTATCTTTAGATTTAACCATATTAGGAAACATGTCAATTTCATATGTCTGGAGGTCTCCTACCAGTTCTTTTAATTTAAGATTGCTCAAATCTCCTATTGAATTTAGCACCGTGACTTTAGGGATAAAACTCTTAGGCAATGATCTCAAACTCTTTTTAACTACTTGTGCATCAGGACTATGTTCACCAAGATTGAAACTAGTATTGACAATATCAGACAAACGAGCATAGAATTCATCAAAACATTCAGATTCAAGCAGGGTTATTGTTTCAAATTGCGTAGTTAAATTTTACAATTTAGATTGTTTAACCACATTAGTGCCTTCATGGGTAAGTTGAAGAACATCCCATACTTCTTTTAACGTGGTACACGTTATGATGCGTCAGAACTCACCATGTGTGACGGTTCCAGAAATAGTACGTAGCCCACGAGAGTTATATATGCTCCATTTGAATTCATTCTCAGTCCAGTCGGACATCGATTTAAGGTTTGCAACATTATCTACGGTGACAGAGGGAGGATTCCACCCTCTTTCACATACAACCTACACACGTTCATCAATGGCCTTTAATTAAGATTTCATACGGGCTTTCCAATAGGCATAGTTAGTCCCGTCAAAAATTGGCATATGATTATACAAGTTTTACAATGAACTTAAGCTTTTTCAAAAATCAATTTTTTGGAAAAATTGATATCTAGAAAAAATTTGCAGAAAAATTACACTGTATAATTGTGTAATTGGCTCTGATACCAATTTGAGAGTGCGCTTACATTCAATGTTTAAACTTGTTTAATTAAATTCTAATTTTATGAACAGATTTTAATTAACACCCTAAAACATGCATCTAATTGTGATTGACAATAATACGAATTATCTTGCATGCAGAACCAAACAATCACAATATAGATATGATGAAAAATCCCTAGGAGAGGAAAAACCTTTTATTTCTCTACCAAATGTAAATATCCAACTTACAATTACATAGCAGAAATACAACATTTTTGTGACGGAGAATTACCTCAGGTGTCTGTTCGAAGCCTTCAAGAAAAGATTCCGCAAGTGATCCAATTGATCAGCAATGGAGACTACCTTTATCTCCACAAGTGTTACTCCAAAATGAGTAGGATGAATAATCAATCCAAGAATGATTCACATAAATGATTTGGGAATTTAGAGTGAATCAAAAAGGGTTTTAAAGCCTAAAAGATGAAGTCTTTAATTGCATCAGATATGCAGAAATGGAGTTTTGAAAGACTTGCAAAACCTAACTTCATAACAGGTATTTATAGGCTGATAAAAGATTTTGAGGCGGCGAATGTCGTTCGAATGACATTTTCAGGTCGTTTGAACAACAATGAATGTAGTAACCTATCAAATGACGTTAAAAAAATCAAAACAATACGGGTTCATTTGATGCATCTTAAAAATGACCTTTGAGCGACCCTTCAAACGACATGTGATGTCATTAAAAGATGTCGTTCGAACGACTTCTCAATGTCATTTGAATGACACAACTATGTCGTTTGAACGACACAAGCGAAAAATATTTCTTTATAAAGTCTCGCCTATAGGTCCTAAAAAATAAATTTTACTTAGAAAAATGCCTCAATTTTGATAAAAACATTTTATAAAAATATCCCAAATAAATACATGAACATTAATAACTCCAATTAAATATTTTACCTTTTAGCGTAGTGGAGTTAGTGGGAATAGATCCCGTTGAAGATGCATGATGCACGTTGTCAATGATGGGTGCATGTTGATGATGCACGTTGCTAAAGATTCGGATGATGGACTTCAAGGTAGAATGTGTGAAGATGTGCCGAGATGTAATGGTATATGACATACTAACTTTAATAAAGGACAACACATAAATTCCTAGATTCTAGACGGATATTTATAAAACATGTCCTTACACTAATACATTTATAAAAATAAAATAAAAAGGTTGTACCCAGTGCACAAGGCTCCCACTTTCACAGGGGCTGGGAGAGGTAGATGTAGGCAAACATCAACCCCATTTTTGGAGATGCTGCTTCCAAAATTCGAACCCGCGACATAACTCTGTGGGTGGACAAGCACTTGCCATCCTAATAAACTAAATGCTTATATTGATCAAATATATATGTTTCCAGAAAAACTAGATAATATAAAATTAATAAGTGGCTTAATAAAGTGTACATGTGTCATCGAGTAGGCGCGATAAATATCGACGTTGTGCTATGATGACAACTTTAGGTATATACTATAATTTAATAAATTTAATAAAATGACTCGATATAAGGATTGAATTTAACCATGAATGATGAATCAAAAGTAAATAAACAAATCACATTTCCCACTCCTTAATTTAATTTCATTGAATTGTACTGTAATTTTTTCAACCATTGATCTCACATTAGAAATGCATTAGGATCAATAATTTATAATCTCAATATTTGATAAATGATTAAAAAAATACTCTATGATGTGAGGTTTTATATACACATTTAATACTTACATTAATGAGTTACTAAATATATGATAATTCAGTGAGATTTTCATTTATCAAGCATTATTTCTATTAATTATTTTTAATTTATCAAGTTAATTTCAATTAAAAAATATTTCAATCTAGTTTAATTTTTATTTTTCCCCATAAAATTTAAATAATTGAATTGAATTGAACTCTTGAATTAAACATAAAAACAAATCTGAAAAAACTATTCTACTATGGATCTAAATCACATTAATCAACTCTTATTTAATATTGCATCATTAAAGCAAATTCATGTTTTTAATTGACATAATATTTAATTTTATCAAATAAAATTTATTATTCCAACTACAGATGGTACAATTATTAAAAGCAATCACACAATTACATATGATTTAGAGTGAAACCGTCGCAGAAAAAACCACTATCGAACTCAACCCACAAATGTTCACTGGTGCTGAATGTTTTGCATGTCTCCCATGGAGATTATGAATCGTAAAGTATTTCAAAGAAAATGATTTTTATTAATAACAACATAATTGATATATGATCATACTCTGAGAGTGCGTATTGCGTACCGAAATGGAGACTCACTAAAAATTATGTTTGCATACCTAAAAGTCTATATGACATTATTCACAAATATTTTATCAACCAACTCCGATTTTAATTATGTTTAAGCATGTGGGTGATAAAATGTGGAAAAGGTAAATAGATACATAACATCGGATGTATGAGAACAAAAATCCACTAACGAAAAAAATCTCCGATCAATGCAATAATTTTACTAAAAACTTGGTAAAGACTTAATGAGGGGACTAACGACTAACAGTTCTTCCGCACTAACTCACACCTCACACTTTTTTCACTAATCTGTAATAAGCTGGAGATCTCTACACGCCAATAAAAATACATATCTCTTTTATCCTAACACACATCAATAATGTTACATAAACATTCATCTTCAAGCTTTGGAGTTCACATGTGTCTGGAACTCGAAAAAGAGTCATAAGGATCATAATATTCTTATTTAGGAGAAAAGCCCTAAAGTGTACGAAACTAAATGTTTTTGTAAGAGTGAAGGATTTTGATAAAATCTTCGTCGTCTTTGGTATTAATCAACCTCAAGAAAGAGAGGTAATTAAATGCAAAGAAGAGAAGAAGAAAAAGATTAACTAGATTTAGATATTAGTTTTTCTCTTTTTCAGCAATGTGTTCTTATTACCTTAGAAGGGAAGAAGATGAAGAAGACAATTATAGATCTCTTAGAAAATATTGCTTTTAAAAAATAAGATGAAATATATTTTGAAAAGAAGAGGAATAATAGTCTTTATAGAGAAAAGAAAAACAAATGGGTTTACTCATTAAAAATGTGATCTAACAAATCTGATCTCTTACACAAGGCATGTATGAAAGAGTTTTGGGGGGCTATAAAGGTGAATTTTGCACAAAATTCAAAAGGATCTTCAAAGATTTATTAAAAAACATTCCCACCTAGCACCTTCATTGTCAGTTCATTATAGCAAAGATTTTATTCACGGAGTGAACATACGGCTAAGCAAGTCACAAAGCTTCTACCGATTTTTTAACCCTTTTCAAAAGAGACTGACAACCGGAGAAGGGTTTCATCACTGAAGCAAAGACCTTTGCTACAGTGATCCATTGACAAAATAGGTCACGGTCTCTACTAGAGACTTTGTCGAAAGAAGTCTCAAAATTCGCTACTAACGAAGTCACTGGACTTGCTCACTTTTGATTATTTTCTGATTTTACAAAATGTTTTGAATATGGAAAAGAAAAGGACAAAAACTCAAGTTTTACACATAGAAGTTTTTAATATTTTATAAAAATACGTGTAGTGAGTGTAAGGCTACTCCAAATTTTACCTTTCATCTAAAATGAGATCAATGGAACACGGGTATGAGAAAATCGGCTTAAAGTCTTGAATATTAATAAAGCTTTTCGAAAATGTGAAACTAGAACCCAAAGTGTGTTTTCGAAATTGGAATAAGATAACTACTTAGTATAACACAAATGAGTATGTGTAAACTCTCATAATCTCCCTCTTTGTTTATTTTGTGACAAAACAAACAACTAGAAGTTTACATCTAACAAAATAAAATTTATTAACTATGACATAAAATCCTGGCCAATGACACAACAAGATAAAAATTACAAATGCTCACAATCCAAAACTACTAGATACTTCTTCATGGGTGTTGTAGCACGATTTCCTGAAACACACCATTAAACTCATTAAAATACCAATTGGTGAATAAATCATCAAATATTAAATAAATAGTAATAAAAAAATCGGGAATGGAAAAGATCACAATTTTATTCTATCTCGCGTATGAAAAAACTTTCAACTGTCACCCTAAATATAATGTCATAAATCAAGAAACTTTACCTCTTTTACAAAAGTTTCTCCACCATATGTTTCTCCCTTTTTTGTCAAGGAAGTAGACAAAGGAAAGAACCAAGCAAAGAAGACATAAGAGATGAAGGAGCACATGAAGTCAATAAAATAGAGTCAAGGTAGTACACTCTATAAATAGATTTTTTTTCATTCATATATAGATATGAAATTTTAAGTGAATAACCTCCAAAGCATTGATTTGGATAAAGAAAGATATAGGCTAAGATTTTTTACTTACCAAATGATTTGAGATGCATGACAAGAAAATGTCAAAAAGAAAATATCATTTTGTTGAAATAAATGAAGAATGCATATTTCAAAGTTTCTTGAAATAAAGGTTTGAATTTTATGAAAATGGTCCATTTTCTAGAAGTTAATGTTAAGTATTTTATCAAATAAAATAATTGAAAGAACGTTGATCTTACTAAAATAATGATGAAATAAAGATTCAAAGTTTCTTGCAAAAATTGAGTAACTATAAGAAATGGGACATTTGTTTATAGTTTTGAAGAAATAATAATGTCCTTTAATCTTGAAAAGATATGATTTGCAAGTGTTATGAATGTTTAGAATGAACCATGTGCTCAACCAATTTAATAGGTTTTAGGTCTTAAAATCCATCTTCACATCCATATAAACTTGTAGTATATTGATGTTAAACATATAAACAAGTTTGAAGAAGATTTTCTTGGGTTTGAACATGAAATAAGAAAGTAGAAATTCCAATCTCCAAAGTGTGTAAGAAGGGGCTAAAAGTGTGATAAGTATAAAGTTTTAAGACTACATGTGATAGCAGTAAAAGGAAATGGCATTTTCTTGTAAAAGTAGTTTTTGAGTATAATTAGGTTTCTTGAATAAAGAAATTAAAGAAATGTGTAATTTGGAAATGTGATTAGTAAAGATGTTGAATAAGTGTTAATGGTTAAATATTAAAAAGTTAGTGTGGGTAACTTAATAGAATTTTGGGGAAAATTAACACTAGTGAAATGGAGCAAAAGGTGAACTTAGAGGCAAATGGATAAAATTAGTAATTTTACTTAAAGTGGAACATTTTTATGAAATAAAAATGTTGAAAAATGTGTTACATAAATTATTCCTAAATAAGTATGATTTGGAATAAAAATTAAAGTTAGAGTGTAACGGACATGACATGATGATTTCAAAGTGTAACACAAATTGGGGTGAAATCCCGAGTTTGGTTGATGCCGGGTAAAAAGGAAAAGAAAGAATAATATGGACATTTGTAACATGTTAAAACACATAAAAAGAAACTCGAATAACACCGGGATAATTAAGGAGGTCTCGGAGCCCTGGGATGAAAGATCCAAAACAACTGGTCAGAGAGTATAGTGGCGTCGCCGATGGTGTGGAGCCCGTTAAAGTACACAGTTATTGGAAGATTCCGCAAAAATATAACGGAATAAGGAACATGCTAAGAAATGGATTGTGTGGTGAAAATGGGTTAAGACAATCTAACTTGAATGAATTTAATAAATGTTTCGATAATGGATAAATGGACAAATAAATGTGTAAATTGATTAATGTCCATAAGGTAAACAAAAAGGTGAAGTAAGTGAGTAAATGGGTGGTAAGCAACCTAGGAGGTTTAACTCATATTTAACAAAAGGGTTTGTTGTGAAAGATTTTCAGAGGCTAAATTAGTATGTTCTAATCAAGGTTCTAAAAAACGCGGGGCGTGATTGAGGCGTGGAGGGCAAGCCTTAAGCCTTGGAAGCCTAGGCGGGCCTAGGCGGGAAAAAACGTGAAAAGGCGTTTAGGCCTTCTTAATATATTTTAATATTTTTTAACCATAACAAGGCTATTAAAATACAAAAATTGCACATATAATAAAAATATGTCTGAATATATGCAAATTAAAATACTATTTGATTATTTTGGATGAGATAATGGTCCGGTTTGTAAACAAATTCTTTAAAAGGCGACATTGTTTCACTAAAACATTGTTATTTTTAGAAAAAAAATGCGCCTTAAGGTTTTTACCAAGAATAAGGCGTGAAAAGCGTAAGGCGAGGCGTTTATCCCAAGCCTTAAGCCTAGGCGGGTTTTTTAGAACAGTGGTTCTAACACGATGTTCACATCTTTCAAAAGGGTGATTTTCAATGAAAATCCTATACTAATTTGCTAAAAAGGGTAAGTTTGGTAAAGATATGGCTTTCGATCAAACCAAGCGTAGTTGTTTCAAGAATTTAACCGTATGTGTTAACTAAAGAGATAAATGTCAAACTAAAGGAAAGGAGGTCCTTTTACAAGATTAAGGTGAATCAATCGGGAAAAATAACGTTTTCGAAAGTAAAACGATTTCATGCATTAAGTATATATATATATATATATATATATATATATATATATAAGTTACAAAACTCATGTATGGCATAAAAGACTCTTATGATGTCATCTATATGGTAAAGGAGGAGGAACTTTTGGGGTCTGTCACTTCATGGTTGAGATTGAATGTGGGGGGTTTGAATCTAATGGTTGAGAATCATTCAAATATAAATGGTTCGGACTAAGCAATGGGTTGTGGATAGACTTCACATTGGGACTCACAATCATAGACTGGCTGAAGTACAACCTAAGGTATGGACTTTCTCCATATTTTCACTTCAAACTAGGGTTGTGTTTAGGTTAGATCGAATCGGATCGAAAAAGCATGGTTCGAAAAAATTTCCAAAATTTTTGGTAAAACAATTGGCGTACCGATTTCCAATCCAATTTTTTTCGGAATTACTTTTTTCCCAATTTCTGAATTTTTGGCAAAATCGGAATTTTCGAGAAAAAATAATTTTTCGTCAAAATTTGGAATTTTGGCATTTTTTCGGAAAACTCAGAAAAGGTACAAATTCATGTTCATTATTTTTATTAAACTGTTCCATATTCGTTTTTGTATATATATATATATATAGGGAGAGGTTCAGAAGCGAACATAAAAGATGAACATTTTAATGAACGTTAACAAAAAACACCCAATCAATTTTAATTGATATGTTGTAATTGGTCCGCGCCAGCGGCAACGAATACGTGTGTTGCATGCGTCTTTGGCAACGGACACACGTGTATTAAAAAAGACGCGTGCCACACGCGTGTCCGTTGCCGCGGACTAATTACAACATAGGAATTAAAATTGAATGGGTGTTAGGTGTTTTTTGTTATGGTTCATTAAAATGTTCATCTTTTATGTTTGCTTTTGAACCTCTCCCTATATATATATATATATATATATATATATATATATATCATGGTTCTAAAAAATGCGGGGCGTGACCGACGCGTGGACGCCAAGCCTTAAGCCTTAGAAGCCTAGGCGGGCCTTAAGCACAAAAGGCGTGAAAAGGCATTTAGGCCTTTTTAAATATATTTTAATATTTTTTGACTATGATAAGGCAATTAAAAATACTAAAAGGGTACATACCTTAAAAATATGTCTAATTATTTGTAAGTTAAAATACTATTTTTTTTAAATACTAAAAAAAAAACTCCCGTTTTTTCACGCCTTACTCCAAATAATATTAACCATCGTTGACCACGCCTAGGGCGAAAACTTGGTGTATTTAAAAAGCCTCACGCTTAGGCACACATTGGCGTCATCTAGGCGTGTCTTTTAGAACACTGATATATATATATATATATATATATATATATATATATATATATATATTGAAACTATACAATATATATACACCATATACATACCACTGAGAAATGAGGAATGAGGAATGAGGAATGAGGAACTCTGAAAAATGAGGCGGAAAAATGAGGCAGAACGAATCCTTAGATGAGGTGGAAAACGTCAGCTGAGAGGGAGAGATTTTAAAGTGAGAGGGAGATTATTTTGTTTTAGTTCGTTTGACTGAGAAGCCCTAAACTCTAAGGGTTGTTATAAGAGGTGTGTGTTAATCCAATGACTCTAATTAGTTCAGGTGTGAAACTAAAGGGTATATATTTTTAAATGGTTAATTTTCGACAAATAAATCGGAAGTTATAATCGAAAAATAAATTGAAAATAATTTCAGAAATTTGAACCGACAAAAATCGAAAATTCGTATTTTAAAAAAAATCGATTTTCAAGTCGATTTTTTTTGAAAATTTTGGAAATTGGAAAACGAAAATTCTTTCCAAAATCGGAAAAAAATCGAATCGGAATATGGAAAAATTGAAAAAAAACAGCCTTACTTCAAACCATGTACTTCACACTATCTTCTCCACAACCCAAGTTACAGAGGTATGGAGGAAAAAATCTTTACCATTAGTAAAGCTAAAGCTGCATGAGTTTCTGCTCCTCATTATTGGTTAAAAATCTTCATCTTTTTGTTATGTGAGTTTATGGGTTTATGGATGAATGAGTTTGTGCAAACACCGACTACTGGGTTTATGGTTGGGTTTCTTTGTTCATAACAGCATTGGCCTAGCCAATTATCAGATATATACATAATATCAGCGTTGATCTTCAAAACTGGGATTACACTAACAAGTGAGATAGTAGAGTTGGGTTTACACGGACAAGTGACGAGTGAGATAGTAGTGTTTTGTAAAATGTCTGAGTTTACACGAATTGGGTCTTCTTTTGATTTATGTTTATATTTTCAATCAAGAATTCTTTCATTTTACTATTTACAAATATTCCATGCACATAAGCAGATGTTCATCCATAAACTTTTCCCTTTTTTAGGGTCCTCAATGTGATTCCATTCACATGAGCAGTCGTGTTCTTACTAAACTGGGTTTACACGGACAAGTGAGATAGTAGAGTTTGGTTTACATAAACTGGGTTTACACGGACAAGTGACAAGTAAGATAATAGAGTTTTGTAAAATGTATGAGTTTACATGAACTGTTGGGTTTATGGGTTTATAGCTGGGTTTTTTATTTCATAACAGCGTTGGTCTTACTAGTTATCAGATATATACATAATATCAACGTTGATCTTCAAAATTGGATTTACACGGACAAGTGACAAGTGAGATAGCAGAGTTCTGTAAAATGTATGAGTTTACAGGAACTGTGTCTTCTTTTTATTTTTGTTTATATTTTCAATCGAGAATTCTTTCATTTTGCTAGTTACAAATATTCAATGCATATAAGCAGATGCTCATCTATAAAGTCTTCCCTTTTTTATGGTCCTCAATGCGATTTCATGCACATAAGCAGTCATGTTCTTTCTTTTTTTCTTTTTATTTTTGCTTTTAAATGTTATATAATGGTTGTGATGGGAATATTTAGTACCCAGTTCCTTATATCTCTTTAGCTTTTGTTAACTAAAGAAATCTTTATAATTGGAACGCTTTGTACGAATATAAATCTATCTGCAGATATATGTCTTTTCTAAAGAAATAATGATGGGTCATGCACTAGGTTGAGGAAGGATTTTTTTTTCCTTTTGAGTTGAGATAGACTAATTGGGCTACTTCAACTTTAAGATTTTTCTATATTTTCTTTACGTGATTTCCTCCTTCTTTTTATTTTTTATTCATTCATTCATTTTATCTGAAATGTTAAAAAAATTGAAACCCAGTTTATCACCCACAGTATTAAGTTGTTCCACCTTCTGTTTGCGTGGTTATCATCTTTTGTGTCATAGGTTCCATTGGTTATTTTAATTTTCACATCGCTAACTTCTCTCCACTATCATTCAACCAGATGGTATAAAAATAGTGTTTTTTTTTTACCGGCATGTAATAAAATCCTACCAATGATAACATGTTAGGATTTTTTTATCTTTAATGTAACAAAAGATTCCTAGATTTTATATATATTCACATTTTTAATTCATGTAGCTAAATAGATGTATTTATTTTTATGCTATCTATTAAATATTTATTTTTTATGGTGTATGATGAATTGTATAATAGATAAGTCAAATGGGTAAATAGGTATATAAATAGCAAACAGGTATAAAAATGGGTATTAAAAACAGTTTTCTTTTGAAATGAGATTAGTATTTATACCCTCATTCTCATAATTCTCACAGAAAAGAGACAGTTATGTAATGCTCAATTTCTGTATATAATACAACAAACACACAAGTCCGTGTTAGAATAATATAACACTAATTATTAGAAATAATACATTTTCTACCAACTATACTTTCCATCTTTCTTCAATCATTGATTGTTCATATTCGAAAGGAAACAAAGAAATATTATAAACAAAGATAAGCCAGAAACCAAATGAAATGGGTTGAGAATTATAGGTGATGAGATAATTTGTGCTATTTATGTTAGAGTTTTGTAGAGGAGATAGAAGGGAGAAAAGAAAGATGAATAACAAGACGAGGAAACATTTTAATAAAAGGATGGGGGTGATTTTGAAGGATATAAAAAGAGAATATATTTGAATACATTATGGTTTTCGTTTAATTCCTTTCTGATAGGTTGATGATGACGCATCATATGCTGTACCAACCACTTATGTATTCTAATTGTACATATTGCAATAATATCTTTCACTTTTAACTTACATGGTTGTGTTTACAATCACAAATTCAAAAATTGCGCAATAATAATATCAATTTTCTTATCCAGGATGAATATCAACTAAATGCTATTCAATTTATGGTGATCACGTTCATCAAATTTGCGTGTAAAGTTCTTATCAACATCATCATCATTTATATATTATATATATTTTCTTTTTCATATTTGTAGGGTCGACCAACTAATAGCGATAAAAATGACAACCAACAGTCGAAGGGGAGGGAAAACATACAGCCAACGCACGTACCAATTTCTTCCCATATTCATGTCATGTCTTAAATCATTTGCGAACCAGTATGTTTCCAATTTCGTATTACATACCTTGAATTTTTTTTTCATTCTGTGATTATCAGCGTGCCTTCAGGAACGAGCATACCCTAGTATAGAAATATGCACAAGGTAGGTGCATGTGTACGTAAATATAATGCGTAGAGTCTTCTTTCTGTCGTTCATTTCTATACTGCATTTGTGTATTTGCACTGGGCATTGGCTCACACCCTCGTCTTTATTACGGCAGGTTAGGTGCAGATTCGTATATTGATAGAATTATAAAGTTAAGAATTCTATTTAATTTTACGTTAGTAGCTTTGTACGCTTGGACTCCTGGGATGCTTCCCACGGGTCCTTCACATATTTTGAACTTGTAATTGGAATCGCATGTTAAATAGGTGAAATGTTAATTAAAATAAAACTGGACTAGTAGCATTATATAGGTTGTTTCATTGCACTTCACACCTAATTCTCAGGTCGAACCGGGTTGACTACGGGTAATCCAGAAATCTGGGACAGGGCATTACAAATGGTATCATAGCTCTAGGTTCAAGGTTCCTTTCGAGAGTGACGTGGTGAGGTCGGTAGTGAATCTTTCAATGTCGGTGTTGGTTTTGATCCGGTCATGCTGGTTTTGGTGACAGTTTAGTTCGTGTCCTCGACGATAAAGTCAAAGAGATTAGCACGATAAGTCAATTAGTGTCAGGTGGCACACGATCAAGCTGGTAGTTGATAAATTTCTTCTAAGCTTATGATTATATGTTAGTGATTTATGGGTTTTCTTAAAAGCCAATAGTTGTGTCATTGTGGTTGTTAGTATGAGGTGCTTGTGAGTCAATCTCTAGTGCAATGAGAAGTCAATTTAGATGTAGAGAATGATTAATGACATCTTTTGAATTAAAGATATGACTTATGTGAAGTCAACTGTGGAGATTAGGTATCTAGTGCTTCATACCTAAATAGTGTTGATTGGTGATAGAAATACGTTAAATTTTATGAATAGAAACTTCGAGTCGTTAGTGACAATGATGAGATTAGGTGAATCCAGTCCTCGGGATGGTATTACGTCATAAGGCAATTGATGATTTGGTGGGTATGTTGAACTGTGTTGGTCAACACTTGGGGTGTGTACTCGGTCTGAGTCGATGAGAGAATATTATCGTAGGTGTCCTGGTGATTCTTGATTAAAGGTTGTACATCATAAGGTGTGATGAGACTTATGCGCAAATTGAGATAAGTGTGTTACATGAAAAAATAATGATTAAGGAGGCTTAGGAGTGAACTCTAGGTAGTCTTATATGTCGGGGTTTTAGGAAATATGATGTGGTATTGAGGAATAGGATCCCTCATGGTGTCCGTGGTGTAGGATTTGGTGTTTATAGGAAATACCCGATGTCCCATGTCCTATCGAGGTCTATATAGTCGTGTTAACTTACATATTAGCACAATGTATGGTGTTTACATAGTGAGGAAATTTATTTTTCATAGTTTATCATTCATTAGGGATTAGATGAGGTAGACCTTGAAGTTTATAGGTTGTGGGCGACGTCATGTACCTTGCCATAATCCTTAGTAGCATTAATTATGGTTTGTAAGTGGCATATGGTCACAACCATTTGGAAAAGAGATAAGATTATTATATAAGTGTGGAGGCCCATTTAGTCATCGAAGTAATGGCCAAGCACAAGGAAATCCTAGTGTAAGTGTGGTTTAAGGGTATGCTAGAGTGCCCGTAGGACTAATTATGTGTGGCGTTATTGAGGATAGAGATCGAATGTTGTGACGCCTTGAGGTGTTTGGTGGGTAAGGTGCACTATAGGTAGAAGCTCATACGCTAGTGTCTTTCCATCATCAATTAATCGTTATATGGGTATTTAAGGGTTTGTGGAATGCATCTACAATGATTAAGGTATGGATGATGAAACCTTGTCGGGTTTGGAGGACGATTACATAGAATATGTTTGGTGTCCTTAGGAGACCGGTTAAGCCCGGTATGAAGGAGCATTGGCATCCTAGTAATGATGGTGTTGAGGGTGAGGTGATGATCTCAGATTGTTGGTCGGGGTTTAGAAGAATCGTATAGTGTAAGTGTTGGGTGTGGCTTCCCGAATTGGTACTGATGGGAAATGTAATCCCTATGGTAAGCTGAAGATTTATGTCGTTATAGGCATAATGTGTGAATGTCATAAAATAACTTGTATTGGTGTTGTGACACTAGGTTTCGAGGTGTATTAGGGAATGTATTGAAGACTTAGGTTGATGACGCCATGTGGAGATTTGAAATGGAAACCAAGGTGGGGTGATATCGAAGCATGAAAGAATGTTGGCGTGCATTGATGGTATATGCTAGGGTAGCCTTAGCAAGGTATGGATTAGTTCTTAGCACATCCTGCCAAGCCGGTACAGATTAGAAGATGTTACCCTGAGTGACACTTCCTACCCTTAGAATGCCAATGGCCTTCGATGTGGTCGCCACATAAATTCTTTGTGGGTAGAACCCGAAAGTAAGTTGGGTCGCAACCTCATGTGGTCCAAGGAAACAGTAAGGTGAATGCTTCACTTGAACTAAGTAATGCCTATGGTAATTTAGGATTTTGATCACGACGTGACAAAGCAAATAATAACCTAGGCATAGTAGGTTAGTAATGTCGTCATCAGTAAGTGGAGTACGTTAGTGTGAACAAGGGAGTTAGGCATTCTATAATAGGAGTAGTTTACGTGTGCTAAGGATGCGAGGGGTAGGGACTTGCTTCTAAGGAGGGAAGTTAAGAGTTAACTTCCTAGAGAATTATAGGGTCGTATGCTTCTTTCGTGTTAAGAGAGTGAAAGTTTATGATTTCATCACGGTTATTGACCAAAGCCAGGGTATGTGGTTAGGATTAGTACTTGGTGAGAACGACGAGAATGAGTAACATGACTTCTATCATATGTCGTAGATTCGTTTTCGCAAATCATAATCAGACGCTTATGGGTGGATTTTCTCGAGATGGTTGCTTGTTCCTTTGGACTCTCGTATGCCCCTTTCGATTTTGGTAATCAGGGATTGGTATTCTCACATATGTGGTAACTCGGATTAGTTCCATGTCAAGGTACATCGCGGTTTGGGGTCCCTATCTGAGGTATTCTTGCTATTACATAAAGTTCTGGGTACGGGTGGTTCGGCCATATGGTTTGCTCGTAGTATAGACTTTTCTTAATATTAGTACCCTTTCAACTGGATAGCGTGGCAGTCAATGACTCTGGTTGCAAAGAGCGGGATAATGACTTGAGGATATGGTATGCTGTTAGAAATCGAGGAAAATTTAGCATACGATGTTTCTTTGCCACAGTGAGTGGATTAGAGAGAGGCACTTGTGAGTGCTCAAAGGTGAGACACCTAGAGTAGTACTAAGGTCATCGGAGTGGCGCTGGTGAAGGTGTAAGACGAATGCACGGTGATGACTTGGTGAGAATATTACTTCTTGGAGTGAGAAATTAGCATAGTATGGTCACTGGAAAGCTCATGCAAGTTGTGTAGTTAGAATAACATGAGGATTATGAGACGAGGGATGCGTAGTCCTAATATGGGATTGACTTTGGTAATGAATACGATGATTGGTTGTATTACGACTCACATTAGGTGAGTATTGATTGCTATAGAGAGTGGCTCGTGGAGGCGCCAGCATGCCTTAGGTACAATCTTGGGTAGTATTGGAAATTATTTGGACAAGATCATCAAGTGAGGGGAGACTTGAATGTCGTTTATGTGACAGTCATGGTTAGCGGGGAGGTGAACGTTAGAATGTGTCGCGTGTTGGTTATTTGGTGACAAACCCTGTGTGGGGCGTATAGTGTGACCTTAGTATTGAGAACTTCGATGATTTTGTCTTGGAGGATTTCTATGGCTTAGAAAATGAGTTGGTGAACCCCGTAAGCTTAATGATTGTTGGACCGAGAAATTTGGTGACAAAATTCCCAAGGATGGAAATTTGTAATACCATGTCCTAATAATTCATTGAAATTTTGTATAAATTGTATTGAAGTAAGATTTGATGAGAATTATTAGAAATTGTAGGTCAAAACTGAAGGAAATAAAAGAATAGGAAAATGGGGTCGTTCGAACGACATATAGGGGTCATTAGAAGCGAGATCCATGCCGCACGAAGTAGGGGCTTAAACGACCTTCGAGCAAGTTCTCACTGCCTTATAGTCCCAGGTCACACGAATGTCACGCAAAGAAATCCATCTAACGAGATGGACATATTATTTGAACGAGGCTCATGTCGTTCGAACGACATGCCTCAAAATGTTTAAATTTAATTATCCTTATGTGCTACCACATTTTTGGCCCTTGATTTGGTGAACTGTCGAGCTCAAATGAGCCAAAAATGGGCAAAATAGGATTTTTGGTATTTTAATGGTTTTTAGAAGGGTTTGTTTGGTTCATTTCGATCCTTTGAAGTTGGAAGAAGATCAGAGAGTGGGAGAGGGTGGTCTTCCACCATTTTTGGGAGTTCTTCTACCATTGTTGGCCTTCCACTACTATTCCACCACCATAAACCATCATTTTTGTAAAATGTGTAAACGCGGTGTGTGATACCAATTTAAAATTAATTCGCAACTTTCTAATTTAGCACACTTATATAATTGGAGTCAATATAAACCAAATTAATTCATCCCCTAAACATTCATCTATGTGTGTGCGTGTGTCATCCCATAAATAAAGCATGCGACACACAGTTAAGGAAAAAACCCCGAAGGGCAAAACCTTTTATTTCTAGAACTTTGAAGAATTCACAGGACCATTGACTTACATACAACCTGATAATCGCCCACAAGTGTAACGCACAATGTCTTTGTCAAACCTCCAAAGCAATGGCTAGAAATATCGTCGGCTGGAATCTCCCTCAAGAACTCTAGATGGTCAGCAATGAAAAAGAAAACGGCTTCTCCACAAGTGTGAACTTTATAAGGACTCCCTCCACAATAGCATGCAGCTCTCTGGTTGTAGAGTTCTCCCCAGAAAGTTAAACAATAGCAATCTGTGTTCTTGAACACCAAAATAATTCACTAAAGCATATTGGGATTTTTGTGAATTGTAAACAAAGAGGGATTAAACCCTAAAAGAAGAAGTCAAAAAGGATTATGCTTTCGCAGTTTTTCTGTTCTGTAAAACGCTGGGACTTCTTAATAAAAATGAAACCATTTAATGAGTATTTATACAAAAATGCGCCGCCTCGGAATACATGCTCATTCGAACGAGATAAGGATCTTGCGCGAATGAAGGACAAATGTCGTTCAAACGACATCTCGCGACATCCATATGTCGCTCGAACGAGATAGATATTTCTCTTGAACGACCTGGGTGTCAAAATCGAGGTACGCTCCAGGACTTAGAAAATATACTCATACACAAATTTTGATGAACAGTCCTCTTCAACACTTCCCAAAAGCTCTAAGTGGAAAGTTAAGGTATTTAAAACAAAACCTTACCAAAGTAAACTTCGCGGAGTCTTTTTGATGAAGAACTTGATATTCGGATCCGTCTTTGATGCTTGAATGTTCTTGAATGCTCTTCGACGGTGTAGCGGTATATGACATACTAAATTGATAACGGACTTATAAAAATATGTCCTTACAAATCTCCCCCTATGTCTATGCCGGTACATACATAAAAACATCTGAATTATCAACTAGAAAAATGCCTATACAAATCTACCCTCCCATGAATAAATTTGCAAGATCTCAAACTGTTCTTTAAAAAGTCTTCATCAAATCTCAAAGCTTTTCTCATTAGGGTGTGCAACATAATGATCATCGATCTTTGTACCTACACACATGAGATAAAGAAAAAACCTTCGTGACACATCGAGTTTGAAATGATATAAGAATAAATCAGTCAATATAATCAAATCCCCCCCCCCCATAATGCAAAAACTCCCCCATAACATGATAATTCTTTCTACCCCTTTTTATGATGTCCCCAAATAGACAGATAAGAAGAAACAATCAAAACATGGAGTGTCACGATAAAATGCATAACAAACAAGAATCAAGCTACGTGCATGCAAAGGAATATCCCACAAATATACACAAACTATCTTTGGATTTTTTTTCAATTTTTTATACATAAATAAGTTACTAAAAATCATACCATGGATTTAAACTCAAACAACCAAGTCATGTAAATGGAATGTATGGGTGTGAATACATTCGATCGGTAAATAAACTCAATCAATCACATGTGCACGATGCATACGTGTACTCCTAACGAATGAACATCAAAAGTATCCTTAGGTGTAAAAATTATTGAATTTAGATGACATCGTCTTATACAAATCAACAAATCAAAGTCAAAGTGATTTTCACACCAATAACGTCCAAAATTATGTAACACTTTTCAAGATTTTCAAGGAAGTGCGAACCCGTTTTAATTCTTCATCCAAACTCCCTCATATATTTTCTTTTAGAGGTGTATAAACTAAATTATCAAACTTTGGAGAAATGGTGCAAAAATATAAATGGCCCATAAATGGCATGAATTTCTTTTTATCGCCTTAAAATTTTTTCGGTCTCTTTTAAACCTCTTTAGACCTCGGATAATAAAATTCCTTAATTTTTTAGATCCAATATAACGGTGGCTTAGTAGTCGCAAAGGTCAAAATGAACCATTCGTAGCCCTTACTCATTTTCAAATAAAGCACACAAACTCACAAATGGTTCTTACATGCACAACTTTCTTATCAAGTTTTATCGCGCTTGGTTCATTTTAAGGACAGGATTGAAGTGAAAACACCCAACCAATATGTGATAAGACAAGCACAATAATCAAACAAATCCGTGCACGTGTGCAATAAAGGAAATCATGAGTCAAACATGCAGGAAGTAACACTTAATTACATCTTAATGACTCCAAACATTATAAAGCACATGGATGAATTGACATATTGACTCAAAACACTATCAAATAGTCACATGAAAAAAATGATGTGATGTTGTGACTCGATCATCCTAAGTGTTTATCCATAAAAGGTGTAAACAAAATACAAAACTCTTTTTGGATTGTCTCAAAATTTTATCAAAAGAAAATCCTTTTGTATTTTTCAAAAAAATTTCAAAAACAAAAATTTATACAAAAAATACATGTCACAACGCAAGCAAACATAAATATCATGAAATAAAAAAAACTAGCGTATGACAAACATGCGAACACAATCATCTATAAAATATGGCAAGAGAAGAATCATGTGCAAGCAAACGAGAATCAACTTGTCTAAAATCTAGGGCCTCTAAAAGTGATTTCCTAACCCAAATAGATGTGAAACGTCATGTGGGGGATTTAGGAACCAAGGGAACACTAGACATAAACTTCATAGGACATTTTTCAAGATCAAAACAAAAACGCCTAAGGTGACCTTTCCCACCATAATATCAACATGTTTAAATGGGTGGAGCGACACCTATGCGTTGACCGTTTCTAACATCCTTGAAATTGGTTGACCCTCTAAAACAAATAATGGTTTTGGCTTTAGCACTAGAAGCATGAGAACAAGATGAGCTATTACCATCACTATGAAACCTACTCGAATCTGTCAAATTATTTTTTAACTTCAAAACTTTTGACTCAAGCAAAGAATTGGACTCTTCCAATTTAAGGGACACCTTTTTCAAATTATCAACAATTCCTAAAAGGTTATCTCGCTCCCCCTCAATTAAAGAAAACTTTTTCCTAAGAGTCTTTTCACGTGCCACAAACTCATTCGCTAAAATATTTTTATCCTCTTTGGCACAAACACAAACCATTGAATTTTTAAGGTCCTCCAATTCTTTTTTAGAAAATAGGACCCTATCATCACTCTCCTTCTTGGACAATTTTAAAGCAACAAAATCATGGTCCAAGAAAACAAATTTTTCACGATAAAAATCTCTTTGATTTTGAACCGTTAGCAAAAGATCCATCACAAATTTAAAAAGAGAATTTTCTTTTTCCAAAACTTTAATTCTTTTAGCAAAGGTCAAATTCATACGATTTATATCATCAAAACTCCGACTCATGTCATCAAAGGGGGGCATCCTATTAGACAAGTGCTCCATTAGAAAAATTGTGATTTTTCACAAAACTGATTTTTCAAAAAAAATCAATATCACACAATTTTGTGAAAAATAGGAATACATAATAAAATAGTGTAACCTGCTCTGACACCAATTTGTAAACGTGAGTAGACAAATTGTATCAAAAAGTAAATCCTCAAAAAATCAGGATCACGCAATAAATTAGCGTAATCCGCTCTAATACCAATTTGTAAAACGTGTAAACGCGGTGTGTGACACTGATTTAAAATTAATTCGCAACTTTTTAATTCGGCACACTTATATAATTGGAGTCAATATAAACCAAATTAGTTCAGCCCCTAAACATGCATCTATGTGTGTGCATGTGTCAACCCATAAATAAAGCATGTGACACACAGTTAAGGAAAAATCCCCGAAGGGAAAAACCTTTTATTTCTAGAACATTGAAGAATTCACAAGACCATTAACTTACATACAACCTGATGATCGCCCACAAGTATAACGCACGGTGTCTTCGTCAAACCTCCAAAGCAACGACTAGAAGCGTCGTCGGCTGGAATCTCCCACAAGAACTCGAGATGCTCAGGAATAAAGAAGAAAACGGCTTCTCCACAAGTGTGAACTTTATAAGGACTCCCACCACAATAGCATGCAGCTCTCCGGTTCCAAAGTTCTCCCCATAAAGGTAAATAACAGCAAGGTGTGTTCTTGAACACCAAAACAATTCACTAAAGCATATTGGGATTTTTGTGAATTATAAACAAAAAGGGATTAAACCCTAAAAGAAGAAGTCAAAAAAAAATTTGCTTTCGCAGTTTTTCTATTCTGTAAAACGATGGGAGTTCTTAATAAAAATGAAACCATTTAATGAGTACTTATACAAAAATGCGCCGCCTCAGAATACGTACTCATTCGAACGAGATAAGGGTCTCGTGCAAACGAAGGACAAATGTTGTGCAAATAACATCTCGCGACATCCATATGTCGCTCGGACGAGATATCTATCTCACTTGAACGACCTGGGCGTTAAAATCGAGGTATACTTCAGGACTTAGAAAAAATACTCATGCACAAATTTTGATGAAAAAGTCCGCTTCAACACTTAGAAAATATTTTGTAAAAATATCCCAAAAACTCTAAGTGAAAAGTTAAGGTATTTAAAACAAAACCTTACCAGAGTAAACTTCGCGGAGTCTTTTTGAAGAAGAAATTAATATTCGGATCCGTCTTTGATGATTTAATGATCTTCGACGGTGTAGCGGTATATGACAAACTAAATTGATAACGGAGTTATAAAAATATGTCCTTACAATTTTCTTATGGTATTCCACCATGTTCAAGCCTACGACATCCATTTACAGCATTTTTAAAGTGGAGCAAAAAAAATTATAGAAGTGTTATTTAGAGTTTTATAGAAGATGAAGACGGAGTTTGAAAAGGGTTTTGAAGGAGACTTGCTTAGAATCCAAATGGAGAACATATGGATCTTTCTTGGAGGATGCATTTGTAACCCTTTGAGGCCACTGTAACACCCCGTAATTCTGATTATTTAAAAATTTGATTAATTCGGTGATTTTTAGAATTTTATGTGTGTCGTAATTTAGTTGAATTAATGATTATGGGTGGATTAATATATTAATAGGGAGAGGTGATGATTAAGGTTTATAGAATAAATTACTAAGTGAATAGTGATTTAGTGTTTTACGTCATAGAGAATAATAGTGACATAAAATTGTTATACACAATCGGGAGTTGAGTATAGACTATATGAGGTCAAGATAGAAAATTATTGTAATCGAATGATGATTTTGAGGTCACGGTTGATTCTGAATAGTGTACCAAAAAGTAGTAATTGGGTATTGGGGTCTTTTTAATCATAATCGAGCTTACAAGCGGTGTTCAGGTCATTTGGGTTTGGCCAATGAGGCTATTTTTGGGAATTGGGATTATAAACCTAAGACTAACTAGTTGAGGTAGCAGCAAAACACTTTCTAACCCTAAGAAATCAAAAGAGGAGAGAGGAGAGGCCATTAGAGATGAAGAAGAGAGGTTTCTTGGAAGATCCAACACCTTTCTTGCATCATCTTTACCACTGGAGTGCAATCGGGAGGAAAGGAAGGCATCCTCATCACTCATAACACGAAATCAGACATGCAATTGATAAGGAAAGTGTTTATCTTGCATGTTTTTTATAAGTTATAATACCCATGTGTAGTAGGGTTTTCATTTCGATGATAATTGATGAATTCTTGGGGATTTAATGGGTGTAATCCATGATTTGATATAGGAATGCATGTAAAATAGATTCCTTTATGTAGAGGGTACAAAATCAGATGATTTGTGATGAATAACATAATAATCTAAATATCTTATTGATTATACATTAAGAACACCATAATTAGGGTTTGAAAATAATAGAGTTTTAATCTGTTCTTGGATAGAATTCATATGGACATAATGCGTGATTTACGTTGAAAATCATCCCTACACACATATTTGATGTTAAGTTATGTTGGTTGGTAGTTTGGGGTTGTTGTATTGAGGTTTGAGGATTTGTATACGTAGATTACTAGTAATAGCGAATGGAGAAGAAGGCCTGCTACGAGCGAATCGATTCGGCTCATTGGCCGAGTCGATTTGAACTGTTGATACCAAATTTAGTCTGCTGACATGGCTCAATTGGGTGAAGACACGTGGCAATTTACATGGCGACAATAAACACTTACGAACAACACCTCGACTCCGAGGAACCTTACTGCAACGAGGAACTCTACTTCCCCAACAAACACAGACGCTCCGACCTACAAGAATTCTTTGAGGAACTTTTGAGTACCGAGGAAATTTTGAGCACCGAGGAACTTAGGCGGTACGAGCAGCTTAGGCGGTCCGAGCTGCACCTCGAATAAAGCATTAATAGCAGGATAACCAATAGTTTGACTGTTCATTAAATGCTTATCATTCAGATGTATACACTTAAGGGGAATTGAATGTATTACCCTTTCACATGTACAGTATTGAATGTATTAACCTTTCACATTACAACCTTAGGGATATAAATACATTGTATTACCCTCGTTGTAAGGGGACCGGAATTTCTTGAGAAAACTTGTAATCGAGAATTCCCAAACAGTCAGCAATAACAGAAACAGTGGACGTAGGCCATTCTTATAAGGCTGAATCGCTTTAAAAATTCTTTATCTTATTTTATTTATCTGTGATTAAATAATTATATATGATCTAATTTTTTACATCAACAGATTGGCGTCGTTTGTGGAAAACGTCTGGTAACAACTCATCACAAATGGCTGATATTCCAAAACCCAGCCATCGAAATGCTGGAAGCCCTCCAAATCCATCTGCTCCGCCTAATATTCTAGATCTGGTTGGAATAATGACAAATCTGCTCCAGGGCCAGACAGTCATGCAAGAAATGATGCGACAACTCCTACAAACCCTCCATGGCGGTGCACCAACCCATTCAGGACTGCGAAGTATTCAAAGAAATACCCGCTTACCTTCTTCACGTACTAGGCGTACTGATTCATATCGTACTGAGGAATCTGAAGATTTTTCTTATCAACCTGGACGAACTTCGTCAGTGCGAGCCACAGATACTGAACAATGTATCACTCTCTCCCCAGAAAGGACTAGTGCGCTAGAGAGGTTAAGCAGGGTATCACCTTTTGATCAATTAGGACCTAGAAGGAGTAGAAGTCCTCCTAAAGTCCTATAGAGGAGTTTTCAATGACCATCAGATTTAAGGGAAGGATCTGCCCAGTCGCGACCAGCTGCTCGTCAAGATAGATCCCAGGAAGCCACATCAACTCAATCAGTTGCTCGAACCAACAGGCCCGAGGAAGGAAATGATGCATGGAAACGCTCTATTCAGAGGCTGGAGGATAGATTAGGGGAAATAGCTAAAGCCAAGAACCCTCTACAATGAACTTTTGTTCGAGGAACACCTTTTGTCCAGGCCATTGTAGATTTTCCAACACCATCAAAGTTTAAAACACTTGTTGTGACCCCCAAATATGATGGAAAAACCGACCCTGCCCTTTATATAGAACAATACCAAGCTGCAACCGACATCTATTCTGTTCCAGATGAGATGAGATGCAGAGCATTCTCGGGAACTCTTACCGGATCTGCTCAAATGTGTTATAATAATCTTCCTCGGGGTAAGATCTTAACTTTCTTTCAACTGGCAGAGTTATTCATTGGGAATTTCTATTTTGGGGCAAAGCCTGTTAAACGAGTAGCGCATTTGTTAAGTGGTAGACAAAAAGCTGGTGAAAGTACCAGAGATTATATAACTCGTTTTAATAACGAGAAGCTCAAAGTCATTGACTATGAGGAAAAGACAACGACTACCTACTTGATGAGTGGATTACTGCCCAACAAGTTGTACTACACTTTGGCTAAAGATCCGCCTAGAACCATGTTAGATCTGATGGGAAAGGCAACCAAGATTATGAATGCCGAGGAGGATATGGCTGCTAAGAAGAATATGGATGCCAAAGAAACTAAGGTGAAAGGTGATAAAGCTAAGAAGAAGGATCATAAGAACAATGGTAGTGACAAACACTCAAGAATAAGGTCGTCATGGGAAGTATTGAAGAAATTTGATAATTATACTCCTTTGAAGAAAGACATCAACCACGTTCGAGAAGAAATCAAGAATAACGAGGAATTAAATTGGCCAGAGAAAATGAAGGCAGACCCCGAAAGGAGAAACTGACTAAAAATAGAATAGCTCTTCAGAATGAGATTGAAACACTCATCAGACAAGGAAAACTGGCAAAGTATGTTGATCGGAGGAATAATAGAAGAAACAACGATCGAGCAAGAGAGAGGTATAGATCTCCTCGTCGAGTAGAGGAGAACAAGAAGAGAGACCATGAAGTTAATCCAGAAGACGAGCCCGATCTTCCCAAGAGACCAAGGCAGCCAGAACGTGAGGTATTTTTAATACGCTTTGGGTCATTTGGCTGTAAAGTTATTACAGGTGGAGATGCAGGGGGAGGAGACCTTACTGCCGAGAGAAAAGCTTACCTCTATGAGGCTCAATCTTGTTCATACATTCAACGAATAAATATAACTGAGGAGGATCACCCGAGAAAGGTGAACAAAGAGAAATTGGTCATTGGTTTCTCAAAGAATGACCTCGTAGGTGTTCTATATCCTCATGATGACCCATTGGTGATCAGAATGAGGATGGAGGAGGTAATGATTTCAAGAGTACTGGTCGACAATGGTAGCTCGGCAGACATCAAGTTCTACTCGTGCTTCGACAGTTTAAATTTAAAGCTATCTCAACTGGAGCCTTATCATAGACCCCTCCTCAGTTTCACTGGCGAGAGTATTTCCACTTGGGATGATCAAATTGGATATATTCATTGGTACGTGGCCTGCTTGTCGAACAGAAAGAATACGATTCTTCATGATGGATAAGAATGTTCAATCATCATACAATATTATCATGGGAAGAGTAATATTGAAGAAGTTCGAGGTTGTACCATCTACGGTACATCAATGCTTAAAATTTCTAATAAATTTTGGAGTAGGAGTTGTTAAAGGTGATCAGAAAGTAGCTCGAGAATGCTATTATTCATCCACCGAGCAAGAGGAACTGGAGGAATAAAGGAAAAAGACTACTACCTATCAAGTGGATGAAGGTGCAAAAATTGAAACATTGGATCCTAGAGATGAGTCGCAACTTGTGAAAGGTCAAGTGGTGGAAGCTACTGAAAACATCATCCTGGACGACGAGTGCCCTGAACGAATTACTCAAATAGGTTCGTCGTTGGAAGCCTCACTAAAACAGGAATTGATAACTTTCCTAAGAAGCAGAAAGCAAACTTTTGCGTGGAGTCATGAGGACATGCCTGGGATAGACACAAATTTCTCATGTCACAAACTCAATGTGAATAAGGAGATCAAACCTGTGAAGCAGAGAAGAAGAGTATTCAGTCCCGAGAAGAATCAAGCTATACAGGAGGAAATCGAGAAGCTCCAGAAAGCTTGCTTTATTGAAGATGTTAAATATCCAGACTGGTTAGCAAATGTGGGAATGGTGAATAAGAAGAACAACAAATGGAGGATGTGTGTAGACTTCACTGACCTCAACAAAGCATGCCCAAAGGATCACTTTCCGCTACCCCGAATTGATCAACTAGTGGATGCTACCTCGGGACACGAGCTGATGAGCTTCATGGATGCTTGTTCTGGTTACAATCAAATTAAAATGAAACCTGAAGACAGGGAGAGTACTTCTTTCATTACCCCTAGGGGAACTTATTGTTATAATGTTATGCCTTTTGGTTTGAAAAATGCAGGTGCAACATATCAGCGGCTAATGAACAAAGTGTTTAAAGAACAAATAAGTTGCAATATGGAAGTCTATGTTGACGATATGCTGACGAAGAGCAAGAAAGTTGTTGATCATCTAGTTGAATTAAGCCAGGCCTTTGATCAACTAGATAAATATCAAATGAAGTTGAACCCGACGAAGTGCATATTTGGAGTACGAGAAGGCATGTTTCTCGGGTACATTGTCAATCAGCGAGGCATTGAAGCTAACCCTGAAAAGATCAAAGCTCTGTTAGGGCTGCGATCCCCAACGACGAAGAAAGAAGTATAAAGTCTTACAGGACGAGTAGCAGCACTCAACAGATTTGTATCGCGAGCAACTGATCGATGCCTCCCATTCTTCAAGACGCACTAAAAAACTTTTGAGTGGAATGATGAATGTGAGAAGGCTTTCTAAGACTTGAAGAAATATGTGAGAGAACCTCCACTGTTATCCAGGCCAGTGATGGGAGAAAAATTATACTTGTATTTGGAAGTGTCCGAGAATGCAGTTAGTTCGGCATTGATAAGAGTTGAGAATGGAGTACAAAAACAAATCTACTACACAAGTAAGGCCTTCCGAGGAGCAGAGATCAGATATCCAAGGCTGGAAAAATTGGCACTAGCATTGATTAAGGCAAGTAGAAGAATGAAGCCATACTTCCAAGCTCATACCATAGTAGTATATACTGATATGCCATTGAGGCAAGCCCTTCATAAACCAGAAAAGTCAGGAAAATTGATGCGCTGGGCAATAGAACTCGGTGAATATGATATAGTTTATGAACCCAGATCATCGCTAAAAGGGCAAGCTGTAGCAGATTTTATAGCAGAGTTCACCTATCCTGATACCCCCGAGGACCAAAAGTTGCTCGCTGATCAACCTGTGGATGTTACAGAATCATAAAATGCAAGCCCAGACCAACTTAGCTTGGTAAAAGGGCAAGTAGATGTTACAGGATCATCAAATTCAAGACCAGACCAACTTAGGTTGGTAAAAGGGCAAGAAAAGATAATCGACGAACAACAAGAAATATCAGGAGATGGTGATAGGAAGCAACAAACTTTCCACCGAAGAACTCTATCAGATCAGCAATTTAAATACGAGTTGCCTATATGGAGTTTGTATGTGGATGGTTCATCCTGCACTACAGGATGTGGCATCGGGATAGTTTTGAACAGTCCGGGCGAGGTCGACATGGAATATGCCCTACGCTTCCAATTCAAAGCTTCGAATAATGAGGCTGAATATGAAGCCATGATTGCAGGTCTTAGTTTGGCAAAAACCATGGGGGCGGAATAAGTTATTATCTTCATTGATTCACAACTGGTCATAAATTAAATGATGGTAGTATATGCAGCCAAAGGAGAATTAATGATCAGATATCATGCAAAGGCAAAGGAACTGGTGTCGAAATTTGCTGCTATTCAGCTGGTCAGAATACCAAGAATGGAGAATGCAAAAGTAGACTCCCTAGCTCGATTAGCATCAGCTACTCGTACCGAGCTACGAAGAACAATCCCAATTAAAGTTTTAGCTGGTCGGAGTATAGATGAAGATCTGACGATGAACTTCATCACCCTCAATTTAGGATCGTCATGGATGGATCCCATCAGGGCATATATTGAGAAAGGGGAATTACCAATTGATAAACTTGCAGCCAAGAGACTGAAGTTTAAGGCTGCTCGTTATGTACTGACTAATGGTATTTTATACAGACAAGGAATTATAGCAAGTTTGCAAAGATGTGTGCATCCCACCGAGGTGAAAGATTTGATTGAAGAGGTCCGTGAAGGGTCCTGTGGAGCCCATGTAGCAGGTCGGTCACTTTTGCAAAGAATGATGACTCAAGGATACTACTGGCCGACGATGAGAGCTGATTGTATAACCTATGCTAAAAAATGTGACAAGTGTCAGCGCTTCTCCTCCATCCGAAGAACTCCCCAAGCATTATTGACACCCATTACTTCCCCATGGTCATTTGCCATATGGGGAATAAATTTGGTCGGGCCACTGCCGACGACAAGGGGAAGATTTAAATATCTCGTGGTCGCTGTGGATTATTTTACTAAATGGGTTGAGGCTGAGCCTCTCATTGATATGACGTACGACAAGGTGTACCAATTTATTTGGAAGAACATCATTTGTCGATATGGTCTTCCTCATGCCTTCATCACAGACCATGGAACACAATTTGATAACGTGGAGTTCACAGCCTATTGTCATCAGTCAAATATTTTGACGATCCACTCAGGACCAGGCCATCCTCAAAGCAATGGGCAAACTAAAGTGACAAATAGAACGCTGCTGAATGGCTTGAAGAAAAGACTGGATGATGCGAAAGCAAATTGGATCAACGAGCTATAATTAGCATTATGGTCTTACCGAACTACTCCCCGAGTAGCAACAGGGGAATCTCCATATATGCTAGCATTTGGAAGTGAAGCTGTTATACCCGCCGAATTGGGTCTCCCAACACACAGAATACTAAATTTCAATTCCCCTGTCAGCGATTTAATGAGAAGGTTAGACTTGGACATGCTCGAGGAGGTTAGAGAATAAGCAGCCATTAGCAATGCTGCTTACCAGCAGCGAACAACTTTGTTCTACAACAAGAGAGTGAAGAAGTGTGACTTGAAAGAAGGAGACTATGTGCTAAAGAAGGTGATTCAAAAGCACAACAAACTTGAAGCAAACTGGCATGGACCCTACCGAGTTAAAGAAGTTGTTCGACCAGGGACATACAGAATAGAAACTTTAGAAGGGGAGGAGTTTAAGAATTCATGGAATGCAGAGCACCTGCGCAAGTATTATCAGTAATGTAAACTCTCATGTAATTCAGTTTCATCAGTATGAATAAAGTGATAATGTTTTGCCCAGTTCTTTCCCTTTATTGGAAATATTTTGGAGAATACTAGTGCTACACACTACTCAGTAGATACTCAGCAGATCCCGGACTACTCAAAACTATTCCTAAAAATGCCGACTTATGTTGGTTAGGAAATGTATTCCTAAAAATGCCAACTTATGTTGGTTAGGAAGTAAATGTATTCCTACGGGAAGTAAAACTATTCCTAAAAATGCCAACTTATGTTGGTTAGGAAATGTATTCCTAAAAATGCCAACTTATGTTAATTAAGAAGTAAATGTATTCCTACGGGAAGTAAAACTATTCCTAAAAATGCCAACTTATGTTGGTTAGGAAATGTATTCCTAAAAATGCCAACTTATGTTGCTTAGGAAGTAAATGTAGTCCTACGGAAAGTAAAACTATTCCTAAAAATGCCAACTTATGTTGGTTAGAAAATGTATTCCTAAAAATGCCAACTTATGTTGGTTAGGAAGTAAATGTATTCTCGAAAACACCAACTAAAGTTGGTCGGGAGGTAAAATTATTCCAGAAAGTGCCAAAGCTCCTCGCAGAGGAAAAATCCACTAACTGTAGTTGGTCGAAAAGGAAAATTTACCGACCTTGGTTGGTCGGAAACATTTTATGAATACGAGAAAGTGATCGAGCAAAATTTTTTATACTCGTAACTTTTTAAATTACTACTAAGTTGGTCAAGAAACAAAACATCATTTTTGCCAAGTGACTACCACAAATTCAAATTACTCGACAATAAGTTGATCGACAAATAACACAATGTTGTTATATTTTTTAACAGATACACATGCACAGATGTAAAGTGTTACAGGACAATGGCAGTCAAGATTTGCAAATAAAATTATTTCATTAAATGAAGAACAAAATACATCAGGAATGAAATATAAATTTATTACATCAATATTCCTATTCTATTGGTTTCTTCCCCTCTGCTTTTGAAACAGGCTCCTCGCCAGCAGGTGGATCATTTAAAGCAAGAGGAGAATTTATGAAGTTAAGATCTTTTAACATCCTGATATTCATCACAGATGGTGGATCTAGTAGGTGCTCGGGACGAGATATCTCGACATTAGAGTGTAGATTGTAATCGCCGAGGTATTTGGAAATCAGACATCGAGGGATGGCCCGAGAAGGGATCTAACTCATATCAAGATTGAATGGTGGCACGGGTAGGTCGAGCAGCCCAAAATTATGGTAATCCCACAGGTAATGACCCTGTTCGAGTTGCATCACACCTAAGGCATTCAGCCATCCCTGTTTATAGCCCTCATTATTTACATTCTGGATACGATCGTCCAAGTGGTAGAGAGCCTCGTTATAGCCAGCCATCCAGAACTCCCTGGGCTGCTTGTGAAATTAATATGTCAATCTTTCCAGCAGCTCGTGGAGATTTTTAATGAAGAGTTCTTTATTCTCCAAGATAGATTTCTGCGCAGAACGCTACTCTTCCAGGTCCCTGATTTTCTTAGACATCTCATCCAATGCCTGGTTCTTCTCCATCAGCTGGAAGGCTTGGTTCTCTAGAGCGGATTGAGTCCTCTATTCCTCGATAGGAATCCGAGCAGCTCTTGCTCATCCCCGAGGAGCTCTTGCTCGTCCATGAGAAGATGTAGAAGGGCCAGCTCTTTCCAAGGTTTCCAACTCATCCCTTAGGTTGGCGTTCTCGACCTCTAAGAACGAGAAACCCTCGTCAGTCACTAGGATCAAAGCATTTGAGGTGGAAGATGCAGACTTCAACTGAGACACCTCTCTTTGCAGGTTATTATTTTCTTGCTCTAATAACTCAGCTATCTGTCTGTGCTCTTCGACCTCAGCCTTCAACGTTCTCTCCCTCACATCATAAGCAGCAAATCGTTTATCATATCCCTTGTCGGAAATGATTTGCTGATACTTCTTCTCGTACCCCTCGTGCAAAAGGGCAGTGGATTCCATATATTATTGTTGGAGTTCTTCAAGAGTGCCTTAGAGATCCTCAATCATATCATAATAAGATACATTATTGTCCACTTCACGATCAAGCAGACACTTCAAATATTGGTAGGCTTCAATCGCTTGTTCCGAAGCATCTTGGCCGAGGATATTGACGATTTGTGCTGCCCTCAGATCTGTGTGACCAGCCTTAAAATATTCATTGCATTGCTGTAACAGCTTTGTATCATGAGCAGACAATAATTCCATCCTGGACAGAAACTAGTAGAGGAAGAAAAAGCAATAATCAATAAGAGTACCAATAGAACAAGAAGAGGAGAAATAACAGTATGCATAAATAAAAGTTCAAATTTTATTATATCGTAAAGTTCATAGTTACATGTTCAGGGTTACATTTGACAAAGAAAAATAAAATAGAGAGAAACCCGAACAACTCTACACCTTTTCCTTGTCTCCCAAAACTTTCTCGGGAGGCTGGGACGAGGAGGTAGGTTGCTCGGAGGGAACAGAGAGTTACTCGGGGAGCGCTGGCAGTTGCTTGGATGAAGTAACGAGTTGATGAAGTTCCTTGTTAGTAGGCTGGATGACTAGTGGATGAGAAACTTGATCTCCCATAACCGTGGAAGACTCCTCAGAGGCAGCTTCGTCCTCTTCTTCGTCTTCAGGAGTTGGAGGGGGACCAGGGATGTGCCGCTGAAATAGTTCAGAAGTTTCAACAACTTTCATCTCTTGTAGAGCAGGGATCCACCCATCTCTAAAGTATTTGAGGCTGCCATATTCGACTTGCGACATCATGGCAGCCAAGCCTTTGTTCCACCCTTTATCCCAGCCAGCGCTGAAAGATTTCTTCACGACCAATTTCCTCTTTAACTTCTCCGAGGAAAGCTTCTCGGACAGAAGATTTTTAGCAACCTTCAGTTTATTCTCAAAGTCAACCTAACTCCTCCTCAGCAGCCTTGAGTTTATCTTCAAACTCCTCAGAATTCTTGAGCTTCTCTTCGATCTCTTTATTCTTCTCCTCCGGACTATTTAATTTTTTCTCCAACTCCTTGGAGACCTCAATAACCTGAGCTTTTTCCTGTTCGGTCGAAGCAAGCTTCATCTCCCAAGTTGCCTTATCATTAGCATATTTCTGGAGAGAATCTTTCAGAGACTGTGCCAAGCCCATCAAAGCTTCCTATACACCAGACGAGGAGATTGAAGCTTTAATAGCTTCATCTTTCTTCAAAATTGTGTTAAAACAGCTCACCAACTGTGAAAAAAAAAACGAAAGCAAATCAGTACACAGATACAAAAAGGAAAGAATGAAAATTTAAGACTATGGGACTTACAGAAGAAATGTGACGAGCTGCTAGTGTAGTAACAGTGTCCCGAGAAAGGTTTTCTTCAATACCTTGGATCTCGGGAATGATCCAAGTCTTCACCGAGCTCATAGAAGAGCTCGGGGGGAACAAAAGTGGGAACTCCACTAGTCGGGGGCTAAGAGACGGTGTCAGCCAAATTGACCGAGGAGCTCTTCTTCAGCCTCCTCGGAGGAACAGGAATAGTTTTGACCAAGGAAGAACTCTTGGTCGGTGATATGACAATCACTTCTTTTGGAGCATCAGTCTTGCTCGGGGCCACTGGAGGCTTCTCGGCAACCTTCACAAGAGCAGCCGGAGGGGCTGCATCAATTTTCTTTGTCCCTTCTGGGACATCATGTTTACTTCTTTTTGCCTCTCCAGCACCAGAGGCAGTTTTCTCAAAAAGGGTGGGAGGTCTTATTTTCTTCATCCTTTCACTCAAAGGAATATGTGATTCACGCGAAGAACTTGTAGAGGCTGGTATTGGTTCTGTGTCGCTTATCACCGAACGAGCAGTAAAAGAGGATGTGTAACTCTTGTACTGAAGCATATATGAAGTTAACCTAATATGCTCGTCGGCAACAGTCTGATGCAAACTTCAGATAAGTTTTAAGTGCCTTATATTAACGTCTGCCTCTTTTGGACACTTTCTTTTGTTGTCAACTGCAAATAAATCAAAATTAAAATATCAGTGACACATTTTATCAAACATAAAGGAAGCATAATCTCAAAATAAATAAAATGAAATAAAAATAACCTATCCCATTGCCATAGGGAGGGCATCTGGGACCCTGATACACTTCATCTCCAGATAAAGGAGCATGTTGCCAATTTTTTATAACAACCCCATGCTCAAAATAATCCCTATTGGCTTCCGGGAGATTGACCACTAAAGCCCTATTTAAAAATCTAGTTTTTAAATAAAAAGTATTATCACCAATAGCCCATCTATAACAAAACATGATTTCTGTAATTCCTATGCGAGTTCCATGAATTTGATTTAGTCTATGAACCCCATTAACTATTCTCCATGTATTGGGGGCTATTCTTGCAGGAACAACGTCAAAATATTGACAGAATTCCAGACATACAGGATTTGGAGGAAAAGAAAAGCCACATTCATCAATATAGAGACTGGGGAACCAATGTCCCTCAGCCAAACGAAAATAATCGGAAGGTTCAGAAAGTTCCTCCAGAACAACCCATGAAGGAATAGAAAAATCAGAACGAAATTTATCAAGAGATTCAACAAGGTAAACCATGATGAATAAAGGAAATGAAGAAGAAGGAAGAAGATCTTACAGAAAAAGAGTGGATCTGTTGACAACGAACGATGAAAAGGATGAACGCACAAAAGAGTAAGACAATGGAAAACTCGAAGATACAAATTTAAAAAAGTAGAAGACGATGGGATTGTTTGTGACGCTTAAATACCTTATCTTGGGAAACGGTAAAGTTAATGATTACAAAAAGAAACGATTACGCTACCGGCGGCTAGAAAGAAAAAAAGTACGCGGAGATCGAGGCGGTTATAAAAATTCAAAAAAGCTTGATTCTACAAATTTGGAAGGAAAAATAAATACAAAGGAAACACTCCTAAATTTCAGAATAACCATTTAAAACCGCCATATATCGAGAAAGAATGTTCCACACTCCTCAAATTTCGAACTATAAAACATTGGGGGATTCTGTTGATACCAAATTTAGTCTGCTGACATGGCTCAATTGGGTGAAGACACGTGGCAATCTACAGGCGATAATAAACACTTACGAACAACACCTAGACTCCGAGGAACCATACTGCAACGAGGAACTCTACTTCCCTGACCAACACAAATGCTCTGACCTACAAGAACTCTTCGAGAAACTTTTGAGTACCGAGGAACTTTTGAGCACCGAGGAGCTTAGGCGGTCTGAGCAGCTTTGGAGATCCGAGCTGCACCTCGAACAAAGCATTAATAGCAGGATAACCAATAGTTTGACTGGTCATTAAATGCTTATCATTCAGATATATACACTTAAGGGGCATTGAATGTATTACCCTTTCACATGTACAGTATTGAATGTATTACCCTTTCACATTACAACCTCAGTGCTATAAATACATTGTATTACCCTCATTGTAAGGGGACCGGAATTTCTTGAGAAAACTTGTAATCGAGAATTCTCAAACAGTCGGCAATAACAGAAACAGTGGACGTAGGCCATTCTTATAAGGCTGAACCACTTTAAAAATTCTTTGTCTCATTTTATTTATCTATGATTAAATAATTAGACATGATCTAATTTCTTACATCAACACGGACCAAGGCCGAATCGATTCGGTTTTCCCAGATTTCTCCAATTTGTTTAGTTTATGCCCTATTTTCATAAATATCTTAAAGGGAGACTTTTTGGATATTTTTAAAGTATAGTGAGGGATATAGTAAATTCCAATGGGTATATGGTAAGGTTGAGGGTTACCCAAATGAGAAGAATTAAGTCTGGGAATTATCGGGAATGATTTGATGCTTAATGAATTCGCGAGACTTAGAACGGATCGCGGAGAGATGAGTGAACCTATGATTCCGACCAATAGTGTATGAGTGTATTAACTACTGATATTAATTAAAGGGGTAACTAGGATCCTTCGAGTAGTGAGCGATATTCAAGAATATACAATACGAGATTATAATTCTAAATTGATTGTACGTTGAGTATTCGAGAGACATAAATACTACATACGGGATATATTATAGTTATGTGTATGAATATGCTGGACACAATTATAGTTTGTGTGTGTACTTATACTGAGAATATATATATAGGTTGTGTGAATACCTATTGTTGATACCAAAATTAATCTGCTGACATGGACCAATCATATGAAGACACGTGGCTATCTACATGGCAATAACAAACACTTCCGAGGAACCCACTCGCTCCGGGGAACAAGACTACAACGAGGAAGACTAGTTCCCCGAGGAAATCACAAGCTCTGAGGAACTCTTAAATACCGAGAAGCTTAGGCAGTCCGAGCAACTCATGGCGGTCCGAGCTGCACCTCGAAGCAGGATACCAACAGTTTAACTGCTCATTAAATGCTTATCATTTGGACGCGCACGCAAAGAGGGCATTAAATGTATTACCCTTTCATATGTATATCATTTAATGTATTACCCTTTCACATTACACCCTCAGGGCTATAAATACATTGTACAATCCTCATTGTAAAGAGGACTCCCAGACCGGAGTTTCTTGAGATAACTTGTAATCGAGAATTCCCAAACACTCAGCAATAAAGCAACAGTGGACGTAGGCCATTCTTATAAGGCTGAACCACTTTAAAATTCTTTGTCTCATTTATTTATCTGTGATTGAATTATTAGAGTGATCTAATTTTTTACATCAAAAGATTGGCGTCGTCTGTGGGAAACGACTGATAATATCATTTTTCATCAAAAACAATCCCTTACCAATGGCGGATATTCCTGAATCCAGCAATCAAAACGTTGGCACCCCTCCAAATCCATCTGCTCCACCAATTATTCCAGATCTGACCAGAATAATGGAAAATCTGGCTCAGGGCCAGACCGTCATGCAAGAAACAATGCGACAACTCATCCAAACCCTCCATGGCGGTGCATCAGCCCATTCCGTACCACGAAGCATTCAAAGAAATACCCGTGCGCCTTCTTTGCGTACTAGGCGTACTAATTCATATCGCAATGAGGAATCTGAAGATTTTTCTTATCAACCTGGGCGAACTTCGTCAGTGCGAGCCACAGATACTGAACAACGTGTCACTCTCTCCCCAGAAAGGACCAGCGCATTGGAAAGATTAAGTAGGGTTGCTCCTTTCGACCGATTAGGCCCTGGGAGGAACAAAAGTCCTCTTAATGCAGCGTCGAGGAACTTTCGACGACCATCAAATTTAAGGGAAGGATCTGCCCAGTCACGACCATTTACTCGTCAAGGTAGATCCTATGACCGACCAGCTGGTCGTCAAGATAAACCCCAGGAAGCCACTTCAACGCGATCAGTTGCTCAAACCAATAGGCCCGAGGAAGGAAATGATGCATGGAAAGGATCTATTTCGAGGCTGGAGGATAGATTAGGGGAAATGGCTAAGGCCAAGAACCCTCTACAACGAACCTTTGTTCGAGGAACACCTTTTGTCCAGGTCTTTGTTGATTTTCCAATACCATCAAAGTTCAAAGCACCTATTGTGACTCCTAACTATGATGGAAAGACTGATCCTGTTCTCCATATAGAACAACACAAAGCTGCAGCCGACATCTATGTTGTCCCAGATGAGATGAGATGAGATGCAAAGTATTCTCGGGAACACTTACCGAATCTGCTCAAATATGGTATAATAGTCTTCCTCGGGGTAAGATTTCAACTTTTCTTCAACTGGCCGAACTATTCATTGGGAATTTATGCTTTGGAGCAAAGCCAGTTAAACGAGTATCACATTTGTTAAATGTTAGACAAAAAGCTGGTGAGAGTACCAGAGATTATATAACTCGTTTTAATAACGAGAAACTCGAAGTCATTGATTATGAGGAGAAGACAGCGATTATCGCTTTGATGAGTGGACTACTGCCAAACAAGTTGTACTATACTTTGGCCAAAGATCCACCTCGAACCATGTCGGACCTGATGGGAAAAGCGTCCAAGATTATGAACGCCGAGGAGTCCATGTCTGCGAAGAAGAATATGGACGCCAAAGAAACCAAGGTGGAAGGTGATAAAGCTAAGAGGAAAGAACATAAGAACAATGGTGGTGACAAACAATCCAAAAATAGGTCGTCGTGGAAGGTCTTGAGGAAATTTGATAATTACACACCTTTGAAGGTAAATATCAACCACGTCCTGGAAGAAATTAAGAACAGCGAGGAGTTAAACTGGCCAAAGAAAATGAAGGCAGACCCTGACACGAGGAATAGAGAAAAATATTGCGAATTCCACAAGGATCACGGTCATATGACCAAAAATTGCATAGATCTTTAGAATGAGATTGAAACACTCATCCGACGAGGAAAGCTAGCAAAGTATGTTGATCGGGGAGGAAAAAGAAGAAACAACGACCGAACTAGAGAGAGGTCTAGATCTCCTCTTCGAGCAGAGGAGGGCAAGAAGAGAAACCATGAAGTTGATCCAGAGGATGACCCCGATCTTCCCAAGAAACCAAGGCAGCCAGAACGAGAGGTATTTTCAATATGCTTTGGGTCATTTGATTGTAATGTTATTACAGGAGGAGATGCAGGAGGAGGAGACCTTACTGCAGAAAGAAAAGCTTACCTCGGTGGGGATCAAGCTTGCTCGTACATTCAACGAATAAATTTAGCTGAGGAAGATCGCCCGAGAAAGGTGAACAAGGAGAAATTGGTTATCGGTTTTTCAAAAAATGACCTAGCAGGTGTTTTATATCCTCATGATGACCCGCTGGTGATCAAAATGAGAATGAAGGAGGTCATGATTTCAAGAGTGCTGGTCGACAATGGTAGCTCGGCAGACATCATGTTCTACTCGTGCTTCGATAGTTTAAATCTAAAGTTATCTCAACTAGAGCCTTACCACAGACCCCTCATTAGTTTTACTGGCGAGAAAGTATTTCCACTTGGGATGATCAAGTTGGATATATTCATTGGTACGTGGCCTGCTTGTCGGACAAAAAGAATACATTTCTTCGTGATGGATAAGAATGTCCAGTCATCGTACAATATCATCATGGGAAGAGTAGGATTGAAGAAGTTCGAGGCTGTGCCATCTACAGTGCATCAGTGCCTAAAATTTCCAACAAACTTTGGAGTAGGAGTTATGAAAGGTGATCAGAAAGTAGCTCGAGAATGCTATTATTCATCCACCGAGCAAGAAGAACTGGAAGAATCAAAGAAAAAGACCACTACTTATCAAGTGGATGGAGGTGCATAAATTGAAACATTGGATCCTCAAGATGAGTCGCAACTCGTGAAGGGTCAAGTGGTGGAAGCTACTGAAAACATCATTCTGGACGACGAGCACCCTGAGCGAACTACTCAAATAGGTTCGTCATTGGAAACCTCATTAAAACAGGAATTGATAACTTTCCTTTGAAGCAGAAGACAAACTTTTGCGTGGAGTCCTGAAGATATGCCTGGGATAGACCCAAACTTCTTATGTCACGAGCTCAATGTGAATAAGGAAATCAAGCCTGTGAAGCAGAGAAGAAGAGTATTCAGTCCCGAGAAGAATCAAGCCATACAGGAGGAAGTCAAAAAGCTCCAGAAAGCTAGTTTCATTGAAGATGTTAAATATCCAGATTGGTTAGCTAATGTGGTAATGGTAAAGAAAAAAAATGACAAGTGGAGGATGTGTGTAAACTTCACCGACCTCAATAAAGCATGCCCAAAGGATCACTTTCCACTGCCCCAAATTGATCAACTGGTGGATGCTACCTCGGGACACGAGTTGCTGAGCTTCATGGATGCTTATTCTGGCTACAATCAAATTAAAATAAAACCTGAAGACAGGGAGAGTACTTCTTTCATTACCCCTCGGGGAACTTATTGTTATAATGTTATGCCTTTTGGTTTGAAAAATGCAGGTGCGACATATCAGCGGCTGATGAACAAAGTCTTTGCTAAACAAATCAGTTGCAATATGGAAGTCTATGTTGACGACATGCTGACGAAAAGCTGGAAAGCTGCCGATCATCGAGTTGACTTAAGTCAGACTTTTGATCAACTAGATAAATATCAAATGAAGCTGAACCCGACGAAGTGCATCTTTGGAGTACGAGAAGGCATGTTTCTCGGGTACATTGCCAATCAACGAGGCATTGAAGCAAATCCTAAAAAGATCAAAGCCATATTAGGGATGCGATCTCCAACGACGAAGAAAGAAGTACAGAGTCTCACATGACGAGTAGCAGCATTCAACAGATTTGTGTCACGAGCAACTGATAGATGTATCCCATTCTTCAAGACACTCAGAAAGACTTTTGAGTGGAATGATGAATGCGAGAAGGCTTTTTAAGACTTGAAGAGATACTTGGGAGCACCTCCACTATTGTCCAGGCCAGTGATGGGAGAAAAACTATACTTGTACCTTGCCGTATCCGAGAATGCAGTTAGCTCGGCGTTGATCAGAGTGGAGAATAGAGTACAAAAGTCAATTTACTACACAAGTAAGGCCTTCCGAGGAGCAGAGATCAGATATCCAAGGCTGGAGAAGTTGGCACTGGCGTTTATTGAGGCGAGTAGGAGAATGAGGCCATACTTCCAGGCTCATACTATAGTAGTATATACTGATATGCCACTGAGGCAAGCCCTGCATAAGCCAGAAAAATCAGGAAGATTGATGTACTGGGCAATAGAGCTCGGTGAATATGATATAGTCTATGAACCCAGATCATCGCTTAAAGGACAGGCTGTAGCAGATTTTATAGCAGAGTTCACCTATCCTGATAGCTCCGAGGAACAAAAGTTGCTCACTCATCAACCTGTGGATGTTACAGGATCAACAAACACAGGCTCAGACCAATTCTGATTGGTAAAAGGGCATGTGGATGTTACAGGATGTGACGCAGAGATAGTTGTGAGGACTCCAGACGAGAAATAAAAGTTGCTCGCTGATCAACCTGTGGATGTTACAGGATCAACAAACACTGGCTCAGACCAACTTCGATTGGTAAAGGGGCAAGTGGATGTTACAAGATCATTAACTTCGGGCTCAGACCAACTCCGGTTGGTAAAAAGGAAAGAAAAAATTATCAACGAAAAGCAAGAAAAATCCGAGGAGGAAAGGAAGCAACAAATATTTCACCAAGGAACTCTAACTGATCAGAAATTTAAAGACGAGTTACCTATATGGAGACTATATGTAGATGGCTCATCTTGCACTGCAGGATGCAGCGCGGGGATAGTTTTGAGCACTTCGGATGAAGTCGATATGGAATACGCCTTGCGTTTCCAATTCAAAGCTTCCAACAATGAGGCTGGATATGAAGCCATGATTGCAGGACTTGGTTTAGCAAAAATTATGGAGGCGCAACAAGTCATTGTTTTCAGTGATTCTCAATTGATCATAAATCAAATGATGGGAGTATATGCAGTTAGAGGAGAATTAATAATCAGATATCATGCAAAGGCAAAGGAGCTGGTGTCAGCATTTGTCGCTATTCAGTTGGTCAGAATACCAAGAATGGAGAATGTGAAAACAGACGCCCTAGCTCGACTAGCATCAGCTACTCGCACCGAGCTACGACGAACAATCCCAATTAAAGTGTTAGTTGGTCGGAGCATAGATGAAGATCTGACGATGAACTTTATCACCCTTGATTTAGGACCATCTTGGATGGATTCCATCAGGGAATATATTGAGGAGGGAGAATTGCCAATTGACAAGCTCGCTACCAAAAAATGGAAGTTTAAAGCTGCTCAGTATGTATTAACTAATGGTGTTTTATATAAACGAGGAATTATGGCAGGTTTGTAGAGATGTGTACATCCCTACGAGGTGAAAGAATTAATTGAAGAGATCCACAAAGGGTCTTGTGGAGCACATGTAGCAGGTCGGACGCTTTTACAAAGGGTGATGACACAAGGATACTACTGGCCGACGATGAGGGCTGATTGCATAGCCTACACCAAGAAGTGTAATAAGTGCCAGCGTTTTTCCTCCATCCGAAGAACTGCACAAGCATTGTTGACACCCATAACTTCCCCTTGGCCATTTGCCATGTGGGGAATTGACTTGGTTGGGCCACTGCCAACGACCCGAGGAAGGTTCAAGTACCTCATCGTCGCAGTGGATTATTTTACTAAATGGGTAGAAGCTGAGCCACTCATTGACATGACGTACGAGAAGGTGTACCAATTTATTTAGAAGAACATCATTTGTCGATATGGTCTACCTCATGCCTTCATCACAGACCATGGAACACAATTTAATAACGAGGAGTTTGCCCTCTATTGTCATTAATTAAATATTTTGAAGGTCCACTCAGTACCAGGCCATCCTCAAAGCAATGAACAAACTGAGGTGACAAACAGAACGCTGATAAATGGCTTGAAGAAAATATTGGATGATGCAAAAGCAAACTGGATCAACGAGCTACAATCAGTACTTTGGGCTTACCGCACTACTCCCCGAGTAGCAACTGGAGAATCACCATACATGCTGGCATTTGGAAGTGAAGATGTCATACCTGTCGAGTTGGGTCTCCCAACACACAGGGTACTGAATTTCAATTCCCCTGTCAGCGACTTAATGAGAAGACTGGATTTAAACATGCTCGAGGAAGTTAGAGAAGAAGCAGCCATTAGAAATGCTGCTTACCAGCAGCGAACAGTTTTGTTCTACAACAAAAGGATGAAGAAGTGCGACTTGAAAGAAGGAGACTATGTGTTGAAGAAAGTAATTCAAAAGCACAATAAGCTGGAAGAAAATTGGCATGGACCATACCGAGTTACAGAAGTTGTTCGACCAGGAACTTATCGAATAACAACTTTAGAAGGAGAGGTGTTTAAGAATGCATGGAACGCAGAGCACCTACGCAAGTATTATCAGTGATGCATATGTAACATAGTTCCATCAGTATGAATAAAATGAATATATTCTGCTAAAGTCTCTCCTTTTATTGAGAATTTATCGGGGAATACTAGTGCTACACACTACTCAGCAAAACTCGGCAAAGCTCAGACTGCTCAGCAACAAAATATTCCTAAAAATGCCAACCTCGGTTGGTTAGGAAATAAAATATTCCTAAAAATGCCTACTTCGATTGGTTAGGAAATGAAATATTCCTAAAAATGCCAACTTCGGTTGGTTAGGAAACGAAATATTCCTAAAAATGCCAACCTATTTGGCTAGGAAATGAAATATTCCTAAAAATGCCAACCTGTCTGGCTAGGAAATGAAATATTCCTAAAAATGCCAATCTGTTTGGCTAGGAAACGAAACATTCCTAAAAATGCCAACCTGTTTGTCTAGGAAACAAAATATTATCGCAAATGACAACTTATGTTGGTCGGGAGGTAAGATTATTCCAGAAAGTGCAAAGGTTGCTAACTATGGCTGGTCGGGGATAAAAACCCACCAACTGTAGTTGGTCGACAAAGAAAATTTACCAACCTTGGTTGGTCGGAGACATTTAAGATAAAAGTCTACTAACTATGGCTGGTCGGAGATAAAAACCCATCATCTGTAGTTAGTCGACAAGCAAAACTTACCGATCTTAGTTGGTCGAAAACATTTTATGGGTAAAATTATTTCAAAAAGACTAACTATAGCTGGTCGGGGATAAAAATCCACTAACTGTAGTTGGTCGACATGGAGAATCTAATAACTTTGGTTGGTTGGAAACATTTTAAACAACATTTTTATACTCGTTACTTTATTATTAAGTGATTGAGCAACAGTATTGATACTTGTAACTTTTTAATTGTTACTGAGTTGGTCGGCAAACAACACAATATTGTTATCTTTTAACAGATATGCATAAATATAATGTGTTTGATAAATACAAGACAATAGCAATCAAGATTTGCAAACAAAAATGAAATTCTTTCATTGAATTCAAAATAAATTACATTGATAATGAAATTACAGTTACATTGACATATATACTAACTATTACATCAAAAATTCCTATTCTACTGGTCTCTTCCCCTCTGCTTTTGACATAGGTTCCTCGCCAGCAGGCGGATCATTTAAAGACGGAGGAGAATTGATGAAGTTGAGGTCCTTCAAAATTCCGACATTCATCACGGATGGTCGGTCTAAGAGATGCTCGGGACGAGATACCTCGATTTGAGAATGTAAATTGTAGTCACCGAGATACTTTGAAATTAAGCTCCGAGGAATGGCCCGAGCAGGGATCCAATCCATGTCCAAATTGTATGGGGGCACAGGCAAGTCGAGAAACTCGGGATCATGGTAGTCCCACAGATAATGACCTTGTTCGAGCTTCAACACACCTAAGGCATTCAGCCAGCCTTGCTTAAAGCCCTCATTGTTGGCATTCTGGATACGATCGTCCAAGTGGAATAGTGCTTCGTTATATCCAGCCATCCAGAACTCCCTGGGATGTTTGTGGAATTGATATGTTAGCTTTTCTAGCTGCTCGTGGAGATTCTTGATGAAAATCTCCTTATTCTCCAAGATTGATTTCTGTACAGAGAGCTGTTAATCCAGGTCCCTAATCTTCTTTGACATATCAGACAAAGCCTGGTTCTTCGCCATTAATTGGAAAGCCTGGTTCTCTAACACAGATTGAGTTCTCTGTTCCTCGATAAAAACCCGAGCTGATCTTGCTCGTCCCCGATGAGCTCTTGCTCGACCACGAGAAGATGAAGAGGTGCCAGAGCTCCTCAAAGTCTCTAACTCTTCCCTCAACTTGGCATTTTCAACCTCTAAGAACGAAAATCCCTCATCGGTCACTGGGATCAAGGCACTAGAAGTGGAAGCTGCAGACTTCAATTGTGACAGTTCCTTCTGCAGGTTGTTATTTTCCTTTTCCAGCAACTCAGCAATCTGTCTGCATTCTTCGACTTCACCTCTCAAGGTTCTCTCCCTTACATTAGCCCTTGTCAGCGATGATCTGCTGGTACTTCTTCTCGTACCCCTCATGCAATAAAGCAGTGGATTCTTTATATTGGATCTGAAGGTCCTTGAGGGTGCTTTGAAGATCCTCGATCATTTCGTAACAGGCAACGTTATTAGCTATAGCCCTATCAAGAAGACACTTCAGATATTGATACGCTTCCACTACCTGTTCTGAAGCATCATGACCAAGTATGTCGATAACTTGTGCAGCACTCAGGTCTGTGTGACAAGCCTTAAGGTACTCATTACATTGTCGCAGCAACTTTGTATCATGGGCAGAGAGCATTTCCATCCTGGCCAGAAAATAACAGAGAAAGAAGAGCAATCATCAATAAGAAGAATAAGCATAGTATGAATGAAAGATAGACAACAATATGTAAAAAGTTCAAATTTTATTAGATCATAATTCAGAGTTACATCTTCTGAGTTATATTTGAAAAAGAGAAACAAAATAAAGAGAAACCCGAACAACACTAAACCTTTTCCTTATCTCCAAAAACCTTCTCGGGAGGCTGGGATGAAGAGGTAGGTTGCTCGAAGGGAAGAGATAGCTGCTCGGGGAGAATAAGTAGTTGCTCGGAGGAAGAAATGATTTATTGATTTTCCTCATCAGTAGGCTAGATGGCTAGGGCATGATCTCCCATCACCATCGAAGATTCTTCAGAGGTAGCTTCGTCCTCTTCTAATTCTTTTGGAGTTGGAGGTGGACCAGGGATATATCTCTGGAAGAGCTCAGAAGACTCGTCGACCTTCATCTCCTGAAGGGCGGCAACCCATCCATCCCTAAAATATTTAAGACTGCCATAGTGCACTTGCGACACCATGGAGGCCAACCCCTTGTTCCAACCCTTATCCCAGCCAGAGCTGAAGGACTTCTTCACAGCAGCTTTCCTCTTCAGCTTCTCCGAGGAAAGTTTCTCAGACAGCAGGTTCTCAGCAGCCTTCAATTTATTTTCTGCTTCCTCCTTTTACCGACTTACTTCTTGAATCTGGCCCAACCTTTCCTCAGCAACCCTGAGCTTATCTTCAAGCTCTCCAGCAGTTTTGAGATTCTCTACGAGCTCTTTATTTGCCTTCTCCAAGGCATTATTTTTCTTCTCCAACTCTTTGGAGGCCTTAACAGCTCGAGCTTTATCCTGCTCGGTGGAGGCAAGCTTCTTCTCCCAGACAGCTTTGTCATCATTATATTTCTGACGAGAATCTGCCAGAGACTTGGTAGCTTCTTCCAGAGCTCCCTCCACGCTGGACGAGGAGCAAAAATCCTTAATCGCTTCATCCTTCTTCAGGATTATATTGAAGCAGCTCGTCAACTGTGAACAGAAAAAGAAAGCAAGTTAGAAACAGAAATGACAAAGGAAATATAAAAAATTGAAAGTAAGAAGACTTACAGAAGCAAGGTGACGAGCAGCTAGTGAGGTGACCATGTCCCGAGTAAGGTTCTCTTCAGTACCTTGTACCTCGAGAATGATCGAGGACTTTACCGAGCTCATGGAAGAGCCCGGGGGAACAAAAGCTGGAACTCCAGTTCCAGTAACTGGGGGCTGAGTAATGGTATCAGCCAAATTCACCGAGTAGCTCTTCTTCAGCCTCCTCGGGGGAACAGGTATCGATTCAACCAAGGAAGAACCCTTAGTCGGTGATATCACAATCACCTCTCCAGGAGCAGCAGACCTGCTCGGAGCCACTGCGGGCTTCTCGGCAACTTTAACAGGAGCAGCGGGAGGAGCTGCATCAATCTTCTTCGTCCCCTCCTTTGGGACATCAATTCTACTCCTTTTTACCTCCCCAGAACCGGAGGCAGTCTTCTCAAACAGGGCAGGAGGTCTTCTCTTCTTCATCCTTTCACTTAAAGGAATATGGGATTCAGGTGATGAGCTTGTGGAAGCAGGAACTGGCTCTGATTCACTTATCACTGGACGAGCAGTTAAGGAAGTGGTGTAGCTCTTGTACTGGAGCGGATACGAGGCCGACCTAATGTGCTCGTTGGCAACACTCTCATGCAGACTCCAGATAAGTTTCAGATGTCTTAGATTAACATCTACTTCCTTTGGGCAATTTCTTTTGTTATCAACTGCAAATAGATAAACATTGTTATCAGTGGCACATTTTATCAAACACAAAAGAAACATGATTTCAAAATAAAATAAAATAAAAATAACCTATCCCGTTGCCATAAGGAGGGCATCTGGGACCTTGGTAAACCTCATCTCCAGCTAATGGAGGGTGTTGCCAATTTTTTATGACAACCCCATGTTCAAAATAATCCCTATTGGCATCAGGGAGATTGACTACTAAGGCTCTATTTAAAAATCTAGTTTTTAAATAAAAAAATTATCATTAACTGCCCATCTATAGCAGTACATGATTTCTGGAATTCTTATGCGAGTTCCATGGACTTGATTTAATTTATGCACCCCATTAACTATTCTCCATGTGTTGGGGGCTATTCTTGCAGGAACGATGTCAAAATAATGACAGAATTCTAGACACAAGGGATTTGGTGGAAAAGAAAATCCACACTCAGCAATAAAAAGGCTGGGGAACCAATGTCCCTCAGCCAAATTGAAATAATCAGAAGGCTCAGAAAGCTCTTCCAAGACAACCCAAGAGGGAATGGAAAAATCAGAGCGAAACTTTTCAAGAGACTCAATAGAGTAAACCATGATGATGAATAAAAATGAAGAAGAAAGAAGAAGATCTTACAGAAAAATAGTAGAGCTGTTGACAACGAACGACGGAAAAGATGAACGCACAAGAGAGTAGGAAGAGATGACGTAAAACTCGAAGATAAAAATTTGAAAGGTAGAAGAGGATGGGAGCGTCTGTGAAGTTTAAATACCTTGCCTTGGGAAATGGTGAAATAATGATTACAAAAAAGGATGATTACGTTACCGGCGGCTTAAAAGATGAAAAGTAGTGCGGGAATCAAAGCGGACAACATCGGCTAAAAAGAGGAAAAGTGGCACGGGAATCAAAGCGGACAACAACGGCTAAGAAGACAAAAGTAACGCGGGAATCGAAGCACGCAAAAAAGTCCAAAAAAGCATGATTCTACGAATTGGGAAGGAGAAATAAATACAAGGGAAACGCTCCTAAAAATCAGGAAGACTATTTAAAGCTACCATAATCCGAGAAAGAATGTTCCATACTCCTCAAATTTCAAACTATGAAACATTGGGGGCTTCTGTTGATACCAAAATTAATCTGCTGACATGGACCAATCATATGAAGACACGTGGCTATCAACATAGAAACAACAAACACTTTCGAGGAACCCACTCGCCCCGAGGAAGACTAGTTCCCCGAGGAACTCACAAGCTCCGAGGAACAATGCCTCTCCGAGGAACTCTTAAATACCGAGAATCTTAGGCGGTCTGAGCAACTCATGGCGGTCCGAGATGCACCTCGAAGCAGGATACCAACAGTTTAACTGCTCATTAAATGCTTATCATTTGGACGCACACGCAAAGAGGGCATTAAATGTATTACCCTTTCATATGTATATCATTTAATGTATTACCCTTTCACATTACAGCCTCAGGGCTATAAATACATTGTACAATCCTCATTATAAAGAGGACTCCCAGACCGGAATTTCTTGAGATAACTTGTAATCGAGAATTCCCAAACACTCAGCAATAAAGCAACAGTGGACGTAGGCCATTCTTATAAGGCTGAACCACTTTAAAATTCTTTGTCTCATTTATTTATCTGTGATTGAATTATTAGAGTGATCTAATTTTTTACATCAACACCTATGTTGTGATTTGCTATGTGTGTGAACATACCTACGATGCCTGCTATCATGGGTACGTTTGGTATGTGCGTAGCCCAAAGGCTTAGAATTATGTTCGGCTCCATTGTGTGTTGTTTGAATGAGGGTTCAAGGAGACATTATGTGCTGGTAGTCCTTGATTGGTACGAGAGATACATGGACTTGATAGCAGAGTACGCATGCATCGCGGTGGTTATTTCAGAGGACGTTATAGTTGTATATATTATAGTGTGATAAATATGTGATTATTCTACTTATGTGTGATAGTAGAAAAGATATATAGTGTATATCTAAAAGCGACTTAAGTGTTATAAAACTTAATTAATGGTGTTATAATAATGTGTGATTCTTCTACTTATGTGACAGTAGGAAGATATAAAGTGCATATCTAAAAGTGACTTAAGTATGGGGAACTTAATTTAAATGATTCAATAATAATATGTGGGTGATATTAGTTATTGGAAGCTGCGGTAACGTATTGTATGGGCAGTACAGGGGAGCTTAACTTTTGTGGTTAGTTAAATACGGATGTCTAGTTAAGTTGGGTAACATAGCTAAGTAGGAGACGTTAAGTGTGCACATTAGTTGAGAGGCGAGGAACTCAAGAGAGTGTACATTGAACTAACATGTGTATCTAATAACTGATTTAAATTATGATTTAAATACTTGCTAAAAATATTTTCAAATGATTTTATTGGGCTCTGACCCGTATCAAATCCATTTTCCAAAACCTTTTAGGTGTCCAACCACAGGGACGCCCAGCTTGGGGATCCTTTCCAGGGATGCGTAGCTGCAGCACTTGTAGAGGCTTGCAGGAGTTACCTTAGATGCTTCAGTTTATTCATTCCTAGTTAGGAGTTCTTTCGGTATTTTATTTGGGCGTGTTGCCCCTTCAAACTATTAAGTACTTTAGTTTATTCATCAGACTTTGTTGAGATCTATTTTATTTACTTCAGATTGTAGTTGGATTATTTATTTTGAGAACCGATGGTTTATTAGGTCTTATTTAATTATATATATTTCGTGTGATTGTTCAGACTATTATTGTGTGGATGGTTTAGATTATTTTATTTTGCTTGTTGTTGTGTGATTAATGTGAGAAAACATTTTGCAGCGACTTAATTTAACATAGGTGGTTAGTAATTTAAAAAGTTTTTGACAGTGATGTTAAGAATGAACCAAATGAGATTCCTGTTTCTTTAAAAACGGACTAGTTTCCCGTGGTTAAAATAGGTGGGGTGTCTCAAATGGTATTACAGCATTAGGTACTAGTTTCCTTATGATCTTTACCACTTACTACGATTCCAGCGTAGCTTTCTTTGATATAGAACCTTATTATAGGATGGTTGTGTTCCTCTACATATGTGCACTTACGTTCTTCTACTGATTACTTTGTATTTGATCATGGACTTATACAAACTTCAATCTCGTTCCAAATGCCGTCAAATGGGACTCGTCAGACGAGAGAGAATGCTGGGGAGGGAGCCCCACAGGGAAACATTTCAGAAGTAGAGGTAGAAGAAATCGTGCCACGAGTAGTTAAGGCAGCGATGACCGCAATGGCACAATACTTTTCCAAAATTTATCCATAGCCGCTAGTGGCACCTATAATACCCTGCCCTAGAAAATCGGTATTTAACGTTACTTGAAGTATTTTGACCAAAGGAAAATTCGAGGAATAAATAATCCAAGTGTAACACGTCAAGTAATACATAAGGTGGCGTATTACGTAAATAGTTTAAACGAGAAAAATCCCACGATGCATGTGTCGCAAGAATTCATATTTAATCTCTAATAGTATTAGTTAGGATGTCCATTAAGTTTGAGGAAAAATATCAAGGAATGGATATAACACGGACAAGGCTAATACGACACGATATTTAAATGGTACGAAAAGCAAAGTATCGCAATATGGATTAAACGAGAAATTTTACGTTGAACGGTTCGCACGAGTTTTATTTTGAGTTGATATAATTATTTTAAGTACTTTGGTTAAATTTTGTGCGATTCGGACAAGCAACGAATGCTACGCAATCGTGTGTACTAATTGTCTTACAACGCGCGACACAGCGAAAATTCAGTTTTGCGCAAATTGTTTAGGACAATCGGTAAGTCAAAAAAATATTCCGACCATATATTTAGACTCATAAAAATATAAGGAATATTACCATGCAAAGAAAAATCAATTTTTTTTTTGCGCAGAGGTCCTGTTTTTTGCGCGTATTGTTTAGGATATCTCGGAAGATCAAAAAAATATTGTGAATATGTTTTTTGACTCACAAAAATATAAGGAATATTATTATGAAGAGAAAACCGAAAAAAATACTTTTATACGGAGGTCCCGATTCTTGCACCCCTTGTACAGGACCATCCGGGAGGTCAAATGACAATTGTAAATATGATTTTTTAACTAAGAAAATACAAGGAATATGAATCTCAAGTTAAAAATTGCTAAAAAAAATAGTTTTAGAGAGAAAAAGTGACGCAAATAAGACTTTTGTTGGTATTTTGGGGCATTTTTTCAAATAGGTTTTTGGGTTCACATGTTGGTGCATTGTGTTGTCACTTTTCTATATTGGTTTGCAGATCTTGGTAAGTGTTTTACACATATTTGAAAACACCAGCACTTGCTATTTGGGTCATAAGGTATAGACTTTTCAAGATAACTTATAAAAGAGAGAGAGAGAGAGAGAGAGGTGGGTGCATATGCTCTATCAATCAATTCCCATCAGATTTATCATCACTTTCTCCCCCCTTGAACTCCCTTAAACCATTAGACATCCCTAAAATTCGTCGCTACCTTTGAGCCACCCCAAAACAACCATGAAACTACCATTTTATGGTATAGAAACACGTTATTTTACTATGTGTAACCACAGGAAGGATGTTGGGTTGTTAGAGATGCTATTCTTGGAGGTTTATTGAGGTTTACAGAAGCGTGAAGATAAATTTTTGGACGTGAAGAAGGTAAGCTTGGAGGTAGCTTCCATGAAGGGCTTTCTTGTAACCCCTTAAGTCCACCTTTTGAGGTGAGGGTTACTCCTCCTACACTAACATTTTCACCACCATTTGGAGACATTTTAAGGTGGGAAATACTTATCTCTTACAAAGTTAAGTTGATGATGATATTAGTATGAGTATTTTGCCTCTTGTTGATATTAGGTCTGTAGAAATAGTCATCTATGATTAAAGATAAATACTACATGATTTCAAGATATAGTTTCGAAGAAAATGAGATTTTCTATCCTTAAAATTTGTCTTGTCGTAAATCTATGTTTAGCTTCATTTTCTACATATTTAGAGCTTAAAAATGTTGATTAAGGTTATAAATGCACTAATAGACTTATTAGTATTTTTCTTACTATTTTTTTTTAAAATGGGCACTTAAAATGAAGGATTGAATGGGTTCAAAAATGGATAATTTTCATCCCACTATTCACAAATATTTTATGAAATAAAATATTTTAAACTCGTGTTTTAAGGTGAATAAATGATTTACTTAATGTGAGGAACACTTGGTATGTATATGCCTTTTTTATGAGATTAATATAGTAATTTTAATGTTGATGAATCATTATGAAATGAGCAAATGGAGTTTTATTTATAAAGTGTACTATTTAGTTTGTTAAACTAAGTTTTGGGGTTAAAAGTGTAAATATATGAAAGTGTAGTCTCCTTGCAAACTTTGGGTGAAAATGTAAATAATAAAAGTTTAGAAGAGTTAGTGTGAATAAAATAACTAAGTATGGGTCTTTATACAAAAATTCATAATTAAAGTGTGTAACACTAAGTTTGAAAATGTAAATATGTCAAATGTTTGAACATTGACGAAATGGATTTTAAGTTGTGAAAAGACATAATTAAAGTGTGTAGGCTTAAATATGAGAAATAAGACTTTAATATCTAAAAAATTTGATTTTATATATTAAAAAGGGTTAAAATGCAAAATGTGTAATTTTTGGCAAAGTGAGAAGTTGAACAAATGTGTTAATGACTAAAATGCCTGTCGAGCTTAGAACTTGAAAAGGGTATTTTTGTGAATGAGACTTGAAAAATGATAAGGTTGCAAGTTTTGGTAAAGAAAAATGGTAAATTGGTAATTTACTTAAAGTGTGACATTTTTATGAAATAAAATACTAAAGAGTGTTTTGGCACTAATATGGAAAGAATAGTTTAAATCCTTAAAGCGGAAATGATTTTCAGGATAAAAATCAATGCGTGCGTGAGAAAAAGGACTATAATGGAATATAATGATTTTTCCTAAATGAATAATGGAAAAATAGAAGGCTAAGCCCAAGCCTTTAGCCTCGACTCGAAAAAGGCAAATTAATGTGAACATTATGAAAATGTTGAACACATTGGCAAGATAATTAGATTGGATGACGTCGGGATAAATAATTAAGCAGGGTTATATTGTCCCTAGTGGTGAAAGACTCCAAACCAACTGCAGTAGTATATGGCCGCGGAGATCGATGGTGTGAGGCCACGAAGTCCGTGAGTGTTTGTTGGCGAAATTCCTAAAGATAATGCTAAGTAATGAATTTAATATTCATGGAAGAGGCATAAATGGATGGTATTGATCCATTAATTTATTAATACAAGAATAAAGAATTAAATGTTTAAGGTTCACGTGGTAACATGGGATGGTTAAATAAGGTAACTTAATGATACTTAAGCTACCTAATGGGGCTCAAACCATAATAAACACAAGCGTGTGTTATATGAGGCTTTCAATAGGAAAAAAAGTAGTTTGCTAACACGATGTGTGCGTGTGTTGATGAAAGTCTTATGATATGGTTAAATAACTCGGGCGTGAGTTAATTGAATGTAGAGAAATAAATGGTCTTAATGAAAACAAAAGGTTTCCCAAACAAAGGATATTTGTTGATTATGCATGAGTGAATGGTAATAGGTGCTAGTTTTTTAAGCATGATAATACAAAATGACTATTTTGTAAGGCTAGGAAGGCCAAATGGAACAAAATAACGTTTTTGTAATAAAAATGATTAAATACATTGGCACATGTATTTTTTGAAGGTACATGTAGATATATACGTATTTTCACATGCATGTAGTGTAGTGTGTGAGTATTCATTTTTGTCATTCGTTTCTATACTGCATTTGTATATGTTCCCACTGAGCATTCGGCTCACATCCCTCCTTTGTTACGGTAGGTTGCATGTCATTCCGTATTTTGAGAGCGTTGTACATGTAAGTAGTTACTTGTTTTACGATTAGTAGTTATGTTTACTTGACCTTGGGGGCACCCCTTTGGGTCACATCACATAGTAATTACGTGTAACATTAAATACTATTAAAATTGGATTAAAAACATTATATATGGTGTTTCAATGCACTTCATGATTAACGTGCGAATCGAATTAGTTTAGGTTCTTAATAATCTTTAAATCTGGGTCGGGGCATTACAGTACCAATCGTTCAGGCCCACCCGGGGCTAAACGATTGGCAGAAAGTGATAGAAGCATTTCAGAAGGGCCACCCACCAAAGTTTCAAGGTTTCTCAGATATAGTCTTGACCAGTCAGTGGAAGAAAGATATGTAATGCCACCTTCGTATGGTTTAGTGCAGTGACACTCAGAAATAGTTCCTGACAATATTCAAGTTAGTGGGTGCAGCTTTGCACTGGGGGGATTCCGTGACCACAATAAATGAGGGATATGTGATGATTATTGGGAAGTTTTGGGCGTGGTTTGATCGTAAGTATTTTTTATCCGCTATTCAGACAGAGATGCGGCAGAAGTTTCTCGATGTCACTCAGGGAGACCAGACTATAGTGGACTACAAGAAGGTATTCATTCATTTAGCAAATTTCGTGAAGGATGAAGTGAACACTGAAGAAAAAATGATGCATAAATTCTTGGATGAACTTAGCTAGAGAATCCGACAGCACTTATTGGGTAATTCGACATTGGATACATACATGGAGGTTGTCAATGTCGCTCTACTTTATTATCAGGATCAACGCTTCCACATGAAGGGGAGCAAGAGAGTAAGAGAAACCAGTCAGACTGGGTATATAGGTGGGAATGATGCCAATGGGGCACCACAGCAGTAGGGACAGGATATTCGGTGAGGCAATCAGGCCAAGAGATTTGAATCTGGGTTTTTTTTACATGATGGAGGCTTCGAGGAGGGGGCCAGTAGGATCCTCAGCACCAGCAATAGTATTTCGTTCCTCAGGTCCATAAGGGCCAATGGAATTATGAGGGAGGACAACAGGGCCAAGTTCAGAGATATGGAGGTATTTCTGGAAGTTGTTTCAATTATGGAGAAATGGGCCATAGGAAGAGGGATTTACCAAAGCGAGACGGGGGGGAAATACAGGATAAGGTCCTGGATGTACAATCATTACACCAGATCATGGGTCAGTTATGACACAAGAATTATGTTCAGGAACCCGTCGACTAGGCAAGGCATATGGCAAATGGAGGTAACATTTTTTTTATCCTTATGAGTATGAGGAGGGTTCTGGGTGACATGGGTGCATCATAATATAACTAGTAACACTAAAATCCGTGGGTGAGTTTGGTGTAATGGGTGCATTTGCAACTTCAACCTAATATTTATAAATGTAAACACCGTTGGTTAGTGAGACTCTTTGATGTTTATATTGTGTGATAGATTTTTATCCTTTTGAGAGTTATGAGATTAGAGAATAATATTATCTTATGTAGTGACTGGATAACGAGAGTTTGAGTGGTAGTGGATTGTATGGTAAGACTATCGTGCTCACTATTCTAGGGGGAGATATATTATTTTGCTAGGTATCACCTGAAAGAGGGTCGAGACTACATATATATTGTATTGTATCGTAGACTTAGGGGAGTATAGTTATCTCATTAAATTTTATCCCAGTGGATAGGGACTTTTACTGATGTGATTCAAGGTATATCGGGTGTACCGTTGAGCGGAAATATTTATCTCATTATTATTTAAGTGTTGAGAACTTAGTGATAGTTAGAGCGTTGTATCGTAAGACGCCTTGAGCGACATGGGCGTGAACAATTTGACTTATTTGCCGGGGACAGGATGTGAGGTGTCTTCGTTATGTGCTTTGGACCCACGGATCTTGATGATCGACAATGCTAGGAAGTAGTGTATCGGGGGGTTCTTTGTTTGGATTTTTCTTGCGAGACGTACCACGTATGAATCTTAGTGAAAGTCGAAAGTTAGGAGATGTGTGGTATTTAGGGCATGGATCTAGTACACTAGTTGTTGCATGGATACGTGATTAAAACTGTGATTGAGAGTTATTTATAATTTAAGGCTAGTATGAGCCAATTAGTATTTGTGCAGTTATGCACGGTATATAGGGTGTATGGGTGCCCTAATTGGTTGGATTTCTAGTATCGTCCATAGTCAGACGACGTGGAAACATATGAGTTGAACATAAGGGTAGGTAAATAAGGGAGTTGGCACATGGGGATATTGGAACTTTCCCTAGTAGAGGAAATACTTTAGTCGTTAGTAGATAGGCTCATCAAAGTGTAAAGACTTGGGCAAAATTATATGTGTTGAGTAGTCATCGAGAGGATATGGTAAATAATGATGGAAAATTTTAATGTAATGTGACTAGAATGGGTTGGTCACTAGTATTTAAGGGTAATGTATAGAACACCGGACTGAGGAGTACCATTAGTAAAAGTGTAGCAGGGATCAACATAACAAGATTCAACTTTGGGAGAGATGGATGTTGTGTGAAAAGATATTCTAAGCTATTAGTACCAATCTTATCCTAATTTAAAGGACGAAATTTCTGTATTGGGGGGGAGTATGTAGCACCCTGTATTTCTGAGTATTTGAAAATTTGATTAATTCAATGATTTTTAGAATTTCGCGTGTTTCGTAATTTAGTTGAATGAATAATTATGGGTGGATTAAAATATAAATCGGTAGAGATGATGGTTAATGTGTATGGATTAAATTACTAAGTGAATAGTGATTTAGTATTTTACATCATAGCGAGTAATAGTGATGTGGCAGTGCTATTTCTCAATCGGGAGTCGAGTGTTGACTATATGAGGTCGAGATAGAAATTTATTGTAGTGTGACTCAAATGATGATTTCGAGGTCACGGTTGATTCCAAAAGGGTTGAAAAAGTAAGATTAGTGTACCTGGGGATAATAATTGGGTCACGGGGCTTTTTTAGTCATAACCGAGCTTACACATGGGTGTTTGGGTCATTTAGGCTTGGTCTGTTAACCTAATTTCTGGAATTGGGATTATAAACCTAAGGCTAACTAGTAGGTTAGCAGAAAAATACTTTTTAACCCTAAGAAATCAAAAAAGAAAGAGAGGAGAGGCCATTAGAGATGAAGAAGAGAGGTTTCTTGGAAGATCCAACACTTTCTTGCATCATCTTTACCACCGGAGTGCAATCGGGAGGAAAGGAAGGCATCTTTATCACTCACAACACAAAATCAGACCTGTAATTGATAACGCAAGTGTTTATCTTGCATGTTTCTAATGAGTTATAATACCCATGTGTAGTAAGGTTTTCAATTTGATGCTAATTGATGAATTCTTAGGAATTTAATGGGTGTAATCCATGATTTGATATAGGAATGCATGTAGAATAGATTTCTTTATATAGAGGGTACGAAATCATATAATTTGTGATGAATAATATAATAGAAATCTGCGTATCTTGTTGATTATACATGAAGAACACCATAATTAGGTTTTTGAGAGTAATGGAGTTTTAATCTGTTCTTGGATAGAATTCTCATGGATTTAATGCATGATTTGAGTTGGAAATCATCCCTACACACATATTTGATGTTAAGTTATGTTGGTTGGGAGTTTGGGGTTTTTGCATTGAGGTTTGAGGATTTGTATACGTAGAAAACTCATAACAGCGAATGGAGAAGAAGACCTGCTACGAGAAAATCGATTCGGCTCCTTGGCCGAATTAATTCGGATGGTGAATCAATTCAGACCAAGTCCAAATCGATTCGTTTTTTTGAGAATTCACCATTTTGTTTAGTTTGTACCCTGTTTTCATAAATAACTTAAGGGGAGACTTTTGCTATATTTTAAAACTATAGTGAGGCATATAGTAAATTCCAGTGGGCCTATGGTAGGGTACAGGGTTGCCCAAATGAGAAGAATTAAGGCTAGGAATTATCGAGCATGATTTGATGTTTAATGAATTCGTGAGACTTAGAACAGGTCAAGGAGAGATAAGTGAACCTGTAATTCCGACCAGTAGTGTATAAGCATATTTACTACTATATTAATTAAGGGGTAAGGTGGACCCTTAGGGTAGTCAGCGACATTCAGGAATATACAATAAGAGGTTATAATTATAAATTGGTTGTACCTTGAATGTTCGAGAGATATAATTACCATGGACGGGATATATTATAGGTTGTATGTATGCCTATGTTGGACATATTTATAGGTTGTGTGTGTACCTATACTGGGAATATATATATAGCTTGTGTGAATACCTATGTTGTGATTTGCTATGTGTGTGAACATACCGACACAGCCTGCTATCACGAGAGGTTCTGCGCAGAGGGCGATCCCACCTTGGCAATTCCAGCGACGTCTGGATTTGTGTCTAATAACATAGAACTTAGGGAGGCTCACTATATGTTGTGTATTAGTGGTACCGACGTGTCATTTGGGTACATTAGGTATGTGCTTAGCCCAAAGGCTCAGAACTACGTTCGCCTCCATTGTATGTTGTTTGATTGAGGGTACGAGGAGACATTCTGAGTCGGTAGTTCTTAATTGGTATAAGAGGTACATGAACTTGATAAAAGAGTACGTATGCATCGCGGTGGTCATTCCGGAGGATGCTACAGTTGTATATATTATAGTGTCATAAATATATACAAGTGTGATTATTTTACTTATGTGTGATAGTAAAAAAAATAGATAGTGTATATCTAAAAGCAACTTTAAGTGTGATAAAACTTAATTAATGGTGTTATAATAATGTGTGATTATTATACTTGTGTGATAGTAGGAAGATATATAGTGCATATCTAAAAGTGACTTAAGTATGGGGAGCTTAATTTAAATGATTCAATAATAATATGCGGGTGATATTAGTTATTGAAGTAGCGATAACGTATTGTATGGGCAGTACGAGGGAGATGAATCTTTTGTGGTTAGTTAGATACGGATATCTAGTTAGGCTGGGTAGCATAGCTAGGTAGGAAACGTTAGGTGTGCACGTTAGTTGAGAGGTGGAGAACTCTAGGGAGTGTACGTTCAATTAATGTGTGAATCTAATAATTAGTTTAAATTATGGCTTTTATACATGCTAATAATATTTTCAAACGATTTTATTGGGCTCTGACCCGTATCAAATCATTTTTTCAAAACCTTTTAGGTTCCCATCCACAGGGACACCCAACCAGAGGATCCTTTTTAAGGATGGGTAACTGCAGCACTTGTGGAGGCTTGCAGGAGTTACATTAGACGCTTCACTTTATTCATTCATAGGTAGTAGTTGTTTTAGTATTTCATTGGGGCGTGTTGCCCCTTAAGACTATTCTATACTTTTGCTTTTTATCAAACTTTGTTGAGATTCTGTTTTATTTACTTCAGATTGTAGTTGGATTATTGGTTTTGAGAAACGATGGTTTATTCGATCTTATTTAATTATGTATATATCATGTGATTGTTCAAACTGTTACTGTGTGGATGGTTTATATTGTTTTATTTCGCTTGTTGTTGTGTGATTAATGCAAGATAAAATTTGGCACTAGTTTAATTTAACATAGGTGGCTAGTAATTTAAAAAAAAATCGACAGTGATGCTGAGAATAAATAAAATGAGATTCTTGTTTTTTTTAATAAATGATTGATCACCCTTGATTAAAATAGGCGGGGTATCACCGCCACCTTTGGCGGTGGGGGTTGCTCCTCCTACACCAACTTTCTACCATCATTTGGAGCCTTTAAGAGGTAGAAAAAATCTACTTTAGATTAAGATAATATTTTATGTGTTTGTAGTCATAATTGTTAGAATATTCAGAGTACAATGCTTAGAATATAATGATGGCTTCCCTAGACAAATTAACAATAAATATTTTTATGGAATAAAAATGGTGAAAAGAAAATATCATTTTGTTGAAATAAATGAAGAATTCATATTTCAAAGTTTCTTGAAATAAAGGTTTGGATTTTATGAAAATAGTGCATTTTCTAGGAGTTGATGTTAATTATTTTATGAAATAAAATACTTGAAATAATGTTGATTTTGGTAAAATAATGATAAAACAAAATTTCTTGCAAAAATTGAGATTCCATGAGTAATGAGACATTTGTTTCTAATTTTGAAGAAATAATAATGTCCTTTAATCTTGAAAAGATATAATTTGCAAGTGTTATGAATTTTTAGAATGAAGCATGTGTTCAACCAATTTAATAGGTTTTAGGACTTAAAATCCATCTTCCCATGCATATAAACATGTAGTATATTGATGTTAAGCATATAAACAAGTTTGAAGAAGATTTTGTTGGGTTTGAACATGAAATAAGAAAGTAGAAACTCCAATCTCCAAAGTGTGTAAGAAGGGACTAAAAGTGTGATAAGGTTAAAGTTGTAAGACTACATGTGATAGTAATAATAGGAAATGGCATTTTCTTGTAAAAGTAGTCTTTGAGTATAATTAGATTTCTTGAATAAATAAATTAAAGAAATGTCTAATTTGGAAATGTGATTAGTAAAGATGTTGAAAAAGTGTTAATGGTTAAACATTGAAAAGTTAGTGTGGGTAATGTAATAGCGTTTTGGGGAAAATTAACACTTGTGAAATGGAGCAAAAGTTGAACTTAGAGGCAAATGGATAAATTAGTAATTTTACTTAAAGTGGAACATTTTTATGAAATAAAAATGTTGGAAAAGGTGTTACACAAATTATTCCTAAATAAGTATGATTTGGAATAAAAATCAAAGTAGAGTGTAAGGGACATGACATGATGATTTCAAAGTGTAACACAAATTAAGGTGAAATCCTGGGTTTGGATGATACCGAGTAAAAAGGAAAAGAAAGAATGATGTGGACATTTGTAAAATGTTAAAAATATATAAAAATAAACTCAAATAACACTGGGATAATTAAGGAGGGCCCAGAGCCCTGGGGTGAAAGATCCAAAACAATTGGCCAGAAAATATAGTGGCGTCGCCGATGGTGTGGAGCCCGTTAAAGTACGCAGTTATTGAAAGATTCCGCAAAAAGATAAAGGAATAAGGAACATGTCAAGAAATGGATTGTGTGGTGAAAATGTGTTACGGCAACCTAACTTAAATGAATTTAATAAATGTTCCGATAATGGATAAATGGACAAGTAAATGTGTAAATTGACTAATGTCTATAAGGTAAACAAAAAGGTGAAGTAAGTGAGCAAATGGGTGGTAAGCAACCTAGGAGGTTTAACCCATATTTAACATAAGGGTGTGTTGTGAAAGGTTTTCAAAGGATAACAAGTATTTTCTAACACGATGTTCACATGTATCAAAAGGGTGATTTTTAGTGAAAATCCTAATGCAAATTGGTTAAAAAGAAAAGGGTAATTTTGGTAAAAAAAAATGGCCTTCGATCAAACCAATCGTAGTTGTTTCAAGAATTTAACCATGTGTGTTAACTAAAGAGATAAATGTCAGAGTAAATGAAAGGAGTTCCTTTTACAAGATTAAGGTGAATTAATCAGGAAAAATAACGTTTTCGAAAGTAAAATGGTTTCAATATATATATATATATATATATATATATATATATATATATATATATATATATATATATATATATATATATATATATAAGTTAAAAAACTTATATAAGGCATAAGAGACTCTTATGATGTCATATATATGGTAAAGGAGGAGTAACTTTTGGGGTTTGTCACTTGATGGTTGAGATTGAATGTGAGGTTTTGAATCTAATAGTTGAGAATCATTCAAATATAAATGGTTCAGACTAAGCAATGGGTTGTGGGTAGACTTCACATTGGGACTCACAATCATAGAGTGGCTGAAGTACAACCTAAGATATGTACTTTCTCCATATTTTCACTTCAAACCATGTACTTCACACTATCTACTCGACAACCCTTGATACAGAGCTGCAGAGGAAAAAATATTTACCGTTAGTAAAGCTAAAGATGCCTGAGTTTCTTCTCCTCACGGTGAGTTTTCGCTCCTCATTGTTTGTTGAAAATCTTCATTTTTTTGTTAACTGAGTTTATAGGTTCATGGTTGAATGAGTTTGAGCGAACACGGACGACTGGGTTTGTGGTTGGGTTTGTTTATTCATAACAGTGTTGGCCTTGCCAGCTACCATATATATACATAATACCAACGTTGATCTTTAAAATTAGGTTTACATAGAAAAGTGAGATAGTGGAGTTGGATTTACACGAACTGGGTTTACACGGACAAGTGACGAGTGAGATAGTAGAGTTTTGTAAAATGTCTGAGTTTACACGAACTGGGTCTTCTTTTGATTTCTGTTTATATTTTCAATCAAGAATTCTTTCATTTTGCTATTTACAAATATTCCATGCACATAAGCAAATGTTCATCTATAAACTTTTCCATTTTTTATGGTCCTCAATGCGACTCCATGCACATGAGCAATCTTGTTCTTACTAAACTGGGTTTACACGGACAAGTGAGATAGTAGAGTTCGGTTTACATGAACTGGGTTTACACGGACAAGTGATAAGTGGCAAGTGATATAGTAGAGTTTTATAAAATTTATGAGTCTCATCAATATCCTTGCCATTGACATCCTTTCTAAGATTGATGGAAACCCTAATAGGAGTGTGTTTGTGCTTGAAAGAGTCAAGGTAAAATTTCTTCACCAAACCCTTAGCATGGTTAGATTGGGAAATAAAAATTACACTATCCAATTGATGAACTCAGATGCCATGGAAAAAAGTGAGTTCCCCAATCATGCTCATCTGAAATACTTTTGCATTAAAGAAGCAAAATCTGAAGCAAGTTTATCATTAGTGGATCCAAAAATAATGTCATCAATATACACATGGATCACCACTATGTCTTTTCCAGAAAATGTAAAAACAAAGTCCTGTCCACACTTATTCATTTAAAATCGTTCCTCATAAGAAATGAGGTAAGTATATCGTACCAAGGTCTAGGTGCTTATCTAAGGCTGTACAAAGCCTTCTTGAGGTGATAAATGTGTCTTGGGAACTTAGGATCCTCAAGTCCTTTTGGTTGCGAAATATAGAGTTCCTCTTGTATATTTCCATTTAAAAGTCACTCTTCACGTCCATTTTATGGAGCTTAAAGTCAAGAAACAAACTATGGATAAGAGAAAATAAACCGACTCAAGCCTATCAATAAGAGCAAAAAGACTCATCAAAGTCTACACCTTCAACTTTGGTGTATCATTGAGCCACTAGTATTTCCCTATTCCTCAAAATGACGCCATCTTCATCATACTTGTTTGTCATGACCTAATTACTACTAATAGCATGAACATCTCGAGGTAATGATACTAGATTTCAAACTCTTTGCTTAATGAATTGGTTTAAATATTATTTCAATTCATGGACCCAATATTTGGATAACAAGGCATTATTCACATTCTTAGGTTCAATAGTATAAGTATAACAAAAAAGTCGATTTCCTTTTAGAGTTGAGAATGGGTCTTTACTTCAACAATAGTACTACTAATAATTTTGGAAACATAATTATCTTTTTTAGCACAAGGAGGTGTGTCTCCTACTTCAACAACCTCACGGGGTGGAGGCTCCACCTCATCACAATCATATTCCCTTTTTTCTTCAACATAGGGATATACAGAATTCGTGTTTTCAAAATCATCCTCTTTAAAGTCACAAGAATCACTATCATCAATGGCAACATTAATGGAATCCATCATATTGTGAGAGATTCAATTGTAAACACGGTAGGCATTACTATTAGTGGAATAGCCAAGAAAAATGCCAGCATCACTCCTAGGTCTAAGCTTGGTCAAGTACTCCTTTCCTTGAGTATAATAAATTTTCTTACAAATACCGTAAAATTACTGAGTGTGAGATTTTTTCCTTTCCAAATATCATAAGGGGTTTGATTTTTACCATATATAGACTCGATTGGAAGTATAAAAATTCTTGTTAAAATCGTCCGCCCCGAAACTCTTAGGCACATTCTTGACTATCAACATGGATATAGCCATTTCTTAAATGGTTCAATTCTTTCTTTCAACGATCTCACTTTGTTGAAGCGTTTTGGGGGTCAAAAACTCATGGTGTATTCGAACTTCATTACACCACTCAAGTATACCCCTTTCTTCAAACTCTCTCCCATGATCACTACAGATTCTAGTGATAGTGCATACCTTTTAATTTTGAAGTTTTTTACATATGGAAATGAAAAAATCCTTAGCGTCGGACTTACTACACAAAAATCCTAAAAATCTAGAGAACTCATATACAATCATAAGGACATATCTCTTACCTCATGTTCTTTCCATAAGAACTTGAAATATAAGTTTTATGTGTAAAAGTTATAGCACGTGAGAGAAAGAAACAACATTTAATTTCTTATGCGGGTTTCGAATTTGTTTACCCATTTGACATTTGATAGGTACTGCAAATACAAGGAAAACTTACTCGAGAGGAGTTAAGTCACAAACAAGTTCATTCCTATAAATTCCACTAGGATATCTAAAGTTCACTTGACCTAACCTTTTTATATCAAAGATCTTACACATCCTCCTTCGCACTATTGCAAAGAACACTTGGAGAGACATTATTGATATAGAAATTATTCGTTATTTTAGTGCTGTTCAAAATATAATTACCTTTAGGATCAAGAACTTTACATTCTTTGTTGGTAAAAAGCACATTATGACCATCGTCTAACATCTGACTTATTCTAAGAAATCTAGCCTTCAAGCCATTCACTAATAGAATATTATTGAATCTAATAAAACCAAAAATCCCGATGGTACCCTTTCCTATGATATTCAATTTTTTCCATCTCCAAAAGTGACCAAACTGGAGTCTTTTTCAAAAAATCTAGAAAATAACTCTTTGTTCCTGATCATGTGCCTAGAGCACCCGCTATCAAAATGTCATTATGAGTCATTTTAAGAAAAAAGTCATTTGAATAAAAAGACATTGAACATGTTTCTTTTTGTCTCAAACCGTCTTAGTTTTAGTATTTTTCCCAAAATATTTTGAACAAGCGTCAATATTTTTAAATTTAGAAATCCTATCAACGTTTGACAAAATAGCTTTTCTTATTTTTCAATAAGAGAGTTAAAACTACGCCTTAAAGAAGAAAATTTATGAAAGTGAGGTTTCTTAATCACTTTGGAGTTTTTCTTAAGACCGTTGAAGAATTATTTCAAATAACCTTTATGATTACAAAATGTGCAATGATATATAAAACATTGATCATTTTTCTTAGGAAGCTTTGAAACATTTTTCTTCTCAAGATATAAAGAAGATTATTTAGGCACAAGAGTCTTTTGAGAAGGTTTCACAAAAACGATTTTATTTCCTGAAATTTAGATGTCACATTAGATTAAACAAAACCAATATTGCGTTTGTAACTAGAAGATTGTGTATGATATAACAACATTTGTCCCAATTTTTTCGATTTATATTCTAAGACAAATTTCACATTCTTAGAGGAATGTATCTCATTTTCAAGAGAGCTCATTTTCTCATTTAAATAGCCTTTGGAATTTTTACATTCTTGTAACTCACGTTGTAAAACATTCAATCTTTCTTGCAAATAAATTTCTCATTCTCCAACAAAAGGAGGCTCTCGCTCAGAGCTGAACATTGAGCTTCCACACTGCTCAAAAGGGATTCTTCCATTTTTAAATAATCATTTTCTTTTTAGAATTTCTAATTTGATGGAAGTTTTCAACAAGATTTTTCTGAGTTTTTTCAACACAAAGTTTATCATACGTGTGCTAGAGATCAAATTTTTCTTCATTAAAAGAATAATCACTATAATAACTGGAAGAAGAAGATAAAGTGTCAATATTTGTGGAACATTCACCATCAGTGGATGGATATTGACACAACCATTTATCATTTATTGTAATGCTATCAAAAGAGCCCAAAGTGTGTGTAGGTTGAAAATTTTCTTCAAAACTATATATACATCTAAATATCATGTTGTTTTCCATATTAACATAAATATGCGATCTTCATCTAGGTCTTTCAACCTTAGCAACAAAAGGATCAGGCTCCTTTACTAGTTGAGAGTGTATATGGCTTACCGAAATAGTGACCCACCAAAAATTATTTTTGCACACCTAAAAGTCTATATGATAATATTTACCAATGTTTTGTCCAAAAACTCATATTTTAATCTAGTTTAAGCTTGTGGGTGATAAAGTATGCGAAAAAAATCAAATAGAGACATAACACCAAAAGTATGAGGAAATAAACCCTCTAATGGGAAAAACCTCGAGCTAATGTAACAATCTTACTAAAAATTTAGTAAAGACTTAGAATGTGGACTAACGACTTAGAATTCAAACTAACGAATAACGCTTCTTCCTTTCTAACTCTGCCTCACACTTTTTCACCAATCCATAGCAAGCCAAAGATCTTTAAACTCGGGTGGAAACACTTAGCATCTATTATGTCTTGGCACACGTCAACAATGTTGAACAACCCTTCTTCTTTAATCTTTGAAGTTCACAAGTGTTTGGAAAGCGAAAAAGAGCCACAAGGATCAAAATACTTTTGTTTGGGAGAAAATCCCTAAAATGCATGAAACTAAGTGATTTTGTAAAGGTGAAGGCTCTCGGTAAAATCTTCATCTTATTTGACATTAATCAACCTCAATAAACATAAGTGATTAAATGAAAAGAATAGAAGAAGAAAAAAATGAACTAGATTTTGATATTATTTCTCTCTTTTTAAAAATTATGTTTTTATCTTCTTAGAAAGGAAAATGACGAAGACAACACGCAAAGATCTCTTGAAAATATTGCTCTTAAAAAATAAGATGAGAGATATTTTAAAATCAATTGAGATACTGTTTTTTGTAGAAAAATAAATAAACAAATGGGTTTACCCATTACCAAGGTGAACTAGTAAGTCACTTTTTCGCACAAGGAATATATAAGGGAGTTGTTAGGGGCTCTAATGTCTAATCACCAGCCAACAAAAATAAAAAGTACTTTTTTACAAAAAACCTAAAAGATGTCCAAAGATAGATGAAGAAATATTCTCATCTAATCATGAGCCATTTTTAAAAGAGATTTTGGTGAGTGTAGGGCTACTCCAAATTTTATCTTTCATCCAAAATGTGATCAATGAGGCATGAGAATGAGAAAATTCGCTCCAAGTCTTGAACATTGATGAAACTTTCCAACAAGGTAAAATTAGAATCCAAAGTGTGTTTCGAATACCAAAATAAGACAAGTACCTAAGAGGGCACAAATGAGTACGAGTATACTCTTACATACTCCAATATTTTCACTCTTATGTACTTGAGATTAAAATAAGAACTTAATACATGATGATATACACTAGAAGAATCATATCGTCCATGCAACCAAGACTTTAAGATCATGAGCTTTGCAATGAAGACACAAACCACCTATACAAGCTAAATAATAAGTATTATCCAACTTTAGAGCCAATTTATAGTAATACAAGACTAATTAAATCAAGTCACGAGATTCAAATTCATCAATTTATCCAAACCATGAGATAATGAACAAAGCAAAGACGTGAAAATCAAGAAAAAACATATCAAACCTTCTAGACCCAGCCAATAACATACAAAGAGTTCCATAATCAAAGAATCAACTCAATCATACAACAAGACATTAAATCACAAGTCTCATTTCAAAAGAAACAAATGTAGCCAAGTGATTATAAGAATTAAGAAAATTTCTTCCAAAATTTCAAAGGTTTAGGGGAGTTTGTAAAGGACTAAACAATAGCAAAAAAGAAAGTACAACCTTAAATCCCCCCGCCCCCCTCTTAAATCATCCTTAACGTTCTATAGGGATAGAGCAGACTCCATAGTCGACTCTAGAGTCCATTATTTTAAGACAAATGATGTTGTTTTGTTTTGGGACCAAAAATCATATTTTCTACTCTTAGAGTTGACTTTAAAAGGGTAGAATTGAATCCAAGGTTCTTTTGGGGAAAAGTTTCAACAACTCTCTTTTGAAATTCAAATTTCCTAAGACTTTAAAATTACCAAAATCTCCCTAATGGCTAGTTTTTGGAAAACTCTATATAAGGACCCTTTTGACATCCATTATAAACACATAAGATATTACAACATCATTACAAGATTTAAATTTCCATTAGAATGCTTGTATCATCCATCTTTGAGTTACCAGAGAGAGAAGCCAACTCCCAATCCCATTTGTAAATTTCAGACTCTTTAAAAAAGATCCCAATCCCTCACCTACTTTCTTTAAATACCCAAAGCTCCATTTGGAAATTTTAGACTCTTTAAAAAATATCCCAATCCCTCACCTACTTTTTTAAATACCTAAAACCTAACCCTTAAAAGCATTTTAGTTATGATTATTTGAAAGTTTACTTTTATAGAGAGAGAAAAAGTAAACCCATTTCAACATTGTTTCTTATTGAATCAATATTTACTTTAAACTTCGGTTATAAAATGTATTGTCGCTACTACGGTCATCCTTCATTATATCACCGTGGACAAAAGTGTCTAAGTTGAAGGGAGTGAATGTGGGATTAGACCTTGGACTCTTGTATGTGTTCAGTTTGGGCAAGGATGAATATAGCATCTCATTGGTTACGATTTTCAAGGTATGATAAATCATTTTGAGGTTGTTGGTTTTACCTTAGTGAACAAGAGATAGTTAAGTTTCTCTAGTAACGTCTTAAGCGTGGACGTAGTCAAGGCCAAACCATGTTAAAATCTCGGTTTGCAAAGTTTCTCTAAATTCTCTCTTTAATATTGTTATTAACTTTTTAGCTTTATAGTTCATTGCTTGATTAACTTCTTTAATATTAATTTCATCATCCCATTGCGATTAATCTTTTTTGAAAATAATTTTTACAAGTTTCAAATTGCCACTAAATTTATAAATACCCAATTCACCCCCACCCCCGGGTATATTTTTCGGCCAACAATTGGTATCAAAGCCTAGCTCATAGAAACTTATTTTGTAAGACTATATTTTTCAATCTAATGATCTAAATGGAAAAATTTCTAACATTAACATTGTCGAAGGTTAATCTACATATCATTCCCCGTTGTTTATTGGTCAAACTATAGTTTTTTTTCTAAACTAGAGTGTAATGATTCGTTCAAACCCGTGATTATGAAATATGGAGAGTTATTGTTAGTGGTCCGTATACAACTATGAAAATAGTTGATGACACCTCCATACCAAGACTTAAAATTGAACTTAACGAAGATGATCTTAGGAGAATGTAAGTTAATGCTAAAGAAATTATCATAAAACATCTTTTAAGAGGAAAAAGTATATAACCTCATCAAGACATATTGAACTTATACATCTAGACTTATTTTTACGTCCCCTGTTGCTAGTAAAAATAATAAAGTATACAAATTATAATTATTGATGATTTCTCCCATTGTTGTTCGGTATTCTTCTTGACTAAAAAAAGTGAAACATATAAAATCTTTATGAAGTTTTGTAAGAGAATTAAAAATGAAAAAGGGTCTCGAAAAAGTATGTATGAAGTAAGAGAGAAATAGAATTAAATAACAAAGACATAGAAGATTATTGCGATGAAAAAGGTTATAGGCGCAACTTCTCAGCTCCTAGAACACCACAACAAAATGGAGTGGTAAAAAGAAAGAACTAATCACTTCAAGAAATGTCTCGAACTATTCTTAATGAATTTAAATTACCTAAATACTTTGGGTCGAAATAATAAACACATCTTGTTATGTGATATATAGAGTTATAATCTAGATGATTATTAGCCAAACCCCTTATGAAATTTGGTGAGGGAAGAACATAACGTTGGGTATTTAAAATATTTAGGAGAAAATGTTTTATTTTAAATGATAGGGTAAAGTTTATAAAATTTTACCCTAAATCGGATGAAGGAATATTTTTGGGATATTCTACCAATAACAAATCATATAGGACCTTCAACAAAAAAAACAGGTCACCCAAGAATCCATGCATGTCACATTTAATGAAAATAGACCCTATGCCCCCCACCCCACCCCACCCCATCGACAATATGATGATGAGGATAACTACAACCTAATAAAAAAAACAAATTGAAACATTTTCCATGCAACCAACCAAAAATTTACTAGAGGAAGAAACTCAACTTACCTAAAATTTAAAATATCATTAGTGATCATCCCAAAACCAAATTATAGAAAGAAGCATAAAAAGTATTAACCACTAGATCTAAGCTAAGAAATTCATGCAAAAACTTTGCATTCGTATCCCAAATAAAACCCAAAACCATTTACTAAGTTGAGATAGATGAATCTTAACAACTTGTAACACAAGAGGAACTCGTATTATTCGAAAGAAATAAAGTTTTGAAATTTGTACTACCACCCAAGAACAATTCATCATAGGAACCAAATTTTTCTTAGAAAATAAAAAAGATAAAACTGGGACAATCGTCTGAAACAAACCTCATCTTATTGCTCAAGGATACAAAGAAGAAAAGTAATTAACTATGAAGAAACATTTGACTCCGTTGCAAGGCTAGAAGCTATACATATGTTATTGGATTTCGTGTGTTTTAAAGACTTCAAACTTTTTTCAAATGGATGTCAAAAGTGAATTTTTAAAAGTTTACGAAAATGGGGGAACTTACGTTAAATAACCCATGGTTTTGAAAATAATACATATAAAAACCGTGTTCTCAAACTCCTAAAAGCATTATATGGATTCCAACAAGCCCACAAGAATAGTATGAAAGAGTAACTGGTTTTCTTATCTCAAATAACTTTGTGTGAGGATTAGTGGATACAACTGTCTTTATCAAAACACAAAACAAAGATATCCTCCTTATTCAAGCTTATGTGGATGATATCATCTTTGGATCCATCAATAACAAAAGGTGTGAAGATTTTGAAAAATGTATGCAAATAAAAATTGAAATGAATCTTATAGGAGAACTAAACTATTTCTTAGGTTTTCAAGTCAAGCAAAAAAATGGAATTTTCATTAATCAATACAAGTACATTAATGACCTAATCAACAAATTCGGATCATCCTTCTCAAATCCCATTGCCATCCCTATGACCACGTCTATAAAAAATACAAGTTAATGAGAGTGGTAAGGCAATTGATTGGAAATTATGTCGCCAAATGATAGGAAGTCTATAATATTTAACCGCAAGTCATCTAGATATTATGTTTAGTGTTTGTCTATGGGATCATTTTCAATCTCAATTAAAGAACCTCGTATAATTATCATTAAAATAATATTTCGCCAACTTATAAGAAGCATTGAGTTAGGTATTTGGTATCCCAAAATTTCAATTTTTGATGTTAAAAGCATGTACTTCCTTGGATATTCACTAGTTTTAAGAATAATTAGTTACCCCATCCACTAAAGAAGCTGAATATATTATCGCCAAAAATTGTTGTGCTAAAATATTATATATTAAAAAACAATAAAGGGATTTCAAATATTCTTCACCAAAATACTAATTTTATATGATAATACCAGTGTTATTTCGATCAACAAAAATAATGGTCCAATACTATCAAAACAAACTTATTGACATTAAACACCATTTTTTATGTGATCATGTACAAAAAGGGAGGTGTGGAACTCCAATTTATTTCTATAAAAACATACGGGGAAATATATTTACCAAACGTATCCTAGAAGATAGATTTTATCCATCCACCGTGAACTTGTCATGACAAACCTAGATGACATTGTTTGAAATAGACGCATCACTAAATTACATTGATATGATTATCTATTGTCATACTTGTTTTACTAACCATCCTTGAAACTAACACGTTTCTGCACACGAATTAAGAAAGAATACACCACGCCATTTTTCTAATGGCAAAGGGGAGAGAAAAGATGATAGTTGAGGAAAAGAAAAGAAATGAAAAAGCTACAATAAAGAGGGATAATCAAATAATGTCATAATAAAATGGAGTTTACAACAAAGTGGAAGAGTTACCAAAATCATTTTCTCAAACTATATCAAATGTATTGTCATCATAAAAAATGGGAAGATTGTGAATCCTAAAGTATTTCAAAGAAAAAGCATTTTGGATGATAATAACAAAATTAATATATGATCATACTTCATTACCTTCTCTCTAATCAATTTAAGATAAAAACAAACACTCAATATATGATGAGATACACTATAAGGATTATATCATCCATGCAACCAAGACCTCAAGAGCACAAGCATTGCAATCAAGACACAAGCCATTTTTCCAAGACAAATAATAAGTACTATCCAACTTCAAAGCCAAGTTCAAGAAATACAAGACCAATTAAATCAAGTCATGAGATCCAAATTCATCAAATCATCCATACCATGAGCTCATAATAAAGAAAAATAAATATTTGAAAAGTAAGAACAAACATATCCAACCTTTTCATACCATATAATAACAGGTAAAGAGTTTCATGATCTACAGTATCAAGTCCATTAGGCAACAAGACAAGAAAGAACAAGCCTTATTTCAAGAGAAATATACCAAGAAAAGTGATGAAAATAATCAAAAAAAGTTCTTCCAAAGTTTTAAAGGTTTAGGAGATTTTATAAAGAAATAAATAATCTCACAAATGCAATACAACGTCAAATCTTACCTCTAACATAATCCTCAACCTTCCACCAAAGTTTCATATAAATTGGAGACACTTTTTTTACAGCTTAGAGCCGACTCCAAGATATTTTACAAGGATAGAGTCGACTCCATAGTCACTCGAATGCCCATTATTTTAAGCCAAATTGGGTAGTTTTGGTTTTGGTCCAAAAATCATATTTTTTTTACACTTAGAGTCGACTCTAAAAGGGTAGAGTCAAATCGAGGGTTATTTTGAAAAAAACGTTTCAATAACTTTTTTTTTAAATTCAAATTCCCCAAGCCTATTGTAATACCCCGTATTTTTATGGTATTTAATTACGGGATTAATTAAATTAAATTGGGATAACTTAATTTAAAATTAATCCGAATTTTAACATATATATTTACTAGAGTGACGAGAGTTAGTAATTATCTGTTGAATATTACTGGATGAGTAAAGTAATATATGAGATTGAATTTATTAAAATTGTCGGGAGTGAATAATATGACAATCATAGAAATTAAGTCGGGACACGCATATGTCATATCGGGACTAAATTAATAGAATAAAAAGTAATTTTATTATAAGTCTTTCGTATGATCATTTAGAGTGCGCCAATGTGTCCTAAAGGTTTGATATAGTCATAAAAGTGTACCTGAGAGTTTAGTTTGGGTCTCGGGACGTTTTTAGGCCTAACCGGTAACCCAGGAGGGCATTTTCGTAATTTTTCATTTTTGGCCTTAATTAATAACGAAAATATATAGTTTATATTTGTGGGAAGAGAGAGAGTCCTTGAGGGTTAGAAACATTAGAGTTACAGAGAGGCTAAGGAAGAGAGAAGAGAAGAGAGAAGGCTTCCAAGGAGGAGAGACACCAACCCTACACCACTCTCACCAATTCCACCACCAATGCATAGATCGGGGAACGAGGAACGAAACCATACCCATCATCATCAATGATTCAGACTTCCATTTCTAAGGCAAGTATATGACTTTCTATTCTTTAGTTGATAACACATCCATGCTAGTGTTGGAGATAATAATTGATGTTTTCATGAAAGATAAATGATATTTGGGAGATGTATATTGGAATTCAGGATAGAAATCATGTTAGCACAACCCTATTGTTATATGTATATGATTGATTACGAGATTGATGACAAGTAGGGGTTAAATTCTATAAGAATTAGGAAGATATTATCATGATGATAAAAATAGGGTTCTTTATTTATTAATTTGAATTAACCCTTTAAATTGATGGTCCTTGATGAATTCATATATGTTTTACGTTAGAAATCATGTATGTAGAATAATATAACTGTTGGTTTGATTAGTTGGGAGTTTGGAACCAACTAATAGAGGTTTTTAGAATTTATGTTAAGGAACCCCGTAGGTAAAGAATTGCAGAATCTGAGATAAGAACTGCTCGATCGATCCTTTGACTCAATAATGTCGATCGATCAACTGGATCGATCGATCGACCCCCTTTCATCGATCGATCAACTCCTCATGGAAACGAAAACTTTTTCTCCTTTTAAATGTTAACCCAATCCCGATGTGTAAGGGCCTTTGGGACATAATTTGTATATCATAATGGGACTTGAGAAGGACCAGTATGGTATAAGTAGGGTCCGGATAATACGACTATATATAAGATTTAACCGTGGGATTTCGGGGGTATAAGTTGAATGGAAAATCGTGCGTACGTCCAATTAAGTCTTGCGAGAATCAAGAGGACTTGGACCAGTAGGGTAGTGCGGGTACATCTACCTCATTTTATATTTATCAAGAGGATACACTTAGAGAGTCAATAAATACTTAAGGATTTGTGGTAATTGATAAAATAAAAAGAGTGATTTAATTATACGTAGAACTCGGGCGTTATATGCCACGTATGGTTCGAATATATTTTAGGTAGTGAGCGCACCTCGCTGAATAATTAGAACATATATATGGGTGCATGTATATATATAATATTGTATATTTCATGTGTAATCATACCCGCTCTACTTGCTATCACGGAGGTTCCGTGTCGGGACAGTCTTATCTCGATTGGACATTTATGGGGGATGCTGACTTGTACCCTAGAACATAGCATCCTTGGTACAGGCTATTCGAGAATGATAGTCAGACGGTCCTAAGAGACGTTAGGGTATGTGCTGACCTCTTAGTGACTTGGAACTATACTTTGCCTCAATTATGTGTATTTTGTGTTAATACAGTTCGAGAGTGATTCTGAACTAGTATTTTCCTTTGGTACGAGTGATACCGGCACTTGATAGCAGAGTATGTCAGCACCATAGACTTATGATGGGTGACTTACTAGTATATATATTATGGGTGATAAATATATGTACCTTTGATTAATCTACCGTGCTTATAAGTAGATAGAATTGAATAATTAATATTAAATGAGTTAAGTGGTTGAGAACTTAAGTCTAAATTGAGATGAATATAACTCGCCTGGCAAATTCCTAATAAAAGGGTCATCATATATAAACTATGGTTATGCTATAACTTGGATTAGGCTTGGTGAATGAAAGTTGGGTTAGATTTAACTAGGTTCATTCGGTAGTATGTTAGGCGTGCACACTAGTTGAGAGGTGAGAATTCTCAAGTGAGTGTCGAGGTACTAGCATGTATGTAACATCAACTGGTAAGCATTTTAAATACTTGTTAAACTATTTTTAATATATATATATATATATATATATATATATATATATATATATATATATATATATATATATATATATATATATATATATATATATATATTACAGATGCCCAGCCATAGGGGCGTCAGGCCTAGATCTTTGGACCATTGACATGTTGCAGCTTGTGTGGAAGTTGCAGGTCCTTACAGTAGACGAATTCATCCTTGTTTTCTCATTCTCCTCTTTAGTCATTTTTAGTTAGGGCATGTGTCTCCCATTTCCATATTTCTTTTAGTTCAGAGAGAGATTTTTACTCTTTATTATTTCAGTATACAGCCCTTGTTGGGTTTTTGTTTTACTTATTACTTTGTCCTGCGATTGGGATTTATTATTTGGATTGGTTTATTTATCTTGGTCATTTCATTGAGATGGTTTGGTTTAATATTATCATTTGTACTCATGAGAATGGTTTCATAGTAAATAATAACAATCGGACTTAATTTATAAAATTAAATGTTTTGACACTTAGCTTAATTACTTATTAGGTTATTGATAAAGAAAATTATTTTACGACAATGATGCTATATGAATAAATGACTGATCACCCGGTATTTAATTAGGCGGGGTGTCACACCTATAAAATTATCAAAATACCCACCCCCACCCCCACCCCAAAAAAAAACTTAGTTTTTCAAAAAATCTATATGAATACCCATTTAACATCCATTCAAAATGCACAAGATATTAAATTATCATTTGAAGATTGAAAGTTCCGTTATTATGCTTGTGTCATCCATGTTTGTGTTTCTAGAGAGAGGAACCAAGTCCGAAACCCATTTGGAAATTTTAAACCCAAAAACACCCTTAAAGCCAAGCTTCAAGAAAACTCACTTGACCTAATATCCAATCCAAATCCAGTCTTTAAAAAAGATCTCGATCCCTTACCCACTTGTGCAAGAGATCTAAAGTCAAACCCTTGAAAGAATTATACTTGTGATTGTTTGATAGTTTACTTTTGGGGAAACAGAAGGTAAACTCATTTAACCATAGGTTCTTATCGAAGCAAAGATTATTTTACACTTTCGTTACGAAACTTATTGTTGTTACTATGGTAGACTTCCATTGTATTTTCATGCCGAAAAGTTCCATAATTGTGGGTATTCGGGGTGGGATTAGACCTTGAGCTCTTTCGTATGTTCCTCTTGGACAAGGACGAGTATATCATCTTATTGGTTGTGGTGTGTAAGGTGTAATAAATCTTTATGAGTTTGTTGGTTCTACCTTAGTGAACCGGAGATAGTGACGTTTCTCAAGTATTATCTGGAGTCTGGACACAGGCAATGCCAAGCCACGTTAAGATATCGATTTGCAAAATTTCGTTAAACTCTCTCTTTATTATTGCGATTAATTATTTACCTTTATTATTCATTTCTTAATTATTAATTAAATCATCCCATTGCAAGTAATTTTTTGAAAATAAGTTTAAAAAGTTTATATTTCCATTAAATTTATAAATACCCAATTCATACCCCTTCCACTCGGGTATGTTTTTGGGCCAATAGAGACAAACACACTTTACATACAAGACAATGATTACCTCCACGACATCCTAACCCTTGCACTTTTTCCAATGTCTCTTGACATATTAGAAATCAACTACTCATAATTGACACAACTTGCACAACCTTCAGCTCCAGGTATCCACTGATCTCAACTGGTGCACGATTTACCCACATGATTAATTATGCTAATATATTTTGAGTGAAGACTATTTACCCATATCTGAACTGCAGAACAGACTCCCGAGATCACCAATATCTAATAAAGTCAACCTTATAATCCACCAACGTCTTAAAATACAGCCAAATCAAGTTCATATGATCTTGGTTTGTTGTTGTGTGTTTATAGAATTGTTTTAGTAATATCTCTCATGTACATAAAGAAAAATCAAAGTAAACTCTCCCTAGGATATTAAATAGTTGCATCACTTGAGAGATAGGTCTAAATTGAAATTAGAGTACTATTGTTTTTAAGCAACCCTAGTTCACAAAAACATGTTTTCCAAAATTTATCAATCCTTAGAATGAAAGAAATGTTTTTTCGAAAAAGAACCACTCTCATACGAAGAACACTTCGTACGATGATTTTTGCCTCTTTTTTGAAAACTTTTACAAAAGAACACTTCGTACAAGCTCTAATACAAAATGATTTTGTACCAGCTTTGTACGAGATTTACTATTTTGAGCTTAACTTTTTACTTAAATCTTGGCATGACTCACCAGTTTTTACATTGTAAATATTATTAAAAAATCTATTACCTTTTTATTTAGAGAAATACAAAATCACAACAATTGATTTTCAAAAAATATCCTCAAAGTTCTTAAAAATTGTCCTTATAACTTAAAAGCTTTTTAAAGCATCAAATAGTAATTTCGTTAATTTTAACAATACACATCAAACCAAATCAAATGAAGACACAACATAAATAAAAATCATAACTTACCAATACCTCAAGATGTGTGCATCAATGCAATGATGTTATCTGAGAAGATGATGAAAGATGATGTAAGTGTGCATGACGCATCTTTAAGACACAACAACACACCTAGACCTACATTCTTAAGTTTTGTCAATCCAAAATAAGACAAACAAATGAAGAATATAAAAGTATCTATTTACAAATTTCCCTATTTGACTATTCTAGGAAAATTAAAAATAAGATAAAAATAAAAAATATCCAAAAAAAATGGGGATCAAAAGATATTTATACATCAAAACTTCCTAGTCCCAAATTTCTCGAGGCTCGATATCTAAATAGACCTGAGAACTTTCACCCAGCCTTTAATGCATCTTTATCAGTAATCATGGATACAATATCCTGCACAGTTAAGCCTTGTGGCATGCAAAAAGAAAATGAGAATGATAAATTGACAAGTGTTTAAAAATGTAACCCCACTTAATAAAATACTCCTCCTTAATCAAAATGACTATCACTTCTTATCCCGAATAAACAAAGGAAAGAAGATAGAGACTTGCAACCAAAATTCATCTAAACTAGCACAGATATAAAATATATCAATTTTAAATATGTGTGAGAGTGTGTGTACTCAAAACGAGGTAGACGAAAGATACCCTCTTAAAATCTCTTGTCAAGATATGAAAAGGTTTCCTCTTCACGTTCAAGTTCGGGTAACAAATACAAGGCCCAAGATCTATGTGAAAAATTATCTACCATGTAGATTTCAACAAATTTTATCTTTAATATTTAGATGACTTAATCTATGTGGAGAAAGATAAACAATATAGCATAACACCGAGGCATACGAGGAAAACCCCACAACGAAAAAAAATCTCGGGGTGACAGAACGACAAATGTACTATGATAAAGTTTAACAACTAGAAGACGGAGACTTACACCCTCTCAATTCTATGATCAACTAGACACTATTTCCCACCATATACTCCAGAGAGAGAGAGAGAACATATGGAGAATGCTACACAACTAAGACCGATTTTGGTTTGGAACCAATGTCGTCAAGTCCTTTTCCATAAATTCTTCGTTTAGAGTTTGAAGAAGACTTTTGTGTTAGAATTATTAGAACATTGATGAGAAGCCTTCATTGAGACTATTAAAATAATGTCTTAACTTACGATATATATTTTTTAGATAAATCATATCTAACAATAACTTAAGAACAAATTAGAATGAAATTTGTTCAAGGTATAAATATATTCTAAACCAAATAAGTTTACTTCAAAATATTTTTAAATTTCCTAAGTATTCAAACTTAAAATATCTCAAGAATATATTGAAGAGAAAAATAAATTTTAAAACTTCGGAGAATGCAATTTTCAACACAAAAAGAAATTTATATCCTTTAAAGAATTTTCTCTCCTAAAATTTATATCTTTTCAAAATGAAGTCTAAATTACTCACTTATACACACAAGCTTGCAATGGAAGCTTGGGAACAAATAGGTAAGATGTATACTTACATCAAGTGACATAGTCTAAAAAAATAGAAAATATATTTTCAGATCTTTAGTTTGCACAAGTACGAAGAAAGATGTGGACAATTTAATGCAAAAAATAACTTTTTTGCTGCAGATTGACACATTTCGCTAGAGCCTCGCTATGGCGTACCCGAAGCGACAATACTAGGAAAACTGAAGGTAAATCTCTGGGACTTAGGGTGAACAAAGAGGCACTATCACTACATCGAGGCAAAATCTCGCCGCGGTGAAGGTCCAGTGACAGACCTACAACAACCTTTATAAAATGCAGAAAATAAGATTTTTCAAAATGGTTTTATTTTCGTTTCATAATCAAGTCCAAAGATCTTTATTAACACATAAATACACCCAAAAGTATTTTCTATTAAAAGAAGTAGTTTAAGATAAAATGTGCTTGAGTCTGTGTGTCTATTTACCTTCCTAGTGATGGTATAAAAGGTTACACATGAAGATGAGGATGTCTTTTGAATGATTTGCACGAGGCTTTGATGGTTGACCTCAAGGACAAGACTCAAAGTATATTTTGGTCAATGTAATACGACAATCTAGTTTTATTGGGGCACATGAGTATAATGCATACTCTTACAATCTCCCCCTTTATCTATTCCATGACAAAATGTACTAAAATGAAGATTACAAATATTATAAGAAAATCAAGAGATCTAGGATATATAGACATAAGCTCGACCATAAAACACAATCCTATATTACAAATCTTCAAAGACAAAAGTTTCGAAGATATCTTTCACCTATTAAGATGTCATATATTTTAAACACGATACATACAATACCAATGTAATGAATAGTTTAAATAGAAAACATGTGATGAATAAGATATGCAAGTGATTGATCATTCTAAGGTATATATACAAGTTCTAGAAGTGACGTTATCCAATTGCTATATTCCATATTGATACATGTACTATATTTCTGGAACACATTCTCTATGTTCATTTAGTTTATCATAAAATAAATCAAGATGTATTTGTTGTTAGAACTCCCCCTTAATCTAATCTTTCTCTCCCTTTTCGTCATGGAATTGAAAAAGGTAAAAAATATCAAGTTAAATAAGTGTTCTAACAATGATCATTTAATGAGTTATTTCAATTATAATTAAACAAAGATAGGATATGCAATTCAAGGAATCTAGACCAAATTTAACTGAAGGGATAGGAACATAACATAATCAAGATAAAACATTAACAAAAATACAAGTCAAAGTGCACCATAAATAAATAAAGTGAATCATTTATGCAAGTTAACAAGTATGTATAGAGCATGGGTTAGTAGGCAAGAAAGTAAGAGAATAAAAAAAAGCATATAAAGTCCAAGTTGTGCCAAATGAAAGAAAATGATGTGATGAGATAAAAATCACAAAATAGATAAACATGATAAATAGGTGACTAACCATGGCCAATATATAGAATAACATATAAATGCTATAAAATTTGTACTCCCGCATACAGAGTACTATGAGAAAAGATCATAATATCTATAATGACACAACAAAGACATATAAACCAATAACTAAATATCCCATCAACAAAAGAAACCAATAATGTTTCAAGACCACCAAAACAAAAGATAACTAAAACAACAATAAATAACCACTAAAATAAAATATCAACTATCACCAACCAAAATGTTAGAACATTTTTATTTGGGCACTCTTAGAATTGGTATCAAATATTAGGCACTCTTCGAATTGGTATCAGAGCTAGAAAACATTTTTATTTATTTTGTGAACCCGTGTGTTTTCAAAGATGAATTCTAGATATAATGAATTTTCTCGAACTCCTATTTTTTATGGCACTAATTACAGTTATTGGAAGATGAGAATGAGATCTGCTTTAAAATCTATTGATGAGCGTGTTTGGCTTGCTGTTGAGAAAGGTTGGACACCCCCTGTCACTATTGTAGGTGAGGTCACTAGTTTAAAGCCTGTTGAGTCATGGACCGAAACTGAACAAAGACTTGCACAATATAATTCTAAGGGTCTGCACGTTATTTCTTCATATGTCACACAGGAAGAATATAATAGAATTATGACTTGTGAAACATCAAAAGAGGCTTGGGATATTTTGGCACTCACTCACGAGGGCACTAGCACGGTTAGGGCGTCAAAACTTCAAAATCTCACTACACAGTTTGAGACCATTAGGATGTTAGAGAGTGAGACCTTCGATTTTTTTTATGCTAGGTTGTCCAATATTATCAACTCGTCGTTTAACCTAGGTGAGAAAATTACCGACAACCGTGTCATTAAGAAAATCCTTAGGTCGTTGCCTAGTAGGTTAGATGCGAAAGTGACCATATTAAACTCCTTGGGTAGGTCAACGAAACTAGAAGAGATTGTAGGTGACTTACAAATCTATGAAATCGACATGATAACCTCCAAGCAAGTTCCTAAGAAAGAAAAGGGCATTGCTTTGAAAACCCGGAAGGAGGAAATTAAAGTTTCGGATTCCAATTCTGATTCTGATTTTGAGGATGTTGCTTTGTTGGCAAAGAAATTTAAAAAATTTATTAAGTTTCAAAAGCAATCGAAAGATACCAAGAAATTTTAAAAATTCAAGAACAACAAAGTAGATCCCACCTCTAAGGATAAGTTTGAAAAGCCTAAGAGAGATGAGTCGGATAAGTGTTTTGGGTGTGAGGGGTACGGTCACAAGGTTAAGGAGTGTCCCACTAGACTTAAGAAAGAGGGCAAGCAACCCGTTGTCTATAATGCCACCTTAAGTGATAGTGAATCGGAAGAGGGAGAGAGTTCCCCCATTGAGCGTAACTTTGTTGCGTTTATGGCATGTCATGTAAGCGACCACGATACAACTCATGTGAATAACACTTTCGAGGAGGTTTTGAGTGAATCCCATATTAGTGAGGGTGAAGAGAGTGACGAGGAAGAGGTTGATGTGAAAGAATTACAAAATGCGTTTAATGAGTTGTATGCCGAAATGGTGAAGGTGAAAAAGGCTAGCTCAAAATTGCAATCTAAGTTGAATGAGCGTGCCATAGAAAATAATGATAGTTTGATTAAGGATCTTAGGGAACGAGAGAAGAAGCTTAGGGAGAAACTAGAGTTTGTGGAGAAAGAGAGAGATAATCTCCGTGGTTTGATGGATTCCTTAAAAAAGGAGATTTTAGTGTTTGAGGATTCTAGACGTTTACTCGAGTCTAGGATTCACAAGTTGGAGGAGAGATTGATAGACTCGTCTAGAGTCAAGTTTGATTTGGAGGCTAGGTCGGAGAAGTTAGATAAGATCCTAGGCAGCGTCCAAATTAAGGAAGATAGGGGAGGTATAGGCTTTAGTGAGAGTGTTGTTCCCATTCCCCCCGCACGTGTGAGAAACACTAGGATGGTTAGAAAAGGTCCACATAAAGGTAATCATTACCACCACCGCTACGCTTGCTCATTTTGTGGTAGGAAAGGTCACCTTAGGCGTTATTGTTACGACCTTAGACAAGCTCCTAAAAAGTTTAAGAATAAAGTTTCACCGGTTACCCAAACCCCCATGCGTCATTTTACACCTACTTGGGTTAGGAAATCGAATATAGTGGCTTTAGGAATTAAACTTCATGATTCTCGTTTGGGTGCACTTGATTCTTCCCATGATAAATCTAAAGGATGATAGTGTTGCCATGTTTGTCATGTGCTAGTTTGCTTTATGATATATTCATTGCTAGTATTATGACATGTGTATCATTTTCTATTATAGTTTTCATTTGTTTGAGTCCTATTTGAAAATTACAAAAAGATTTTATTTTTGAGAAAAATTTTGAAAATCCAAAAAGATTTTGCTTTTCTTCGAGTCAAAATATGTTTGAAAAGCCCAAAAGATTTTCAGTTTTAGTTTTTGAGTTTACATGTTTAATGTGGCATATTGGTGTACTTGGACCCCCCCCCCCCCCCCCCCATCATTTCATTATCCATGTGGCTAAGACATTTGGTCATTATAATCGATGCTTATAATGATCTTAACCATTGTTTATATGGAGTTGTTTCGAAGTTGATATGCATTTTGATTCGACTTTGTATATATGCCAACATCGCACACATGCACGAGTTTATATGGATGTTTGACTTCTCTTGCAAATTTGAATTTGTGAGGCGTTCTTATCTCAATCTTGTCATCTATGCGTAAGTAGACTTAAGGAGAAGTGTGCATGTAATAACCGTTTACCGTGAGGATTTAAAATTGGTAAAAATGATGAGTGATTCACGGGAAAGGGCTGCGAGACTTCAAAATTGACTCGTCGTGAAAGCCACCGTTTAAAAGATCCCAAAAATATAATGAAATATGCTAAGAAAAGGGCCAAATTTGTTTAGTTCATTCCAAAAAAAGTATGATATTATTGAGGGAGTTTGGATGATTAAAAATTTGAACGGGTTTGCATAACTAATCCTAATGTTGAAACATTGCAATTTGACGCTATTGTTTGTAGAATCGTCAAAATTCTGAATATGTGTGCATGTAGTATGTTTAGTTCATTAAGCTCACTCTTTAATTGTCATATGTCTATGATAAAGTTTGATGATTTATAGCTATCAATTAGAGCTTCTTGATCGTTTCGATGTGTTGGAATTGTGACTCATTTGTAGTAGTTTCACGCCCATTCATTCCATGTCCATGTTTGAGCACATCGGTACTATGTTTGCATGTAACTCACATTTTTAGTTTTTATGAGTTTTTGCGTTTTTTGCGAAAAGCCTACTGTTTTGATTCTGTCAGGCCCTTCCTAGAATTTTTTTGTGGAAATTTTTTCGCTGGGCAATATTTTATAATTTTTCTGGGAATCAGGGAAATTTTGGCATGTCGCGCGAAGTCGTTCTAACGATATCTCATCTCGCGCGAACGACTTTTGTACTTCGTTCGAGCGACTTCCTCATCTCATTTGAGCGATGTCCCTGGCTCGTTCGAACGACAGAATCAAAAATAGCTTCTGATTGGTTTGCAGTCCTCAGGTTCAAATTGGTATATTTTTTGTACTGCATGAGGCATTTTTTTTTACTGACTGGTTTATATGCAGGTTCTTTTATGTTCCAATTTGATTTTTTGCATATGAGTCCGTTTATCACACTTATTTGATTGGTATACTCTTTGTGTGATTCCTTGGTTTACTAGCTACTACATGATCTTATTTAGCTGGTTGTTTCATGTTTATCTAGCATTTTTCATTTTTTTAAAATTGGTATCAACTTGATTTCAATTTGGTATCATATTCTCATGCTAGATATTTCAAATTGGTTTATCTTTTCACCGGATTGTCTATTCGAGACAAAAAGGGGAAGAGATGTAGGTGATGTAGGGGGAGATTTGTTGAGAACTTCTATTGATATCTGGATTTACATATTGTTATTGATATATGGATTTACATATTGTTTGTTTATATTTGTTTCAAATTGGTATCAAATAATTGCTCACATGTTTCAAATGATTTGTTCTTATTAGAAATTTAAATTGGTATCATTTGTTCCTCCATACTTCATGTAACAACTGGCACTTTTGGAGACCATTAAATTCCCTAATTAGAAATAAATTGGCGATTTGGGGACTTTCCCGGAATAGTGATTTTGGGATTTTTAAGGATTTAATGATTATCGCTAGTTGAGATATTTACTATTGGGGCTAAGTAAATAGGTCGAGTTATTTTAATTATATGTCGCCGTGGAGTAAAGCGACAAAAGAGGTAAGATTTGGATGAGAAAACCCGCATTTACTTTTATGGGTTAGAATAGTGATTTGCGGTCAAGTACCTTGGATGGAAATTTCGATTGCGCCATGAGTCTCGAAATGTGCGAGATAGTCGAAAAAGAGTGTCCGATTGTCGAAATCGAGTTTCGGGTAATTTTGGTGTTAAAATGGCTCGAAATTGAGTAAACGAGTCGTTTTTGGATATTAAGGGGTTAAACCTTTTCTCCTTATAAAAGGAGGGAGAGAGAAAGAAAAAAAGAGAGAAAGAGAAGAGAGAGAGTGGAGGAAGAAAAGAGGATAAAAGGGGAGATTCCGGCCAGCCTCCGCGGGATTCAGCTCGAGGACGTCGAATTTTATCCACGAGGCAAGTGTTTACTTGCTTTATTTATTTTTAAGCATAAATATCTCATATCATTGTTGGTATAACAAACCCTAATGATTTTGGGTTGGGTATTCATGGATAAAACAGGTTTTCGGGAGATAAAACGAATAAATCCCTAAAATTTGATTATTGGAGAAATTTAAAAATTAATCAAAATTAATTGATGGTTTAGGGTTCTAGGATGTTTAGAACCCTTTATATATGTATAGTTGTAGTTGATTGAAGTTGTAGGCCGTTGGTTGAGGCGACAAAAGCTTGGGAGAAGCTTTAATGGCCGAAATAGCTTCTCGGAGAAGAAGCTACACAACATGATCGATCGATCGATCATGGGGGCTCGATCGATCGAGCCATCGATCGATCGACGGCCAAGGGTCGATCGATCGACCTCTGCTGAAAATAGGCAATTTTCTTAGGGAGAATTGGATGGGGTGAATTCCAATTCTAATTGATTCGAAGTCATTAATATGATGACATAAGGAGTCTTTTAGGATTATATGGCCCACAAATTAAGATAAATTAGGAGGCTTAAGTGAGGGTTTAAATGTATAACCCTTAAACTTTATTTTCGAGGAAAATCGAATAGTTGATAAGTTAAGATGTTGGGGTCCCTTAAATAGGGTGGGGTTCCCTAAATCATTAAATATGGACAATAGGTAGTCCTTGGGTTCATGGAAATGAAATCTATAACCCATTAAATTTAAGATTGTCCGGGAGAAATAAATCCCAAGGATATATCTCGTAGGCATATAGGCCTATATAATTATGCGTATAGAAAGCATGATTATATCAATTACCGTTAAGTGTATCCTAGGAGATAATTAGGATAATAGGGTATGTAGATATATATATTCACTTAGAGTGAATTTGTATAATTGGAGACATCCGATAAAATCCTTAGTGATGATTAAGGTATTTATTAGTTATAAAAGTAAGGAAATACTTTGGATTTAGAATCATGCTAATATGAATGCATGATTATGATTCCTTGAGGGAATCTTTGGGATTATTGGTCATCGCTAGATGCTATAGGCCATTATGGCCGTTTATATATTCTAGGAGGAATATATAGTATATGTATATACTATGTGATTAAAGTATATATATATGATATGATGGAAATGATTTTGAAAATATAAAAATGAATATTTTCAAAATGGGAAGACAAATGATTTTCATAATTGATAAAATATGGATTAGACACCTCCCTAAATCGCTATCATAAGGGAAGTTGCGCGCATTATGGTGAAGCCCCCTGGCTATTGAGCAGGGTGGATATAGTCCTTTAGGCCATATGAGCGATTATATATTTGTTTCTGCGCTGGTTAGGGGATTTTGGGTGTGGTCCTGACTTTCTCGTAGGCATATGGCCGCTTCCCGACGTTGTTAGGTTCCCAGGTTGTCTTGTTTGATAGGCCCTGGAAGATGATAGCCATTTAGGGGCGCGTCAAGTGGGGAAACCCGGAGGGGCGGTCTTAGATTTATTAAAGCAATTCATGATAATGGATTGGCTTTAATTACATTTTCTGAGTATGAAAAGGGAAATGGGTTAATGGTTTGGCTTCGGAACACTCCCGGATGGAAGAAGGGATGTGGAAGCATATGGTATGATCAAAGAATTTTCATGATATTGAAAATGGATTTGGGTACATTTCCTGAGTATAAAAAGGGAAATGGGATAATTTAAAAAGGAAAAGCATTTTTATGTTAATAAAATTGGCTTTTAAAATGATATATGTTTTGGTAAAGCAATTCATGCTAATGAATTGGATTTAAATACATTTCCTGGATATGAGAAGGAAAATGGAAGGTTTTGATATGAGTATAGAATACACCTCAGTCCGGGAGGTAGATCCGGATGTGTATTATAAAGATGATATTATGTAAACCTATGTTCGGGAGATATTATCAGGACGTATATTGTAGATGTATATATATATAAGTATTTATACATTTGTGTGTGCTACGGGCCTAATGGATCTCTACCATTAACCCTGCCAAGTAGTAGTGTATCGGGGGGGTTCCTTGTGTGGATTTCACTTTGCGAGACACCCCACGCACGAACTTAGTGCAGTGTTGAGAATGGAGGGAAGTTTAGCCCTTAGCACTTGGACTATCTAGGGTAGATAGTAGATGGGTGATTAGACTAGTTAGACGGGGTAGCTTGACTAGGGTATGTTATTAGGGTGCGTTAGGTGTGCACTATTAGAGGAGAGGTGAGGGGTATCTCATGGGAGTGCGATACCAATTTAAATATGAGATAAAAACTATTTTTCTAAAAATAAAGCCTTTATGCACTTGCAAAATATTTTCGAAATTCGGGCTCCGACTCGTTTATCTACTTTTCCTCTCTTGTTGTATATTATATATATATATATATATATAGGTGTCCAGACACAGGGACGCCTGGATGATACTTCCTTCGAGTCAGACGTCGGCTGCAGCAGCTGTGGATGCTTGCGGGTTCTCGGTAGACGCTTCTTTCCTTGTACTCTAGATAGGAGGTATTGTACAATTATTCGGGCCAATGGTCCAACAGTTTTTATTTATTCTTTACACGTTATTCGATATGGTTGTATAATTTGAACCGAGTGTTCGGTTATTTTATTTCATTTCATTTTTCCTTACAGTTTCATTAACGCATTAACTTGTGTATGTTTTATTATAGTTGTTCAAAAAGAGTAGTTAAGTAAAAGTTTTAACGCTCGCTTAATAGTATATTAGTAATTAAATGGACTTTCGACAATGATGCTAAGAATGATCCATAAGTAACTCCTGTTTTAATTCGATATAGGAGTGATCGCCCGGTATCCCATTAGGCGGGTTGTTACACTTCACTGGGTATCTGTTTGTCTGTTTCATGTGTGTATGTATGCTTCAGCGAACGATTCGAGATTTCAAGTCTACATCACATTCAGGCAGTTAATGCTTGTGGGTGATACATATTCTAGTCCGTGTCTTGTATTTTTTTTGGGGTTATGGGATGGGATTTAGGCGTCATACGGCTTGACGGCCCAGTTAGGCATTTCACTAGTTTAGTTTTGTCCCGGAATAGTCAAAGGGGGAGATTTGTGAGGACATAAATTCCCAATTGAGTCCCTGTCTTGTTTTGACTTAATTCCGTGAACAAAACTGTGTTTGTAATATGTCATAGGGATAATTTTATTTTGTCTCGATCCCACTCGGTCTATGACGTATTGAAGAAATTGAAGACGTTGCGCAAAGCTTCAAAGAATTAATCATGCCGATGTTTAATTGGTGCAAGTTTAATCGTCTTCAAAGATAATTTCATTTCGAGATCACTCATGTATGAATGCGTACAATTAATGGTACTCGGAATTATTTTATAAAAGATAAGGATGTATTTTTTATAAAGAAAAATGTTTTTAAATGTTTTAAAAGTGTTTTAAAGGTTTACTCTACGTTTTATGATGATAAGCTCGTAAAAGAGTTTGACATTTTTGGATCTCTCATTGGAAGAGACGTTTTAAACAAAAAGTCAAACTTTCGCGTTGTCGTTCGAACGACATCCAATCTCGTTCGAACGAGATGGGATGTCGCTCGAACGAGTTCCTCAAGTCATTCGAACGATACATTTTTTGAGGCGGCATTTAAATCATATTTAAACAGTGTTTTCATCATAGTTTCGTAAGAGTGCTTTCTGGAAAACAGTTTTACGAACCAGAACCTTGTTTGCACATGTTTTCTAAGGTTTAAAAGTCTTAAACACACCCTTAGAGTTTGTAAAGATCCGAGTTATCATTCTTATATGTTTACATGATCTTAATGCACCAAAGTTGTTTGTTCTACACATTGAACATCAAAGGGTTTTGCGGTGAAGAAAAGAGAAGGACTTCTTATTCGACATCGTAGACGAATCAAATCCATTCGGTGGACACCGAGACATACGTGGACGCGTGTGTTGTGGACAGGTATCGTGGAAGATGGAATTTCTGCGTGGGCACTATTGAAGAACGGTTGAAGATCAGAAGGAGCATTAAGACTTTTGGGGATCGAGTCTTAGTGTAAGGTTAATCTGTCTTTGTAAAACCATTGTTCATAGTGATTGTCTAGCTTGGGCCGCCCATGGTTGTTTTCCCGTTTTGGGTTTTTTCCTCGTACATCCGGCGTTGTGAGTATTCTTTACTTTACTTTACTTGCTTTAATCACTAGATGCATGTTTAGGATTAATCAAGATAAAACTGGTTTAAAGTAAGCATTGAGTTTTTCACAACTTGGTTTGGGGCATAATTAAAAGTTGGATCTTTTTTGGAGAAAAATTAGTTTTGATTGAAACACACATATATTGGTCACTCTTCAATGTGTTAAATCTAAAAAGAAAAATTCTTTCATGCACATGTATTTACACCCATAAATCACTTTATTTTATCCAAGTACCTCTATACATACATCTATTTCTTGGAGTTCATTCTGGCACCATCGATTCATCTCTACCACAAAGAAGGATAAGTTTAGGTTTGCTTCTATTTCCCATAAAAGAAGAACTTGTATTTTGCTGCGGTGTTCTCATACGGTGAAAGGCACCATGTGTGGTTGATCGATTCCAAAAGCTATATTGAAGGAGTCCAAGGTTTCGGTGGAGTTCGGGATTGTCGACTAAGTAGAGGTTGGTACAAGAAGACGCGTCAGGGGCTTGAAAGGATTCGAGTCAAGTTGTGTAAGTCATTTGTCTTGTATTTGTAAAATTTCGTACTTAATGGACTTAAGGCTAGGGGTCGTTCGAGGTTTTTCCCGTTTTGGGTTTTCCTCGTATATTGCGGTGTAGTGGTTTATTTATTTTATCTTTTGCAAACCACCTTAGATGCAGGCTTAGGTAAAAAGATAAAATTGGTTTAAATTGCTACATATGTTTAATTTGGTACTAATTAAAGTTTGGGTAAAGTTTTAGTTAATTTAATTCAAGTTGTCTCTAAATTAATTGGTTAAAATTCTTGCCTACCTTGTTTTACTTGATAATTAATTAATTTGGTTTGAATGAATTTAAAGTGTGCGTGTGTTTACTTTAATTAATTTTGTAGTGTTTAATTTTAATTTGTTTTAAGAAATTAAAATTTGTGTTTAATTTAATTTTTCATCCTTTAAAGAAAAGAAAATTAAATAAATTTTGTTAATAACCATCATATTCCGCACTTTTAGGAAATTAATATTTAATTTAAAAGAAGAATTTGAAAAATTGGGGTTCCAACTTCAACAGCTTTTGAAGAACAAAAAAATAAATTTGAGTTATTTTTTATATGGGTCCCTTGAAATGTTTAAATATCACATAAAAAATTCAACTTAAAAACATTTTTTTAATATTTAAAAAAAATAGGTTTACACCAGCAAGTATGCAAATTGAGTGTGCACAGGAGGAGCCTGCCTCTGTGTGTGTGTGTGTGTGTGTGTGTGTATATATATATATATATATAATAAGTTATAGAACTTATGTATGTCATAAGTTTAGCTTATGATGTCACAAGACGTATTTTTTCCTGTAATACCCATTTTACCCTTGAAAATTTTAATTTCCCCCTCTTTTGACACACTATAATTTGTTTCCCCCTTTTCTTCAAAATTCAAAAACAAGGGTAGAATAGTATTTGCAACCATTCTCTCCCTATACCTCATTTTCCAAACCTATCTGTGGTTTTCCCTCACTTTACTCCCTCTCTCTCTCTCTCCTCTTTCCTCTCTCCTCTCTCTCTCTCTCTCTCTCCCTCTCTCGCTGCTTTACGATTAACAACTCCGACAACAACTATCAACCAAGGTAATGTCGATTGTATACCTTTTTGATATGAATGAGTATACGATTCCTCCGATTGAGGATACGACTGAGCATACAACTCAATCAAACCAAGGTAATGTCGATTTCATACGATTCATATATGATTGGGTTGTGGGTATTTTTTGGTGTTGTAAAAATTGGATTAAGTTGTGGGTTTCAGCATATGATTCATCTACGATTGAGTTGTGGGTTTCAATTTGAGCTTACATTATACACACATTTCAACTATGGGTTTGATTTTAGGGTTACATTACATTATAGAAGAAAATTTGGTTGGGAATCGTGGTTTTTAACAAAAAAAAAATCATTTTTTGCAGATACAATTATATTCATGTTTTATATTTTTTGCAGATCCAATACGTAAACCTTCTCTCTCTCTTCGATTGAGATTTTGTGTTTTTTTCTTCAAATTAAAGTTTTATAAACCGTAACTTTGGTTGGGAATCATATGTTTAATATATGATATTTGGTTTAATATAAACCTTTTACAAAGAGTTTTTTATTCTAATTTTTTGTTGTATTGTTTGATGTAAATCGTTTATAGGACACAAAGTTGGATACATATTGTTATGTGTGTACTTTTTGTTTGTAGGTACCATGGTTTTAAATAGCGGTTTGGGGATATGTACCGGAAGTTGTATCGACGTAAGCAATACAATATCTCTCTTATGTCCCTCCATCGCCTATTAGGTTTTATTTTGTTTCTTATCTATGCCAAGAGATTGTGTTCTTTTTAACCGATTAACATCATGTAGCCCGTGCCCATGAATTGAAACATCGGGACAATAGTTGTTCAATGTTCTTACAATTTCATTCTTCTTCTTTTTTTTGTAGATCAACCAATGTTCCTTATTTTTTGGTAGTTTTTGTTCTCATATATAAACTGACTGAGGTAGCTTAGATATGGCGTGAACATATAAAAATGTATTGGCGATAAATTAGTTTTATTCATAAATATAACTGCGATGGTTATCCACTCTCTTTTCTATGATTTCTACAATCTATGATTTTTCATGTGAAATGGTAAATAATATTTTTTTGCACGGTGTGTTTAGGACTTTTCATGTGCAATGTGAAATGGTAATAGTTTATTTCACCTTAAATCTTGAAAATAGTTGAAAGGTTAAATTTAAATGGTACAAGTTGATTGTCTACTTTTATTTTCATTGACCACAATACTACAATGACTCGAGGTAACTCCTCTTTGTTAGTAAGTCTTAGAAAGTAAACTTTTACCATTGAAGATTAGTTGAGTTTACACTATTAATTGAACGTAACTGAGTTGGGTTTACATTTGACCTGATTTGTATTGTATAGGGATTTTGTGTATTTTATGGTGTCCCAATATAGTTACTGTGTTATATTTTATTTTGCAGGGTTAGAATTCTTCAATTGCTTCATTTTAATGTCTACATTCTAATTTGTATTCAATTATGTAATTTGTAGTTAAATATGTAATTTAGTATGACTAAGGTGCTTCGTCTTTTGTGGTTGTGCATATGACAATGGTGGTATTTGAAGGTGGTTCAATTGCTAGCCTACACATATAAGTAAGGTTTAGCATTTGACTGAAGTTATAAAGTCATTAGCTTATAAATTTATTGAACTAAAATTTAGTTGGAAGTTGACCAAAATTAGGCAGTGATGTAGTTAACAGATTTCATGATATAATAGGCAAATTGGAATGTTCATTTTATTTTGTTACCTTCGTAGAATAGGTTTTGTTATGACTGATTTTATTACCTTCGTAGAACAGGTTTGCTATTCATTCACTGTTTGTATTCATCTAGGAGCATTTTCGTGTTAGGTTTCATATATAGCCTTAAATGTTCCATTGAAAAGAAGAAGGGGGTATTGAATGTACTTAACATGGTTGTTTGCAACTTAGATATGTGATTAACATTTAATATATTGGCTTTTTAGTTGAGTATAAATTATCTCTTTAGTTGTACCTGAATAGTGAAATTTTAGGGTTTGATTTAGGAATGGAAGATGAACCTTTGGTATATGCAAGCAAGCAAGTACGGAGTTATAATTTGTCATGCTCATTTCTTGGGTAGTTGTAAAATTTGACTGTAATGATCATCTTTATTATTTTTATTTTCTTTTGTTTATGATTTTGTTTTTAAATTTAGGAGGCAAAGAATGCATTTAAAGCACTAATTCGTGAACGAAAATAGGCTTTTAATGAGGTAAAATATCAAACATCCCATGAATATCAATGCAGTATGGTTTTATTTGAATTTTATTTGAATATGGTTTAAATGTATTTGTTGCTCAGTATGGTTGAATTTTATTTGAATATCAATGAATTGTGGTCATACTTTCTATTTTGGAACTGCTTTGTTCTTCCTATATTTGACGATAGATGAGTCAATCAGTGCACTTGATAATGTATCTGATAGATTCATTCGAGAATTAATTCATAAGATTATGTATGGTCAACCGTGTGTCATGGTGTCCCTAGTGTTATAGCAGTTATGGCCTAGGCTGTTATGAGGCGAGCAGCTAAGATATTGGGTGTCCACATCATGCATGATCCAAGCTTGAGATATGAAGCCTGCAATAGTGGAGCAGTAGTAGGTCTGCATACCAGATGTAGCAGAGTAGAGCATGGCAATGACAAGTCTGTAGTGTCAGGGGTGTTTAAGAATGGGGATCGTGCGAAGAGGTCCAGGGCGATTATGCAAGCGGTCACGCATTCTTAGCAGCGGAAGGCTAAATTCACATACCTACAGCCCAATATATGGTATGAATTTATTAGAATTCTTAAACTTCATTTCTGCACAATGTACCCGATCCATCTACTATAATTCAATTTTCGTAAGTTAGTCTAGCTTTGATTCCAGAATTCATTTATCTGAAACTCAAGCCAAACTCCATTGTATATACTCCATCTGTGTATGTACGCATAATTAAAGATGATAGTTGAATTTTGTTCTACGAGACTGTATTGTTTAGTTACAGAAAATCATGTTCCATATCTCTAGGACTAATAATATAAGTGGTATTGTTCAAATATCGCTATATGTTGCGTACACCCATAGATAAAGTATATACTGAAATGAATGAGTTTTGAAACATGATAATAAAATAACTACAATGATTATAAGTCGTTATAGTCACATCCATAAGAAACTCAAAAAATCCAAATGACAGATCCATATGCATACAAAAACCCATTCCCTAATATTTGGAGAAGTGCTCTCTATCTGCCATAACTGTTGCACCTAGCATTAGATTTATTACTATTATGGCTTTCAGCTTCGTTTATTATGTTGTATTGATTCTATATATTAAAATATATGAATTATATATGCTGATACAAGTTGTATCCATGGATGACTTTCATGGTGCCTATGAACATGTAGTTGTCAACTTTTAGAGTTAAAGTAAAGATACAAAATTCATTTGATTGATTAAGGAGGTTTGTACATAACGTGAACAACTACGCGGTATAGTATAGTTGATACAACTTTCTCCATTCATTACGGAATAACGGAAAGAATGATGATTATGTTGCTAACATTTAAAGTAGGGGTCGGCAATTCGGGTTAGTCGTGTCATTTTTGGGTCACGTTGATTTTTATTTTAGTATAAGTTTTGGGTGCTCTTAAATCAATACAAGCTAATCGGGTCATGTTCGGGTCATTTCGGATTATTACCGCGGACAGGTTATCGGGTTAAAAATTTCCAACTCTAATTTAAAGTGAGCTTTGGACTTGAATGCTGACTCGTGAAGATTGAATCATTAGGCCTGAAAACCAAAGAGGAAACGAGCTTTGACATGCAAAGGAATATTTGAATAGCTTAGTGAGATACACATAAAAAATTTCCTGCTTGAAATCGTTGACGTCTGCGTCTTCTAAGATATAATTTTGATTCAAATGAAATAAGATATGCTTAGGTATTTCTCTGAAATATATAAATATATATATATATATATATATATATATATATATATATATATATATTATTTTTTATTTTGTCTATGTAATATATTTCTTATTATTATATATGAATATTTTAATTACACTTAGAACGCTACTGCATCAAAACAACTATTTTTCATCATTATAAACATTCACCTTACCACTATAGAGGATTGTCATTTGTCCTACAGGCCCATGTAATACCCCGTATTTTTGTGATATTTATTTATGGGATTAATTGAATTAAATGGGTATTAATTGAGAATTAATCCGGATAAAATACTAACGAGATGTGAGTTGGTATTTTATTATAATGTGTATTATTTGATTATAATGAATATTGAATATATTGAATTTGTCGTGAAATTGAAATACGGCAATTTGGAAATTTTGTTAGGACGCGTGTGACAGTCGCATCAGGAATATAATTATTTTAATTAAAAAGTGGATTTTATTTTTATTAACCATATGGTCATTTTGAGTGCGTCAACGTGTCCGGAAGGGTCGAAATAGTCAGAAAACACTAGCCGGGGGTTTAGTTTGGGTCCCGGGGCATTTTTGGGCCACACCGGCAACTTAAAAGGGTATTTTGGTAATTTTGAAATTTTAGGATTATTAACCAACGAATTTTGGGAATTAAATATTAGGATATTAATGACCCACTAAGCCATTACCAGCAACTAACTGATTAGCGGGCAACGGGAGTTAGAGGAGGAAGTTAGAAAAGTTCCCAAAGAGAAAACCTTAACCTCCATCTTCAACCTTCAACCTTGGGAGAGAAAGAGATAGGGAAACCTTCAACATTCAACACCAAATTCAGAGAACAATCCGAGACAAGTGGTTTAATTACGTTAATTTCAAGCGAATGTTTCTTCCATGATTAGAAAATTATATAATCGCATTGTATTGGAAGATTTATAAAAACCCATGAGATTGGAGTTATAAATTCAGAGTTTGATATAGGTTTGCATGTAGAATTGTCATTGGGTGATTGCACTAAAATAATTACTACTCTTTATGTTACAAAAACGGATTTATTTACGGAAATTTATGATTTTATATTCTAGGGTTCTTACTCATAAGATTTGGGGAAAAACTTTGGGAGATTTGATAATTAGGTGTTGTATAGGAAGATTTATCCCATGAATGTGTTAAAATACGACCTAAGTATGTTTAAGAATGATTAGAAACCTTGAACTACTGTTGGAATGATGTTTAGATGAGATTAGAGGTGAAGAAAATTGGTAAAAACTAGATAGGAGAATTTTGGGCTCGAAACTGTCACCTCGTTAGAAGGCCTGCCCAGGTCGTTCGAACGAGCTCGTTCGAACGAGCTTCTAACGAGTTGACAGTTTGCCTTCTAACGAGTTGGATGTTCGTTAGATTCCCCTTTCGTTCGAACGAACTCTCATTCGAACGAGACTTCTAACGAGTTGACAGATTGGCCTTTTTGGCCTGATTTGATTTCTAGTGTCCCGTATCCTTGTTTAATTGTATAGATAACATTCCCTTGATGACTAATTGATATAGTTGGGATATTCGGGATATATTGAGGAGTAAAATATAGAAGAATGATTTGAACCAAATGATATTGGTAGATTAGAATGCGAGCGACTAATCACGATGCGAGGAAAATAAATGACTTGAATACATTTGCACCGGGGACATATGAATTGCGTGACATTAAAAGTTGGTATAAGAATGAGAAGTATACCACTAATAAATTATGATAATTACTAGGATGTGTGCATTCTTAGTATATGTATATGATTTTATGTGTATGACATACCTACCATACTTGCTATCACGGGAGGTTTACATTCGCTTAGGGCCATCTAATCTTTGTGTGCCCGGATTTAGATTGGTACCTCGAGAACATAGGTTAGAGAAGGACTTATTGGGAAGTTAATAAGACTGCTGATCGTGGGAGCGTAGGTATGTGCGTGACCCATGTGATGTGACTGTGTTCGCCTCCATTGTTTGTGATTATTGTTATCTGAGAACGATTCCTGAGAGATTCGGAATGCGTGATCCTTATGTACGTGATGTACCGGGATGGATAGCAGAGTATGTGTGCACCGCAGCTTAGTCTTGGGTGCTTGTATTATATATTCATGACGTGAATAATATACGCTTAAATAATGAGAACTTTCATGTTGGTATTGTGAGTATAATTATGGTAACGCTTTGAGAAAATAAAAAGGGATAACCTGTAGTGAATTGTATTGCTAATAATTGAGAATTCGAGTTTAAGTAAAACCTCTATATAATTGATAACGTTTGAATGTATAATGGGAATCGAGTAAAAAGGAGTAGAACTTATGACGGTTTAGTTAGATATAAATGTCACTTAGATGGGTACGGTACGTTAGGAGTGCACAATCAGTCGAGAGGTGAGGATTTCATGTGAGTGCACGTCCTAACATGTCGTTTGCATTCATTTTTTTAATGTTATTAAAACACTTGCTATTTTTAAAATACTCTCCACTTTCGGGCTCTGACCCGTTTGCTTTCAAATCTTTTTTTTTTTTTTGTAAAAAACTTTTAGGTTCCCAGCCACAAGGACACCATGCATAGGAGTTCCATTCAGGTGAAGAGTTGTAGATGTTGTGGAAGTTACAGGGCCTTGCTAGTAAACGTTTCTTTTGTCTTGACTCCATATTCAGTTCATCATTTGTAGGGCATGTCGCCCATTTCTATTAGAGACATTTCTTATTTCAGTTATTCAGATCTTTGGCATGTAATTAATTCAGGATTCACTGTTTTATTTATTTCAGTTGTGGGATTGTTGTGAGGAGTTTTCCTCCGGACTTACTATTATTTGTTGGTTACCTTATTGAGACTCTATGGTGTATGGTTATGTTACTCTTTCATTGTTCTTTCAATGCATGTTAATCAGACTTATTTTAAAATTTGACATCTTACTTTTTAAATACTAGGTCGTTAGTAATTATTAAAAATGTTTTCGACAGTGATGCTATTAACTGAACCAACTTGTCATTTTGTATTAATTTAATAAAGGAGTAGCTACTCGGTATTTAATTAGTCGGGGTGTCACAGGTGGTATCAGAGCATCAGGTTCTAGTGTCCTTTAGGATCTGTACGGCTTGTTATGTTTCCGCTGAGCTTTCTTTGATGTAGAGCCCTATATTTTAGGACTGTTGTATTCTTTTATGTATGCTTCGCTCTTCAGCTATTTTGGGTTTATAACTGCGAACTTATAAGACTTTACTCTCATTTCAGATGCCTCCACGACGTGCGCAGCGAGTTCCTAGGGATGCACAGCCAGAGCCACAGCCAGCACCAGTACAGGGCACCATGAATGCCGCCGAGGTTGCAGCTATTGTAGCCCAAGCGGTAAATGCCTCCCTAGTCGTTGTACAGAAGGCACCACCCCAGGCGCCAGTAGCCGCGCCAGTTCAGGCACATGCATTCCCGTCTACTTGGGAACGCGTTCGTGATGCTTTTCAGAAAGCACACTCACCAGAGTTCGCAGGTAGCTCCGATGTTGTGGTATCTAGTCAGTGGAGGAAAGACATTCAGAGGCACTTGAGGATGTATGAGTGCACCGATGTTCAGAATCAAGTACTAGCTACTTTCAAGCTAGTGGGATCTGCACTGCAGTGGTGGGAGTCTATTAGCACCGTGGAGGAGAGAGATACTCTCACGATACAGGAGTTTTGGGTGCGGTTAGACCGCAAGTATTTTCCGTCAGCCGTTCACACGGAAATGAGGAGGAAGCTAATAAATCTCAGGCAGGAGGGTAAGACTGTTGCCGAGTATGAGGCCGAATTCACCAATTTGCTGAATATTGTTCCGGATGAGATACCGACAGAGGAGAAAAAGATTCAAAAGTTTACAGATGGATTGACTTGGAGGATCCATCAGCATTTGTTGGGGAACCTCTCATTGGCCACTTATTCTGACGTGGTTAATGCTGCACTGTTACACTGCCAGGATCACCGCTTTCACATGGCTGAGAGCAAGAGATCAGGAGAGTCCAGCCATCAGGGCAGGACTGGGGGAAATGGTGCCAGTGGGGCATAATCAACTCAGGGACAGAGGCAGGGTGACCAGGGTTCCCAGCACGGGGATCATAAGAGGTTCAGATCGGGGAATTTCAGGCACGGACAGGGAGGTTTTAGGCAGGGCCATCAGGGTCCGAACGGCCATCAGGGCCAGCAGGGTCAGAACGGCCAACAGCAGTATCAGCAGGGCCAGCAAGGCCAGGGGAGGAATGGACACGGCCACCAGGGCCGAGGGCAACAGGGACATCGGGGAGGAAACTTCTCGGGGAAGTGTTATGTTTGTGGCAAGACTGGACATAAACGCCAGGATTGTCCTGATAGGGGCAGGGCCCCGCAGCAGCAGCAGCAGGGTGCCCGACAGGAGCTGCAGAGGCCTATATTTCCCGCCGCCCTCCCAGCACCACCACAGATGGAAGCATTACCACCCATTCCAGCTGTCCCAGTTCAGTAGGGACAGCTTCAGTATGGGAGAGTGTATCAGCTCCAGCAGGTCGCAGCCCCACAGGATCCACCAGCCATTGAGGGTATGTTCTCTATTCAGGGGACTATGGGGCGTATTTTGTTTGACACGGGGGCTACACATTGCTTAATAGCTATGATATTTGCACGCACCATTGGGTTGTTAGACACCGCCGAGAGTACGGTTACTTGTGTAGATTCGTCGTTGAGTAGGGGTTCCGTGATTTCCCTTGTATGTAGAGGCGTGGGTATAGAGATTGGGAGGTTTACTCTACCCGTGGATATGTTAGTGTTAGAGATGACCGATTATGATGCCATTATTGGTATGGATTGGCTAGTAGCGTACCGAGCCATGATTGACTGTTTTAGTAGGAGTATTATCTTTGCCATTCCCGGGCAAGAGATATTTTTAGTAGCGATGCCTCATCCTGAGGGAGGATCGTCCACCCACTTGTACTATATAGAGGAGGAGACCTCTAAGGAAGTGGTGATACCACTTGATTCGATTCCGGTTGTTCGAGAGTTTGTCGATGTATTTCAGGATATACCTGGATTACCTCCGAGTAGAGAGATAGATTTTGTGATCGACTTGACGTCGGGCACTCGGTCTATTGCCCGCGCACCTTACCGTATGGCTCCAGCTGAGATGAGAGAATTAAGGGATCATATTGAACAGTTGTTGGGTCAGGGGTTTATTCGGAGGAGTACTTCGCTGTGGGGTGCCCCTGTGTTGTTCATTAAGAAGAGGGATGGATCGTTGAGGTTGTGTGTAGATTACCGGGAGTTGAATAAGGTCACGATATGGAATAAGTATCCGTTGCCCCAAATCGATGACTTATTCGACCAGCTGAGGGGAGCTTCTTTCTTCTCAAAGATTGATTTGCGATCGGGATACCATCAGTTGCGTATCAGGGAGGAGGACGTCTCGAAGACTGCTTTCTTAACGAGATATGGTTCCTACGAGTTTCGGGTTATGCCTTTTGGTTTGACCAATGCTCCAGCCGTGTTTATGGACTTGATGAATAGGGTGTTCAGAGAGTTCCTAGATCAGTTCGTCATTGTCTTCATTGATGATATTCTGGTCTACTTCCAGACAGAGGAGGAGCACGCCGAGCATTTGAGGCAGGTTTTGCAGACGCTACGTCAGAACGAGCTGTATGCAAAGTATGAGAAGTGCGGCTTTTGGCTGAAGGAGGTTCAATTTTTGGGGCATATTATTTCCGACCGAGGGATATCTGTTGATCCGGGGAAGGTATCCGCCGTAAGGGAGTGGGGATAGCCCACGACACCGACTGAGATCCGTAGTTTCTTGGGCCTAGCAGGATACTATAGGAGGTTTATTCGGGGTTTCTCAAAGATAGCGGGTCCTTTGACACATCTGACTCGTAAAGGTGTGCCGTTCATTTGGAGTGATGCCTGTCAGTTGGCATTCGATGAGTTGAAGGACAAGTTGACCTCATCACCTGTGTTAGCATTGCCGAGACCGGGAGTTGAGTATCTAGTTTACACCGATGCGTCCTTACAAGGACTTGGAGGTGTATTGCAGCAGGAGAGTCAGGCCATAGCTTATGCTTCCCGTAAGCTTAAGCCTCACGAGAAGAATTACCCCACTCATGATTTGGAGTTAGCGGCAGTTGTATTTGCCCTTCGGATATGGAGACATTACCTTTTGGGGGAGAAGTTTCGATTGTTCACAGACCACAAGTCCCTACAGTACCTATTCACGCAGAAGGAGTTGAATATGCGGCAGCGAAGGTGGCTTGAGTTTGTGAAGGATTATCAGTTCGATATCTAATATCACCCGGGGAAGGCTAACGTGGTAGCAGACGCATTGAGCCGTAGGCCAGTAGATGAGGTGGCAGGTGTGTGGAAGGCAAAGTGGAAGGAGTTGGGACACCAGGATGCAGTGGCCCGATCGTTCATGTCTGTGATGACTGTTACACCGCAGATGGTCGTGAAGGTGGTAAGGGCACAGGCAAATGACTCGTTCTGTCAGGAGCAGATAGTTCGATTACTAGCAGAGGGAGCCGAGTCCTATATCGTTAGTTCAGACGGGGGACTACGCTTCAATGGGAGACTGGTAGTTCCGGAAGGGGAGGAATTGCGACACGAGGTGATGGCAGAGTCGCACGGCTCACGGTTCGCGGTACATCCCGATGGGGACAAAATGTACCAAGACATGAGACGATAGTATTGGTGGAGCGGGATGAAGAAGGATATTGTCGTGTTTGTTTCTAAATGTGCCACTTGTCAGCTGGTAAAAGTGGATCATCAAAGACCGGCAGGACTTCTACAGCCATTAGAGGTCCCGATGTGGATGTGGGAGAGAATCTCCATGGATTTTATCATGGGGTTGCCTACGTCACAGAGAGGTCACGACTCCATTTAGGTAATTGTGGGCAGATTGACCAAAGTTGTTCATTTTCTACCCGTAAGGACAGACTACACTACGGGACAGGAAGACCTTCCCACCATGAAGATCATATCCATGAAGTTTCATCAAAAAATTTATTTTTTTACTATTTTAAAAAAATGGTATGTACCGGAGTCTGCATTATAAGGAGTTCTTACAGGAGATGGTCTCATATATAGAAAGTCTCTTATAAGGACCCTTTATGATACAGACCCCGGTACATACCTTTTTTTAAAATAGTAAAAAAATGAATTTTTTGATGAAACTTGGATATGATCTCCATGGTGAGAAGATCATCTCCAATTTTTTCCGTTGAAAAATTCAATAAAAAAATCGTTGAGATGAGGTGATATGTAAAAAAATGGTATAAATATGTATTTTCAACCGTTAAAATGTTGGGTCGGCGCCAGCCGCTTTATTGATTGATTTTTTTTATGAAACTTCATGGATATGATCTTCTCACTATCGAGATCATATCCATACTCAACGATTTTTTTATTGAATTTTTTGACGAAAAAAATTGGAGATGATCTTCTCACCATGGAGATCATATCCATCAAGTTTCATCAAAAAATTTATTTTTTTACTATTTTAAAAAAATGGTATGTACCGGAATCTGCACCATAAGGGGTACTTATAGGAGAGTTTCTCTCTCTCTCTCTCTCTCTCTCTCTCTCATATATATATATATATATATATATATATATATATATGAGAGAGAGAGAGAGAGAGACTCTTGTGTACACTAAGTTTGTACATCATTTTTTTAAAATAGTAAAAAAAAATTGAGCTGATTTTTTTTATGTGATATTTGAACAATTCAAGGGACCCATATAAAAAAAATCAACTCAATTTTTTTTTTTTTTGCTATTTTTAAAAATTGGGTCAACCTTTCTCTATTTTTAAGCGCTTTAAAAGTTGCGGAAGTTTGATTGATTTTTTTAAAATAGTGAAAAAAAAATTTGAGCTGATTTTTTTTATATGAGTCTGTTGAAATGTTTAAATATCACATAACAAAATCAACTCAAAAATATTTTTTTAATATTTAAAAAAAATTGGTGTGCGCCAGCACATGTGCAAACTTAGTGCGCACGAGAGTCTCTCTCTCTCTCTCTCTATCTATCTATCTATCTATATATATATATATATATATATATATATATCCTAGTGGATGTCCGTGCCGAGAGCATAGCGATAAATTTGCTCCCGTGATGAAAAAAATAAAAAAATATATAAATATATAAATTAAAAATATAAAAATATATATATATATTAAAAATATAAATTAAAAAAATATAAAATTATAAATATATTTAAAAATATATAAATCAAATTATTTAAAATTATTGCCCTTTTTAAAAATAATTATTTCCCTTTAAAAAAAAACTTTTTTATTAAAAAAAAACACTTTAGCATGATATTTCATGCATGGGCATGAAAGGGAGAAAATATCATGCATAAAATGTCATACATAAAAATGAAGATATTTTGCCAAAAATCATACTCCTTTATTATATGGATATATATATTGCCCGTGCCGATGGCACAAAAAAAAAATTGTGCCCCCCTCCCCCCCCCCCCCCCCCCCCCCCAATCCTTAAACCTCCCCCTTTTTTTAAAAAAATAAAAGGCCCTTTTATAAAAATAAAAATAAAAATATTTAAAATTATTTATCTTTTTAAAAATAATTATTTCCCTTTTACAAAAACCATGCAATCATATTATGTGGAAAAAAATATAAAAAATATAAATTAAATTATTTAAAACTATTTCCCTTTTTAAAAATAATTATTTTCCTTTTAAAAAAACAAAAACAAACCCCTTTTTATTAGAAAAAATAAATTAAGTTATTTAAAATTATTTTCCTTTTTAAAAATAATTATTTCCCTTTTAAAAAAAACAAAAATAAAAACAAAACCCTTTTTATTAAAATAAAAAAATATATATTTTAGCATGGCATTTCATGCATGGACATGATAGAGGAAAATATCATACATCTAAAAAGTGAATATATTTTTCAAAAAATTTCATAAATCATACTATCATATTATGTGAATAAAATATGGGGGGTGGGGTTGGTTTCAGCATGGATAGATTTAAAATATAATTTTGTACCTCTTATGGTTTTATTGGTTTAAGAGCATAATTTCAATGACAAATGTGGCTTTGACTTTCATGAAAGTTGTATTTAAAAAGTGTTTCCCACTATTTCATGTAATATTAAGAGTAATAATTTTGGAACGCCTCTAACAAAAATTTAATAAAATAATCCTGGTGGAGCCATTATTGTTTGGGGCATATACTAAATTATTTCTCAAAATTTTTTTAATACATGTTTAGTTCAAGTTTTTTTATTTTGCATCAAAAAGTTCTTCACCATGTCAAAAAGGGTTTACCATGCCACTAGGGCGGAGCTTTATAAATAAGAGAATAAGGGACTTTTTGATACAAAATAAAAGACTCGGACTTAATATGTATTAAAAAATATTTGAACGACTTTTTGATATTTGATCCTTATTGTTTTGGCAATAACATTTGCCTAAACTACTCTATTTTCTAAAATTACTAACTGGTATTTCTTTTTGAGGTAGCTCACAAATTAAGAAAAGTATTTCTAATATTTAAGTTATAAATAACAAGATATTGTAAAATAGAGATTTAGACTTTAATCCCATTTTCAAATATTTGGTGGACTTCCATCTCATGTAATTTTTAAATTATGTCAAGTCTCATAATCACTCAAAATCGCTTCATAATCAACCAAATTCCCTCATAATCGCTTTTAACCTCCCTTCTTCATTTCTTTAGAAAATTACACAAATAATTAAAAAACAATAACTTGAAATTGATTACCTATATACTTTTAAAAATGGGATCAAATATTTCTACTCTCTACCATAAATTTGTACAATCGAAAATTCATTCAATCACTAACTCGCAATAGTGTTGTCTTCCTTAAATGAAAGCTAAACTTAAAAGGAAAATGTTACATGTATTAAATATTTATATTAAAAATTATTTATCAAGTACATTAAAGTGTTATTATTTTAAAAGGTAAAGCTTGTTCTTAAAACACTTGATTTAGTGAACATGGATACTAGTGGGACATAATAATTATTATTCAAAGAGGAGCATGATCCACGAGCACCCAGAAGAAGATGAAGACTATTAGCAGCTTATTGGTTGAAATGAGATGAAACTGATACATAGAAACAACAATGCTGCAGCATTAGTCAATCAAATCGGCTCCAATATGCACAAGTGTGTCACGTGTGCAGCGCATAATACAATAAATACAAACATGTCACGTGAACAACGAGCGGTTCATATAATATTTCTAAATCGGGCTTTTCTCTATCAAGAAAATAAGTCATGCTGAAAAAGGAAAAAGAAAACTAATGCTTAGCCAACTAGACAATATATATAGTGGAAAAAAAATTATAATCTCATATCAACGTTTTAAACTTCATATCAAAATCAAACTCAAATCCCTATTTTTAACAATAAAACCCGAGTAACCCTCAACGAAATGACTATAATGACCAAATCAATTAATTAATTACAATATAATTAATTAATCAAAATCGGGTTTGAAAAAATTAATTAATATTATAAAACTTAATTGTTTGAAGGGGCCAAGTCAAGATATATAATATATATTTATAACTATTTTTTATGTAAATCCTCTAGTGGAACTTCAACTCATAACCTGTAGCAAGAGAATCTCAAAAATTACCACTTTGTCACAATCACTTGTTATCTATATTTCATTCACAAATATAAAAAAGACAAATAATATAATACCGTACTAGGTGTGTCACTACTCCTTGTGACTTCTTGTCTAGAATTATAGAAAGGGAATTTGTAGCTTTCTCGGTAGGCCGTATGAACGTCTATTTGCATGCTACTCTACGTGATGGTAGGTATACTAATTTTAGACAATCTTTGATAGGAGCTATTGAAACTAGTCTTTGTAATGGACCTGTTTATTTTGATGTGTTTCCAAACATAACTTTGTCTTTGTCCGATATGCACCTTTGTAAAGCTTTGAGTCTTAGAGTTCAAACCAAAGGTTATAATTTTCTTCCTGGATCGAAAACTATTGCGATTATCTATAGAATTTATTACAAGGTAATGAATACTATGGCTTCCAATATTAAACAATTTAGTCATTTTGGTAAAACTGTGTTAATTGACACACACCTTATAGATTCTAATGTTCACACACCTAGAACTATAAGTTAGGACGAAGTTGATTTCCCAGAGACTTGGGCTATAAAAAATGTGGTTCCTCCCCAGCCACGACAAAATGAAGATATTGGGGATATTATTGAGGATAAAGATGGAGATGTTTTCTTACATTTTAGGAAATTTAATAGGTGTCAATCTTCTAGAGGTCAGTCTTCTAGAGCCCCTTTTGTTACCTATCCTCCATCTGCTTCACGAAACTCTGTTTGTGAAGAAAACCCTAGGAACCATCCATATCACGATGATATGAACATGGTATCTTTACCAATGAACAAATACACCATGGTATTTATGAGAAAAAGCACACTTCTCAGCGTAGAGAATCAACTACGCTGCCTGAAATGAATGTCAGACTCTAATCCCTTTCCTTTTTATGGTTTTCACAATTAATAGGAAAGAAATTAATGCTGAATTTTATCTACCTCGTTATGCTAAATTCCATACCTAGTATTTTGCCAAGTACAGCAGGGCTGAGTTAGATAATTATAAAAATGAATTTTATAAATGGATTGAAGATAACGAGTAGGTTACTTCTTTTGTGGTTTGGTTTCAAATGTTTTCAAAAGATAGGCATCTTTTTGTTCTTGAGGATAAACAGATTCTTAAAACTGAGGATAAACATTTGAAAAATTGGAAAACTTCGAATAATCAGATTATATCTGCTGTTCACCCTCTTACTGAACCCCTTTCCTTAGACGTTGGAAGCACCAGCCAAAGTGGTAGTTCACCTAGGTTAGAAGACAATGCCTTCCTTAACCTTGATACTGAAGAGAGAATCATCACCCATAAGACTATACTTAATCCTCTTTATAATCAGGGTAACTACACCAATATTATCCTTAATACGATAGGGAAACAACTCAATAGAATTGAGAACCTCCAAGTACATCTTACGGTTAAGAAACCTGAAGACTTTAAGAAAAGTCTTGACCAACCTTTAGTGCAACCTCCTATTGATGTTAAAGGTTTTTAAATGGGAAATAAAACTGAATTTATATCCCAACACAAAGAGATTGAGAATAATCTCAAAGGGTTAAAACTTAATCTTGCTCGTTCAGACTAATGATTTGTTCCATAGTCTTTATAGCGTACTTGCTACGAAAATTATACTAGTTAGTGTTATAAATAGTTTTAGGCTGGACCTTAGGAATAGTCCACCTGTTCAGATCCTTTGGAACATCAAATTCAATCAAAGAATAGTTCTTCATGAACTCTTGTGAAGTGTGTGTATCTATGGTGTTTAAATCCATAATACAAATGTTAAGAATAGTAATAACCGTATGACCTGAAACAGGAAAATATTATGCAAATCAAAAATATATATTTAAAAGAATATGATAAGCCGAATTAGAAATCACTTCTCACACCCAGTGGTCAACGATTTACTCGGGAATAACCCTCAACGCCTCACACGGCAACCCATTACACGATAAATACCAGTCCACATCAAAACCAGATTTCTATTTCTCCTTATTATTATTATCATTTAAATTAGGTTTTTAATGTGAATAGTAAATTACTATTCACGTTGGTGAACATTAATTTACTATTTAGGTGAATAGTAACTTACTATTACGACATAAATTTCAGACCATTATTATTACTAGCGTAAACATTAACACACAGTTTAGCCAATCATGGCTCTGATACCATAAAAGAGAGGACCAATATAAACGGACTAATAACTGAAATATATTACAAACTTTTATTACAAATAGAAATTAAAACAAACTTAAAAACTTACAAACGGAATAAGAGTCCACCGGAATAAGGTCGAAAAGTTCACAAGTTTATTACAAATTTAGAGAGAGAAAGAGAGAGAGTAAAGAAATAAGTGCCAAATGAGGAAGAGAAGTCCTCAATTTATACAATAAGGAAAGGAATAAATAAGTCCTAAGATAATGACCCTTGGGTCCCTTCATATTCGAGGTTGGCAAAGTCTCTTGCCCTGAAGCGTCGGCTGCTGGGCCAATGGGTCCTACCATTTGTCACGAGGCGTCGGTTATTGAGCCAGTAAGTTCTACCAGTGGGTCCTTCCACAATCGTCGAATTTGTCGAGATGGAGAGATATTTGTCCATATTCGTCGGCGAGCATCTCACTAGGGCTAGGTGAGCCAGCTGCGGGACAGCTATCTCAAGTCATCTAGGCCATCTGTCGGATTCGGGTTGGGAAAGGTACCGTCCAACCTTCGAGTTGGAAAAGCTAAACTTAGTGAGTTGAAGAAAGCCTCCATTATTGGTTCAATGGGTATGTTGGTGTCGAACATATCACCGATAAACTCATCTTCTTATGGGTTCTGTGATTCTCCGGTAAGACAAAAGAAGGGATTGTCATTCTTGACAGAAGCCATGGATGTATCATCATCAGATGGAAAAGGAATAGGGTTATAATCTTCATTAAAAGGTTTAATCCTATCTCCAGGATAACCGAAAGCCGATCTGAATTAGCTTTGAGTGTAATCCATCACATTTTACAGTAGCTCCTGCTCCGTTGCTTTGGGGAATTGGTTCTTGAGTGCAATCTTCAAATCATTGATTGGATTGACTCCTGGCGTCATCTTCTCGGCTGGAGGGGGTGAATCTTCCACCATGGACATGTAGTGTCTCAAACTATCTTTTATTATAGAGATAGTAGTATTAATATCAATACCACTCCACCATCGATAATAAAAGATTCTTTCAAGTAGAGGAGCATTGAGATAGTTAACTCTACATTGAAGATCCCATCTGGAGATCCAAAGAATGTTGATTTAGGTAAAAAAAAACAGTAGGGTATTGAGTCCTACTGGGATCTTATTTTTCCCTCTCAATTTTGGATGAAATTGAGTCCAAGGTAGAAAAAGGTTTTCCTTGGTAATTTCAGCAGGGAACATATCAATTCCTGGGCCAAATTTGTCCCACCAATTGATAATCCATCCTGGGTAACTATCTTTTAAAGAATTGGGGCACAATTTAAAAAACCAAATGTGTTTGTGCTCAGCATTTTTGATAGTAAAATGTTTTAATCCAAGCCTGGACGTAATTCCAATAATTATAAGTTCCAGTTTGCGAACTAAGTTTTTGCGCCTTCAAAGGATGAATTCCCCATTCTCGGGGAGAGATGGACTTCTTCAAAACTGATTTTCTATAAGAAATAGGATATTTGAAGTTGTTCTGGTGTTTATTAGTGTGATTAAACACCACAGATTCATTTTCCTTGAGAATAGTCTTGTATACCGTCCGGTATTTGCCTTCCTGCACATCATAATTATGTGTATCAAGGTAAAGGGACTTAATTTTTTAGGGAGAAGACATCTGCTTCTCGTCCTCTTAATTGAGTATTAGCATCAATTCCGAAGTCCTTTGATTTGGAATGAAATCACGCGTGATGGTTTCCAAGACCTTTTTAGCAGATTTCTTTTTACTAAAAGGGTTAGGAGGGGAACCTAATTTTCCCCTGTTCTGCGCACTCTGGCGAAAAAATTCCAAGTAATCCTGCATCGGAGGATATTAATCTTCATTGATCACCATCTTCTCTTTTCCATGTCTTTGGTGGGATTGCCCACGACCTCTGCCACGCCCTTTAGAGGGGCCACTCATTCTGTAAAAACTCCCTAGTTAGAAAATCAGGAAGAGAATTGTTTTCACCTTTAATATGTTCAATATCAAAATCAAACGAGCATAAATTTGCTTGCCATATGGCAAAAATATGTTTTGAAACAATATTTTCAACATCTTTTTGCAAAACCTGTTTTACAGCACTACAATCAATACGTAGTAAAAAAAATTGATTTAACAAATCATCTTTAAATTTTGTAACGCATTTAACGACTGAAAGAATTTCTTTTTTAATGGTAGAGTAATTTTTCTGGGTATCTTTCTAAGATCCAGAAGTAAAACGAACTAGTTCTTCTTTTTTAGTTAAAGAATTAATTTGTTTTAAAATTCCACCATAACCTATATCCGAGGCTTCAGTTTCAACAATTTTTGAAAATAAAGGATTGGCCAAATCTAGACAAGGTAATTGTTTGACTTTCAGTTTAATTTTCTGAACAACTTTGGTGTGCTCTAAAGTCCAAGGAGCGGGGTTCTTTTTCAACCTAGTGTAAAGAATTGCACTGTCTTGTGCAAGATTTCTATAATAATCATCAATATAATTGAGACTACCAATAAATCTTTGGAGTTGAGTTTTTTCCTTTAACTCATCAGGGAATTTAGAAGCAAATTCAATACTTCTATCAATAGGGAGTATTTTTCCTTCTCCAATGTTATGCCCTAAAAATATAATATTAGTTTGAAAAATTTTCATTTTAGGGGCCGAGACAACTAATCCATTAGTTTTAATAACATCTTTAAAAATCTTTAAATGTTTAAAGTGTTGATCAATCGATTGTGAAAAGATAAGAATATCATCAATATAGACAATAGAAAAATCAGAATAAGGATTAAAAATATCGTTAATGATATTTTGAAATTCTGAGGGGGCATTCTTAAGACCAAAGGACAAAACATTCCATTGATAATGGCCAAATGGAACCACAAAAGCAGTTTTATACCGATCTTGTGGGGCAATTTGGATCTGTCAATATCCAGATTTTAAATCAAAATTAGAAAAGATAGTGGCAGAGTTAAGCCGATCAAGCAAATCATTTTTATTAGGGATTGGATATCTTATCCATTGCAAAACGTTGTTAAGAGGCTTATAATTAATTACAAGCCTAGGAACACCTCGTTCCTTCTCAATAGCCTTATTAACATAAAAAGCGGTACAAGTCCATGGAGAATAACTTTTAGTTATAATATTTTTATCTAAAAGACTCTGAATTTCATTCTTACAAAGGTCAAGAAACTCTGTTTTTATTTGACTGGGTCTGGCCTTAGTAGGGATAGATTTTTCATTAAAATCAGTTTCATAAGGAAGAGAAATAATATATTTCTTCCTATCCCAAAAAGCATTAGGGATATCACTGATTCAGTTATTAATTGGTTTTTAACAACATTAATTTTTTGCAAAACTTGACACCTTATCCCACTTTGATTCTGATTCAAAATTTGACGTTCCCTTGAAAGAAGCTCGTGATTTTGAAGATTCTTTCAAAAATTCTGAAGATTATGTCAATAAAATTACTTATAGTAATAATATTGGCTATGTTGGTCCTGTGAGAAACTACTACCACAGACCAACCCCTCAAGATCTCCTTTTCGAAGAAAACTCTGTGATGAACCCACAGTCCAACTTCCATGGTAAGACCATTTACGATTGGAATATTGATGGCAAATCTGAACATCAGATCTATGAAATGATACATCAGATGTCCATGTATTCCACCATCTGTAAACAGAATGATGCATTTGATCAAAGTATTGCTCAAATGATCATTGTTGGTTTTATTGGCACACTTCGTGGTTGGTGGGCAAATATTCTCACTGAAGGTCAACGAAATAATATTTTTAATGCTTTCAAAATTATCAAGGATGAACACATGCAAGATAAAGGAATACAGGATGTTGTTTATACCTTAATGCTTGCTATTATTCATCATTTCATTGGCAGTAGCGATTACAGTGGAGAACGTAATAGGGAATTATTACAAAACTTAAAATGTCCTACCCATAGACAATTCAGGTGGTACAAGGATGTCTTCCTTGCTAGGGTCACTCAGAGAAGCGATGGCAACCATGAGCATTGGAAAGCTAAGTTTATTGATGGCCTTCCTACTTTATTTGTTGAGAAAGTTAGAAAGAAGTTGAGAGAAGCTAATGATAGCATCTCTATCCCCTACCATCAATATACTTATGGTCAACTGATCAACGTCGTCATTCAAGAGGGTCTTTCTCTGTGCAATGACCTTAAGCTATAGAGGCAGCTTAAGAAACAGAATCTTTCAGGAAAGAAAGAACTTGGTGAGTTTTGTGATCAATTTGCTTACAATACCCATGAGACTTTCGCTCGTAAAGTCTCCAAAAAAACAAGAAATTTTTTAAAAAACCCTATAAACGTAAAAAGAAACATAATAAAAACGTTTTTAATAATCAAGGGGATAATTCTAAAAGGAAATTTGTTAGGAATAAGAAAACCAACAAATCTAACCCTAAATGTTTTAAATGTGGCAAATATGGCCACTTTGCTAATAAATGAAAAATGGAAACTAAAATTAATAATCTTCAAATTGATGACCATTTGAAGACTCAATTAAGTAAACTCTTGCTTAATTCCAGCTCCTCTGAAGATCTAGAGGACTCCTCTGAGAACGATGATGAGCTTTATTATATCCAAAGCTCTACTGACTCAAAAATCTCCGAGAAAGGAGATTGTCACTGTAAACCCTTAACTAAGAGATGCGATCATCTCCAATCTGTTCTTCAAATGAATGGATTAAGTCTTAATGTCCTTACTAGTCAGTAACAATCCATGATTGATGTCATCAATCAGGTTACTGACCCAGGCATTAAGCTTAAATTAATTAAGTCATGTTATACTCAAGAGAGTATCCCTAATTCTTCAGATATCCTTTCTCAAAACCAACAATACCGGTGCATTCCAGTCGTCAACTTAACCAACTTAGATTCTTATTATTTTAGGTGAGTTTTTTTACGAAATTTTGTAAGGGTAAATCATCATCGTTGTTCAAGATTACAACATATATATATATATATATATATATATATATATATATATATATATATAGAGAGAGAGAGAGAGAGAGAGAGGCAAACTCATGTGCACACTAAGTTTGCACATCATTTTTATAAAATAGTAAAAAAAATATTTTTGAGCTGATTTTTTTGTGTGGTATTTAAACATTAAAAGCAGCGAAAGTTTGACCGATTTTTTGAAAATAGCAAAAAAAAAATTAAACGGATTATTTTTAGGGGCATATACCAAATAGTCCCTCGAACTTTTTTTAATACACGTTTAGTCAAAGCATTTTTACAAAATAAAAGGGTTGGACCAAATGGGTATTAAAAAATATTTGAGGAACTTTTTGGTATTTGATCCTTTTTTTTATATGGATCCGTCGAAATGTTTAAATATCACATAATAAAAATTAACTCAAAAATATTTTTTTTAATATTTTAATAAATTGGTGTGTGCCATCACATGTGCAAACTTAGTGTGCATATATATATATATATATATATATATATATATATATATATATATATATATATATATATATATATATATATATATATCCCAATTTCAATCGCAATAGTTCATAAGAGAGAGATCAAAAAACAAAAAAAAAAAATAACAGAGATGTAGAGAGTTGACTTGCATTTTTTGATGTTTCTCGAGAAGTCGAACTTTCCATTCAATTTTTGGATTCTTTTTCAAATCTCTTAATCTTAAATCTATTGCATTTATTCAATGCTAATTACAATGAACTCTCTAATTTATGACTCATTTTGTCCATGGGAGATGACTACATTTTGCATTTAGTGAATTTTATTTTATGTATTTTAAAATGTCACTCATCTATTTTTGCAACATTTTTTATTTGAAGAAATAACTTGAGGTTTAAGGTTTTTTAATAAGGTTTTAAGGGTTTTAGAATTTAGGATTTTATGGTTTAGGGTATGAATTTTGTCGAGGGATTTAGAGTCAAGGTTTTTTAAGGTATTAGGCGATTATTCAGGGGTAAGGGTTTAAAATTTGGAAAGAGAGTGTTTGTGAAAATTTTATATAGTAAGGGACTTTATAGAACAAAAAGATAAGACTTGGATTAAATGCTAAATAACAAAATATGGAGGAACTTCTTCGTCATATGATTGAATTTCAACATGTGTAGGCAACAAATATAAACAAAAGATATAATGTTTCATTGTTTATTGTATCTAACAATTTTGTTGTGCTCACATCACAGCTAAAATACAATTTTTAAAGTTAGCAAAACACTTGTCTTTAATATTATTAAATAATTTAAATAGAAAATTACAAAAGGATCCACTGCAACCACAATTTTTCATACGATAAGAAAACAAGTCTCCACCTACAAAATATTTCCTAAATTGGTCCATAATAGGATCTTCGACTGCAAGTGGTGCTCGTTAGATGAGCTTGAAGAACAATGACCTGTTTGGTTGTCCCCAAAATCATAAATTAGCTGTGACACCCCGCCTAATTAAATACCGGGCGATCACTCATTTATTAAATGAAAATCAAGGTGAACAGTTGTTCATTCTTAGCATCACTGTCGTAAAAATAACTTTTTCAAATTTAACACCCTATTTAATTAAGCTAAGTGTCAAAACCATTTTTAAACATTACTTTCCAAATTTTATTTTGAAAATAAAGATTTAATTATCTACAACAATTCAATATTTAAAGAATCACACCACAATAATCCTGGAACATATAATCCAATTAATTTAAACATTCAACAACTAAATCCCAGCATTTAAAACTTAAAGTAAAACATACATGCTGAATAAATCCCAAAGTAACAGTACTAGAAATAACTGAAATACAAATGTCCCAATAGAACAGATAAATAGAGGAAAGGGCGACACATGCCCCAATAACTGAGAATGATAGAAGTGGAATCAAGTAAATGAAATCGTCTAATCAAGTAGCCTGCAACTCCCACCTAAGCTGCAGCACGTTCCTTCCAAGGGATCCTAAGCAAGACGCCCCTGTGGCTGGGCACCTGTAATATATACATATATATACAAGAGAGAAAGAAGAATAGAAACAGGTCAGAGCCCGATAGTGTATATGATTTAAAAATTCGTTTAGCGAGTATTTAAATTGATGCAGGCCAATGCAACAACATATTAGTGCGACACTCTCTTGAGAAATTATCACCTCTCTTCTAATGTGCACTCCTATCGCACTAACATTCCCAATGGTTTATCTCATCATATATCACACTATCTTTCCCCAAGGATTTAACTTATCTTAGGTGACTCTCAAGATTTAAGATTTAACAACATCATGGTTTAAAAGGAAAATTTCATTTAGTACAAAACGCTCATTTTAACTTTATTAATTCATAAAGTTTTTCAATATCATACTATACTTTTCAAAACAAGTATTTCCAATTTGAGTCATTATACATGTCTCACTTACCATAACACAGTAGGCAGTTTCCCAAATTTCAGAAGTTCATATATATATTAAATACTCGTATAATATATATATTCTAACAGCACCCCACATAAAAATTATGGTGCGGGTATACTCTGCTATCCAATCCCCATATCAATCGTACTAAAGAGAATACAAGTTCGGAATCACTCTCGAACTGTATAAATACATACACAAACAATATTGAGGCGAAGCATAGTTTTCAAGTCCAAGAGGTCAGTACATACCCTCACGTCTCTTAGGACCGTGACTACCGATTCGATAGCCTGTACCTAGGATTTCTATCTTCTAGAGTACGAGTCAATATCCCCCATAAGGCACATGAGATAAGATCGTCCCAGTGCGGTAACCTCGGGGATAGCAAGTAGCGCGGGCATGTTTTTCACACATAGATAGCATATGCATACACAATCATATAACTATACTAATATTACCATATCAATATTGGGTATATTCTCAAATCCCATACTTACGACATTATTTCTCATATCTCATTATTTGTTATCACATGTAACAGTTCGTTTCTAACCTTGATTCGGTATTATTCCAACTTACCACATAACTCTCATGGTTTTATCCTCCCACCTATAAAAATTCAGTAGGTATTCATCTATTCTCTTTCGTAACTATTTTACGTAATCTTCTCACTTTAAATACGTAGTTTTATCATTTCTTATATATGAAATATCCCAAGGATACAACTCTCGGCTAACCTTAAAGGTCCCAAAACTTATTCATATACCCTACTGGTCCTCTTTATCTCTCAAAACATATTTATAAGGGTGTCCATGAATTATTCCTCATTAAAGTGAATTTTAACTAATTAAGAAGGGAAAACATGAGTCTGCCAGGAGGGGTCGATCGATCGAGGTCTGGGGCTCGATGGATCGAAGCTCTGGGCTCGATCGATCGATCAAGCAGGTATGCGAAATCTGCAGTTTTGCAGTTACGGGTTTCATCTTCTAACCTCAAAAAATTCCATATTTTTCATACCCAAACGACCCAGAATTCATATTACTAATATCATATCATCATATTAAGAATTCCCTACGTAAAGCATGTGGGTTTCTATCACTCATCATGGATTAACAGCCCCAAAATTTTATATAAATTACAAGAACCCTAGAAATCTCTTAAACATGGTTCTAACAATTATTTTCCAGAAATTCCTTCTTATAAACATCGTAATTCGTGGTTTAATTCTCTACATGACAAAGGGTTTCCAGAATTTTCATTCAAACCATAACTACATGAAATTTCCTAACTCAAATCGGGTTTTTCTTCCATATAAATCATCCTAATCATTTCTAAACCAATATGAAAGATGCATCAACGAAATAAGCAAGATAAACACTTGCCTGGGATTTTCAGAAGTCTGGTTTGGTGCTGAATTTGGTGTGGTTGCGTTCCCCGTCTCGCGATCTACGCGTTGGCGGTGGCGGCGGTGCAAACGGTTGAGTTTTGAGCCTTGGAATGCCTTGAGAGCTCTCTCCTCTCTTCTCCAATGGTCGTTCTAGAGTTTTGAGTTTTCTAACCCTAGATGATAACCTAGACATCTGATATAACCCCTTTAATTTTCGTGGGTTTAATTACCCAAAAATACAAAATGACTAAAATGCCCTCCTGGGGTACTAATTAGGCCTAAAAATGCCCCGAGACCCAAATCAAACCCCCGGGTATACTTTTCTGACTATCTCGACCCTTCCGGACGCGTTGGCGCACTCAAAATGACCATACGAACAACTTATAAAATATTTAATTTTATTTATCAATATTTAGTCCCGACGCGACACGGGCGCGTCCCGACTCAAATTTTTAAAATTGTCATTTTATTCACTCGTGACATTTAATATGACCACTATTATATATTACTTTGCTCATTAGTAATATTCAACAAATTTTCCCATAATTACTAACTCTCATCACGTTAATAATTATAACATAATTAATTTCTGAATTTTTATTAAATAATTAATTCACATTAAATTTAATAAATCCCCAAATTAATATAGCATAAAAATACGGGGTATTACATACTTCCCCCCTAATAACGGAATTTCGTCCCGAAATTCGGAAAATAAGGCATACCTGGTAAGAACAAATCTGGATATCTCTCGCGCATATCGGCCTCGCGCTCCCAAGTGGATTCCTCCACGTTATGATGCTCCCACTGGACCCGTACAAGTGGAACTATCTTCGACCTCAATATCCTCTCACTATAGTCTAGGATAGCCACCGGTCTCTCCTCGTAAGAGCTGTCAGGCTGTAAGTCTATCTCATCTATCGCGATGTGAGTATGGGCCATATAATCCCGAAGATACCGTCTCAACGACGAGATGTGGAATACATCGTGAATGCGATGTAAATGCTCTGGTAGTCCCAATTTGTATGCTACCGGCCCAATCCTCTCGATAATGGGAAATGGTCCCACGTACCTCGGGGCCAATTTCCCTTTCTTCCCGAACCTCATCACTCCTTTCATAGGAGATACACGCAGTAACACTTGGTCTCCCACATTAAACTCCCGGAAGAACCGTTTCGCATCGGCGTAGCTCTTCTGCCTGTCCTGGGATACTCGAATGCGACTCATGATCATCTCAATCCTCGCGGAGGTTTCCTGAATTACCTCTGGTCCTAGCAACTTGTTATCCCCCACCTCGAGCCAACAAGCTGGGGAACGACAAGGCCTGCCGTACAAGGCTTCAAATGGAGCCATACCAATCGTGAACTGATAAGATTTATTATAAGCAAACTCTACCAGTGGAAGATGTGGCTCCCAACCTCCTCCAAAATCAAGAACACACATACGTAGCATGTCCTCTAACATCTGATTAGTACGCTATGTCTGTCCATCTATCTGTGGGTGATAAGCTGAACTCAATCTCAACTCAGTACCCATAGCCTCCTGAAAGCTTTCCCAAAAATGTGATACAAAAATCTCGTCTCTATCTGACACAATATTCAGGGGTACCCCATGTAATCTGACAATCTCAGCAATGAACAACTGAGCATACTGACCTGTGGTATAATCTGTCCGCACCAGCAAAAAATGAGCCACCTTGGTTAAACGGTCTACAATCACCCAGATGGAGTCGTGGCCCCGTTGTGATGTAGGTAACCCTGTAATAAAATCCATGGAAATACTCTCCCACTTCCACGCGGGTACTTCCAATGGCTGAAGTAATCTTAACGATTTCTGATGGTCCACCTTCACCAGCTGGCAGGTAGAACACTTGGACACGAACTCAGCAATGTCCTTCTTCATCCCATTCCACCAGTATTGCCTCCTCATATCCCGGTACATCTTATCTCCTCCAGGATGTACCACAAATCGGGACCCGTGAGATTGGGTCATCACTGCATGACGCAATTCTGCCCCTTCTGGAACCACTAACCTCCCATTAAACCTCAAACCCCCGTCAGAACTAACAGAATAGGACTCATCACTCTAGGCTAAAAGTCGTACAACCTGCTCCTGGCAAAACGGGTCTATGGTTTGGGCCTGTATTACCCTCGTAACAATCTCGGGTGTGACTGTCATAACAGATATGAAGGAACGGGCTACTGCGTCCTGGTGACCCAACTCCTTCCACTTCGCTTTCCAGACGTCTGCTACCTCATTTACCGGTCTACGGCTCAACGCATCAGCAACTACGTTGCCTTTCCCCGAATGATACTGTATGTCGAACTAATAGTCCTTCACAAACTCTAACCATCTGCGCTAACGCATATTCAGCTCTCGCTGAGTGAACAGGTACTGCAGTGACTTGTGGTCTGTGAACAAACGGAACTTCTTCCCCAATAAATAGTGTCTCCATATCCGCAGTGCATAAACGACCACTGCTAATTCCAGGTCGTGGGTGGGGTAATTCTTCTCATGCGGCTTAAGCTTGCGGGAGGCAAAATCTATAGCCTTCTCTTCCTGCTGAAGTACTCCCCCAAGTCCCCGTAAAGAGGCATCGGTGTACACCAAGTACTCCACACCCGGCTTCAGTAAAGCAAGGACTGGCGCTGAAGTAAGCTTGTCTTTCAGCTCGTCGAAAGCCAATTGATAAGCATCATCCCAAACATATGGTACCCCTTTGCGAGTCAGGTTCGTCAATGGACCCGCTATTTTGGAGAATCCCCGAATGAATCTCCTGTAGTATCCGGCTAACCCCAAGAAACTACGCACTTTCGTCGGTGTCGTGGGTTGTCCCCACTCCCTCACCGCAAACATTTTACTCGGGTCAACTGCTATCCCCTGCTCAGAAACAACATGCCCCAAGAACTGTACCTCTCGCAACCAGAATCCACACTTCTCGTACTTAGCATACAATTGATGTTCTCGTAAAGTCTGAAGAACCTGCCTCAAGTGCTCGGCATGCTCCTCCTCGGAGTGTGAATATATCAAAATGTCATCTATGAAGACGATGACAAACTGATCCAAGAACTCTCTGAATACTCGGTTCATTAAGTCCATGAACACGGCTGGAGCATTTGTAAGACCAAATGGCATCACTCTGAACTCGTAAGACCCATATCTCGTCAAGAAGGCGGTCTTTGAAACATCCTGCTCTCTAATACGTAGCTGATGGTACCCCGACCTCAGATCTATCTTCGAAAAGAAAGTTACTCCCCTCAGTTGGTCGAACAGATCATCGATTCGAGGCAACGGATACTTATTTCGTATCGTGACCTTGTTCAACTCCCGGTAGTCCACACATAACCTCAGTGAATCATCTCTCTTTTTCACAAACAAGACTGGAGCACCCCAAGGTGAGGTACTCCGGCGAATGAAGCCCTGACCTAACAGCTGCTCTATCTGATCTCGTAACTCTCGCATCTCCGCTGGAGCCATACGGTATGGAGCGCATGCTATCGATCTCGTATCTGGCAATAAATCTATGACAAAGTCTATCTCTCGACTGGGGGGTAGGCCTGGTATCTCCTGGAATACATCGGAATACTCATGAACGACTGGGATCGAGTCTAAAGGAATCATAACCTCCTTAGAGGCATCCTCCTCTATATAATACAAATGAGCGGTCGAACCTCCCTCTGGGCGAGGCATCGCCACTACAAACATCTCTTGCCCCGGAATGGCAAAAACAATGCTCCCACCGAAGCAATCAATCATGGCTCTATAAGCTGCGAGCCAATCCATGCCGATAATAACATCATGCTCATGCATATCTAAGACTAACATGTCTGCAAGTAATACCAAACTACCAATCTCTACCCCCACTCCCCGGCATATAAAGAAGATAAGCGACCCACTCCCCAGTGGTGAGTCTACACACGTCACTGTGCTCTCTGCTGTAGCTAACAACCCTAAGGCCTTCGCAAAATGCGTAGCTATAAAACAATGTGTCGCCCCAGTATCAAACAAAACCCGACCCATAGTACCATGGATAGGAAACATACCCTCAATTGCGGATGGTGCCTGTGGAGCTGCTGCCTGGTGGACGTTATAGACACGTCCGTACTGTAACTGCCCCTGCTGCACTGGAGCTGCTGGAATGGCTGGTAGGGCTGGCACCTAGGCTGGCGCTAGGAGGGAAGCTGGAAAAAGTGGTCTATGTGGCTCATTACGGGCACCCTGCTGCTGTGGGGCCCTATTACCCTCTGGGCAATCCTGGAGCTTATGACCATGCTTGCCGCATACAAAACACCGGCCTCTGAAGTTACCTCCCCTCTGACCCTGTTGGCCGTTACCTCCCCTCCACTGGCCCTGTTGGCCCTGATTAGCACGCTGTTGGCCCTGTTGGCCCTGTTGATTAGGCTGGCCCTGTTGGCCCTGCCTATAACCCCCAAATCCCTGTCTAGGATCACCAGAACGGAATCGCTTAGCAGGGTCCCCCTGATGGGAACTCTGCTCGTGCTGACGAATCTGTCCATGACATGGTGCCCCACTAGCACTACTACCCCCGGTCCTGCCCTGCTGGCTGGACTCTCCTGCTCTCTTGCTTCCTTGCAGATGGAAGCGGTGATCCTGGCAATGTAGTAACGCAGCATTGAGTACATCAGTGAAAGTACTCAGAGATAGATTCCCTAAAAGATGATGACGGATCCTCCAAGCTAACCCGTCCACAAACAACAAAATTTTCTTACTCTCAGTAGGTGCCTCATCTGGCACTATGGTGAGAAGTCTCGTGAACTCCTCCTCATACTCAGCAACGGTAGAGTTCTCCTGTTTCAAATTCAGTAATTTCCGCCTCATCTCAATCTGCACGGCGGGTGGAAAGTACTTGCGGTCAAACCGCTCCCAGAACGACTGAATAGGGATCGTGTCCCTCTCCTCCAAGGTGGTAGTGGACTCCCACCACTGCAAAGCGGCCCCCACCAGTTTAAAGGAAGCCAATAACTTCCTTTGCACGTCGGTGCACTCATACATACGAAGATGCCGCTGGATGTCTTTCTTCCATTGGCTGACAATGACGATATCTGAGCTACCAGAGAACTCAGGGGGGTGCGCCTTCTGAAAAGCATCCCTAACCCTCTCCCATGCAGATGGAAGTTGTGCTGGTACTGGCGCCACTGCCTGAATCTGGGGTAGAGCTTGCTAAACCACCGCTAGTGCGGAATTCACCGCCTGAGCAACAATGGCCGCTACTTCATTAGCATTCATAGTGCCTTGTGACGGAGCTGCTGGCTGCTCGGCCTGGGCACGCCTATCCTTCGGTGCACGTCTCGAAGGCATCTGAAATGTGAAGAAGTTTATTAGTCTACAGTCATTATCAAATCCCAAATGGCTGAAGACGTAAACGTAAAAGCAGAAATACAGCAATCCTAAAAATAGGGCTCTATAGCAAAAACGTTAAGCTGAAAGCGAAAATAAGCCGTACAGATCCTATGGACACTAGAACCTGATGCTCTAATACCACCTAAGACACCCCGCCTAATTAAATACCGGCGATCACTCCTTTATTAAATTAAAATCAAGGTGAACAGTTGGTTCATTCTTAGCATCACTGTCATAAAAATAACTTTTCCAAATTTAACACCCTATTTAATTAAGCTAAGTGTCAAAACCATTTTTAAACATTACTTTCCAAATTTTATTTTGAAAATAAAGATTTAATTATATGCAACAATTCAATATTTAAAGAATCACACCACAATAATCCTGGAACATATAATCCAATTAATTTAAACATTCAACAACTAAATCCCAGCATTTAAAACTTAAAGTAAAACATACATGCTGAATAAATCCCAAAGTAACAGTACTGAAAATAACTGAAATACAAATGTCCCAATAGAACAGATAAATAGAGGAAAGGGCGACACATGCTCCAATAACTGAGAATGATAGAAGTGGAATCAAGTAAATGAAATCGTCTAATCAAGTGGCTTACAACTCCCACCTAAGCTGCAACACGTTCCTTCCAAGGGATCCTAAGCAAGACGCCCCTGTGGCTGGGCACCTGTAATATATACATATATATACAAGAGAGAAAGAGGAATAGAAACGGGTTAGAGTCCGATAGTGTATATGATTTAAAAATTCGTTTAGCAAGTATTTAAATTGATACAGGCCAATGCAATAACATATTAGTGCGACACTCTCTTGAGAAATTATCACCTCTCTTCTAATGTGCACTCTTATCGCACTAACATTCCCAATGGTTTATCTCATCATATATCACACTATCTTTCCCCAAGGATTTAACTTATCTTAGGTGACTCTCAAGATTTAAGATTTAACAACATCATGGTTTAAAAGAAAATTTTCATTTAGTACAAAACGCTTATTTTAACTTTATTGATTCATAAAGTTTTTCAATATCATACTATACTTTTCAAAACAAGTATTTCCAATTTGAGTCATTATACATGTCTCACTTACCATAACACAGTAGGCAGTTTCCCAAATTTCAGAAGTTCATATATATATTAAATACTCGTATAATATATATATTCTAACAGCACCCCACATAAAAATTATGGTGCGGGTATACTCTGCTATCCAATCCCCGTATCAATCGTACTAAAGGGAATACAAAATCGGAATAACTCTCGAACTGTATAAATACATACACAAACAATATTGAGGCGAAGCATAGTTTTCAAGTCCAAGAAGTCAGTACATACCCTCACGTCTCTTAGGACCGTGACTACCGATTCGATAGCCTGTACCTAGGATTTCTATCTTCTAGAGTACGAGTCAATATCCCCCATAAGGCACACGAGATAAAATCATCCCAGCGCGGTAACCTCAGGGATAGCAAGTAGCACGGGCATGTTTTTCACACATAGATAGCATATGCATACACAATCATATAACTATACTAATATTACCATATCAATATTGGGTATATTCTCAAATCCCATACTTACGACATTATTTCTCATATCTCATTATTTGTTATCACATGTAACAAATCGTTTCTAACCTTGATTCGGTATTATTCCAACTTACCACATAACTCTCATGGTTTTATCCTCCCACCTATAAAAATTCAATAGGTATTCATCTATTCTCTTTCGTAACTATTTTACGTAATCTTCAAACTTTAAATACGTAGTTTTATCGTTTCTTATATATGAAATCTCCCAAGGATACAACTCTCGGCTAACCTTAAAGGTCCCAAAACTTATTCATATACCCTACTGGTCCTCTTTATCTCTCAAAACATATTTATAAGGGTGTCCATGAATTATTCCTCATTAAAGTGAATTTCAACTAATTAAGAAGAGAAAAAATGAGTCTGCCAGGAGGGGTCGATCGATCGAGGTCTGGGGCTCGATCGATCGAAGCTCTAGGCTCGATCGATCGATCAAGCAGGTATGCGAAATCTGCAGTTTTGCAGTTACGGGTTTCATCTTCTAACCTCAACAAATTCCATATTTTTCATGCCCAAACGACCCAGAATTCATACTACTAATATCATATCATCATATTAAGAATTCCCTACGTAAAGCATGTGGGTTTCTATCACTAATCATGGATTAACAGCCCCAAAATTTTATATAAATAACAAGAACCCTAGAAATACTAATTAAGAAGGGAAAACATGAGTCTGCCAGGAGGGTCGATCGATCGAGGTCTGGGGTCGATCGATCAAACCTTTCTGGGCTCGATCGATCGATCAAGCAGGTATGCGAAATCTGCAGTTTTGCAGTTACGGGTTTCATCTTCTAACCTCAACAAATTCCATATTTTTCATACCCAAACGACCCAGAATTCATACTACTAATATCATATCATCATATTAAGAATTCCCTACGTAAAGCATGTGGGTTTCTATCACTCATCATGGATTAACAGCCCCAAAATTTTATATAAATAACAAGAACCCTAGAAATCTCTTAAACATGGTTCTAACAATTATTTTCCAGAAATTCCTTCTTATAAACATCGTAATTCGTGGTTTAATTCTCTACATGACAAAGGGTTTCCAGAATTTTCATTCAAACCATAACTACATGAAATTTCCTAACTCAAATCGGGTTTTTCTTCCATATAAATTATCCTAATCATTCCTAAACCAATATGAAAGATGCATCAACGAAATAAGCAAGATAAACACTTGCCTGGAATTTTCAGAAGTCTGGTTTGGTGCTGAATTTGGTGTGGTTGCGTTCCCCGTCTCGCGATCTACGCGTTGGCGGTGGCGGTGGCGGCGGCGTAAAGGGTTGAGTTTTGAGCGTTGGAATGCCTTGAGAGCTCTCTCCTCTCTTCTCCAATGGTCGTTCTAGAGTTTTGAGCTTTCTAACCCTAGATGATAACCTAGACATCTGATATAACCCCTTTAATTTTCGTGGGTTTAATTACCCAAAAATACAAAATGACTAAAATGCCCTCCCGAGGTACTAATTAGCCCTAAAAACGCCCCGAGACCCAAATCAAACCCCCGGGTATACTTTTCTGACTATTTCGACCCTTCCGGACGCGTTGGTGCACTCAAAACGACCATACGAACAACTTATAAAATATTTACTTTTATTTATCAATATTTAGTCCCGACGCGACACGAGCGCATCCCGACTCAAATTTCTAAAATTGTCATTTTATTCACTCGTGACATTTAATATGACCACTATTATATATTACTTTGCTCATTAGTAATATTCAACAAATTTTTTCATAATTACTAACTCTTATCACGTTAATAATTATAACATAATTAATTTTTGAATTTTTATTAAATAATTAATTCACATTAAATTTAATAAATCTTCAAATTAATATAGTATAAAAATACAGGGTATTACATTAGCCCATTTAAAACTAACTCATTCATGAATTGCCTTATTATTAATGTTTGGTTACAAGAATGAACAAATTAAAAAATGAATCAATTCATGTTGATTGACAAAAACTTAAATTAGTTCATTTCACCAAAAGTTTGAAATTGCACAATTTATAATTATAACATGAATCTTAAATGCACCACTCCCATAGAGCACTCTCATCATACTACTCTCTCTCTCTACACACACACACACACATCAAAAGTAAATAACTCCATTTGTCTTTTCCAAACACACCACAAATTAGATTTAAATCCATTTAAAATTAATACATCGACAATCTATTCATTTCAAATTGATCAATTTATAAAATTAAATAATTTACGCAAGCAAACAGGCCCTAATGTAATAGATTTTTCGAATCAATCCTAATTTTTGGATCAATTTAGTACACCTTTTGGGGGTAAACTTTCTTGGTAAAAATATGTTATATAGGATCATTTTGACATTAGCTCTATAATTTAAATCACGCATTAAAACTGAAATATGTACCAGTTAGCTAGAAATGCAAAGTTTTCTCTCCCTCCGTCCCGCTTGAAGCTGACCGTTACAAACGGTGTTTGGTTCATTTACAAGACAATCAATAAAGGCAATTTCAATATTTTACAAGGCACTCGTGGTATGTCCTTCATTGCAAGCTTCTAAACAATTCAGCCAATTTTTTGCACTTAGAGACTTTATTCAAAACGAGCCCTAAAGATATTCAAGCTAAAAATTACATTTGTATATTACATAAATAAGCAATAGGCATTCGCAAAGGACTTTTTTTCTATCACACAGTAGTTAACAGAGGCCTTTGGTTGCTTCTTGCATGCACAATAAGTATTTTTGTCATTTGTCTATGTAACGAATACCAGAGCTGTAGATCAAACTCCATACAGTGTTGTAGATGGAACCAAATACAGAGAAATATTGAGAGGCAAAAGTTAATTGATCAAGATGTAGTCAGTAGGTTAGAATTGACCTCAACTAGCAGAATTTTAATCTCAACAAATGAGGCTATATGACACGAGATTCAACTAACAATTCCAAATACAGGTTAGGCGGAGATATAAACTTCCACATAACACATCATATATTATTGTATCCAGGAGTCTGATACAATTAGGTTTCAGTATCTACTGTACCTTCATTTTTTTCTTCTAATGAAGATGTCTACATATATTTTTTAAAATTTTCAGTACAGGAATAAAAGAAGTGTGAAATAGGGCTTATGAGTTCACACGCTGTTAACATTATTAACATTATTATTATCAACTTTATAGGATACAATTAAAATACCTGATATCTGGCAGAATAAAATTCCACAGTTACTCGAGCCTATAAGTACGTGTACTTGTCTTCCTTCTGTATTTCACTTGTATAGGACACGGGAACCGAGCTCTCACCATTAGCCTCCTCCATTACACCTCCAGATTCAGATATTTTTGTGACCCTCTGCAATTCATCAGTGATCTCTGTAGAACGAGCCAATAACTGATCATCAGTCAACTGTTCTTGCTGAAAGGCTGTTTTTTTTGGCTGTCGGATGGCTACAGCTGCTTCTGGCATTGCGACAGGTGGAGGCTGTGGAGGGACCCAGGAGCGCTGAATAGGTGGTTGCTCATAAGTTGGCACACCAAAAGACCCGGTCCTGTGTTCATCTTCAGTTTCAATTTCTGTAATTCTGGCATTTTTCTGTTGCCACCAAGCCGCTGAACTGTCTCCATTTAAATGATGAACAGCTCCATTATCTTGGCTTGAGCTGCTCTGCACCTGACCAACCTCCCAAGGCTACTCACATGAAAAAATGAGTAACACTAATGAGACTAATGAGCTATTCAGGTGTAAATTCATGAAAATAAAACATTATATCCCAATTAGTCATTTACAAAATTGTCGAAGGTAACTCCTTGTATAGGTTATGGGAACATGTTTCTAATCACAATAATTTTGTGCAGATAAAATGTAAAACTATAGGTTTGTAAAAAAAAATTCTTTTGTATTTTTTTAAGTGGGTCGGCCAAGCAAGCAACACTTCTAAAGTTTAAAAAATTTATAAGCGTCATGTTTTGATAGCCACACACCATCTTTTCTTTAATTCCTTCTAGCATGCTATGGAGGCTGGACGACCACTTGATATCTTTAGTGATAGTTTGGTTTGAGCTTTTTTGCTTTCCACAAATCTAAAATGATATATTCACATACAAAATCTCGTAATCCATGTCAAAGTGCTTAAAAAACAAAATGCTAATTCCTTTCCACAAACTCAAATTTCCTTGTGAATTTATTAATATGGAATTCTCAAAGATGAAAGTCACAAGGTCTGCCAATAGCACTTGGGTTCAGAGGCACAATGACCACCATGGTAGGCAGAAAATTATTCCGTGGGAGGAAAAGTAACAGAATTTAAAGGAATAATATCTCCCCACTTATTACAAACGACTAATGGGTCAGTATCTCTATCTATATCTCAATGCAAAGCGAACATCTATCTAGTGTGTCCGAATTCATGACTCAAATTGTTGATCTCAAGGCAGATTAGAATCGGGTCACTAGATTCATTAGAAGTCTACGTGCCAATATTAAGTGGGAAGTATCATTGCATTCGTCAAAGTCCTTAGAGGAGGCATGCCGGTATTACGTGGAAAGTATCCATACATATATTCTTAGAGGCGGCCTATCACAAAGCGATCGAGGTAGGAAAAACTCATAGGTTCACTACCCTAAGGAGGTGACTTTTCAAGCTGGGGAGTATGATCAAATAGATTCACTCCGTTTGACTTAATCCGCACTTTTTAATCCATTATTTGACACAACCCCCAACTTTTTAACTGTTATAAATCTGTTAAAAAAACGAATTTGCTAATTAAACTTAACCCCTGAAATATTTTTGGCCAAATTACCCTTATATTTAACTTTTGAAAAATACCCCCTCACTTCATCTTCTTCCCCAAATCAAAACCCTAATTTTCATCAAACCCCAAAACTTACACCTTCACAATCACCACCACCGTTGCCACCCCCAACTTACCACCACCATCAAAATTGAAAAATGAAAAAAAAAAAAAAATCGCCATGCCATCATGGGTTACCTACTCCTAGTGGTTATGCCAAGTACTGATGCATCTTTAGTGGCTAAGTTGTTCTTTAGCAAAGTAGTGCAACACCATGGGTTACCTAATCTTGGTAGGGATGTCAAGTTCGTAAGTTATTTTTAACAAACCATTTGGAAATTATTACTTGATACTAATTTGAAGTTCTCTACTTTTCACCCCTAAACTAGGTCAGACAACTGAAGTCTTGGGGATTTACTTATGTTTTTAGTGATGAAAAGTTGGGATGTTGAACTTTGTTCGTACCTATTACGAACATTGTTTATATTAATTCATTGAATCATTCTAGAAGTAAAAAGCCCTAGTCTCCTCGACAGCCTATTTTTTTTATTTTATTACCCCTTTACTCGTGTAATTGTGCGACCGCCACATCTTATTCCAACACATCTGTGATGTGTTCGGTAGAACGTGGGTCTCCAAAAGCCGAGGTTGTAGGTTCAAATCCTACATATCATGATTCCATTCTTGGTAGGTCTAATTACAATATAATAACTTCACTAACTTGAACAGCAACCTTAATTTTACCTCCTGCGGATTCATGAAAGGAGGAAATAAATAAAAAGAGATGTAAATTAATCAAAGGTCCAACTGATCGGCACGGATGTGGTATTCATGATGATATGATATTAGACAAAAGATCGCGTTTAGTATTGAAAATATAAAGGGACTTTATAATGCTATATTAGACTTCACCCCCAGTTTGTTAATTCCTGTTACATAACCCCCAATTTTGTAACACCATCCACCAGCCGTTAAAAAATTCATATTTTGTATTTAGACATAACCCCCTAAATAATTTCCAGACTAACCCCCAAATTACACATCTATCAAGGACCCAAAATATTCCATTCTTTGCAACCAAACGGCCCCTAAATTACACATCTATCAAGTACCCAAAATATCCCATTCTTTGCAACCAAACGGCCAACTTCTTCTCCACTGAGAAAAAACAATTGCACCCTCATCGCGTGACACTATATAAACCCTTTCAACCCAATTTGTTTTCTTATCAGTTCCAAAGGAAACACCACCACCATCTCCATGACCCCAAAACAAAAAGGGTTGGTTCAAATCCTACAAAAACCAGCTAACTAAAACAATCTTACGAAAAAAACGATTCATTAGTTACAGCAAAAAACCTTCACGTCAAATCCTTAGAATCAACGGTTTAAACCAATTCAAGAGATAAAATTTGGAGCAATTTTTTGTCAGCAGAGGCAATTAGAAAGCTGTCAACCGAATTTCACGGCTGCGACTGGGTTTTTGAAGGAGATGACAGCGCGGCGGCGGAGGTTGAGAAAGTGGCAACAGTTGTTTCCGTATAGGTGAGGTGACAATTGAGTTCAACTAACATCACAGATATTGGAAGAAATTTGAGAAACAATTCCTCAAAAACGTAGAACACCAATCCTCAACATGAAATTTGAGAAAAAATTTATCAGATTAGTAATTTTAGTTTATTTAGTTTATGGTTTGTTTGAAGATTAGGGTTTTGAAGAAGATGAAGTGAGAAGGGTATATAGGTCATAAAAAAATATACAAAGGGTCAAGTCTAATTAAAAAATCAGGAATTTTTAACAGAGAGCTGACGGTGTCAAAAACTTGGGGAATGTCAAAGACATTAAAAAAGTGGGGGTTAAGCCACAGAAGACTTTAAAAGTGGGGGTTAAGTAAAAAAAACAAATATAAATGTTCACTCTAGATTTCAATAGGTTAATGAAGGTGACTATGTTATGGTGCGTGTTCGCTAGCCATTGGACTGTATCCTATTCTCCTAAGCTTGGGCCTACTTCATAGTTTGCTTATTTTCTTTTTACCAAGTAATATGAGTATGAGTCATGTTCTCAATGTTCAGGACGTGTTACCTTATCGAGGCACATTCGAGTCTCATGTCCTAATATTTCTGTAGGTAGAGTTGCTTCTTCATCTATACCGGTGGAGGTTGTTACGTCCTTCACAGCAACCCACGGAAAATATTTTGATAATGAGATTGTTGGTTCTGTCGATACACGTTTCCAAAGATACCTTGTCAAGTGGAGAGATCAGACGATGTCTTGCCTTTCTCAAGACAACATGTCGGAGGACATGCCGTTTTGCTAACATTATTGATCACATTATAAACATATTAACTCTCTCGAAGTAAGTTTTCCTCGGTCGGGGTAGAAATGATGGGGATCGTTCCCCGGTAATCAAGATATGAGCAGAGGAAACGTGGGGGATAACAGAATTCTATTCGTTAATTTATTTTTGTTCATTTATGGTTATTAGGTTTAGATACTAGGATCGTGGGTCGCTTTGGTACATGGTACGCGTACGCGGTACGATACTTTGGCCGGTACGAGGTACAGCGAGGAAATACTTTATCTTAGATATGTAAAACTCATAAAATTTATATATCGAATAAATTAAGATACTTGTTAACAATTAGTACAGAAAAAAGTTGGCCGTTTATCTTCGTATATTCTTTAATATTTTAATTGTTTTTTAGGTATAAAAAAAATTGTATATTTGTTGGTTCGTAATTAAATTTTTGAATATATTCTTACATACTTATCCGAGAGTGATACCATTGAGGGTGGAATTGTAAATATATTATTAATAATTAATTACTGTCTTGAAACTACGAGAAGACTTCAAGTGTACTCTTTGAAACTGTCACGAGTCTTTAATTGTACTCTCTTGAAACTACCAGAAGCCTTTTTATTATTTTCTCTTGAGACCATTAAAAGTTATCTGGCAAATTACGCGACCTAAAGCAAATGAAAATAAAAATATTGATTGTTTAGTTCTTTGTTCTTTTTGGTGCTACACCACAAAAGCACAACAAAAATTCGAGATGCATAAAGCACCTAAGCCCACTGACAAACTCTTCTAATCACTGCTATTTGTTGCCCAATGACAATTTTTCAACATTATTGAATAGCTAGTCCTGAGAAGATAACTCAAGTGGGAAACACATTGTTAGTATAGTTATTGCAAAGATCAAAGAGCAATTTTGTATGCGATGTCAGTGAACATGTCCAAGAATACTATATAGGTCTGCACCAGCCCATGAACTTATTGTTGAAAAAGAAATCAGAAAATAAAGATTGCTGAAATCACCAAAATAAAAATAAAAACACAAACCTTAGGTCTGGGGTTTAAACGAGGATTAGATACTGGCTGATTAGGATTGGGTGGTTGATCATTGATTTCCTTCGGGTTTGGGGGACAACACAAGAATGAGTCAGCACTTAACCAAAAAAAAAAGTCAAATTCAAAAAAGATGAAAGAGTGTATCTACTCTGATGTTCGGTGGTTTCTCTCCTCTTTGAATCATAGCCATGATCTGCAACAAAATTTTAATAATAAGGTGGAAGCCTTTCATGATCAATCTCAAAATTACCGAAAACCATAATGCATAATAGTGGCAATATTTATCTAATATCACAACCCATCAATCAGGGAAAAATTCAAAATAGTACTTGCTCAGTATCATATTCACATGTTTTTCATTTCATTTATTTTAGTTTTTAAGAGTGGGATTGTAATACACAACTATTAGGACTAGTTTATGTGTTGTGAATACAAGAATTGCATGCTTTTCCCAGTGAATTTAACCAAGGTACTTGAGAAATAGGATTGGACTATGAAGATATCAGTCATAATCCTTTTGAAAGCCTTGTTGGTTATAGCTGAACCAAAAAGTTTACCTCCATATAAGATTTTGGATGAGGTGCAACAGAGGGTTCCACAGCTGCAGGCGGTGACAAAGATCTCACTGTAAAGAAATTTCTAATTATATGATATGGATATTTAATGCTTCACGAAACTGAAATGAAAATCAGCAATTGATCAATTAACAATAACCTGAGCGCGAGTCAAAGTCTGCCTTTCCATTCACATATGATGGCTGCAAAAATATTTAAATAAGCAAGAAAGAAACACAAAATCATACTAGAGCATGTCAGCTCTAGATCATTTCTAAAAATTCTGAAGCACTTTACACCTATACTCTATGAAGCACCGACACTCTCCCGGAAGGCACGAATCTTGTTTGACACGTGTCGGACACGCTCCAACACGCCCCCCGACACGCTGGGAGAGTCCCAGAGTGTCCTCTTTTTTTTTGTTGGACACGCTGGGGACACGCCACCGACACGTTGGGGACACGCTCCCGACACGCTGAGGATACGCTCTCGACACGCTGTGTCCTTTCTCTCCCTCCTGTTTCTTTGTTTTTCTTTGTTTTTCTTTGTTGTTTCCTCTTCCCACACAATGGTATGTTAGGCCATTGTTTCTCCCTCTTTATGTTATACAACAGCAGCTAAAAAATAATATAAGCAACAGCAAAAAAAAAAAAACAGCAAAAAAAAAGTAAAGAAACATAAAAAATGCCAGTCTTTTGTTCCCTTATCTTGCCCTGTTTTTTTACACGTTGGTTGGTTTTTATTTTTTAGATGAATGTGTTTTATTATGATTTTAATGTTAAAGTGTATTTGAATATTCTTTTGTATGATCAATTTTCTTAATTTTATGTTAAGAATGCTCTAATAATGTATTTTATGAAAAAAAATCTGTTTTATTTCTTTTATATATATTTAAATATATATTATATATTATACGTATCCTAGCGTGTCGTATCCTAATTTTTAGAAAAATCGCGTGTCGCGTGTCGAGTCGAAACACGTATTGTGTGTCGAGTCGGTGCTTCATAGCCTATACTCAACTGACCCTTGAATTGCTGACTGACACTCTATTATCATCTCGTCCTGGTATATCACTTAGCCCTGTAACATTATACAAAAAATTAGATTAGCATACCAAATCCTACCATAGTATTACCATTTTTCTAATCTATAAGTTTACTTTTGATAGAAACATGCATACAAGAGTTTTCAATCTCTCCCACAACTACCAATTGACTCTTGTGACCTTAAAGGCTTCCTAGCAAACTCAGAATACTGATGGCAGTACAGGATACAGACATATAGGTTGCCCAGGCATGGTATAGGATCTCTGGGGACAACTAAGGGGATGACCCAAGGTTTGGGTAGGTGCTCACCATGACGCCTAAGCATTAGCCATATAGGCATGTGATACAGAAAAGGCCATCCACAATATATATATATATATGCTATTGTACATACCAAGTATACAACCGATTTTTTTAAAATAGTAAAAAAATTATTTTTGAGTTTTTTTTTTGTGCGGTATTTAAACAATTCAAGGGAGCCACATAAAAAACATCAGCTCAAAATAACGTTTTTTTTTATTTTAAAAAAATCGATCAAACTTTTGCACCTTTTAAAGCACTTTAAAAGCTGTGAAAGTTTGACCGATTTTGTTAAAATAGCAAAAAAAAGTTATTTTGAGCTGATTTTTTTATATGGGTCCCTTGAAATGTTTAAATACCATATAAAACTCAAAAATATTTTTTTAATATTTTAGAAAAATAGGTTTGCGCCAGCAAGTATGTATACTTGGTATGTAATGTATGAAAGCCGCCCTCTATATATATATATGTGTGTGTGTGTGTGTGTGTGTATAAATCAGCATGAATCCCTCTCAGTAAAGCCAAGACGGCAAAAGGTGCACTTAAGTGAGAATTTGGTAGCCTTTCCCTTCAGAATATCGTATAATCTTCCCATGGTGGAGCCACATCATAAAAAACGAACTCCTTTTTTATTGATAAGTAACAACGTAAAAAAAAAAACTATATAGAAAATGGGCTTCATGATGAATAAAATTATAATCAAAAATAATTTCCATTTGACAGTAAAGTTATTTCAAAAGGTATCTACAAAGATTATGTCACTTATCATTGGATCAGTGTATACTTGTGAATTGTGAAGGTAAAGGAAATGTTATATAGAACAATTCCAATAGCAGACATGTTATGAACAACTCGTTAAGAAGCAGTGTATTAATAAAATGAGTGGCGAAAATGTTATTCTGAGATGGATTTGTAGAATGAACAAATTCATGAGACGATAAAAGTCTCATAATATATATAAATTGCTATCAAATACTCTTAGATGGTTTGGATACAGAGAATGTAAAGCAATCAGTGACCTCGGTAAGAAAGACTAGTGAATATCAACAATAACGTTACAGAAAGATGTAGTCCTAAATTAGCATGTATGGAATGAGTAAGAAATACAGATCAATTTGTGATTTAACAAATTAACTTGCCCTAGAAAGAGGGAATGGCAACACACAACTCCTGTAGGCTGGACAATCTCAAGTAATTAGGACAAAAATTTGTTGAGCTTAGTTGAGTTATATACAAGGATTCTGAATGGATTTACAATAGCACTAAATCTCACTTTATATAAAGCACCGTATGGTAACGTTGAGTTTTCTTCATGGTGACACAATCAGTCAGAAGAAACAATCTACATACGGCAGTGAAGATCATCTACATGTAGCCTCTAAAGGTATCTAAATGGTCTACAAGAACTTACAAATTACATTCAATTTCTTCATGATTAGATTATCCGCCAATGCTGTGTATAAATGGATTATGCATCCCTTTAGGCAGTTTCCTTTTTATTTACTAGTAATTAAAAAAAAGAATAAGAATAATATATCAGGCAGCAGAAAATTTCACAACAGTTTGTAGCTATAAACATTTGCAGGAGATTCTATAATGAACTGTGTTTCCATCCTAACCAAAATTTTGATTTCCAAGCAGAGGAATTATAAAATGAATGTGGTAGATGAGATAGGAAATAAGCTAGAGCTTAGACTCAATGACCCTCATTAGTGAGAGTATGGCCCTCAAATGTTACTGGTTTAAAAATGGTTGACTCATTGAAAACTGAGGGACCCACAGTTGAGTCATTAATGATTCAAGCAATAACATTCTAAGGAGCATACTCATTAAGTGAGGATCAACAAATTTGAACTCAATAATAAACAATAACGAAACAGACACAATTAAGATAATGATAGAAGAAACCATCTTGAGAATCTGACCAAAAGCGACTTCTCAGTACCTTCCAGCTTCCGTATGGCGTTGCTCATTGACTTCATTTCCTGAACTTGCACCCCTAACAGATTCATAAGTTCCCCAAAGTATCTTTTCTCTGAAAAAGACAGAAAGGCCAATGATTACAAAGTTTACAACGCATTTGTCATTATCAACAAGACCAAAAATATATGAGAATGCCAACAACAAAAACTCAAAATGTAAATGTAATGATGGTGAAAATCCAAGACGTAAACAATACAGTTCATCTAAACCCACCTTCAGTTTTTGAAACCAACATTTCTTGGCTTGCCCGTGCCACGTCAGCAGCCGCGGCTGCAGCAGCTTTTGCAGCGGCTGTAGCTTCATCTGACAAACTTGGCCTTGACTTGGTTTTCTTCACAAGGTCCTCTTCTTCACCCAATACAACCTTTCGAACCCAAGACTTCAATCTAGGAACGACAGCTTTCTGAAAAAATAAACTATCACCTAATATTGTGATCGCACTAAAAGCATTATATAATGGGTTTATTTTATTTCTTTCTTTATTTATTTATTTTTTATTTTATTTTATTTTTATTTTTTTGAGAGGGGAAGGGCGGATTCTAACTGGTGGAATTAAATGTCATGGTAGTACAGAGATTCTACAATTATACCTTAAAAACTACGGCAGTTCCAGCTCCTGACACAGCCAGTAATCCTATTGCAAGAAGAGCCTGTGACCAGTGGTATCGGGACGGTGACAGCACCCCCATTTTAGAAATGGCAGGAGCAGGAGCTGTGGGCTGCCCTTGTGGTTGATTATTTGCTGAAGACTTCAATTGCCCCTCTGTTATCAATATGGCAGCAGATCAGATAGGAACCTTGTTAACATGAGCAATATTTAAGCTTTGTGAATCATTACCACTAACGAGAAATGCTACTTCCACGTTAATAATTATTACCTGGATTTGTAACAGCTGGCTGTGTAGTTGAGACAGCTGGGGGTGGATCCTGCAATTTACTCAAAATATCAACTTCAAATAGACAGACCTTCACACTAATGAGCTACAATACATACCACCGAGATGGTTTTTTTATACGACATTCCCAACAGTTTGGTGATTATATATATATATATATATGACTATGAAACAAAAAGAATAACTTGCTTACAGGAACACGACGAAAGGCTTCATCTATCTCCTCTTTTGTGAGGCCCTTCCTCTCAAGGAAAGATCGCCTATAGATGACTGGAGATCCCCTAACTTTTGGGTGCGAAAGGAACTTTACCGCGTTTTGAACTTGTTCCTCTCGCATCGGTTCTGAGTTCACAAACACGGATGTTGGTGAATTTTCTTTAGTAGCCTCCAATTTGGCATTTTCCTGATCTCCAATTGTTTGCTGTACAACCTCTGAAGCTGAAATTCAGAAAGAAAACTTTCGTGTGAAATAATAGGGGTATTTTTAATTTAAACACGAGTTGAAAATATTCATGAACAAGCTCCCAACGGTAATAAAAATAAATAAAAAAACATCCTCCTCATAAATCTCTGACTTTATATGGCAAAAGGAGCTACTGATCTATAGAAGAAGAATTTTAAGATCTTAGTATAAACCAATGTTTTAAATTCCGTGCTATTGCATTTTGCACATTAAAAATGCCATGTTGCGGACATTTTTTTGTGAGACTCCTAAATAGTGTGTGCTTTTGGGTGATGTGGCACGCAATCGTGCGCTATCGGCACGCTAACTGGGTTTTGAAAAAAGAAGTGACGTTTTGTTGAAATAGAATGAAAACAAAATGATGCCTCTTACAAACCTGTAACCCAAAGAAACTCTAGAAGTCAAAGGTACTTGGGTTGGAAATCAAAGTTGCCGGATCAACTATAATCAAAGTTGCCGGAGCTTCATTTGAGGGATTTCAGCTCTAATCGAAATTGCCGGAGCTTTGATTGAGGTATTTCAGTTTTTTCCCCTACCAACTTTGCGTGGGTGAGGTATTCTTTGTTCTAAACCCTCATTTTACTTATTTACGAAGGTATCAATGATGCTAATAGCTTATTTTACAAAGTTTAGTTGAAAACATTACTTTTATTTAATATTCTCTGTTCAAAACTCACAGTTTACTTAAACTTTTACTCATTTTACATTTTTCTGTTTAAAAAATGTTTTTTTATATTATAATTTCCAATTCTAAATGTTACTTATTTTTCAAATCTCAGTTTGAGATGTTATTTTTTTCATTTTTTAATAATTGTCTGTTTAAAATGCTACTTGTTTTATAAATTTCAGTTTAAAATGTTATTATATTATAATTTTTAGTTTAAACTTTTACTTATTTTAATAAATCTAGATTAAAATGTTATTTATTTCGTAATTTTCAGCTTTAAAAATTACTTATTTTTCATATTTCAGTTAAAAAAAATTATAATTTTCAATTTAAAATGTTATTTTTTTAATAATCGTCAGTTTAAAATGTTATCTATTTTATCTTGGACGAGGGAGACTAGTTTTGATTTCATTTGTTAATTTATTTTTGGAACTTCATGTGTTGGGATTTTTGTATGGATATATATACACGTTATGTGGTTTTGTTTGGTGATGTCCTATGTTTGTGTCTTTATTTGGATTGATGTATTTTATGGCCTTATAACTTTATTTGAAAAGATGTACTTTCTTTGGATTGATTGTTTGAAATTATATATTTATTTACATTTTTTATATGTTTTTCTAATTAAAAAATTGGAGTGCACAAATTGCTTGCGCAATAAGCAACGCGATTTGCGCGGCACCACCCCAGAGCCAAGACACGACACCTTGCGTGACCGCGATTAAAAACATTGGTATAAACTATATTAGATGACGATTGGCAGATAAAATCTGCAACATGCTCGACCTATAAAAAGAGGATGCGGTCATAGTGTAATGTAATATGTTTATTTATACTTAAAACTCATCAATTAATAAACTAAAACCAAAATGAAGTATTGGTGACATCACTATTATTTCCACCATACTTTTTTTGTTTAAAAGATTTCACTATCTATTAGTATCTATTACATACATTATTAATACTAATCATGCAAAAATAAAGTAAATACGTGTACAACAAATTTTATCAAAACAAAATATTTATTATTAACTAAATAAAACAGCAATATTTATTTTTTAGGGGAAAAATGCAAATTAACCCTGAAGTTTGAGGCCATTTTCAAATTTGGATCCAATGTTTCAAAAGTTGCAATGTAGCCCCGAAGTTTGGAAATTGTTGCAATTAAATCCACCGTTACACTGCCGTTAAAATGGTTCTCGATTGTGCTGATTAGGCATCTCATGTGGCAATTTTTTTATATTGACCAATAAGTGATTGATAAATTACTCTCCATTTTTTAAATTAATATTTTCAGTTAACCTATGAAGCATGGATGCGGGTGCAGGGTGCGACACCGTGCGGGTGCGGCGATTCGACAATTAACATTTGCCTATTCTTTGTTAGGCTGGTGCCCAAGGCCGTGCGGTGCCCCCTCGCCTTGGTGACAGCATATTGACTCCCCTAGGCTTTGGGGTAAACTTTCAATGATCTTTGTTTCAATTCGAATGTGAATAACCACCTCCTGCTATTTTTCTTCTTTACTACTTATCCCATGTTACTTTTCATTATGCAGGATCCAGTTGATGAACCTGATGAAGCCACTGGGGAGGCCGACCAGAGTTCCAAGGCAACTGGTGATGCTGGCTCCGATGAGGATTCCTTTGTGCCTCTCTCAGAGCTCGAGTCTCACAACACAGGTTACGATGACATAGAGGTGGAGGCTCCTGGTGCTTTTATGAGTGCGTTGTGGCGTTCAGAGTCGCCCTCCCAAGTCCGTGCTCAGGAACGGGAAATATTGGAGTTGTTTATGGAGCATCGTCCTGAGACTGGTTCCTCCCAGAGCGTCCTCAACATTGACAGCCTTACAGTCTTCAATTTGAAGGCCTTAGCTAGCCATCTTCATGAGTTCCTGTATACCCCTCCCACTGATATGACTGCTCGGAAGGCTTCACTGTTTCTCCAGGCTCTTCATGATCTTTAGCGTTTCTATCATTTTCAACTGGATTGGCTTGAAGCTTTAGTTCGTCATTTTCTCGACACAACCTTTAGGAAGATGATGAAGCTTCATACGTCCCGGTAGACTAGGGAGCAGCAAAGCTGCTCGGATTCAGACTCAGATTCAGTTTCTACAGGCTAAGTTGGAGGCTGGTGTTGCTGAGGACGAAGTTCGGATAGCCAGGCTAGAGGAGCAGCTCGTTGAGGAGGCTGGTCCTACTTACACAGACTTGCGTTCCCGCCAGAATCTATTTTTCATGTTATCTCGTGAATAGATAGTTTGGTTGTTTAGACTTCATTTTGTATACTTTTTCATATGTAAAGAACTTCTTCATTATTAATGAAAAAGTATTTTGTTGATTTCCATCACCTTGCTCATTTACTTATATCTCAACCTTGGTCTAATATTTCCTCTAACTATGTGGTATTTACTTTTTTTTTTCATAAGCAAGTAACCTTTATAGAACTGTCCCCTCTAACTGTGGGGTACTTGCATTTTATCTGGGCAAGTAGCATTTTTAGACTTGTCCCCTCTAACTGGGGGTACTTGCATTTTATCTGGGCAAGTAACCTTTTTTAGAACTGTCCCCTCTAACTGTGGGGTAGTTGCATTTTATCTGGGCAAGTAACAATTTTAGAATTGTCCCCTCTAACTATGGGGTACTTGCATTCTATCTGGGCATGTAACATTTTTAGAACTGTCCCCTCAAACTGTGGGGTACTTTATTATGGTTATCATTTCTTAGGGAACGGCTGGGAGATAAAGGGTTAGCTCTTCTCCTTCCCTTAAACTCCCTATTTTTTTTTAAAAGAATGTGAGTCCCCCTTTTCTATATTCTTTATAGGAGCTGGTGAAATAAGGCTTTTTTCTTTGAGAACAGAAGCTAAAACTTGTTCTCTTAAAACTGTTTGCTATGTATTTTTTTTATTATATTTTTGGGGGACGTCCTCCTACTGGGTCTAGTGACAAGATTAAAATTATTTGTCTAACATGCTTGGAAAGACTTTGCTCAGTATACTTTTGTATCAGGATGGATGTACCCCCCAAGTGTAGTGAGCAAAGTTCTCTTTATCTGGGACTCTCTTCTAGTCTAGTAGAGAGAGTTGGAATATATATATATATATATATATATTCTAGCTTATCTATCTTATGCCATAAGCAAAAAATTGAGAATCATTGTGCAATGCTCAAAAAGAGTTGTTATTCATTGTTTGTGTCATTTACAAGACTGTATTGCTCCTATCATTTTACAAAAAAGAACTTGTCCAGACACTAGAGCAAGCCATTCAAACTTTTCAGCAGAAATGACGACTTTCTTTTGACAATACTAAGCATAATACCTCTTCAGCCACTTGCAGTTGATGGACTGGGGGCAATCACTCTCTGGCTCTGAAATCTGGCAATAACCCGACTTGCCTACCCCTCTGACGACAAGGGGCCTTCCCAGTTGGGTTTGAACTTTGATGCCGACATGCTGTGGAGATGGTGAGTGGAAGCTCGCAGGACTAAGTCTCCCACCTGAAACTCCCTAAGCTTAACCAAATTTTCGTAGGCTCTGGACAGTTGCTCGGTGCAGACTTTGAAGTTCTCCTTCGCCTTGTCTATGCTCGTCCAGTGCCTCCAGCTGCACATGCCTTGGGTCAGGGATGAGACTGTTGCTTAGAGCAACTCTGGCTGAGGACACCGCCAACTTCACTGGTACGACAGCTTCAGTCCCATATACCAGGGAGAATGGGGTGAACCCTATCGGTTTTCTTTTTGAAGTATGATAAGCCCATAGCACCATGGGCAACTTCTCATCCCATGCCCCTGGCATGTCCTCTAGCATCTTCTTTAAGATATTGATCAGAGTCTTATTGGTGGCTTCCGCTTAACCATTACCCTTAGAGTAGGAGATGGTTGAGCTGTTGTGCACAATTTTGTACTTGTCTGTGAGGAGGGTCATCTCCTTGCATACGAACTGCTTCCCATTATCTATTAAAATTACCTTGGGTATACCAAACCTGCATACCAAACCTGCATATGATATACTCCTTTATAAACTGGGTTACCGCTTGGGCAGTCACCCTTCTCAGAGGGATGGCTTCTGCCCACTTAATGTACAATTCTAAAGCCACAATGATAAAAGCTTTGCCATGAGAAGCTGGGTTGATTTTTCCAACTAGGTCAAATGCCCATGTGTGGAAAGGATAGGGAGTTGCTAGGCTTTGTAAGTTGACTGACGGAGCATGTATCATGTTGCCATGAACTTGACAAGCTTTGCACTTCTTCACATATCCAATGAAGTCAGCCTCCATGGTCGGCCAATAGTACCCCAGCGTCATCAACTAATCATACAGTTTGGCACCCCCCATATGGGAGGGCTCATGAGCTTCTTTCAGCACCCTCTCTATGTCTTCTTTAGCTATGCATCTCAAGGCCTTCTCGTCGTACCCTTTTCTGTAATGCTCTCCCTCCACCAAGTAAAAACGAGTTATCCTTTTTCGCAGATAAATTTCGTCCGACCTCTCTGAGGGCAACTCTCCATCTTTCAGATATGTTATGTATGGCTGCCTCCAGTCTTCAAAGGCTTCCACAAAGTTAGCTTCCGCTGGCTGGTCAAAATTGGCTTGGCATTTTAGACAGCTTTGTTGCAGGCGAGCGGCTTCTGCGCTCATGGTGGGTCAATAGTATCCACCCCACTGCAACCGTCGATAAAGAGGAATATCAGTGTCTCCACAATGCTTTTGGTGCATTTCTGCTAACCTTTCCTTAGCTTCTTGCTCTCTGACACACCTTGCCAGAAACTCTCCGGGACTCTTGAAATAGAGTGTCCCCTACAGCATGTGGTAGTTAGCTAACTCCAACATCTTCATTGTCCCTTCTCTGGTTTCGAGCTGCTTCACCACTAGGTGCCTCCAATCTTCTGGCTCGTTGCTTGGGAACAAGGATTTTACTGTAGTGGGGCATTGTTCTTCGTCGTACAGTGATTCTTGCTTCCGACTCATCTATGTCTAGCTTCTGTGCTATCGTAGCTAGTGCGTCGGGATGCCTGTCATTGTTCTTGCATGTCTCTCCACGGTTACTTCCAAGAGCTGTTCCAGCAACCTCTGGATGATGCACCTGTAGGCGAACTCCTCATTGACCTGTTTTACTACCAGGTTGGAGTCCCCTCGTGTGCACAACACCCTGATCCCTCTTCTAAGTGCCTCCAACATCCCCAAAATGAGGGCCTCATACTCAGCCTCGTTGATTGAGCATTTAAAATCCAACTTGAAAGAGAGAGTGATCTTCTCCTTCCTATTTGACAATATAATACCAGCACACACACCCTCCTTGAGCACCGGAGCCATCAAACTCCATCGCCCATTTTCCATTTCTTCCACCATGCATGCTTGAAAGTTCTCCCTAGGTAGCTCTTCACTAGGTGGCTCGAAATTCCCACTTGAAAAATGGGCAAGCAGATCTGCTACTGCTTGGCTTTTAATGGCCTTGGGCACTATGCATTTCAAATCCTACTCTGATAAGATCAAAAACCAACTTGCTACTCGTCCCACAAGTACTGTCCGTACGAGGAGGTACTTGATGGGGTCACACTTAGTGATTATGTGAATTGTGAAAGCTAGCAAATAGTGCCTCAACTTCTGGGCAACAAAAACTAAAGCCAGGCAATGCCTCTCTACGTTAGTGTACCTAGATTTTGTACTTGAGATCACCCTTGAGAGGTAGTACACCGACTTTTCTACTCCTTGAGGTAGAGCAGCAGCAGTGCCCCCGCTTCCAGTGGAATCATTGTGGATGGGGAGGATAATATCTCTTTGATCTTTTCAAAGGCCTTCTTTTGCTCATCTCCCCAAATCCATTTGGCTTTGTCTCTCAAAAGGGGTGTAAATGGGTGAGTCACTTCTGCCAGCGCAGGTATGAACCTCCTCAGATAGGATAACTTTCCTAGGAAGCTCTTAAGTTGTCTCTGACTCTTGGGGGGTGGCATCATCATTATGGCTTTCATTTTTTATGCGTCAACCTGCACCCCTTGCCTATTTACAACAAACCCTAGACACTTTCCTGCAGTGACCCAAAGGCACACTTGGAAGGGTTCATTCGCATCTTATACCTGTGGCACCTCTCGAACACCCTCCTGAGATCCTGTATGTGTTTGCTTTCTTTCTTGGATTTCACCACTAGGTCATCCACATAAAACTCTAATATGTTGTGAAATAGTTCATGAAAAATTGCCATCATAATTCTCTGGTATGTGGCCCCAGCATTCTTCAGTCCAAATGGTATGACCGTATAGTGAAAGTTTCCTGGGGGTGTGCGGAAGGCAGTCTTCTCCGCGTCTGCTGGATCCATCTTAATCTAGTTGTAGCCAACGTACCCATCCATGAAACTATACATCTCATGTCCTGCAATAGCGTCGACTAAGCTATCTAAGCTCGGCAGAGGAAATTCATCTTTGGGGCATGCCTTTTTCAAGTCGCGAAATTCTACGCAAATCCTGATTTGGCTCGTCTTTTCTCGCCACCGACACTATGCTAGAAAGTCATACGGGATGCTGAATAGGCTTGATGAATACTGCCGCCAATAACTTTTCCACTTCGGCTTTTATCTTCAAGTCGAGGTTTGCCTTGTAAGTGCGAGTGGCTCGTCTCCCTGGAAGGGCATTGGGAAAAATGTTCAATCTATGGAAGCTCACCTCTAGGTCTATTCCAGGCATCTCTATATACTTCCAAGCGAAAACATCGGTGAACTCCTTGAGCAAGCCCATGAGCTCTTCTTTCTATTTTGGTCCCAGACTCTTGGAGACCAGGTTCACCTCCTTCTTTCCCTAGATTGATCTCCCTAACTCCTGTAGTTGCTCTCTGGGTCAATCTCGCATGCATTCTGGAGCTTCCTCTGGCTCCTCAACGTGCTCAACAATATGTGACTCATCACAACAAAACATTCTAGTGCTGGATCGGTGCTCTCATCCCAGAACACCGCCCGCGCAGACCGTTATAAGCGGTAGATAACCTTTCCATCGGACAAAACCACTTTTTTACAAGTTCGAGGAGGTTTAACTACTTCCTCCACCTTCCTCTTTCCTTTTGCCATGTGGGGAATTACCCTTTCCCCCAAGCGATCAAGAACAGATTTCTTTGGTTGATCAACTCGCCCTACCACTTGCTTTCCTTCTAGCTTTCTTATATAATTTCTTCTTTCCTCATCCAGTTCAGTATAAAAAGCTGCATCTACTAAATGGGCCTCCTCGACGGAGAAAGGCTTCTGAGTCGCCTTGATGACTACTTCTATGCCTCTAATGTTAGCCTTTGCACACTGCTGGTAGGTAGAAGACACGATGCCATGGGTATGCATCCATGCCCTTCCGATGAGCAGCTGGTAACTGGTGATGGCATTGATAACATGGAATTTGATGTGAGAAGTGAAATGCCCCAACTTAATTCCCACATTCACGTACCCAATGGATTGCATTCCGGCACTATCAAATCCGGAGATCACTAGTGGCACTAGCACTACCTTCTCTTGGTCAATTCCAGTCTCATACAATGTATTGATCGACATAATGTTAATAGATGCTCCTCCATCCATTAATGCCTTGGAAAATGGGACCCCATTGATCACAGCTGTAGCATACAAGGGGCGATTATAAAAATAAGGCACCTCTGAAAATACTACTTCGGAAGTGTATCTCTTAATCAGCCTTCCAATTGGCCCTTGCCAATTTAATGAGGGGTCACCTCGCTGTTGTACCGCCTCCAAAACTTTTCTTGTTATGAGCACCCTTGTATCATATTTCACTCTTATTTGATCGAAGAACCACTTGAACTTGGGGCTCCTCGCTACGGTTTCGCACTCAGAGTTTAAGTCTACTTCGTATGTCTAAGCATTACAAACATATTATACAAACATATTATGCCTCGCATGTACCCTTCTACAGGCATGTATACTATTTGATTATGATAGGATTATTGTTCATTGCGATTTGATTTAGGATTTAGGATTTATTTGCATTTTATTGAATTTCTCAGGGTTGTTTTTGTTGGGATGTCATCAATCCTATTGTGTTGAACTATTGCGCGGATATTTTATTTAAAATTATCTCAATTTTGTGTTTTTTTTAATTAGAGGCTTAAGATCTATTCATATGTATTTCAAAAATTTGAAGCTCTAAAATTTAATTTTTATAAACAAATAATAATAAAATATAAAATTAGGTAAAAACTTTATGTTAGGGCTATAAGAGAACTTCAGATTTTTTAATGAATTCAAATATAATCTGTAGGTAACTTCATTCATTCTATGTTCAGAAAGTTCATAGTTTATAATGAATGGCCCACCTTCAAATACTTCAAATTTAATAGTTAGTTATGACAACTGACTTGATTTTCATATATAAGAAACTAAAGTCAGTGAAATCTAGATTGTATTTTAATTATAAAAATGATTCAACTTTGAGACTCAATGTATATGAAATCTTTGATACGAACCCTATTGTTTGGGGTAACACTATACACATACATATATATGTGTGTGCGCGCGCGAGCGCGCTTGTGACCAAAGTAAACTGCCCGCCTAAGGCCAAAAATTTTGACATCTCAAGTCCAGACCTGATGATTTGTCAATTACTAACTATAGACATTATTAATTAATTTTCAAAAGTCCTAAAAATATGCAACGCCACATAACGAAAACATTGAATATTGAATTAACCATTCATTACAACTCGCAACTTGCAAGATAATGCAATACTGAAAAATGGCACCATAACAAAAGCATCATAATTTATAAGATTCATGTACCAATTGTTCATTCATCATCAACCTACTCCTTCCTTGAATCATAACAAAAAGATAGTTTGATTCATGAGTAAGAACAAAAAAAAAAAACGCCCACCTCCACTTCCATCCATCTCCAAACATGTTTAATGACAACATCATCACCTCCATCACATCAAGAGAAAGATTGGCTATTTCAAGAAACCCCAGCACCCTCCATGCTATCAAATGAGTCATCCCCAATGTCCCACATGTTGGACCTTCCTCGTAAGTATTGTTCACTACTCCTTGATAAGAGACGGAGATTAGAATGAACATATACTAAATCATCCGCTCTATGTGATGCCATCTTGTTTCTCTTTAAGGAATGTACGAATGAATACGTACTCGAATTTCTCTCATAACATAAAGAGGAGGAAGGTTGTCCAAGTAGCTTCATAGCCAAGGCTTGTAGTGTTGGTGCCGAAGTTCCATGAATCTTTCCAAACATTTTCTTCTCTCAACCGTAATCTCCATGTCCCTATATGGAGGAAGGTGATTGGGACCCCCTTAAAGCCACTCATCACTATAATACCTAGAAGTAAAAGAATGATAATTATTAATAAAATACAAATGAATATTTATTATATTTACAAAATTGGATAAATAAAGCATATAAATAAGTTACCTAGGATTTAGAGAGTAGGTCATGCAATGGAGAGGTGTGTTGCTTTTGGTCCATCAGCTTACTAGAATTCGGTGCACTACCTTGAAAAATGACGACTCTTCATTTTCTAGTCTCCTTTCATGCTTGTAAATTGCTTCCCTCACCTTCTCAATCATAAATACCCACGTCATAAATCAAATGAAGACAAGGTTTATCAATATCCGCCACGCTAAGCATTTCATAAATGGGATTTGTGAATTTGAGGATGTAATCAATTTTATTCCACCAACCTTAATCCAATATCAATTCTTTCACATGCATTGCCTTCCTAATATCTTCTTTGTAAGCACTCCATTGCCCTCTAATCACCATTAATTGAAGTCCATCCTTTACTTTCACCATCGTTCCAAGCATTATAATTTGGGAAGCAAAACGTGTCTCAGCAATAGAAAGCAACTTCAACTTTGAATGCTCAACTCAACTCAACAAAGCCTTTTCCCAATTATTTGGAGTCGGCAACATGAATCCTATTTTACCATTCCATTCTGTCCAGTGCAATATCTTCGATTAAACCACATGACATCATGTCCTTTTTTATAATATCCCACCAAGTCAATTTAGGCCTACCTCTACCCCTTGTGTTACCATCAATACTAACTAAATCACTCTTCCTTACAGGAGCATCCATTGATCTACGCTTGACGTGTCCAAACCATCTAAGTCGATTTTCTCTCAATTTATCTTCTATAGGAGCTACTTTTACCGTTTCACGAATTTGTTCATTTTTAATTTTATCCTTTCGAGTTTTACCACAAATCCATCTTAGCATTCGCATCTCCGCCACACTCATTTTCTGCACATTTTGTTTCTTAGTTGCCCAACACTCCCATATAACATGGCGGGTCTAATGGTCGTCCTATAATATTTAGTTTTTAACTTCAAAGGTATACGCCTAATACACAAAACGCCGGTAGCACTTCTCCACTTAACCCAGCGTGCTCTAATCCTATGAGTAACATCATCACTAACATCTCCATCTTTTTGGATAATCGATCCTAAATAACGAAAATGATCGTTTCTAGGTATCTTTTGACCCTCCAACTTCACCACATCTCCATTTGTCCTCCTATTACTACTAAAATTGCACTCCACATATTCTGTTTTAGTTCTGCTTATTTTAAATCCGCTTGTTTCTGAAGTTTCTCTCCACAATTCCAACCTAGCATTAATCCCTGTCTTAGTCTCATCCACTAAAACAATATCATCTGCAAATAGCATACATCATGGCATCTCATCTTGTATTTGTCCAGTCAACTCATCCATAACAAGTGCAAAGATATAAGGACTTAATGCTAACCCTTGGTGTAGACCTACCGTAATTGAAAATTCACTACTTTCTCCGGCTGATGTTCTTACTTTAGTCATCGCACCATCATACATATCCTTGATCACATCAATATATCTGCAAGTCACTCCTCTTTTATGTAGAACCCACCATATTATATCTCTAGTATCCTATCATACGCCTTCTCCAAATCTATAAAAATCATATGAAGATCCTTCTTTTTCTCCCTATACCTCTCCATTAATCTCCTCAATAAATAGATTGCTTCCATTGTTAACCTCCCAGGCATAAACCCAAATTGATTCTCAGATACTATTGTCTTTAATCTCAATCTATATTCAATCACTCTCTCCCAAAGTTTCATTGTATGACTCATTAACTTAATACCACGATAATTTGAACAACTTTGTATGCCCCCTTTAATTTTATAAATAGGTAGTAAAACACTTTTTCTCCATTCATCGGGCATCCTATTAGTCATTAGAATTCTATTGAATAATTTTGTAAGCCATGATACTCCATCCTCCCCTAAGTACTTCCAAACCTCAATAGGGATACCATCTGATCCTAAAGCCTTCCCTGTTTTCATCTTTTTAGGGCAATCCTGACCTCTGTTGTCCTAATTCTGCGGAAAAATATATTTTCTCGAGTCTCCCTAAGTTCCTCTATATTTAATCTACTCCCATTATCTCCATTTAATAACCTCTCAAAGTAGTTTTTCCATCTTTCCATAATTTCATCATCTTTGACTAGAACTCTCGAATCATCACTTTTAATACACTTAACGTTATTAAAATATTTTGTTTTCCTGTCTTTAAGTTTAGCAAGCTTATAAATACTTTTTTCCCCTTCTTGTATACCTAATTTTGTATAAAGATCATCATACACTTTTAACTTAGCATCTCTTACCACTTTCTTAACTTCATTTTTAGCCCATTTATATTTCTCAAAATTTTCTTCATTTCTATTTGTTTGCCATGTTTTAAAGCACTCCCTTTTAATTTTTACTATATTTTGTACTTCTTCATTCCACCACCAAGTTTCTTTAGACTGTGGCCCCTTGCCTTTTGATTCTCCAAGAATTTCTTTTGATATTCTCGTAATGCATGTGGCCATCTTATTCCACATTATTTTAGTCTCTTCTTCAGTATTCCATGTTGCTTCATTTAATAATTTATCTTTAAATAGTTCTAATTATCTCCTTTTAAGTTCCACCACCTAGTTCGTGGGTTAATCTTCACTTTTCGCACTCGTGATTGATTTTTAATATTTATATCCAACACCATTATCCTATGTTGTGAGGTTAAGCTCTCTTCCGGAATAACCTTACAATCTTTACACGTTAATCGGTCTCCTTTTCTAGTAATGAAAAAATCTATTTGGCTCTTGTGCGTTCCACTTTTATAAGTTATTAAGTGTTGAAGCCTCTTTTAAAACATGTATTTACTAGTACAAAATCATAAGCCATCGCAAAATCTAAGATAGACTCTCCCCCGTCGTTCCTATCTCCAAAACCATATCCTCCATGCACTATCTCATATCCTACACGATCTTCTCCTACATGACCATTAACATCTCCCCCTATATAGATTTTCTCACCTACGGGTATTTCTTGAATTAGTTCATCCATTTGTTCCCAAAATTGTACTTTAGTGTGCTCATCTAATCCTACTTGAGGTGCATAAGCACTAATAATATTAATTATGTTTTCACCTAATACCAATTTTACAAGTATAAGTCTATCACATTTCCTAATAACGGTTACGATATCGTCCTTAAAGTTCTTATCAACTATTATTCCAACTCCGTTCTTATTTCTATGTTTTCTTGTATAATAAAATTTAAATCCTGTATTTTTATTTCTCTAGCTTTCTCACCGACCCATTTAGTTTCTTGTAAACAAGCTATGTTAACTTTTCTTCTTATCATGGTATCTACCAACTCCATCCATTTTCCTGTCATAGTCCCTATGTTCCAAGTCGCTAACCTAAGTCTAGTATCCTGGACTAGCTTCTTTACCCGCACACGTCCAGCTTATTGCAGGAACCCTTGCGTATTTATCGTCGCATCCGGGCGCCGATATGACGCCCCTTGCCTATTTTTTGAGACACCCGGTGGCAGGCGCAACCCCCCTTGACTATTTTTCGAGACACCCGATGGCAGGCGCAACGCATCGCTTAAGGGGAATCCCCTAGCATTAGCACATATATTCATAGGATTCATGTTCATAAGGATCTGACAAAGTTTTACGCTGGCTGTCAGCTACCTAACGCAACCCTCCTCCTTTATCCGGGTTGTCAGCTACCTAACGCAACCCTCCTCCCTCTTCAACTTTGAATGCTCATTGTACATTAATAATCTCATGGAATGGTTCATGATAAAGTTTATGATAAAGAAAGCATCCCCACAAATTTTTGTTATTCAATTGCAGTCTTCATACGTCTCCCTATTCTTTTCGGTATCCTTTGCCGCACATATGTTCTTTAAAGTAAGATTAAGGATGTGTACGACACAAGGGGTCCAAAAGATATGGGGATATTGACCCTCAATAAGCAAACCGGTGGCCCTACACACGGGTGCATTGTCCGTAACAACTTGCATCACTTTTCGGGGCCAACGTTCTCAATGACATCCTTTATCAAGTTTGAAATAAAAAATTTGTCCTTTTGCTTCCCCTCACAATTTTCAGCTTTTAAAAACATAACCCCACTTCCACTTACCGCCAAAAAAATAATAATTGGTCTCCTTTGTGAATCCGACCAACCATCACTAACTATAGTTACGCCTTTATTCCTCCATGATTTTTAGTAGGCTCTAGCAACCTCTCAATATTCGCTCTCTTTTAAAAGGAGGGTCGTTTTCAAAGCATTGTAACCCGGCGGGAGTAAGCCACTAATACCGCAATTAGCCGTCGCGGTAAAAGCTTTGACATAATATGAATTCTTTGCCAAGTGAAATGGCAACCCACCAGAGTAGTACATCCTCGCAATCTCAGAATGTACGTCCTCCCAAGATTGAAGGTTAAATGCTTTTCAAGAGGTACTTTCCTCTTTTCCCCAAAAAAATCTTGTGCTCCCCAATCTATCGTGTCTCTCTTCCTCATTCGCCACCGTCGAAATCACGCCATGTTCTCTATATAACTCAACAGTGAAGCTCTGTCACTTTTTGTCTATATATATATATATATATATATATATATATATATATATAGAGAGAGAGAGAGAGAGAGAGAGAGAGAGAGAGATAAACAATGGTACATACCAAGTATACAAACCGATTTTTTTTAAATAGTAAAATTATTTTTGAGTTCAAGTTTTTTTTGTATGATATTTGAACATTTCAAGAGACCCATATAAAAAAATCAGCTCAAAACATTATTTTTGCTTTTTTCAAAAAATCGGTCAAACTTTTACACCTTTTAAAGCACTTTAAAAGCTCAGAAAGTTTGACATAGCTTTTAAAAATAGCAAAAAAAAAGTTATTTTGAGTTAATTTTTTTTATACGGGTCCCTTGAAATGTTTAAATTCCATATTAAAAAATTCATTAATATTTTAGAAAAATAGATTTGCGCCAGCAAGTATGTATACTTGGTATGTATGAGAGCCGCTCTCATATACACACACACACACACACATACATACATATATATATATATATACATATATATATATATATATATATATATATATATATATATATATAAACGGATCGGTGTATATATACACAAATGTGTATATATGCATCTATCAGGGTATATACACATCTATTCGTGTATAGATACACAGATCTATATGTATATATACACAAACCGTGTGTGGTGGTGGTGGTGGTGGTGGTGGTGGTGGTGGGTGGGGGTGGGGGGGGGGATCGTGTGAATGTATGTGTATATAGTTTTATGTCTATGTATGTGTGTTTCTACTTGTGTTTACATATGTGGATGTAGTGTGTGTGTGTGTTCATGTATTATTGTATATGTGAAGGTTATTGGTTACAGAGGAGGAGGGGGTCCAATTTTTTATTTTTATCTTTATATTTTTTTGTTCATGTATAGTAATAATGTGTGTAAATATCATTTATTAATAAATAATTTTCTAGAGGCACGTGGCAATTAAGTATTGGAAACTGAATTATATTTTTGCCAAATAGGATACCTAATCAGCACAATCGTTAACTATTTTAACGGCAGTATAACAGTTGCAACTTTTGAAAAATTGGATCCACAATTGAAAATGGCCCCAAACTTCAGGTTTACGTTTGCATTTTTCCCTTTTTTTAAAGTTAACTTTAAGTGTTAACGCAAAAATTCTCCATCTACGAGGACCAATCAGAAAAGGACACATGTCATCCTACGTGGTAATATTCGACACTCGAGGAGAGTGGTCGGCATCTGAGGAGAGTTGGTCGGCACCCGAGGAGTGATAATCGGCATCCGAGGAGAGTTGGTAGGCACCCGAGGAGTGTTATTCGGCACCCGAGGAAAGTTGGTCAGCACCCGAGGAGTGATAGTCGGCACCCGAGGAGAGTTGGTCGGCATATCAACCAGGAAGATCAAAGGATAACTATGCATTTAATGTGCATTAATGAAGATGGCAGCGCATTTAATGAGCCTTAATGTACATTTATACTGTAGATGACAACACATAGCATACCAAACAATTCAACAATTAGATTCGTTGAATGTAGACATAATGTATAAATGTCTACATTCAATGAATCTCTTTATCTCCCATCACTATAAATACATGTATTCCCTTAGCCAAAAGGGGGAGAACCAAGAAACACCATACACAAGATACACATCCTTTCTCTCTCTACCATATTGTGCTATTGTAAACCCCTGGGAATAAAATAATAGTGGACGTAGGCTTTTCCTTATAGCCGAACCACTTTAAAAATCTTTGTCTCTTATATGTTTAATGTGAATGTTTATCTTTATCTTCAATCTCATCCTCATCATTTATCTGTCTGTTAACGCAAAAATTCTCCATCTACGAGGACCAATCAGAAAAGGACACATGTCATCCTACGTGGTAATATTCGACACTCGAGGAGAGTGGTCGGCATCTGAGGAGAGTTGGTCGGCACCCGAGGAGTGATAGTCGGCATCCGAGGAGAGTTGGTCCGCACCCGAGGAGTGTTATTCGGCACCCGAGGAGAGTTGGTCAGCACCCGAGGAGTGATAATCGGCACCCGAGGAGAGTTGGTCGGCATATCAACCAGGAAGATCAAAGGATAACTATGCATTTAATGTGCATTAATGAAGATGGCAGCGCATTTAATGAGCCTTAATGTACATTTATATTGTAGATGACAACACATAGCATACCAAACAATTCAACAATTAGATTCGTTGAATGTAGACATAATGTATAAATGCTACATTCAATGAATCTCTTTATCTCCCATCACTATAAATACATGTATTCCCTTAGCCAAAAGGGGGAGAACCAAGAAACACCATACACAAGATACACATCCTTTCTCTCTCTACCACATTGTGCTATTGTAAACCCCTGGGAATAAAATAATAGTGGACGTAGGCTTTTCCTTATAGCCGAACCACTTTAAAAATCTTTGTCTCTTATATGTTTGATGTGAATGTTTATCTTTATCTTCAATCTCATCCTCATCATTTATCTGTCTGTTAACGCAAAAATTCTCCATCTACGAGGACCAATCAGAAAAGGACACATGTCATCCTACGTGGTAATATTCGACACTCGAGGAGAGTGGTCGGCATCTGAGGAGAGTTGGTCGGCACCCGAGGAGTGATAGTCGGCATCCGAGGAGAGTTGGTCCGCACCCGAGGAGTGTTATTCGGCACCCGAGGAGAGTTGGTCAGCACCCGAGGAGTGATAGTCGGCACCCGAGGAGAGTTGGTCGGCATATCAACCAGGAAGATCAAAGGATAACTATGCATTTAATGTGCATTAATGAAGATGGCAGCGCATTTAATGAGCCTTAATGTACATTTATACTGTAGATGACAACACATAGCATACCAAACAATTCAACAATTAGATTCGTTGAATGTAGACATAATGTATAAATGTCTACATTCAATGAATCTCTTTATCTCCCATCACTATAAATACATGTATTCCCTTAGTCAAAAGGGGGAGAACTAAGAAACACCATACACAAGATACACATCCTTTCTCTCTCTACCACATTGTGCTATTGTAAACCCTTGGGAATAAAATAATAGTGGACGTAGGCTTTTCCTTATAGCCGAACCACTTTAAAAATCTTTGTCTCTTATATGTTTGATGTGAATGTTTATCTTTATCTTCAATCTCATCCTCATCATTTATCTGCTGTTGACGCCACTAAAATGGCAGTGGCGTCAACATTAAGTATTAGTATTCATCAAACAAAAAAGAAAAGAAAAAGAAACATAGGATTCACATAGGAATTTATATAAGATGAAAAGAGTATTGACTAAAGATGATTACATAATAGACTTGAGACATCTATAACTGAAATATGACTATATGAATGAGACATAAATACCAGTGAGGTGAGGGAGAAAGACAATATGACTGGGAAGCGAATCTTCCATGACCGGAGTCTGGGAGGGGCGCAGCCATGGCCGAGTAGGGTAGGTGAAATGAAGGGTGGCTTCTGTTTGTTATCTATTAAGGGTAGGAAGAAATGACACAAGGAGCATCTGATTATTATCTATTGGGGTTATAATGCTTACATATACTTACTTTTTTCCCTTAAGCTTTGATTAGGCAGCTGACCTTTATTTTTTTAGTTTCACACATTAATCCTTAAGCATTAGTACTATGTTACAAAAACTCAAAGTCCCCACCACCACCACCACCCAAAAAAAAAACATTGTATATCCCCGCCCCTGGCTACAAAGGAGAGTTTCTGTGGATGGCAGTCAAATGATTAGGCTAGTTAAGGTTGAAGCCCAAGCAATAAAAATGAGTTTAAAACGCACCTAAACAATAATATTAGAGGGATGTCAACCAAATATAGGTGAAGCAACAAAATCCACGACCCGTAACTTATGGATATAACTGAATTCAGAAAATAGCATTACAGCAGTTGGTTCCATATTGTTTGGCTTCATTAATGTACTATTGAGAATGGCTGCCGTTTGTAAATTGTTACAGATAAAGAGCTTGAACAATAAATCGCCCTAGTTCTCTTTCACATTGTACAAGGGTAATTAATATTTGACCACAGGTAACGTAAAAGTGCATGTGAAATTTGTTCATTTAAATTACAGTTAAACCCCCGTATTTTGACAAAAGACCAGAATTTTGATGTTTTTTGCCAGACGTCCCTAATTTGAAGGACCATCGAAAGAGGACAGTGACGTGACCATCATCTGTTTCTTTCTCTTTTGAAGCGAAAGCTACCGTTACACTCTTACGAGTCTTGTATATTAAAATGATAATTAAAGTACAAAAACAACTCTCTCTCTTTCTCTCTCGTTCAAGCGTATATCTGTATATATGTAGTCAAAATATATATCTCTACTACATAAAAAGAGGGTAAACCTTTTGAAATGATAATATATCCGACTTACCCTCACTTTTATGAAATCCCGATTTTACCCACAGTTTTCCATCATCCCTCCTTCCCCTCTCTCTCTCTCTCTCATCCACAGGCTTTTTACACTCCACCTCTCTCACGTCATTAATGTGATGGCTCTTGCATCTTCCCTCTCTCTACCTCCCTAATCCCACCATGGAAGATCAACAACAGATATTCCCTCCCCATATTTTTTCGACCCATTTCAATAACCCCTGGAGTCTCCCTTTCATAAAAATGGTTGTAACCTCCATTTTTATAACCATTGATCATCGGATTTGTAGCACCTCAAAGACGAAAAGGAGGAGTTTTGCAATACCACTTTTGTAGGTACCGTGGTGTATAACAACAAATTAGCGTGAGACAGATGAAGAGCCACGAAACCGCCCATGGCTCTGATATCAATTCTGCTGCCATATCCAATCTATTGGTCCCCACATCTGAACTAAAAGCCCTGGTTAAGGTATTTATCCCAAATTATTTTCATTACAATTGGTTTCCATCTTATTCACTTTTTTTAAAGAAACAAATCTAATATTCAAAACAATTGCTCTTTGTTTTAGATATCAGAATTTAAGAACTCGTGAATTTGGTGACGGCCTTGGTACCCTCAGATACTGCATGTTTGGCCAACTCCCCAGGCAAAACAAGCCTAACAAAAGTCAGGATCTTCTGAGACGTGATGGTTGGCTTCTTGTTGTATCGTGCCAAGCGCGATGGTTCTTAAGCAAGCTTCTCAAAAATAAATTGATGAAGCTGTTCAAGATCGCCATATCCTTGCTGGAAATACCGATATTGGGAAGAACCTGTTTCAATGCCTAGAAAAGGTAAATCTTATACGACTCTATGTTCTTCTTTGATCTCTTCTTTTTCTTATCTCCTGCGGTGGCACCTTCTTTGGGGATTTTATTCTCGGCCTTTAATGGCTTCTTCTCTGCGGCGGGCTTCTTCTCTGCCTTGGGAGCAATTGGAATTGAAGTCGGATTGGAAAATTTGGGGCTTCTTTTTTTTTATCTATGATAGTTCGTTTGATTTGATTATTTAGTTTTGTTATTTTATTTTTTACCCAAAATGGCACTGTCTTACATTTCGGTTTTAAAATTCTGAGGTGGTTTAACTCATAGTTAATCTAGAATATAATTAAGAATGTTGTTGACTTTCACTCAAATACTGATAATACCACAAATTAAACTTAATATTTCATTGTTGTCGCACCAATATGCTTGCGACAATAACTGGTTCTCTTCTTTTCCTATAATGATTATCATGCTACCCTCAGTAATGTATTGTATGCTTTGATGCTTCCAAACTTCTCATAGTAAACCTATCTTAACTCTTGGAATACTTGAGGTGTGACACTATAATATAAGTTTAGACCGATGGATGGCTATTCATCATGTTCTTTAAACAAACCATATAGGTATAATATAAGATACATTTGAATATTACATGATAGTCATGTTTTCGAAACAGAGGCATTTGGCGGTATAACTTTATACATAATAAAGATGTTTGGGATGTTTAGAATTCGCACCCTACCGACCAAACGATCTATCATAATTTGCTATTACTATCTCTTTGTTTTATCTTAATAGTAATTTGTTTAATCTTATCTGATGTGGTACGTGGGCTATTTAGCTTTGTTACTTGTTTGTGTATTAGAGTTTGTGAGTTTTCTTCCCAAATCACACTGTCTTTCATTTTGATTTCAAAGTTATTGCCTTCTCAGGTTGTTTTATTTCAGGGTTAACTTCTTGGGATTATGTATGAATAAAGAATTATGTCAAGGTGTTAAGTAAAATTAATGCTTCCCAAAATTCTGTTTTTAATTATTTATAAGGTATTGCAAATGTGCCTTGCACATGTGAATGCTATGTTTAATTCTATAAAGCTTGTAATTGTTGTTTTAAATAAGGTTCATCAAATTAATGTGTTACTCTGAGGTGGAAACAATTCAGGGGCTAATGTTCGATCCACAATTGTTCAAATATGGTCACAACAAAATGTCAATAAGTTATGTTGATTCCCAAGTCATTACAAATTGAACAACCATGTATGACTTTTTAAAATTTAATCATTTATGGTTTAATATCCAGTGGTTATGTTAATTAAGACTTTATATCCAAAATTTACTCTAATAGGAAGTTGGTACTAATTATCACTATTAGAGACACTTTTTTCAAACATTACCAACACTTTTTAATTGAAAGTGTAAAAGAGAATAAACACCAAAATTTTATTTGAAAAAATACGTGTACTAAAGTCACATTATGCATATAACAAATGAGAACGTGAATAAAAAAGGAAATTAAAAATTTACCCACAAAATATAAGGAACGGTCATATCATCAACAACTAAACATAGAAGACTAAAGCATGCACCCGTGAGCTCCATATACATGTTAATCCCCTTGTAAATAAAGAAATTATAATTGTGCAAGTTGTGAGTCATCTTGAAATAAGATCATTGAATATTCACATCTTGTATGAAATGGATGAGATCTTATTTTTCATCATATGAGTTATTACTATATAATAACCTTTCTGCAACCATAAAATTTCCCTTTTTCTTTTCTTGGTTTACAAAAAAGTAAACTAATAATGGTATTTATTCTTAGGTCACAAATGAAACTGACGCTACCTTTTCATAATGTTGTTAACTTTCTATTGTTCAACTTCCCACACAAACAATAATTCAATTACTTTTGTTTCATAATGATCAAATAAAGTTTTGAAATTTTGATGCATATATAATATTAATAAACGTACAAATAAACAATATTTCAATTAAACTATTTCATAAGGATCCAACAAATACATTAGTACACAAAAAAGCTTATTGACAGTAGATCTGGTAGAAAAATAACAAATCGTCACTGCAGGAGTGTAGGGTGATGAACATAAGTGATGTTATTGCGCCTTTATCCATGTTTATCTCCTCTATAGACTCCAAGGTGGTTTTCCCCATTTTCCCACCATTTTGATGCCTGAGTTTGATTGTGACATTATCATCCCTCTAATTTCGATTGAGTTGCTTTTGGGAATCAATTTCAACATTAAATTCTTCACTTCGAGGTGCCTTGTACTAAAACATTTGATATCTTTTTTTATTGGCTTAATTTCATAACTTTTAGTCCACATTACAAGCAAATAATTATCTATAATATATATTGACTATGTTGCCTAATTAAAGAAACAAAATACAAGTTATATCATTCTATAATAGTCCCAAAACACTGTAAAATTATTTTCTACGGGCAAAAATATGGAGTAAAAGATGCCCAGTCCCTCATTTGACAGACACTAGAATAGAATATCTAGATACTTTTTGTGACCTGCTTGGGAAAAAGTACTATATATATGTTTATACAAACATATATATTATGTTGGTTTTGTTATTGTCGTGCCTTATTCTCCACATAACATAGGTTGTTTCAACATCCAAATTATTTAGTTTTTTTTCATTTTCATAATCTAACTATGAGATGTACAATTGCAAAATTCAAATTTTAGCATTTATAAGCACTATGTTCAGAGGGCAAGGTGAAAGCTTAAACTTATACTTTAATTTGTTTGGATTGATTCAGTATGACGTGATTTTTTTGAGATTTTAATGGAGAATGAAATGGTCACTCCAATAAATTCCCCCCTATCATGACTATAAAAAAATGCTTTGTTCTAGAGACACTGAAATATATATAGTATTTTTTTCATAAATAAATATAATATACTGGACTTTCAAATCAATTCATAAATCCTAGGACATTAAATTATTTCTTAAAGGGTATATAAAATTATTAAGGGTGCATTCTAATTACAGAACAAAGACTGTCACTATTTTTAAAAAGTTTGTTATGAGTTTAAAAGTCCAGTATTGAAGATTCTTCACATGAGGGGGTGATGGACACTTTGGTTATGGTCAAAGAGTGTTCCCTTTCCCACTGCGTGACAAAAATTATTATCCTATGTGAACATATATATAATAAGGAATATTTTTAAAATCTCATAAAATAATTTGAATATATATCTACTTCAAATCAAGCAGAATTTGGGGGCACAAAGCTATTTTTTTTTTTTAAATTACTCATAGCTCTGTATATATTTCTCAGTTAGCTAGGTTATTTGCACTCTAATCGAAAATAGTGGATATATGTATCTTGTTGTATAATTGTAAATTTTATTTTGATTGGCTTTATGACTTGGCCAAATATGTGTAGCGTGGTAGTTATGTGCAATGATGGTTTGAACTTGGTAACACAAATATCTAAAATTGAGTGGTTTTGTTGACAGGAGTTCATGTGTGTGCATTACTCTTATATGTTCACTGTTTTAGGCCGCACTGAAATTCTACATTTTGTTCATCTTCTACGTTAATGATTTTTTAAGACTTACACCCTCCCTTCTACGTTATTGATTTTTTAAGACTTACTCCCTATTTTTACGTTATTGATTTTTTAAGACTTACTCCCTGCTTATATCTTGTACTTAAATCACGTTCAAATTGTATTTATATTCAGCTGCACATGAATTTCTGAGGTTGTAATGGATCTATGTTATTATTATTATATCATGTTCCCTACTTTTAATGCTTAAATTAAATACCTAAATTCGATCGCACGTGCATCGCACATGGGCACATCTAGTATATATATATATATATATATATATATAGGGAGAGAGAGAGAGAGCAAAGGTTAATAATAATCGCAGCATGGCATAAAATGATTTGAAAGAGGAGAGGAAAAATGGCAGTACAGGGGCTCTGCCATCAAGTTCACCATATAACCTCCACTGCCCATCATGAACTCAACTTGCAAAGGATAAAAAGAGTATAAATCAAAGCACAATGGCTTGTGAAGGGCCATAAGGACGAAAAAACATCACAAACCGATTAAAGGGCATTAAACTAGTGAACAACATCAACTCTCTAGTATTTGAAACCTCGAGATTATTATTCGATGTCAATATATAAATATAAGGTCAGACCAAAGGCAAAACATAGAGTAGATCTGTCAAAATATAAGGAATCTAAGAAAACTGATTCTCAATGGTGATGAAACTAACTAATTGCAGAATATGGAGGATCGTTTGCTTTGGAATCTGCATCCATCCTCGACACTCGAGGATTTTCAATAGCTCTTTTCTGGTGAACTTCAATGTTTACATGAGGTGTTAATGCCAGGATTTAAGGTTCATTTCAAGATGTGCAGAACTTCATGTCAATGAGCTTCATTGGAAGCTCAATTTTCTAAACAAAGCGAAAGAGAGAAATGCAGATGAGAGAGAATTGCCAAGGTGGAAACGGCAAGCCGAGAAGGAGCTCAAAACCTGATATGGTTTGGTTGATGCTAAAAGAATGGATCCCATGGTCCAATAAGGGCCTAGGCTGATTGAGGGCCAAGCAGTGTTTTTAATTGCGCGCTATTGCGAACGCAATAGCGCAAAATTGCGAATCGTGAAGCCAAAACACAAAATAGAGCACTTTGTTTTGTGCAATGTTCCGATTGCGGGCATTTTTTGATGACGTGGCACGCTATTTTGCGCAATAGGTACTAGGGTTTTCCCAACCCAACAACTGAAGAAACAAGGCCCACCTCCAAAAACCAAACCCTTTTCCTTTCCAAAAGTCGACCTCGACCTCTAATCTGAAAGCCACCTCCGAAACCTTATTTCCCTTCCAAAAACCTCTCTCTCTCTGATTTTTTTTACCTATTTCAGTACAAACGGCAACCTTTTTATTTATAATCTCAGCCTAAAATGTTATTTGTTTTATAATTTTCAGTTTAAATATGTAATTTTTTTCAGAAATTTCAGTTTAAATTTTAATATTTTATAATTTTCAGTTTTAAATGTTACTTATTTACAAAATTTCAGCTTAAAATGGTTACTTCTTTTTATGATTTTCAGTTTAAAATGTTCAATATTTTATAATTTTCAGTTTAAAATGTCAATTTCAAATTTTTATTTGTTTTAATAAATATCAGTTTAAAACGTTAACATTTTATAATTATCAGTTTATAATGTTACTTATTCATAAAATTTCAGCTCAAAATGTATTTTTTTAATTTTAAAATGTTATTTGTTTTTATAAATTTCAGTTAAAATGTTAATATTTTATAATTTTAAGTCTAAAATGTTAAAATATTTTATAATTTTCAGTTTAAATGTTACTTGTTTACAAAATTTCAGCTTGAAATGTTTTTTTTTAATAATTTTCAGCCTAAATGTTATTTGTTATATAATTGTAACAACCCGTGATTTTTAAACCGGTTTTAATTAAATTAACTCGGATTTTGAAAAAATAAAATTTTGGGATCTATTTAACTTTAGTATGTAAAAAGGTTGGTATTTAAATATAAAAATAAGGTTTTAAGTGGAATTTTAAATTGGGATTAAAATTTGGAAATTATAACTTTTTGTATAAAAATCGAGGGAGGATCCGACCTGATCGAGCTGAATTTTTTTATGCGGCTGCCTCTCTCCTTTAGCTACTACGCCTCCAAATTTCAGCCAATTCCAACGGTCCGATCGTCTGGAATGTTTTTTTTAGTGTTTGTATTTGATTAGGACTTTAATTCTTTTTGGTATATAAACATAATGTGACGAGTTTAGGACTTTTAAAACAGATTTTAGCCTTCTCAAAAATCAGTGGCCTCCTCTATTTTCATCTTCTTCCATCTACAAAACCCTAGCCCCATTTAAACCAAGATTCAACCCATGATTTGAAGGCTTATTTGGTGTTTTCTCAAGTTTGGGCTAGAACGAGTTTTATTGTTTTCGTACGAGGAATGCAGTGGTATGATGAGAATTTTGAGGCATAATCTTATGAGTTTCTTGTGATGATTTTAAGGTATGGGGTTTACGCAATATGCACCTTGAGTCTCTCGAGAGTAGTCGTTTTGTTCCTCATTTATTTGCACTCGTATTGTTGATATTATAACGTTTATTGGAATCAAAAATATTGATTCGATTGAGTTATTGTATTTGTTGATGGGCATGGTGTCACGAAATTTTATATGGCACGGAGAATGGTCACCCGACAATAGTCCAAAAGTACAATGAATAACCAGGACGAGGCTTTACGAAACTTAGGTTCGGTGAGACTGGTGACCTATTGATGTGTTATTGAAAAATATATTGGTATAATGCTCGGATGTCGCATTGGACTTGAATTCAAATTCGTATTGTTGCATTTTATTCACCGTTATTGTTTTTAGCATCTATTATTGTCATATTGTGTACTTTCCCGTATTTTTCTTTTAGTGACAGGTTAGCGTGGATTTGGACACTATGAACTTTTGGAGGATTTTAGGGCACGACGTTTGGAGGATTTTATTTTTGTATAGCTTGGCAGTGTAATTTATTTGGAGAGCTTAGTATTATTCTCGAGTGAAATTTAATTGTAATTATTTTGGAAGTATAAATTTTGGATTCGTTATATTTATTTTGTGGAATATAGATGCTCTATACTAATTGTTGAGGATTTAGTTTAGTTTTATCGTAGTAGCGCCTCGTGTTTTGCACGGGGTGTTATAGATAGTATGAGAGCTTAGGTATACGACAACCCTCGGGTCTTTAGGTTTGGGTCTAGCATACGGGTTAGATGTGTTTTGTTGGCGATAGAGAGTTTTTATTGAGAACGTGGTAGGCATCGAGGTTAGGATTAATAATCTTAATGTGAGTATGTTTAGAATTGATTTGAGGACTTTAGTGTTGTGATGATTATTTAAGAGAATCGAGTAGTGATTCGTGAGAGAGCGCGTGGGGAAACATGCGGCTAGGATTGGGTGTATGGGAGCCTAATTGTGGTTTTTATGGGTAGGCATTTTTGCACCTTATTTTATCTCGAGTGTTACGCTTCGTCTAATTTCGAGGATGAAATTTATGTGCTTGTAGGGAAGTATGTATCAACCCGTGATTTTTAAACCGGTTTTAATTAAATTAACTCCGATTTCGAAAAAATAAAATTTTGGGATCTATTTAACTTTGGTATTTAAAAAGGTTGGTATTTATATATAAAAATAAGGTTTTACGTGGAATTTAATTTGGGACTAAAATTTGAAAATTTTGACTTTTTGTATAAAAATTGGGGGAGAATCCGACCTAAGGAGCAAAATAAATAAATAAAAATATTCAATTGTCCGATCGAGCTGAATTTTTTTATGCAGCTTCCTCTCGCCTTCAGCTACTACGCCTACAAATTTCACCCAATTCCAACGGTCCGATCGTCCGGGATGTTTTTTTTATTTTTTGTATTGGATTAGGACTCTAATTCTTTTTGGTATATAAACATAATGTGACGTGGAAGCCTTATTTGGTGTTTTCTCGATTTTGGACTAGAATGAGTTTTTTATTGTTTTCTCGCGAGGAACGTAGTGGTATGATCAGAATTTTGAGGCAGAAGGCAGAATCTTATGAGTTTCTTGTCATGATTTTAAGGTACGGGATTTAAGCAATATGCTCCTTAAATCTCTCGAGAGTAGTCGTTTGCTCCTCATTTATTTGTACTCATATTGATGATATCATGACGTTTATTGGAATCCAAAATATTAATTTGATTGAGAAATTGTATTTGTTGATGGGCATGGTGTCATGAAATTTTTATATGGCATAGAGAATGGTCACCCGCCAATAATCCAATAGTCCAATAGCCAGGATGAGGCGTTACGAAGCTTAGATGAGGTGAGGTGCGACTTGGTTACCTATTGATGTGTTATTGAGAAATTAAATTGGCATAATCCTCGGATTTCGCATTGAACTTGAATTCAGATTCGTATTGTTGCATTTTATTCACCGTTATTATTTTGAGCATCTATTCTTGTCATATTGTGTATGTCCCCTTATTTTTCTCTTAGTGACAGGGTTAGCGTGGATTTGGACGCTACGGATTTTGGAGGATTTTGGAGCTCGACGTTTGGAGGATTTTGTTTGTTTGTTTGTTTAGATTGGCAATGTAACTATTTGGAGAGCTTAGCATTATTTTTAGAGGAATTAAATTATTATTATTTTAGAGGTGTAAATTTTGGATTGGACGTTATGTAATTTTGGATTCGTTATATTTATTTTGTGGAATATAGATGTTCTATACTAATTGTTGAGGATTTAGTTTAGTTTTAATCGTAGTAGCACCTCGTGTTTTACACGGGGTGTTACAATAATTTTCAGTTTAAAATGTTAATTATTTTACAAATTTCAGTTTAAATGTTATTTATATGTTTTTCTAATAAAAAACTGAAATGCATGAATAGCTTGCGCGATGCGATTTGCGCTACGTGACCCCGGAGTCAAAACGCGACACCTTGCGCGACCGCGATTAAAAACATTGGGGTCAAGACTCATTGAATGTGGATTTGCCGCATAACCAGCAAGGACAACAATATTCTTTTCCGCCAGAGTGGAAATTTCCCAGAACTTATCTCTCTAGTTTTTGTATAGTGGCCTCTATTTACAATTTTATTATATGATCTTCTAAATTACAAGTTACAGTGGAAGTCCAGGAGTTCAGCCTAGAAGAATATGTAATTTTAATATGTATACAACAATAATAATGCACTGTATCTGTATTTGAGTAAAAGAGCCCAAAGAAAATTGTAAAGAATCAATCCCAGTAATGGCATTCTGGTAGGAGAATTAGAGCATAGCTCTCCGTGATCTTGGTGGAGAAAAGTATTTCAATAGAGAAAGTGAGAGATTTGAAGAGAGGAGGATGACGATAATGAAAAGTGAAGCGAGCACAACAAAACTCATCATTTATAGATCCATACTTCGGCTTCCGATATGAACTGCTAAGATTGACGGCATTGTGAAAATTGATACAACTTAAGAGCTAAAACAAACAGAATATGTCGACCTGTATTCTCTTATATTGCAACGGTGAAACTATAATATAACCAAGAAAAATGGAATTAAAATCCTTCACAGAGTAGGCTAAAAGTTTGTGAAGTTTATTTGGTTAAATTAAGGGGCATATTCCAAGTCTTTTTATTTTGTTCCAAAAAGTTCCTCACCACATAAAAACATGCAAAAAAAAGGAGCACCAGTGAGGGTCGTTGGAGCTCCGTCAGTGGGGGGGTGGGGGGGTCGGAAATGCCGCTAGCGCGGACCTTTAAAAATAGAAGAATATTGATTAAATGTATGTTTGAGGGATTTTTTGGTAATTGATCCTTAAATTAACACCCACCCACCCTTTTTTGGTGACCCTTATATTTGTGTTTGCCGGCGACAACGTGGATGACGTGTTCAACTCATATCAGAAAGTGAAGAACACAAACATCAGATGTCCAACCAGAATAAACTTGAAATAGCATCAAACTAACAGATAAAGTAAGGGGAGAAGATACAAATGTACAACAATGATGAATCTTCTTTATCATTAGTTTAAGTACAAACATAGTCCTTCTGGGGCAGGACACCACTGGTGAACACCCTGTGCTCTCTCTATATATATACCGTACACCTCATACTCTCACTGTTTCCCTGTGATTATATTGAATGTGAAATCCGATCTCTCCTCCCTCCTGCAGTGGTGCATTTATAGCTAATAGAGGGGTCGAGCCTAGATAGGTGGAAGGCATTCCGAAATCATCCAATGGGGCGCAAGCAACTAGAAAGCATCATCCACATCGTGTGCATGATCTTGGGCAATTTGTTAACCTTGGCCACACGTGTGCCACGTGGGGCATGCCAAAAACGCACTAACTACTAACATTAGTGACTTAACATTTCCATTTCCATAAAGACAGGCCATGGAAAAGAAAACATATCAAAACTCCTTCAAATATAAGAAGTACCTCATAAAACACATGATAATATTGCGTATTTTGAGTTATTAATCAAAGCGCAGGGTATCCTAGCGTTATTTAATCAATTTATTATTTTAGCAATGGCATTATTGAGACAAAAATTTTAAAGGCGAATTATGTATTACATCACAGTTACCAATCGTATCCATTATATGTAACGCATTTAGCAAGTGAATTTTAGATAACCTACAACTCAAGCAGTGCTAAGTTGAAGCAATAGCATCAGTTGAAGATAATTTTTGATCATCCGGAAAACGAATTATATGCAACTGTTATTTCATTTCCTTCATTTATCTCAGAAATCAAAACAAACTGCAAATGGATCAAATTTGGAGTGACAGAAAATAAAACGCACCTGTGGTTTGGGGTTTTTCGGCCATCGGTCTTTCTTTTGTCACTCTATTTTAGCTGAAATTTCAGAAAACAAAAATAAAACCTAAAGCTGCGTAAAAACTACAGGGTGAGATTTTTAATAATTGATATAGCTTACCCAAGAGGATGATGTCAGAGGTGGGTTTTGCTCATTTCGAAGTCACTGGTTTGTGTTGTGCAGTGGGGACAAAAAACCCAAAACTGTTGCGCTTGTGGCATTTGTGCTCTTTCTATCCATTTTATCTGCCAAAGAAACCCGAGTGTGTCAAACCGCCGCCCATGTAAGCCCACGAAATTTTTAAATAGTTTTTTACGGTCTAGTTCTTAGATTAACAATTTCGAACAAAAAAATCGGTGAATCAAATTTTAAACGATTAGGGTCAACATATAAATACTGTCAATTTAAAAAAATTATAAACATAATCGGCTATTAGAGTTTTCTCTGCAACTAACGACTATTCTCCGAAATCGAAGAGAACATCAATCTTATGCTTTTTTCGTATGTCTTATAATCGATTACAGTGTTCTTAATCGATTCTACTTGTATCACTTGGCTCTATCATTTGTAAGTTTATCTTTATCAGCAGTTGATTTTTCTATTTTCGATCGATTGCAATAAGTGTATGTTCTTTGTTTTGATTCAAGAGACTCGTTGTAATATTCATTCATGTGATTGAATAGCTTTTTATATGTTATATATGTATATGTTTTGATTTTGTGTTTTTTATTCATTTATATTTGGATTCTTCATATATAAGTTATATTTATCAATATTTGTAGTTGTTAGTTGAATGTGCTGTATTATTGATGTTTCTTCTAATTTTAAGAGTCCTTAATTTTGATTTGGTATTGAATCACTTATTGATATAAGTCCGCGCCAGTGAAAATAACTAGTTCGATATCAGTTTTCAAAAGTACACGCAGGGTTTATAAAGTACACGTGATTGTTTTTTTGAAAATATGTGTCTGCTTTATTGCCTCATGTATATGTTTTTAAATAGTGCCTGTAATTTTATATTAATTATAAATAAATATTTTTGATATTTCATACATTAAATTATTGCACACATTTTTAAAATTATTGATCTTGAAGTAAATATTTTTCGTCTCTATTTTACTGCAGGACATTATGGTAAGTAGTGTAATAGCAAGGTGTTGTTATTTGAATAATATGGTTTGTATTGAAATATTTGAAGATAGCTCATTAGATTTCATATGCAATGAGTTGTGTATTAGGTTTACTAATTTGAGAAGTGGGAGTTTTTCATTGAGGTGTTCATTTGGTGATGAATGTCGGTTCATGTTGGTTTGTGACAACGATGTTTGTTGTATGTTGCGGTCTCAATTGATCGTGAAAGCTAATTTCATTTGGATATATGTCTTTGATTCATTACCATTTTCATGTAATACATGTCGTGAACGGGTTGAATGCTCTAATCGAATTTTTGAAGGGATTGACTGCAGTAATACAAGTTCTGAGAGGGTTGACAGTGGTGATACAAATACACAGAGGTTAGAGTCTTTATCATCAGGCACTGCAAATGATTTTAATAGTTGCATTGAAAATGACTTTTATCTTGGAGGGGTAGAGCCAAGTAAGTCGAAAGTCTATTTTTCGAATGATTGGAAGACTTATATAAGTCATGAGCAGCAGTGTTTTGAAGGAGGTGTAGTGGAATTTCGGGATAAATTGTGAAAGTATGCCGTCGAGGTTGGGTTCAAGTATGTGTATTTGAAGAATGACAAAACTCGAGTGACGGCTGAATGCTGTAAAAAGACTACTGAGAATTGCATGTGGAGAATTCATGCTTCATTATCTACAATAAATGGATACTTTTACATACGTGCAATGAATAATGAGCATACATGTAGAGGTGTCTTTCGTAGTCCGTCAGCCAAAATGATAGCCTCCAAGTTGGTTTCAACATTGGTAGCTGATGATCTTAGAGATAGCCCGCTATTGAGACTAATTGATGTAGTTAGAGATATGAAGAAAAATTATGATCTTGATATAGCTTATCAACATGCATGGCGTGCGAAAGAGATGGATGTTGTTGATATACATGGTGATGAAAAGGTTTCTTATGCATTAATGAATAATTATCGTGACCTTCTATTGCAGTATAATCCTGGGTCGCATTGTATCCTTGACGTGGAACATGAGAGTAAAAAATTCAAGAGAATATTTATAATGTTTAGAGGATGTATTTATGGATTTCAATACTGCAGACCTGTTTTATTTCTTGATGGTGCCTTTTTGAAGAGCCGTTACCGTGGAACAATACTATCAGCTACTGCAAGGAATGGAAACAATGGTAAATTAATTGTAAATATTTTATTTTGTGTATTGCATTGACATTTTGTTTGTTCCATTCCATATCATCAAAATACAAGCATAAAAATATAAAATACATTTGAAGGTCTTTGTTTTAGTTCACTTGTACTTTTTATTTTTCTGCGTGTATTTTCATGATATGTCTTATTATGTGTAATACTTAGTAAATTACACGCATTGTACATGTCAAGTACACGTGAATTTTTTTATTAATTTCACGTGTAATTTTTATTTTTATGCGTGTATTTTGATGATGATGTTGTTATGTTGAATACAAACTAAAGTACACGCATAGTACATGTCAAGTACACGTGAATATTTTTCCTAATTTCACGTGTACTTTTTATTTTTATGCGTGTACTTTGATGATGATGATGTTATGTGTAATACTAAGTAAAGTACACGCATTGTACATGTCAAGTACACGTGAATGTTTTTGTTAATTTCACGTGTACTTGTCATTTTTATGCGTGTATTTTGATGATGATGTTGTTATGTTGAATACAAACTAAAGTACACGCATAGTACATGTCAAGTACACGTGAATGTTTTTCTTAATTTCACGTGTACTTTTCATTTTTATGCGTGTACTTTGATGATAGGTGTTGTTATTTAGAAATAATAAAGCCAAGTACATGTTAAAAATGTAAAGTACCTTTGAATGTTTTTGTTTAGTTCACCTGTACTTTACATTTTTATGCGTGTATGTTGATGTTAGTGTTGTTAATAATAAAGCCAAGCAAAAGATTGAAAAGTAAACGTGCATGTCTTTCTTTATCATGTGTATGGTACATTTTTATGTTTTGTCTTGTTATTTACAAATAATTTAAATTAAACACATAATATATTTTCCATGTGTTTTAGGGTCTGCGTCAGCAGCATCAATTTACAAAGTGTTGTACATGGATATGTTATTTATTTTAATTTTGATATATTTTTATATTCCAGGGCTTTTCCTGTTGCATATGATGTTGTTGATTATGAAACCGAAGATAACTGGATGTGATTTCTTGTCAATTTGAATAGTGCAGTAGTTGAGCAATATCGAAACATGACATTTATATCAGATCGAAATAATGAATTACTTGAAGCTGTTTCGAGGGTCTTCCCGTTATCTGCACATTCCTACTGTATATATCATTTACAAGGGAATATAAAAAAGAAAATTCGTGGGAATTGTGCTGGATTTCGAAAGAAAATTGTTAAAGATTTTTCGTCTTGTGCATATGCTGTCTCAGTAGATGTATTTCACAGGAATATTAAAGCATTGAAGAAGGAATGAGGAGCTGCTATTGCCGATTTCATTGATAGTTTGCCTCCCGAGTATTGGTCCTGTGCATATTTTCCTGGTAAACGGTACGGTGACATGGCATCTAGTGTTGCAGAGTCATTCAATTCATGGATATTGGAGCAAAGGCATTTACCAGTAATGAATATGCTTAATAAATTGAGAGTGAAGATTATGAATTTCAATGCAAACAAACTTGTTGAGTCTGACACTTGGACACATGAGCTATGTCCTTTTTTTTTCAAAAGTTACTGAATGAAAATTGGAATAAAAACCGACATTGGACTATTAGTCGCTCAAGTCAAAATGTATTTGAAGTTCATTCAGAAGTGCGAGCAACAATTGACTTAGGAGAAAGGACTTGTTCTTGTAAGAGTTGGCAGATTAGATATTTTCCATGTTCTCATGCTGTTTGTGTTGTGCGGAGGAAAGGGACCAGTATTTATGATTATATTGAGGAGTACTATAAGGTATCTTTCTACAGAAAATCATACTCGATACCTATAGTTCCTCTTCCTGATTTGATTTCCTTAAATATTCATATTCCTGAAAATCCACTGTCCTTCCACCAATGACTAAGAGACCGACTGGCAGGCCAAGAAATAAGAGAATAAAGTCTTCTGGTGAGATCATAGTAAGGGAAGTTACTTGCTACAGGTGTAGTAAACGGGCATTGCAGGTCTACTTGTAAGGAACCCATTTAAGTATTTTTAAAATTGTTGAATTCATTCATTTTAACAATTTGATTGAATAAATTAATTAATAAACCATTCGTTTCACATAAATGAATGTAATTTATTTTTAAGTCTCTTTTTTTAGTTTGTTTTTTGTGTAGCTGTACACATATTTTTCATAAAACATACGTGATCATTTTTCCTGATGTTCACGTGTACTTTACATTTGTATACGTATGTTATGTACAGTACACGCGCATTTTGATGTCCAAAGAAATTTTATCAATGCGTGTACTTGATGAAATATGTGTGTACTTTATGAAGTACACATAGAATACATAAAGTACACGCATTTAAAAATGGATTTGGTCAGTTCAATATGTGTGTACTTTATAAAATCATGCGTGTACTTTATTAATGACATTTAATTTAGATTAACTTGATGAAATATGTATGTACTCTATGATGTACATGCATGAAGTACACGCATAATATAAATATAATATGCGTGTACTTTATGAAGTACACGCATTGATAATTAAAGTACACGCATTTAAATATAAGTGTACATGCATGTTTTAACAAAGTATACGCATATTGATATGACAAAAATCTATTCAATATACGTGTACTTTATGTATTCTGCATGTAATTTTATCAAGTAGACGTATATAAATGCATGTACTGTTTGGAAATGGTTTTGGACATTACAATGTGCTTGTACTTTATAAAAGACACTTGGGTCACTCATATTCTTAAACTCCTATGTGTATTATGGGCCGCTCCAGTGGCATTATTATACAAGTATTTCAATAGGCGTGTACTTTATAGACTATGCGTGTACTTTACAATAAATATTACTTTTAACAACAATTTTTTTTACAATGAAAAAAAAATTCGTAGCCAAATGGTCACTTTTGGCAACGAAATTTAAAATGTAACAAAATGTGGACTATTTTCCACGGAATATAAAATTTTGTTGCTAAATCCTAAAAAATTTATTAAGCGCCATTATTCCCGCCCAATTAATTTGGCGCTCATTTATTAGCCAACGAAAGTATATAATTGTCAACAAAAAAAATTTCGTTGTCAAATATTATATTATTTAACTTCAAAATATTTCGTAGCCAAAAAAAGAATTCATTTGTCAAGGCTTAATTTTCGTACAATTAAATTAAATTAAATGACAAACAAACGTTTTGAGACTTCCAACAAAAAAGAAACCTACACTCTCCCCATCTGCTCGCTTTGCTCTCCCCACGATCCCACTTCTCATTCCTCTCCTCCGTCCTTCTCCTTCCTCCCCTCCGTCCCCTGCTCTCCTCCGATCCCCCTTCTCCTTCCTCCCCTCCGTCCTTCGTCTCTCCCATTCTCCTTCCGGCCCCGCAACAGCAACCCAACAACCAAACAGGTAACTTTCTATCTTTTTTTTTGTTTTTGTTTTTTTAATTCAATATTCAATAGCACTTCAATTATTTCAACCATGGTTTAAGAATCATTTGTATATTATATATATGAGTTTTTCTCTTCTAATTTCTATTTTCAATGGGTGGCTCTAATCAATCATTTTTACTTCTATCTCTGCGTGTTGTTTTGCATCTTCATGTTCTATTTACATATTTACCATCCGTGTCTCTCAGATTTTATCGTTTTCATTTGATTAGAGTTTTTTTCTCTTCAATTTTTAGATTTTTTGGTACAATATGTAAGAATTCATTTATAGATGTAATGTGCAACAAAATACGAAAATAGTTTCCATATAGAAGACTTTTTGCTTTAACATAGTTGTTAAATATTGATTTTTACTCCATTTACATCCTACTAAATGTGACTGTAGTGTTATTTTTACAGTTGGGATGGGTATATTAACTTGCTTATAAATTACAAACTACTATCAAAGAAATTGGTGATGGTGAGTAAGGGTTTAGTACCAATTGATGTAGGGTAAGAGTGGTGGCGATTGATGTGGGAGGAGAGAAATAAAGGGAGGTCAGATTGAGGTCCATGATAAGCAACAATTTGATTATTGTTGATGAATATTTTATTAGGGGAAATGATTTTGTGGGTGATAATTGTAAATAGATTAAGGTTTAGTTCTAAAACTAATTAGTGTAGGACAGGAGAGAAATCTGGGGAGGGAGATGTGACACCCCGCTTAATAAAATACCGGGTGATCAGTCCTATACCAAATTAAAACAGGATTCCCAGTTGGATCATCCTTAGCATCACTGTCGGAAATTTTTTTAAAACTTACTAGCCACCTAGTATTCCAAAAGCTGGTGCCAATTTTAACTTTTTAAATAAACAAAACAGTACATGCGGAATTAAAATATAAACCATTCACACAACTGAATGAAAATAAACAGAATAGTAATTACACAACTTGCCGAATAAATCACCGGCCACCAAATAAATAATCCAAATACAATTTTTCAACACCTGAATAAATTACACCTGAAAACTGTACCGAGAAGTCTGGGCTACAAGCCCTAAATAAAACTGAAACTGATACAAGATTTCCTACTCTATGAATGAATGAATGATGCATCTAATCCAAACTCCTGCTAGCATCCACATATGCCGCAGCTCCGTGTCCCTGGAATAGAATATCAATCCTGACGTCCCTGTGGCTGGACACCTAAAAGGTTTTGAAAATAGTTTTATAGCAAGGGTTAGAACCCAAAACATTTTGAAAATATTTAGCAAGTGAATTAACTGCAGTAATTTAAAATGCATGAATGCGCTTCATATTTAAGTTAGTGTCGCACTCCCTTGTGGACATTCTCACCCCTCCACTATTGTGCACACCTACCGGTTACCTTAACCCCACCTAGTTGTACTACCCCGTCCAACTAGTCCTGGTATAACCTTCCCTTGCCATACTACTCTAACCCGAGTATAATGATTATTGAATTATAAGTTATTTCACAATTAACTTAATTAATTCCTCTTAAATAGCAGCATATAACCGTGTCACAAGTTATATAAAGTAAATACATCACACACTGTATTATTCCCACAAATGATTAACTTAATTAATTTCTCATTAATTAACTGCATATAACTGTAACCCGAGTTATATAAAGTAAATACATCACACCCTGTATTATCACCTACATATAATATTTACTACCATATTATACGTACCTTTACAAACATCCACACATATATCATATGTGTATCCATCCTTCCGAGTTTACCCTCACCGGATGATTTCCTCTAAAATGCTATCTCACTAGGTGTGCTCACAAAACCTAGTTTCCCCGAGTTGTAATCGCTCACCAACTTGGACCAAAATATAAACGAAGTGGAGGCGGTCATATTCCTTCCCTGAAAGTGAGATAAATCCCTCACCCATATATACCGGACGCTATGACCTGGGGATATACTCGCCCTACTCCTCAAGCTAGGGGATTCACCCACATCGCGCAACCTCCCTTGATAGCATTTGAGTATATAAATTTAATAAATATCTAGTCACTGATATTTACTATCACACACAATATATACACATATATATATACTATCACTACCCGTATATATATATATATATATATATATATATATATATATATATATATATATATATATGAACCCCGATTTTTACCGTGTACTCAAACTCCTGCACACTGCCTGTAATTTAATGTCACACACAATACATACACGTATATATATATACTATCACTACACCGTATATATATATATATATATATATATATTAATAACCCCGACTTTACCATGTACTCAAAATCCCATACTCTGCCTGTAATTTCCTGAGTCTGTGGCCCGACTCAATGTAATTAAGTTTCTCACTTAATAACCTATCATCTTCCCGAGTCTATGGTCCGACTCTAATATAATTAATTCACACCTCAATTAATATAATACTTTCCCCGAGTTTATGGTCCGACTCTCCTTAAATTAATTAACACGCATTTTAATTTAATACCTCCCCGAGTCTATCGCCCGACTCTAATTAAATTAATTAATCAACCCGAATTCCGAGTCTGTGGTCCGACTCTAATATAATTAATTATCACATTAATTAATAAGTACCCTTCACGAGTCTACAATCCGATCCTGATCAAACTAATTATCCCACCCATTAATTTAATCATACCCGTGTCTACAAACCGACTTTAATTAAATTAATTAACACCTTTATTAATTTAATCCTACCCGAGTCTACAATCCGACTCTAATTAAATTAATTACCGCATTTATTAATTTAATAACTTGGTGTCACTCAACCATTGTCCCCGGACTCACTTACTTGGCCCGTAACTTAATATTTCCCAAGTCTATATCCCGACTCAAAATTATTTAGTTTATCTCCAAACTTAATTCACTACCTTGGGGTCGCATGTCCAATATACTCGGATTCACTCACTTGATCCGTACCTCACTATTTTGGAATAAAATTTCTCAATTTCATCCATTTAATGTCCCACATAAATTCATCCTAATTCCAATTACTTTCTCCCATAATTGCTAGGAATATTTGTTTCACAATTATTTATCACTAATAAATGTATGGAAATTTAATTTATAATTAATTCCCCCTTATATCTCACCCAGGCCGAACTGGCCAGAATTTCCTACCATCGATCGATCGATGCCCCCGATCGATCGATCGACCCCTTCGTTATAGCTCTGCCTCCCCCCTGTTTTCCACCATTAACGAACCTCAAGGTTTCTAAACCAGAATTTAAACCTCTAATTACATCACCCCATCATCTACACATGGTTAATCCACATCCCATTCATCATAGAGACCTTAAGATAATCAACCTCTCTACTTATCTCATAATTTTCGAAATGGGTCTTTCTCCATAAAATTCAATTATCTGTTTTAAATCCCAAATTCCAGATTCGATTTCCACTCTTTTATGTTCTGAAATTTTCGTTCAATAAATATCTACATATTCAGATATAAATCACCCATCTAAATCTTACTTTGAATCTCATTCAAGTGTTTCAAAAACAAAAACCCCATTTTGTACCCATTTACACCCAAAAACGAATTTTGGTTTACACATCACTATGATATGGATTGATTATCATGCTTTAAGAATCAAAACAGTTAACCACTTGCCTGAAAGTGTTCGTAGTGTCTGATTCCGTTGGCGTAGTCCCTCGATTTGGCTCCAAAAACCTCCAATTTGCTCTTGATTTGTTTTTCCCCAAATCCTCTCTCAAACCCTAGGTTTAGAATTTGATGGCTGCTGATTTTCTAATCTCCCCATTAGGTTAAAAACCATTAATCCCGTTTTTCACCTAATGGGCTTAATTAAAGTGGCCCAACTCACCCCGTGTGGGCCCGGCTATGCCCAAAAATACCCCGAGACCCAATTATTACCCCCGGGTACTCTTTTCTGACTATCTCGATCCATCCGGACTCAACCGCGCAGTCAGAATTGACATCCGAATTAATTTATAAAAATCCTTATCTCACACCCCATTACGTCTATACCGACTCCCGGCTGGGATAAGTGCATACCCCGTCATTAATACCCGAAATGACGTAATTAAATTATTACTATTCACTTAGTAAATAAATGTCCCTAAACATTAACCATTCACTCCCCGATTAATATTTAAATATATATATTACCATAATTAATTCAATTAAAATTACCACACACAAGTAATTTAAAATTCCCGAATTAATTAAATATTAAATGTACAAAAATACGGGGTGTTACAGGAGATGACTTGTAACTAATTAATTCTTTGATTTATTCAAGGATGATTATTAACTATCTTACATCATTGACGTGTCATTTGTTTATGCCTTTCACATGTGTCACGTGTGATATAACATGATATTGATGTGGGAGGGAGAAAAATTTAATGTGACGTGGGGTGACAAAGTTTCATCTAATCTAAACCTATTGTAAATTATTATGGGGGTTTGTACATTCTTGTTCATTTGGAAAGTTGTGGTATATTTAGGACAATGGTTGTATTAATGGGGTAGGTTTGGAGTGGTTCAAAATGACAGATAACAATGTAACATGCATCCAAAACTTTGCAAGCTTGGTCAGATATTATGAATAGTGGGAGTACTAGGTTGGTTGAGGAGCAGGTATGTTGTGTGTTAAGTGGGTATGGGTAAGTTGGTATTTTCTTTCGAAGTACAAGGATTTAAAACGTCGATTTGATCCCCTGAAATTGGGACTTTGGGAAATTCTAATTTTTAGATTAAAATGTATTCAAGTTTAATATTGAAAATTAGTAATGCATTAAAGTTTTTTCTTTTTAATAAAATTCAACATAAAGAGGCTTAAAAATGAAAAATGAATCCGTAATGCCATTTTACTTATTTACTACATTAAACATTTAAACTTATGATAGGTAACATCACTGCGATTTCAAGCCTGCTAATTATAACGGTTTTATGAGTACGAATCTTAAGAAAGTCCTGCTTAGCCAGCCTAGTGTTAAATTTTTTTACTATTTTTACCCATGTAAATCATGTCTTGTTGGCTCATCCATTTACTAATTGAATGTCAATTATACTCGTATAGATCGTATCTACTTTAACTTTTCATTTTGAATAATATATAGGCCATTACACGCGTTCGATAGATTAAAAAGTAGTTATATTGTCCTTTTGCTAGTGTAATGTATACCCCCCCCCCCCCCCCCCCCAATATTGTTTTACATATTCACAATATGTGCACATATATACATAACATAATGCATAAAACAAAATGTAAACTTATAGAATTTATGTAATGTAACTTTGATTTAGAACTTTTTGAAATTCCAATTTAAGCTTTAGAAACTTAGGTAAGAATTCAATGTTTGGTTTTGAAATTTGTTTAAGAGCATAATATGGATGGTTTCAAAATGTTTTGTGATCGTCATGTTTATTAATTGATGTTAGTTTCCAAATAAAACTAAAGTACAGCAGTGAGGTCGATACGATTCCATATGCATGTTTTTTTAGCCTGCTTGTAATATAGTACATGCTTTTAACATGCCTAGAATCAATATTACAAAATATATGGTCTTGTTCTCGCATATATATTGTAAATAAACTGAATTTCTTTTGTTATTTTATTTAAAATTAGATGGATAAAAGTTGGATGCACGAAAATGATCGATTTTGTGAGAAGTATGTGATGGGAGTCAGATCATTCATTCGATTTGCGAAGAATCATATGGGGCAAAAAAATGAAACTAGATGTCCGTGTTGCGATTGCTTGAATATTGATGTTAGAAACATTGATGAAGTGGAGGATCACTTGTTTTTGAAAGGTTTTTGCACAACTTATACTCAGTGGATATATCATGGGAAGCGCTCTGAACGCTTGGTGTATGGTAGTGAAAATGCCGATGTAGATGGTGATGATGTCGATGAAGAGATAACAGACAGTGAAGAAGATAATGGTGACGAAATGCGTGATATGTTAGAAGATGTGCATAGAGGAACATTCATAGATGCTAGTGGTCCAGTTAATTCGTCTTGTGGTGATTCTCCCATAGATGTTGATGGTGGGGAGAAGAAAAGCTTTGAAAAATTATTGAGCGAAGCTGAACGTGAACTTTACCCCAATTGTGAAAAATTCTCTACATTGGATTTTCTTATCAAGTTGCTACACTTGAAGGTAATTAATCACTGGAGTGATAAATCACTCAACATGCTGCTCGAGCTATTGAAAGAAGATTTTCTGGATGGCGAGACCCTTCCAAAATCATATTATGAGGCGAAAAGCATTTTGCGTGATTTGGGATTAGGATATGTGTCGATTCATGCTTGTAAAAATGATTGTTCGTTATTTCGAAAAGAATTTGAGAATATGAAAGAGTGTCCAATATGTGGCGAGTCTAGATGGAAGATCAATGACGGCAAGGGTAAGAGGATTCCACATAAGGTGCTTCGTTACTTCCCGCTAACACCAAAACTCCAAAGATTGTTTATGTCGAAAAAATAGCTAAGGATATGAGGTGGCACAAAGAGAAGTGTGCAAATGACAATGTGTTAAGACATCCTGCTGACTCTAATGCTTGGAAGGAATTTGATAACGAGCATGAGTGGTTCTCTCTAGACCCTCGTAATGTGTGGCTTGGCCTAGCGAGCGACGGGTTCAACCCGTTTGGTAACATGAACAACTCATATAGCACGTAGCCTGTTATACTCATGCCCTACAACTTACCTCCATGAAAATGCATGAAAGAAGAATTTTTCATGATGTCATTGCTCATTCATGGACCCAAGGCACCCGGTAAGGACATCGACGTGTATTTACAACCATTGATTGATGAATTGAAGAATTATGGGATGTTGGTGTGGAGACATATGACACGTCTGCAGGAAAGGCATTTCAAATGCATGCGGCGCATTTATGGACAATAAATGACTTTCCAGCCTACGGTAACTTATCCGGATGGAGCACTAAAGGATACATGGCATGTCCTACTTGTAATAAGGATACTTCTTTACAGAAATTAAGAAGTAAGATTTGTTATATGGGCCACCGTCGATATTTGGAGCCAAACCATAAATGGCGAAAGAGTAAAAAATTTAATGGCATGCAGGAGCTTCGTTCAAAGCCTACGGAGTTTTATGGGAAAGATGTGTTGGAACAATTGAATTATCTTAATGATTGTATTCCTGGGAAACAGTCCGACAATAGGAAGCAAAAACGTACACCCGAAGAGCTGAATTGGGACCAAAAAAACATTTTCTTCAAATTGTCGTATTGGGAGACACTGAAGTTGCTCCATAATCTTGATGTCATGCACATTGAGAAAAATATTTGTGAGAGTATACTTGGGACATTATTAAACATCGAAGGGAAAACAAAAGACACGTATAAAGCGAGACAAGATTTGGAGGATATGAAAATAAGAAGGGAGTTATATTTAAAGCGGAATGGTGATAAATATTGATGCCACTAGCATCATGTACCCTTTCGAAGTTGGAAAAATAGGGGTTTTGCGAGTTCCTAAGATCTGTTGAGTTTCCTGATGCCTATGCTTCCAATATCTCTCGATGTGTAAATATTAGTGATGGTAAGGTATCGGGACTGAAAAGTCATGACTGTCATGTTCTGTTACAACGATTGTTGGTTATCGGTGCTCGTGGATATTTGCCTAAGGACGTATATACCATATTGGTTGAATTGGGGATGTTCTTTAATGACTTGTGTTGTAAGACGTTAAATGAAGAAAAACTTAAAAGATTGGAAAAAGACATCGTCCTAATTTTATGCAAACTTGAAATGATTTATCCGCTGGCATTTTTTGATATAATGATCCACTTAGCTATTCATTTACCGCGAGAGGCTATGCTCGGTGGACCAGTTAAATACAGGTGGATGTATCCTATTGAAAGGTGTGTTTTTATATATATTTAGTCATTACTGTGTACTTTGTGTTGTAGTTTGTGGGTTTATTTTGACATGATGTGACATTTTATATGTATAGATACTTGGGAACGCTTAAGGGTTATGTTCGTAATAAAGCCCACCCAGAAGGTTCCATAGCGGAAGCATATATTGTTAACGAATGCTTAACATTTTGTTATTGTATCTTAATGGAATTGAAACGAAATTCAATCGTCCGGAACGTAATTATGATGGAGAGACTCAAGAGGATGGATTGGATGTGTTCACTCAAAAAATGCGTCCTTTTGGGGCGTGTTCATATGATTTTCTTACCGGGGCCGAGCTTGAAATGATGAGTTTATATACGTTGAATAATTGTGAGTAAGTTACGACATATATCGAGTAAGTCATTATTTATTTTAAATAAAATTTTAATTAGTAACAAGCTTAATAAATTCAATTATACCTTTTTAATGTAGTGAACACATGGAAGAACTTCAGAAAGAAAACCCCTTGAATTTGGAGGAGAGACAACGGAGAGAATTTCCTTATTGGTTCAAAGCACAAGTAAGTTGAACGAGAATATTTTATTATCATTTAAATAAATAAATATAATATTTTTATCACTTTTAACTGATCCATATATTTTCTTAATATAAGGGAAATTTGTATGACCTAAAGTCTCCAGAAGCTACTGAACAACTATATGCATTAGCGTGTGGTCCCGATATACGAGCAAGGAAGTATACGAGTTGCATTGTTAATGGAGTTAGGTTTCACACTTGGGATCGTGGCAATCGTCGAAAAAGTCAAAACTGCGACTTTTTGGTCAAAGGGGATCATGAGAATGAAGAGATCAACTTTTATGGAATCTTGACAGAAGTTGTTTAATTGGAATACATCAAAGAAAATCGAGTCATCCTTTTTTAAGTGTGAGTGGTTTGAAGCTGATAAGAAGAAAAGGTCAGGAATACAAATAGATGAGCACTTCACAAGCATCAACGTTAATGGTAAGTGGTATGAGAGTGATCCGTATGTGCTATCCGTTCAAGCGAAACAAGCCTTTTATGTCGATGACACAAAGTTGGGGAAAATTGGAAAGTTGTTCAAGAGTTTCAGCATAGACACTTATATGATCCAGATATGGAACGGACAGATATGTGTGTTATAGAAACGGATGAAAGTTTGGTTTACCAGGAGAATGTACCATCTGGGGTTGTTGAAGTTGACCAAGTTGATGTTGATGTGTTGCATAGAAATGATGTGGATGCTGATGCTGTTGATGCAACTGTTGTTGACTTAGACGTCAGAGTTATAGCTGATGAAAATAATTTAGTGTGTGACGGTGATGATGATGAGGACGAGACACTAATTGAATACTTTGATGAGGAAGATCTCGTTTATAATGATAGTGATGAAATCGATATAAATTGATGTGTTGATGGCAATAGGAGAATGTAATTTTAATTTCATATGTTGAAAATGGATTTATTTTTACTTACATGTTACATCATTTATATACGATAGCAATAGGGGAATGTAATTTTAATTTCATACAAATCTCATTTTAAGTCTAATCTAACTTTTGATAAAATGTATTTATTTGGACTTATATGTTCCATCATTTACATGTGATTTGTATATGCATTTTTTATGCATCATGTTTGGTATAATATGGGATTGTACCTTACCCTTAAATTTGAAATTTCATATTTCACATTATAACTTGCTCTTTTGCTTTTTTTATAGATAATTTAGCATGGCACCGGGGTCTTCTAGGCGTCTCAGGTCATCTAGATCAAGTATAGGGACAAATGATGTAGAACATGTGCAGTCTGCTGATATACAAGATGTGCAACAATCTATTCTACGAGACGTGCAACCAATATATTCCACACATTCCTCTCGCCCAACAAATGACGCTCCATTTAGCAGTGAAGGTACAATTAAATATGTTGCAGAATGCATTGAAATTAGTCATAAATTGCATGAAAACATATGAAGTCACTCATTCTAAGAAAGTGGAACTATTTCAAGATGTAATTTTAGAATAAACTCACCAGGAACTGTAACTACAACATCCTTGATTTTTTCATACGATAAAAAAGCCACTTGTTTAGGCACAAATTCGATAAGACCCGAACACGATATAACACGACACGAACACGACTCGACACGGTATAATAGGCATAGACTCCATCAATGAGGGAGGTATAGGTAATCTGCTGTTTAGAGACAACAATTACAACTCTGCATCCATATTAACAACTCTGCAGTTAGTAACGAGATGTCCCAAAATATGACAGTGTGAACATCTGGGAGGAAATTTTTCATATTCTACTTCTTGTTCGAAACTAAAATCTTTATGTTTTATCAAAACTTGATTAGGCATGCTATCAGTTATTTCCATATCAATCAATACTCTAGCGAAATGTCCATATGACTTATCAAGAGTAGGCTGAGTAATTCGAATTGGATCACCCAAGCATCTTGATATTTCAGATAGAATTCTTGGGCGCCAATATTCATTGCTTAGACCAATGAATCTTACCCAAACAGGTGAAAAGGTAATTCGTTGGGCCTTAGGATTCAATTTAGGTGTCCACTGCATAAGTTTAAAAATACCTGGATTCATATCAAATATGCATAAGTTTAAAAAAAAAGTTTGTTCAAACAGTTCAATTTTGTGACTGATAAATAAAAAAAGGCATGACATATTTACTGTAGAATTAAACGAAAGAAAATCTGCCCGCTGGCCTAGCACCGGCGCCACACTTTTAAACCTCCTGCCAATGTAGGTACGCTAACGGCAAAACTTAGATCTCCCGTTGCTTGGTTACCATCAACAAGTTACCATTGTAAAACCACATCTGGAAAAGATTGACAGGTCCAAAGGCAGACCATGAACCATCACACCTGGGTCGCTGACTTTACTCCGACGAAGGGTCCTACCTGCGCACCCACTATTTCCATCCAACAATTTGCTCAAGCTAAACCGTGGCTTTACAAAGTTGATCCACCGTCAAGTTAAACGATTCACCATAGGTTCTTTTTTACTTAGGTACAGTCACTTTGGTCTTAAACGATCCAGTAGCGAAAAATCAAGTCAGTAGCTCAATCATTTCCCACCCGATCCACCACGTTTGTCAACAAAAATGAATCATCAACCCACCTCGTATACTCATTCAGGTACGAACTAGGTATAAGTTAGTTTTTCAACATAAAGATACGAAATATTGGGAGTTTTTAAGAAACCAAAATATTTCCTTAGTTAAACTTCAAAGTTCAAATAGAGAAAATGGAGTTTGAACCCAAATCAGAGAACATAGAGATTAAATCAGAAAAAATGGTTGTTCTTATTCTCCTTCAAACTCTCAATTCAGTACACATTTTTATACTTGATACCAATTTCAATACACATTTTTATACTTGTATTCGAGAATAATGAATGAAAATGGTTGTTCCTATTCTCCTTCAAATCATTTATAGTTTTGGTTGATGATTATTATAGTAAAAAGATTACTGTTGCATTCTTTATATCAATGTGCTGTTTAGTTTTATATTAGTGTACTAATCAATGCATGTACATAGCCTTAACTAGGGTGAAACAAAGAGTTCGTGGACCTACTAAAGGTAGAGGGTTGGAAAAAATGGTCAAAGCAACTGGGAAGAAGATGCGGATAGAAATTTCCAAAGAGAAAGGAAGGCCTCTTGAGCATGAGCAATCTGCCAAACTTTCCAGTGAGATAGGGATTATAACTGAAATCTTATTCCGGTGCCAAGTAAATGGAAAGCACTTAGTGAGCGTGATAAGAATGAAGCTTTTGATAGAATTGGTGTGAGTATATATATTTTTAGTCCTGTGACTATCAGTATTATAAATTTATGTTTAACTTGATTAATTTATATTTTGTATTTATAGGAGAGATTTGAAATTGACTTGGATGAACCTGGAAAACGAAGTTGCGAAGAGTTAATGAAAGGGAGGAGTAGGGCTCGAAGAAGTAAGCTTCATCAATATTATTCTACATTTGAGTCAAAGGAGGCGGCACGGGCAAATCCACATAGTAGCTGTACCGAGGCAAATTGGCACGAATTGTGTGATTTATTTGCTGATCCAAAATATGAGGTACAAGATTATTGCAATTATTTTAATAATCTAATATGACAACTTGTATATATATATATATATATATATATATATATATATATATTGTAGAAACGATGTGAGACAAATAAAAATAATAAAGGAAAGCAAACTGTAAGGCACAACAAGGGATCCAAGGCATTTGTGGTTGTTCGTCATGAACTGGTAATATTTTTTACTTTAGATTCAAATGTTTTCTCCTTAAATATGTTTTCTAATTATATACTTATTATATTTTGACAGAAAGTAAAGGTGGCTAGTGGTGTTGAGCCTAATAGGACCGAATTTTATAAAGAAACACATTGTAAAAATGGGAATTGGACGTCTCCCGAAGCCGAAGAAATCTATGTAAGTAAAATTGCGATTTATTTTATGTCGCGTTATTATCGGGTTACGTATGTTTGGTTATTGGAGGCGGATGTTAAGTAGGTTGAATTTTATTTGTTGATTTGGAGGCTGGGATCAAGTATGGTGGATTATTTTGTGTTGAAGTTAATTTTTAAACGGATTGAACAGGTTGGTTTTAATGTAAAATCAAAGGAAACTCTGCCGATTTTTTTTAAAATATAAAATATTTTATTGGAGGTTATGTTGAGTTATATTTGTTGTAGGAGAGGGCGAGATTAAGTTTGAACATATTGGTTTTCATTTAAAACAATGAAAAGTATGTTGATTTTTTTAGGTATAAAATAATTAAAAAAAATTGAATATGTTTAGATGCTAATTGTATATTTCTTTTACTCAGGGGGAGATGAAAAACCTTGAGTTTGAGTCTGTATTTGAGGAGGGTCCATTATTGAGCCCAGACGACATAGCGGATCGAGTGCTCGGGACGAGATGATAGTATATTAATGGACTTGGACATGGTCCCAAACCAACTCATTCTAAGACATCTTTGCAACAAAAAAATGCACAATTGGAGGAAGCTCTTAATGAGTCTGTTAGAGCTCAACAGGAGTTGATGGAGCGCCTAAAAGCTCAAGAGATGGTGTTTGCAGCTCATCGTGAGGAGACAATGAAGCAACAAGAGGAGGCGTCTGCTCAATGAGCACTCATAGACACCATTTTAGCTAAGCAAGCTGAATCTGATAAGAGCATTCAATAATTGCTTATTTCAAGAGAAATGCAATCCACATAATCTTTAGTTCAATGGTATGTCACTCGAGAGATCTTTTTCTATTCAAGTAATAAATATTAATTTTATTATTCTTATTTATAGAACTTAACTAATAATTTTTTATGATGAATTGCAGATATTAAGGGATGAGGACTCTTATTGACAAAACATATTTGGATGCGACGAAGCGAAGGAAAAATTTAGGAGATTGTTATGCCGATCGCGATATTTTTGTTATTAAACATTGCGTCAGTTTTTTTGTTAACTTTTGTTATCAGATATTATGACTTGACTTTTAAGTGGAACTTTTGGCACGCAAATGGTGCATTTTTTGCGATTAGATATTATGACATGCCAGGAATTTTTGGCACAAAGATGGGGTCTAAATATGTTGATAACACTTTGCATTTTAAATATATGTACTCTGTGAACATGATTTTACATTTTAATTATTTTTCGAATATGCGGATGAACATGTAAATGTCGCAAAGTATTAATGTTATTAGTGAATTGTCATTATGAAAATGACATTTGTGATAACTGTTTGGAATGAAAATAAACTAGTAATAATAGTTAAAATAATATTAAAAATGCTAATAACATTAGTCACAAAAAAGAATGATATATAACATTAGCCACAAAAAATAATAATATATAACATTAGCCACGGTTTTTATTTGTGGACAGATGTGTTAGAAAAGTCTATTTGCAACGATTTTTAGTGGTGAAAAAAACTGAAAACTTATTTAGCCACGAATATTTAAGAATATATGGGAGACAATTTGCCACGAAATTATGCTATTTGCTACAAAAAAATTTTGACAAACAGCAACGACAAAAAATCGTTGCGAAAAGGTACACAATATAGGCTACGATTTTTTTTCGTGGCCAATAAGTCTACTATTGGCCACGAAACTCATTTTCGTTCTCATATACCTTTAGCCACGGGGCTTTGGCCACGACACTAGTACGAAAAAAAATCGTTGCTAAATATCTTTAGCAACGAAATGTAAACATTTAGCTACGATTTTTTTAGCAGCAAAATGTACAATTTCTTGTAGTGATAGACTATGCGTGTACTTTATAAAGTACACGTGTAATATATAGAGTACACGCATTTATATACTGTTTTGGGACAGTATATTGTTTGTGCTTTATAAAAAATTGCGTGTATTATAATTTATAATACACGCAATCATATTTTGACATACCATTTTTTTACATCAAATGATATTAATGTTTACATTTGTTACAATACACGTGATCGTTTTTATAAGAGTTCACGTGTACTTTACTATATTTGGTGTATAACATAAGTGAGAATACATGGATGAAAGAAATAATTTTTTTTATTAAAAACGAAAAAATAAAGTACAATTTTTTCAAATAACGAAAGCTGAAAAAACTAAAGATGGCTTCTATTAGGGAAGTTTGTCAAAGGCATCTAGGGTGTCAGGAAGAGAGTCAATTAAATTCGATCAGTGTCGAATTTCTTCTTCTATGACAGCTACAAGGCCTTCATGGAGAGCCTTCTTCTCCTCCAGCTTGGCGATTTTCATGGGAACTTCTTGTGTATAGAAAGACATGAGGTCTTCATGTGTTTGAGGAGGGTCCTCATCCACATCAAATAAATCTATGGTATTGGGTGGAAGGCCAGAATAGCCTTCCCTCACATATGTTTGAAACTGCTCAAAGGCAGTTTCATATGAGGAAATATTTTCCTCAATTTGCCTTATTTTTGTTTTATTTCTTTCATCTCTCTCAAGAGTTTCTCGCAAGTTTTCTGCTGGAATAGCCATTTTGTTATCTTTACCCTAGATGTAATGGTTAAGAAAGGAACAAATATTACTCTTTTATAGGAAAAGTTAAAGCTATTTATTTCTTGACCAGAAGTAGTTGGGAAATGAGTAGTTGAGCTTAATAAATTGATTTTGGTTATTGTGTCCTGAATAAATTCTTCAAAGTAGTTTTCAATTAAAATAATAAAAAAATTATTATATTAACCAGTGCGTGTACTTTAGTAAAAATGCGTGTACTTTAGTAAAAATGGTTAAGAAAGGAACAAATTATTATAGACCGGTGCGTGTACTTTAGTAAAAATGCGTGTACTTTTTAGAATTCATTGGTGTACTTAGTAATTATCACTTGTATTTTTCGTGAAAAATGCTTGTACATTGTTTCATAACACTCAGGTGCATTGTTTATCTAAACCTTACGTGGATTGTGGTCCGCGCCAGCGGATAAAAACTATTTTGGTGTAATAAATATTGTAAACAATAACCAATATAGCACAAAACAAATTACAAATATGTTTTGTATTTGAATCACAATTTATAGAAGTTTTTTCTCCTTTCGGGGGAAGAAATATTTTGATAGAAGAATTTCGTCGAGTACATATGCTCTTTGTTTTAGCATGTCAGGGTCTTGAAATAATTTTAGCATTTTCTTATTTTTGCTTATTTGTTCAATATAGTACATGCAGAACACCCCACAGTCAACCCTAAAATTAAAATAAAATAAATATACAAATTAGTATGATGTGAATGAACTTTTTTGAAAAGATACAAATTAGTAATTTTTAGAAATGAAGTTTTTCTTACCCATTATATTGTTTAAGGCATTCATGATATCTCATTAGGTCAAATTTGAGATCACTTTCCAACAAGAAATCTATTGTTCTTTTTTCTTGCTCTATCAATGGATCATCATCCAATGTAAACTCATTTGGTGTACCTTCATCAAACTTCCTCTGAATTTTGAAACCATTATTTTTCATTATTTCTGCTTCAGTCTTCAATAGGCACAGTATTTTTTGGAAGACAGAAAACTGTTAAGAAGACAAATATTTAGTGTATACAAATAAAAGAGTATATGAAGATTAAAGAGTGAAAAGTAAACGTATTATATTAACGTACACGTATATTTTATTTTTTCATATCACGTGTATTTTAAAATATGATGCGTGTACTTTGCCTAATGAGTTAAAAGTACACGCATAATATTAAAGTACACTCATATTTTATTTTTTCATATCACGTGTATTTTAAAATATGATGCGTGTATTTTTTCTAAAGAGTTAAAAGTACACGCATAATATTAAAGTACACGTAACTTGTATTGGTTCATTTCACGTGTATTTTAAAATATGATGTGTGTACTTTGATAATCTGGGTAATTATGTACAACTAATACAAAGTACATGCATTATATTATACACGTGTACACGTGTATAATATAAGTACAGGTAATATTACTAATTAAGTTTAGGCACTAACCAATTTTTTTGCATCATCGAAGAATATTGTATTTTTTTCCTTGTCGTTCGGTCGAAGGGAATTCATGTGGACCACTTTATTTTCTTTTTTGTATATCACAAGTAATGTGAAATGTCCTACACTATGTCTTAGTACAATGAACAAATTATTACAAGTGCCTAAGTATTCAAATAAATCTCTGTATAACTCCCCCTTCTTATTGACTTCATTTGTGCTACAAGCTTCTATCTGAATAAAAATTATAGACATTGTGTTAATAAAAAAATTTGAAATTTTGCTTCTCAAAACTTTCTGTTTAATTGTACTTACCCAACAATAATCAGAAAAAGTGTGTGAGTAGGAGAGCTCTTCCTCTGACAATTTTAACCTCAATACTTCACTAAAGGCAAGTATTATCTGTTTCACTCAATATAAAATAGTGAGGAAATAATAATGTTGAAACTTAATGGATGTCTAATATTTGGACTAAATACTTGGCTTGAAATTTCTTGATTGTTGAGGACTTCAATAAAATCTTCCCATGGGACATACGAAACCAGCCATTGGAAAATAAATTCCCTGCATTTTATATAATCAATAAGAACTGTATAATAATAATAACCTTATTCTTTTGCACCAAAAAATATATAAATTAGCGAAGTGATAAATCATAAAACAATAAACTTTACCCTGGCTCAGCCTTTTGAATAAACTCTTAAATCTTTTCTTCGAAGCTTCATCGAGATATTTGTATACTTCGATTGCTTCAAGCTTGAAGTTAGTTTCTTTCATTTTATTGAGCTATTATTAGACGGTCTTTTCTCAACTTTAACTCTTTTTGTTGCTTAATTAGTTCATGCTTTTCGGTTTCGCTGTCAGCTTTTCTTTTCTTCTGCCCTCTGGTAAGAGGTCCTTTTGTTTTGGATATTTTGGGGGTGCCCTGAACTGTCTTTGAGGCTAGTTCAATCTTCAAACTCGAAATTTCGTCCATGAGTTATTTATTAATGTTTTCCTAATATATTTAACAAGGAATGTTTGATTGTAAGCATTTTTTGAAACAATGATTCATTTTCTCTTACGTGTATTTTATAAATTACACGCCTGTATTTTAATACATGCGTGTATTTTATAATATCCATGCATGTATTATAAAATACGTGTAGTTTATAAAATTTATAATATACACGTGTACTTTCAACATAACTTGCGTTTACTTTAGAAAGTAAAGCGTGTACTATATATCTATTGTACTTTATAGATACCTGATCGGGTTTTTTCAATTCTGATTCTTCAAGCATTTTCTTCAACTCCGAAATTTCGTCATTAAGGATTTTATTATTGTTTTCCTGTTATACAAAAAGAATGTTACATTATAAGCAATACTTGAATAAAACTGTATTATTTTTAATCAAATAATGCATGTACTCTGCATTATTTCTAATATAAAATAAAACTGCATTAAAAATACTATGAAATAAAACTGCGTGTACTTTATGGAAACCGAGTGTACATTAAGAAAACTGCGTGTACTTTAGGAAAACTACGTGTACTTTTAAGATGTACTTCAGGAAAACTGCGTGTACTTTTAACGGTACTTTAGGAAAATTGCGTATACTTTAGTAAAACTGCGTGTACTCTGCATTCAAAAATACCTATTGAGTTCTTTTCAATTCTGACTCCTCAAGATTCTGCCTCAATGTCATCTTTTCTATGTCAGCATCTTTCCATTTTTGCAATGTATCATTATACTTTTTTTAGATCTTCATTAGTCAGAGACAGATATCCATTTTTTTCTTCAAAAATTCGTGTTGATTCTGCCTGTTTTTTCAATGATTCATCCAATTCTTTAATTCTATCTGAGTCACTCATTGTGACTTGATCAAGCTTTTATTTTAAAGAATTGTTTAACTCAACTAGTTGGGCATTTTCTACCTCCAACTTATTTAGTAACTCTTTTTCCTTCAAAAGGTTGGAATTCTCCACCTTTAACTTCTTCATTTCCTCACGGGCTTCAAAAAGTGAATCACGATCTACCTGCAACTGTACATTCAAAATGGCACTCTCCACCTCTAAAGAGGTCACCTTCTCAAGTGCACCATTAATGTCTTCAGCTGCTTTAGATAGTTGGTTATTTTTTTCCAACAATTCCCTTTTCAAAACAGCAATTTGTTCCTCCAAATTAACCTTTGGTTGATCTTTTCCCTTCTTTTTCTTTGGTGTCACAACGTTTTTAAGGGGAATATTCCAAGCATGTGAAAACTCATTGTCATTAATATCTTCAACAACTTTTTCTGATGATGAATCAGCATGTATAGGACTTTCTGTAGAAATGTTCAAATAGTAACTTGGCCCTTCAAACTGAGATTCCTTTTGTACAAAATACACCTTACAAGCTGGTTTATTTGTAGCCTGTTTCAAAGTTGCTGTTGCGATATCATTCTTCACAAACCATTGTTTCAAAGACGACAATTTCCACTTTAGGAATTTTGGAGTATTTTCTTTAAATTCTTCAACAGGAGAAATAATTTCAAATTTCTCGCATGCCCAATACTATGATCATACAAAAAAAAAATGAATTTAATACTTGTATTACCTAGGGATTCATAATGGAAAGTACAAGTGATTTGTTCAAAATACACGCAAAATTAAACGTGTACTTTACATATTTTACAATTGTATATTGAAAGTACACGTGATTTTTACAAATTTAACCTGTACTTTGTCAATATAAGTTCACGTGTACTTTCTAAAGTACATTTATAATATTGACAGAAAATATAACAAGAGTATTATGAAAGTACACTGGTTAAATTTACAAAACATAGTACACATGTACGTTGTAAAATACAAGTGTACTTTCACGTGATATAAGACGTGTATTTTCAAAATACACGTGATATAAAATGTGTATTTTCAAAATACACGTGATATAAGACGTGTATTTTGAAAATACACGTTAAATATCAAGTGTATTTTCAAAAAACAAGAGAAAATATCACCTGTATTTTGAAAATACACGTAATATTTTCAAAGTACAGGTAAGTATTGGTATGTAAATTTTGAAATATCAGGAATATCAAGTGTATTTTGAAAATACACATGAAAATATACGTGTATTTTTAAAATACAAGTGAAAATATCATGTGCATTTTAAAAATACACATGAAAATATACATGTATTTTTAAAATACAAGTGGAAATATCACGTGTATTTTCAAAATACACGTTACAATAAACGTGTATTTTCAAAATACAAGTGAAAATATCACGTGTATTTTCAAAATACACGTGAGTAATGGTATGTAAATTTTGAAATATCAAGATGTTTTTTTGCTCACCAGTAGGAAAATGACACATCCAGTAACTGTGCTAGGTTTTGAACTTGCTGATTTGTCAAGTGAATGTATGAGAAACTCATGAACAACAGATGCTCAATCATACTTATTCATTTCCTCAATATTGTCGATGTATTTCAACCAAAATTCTCCAAGGGTGAAGTTTGAGTTGGAGAAAAACAACGTGTTCAAGAAGTGGAGACACACAATTTTAACAAAATCAGCAATTCCTTCATCTGTCTCCAATTCAACTGATTTCTTCAAACCATTCAATATTTCTGACTTTCCTATTCTTTTTGCGAAGTATCGTGCTTGTAATTCAGATTTTTGAGCATTATTCGGTCGCTTTTTCAGTTCTATTGATTTTAAACCCTCAACCAGGGGTATGCCAAATATTTCACTTATATCTATTGGCATTATTGGAATCCTTCTCTTCATACGGAAACTTTTGGTTTCAATATTGTAAAGCTCGATAATTGATAAAATATTTTCATCCGTCTTCTTGTGGTCCAATTCTACTACTTTCTCACTGTAGTAGGCATTGAAAAGCTTCCAAAATGGAGTCTTCTTAAGAAGTTCAATATGGCTATTGTTTATTTTATCTTTAATCTAATGTAAATCATGGAGAAAGCTAACAATATTTGACCGATATTGGTCATTCTTCTTTGCAGGACGTTTAGATTTCAATGCCACACTAGAACTAAAACTGGAACTGGATGAAGAACTATCATCAGAACTGTTTTTTTTTTTTATTTCTTTCCTCTTCTTGCCTTCATCTTCATCCCAATTATATTGATCTATAAACAAAATTTAAATTACTATCCTATAATGATATGTACAAAAAATAAAATACATGTGAATTAGAGTAAAACATAGACTAAAATAATAAAATACAAGCGTATTTAACAAAAGTACATGCAATATTCTCACAAACAATTTATACAAGTCTCAACAAAATACATGCTAAAGGCGATAATATATATCGTCAGTTTCATGGTAATACCTAACAGAGGTTGTTCGACAAGTCAAAAACCAAGATTCTCTACTCCTAACATATTCAGTAAAGAAGTGATACAATAGCTGAATGCTAAAAGCTCCACCATTATCAAAACCCCTTAAGCAATACTACTCAATTCGTTTAGCTAAATCCTTCGCTTTCGATTTAGTTACTTGAAGTTGTTGCACATCAAAAGTGCAGTAAATGTCTTCATAGTAGTAGTAGAAACCAAGTAACCTTTTAGCTATATCATTGATTCGAAGGAGAAAATGAATTTCGTCATCATTAGTACTATTGACTGTCAATGTGAAAGGTTTTGTATTGTTAAGATCTTCGAACGTGCAAGCAACAGTGTTGTAGTTGAACATGCTCGATCGTATGATTCCTAAATAATAACACAATAATACAAAATAGTACACTCATAATACACATTAGTACATGGATATTGGATTGAACAAATTGAATTTCAATGTGCGTGTACTTTATGAATTTTTTACTTGTACTTTCAACAAACTATACGCAAAAAATAAAAAAGTACACGCAATAATACAAATTATTAGCTAATAACATATCATTCAAATGCAGCTAGCGCGGACCAAAAGCACTCCTAAATATTAACAAAATAATAATACTTCTTACAAACTCATGGAATATCATTCAAATGCCGTTGGCGCGGACCAAAATAACTGAGGATTGATCAAATATGGATTTGAAATAAATGTTTTATAGAGTACACGTATAAAACATAAAAGTACACGCATAATGAATTGAGAAATTCAATTTCAATGTGCGCGTACTCTGTATATTTTGCGTGTACTTTTTTACAGTACACGCAAAATACACATAGTACACACAAAACAGGGCTTGTACATGTACATATTCCAATCATGTGTATATTCCTAGTTCTTGATAAATCCTTGATAAATGCTGTATACAGGAGGAAAAGTACAATGATGAAATAAATATATCTAACATGCAAAAAGTGTGTCTTGCAATTAAAATGAGGGAAATAAATATATTTTTTCATATCATGAAGAAGAAGAATGTGATTTCATCAGTCCATGTGTCTACAATTTTATACATATGAGAACACAAAATACACAAGGACAAAAAGGTGATAAGAGAGTGTATACATACTTGTTAGTGGTATTTGGAAGAATTTAATTTAGAATGTAAAATGTAGAACTTCAACGATTAGGGTTTGATCGAAGAGAGTTAGGGTTTTGATCGAACAGAGTTTTTAGTGCTTCGATCAGGAGTATTTATATGTTGTTGTTTACCAAAATTTGATTGAGAAATCGATTCGTTTTGGGGTTTTGATCGAAGAGATGGTACGATTAAGGTTTTGATTCAAGAGAGAATACAGTGTTTTTGGCCCTTCAATTTCTGAATAGTGCGTGTTTATTTTAATTTTGGGGTATTTATATATTGGACCTAATCGTTTAAAATTTGTTAGGCCTGGTTTATTTGTCCAAAATTGTTAGTCCAAGGACTAGAACGTAAAAGCCCCATTTTAAAATCACCACACTCGACGTATTTTTATGGGCTCGCAATTTTATCCTCCAAATAGAAAATGGTAATAATGTGGGCATTCGGAAATCACGAAATAGCTAACGGTAAATCGTCAAAGATAATACAAAATATTGTCGGATACAGTGTGAGCACAACTCAACTTTTTCATAAATAAGATTAAGGATAATAACCGATTACTGTGAAAGGGGCAATAGTTTAATTCATGTGATTAGGACTATTGTAATGTTAACATTATTGTTTCACGGTTTGGACTCTCAGTTAGCAACATTAGCACTCCAAGTCGGCATCGTCTTCCCTATCTGAAAGTAATAAAACCTTGTTCTCCTTTAACCATGGATATAAGGAGGCTGACTTGTCGAACCACGTATATCTTTGTATCAAATTTTTAATATTACGCTCATATTTATGGCAAAATTGGTATTAAGAACCATTATAGGATTGATATCACCTATAATTTGGCATCATCTGTGAAAAAAATATTGAACCCATCACCTACATCAAACTTACTATCCCCATATTGAGAACCACATTAAATCCAAAGTATGGATTAGAAGGAAGGAATTGACTTCTTCCCTAGTCAACATCTATGAAGAACAACGGAATGAGTGAGATGAAAAGATATCTCAGTTGAAGAGGCAATTAACCAAACAATCTCAAGGACATTGGTCTAGTTCCGGCCACCATAAACGTCATGGAAGAAGAAGAAAAAGAATTTGATCTCTTAAACTCCATTCGATTGGTCGTAATGGCAAAGCCTTCAGGTCCAAAAAGCCCTTAATTGGATCATTCTTTTGCCCATAAAACCGTCAATCGTGGTATAGGCCCAGTTCGACCAATTTAATCTAGTTATAACAATACTTCGGTCAAATCCCAACCCCCACAAAAGAGTTTAGGACGCGAAGACCAATGCGAATTCATCAAGAAAGAGTTTGAGGGATTCCTGAATCCTAACCAAGCACAAACACCAAAAGAAATTGCCCAACATTTCTCTTAACCGTTAATATAGAATCATCAGAGCCCCAAAATAAATTCCCCATTTCAAAATCGCCACATATGATGACAAGAACGGTCCAACCCATCACACCAAGCACTACAGACGATTGATGTCCTTATGGAGCCATCGGGTACGTTGCCCTTACGTATATCGTTTTCCATTTTTTTAGGGGAGATCGGCCTTAGATGGTTTGAGAAACTAACCCATACGTTAATATTTACCATATTACCCTCTAACGGCTAGTTTTTGAAAAAGCCTATAAAAGGGCCATTTGGGTTCCTTATTTAAACACATAAGTTTTGTAAACATATTTGTTGATCAAATATCTATTTCATAGCTTGCATTACTCTACTTGAGCTTTTTAAAAAGAGAAACCAAATCGCAAACCCATTTCCAAGTAAAGAGTTTCAAACCCAAAACTCTATTGAAGCAAAGCTCCAACCCAAAATCCATTTGATCTTAAGCTTATTCCTAAAACCCTCTTTAGCCAAAAATATAAACTCGATACTCTATTGTGTTAAAGATCCAAACCAAAACTTACTTGAACAACATACTTTGTGATTACTTGTGTGTTTATATCTCTTAAGAGATAAAGTAAACTCATTTCTCAGTGTTCTTAGTAAAGCAACTTTGCTTTTGCTTTAGGTACATATCTCATTATTGATACTTTTGGTAGAACTTCATTGTATCTTCACGACTGGTAGATCTTTAGTTGTGGGAAGTCAAGGCGTGATAAGACATTGGGCTCTTGCGTGTACCGCTTAGGCAAGGACGAGTATATTCCTTATTGGTTGCGATTTGTAAGGCATTATAATTCCTTATGAGGTTTTGGTTTTGCCTTAGTGAATCGGAGATAGTGGAGTTTTTTGAGTACCATATCGAGCATGGACGTAGACAAGGTCGAACCTCTCAATTTGCAAAGTTTCTCTAAACTCCCTTTTAACTGCTTATGCTTATTGTCTGATTAATTGCTCGTGCTTAAATTGATTTATCATGTTGCAATTAACTTATAAGAAAGTTAAGAAAGTTTTACAATTATCGTTAATTTTATAAACATCCAATTCATCTCCCTCTTGGGTATATTTTTGGGCCAACACACACACACGCGCGCGCGCATGTATGTGTGTGTGTGTGTGCTTTCATTATCATCTAGATGTATGCTTAAGTAAGATAAAATTGGACTAATGTTTACTTAATCAGTGCTTGAATTAAAATTGGATAATTTCTCACTAGGTCTAACTATTCAAAGTATAATTTGTGTTTGGTAAAACCTAATTCACACATGTTTTTAGTTTAAAAGGCTTAAGGTCAAATTAAGCCATAAAATAGAGTGATATAAAGATATAACTCTTGATAAAAAAATGAATAACATGATAATTAACCCGTAAAATCTCAAATGTGGATTAATGTTTGAACTCACTTTTGAAAATTTTGGTTTATGAAACAAAGAGCAGGCCTCATTTTCCTTAAAAAGGATAAAATTTCCAACCATCACTTTTTCCTTCCTCACATAACAATTCACGATTAAAACCTTTTACGTCTCATATCCTTGATGTTACTCAAATTTGGATAGATAAAAATCTTTAAGACATCAATTTTGAAACAAATTTTGCATGTGGCAGCTTTCTATCATCCATTACAAAGGTTGGGGAACTCTTGCCAATATAAAAAGATAGTTCTCACAATCCTAAAGTTGCAGTCCTTACCACTTCATCACTCATGATTTTGAAATATACATAGCATTTTTCAACTTCAACCACCATAATAAAAATCTATCATACGCAAAGGATTAATAATGACACCCTTTTTCAAAATATCACATAGACATTTAATTTCCAATATAATTAGAAAACAAATCCCTTTATTATATTTTACTTGGAAATTGCTCAAGTTATAGTGTGGTGTAAAGTGTACGAGTTATGACAGATACTCTAAAATAACAAGCTTAATTTACCAAGGCATTTCAAGCAATAAAATTATAAATATGAGTACAAAAGTCATAAATAAAACCATATGTACAATAACTAAGCATACATGTTTGAATTAAGTACATGGGATAAAATTATACCTATACACAAAGAAGACCAATATTGTATAAGGTAAAAAAAATCTCATAGTATAAGCAAAGTGAAGAAAATATCCTAAAGAGTAAAAGGATAAAATCGAGATGAAGGTGCCTATAAAAAAGGAGTAAACCCAACACTCTAAAGAACCTAAAATGAATCCTAACTCGATTTAGTAGAAGATGAAGAGTTCACATTAGCATGATATCTCAAGGTTTCTAAGTCGACTATATTTATGACTTGTCTCTTAACTCAACTAATATTGAACGTCAAAGGATTAGATTTAGAAACCATCTTGGGAGGGTTAACTTTAGTTGCCTTTCCCTTAAAAATCTTTTTGTGGGTTTCATTCTTCTTCTTCTTCTTCTTCTTCTTCTTCTTCTTCTTCTTCTTCTTCTTCTTCTTCTTCTTCTTCTTCTTCTTCTTCGACATCTCTAACACTTTTAAAATTTCCTAAAGGTAACGAGGGTTGAATTAAAATAAAAAACTCTTTAAGGTGATCTAAATGATGATAATGGGTACTATTAAAGGGTTTCGGATCTACTAGGTTGACGAGGCACTTGAGTAATTAGTTCCTCAATTTAAAGAAAAACTCTTTCAAATTTCCTTCTGTATTACAATGGGAACACACGAACTTCACCTTCCTTTGGATCTTCTCGAATAAATCACTAGTAAAAGAATCACCATGGGTAGATGGTAAAAAGATTAGGATGTAATGATGGTTTGGATAGAGAATGAGTTTTCACCATCAACAAAACATAAATCACATTTATCCTTAGAGGATACTTTAGGTTCAAGTAGCATATTATCCAACTTTTGAGATCTATCTGCCAAATATATCTTTATAGTGGAGGCGAATAATAACTTAATTTCAAGTAAAGAGATTTTATTTTACAAATATCCTAGAGTTTTCACTCTCTTGTAAGGATTTCCATAGGAACTCTACCTTAAGATGAAGAAAGTCGTTCATGTTTGCCTCTATATGTGGTTCACTACTCTCCACATATTGAGCATAAAAAAGATCAAACTCCTCTCATTCACCATATTCCTTTTGTTTTTAACATTGGTTAGCATTGTGGAGAGTTATGTGTTTTGCCTTTCGAGGTCTATGGACTCCTCATAAAGTTTAACATATTCGGCATGAAGATCATATTCCACTTCATCAATTGTACTCAAAGAGGTGTTGGAAGTAATAACTTCTCCAATAATTGGGTGAGGAACATCAAAATTGTCCAACTCATCAAACCACTCTCTTGCCATAAAATATACATATAAACTTCCTTGAGAGTTATTTTTTGAGTCCGAGTCATCATCACTAAAAGTGTCTTGATATATTGTTTTTCCACCACCTTAACTCAAATACGAGGAACATTGCTTGGAAATATGCCCTTGACCGCCATAAGTGAAACAAGTAGGAATCTACTTTGCCACGGAACCTACTTGGGAGAGATCGTAGGATTTTTTCGATGATTATATCCTCTTTGATGGTCTTCCCTAAAGAAAAGGTTGACGTTACTATGTCGTTCAACTCAACATATAATTCGCCAAAATTTGTGTTCTCATTCATGACGAGGAGTTCAAAATAAGTGGTTAATTATTGAAATTTGGAATGTTTTACAGTGGAGGTGCCTTCGTAGGTCATCTATAAGTTTTCCCATGCCTCCTCAGATGCCATACTGTAAGGATAAAATTCCAAATTGTGTCCGTTATTAGTTTATTTGACTTATTCTAGGAACAAAATATATTTGAGTCATATGTCGTATTTTTATTGTCACGATCCCACATAGACTATGACATATTAAAGATTTTTTAAGACGTTGCGACAAAGCTTCAAGGAATTTATCATGTCGATTTATGGTGCAAATTTCGTCTTCAAGTTTAATTGCATTTCGAGATCACTCCGGTATGAATGCATAATTTTAATAGGACTCGAAATTTATTTTAAAATGTTTAAGGATGTTATTTTATTAAAGAAACGTTTTAAAAATATATTCAAAGGTGTTTGAAATGGTTTACACTTCGTTTTATTCTGATAAGGATGAATTAGTGTAGTGTTTTTTTGGAAATCTAATTCGCTGCATCGCTCAAACGACCTGACCAGTCGTTCGAGCGAGATGGCATTGTTGTTCAAACGACGTGTCTATATCATTTGAGCGACATGTCAAAGTCGCTTGAAAGACCCCTGGGGATCGAGTCATTGAGTAAGACTTGTGTTTGTTCCTTGTAATTCCACATCATAGTGATTGTCAGGCTTCGGCCATCCGAGGCTTTTCCCTTATTGGTTTCCTTGTACATTCGGCATTGTGAGTATTCTTTACTTTATTTTACTTGCTTTAATCACTGGATGCATGTTTAGGATTAATCAAGACAAAATTTGGTTAAGTTAATATTGGTTCACAACTTGGTGCGAATTAAAAATTGGAAAAGAGGTTTTTCACAAAAAGAAAATTGTTTTGCCATCCTAAAAACACTTTTCGCATAGAAAAAGGGGCCTATACATATAAGTATAAATACACCTAAACTTAGTCAGGTAAACGCAACTAGAAATATGCTTAAACCCCACTCTCCTTAAAATCATTATCATTTCAACTAGATCTAATCTTAGGTGAGGGGAGTATAGCCGAATTGGTGTCATGTGGGGGACCAAGTGGAAGCCGCGTGAGAGGCACATAGTGAGCAGATGGGATAAGGAAGAGTATGAATCTTAGAGGTATGAATAAATCTTTGAGATCGTGCCAACTAATAAAAAGACCGTTGTTAATTGGACTCTTTAACCCGGTCAAGAAAAATACAAAGAGGCCTAATGATGTAGGAGACCTAGATCTATAAATACGGATGATCTAGATCACATTAATGGTATTGTAAATTGCACATAACAACTTGACTCTCAGCTAACATCCCTAGTACTCCAGTTGTTACCATCCTTTGATGTTAATAAAAACTCTCCCCCTCTTTTCCCCATGGACGTAGACAGACCTCACGGTTAAACTGCGCACATAATGTTGTTATTTATTTATTCATTCATAATCTTCTTAGGGCCATTATGCAATTCTTGCATTTATTGTGGGTCATAACGCCTAAAATTTGATGTCGTTTGTGGGAAAATAAAAGTTCTCGCCACTGTTAAAGCCAATAAAGCTCGAAGTTCATAATGAGTACAGACAAATCTCATCTTACTCACGCAAGAACTTATGTTTAATCTGAAATATGCATCGTAAGAATGGATCACATTCCTATTCAACTTTCATCTCCCCACCGACATTCAATGTCTAAAGGGCACTCACCTGGGAGATCTGGATCTAGTCGGCGATATCGCATACCGCCGGTCGATCGACCAGAGGAAAGAGTTATTTCCCATCTGGTAAGCATTTATAAATAAAGGCTGGACAATCGCGATCAGGAGATCCCCTGTCTGAGGAGGCAGTTAACCCAGCAGTCGGAGGATCACACATCAGATTCTCGTACTCGACACTATCATAGAAGGGGAACTCACTTCCCAATGAATTAACCCGTTAGGAATTCCTATTAAAGGATCCCTCGTGAAGTGCATCACTACTAACGTTGTGATCACTTTACTATAAGGAATTTTATCAATCGCAGGCACCACCAACCCCAGTATATGGAGTCAGCCCAAAGTAGTAGCCCGCTCCAAAGGTTTAACCAAACCAAGTAAAGAGCGATGAACTGAGAGGACTTATCCATAGGGAGTTGGAAGAACGGATGAATCCAAACCTTGCCAAGATTCCAAAGACCTGGCTTAAAAATCATCGGGGCATGGTTTAACTTCACTATTTATCGAACTGATAGAGTCTTTTGAGCCTAAAAGAAGTTCTCCATGCCAAAAGTTATGATGTAAGATGATGCCCTGATGTGTCGGGTATTCCCATCGATACTAAGAGAGATCAACACGAAATGGTTTGAGAAATTTCCCCTAGATCAATCTCCTCTTTTAAAAATTTAGCCCAGCAGTTTGTAACCCGATTTATCACAAGAAACAAAGTAATCAGGGAGGCTAATTTGTTGATCTATCTCAAGAATAAGAAGTGAGAACTCTCAGGAGTCATCCTCGGAGGTACTGGGAGTTGTACAATAAAATTGACGATTGTATCGGTCAGATAATGATATTTTCTTTCTAGTTCGATTTGGAGCAATCGGATGACCTCTACCAGTCACTAACGAAGAAGGTGGCCTCTTCACTGGATGACCTCATGTACCGTATTAAAAAAAATCCATGGTAAAGGACGAGCAATGTAGAGTCACCAGCCAATCAAAAGAGGAATGATCCTAAAAAGGCCACCAATGGGGGAAATCAACCTTATTCGACTAAAAAAGGATCCTGTAATGAGGCCTCAAAGGGTCACCCTGATCTTAGGCCAGTGAGAGCAGTTACAAGGAACTAAAAACAGTCTTCAAGGAACCCATTTATAAGATTATAGATCAGATGAAGGACTAACCTTTTTTTAAGAGGCCTCCCAAGATGGTCAGCACTCCTGGTGATAGGGATGCCAATCTCAGGTGTAATTATCAACAAAACTATGAACACCTCATGGACGATTTCAAAATGTTCAAAAAACACCCAGAGGGACTCGTTCAAGCAGGTCACCATAAGAAGTACATTAGTGAAATAAAGTAAAAGTAATGATAAAGATCAATATAGTCCAAAAAGCAAAGAAGGATCTTCTGTTAGCAGGATTGGTCGCCACCATCCACAACTACACTGAATCGACTCAGTATACCAGTAAAAATCTCGGGGAGAAGGTGAGAATAATATCCAATATCCAATAATCATTCAAAGTAGACTTATCCAAGCCAGTCCTAGCTAAGAGGAAAAGAAAAGACCTTGATACCGATCATGCCAATATATTCACCAAAAATGACCTGGTTGGCATAAATTTGTCTCATAAGGATGCTTTGGTACTCACCTTGCGAGTTGCAAAGTAAAAATAGTGCTGGAAGACTAAGAAGCTCTTTAAAAATCATGTACCTAACAGTACTTTACAAACTTAATTTTCGCATTAAGGATCTGGATACCAATGTCGGCCCATTGATTGGCTTCAATGGAGATGTAGAGAACCCTTGGGAAAATTAAGTTATTGGTCAAGATTATTTTGACTAATATGGAAGTAGAATTACACATAATCTAATCGAAGTCACCCTACAATGCCATACTGTGCAGAGGATGGCTACGTGATATGATGGTTGACCCCTTTTCACTTCATTAGAAGCTCAAATTTATAACCGACCATGGAGTGATAAAAATCAGAGGAGATCAAGAAACGACATGAAGATATTTTATATTATCCATAATGGCAAAGCATACCCAGTCTAAGAATAATATAGACGAGGACAGTTCAGAGGAAGGTCAGCGTAAGTAGCAATCAAATGGCGTTCGATCGGGATTTAAAAATACTCGACTGGCTCCAACTGAACGTGTGCTAGAGGAACTTATCTTTGTTCCTCTAGATGTGTCACATCCACAGAAAACCTTCCTTATCGTATCAAATTTGCCCAAATATGAAGTATAACAACTTTCTTACTCCCTCAAAATAAACTCATACATCTTCACTTGGTAGCCATGTGATCTCTCGGGAATAGATCCGAAGATTACTTACCACCGATTACACAAAGAACTAAGTATGTAGACAATCAAATATAAACCCACGAAGTGAGCTTCAAATAAGGTAAGGGTTATGAAAGCTGAAGTTGACAACCTACTCTAGGCCGACTCCATTAGAGAAGTCCAATTCTCAGATTAGATCTCCTATACTATTGTCATCAAGTAAAAAAAAGGTAAGTGAATGGTTTGCATGAACTTCACCGATCTCAACAGGCACTGCCGAAAGGATAGTTTCCCACTGCCCCCGATAGATCAACTTATGGATTTCACAACAGGACATTAATGCATGAGTTTTATGGACGCATAGATACCCATATTCGATCTAAAATAAGATAATACCTCATTCATCACAACTTTGGGGCTTTTACTGTTATGCCTTTTGGTTTGAAGAACGCATGGGTAGCTTATCAGAGACTGGTTACGAAGATATTTAAAAGATTAATCGGCTCCACCATGGAGGTATATAATAATGATATGCTCGTTAAGAGTAAGTATTTGACTGATCACCTAAGCGACCTTACAAAAACCTTCAATATTGTCAGAGAATACAAGATGATGCTCAACGCTTTCCAATCTGTATTCGGTGTGAGCTCTGGCAAGTTTTTAGGTTACTTTATGACTTAGGGGGGATATGAGGTGAACCCAAATCAGATAAAATTTTTACACGACTTTAAAAAGAGGACCACCATCAGAGATATCTAGGTCATTATCAAAATTTTAGCGGCCCTTAATCATTTTATTTCAATAGTTTTGACAAATATCGATCGTTCTTCTAAACTTTGAAGAAAGCAAGCCCCACAATTTGGATAGAAGAATGTGATCAAGCTTTAAAAGGTACTCGACAATACTTGGGATCCCCTCCCCTACTGTCAACCTCCCATACTGTCAACTCCCAAAGAAGAAGAAAACTTGTACATCTATTTGGCTATCTCAGGGCATGAGACCAGCACGATAATGATCTATCTACATGGTGGAGAGAATAATCTATTATGTGAGCCACACCCTTCTTGAAGCAAAAACTAAGTACATACCCATAGAAAATATGGTCTTGGCACTGGTCACCGTGCTAAGGAAGTTAAGGCACTATTTCGATTCTCATACAAAAGTCGTCTTAATAACTTACTCCCTGAAGGACGCTCTCAAGAAGATTGACCAAGTGGTGCCTTGAACTGGCCCAATTTGACATTAATTATGAACTCGGAACAATGATCAAAAGTCAAGTCCTGGCAGACTTCGTGGAAGAACTTACAACATTACCAAAAGAAAGGGATGGACAGTCGCATACCATCCTGGAGTCATTAGTGGTCAACGAGGATAAGTTACCCTGGAAGCTCTTTATGGATGGCTCATCAAATGAGAAAGTCACAGTAGTGGGGATAGTGTTTGTGACACCACAAGGAAGACTTATTGAGCAAGCTATTAGATTAGGATCAAAGGCTCAAATAATAAGGCAAAATACAAAGCTATAGTAGATGGTCTGCGCAGGGTGATCAGTTTCGATTCTCACCACATTGTTGTGTATTCTAATTCTAGACTAATCGCAAACCAGCTCAATACTGAATATGAAGTAAGGGATCCTAGGATAATAGCTAACGAAAATAAGGCCAAAACCCTTCTAAAACAGTTTAAGTCTGCCTCAATTAAGCATCTCCTAAAAAATTACAATAGCCATGCAAATGCTCTTGCCATTTGGATTCCGCCATAGATACTGATCTGAAAAGAACAATTGGGTGGAATATATAGACTAACCAAGCATTGAAGATGCAAAGATGGATCTGAGCATTCTCCAAGTAGAGTTGTCCCTATTGTGGATGGACCCCATCATCTCCTACTTAAAAACCACCGAGCCACCTCCAAATGATAAGGCAACATACAAGTTAAAGATCAAGTCGACAAGGTTCAACCTCAGCTCTGATGGAAAACTCTATCGAAGATCATTCACCAGTACAATGCTGAAGTGCATTCACCCAGATTAAGTGGAAGAAAGTTTGAGTGAAATGCACAAAGGTAGCTATGGAGCACACACGGTGGAAGATTTTTCTCCTAAAGGGCAATCTCTCGGGACAATGGTGGTCGTTTATGCATAAAGACTCAACAAGATTTTCCAAAAAATGCCCAAAGTGTCAAATGCTCCCAACAATGATCAAGTATCCTATGGGAGATTTGAACACCCTCACAAGCACATGGTCATTTTCCCAATGGGCATGGATATAGTGGTGACATTACCAGTCGCACCAGGAAATCGAAGCTATCTAATTACGGTGATCGACTACTTTATAAAACTATTTGAGGCTGAACCACTCACCCATATCAGAGAACCAGGCGCTAGGAGGTTTGTTTAGAGGAATCTCATTACAAGGTTTGGCACTCTAAGAGCATTGGTAACATACAATAGAACTCAATTCGAAAATGGTTTTTTTCATGACTTTTGCACTGAATACGGAGTCATGACCCACTATGCATCAGTAGTCTTCCCCCAGCGTAATAGGCAAGCAGAGATCACCAGCAAAACCCTTTTATTAGGTATAAGCATCGATTAAAAAATGCTAAAGGACAATGGGTGGACGAACTTCCATTCGTCATGTGGACATACATAATGACCCTCAGAAAGCCAACGAAAGAAACTCCATACTCCCTTACTTAGGGTATGGAGGCAATGATCCCCTTAGAGATCGAACTTCCAACATTTGAGTTGGATATATTGGAGGAGGTCTAGAATAATGACTGAATAGATCATGAGTTGGATCTAGATGAGAAAAGAAGGGGGCAAGCTCTAATATATTTTGCTGCTTATCAGAAAGAGCTGGCAAAACAACGTGACAAGAAGGTCAAGATCATAGAATTTCATGTCGGTATTCATGTTGAACTAGGATAATATGTCTTCAGCTCAAACATGTCATGGGCTTGAAGGATACACATGAACACTATCCTATGACTCAAATGTTTTTGTTCGAAATTGAGCCAAAACTACAAAGGACTCAATTGGAAATTTATGTCCTTACACCCACTACAAAGAATCCATCAGATGGTAAGTTGGCGCCGAACTGACAAGAACCTTATCGCATAGCTTCAAAAGGGGGTAGGGGATCATATCACTTAAAAGGGATTGATAGGAAGTTAGTCCTAAGTTCATAGCATACTGGGAACCTTAGGAAGTTTTATCATTAGAAAGCGAGGCAAATAATTTTCCCTTTTTCATTAATGCACAATAAAACGATCTGCAATTAGTTACCTAAATTGTGTAAAATCCCTATTTAATTTACTGAATGTGAAAACCCACTTGAATAACTGGTACGATCTAAGGCAGATCGATCCAAACTCACTCAAGGAGTTATATGATCAAGGATAAATCGGCCTAGAAAAGGCGCAAAACCCATTTGCAATAAGTGGTATAATTTGAGACAGATCGATGAAAATCCACTTGAATAAGTGGAACGATCTGATGCAGATCGGTCAAAAACTAATCAAGGAGTGGTATGATCTAAGGTAGACTGGCTAAAAAGAGGCACCCAACCCACTTGAATAAGTGGTACAATTTGAGGCAGATCGATGAAAACCCACTTGAATAAGTGGTACGATCTAATGCAGATCGGTAAAAGCCTACTCAAAGAGTGGTGTGATCTAAGATAAATCATCATAGAAGAGGCACATACCCCACTTAAATAAGTGGTACGATCTGAGGCAAATCGATCAAAACCCACTCAAAGAGTGGCATGAACCAAAGATTGGTTAAAAGTTTGTATGAAAAATTACAACAATAGTTGGTCGCTCGATTTCCTTCAAAATTTAAAAATAATATGATCTAAGGACAAGACCTTAGGTGAAAAAATAATGCAAAGAAAGCAAACGAACAATATCTAATGACTTGGTAACAAGACTACATTACTTGCATAACGGGAAATAAAAGAAAGGAAAACATAGAAAAAATTTCATTAAATAAATAAAAAATGGAGCAGGGCCTACAAGATGACCACCAAGGGTCAAGAAAAGAAATATATATTTAAAATTTGCTAGATTGGTTAGCCGCTGCAGTGGTTGACTCAAGAGAAACCCCTTCAGGAACAGGGGCATGAGGGTTAGTAGAGGCTTAGGCTGCTGCGTCCCAAGGGAGATCCATTAAAGGATTGACTGTTGGGGCTGTAAAGGCGGGATCGCCGTCGTTGATATTGCCCCTTTGCATATCTGCCATCCAGCCTTTATTAAAAGTAACAGACTCATAATAATCCAATTGGGAAGTGACCTCCAAAATAATTACTTCATAACGTTCATCATATGATTTTTTCAAATCAACCTCCCGGGTTTTCTCCATCTGACTCCTCATCCTTTAAAGGATGAGATATTCTCCAGGATAGTGCGTTAATGAGAAGTCTTTAACTTAGAAAACTCGGTGTCCACCCAACTAAACTTATTTTGAGTTCACTCGGCCTCTTTCATCACCTTCGTTTTGGCGACGACCTCCTCCTTCATATTATTACCCAAGTCCTTAAGGACCTTACACTATTTATCGACCTGGTTCTTGAGGGTAATGTTTTCCTTAGAAGAGGTTTCCAGTGCCTTCCAGTAGCAGTTAGCTCGGCTAACAAGCTCCTGTTGAACCTTCATGTTCTACACCAAATGGGGGAAAAGTTAGAAACTTTTTATGTAAACTAGCCAAACTAAAAGCATATAGACTTACAAACATGCTCTGACGAAGGCCTTCTTTGAAAATCCTTTCCAAAGTAAATCCCCTTAAATCCATCATATCAGATGGTAGCATAGCCAGTTAGGAAATTGAGAAGGCCACCTCCACATCCCTGTTGGTTGAATCAACCTTTATCACTGGCTTCTTCCCTTATAGAAGGCACTCTACCATTACTGAGTACGACTCATTTTAGGGGATGAAGTTTCTTTATCAAAACCCCTACCTCTGCTCAAGCTCGTTAATAATGACCAATTGGTTAGAATGAGAATGTGATGTTTTGAAACCACCACTTACCGGTGTCTTATCAGTTCTTTTCTTTTTAACTTGTTCGGCCTCCGCCCGTTGGTTCTCAAACTCTAGGTATTATTTTTCCCCTAGAGAGAACAACTTCCTCTTTCGCTGCTTGTCAATGGAAGGAAATTTTTTGACCCGTGTGGTAGCGGTCGATTATTTTTTTGCTAGTCTTCTTGATTGGTTTCACAATTTTTCAAGGTTAGATGAGATTATGGGGAACGAGAAGTCCTGAACGATGAAGGCCTCTTCAGCCTCTACCTCCTCTAAAGGACGATCGAATACACTAGCTTCATAGGTGAAAGGTGGATCAAAACCGTCTACGATGTATCAATATTTTTCTCCCATTATTCCTCTTCATCCTCCTTTTCCTCTCCTTGATCGGAGTCAGAGTCTATTAAAATTATATATGGGGAAGAGTGGCTAATATAAACCCTTGTATTGGCCTGACTGAGGATGGGGGTGGTAGCTAAAATATAATTGTTACCAAATACAGAATGATTAGAAGCTTGGATGTCTGAGATAACACTGAAATTGGCGAGGGAGTGGTAGGTAAGATCGTAACCGAGCATAATCTGAGTCGCTCTCCAATGGGGGTGAATTCCAGTGGGGTCTCCTCCAAATTATTTCCAAATCTTCAAGGTTAACTTGGTAGTCAAACGATTTAGCATTCAAGAAGCTATCTGGAATGAAAATTAATTCGGTCAGTAATAAGCAATTGGCACTTTAACATAAATTATTCATGGGAGACCTACCAGGTGCCCCTTGCAGAAGGAACCCCAATACCAATATAATCTTCACCATATAATTCCCTAGATATCACTAGGACATTTTTTAGTATCCTTTTGGGATCCGAGAAAATAAGTGACCAAATTACAGGACTTATCCCTGGCTTGGAAATGGTACAACCCGGTGCTTGGGAAAGACCTCAAGTCGTAGCAGTTCCTAATCTCCTCAAAACCTAGATAAGTCCTATAAATTTGATTTATGGCAACTACCCCCATCATAATCCAGTAGAAACTACCATTCGCTTGGGCAGGAAGTATTATGTAGAAATGGAGCACCCTTACTGACAATGAGTGAAGGGAAAAATGAACTCCCAATTCTAATATTACTATCGTCGAAAAGGCAACGTCCCTAGAGGTAAGGTCAAGATTGTCTTCCTCCTCCGGGGAAACCTTCACATTGACATTATTAGTAATTCCATATTGATTAGGGAATTTTTGAAACTTATTACCTGTTGAGATCTCGTATTTTCTTACACGCCTAGATATAACAAGAGAAATGAGGAAGAAGAATAATAATAGAAATGAGCTTACTGAAAGATATATAGAAAGAGATAGAGAAACATAAATACCTTAGCAAATGGAAAAAGTACCAAGATATAAGTCTTATGCAACCTTATACCTTCTGTTACTCCCCGTCAAATTAAATCTCTATCACAATGCTTAGGAAAAGGCACTACATGCCCATGCGCCACTGTAAAGGTAATAGGTGTGAAGTCACTGTGAAGGTAATGGTTATTATTACCAGTGTGTTCCCAAGGACAACGGTGCGTGAAACACAACGTCGAATTAAATTGGCATGTGATAGACATTGGAAGGTAAGGCATGGCCGTACAACTTAATAGCTAACTACATGTATTGAAGAGTACACACAAGGTACAATCGACTGGCATAATGGATGACCACGCGTGCTGAAGAGTACACACAAGGTATGGTCGACTGGCATGATGGCTGACCACACATGATGAAGAATACACACAAGGTATGGCCGACCACATGTGCTGAAGAGTGCACACAAGGTATGGCCGATCGACGTGCTTGACCAATCACCCACACCTTAATGGCAATTGAGGGGAGTATGACTTAATTTGAGTTTCGTGAGCGAATATATGAAAAACCACATGAGAGGCACATGGCGGGCGAATGGCACAAGGAAGGGTACAAATCTTGGAGATTGTATCAACTAATCGGAAGACCGTTGACAATTAAACTCCCAGTCAAGATAAATACAAATAGGTCTAAGGACGTAGGAGACCTAGGTCTATAAATAAGGGCGGTCTAGCTCATATAAATTGTACTTAATAACTTAGACTCTCCGCTAGCATCCATGCACTCCAATTGTTACCATCCTTTAACATTAATAAAAACACTCCCCTTATTTTTCCTGTAGACATAGGTCGATCTTATAGATGAACCACATACATAGTGTTGCTATTTTTTCTGCATTCATAATCTTCTTGGGGACATTCCGTAATTCCAATATTTATTATGGGTCATAACGCCTACATTAGGTAGAGGGACATCATTAATAATGACCATGGGACAATTCCATCCCAAACCAACACTATTCCAAATCCTATCATCAATAGACATCAATTATGAGGACATGCGAGCTTTCCAGTAGGAATGATTATTACCATCAAATGGAGGAGGTCGGAGGGTTGAATTTCCATCCATTGCACACAAAAGAGGATCTAGTCTAGGTTAAAACACCTAAAATGTTGGAGAATCGCTTTGATAACAATTGAAAGTGTGAGACAGTAACTGCGCAAATAAAAATTAATTCACATAATTCAAGAAAAAAAAGGGATTATATTGATATCACAAAAAGAAAAATAATCCTAAAAGTTAATGTGACAAAATATCTTACTATGTTTTGGAATTCTAGTTTAATCTTCTTAAATTAATACAATATTTTTAAAAGATGTAAAAGTAAAAAAATAATCACAAGATTAGATGTACGAGGGGAAACACACTAACGGGAAAAACTTCAGGCTGAAATGAATGACAGATGTACTATGGTAGAATTTTATAAAAGGAAATCGTGAGACACTTACACAACTTTCACTAGACACTCTTCTAAACCTTATCTTCAAAAGAAAGTGCTAACGGCTAAAGAACGCTACACAACCGCCACCAGTTTTGGTCCATGACTAATATCTTCAAATCTTATTGATCATCACAAAATATTCTTTAATTTTGAATAAACTTTGTTCTAAGGTTGTAACCTTGAAGAAACCACAACAGATACACTTAGGATTATGAGGGAATCCTAAAATATTGGGTAGGTGTATTACAAGGGTATGGTGATCTAAATCTCACAATGAATTTTTTAAACTAAAGTAGAGAAAATATATAGTCATGAACAAAGGTTTTAGTTTTGTACAAAAATATGAGTATATATCTTTAAAGCTTTTTCAAAAGAAAACCCAAAAGTTATATCTTAAGGAACTCAAATAATAGGAGGGAAAAATATGCTCCCAAATATTGAAATATTTTTCATCAGCAAAAATATTTTTCTTGTTCTTTCTCTTAGTTTGGAAGAGTGTTGAGAACATAATATATAATCATGAGGTAAGAAACATTTAAGAGGCTTATAAGTTAGGTGTCAAACTCTTAAGGTCTCAAGTAGTCACATTTAATATCGAATCATCCGAAAAGGTATACTTGAGGCACTTCCTAATGAGATCTTAAAGATAGATCTTACAAAAAGGTGATTTTGACGCTCTATCAAACCATTCGCTGGTAGCTTCGCTACAGCAGTGAAACAGGTCACACGAAGTTTTATAGAAATAACATGGATGACAAAGTAATAGCGAAGAGTTGTTCGTTGTAGCGAAGGAATATTTTGTTGCAGTGATGCTATGGCGAGCAACTTATGCTGTTGTCCAAGAATTTTGTCCAGTTTTGCCAAAAAATATTTAAAAAATTAATTTTGGCAAAACACTAAGTCTGTTTGTTCCAACGTAGAACGCTCATACTTAAATTACATTAGAAAGATGCAATTTATAAGAAAATAGATTTTTCTATATGAAGAGTATATATGCATAGTATATTTGAGAATTTATTCTAAAAGGATTATTACAAATATTTTCCAATTATGAAAACAAAATTAACCAAGGGGTGGATCTAAGTTCGATAAGTCGTGCACTTGAGGTTCTATATGAATGAGCCGGGTTGAAGTTGATGAAGCTTTTCAGGGACCTTTGAGATAAAGACTCAAAATGTTTTGGCAAGTAATTTAGACAATATAATCCTATAGGTCACTTTGTGTATACATTTACTCTTACATAATGGGATGTAGAAATTTGGGTAAAGAATTTACATCTAATTTTGGAAAATGAATCCATTAGTATATTAATTTAGGAGAAAGATTAACTTAATTATCAATTTTGTTGGAGGATGTGTAGTCATCCCTTCGCCAAACCACCTGTGATATGGGGTGTTTTTAAGCTATGATTTTATCATTTATTGGATGAAACATGCCATGGACCCGTTGGGTTATTCAAATGTTATGTAATGGTAGGAAGAAGAGGGGATAACTCTATCATGCCTTTGCGATTATGAGATAATATTGTTTATTTTGGGTCCATGCATTATTCAGAAGGTAAATAAAAACAGATTATAACGAGAGCCCACATCGTACTGAAAGGAGCGCGATAGAAATTTTGCATATGGGGAATTTTGGTAAGTGCAGGGACATGTGATGAGATCCTTTGATTTAATTTTGATTGTCTTGGAATTTTAGTCATGTGAGAATATTCTTGCACTTTTATATATGTGCAAGTACACATGGGTATGTGTAGTTCACTTAGAGCATTGATACAAACCTACTGAGTTTGCTTATCACACCCCTACAATTTATATACGCATTTGAGATTTTGTATGAGTTTTGATTGATTATGATTATATTTAAGTATGGGATGCATTGGAACATTTAGTTAACTCTATACTATATTTTATTTAAATTGGAAAGAGAGTTGCATTTTATTTTTATTTAATTGTAAAAAGCGACTTTGGATATTACTGGAAAAAATAATTGTTTTAGCTTATGTAATCAGACTATTTTAAATAGGATTTTATTTAAAATGGTTTAATTCGGCATGCATTAATATATATTTTTAAATTCATGATTGTTACAATTGGTATTAGATGTGTAGGTTAGTCTGTAAGGACATTATTTTATAAGTCCGTTATCAATTTAGTATGTCGTATACCGCTACACCGTCGAAGAGCATTCAAGAACATTCAAGACGGATCCGAATATCAAAATCTTTAACATTCAAGCCTCCGCGAGGTTAAATTTGGTAAGGTTGTGTTTTAATTCCTTAGCATTTCACTTAAAGTGCTGGGATATTTTTATCAACTATTTTTCTAAATATTTTGTTATCGGACACCTTTTCGTAGAAAAATCATATCGATTCAAAGAAAAATAAGAAAAATACGAAACTGGCGGCCACACGTTCGTATCGAAATTATCTACAAGCAATCATGAAATCTCGTTTGATAGGTCGTTCGAATGACCTGCCTATGTCATTCAAACGACATAGCTATCTCACGAGGAGTTGTCGCGCGATGTCGTTCAAACGACAATGCCTTTTCATTCGAACGACACACCGACTTAAGTTTTTTATAAATAGGAATCTCCAACTCCATTTTTCATAAGAAGACCTGCATATTTTCAATAGACGAAACTTCTACTGTAGAAACAATTTTTGTCTTCTTATTTTAGGTTTTAAACCTTTTGTTTTCAATTCACAAAACATCCCAATCTTTTAGTGAATTGTTTTCGAACCCTAGATTTAAGTTTGTTGAAACTTTACCTTTATGGGGATAACTCTACAACCGGAGAGCTGCGTGCTATTATGGAGGGAGTCCCTACACCGTGAAGACTGCGTGTCTAGGACTACGTGTCCTTCTGGTATAGCTGCGTGTGAACCACTGTTGATTTCTAGTCGTTACTTTGAAGGTTTGACGAAGGTACCGTGCGTTACTCTTGTAGGCAATCAAGTTGTATGTAAGTCAATGGTATTGTAAACTTTTCAAAGTTCTATAAATAAAAGGTTTTGCCCTTCGGAGATTTTTCTTGAATTTTGTGTTCCTAATATTTGATCTTGTGATTGTTTGATTTTTCATATTTAATTCAATCACTTAGATGCATGTTTTAGGGTTTAACTAAAATTGGATTTTATTTGAGAATTCGCATTATTCCGCTATAGAGATTCTACAAGTATTCTCAAGCTTTGGGTTATTAGTTCATTTTGTGTAAGTTGCGTTATCATTAATTTCTCGTAGCGAGTGTTTGGAAGATTAAGTTTTCGCGAATTTGGAGCATAAAATTCCTTTTGTAGGGGGGGGATTATAACACCTCGTATTTTGGGGATTTAGTTAGAAATATTATTATATTAATTTTCATAATTATTTGAATGTTTATTAGTGGATTAGAATCTAATTATGTAGGCTTTTATGGATTTTAGTGGAATTATTTAAATAATATATTAATCGAATATAACACGTGTGAAATATATTTATATGGACACGTGCTATGTGAAATTTATATATTGTAAATTTGTATATAAATACCATCCTTATTGCATGCATGGTATATGTCATTTTTTTAATGCCGTGTAATTAGGATAATGTGATTAGATTTAATTTACGTGGCGTATTAAGATATTATAGAAGTTTGGGCAGAAAATTTATACCTAATTATGGAAAATTAATATATTAGTAGATTAATTTGGGAGAATGATTAATTTAATTGTTAGTTTTTTTGTCGATTAGGCATGCCTTAGCCAAACCAACTAAGGTACGAGGTGTGCTTCGGGCTACGATTTTGTGTTTATCGGTTGAACTAGGCCATGGATCCGTTGGCTATTAAACAACTATGTTTTGGTAGGACTACGAGGGAATCACCCTATTATGACATTGTGATTCTGATATGAGATTGGTTATTTTGGGGTCATGGGTGATTCAAAGGATAAATTACAAGATAATGTAACGAGAGTCCACACGGTACTAAAGGGAGTGTGAACCTAATTGTGATTATGCTGGGAGTTTAGTTGAAAGGGATGCATACACGTATATATGTGAACGCACACAGGAGTATGTGTAGTTCACTTAGGGCATTTATATGAGTCTATTGAGTTTCCCTCTCACACCCCTTATATTTATGCATTTCAGGTTTTGTATGAGTTTGGGTTGATTAAGGCTATATTGGAGTTTTAGACGCATTGAGACATTTAGTTGGATATGTACTCTATTGTATTCAAATTGAAAAGAAATTTGTATTTTATTTTTATATAAATTAAAAAAGAGACTTTGGATATTATTGGGAAAAAACTATTTTTTTTATTTTTTTATAAATTGTTATTTTAGCTTCTACAAGCGGTTTATTCTGAACGAAATTCTCTTTTAAAAATTTTCAAGTTGGCATGCGTTATTATTTTATTATTTTTAAAATTCACGAGTTTTACAATTGTTATCAGATCTCTAGGCTACTCGTATTCTCAAGCTTGGGGTTATCAGTTCGTTATATGTACACTGCAATACCTTTGATTTTTCGTAGTGAGTGCCGGGAATATTAAGTTTTAGTGAATTTCCACGATAAAATTCATTTTGTAGGGGAAAAGATTATTACACCCCAAATTTTGGTGATTTAATTAGAATTATTATTGGGTGAATTATCATAATTATTTTATTTGTATATTGTATATTAAAAACTAATTATGTGGAATTTTACGAATTAAAGTGAATTTGTTTAAATAGTAGATGAATTTAATAAATTAAGTGTGAAACATATGGACATATTTTAATTAATTAAAATATATGTTGGGTTTATCGAATTTTTATTTGACTACTTTTTAAATTAGCTAGTGCGTGACATGCTAAAGATGTTGCACACACGCGATGCATTGATATTTAAATTAAAACATAATTCTCAATTTCAATAATAAAAATGAATTAAATATGCTGAGAATAAACATATTAAGTAGAGTTCTCTAAACACAATTTCACAAAATAAATTAGATATATATGTATAATTAAAAATATTATTTTGTATATGAGAAATTTATATTAATAGTTTCTTATTTAAAAGTGAAAAATTAGGGCAATTAAGTAGACTCAATCTACATCCCTCTTTTAAAAAAATTAAAAATGAAAATGAAAATGGTATATAAAACCCATGGAATTTAGAAATAAGGAAATAATAAAGGACAAATCGATGAAATAAAGTAGAAGAGGAATGTTCCCAGTTAAATTTTGAATGTCAAATGAGAAGCTCTTAATACCAAACCTTTTACTTTTAAAGCAAGAATGGATTTGGGTAAACTCTTTCGTCCTCTTCTAATTTCTTTCACAACCAAAGATGATTAGGTCTTATACTTTCAAAATCCTCCCCTCATCCACTTTACAACTAATGATGACTTTTATTTTCCCCATGACATTTTCCCACCATTTGCAAATTCTTTAATTTTGACACCTCCTCACACGATTATTATGTCTCAATTGTAAATTTTAATAGAAATTCCAGTTCATGTGACTGTCAAATTCTTTAACTAGATAAATATATTAAACCATTTTTTATTAAAATCCCAACAATTAGTTAAGCATATAAGAAGTTAACAATCAACAACTATACTCATACAATACACATGTATATATGTATATGAAGAGGAAAGAGAGATATCGAATACTGTAAAGTAATTTTCTTGATTCTTGTTTCAAAAATCTACCACCATTATTTTGAATCAATTATCTAACACCAAAAACAAATATGGAAATAATTAACATACATTATCACTCATGTTTTTGTCTTTCCGTTAATTCTTTACAACATTTCGAATTGAGTTGGAAGTTTGGAGAGTGCCGGTAAATAGGGGAAGAGGTTACTGACTTGATCTCAACTAACTAGTTTTCCCATGTAACTGCTTAATTGAACAACTATGTGCAAGAGACTCAAGGGTTATGGCTGTCAACAAAAATGTCACGGAGCTTCACAAATTCAAATGGGTTTTCCCTTTATATAATAGTAGATTTTTGGGCATGGTAATCCTATAATAGATAGGGTGAAAATATTTTATTTCTTTCTAAATATAAAACAAGTAAAGAAATCTAAATTTGAAATGAATATTGGTTGTTTGGTCATTAATATGGATTTATGGGCTAGTTAATTTGACTATAATTGTGACTTCAGGGGATATAAAGTGAGGGAGATTGGAAGATTGAGAGATGAACGGCTTTGGTATTTGTTTTATGAGTTTACTTTGATTAAAAATAGTAAAAATGAAAATAAGAACGACATCAGTTGTTAAATAACCCATATAGGAGATTAAAATTCATTTAATAGGGTATTAATGAGGGAATATGGAGGGTTAAATAAAAAAAAATAAAGTGAGGAGGAGTGGAATCCAACTCTTAATATTTCTAAGGTTGTAGGGTTATTTTAAACCTACCTACAAATATATAAAAGTGTGTTAGAGAGTTTATGGCTTTTGACACCTTTTAGGGAGATAATTCTAGAGAATATAGAGAGAAAATAAGATAGAAAAAGGAAAATATTTTGACGCCTAGCTTAATTCTATATTAGGTGATTAATATGTTTATAAGTTTTTCGACATTGATGCTAAGAATGAACCAACTGAACATTCTGTTTTAAATTTGGTAAAGGATTGATTACCCTATATTTAATTGGGCGGGGTGTTACAGGAACTTTGTCTTTCAGTGCCAAAATGTCAAAACTTGTTGTCCCACATATAGAGTATAACTAGCCTATTGGGTAAGTAGAGTATTGAGAACCCGTAAGTGTCGATAATTCAAGTGGTGGATTAAGAGATAATTAAAATGGAGTAGGAATGTCTTTATTTGGTTGATTATATTTGTCCCTCATCTACATTTCTTACAAATATATAATATAAATAGATTTAAGGATCACGTTCAAGACTATATATATATATATATATATGTGACACCCCTACTAATTAAATACCGGGTAGCTACTCCTTTATTAAATTAAATCAAAATGCCAAGTATGCTCAGTTAATAGCATCACTGTCGAAAACATTTTATTATTACTAACCACCTAGTATTTAAAAAGTAAGTTGCCAAATTTTAATTAAAGTCTGATTAACATGCAGTAAAAGATTTAAAGCAAGAATAATATCACCATTCACCATAACGAAATACTAGAATAACCATCACATGATATAAATAAATCTGGAGGAAAAACTCCTCACAACAAATCCCACAACTGAAATAAGTAATGAAATACTGAATACTGAATTAATACATGCCAAAGTCTGAAAAACTGAAATGGAAATGAAATGTCTAAAAGGAATGGGCGACATGCCCTACAGCTGATAAACTACTGAATATGGAGTCAAAGTAGATGAAGCGTCTATAATCAATTTCCCGTAACTTCCACAAACATCTACAGCTCGTCACCTGAATGAGAATCCTAAGCATGGTGTCCTTGTGGCTGGGCACCTAAAATGGTTTTTACAAAAATAGATTTGAAAGCAAACGGGTCAGAGCCCGAAAGTGGAGAGTATTTTGAAAACAGCAAGTGCTTTAATAACAGTTAAAACAATAATGCAAAGTACATGTTAGGACGTGCTCTCACATGGAATACTCACCTCTCGTCTAACTGTGCACTCCTAACGTTCCTGTACCCATTCATGTGATATCTCATAACTATCTAGTCAAAAGAGTTTCTAACACTTCTACCCGATTCACATTTTTAATTCCAACCTTAACAATTAAATATAAAGTTCTACTTTAATTCTCGGATTCCCAATTATTAACAAAACCATCTATTGATATCAGTCCCCTTTTTATCTTTTCATAACGTGACTATAACTATACTCACAATTTAACATAGCAAATTCTTTTTCATTTAACCGTATATTATTCACATCATAAATATACAATACAAGCACCCAAAGGCTAAGCTGCGGTGCACACATACTCTGCTATCCATCCCGGTACATCACGTACATAAGGATTACGCATTCCGAATCTCTCAGGAATCGTTCAGATAACAACATCACAAATAATGGAGGCGAACACAGTCACATCACATGGGTCACGCACATACCTACGCTCCCACGATCAACAAACTTATTAACATCCCAATAAGTCCTTCTCTGACCTATGTTCATCGAGGTAACCAATCTAAATCCGGGCAACACAAGGATAAGAAGGCCCTAAGCGAACGTAAACCTCCCGTGATAGCAAGTATGGTAGGTATGTCATACACATAAAATTATATACTAAGCATTCACACATCTTAGATATCTCGATATTAATAAAGGTATACTCTACATCTTTATACCATTATTCCAAATTCATATATTTCAAGTCTCCTGATAATATAAAAGTTAAACTGTCGACACGTCTCACGTCGTAGTTTCTTAAACTTAAGACCTATCTCAAATAGACTATTAAGTTCCTATTATTCCCACATATAACATCTTTATTCCTAAGGTCTTTACTTCTGCCCCAAACCTCATTTCATCAAATTATTCAAATTTACACTATTAACCCAAATATTATCTCACTTATCGAATTTCATTAATTTAGAATAATTCCTCAAATTGAATTCTAATTAAGGTCCAAGTTTCATACTCATGCCTACTGGTCTTCTTTAAGTTTAAGGATATTCATAAGGTCTCCAATATTATTTTCCAAGGGTTACCACCATTAAAATTTAAAATAGGGAAAACTTTACTCATTCTGGGAAGGTCGATCGATCGACCTTTTCCTTCGATCGATCGATGGTGGTCGATCGATCGACTGATGAACATCGATCGATCGAACATAACAGGTATGGCTACGGACTGCTTCGTTTTGCAGTTTTCAATTCGTCCCAAAACACCATTTACAAGCATGAAGCTCTAAGATAATGTTTTAATATCATCATACACTCATCCTACAACAGTATTAACGTTCTACATCCAATAATTCATCATTCAAGGGCTTTGTTTAGATCAAAACTTCATCAAAATTCCAGATTTCTTCTTCTTTCAAGAACATCAATAAACTTCTTATAAAATCCATTTTTAGATCGTCAATGGTTCTGTTTTGAACACATAATTCGTCCAGAATGTTACTACATGCAATCCCTAACATAATTTATATCTTTTAACTTCCAATTCATGGGTCTATATCATCTTCCAATATCAATTTCGAAAATTCCTAAACATGGAAAACATAGCATTGAATCAATCGAAATTAAACCACTTGCCTTGATTCAATCTCTGATTTTGATGACGATTGGAAGAAGTTCCCTCTCTCTTTCTGCAGGATTCCCTTCTATCTCTCTCGCTCCAAGCTTTCTTCTCCAATGGCTATGGTGGCTAGGGTTTGTTTTTGGGAAAGAAATTTGAAACCTAATTCTAATAACCTACGTAGCCTATTGAGTTAACATGGGTTGATTAGTGGCTTAGTGGGTCAAATCCACATCAGATATAATTTACTAATTTTCGTCACTTTTAATTTCCAAAAATACAAAATTACCAAAATACCGTTTATATTGACGGTATGGCCTAAAAATACCCCGGGACCCATACTAAACCCCCGGCTAGTGTTTTTTACTATCTCGACCCTTTCGGACGCGTTGGCGCACTCAAAACGACCATACGGTTAATAGAATTTAAATTCACTTTTATAATTAAAATAATTATATCCTGACGCGACTGTCTCACGCGTCCCAATAAATGTCCTACTTGCCGTATATCAATCTCATGACAATTTCATGATTCAATATTCATATATCATCATATATACTCAATATAGTCAAATACCAACTCACATCTCGCTAGTATTTTATCCGGATTAATTCCCAATTAATTATCATTTAATTAATTAATCCCAAAAATAAATATCGCCAAAAATACGGGGTATTACATACTTCCCCCCTAATAACAGAATTTCGTCCCGAAATTCGGAACTAGAAAGTACCTGGTAAGAATAACTCTGGATAACGTTCGCGCATCTCATCCTCGCGCTCCCATGTGGACTCCTCGACATTATGATGTCGCCACTAAACACGCACTAACGGAACTATCTTTGACCGCAGTTTCCGCTCACTTCGGTCTAGAATAGCAATCGGCCCCTCCTCGTAAGAGCTATCCGGCTGGAGATCGATGTCCTCCACAGCAATGTGAGAATGAGCCAAATTATCTCTAAGGTATTTCCTTTGCGAGGAAATATGAAACACATCGTGAATCCGATGCAAATGCTCCGGTAACCCAAGTCTATACGCAACCGGTCCGATCCGCTCAATAATAGGAAATGGTCCCACAGATCTTGGTGTCAACTTCCCTTTCTTCCCGAAACGCATAATCCCCTTCATAGGAGATACTCTGAGAAAAACCTGGTCCCCCACTTGGAACTCCCTGAAGAACCTCTTCGCATCAGCGTAGCTCTTCTGCCGATCCTGAGCTACCCGAATGCGACTCCGAATCAATTATATCCTCGCCGAAGTATCCTGAATCACTTCCGACCCAAGTAGTTTGTTGTCCCCCACATCCAACCAACATGCTAGGGAACGACAAGGCCTACCATATAACGCCTCAAACGGAGCCATGCCAATCGTGAACTGATAGGAGTTATTATAAGCAAACTCTACCAGTGGAAGGTATTGCTCCCATCCACCTCCAAAGTCAATAATGCACATGCGTATCATGTCCTCTAACATCTGATTTGTGCGCTCGATCTGCCCATCGGTCTGCGGATGATAAGTCGTACTCAACCGCAACTCCGTGCCCATGGCCTCCTGGAAACTCTCCCAAAACCGCGAAACAAATATCTTGTCTCTGTCAGACACGATATTTAGGGGCACACCGTGAAGTCTCATAATCTCTGAAATGAAGAGCTGGGCATACTGTCCCGTAGTGTAGTCAGTCCTTACGGGTAAAAAGTGAGCGACTTTGGACAACCTGTCCACAATTACCCAAACGGAGTCGTGACCCCTCTGCGACGTAGGCAACCCCGTGATAAAGTCCATGGATATGCTCTCCCACATCCACCTCGGAACCTCCAACGGCTGTAGAAGTCCTGTCGGTCTCTGATGGTCCACTTTTACTAGCTGACAAGTGGCACATTTCGAAACAAACACAACGATATCTCTCTTCATACCGCTCCACCAATACTAGCGTCTCATGTCTTGGTACATTTTGTCCCCTCCGGGATGTACCGCGAACCGTGAGCCGTGCGATTCTGCCATCACCTCGTGTCGCAATTCCTCCCCTTCTGGAACTACCAATCTCCCATTGAAGCGTAATCCCCCGTCTTAGCTAAAGGTATAGGATTCGGCTCCCTCTGCCAATAATCGAACTATCTGCTCCTGACAGAACGAGTCGTTTGCTTGAGCCCTCACTACCTTCGTGACAATTTGCGGTGTGACAGTCATCACAGACATGAATGATCGGGCCACTGCATCCTGGTGTTCCAACTCCTTCCACTTTTCCTTCCACACCCCTGCCACCTCATCTGCTGGCCTATGGCTCAACGCGTCTGCTACCACGTTAGCCTTACCCGGGTGATACTGGATATCGAACTGGTAGTCCTTCACAAACTCAAGCCACCTCCTTTGCCGCATTTTCAACTCCTTCTGTGTGAATAGGTACTGTAGGGACTTGTGGTCCGTGAACAATTGGAACTTCTCCCCCAAAAGATAGTGCCTCCAAATCCGTAGGGCAAATACCACTGTCGCCAACTCCAAATCATGTGTGGGGTAATTCTTCTCATGAGGCTTAAGCTTACGGGAAGCATAAGCTATGGCCTGTCTCTCCTGCTTCAATACGCCTCCAAGTCCTTGCAAAGACGCATCGGTGTAAACCAAATACTCAACTCCCGGTCTCGGCAATGCTAACACAGGTGCTGAGGTTAACTTGTCCTTTAACTCATCAAATGCCAACTGACAGGCATCACTCCAAATGAACGGCACACATTTACGAGTCAGATGTGTCAAAGGACCCGCTATCTTTGAAAATCCCCGAATAAACCTCCTGTAGTATCCTGCTAGGCCCAAGAAACTACGAATCTCAGTCGGTGTCGTGGGCTGTCCCCACTCCCTCACCGCGGATACTTTCCCCGGATCAACAGATATCCCCCGGTTGGAAATAATATGTCCCAAAAACTGGACCTCCTTCAGCCAAAACCCACACTTCTCATATTTTGCATACAACTCGTTCTGACGAAGTGTCTGCAAAACATGCCTCAAATGCTCGGCATGCTCCTCCTCTGTCTGGGAGTAAACCAGAATATCATCGATGAAGACAATGACAAACTGATCTAGGAAATCCATGAACACTCTATTCATCAAGTGCATAAACACTGCTAGAGCGTTGGTCAAACTAAAAGGCATAACCCAAAACTCGTAAGAACCATATCTCGACAAGAACGCAGTCTTCGAGACATCCTCCTCCCTGATACGCAACTGATGGTATCCCGATCTCAAATCAATCTTCGAGAAGAAAGAAGCTCCTCTCAACTGGTCGAATAAGTCATCGATTCGAGGCAACGGATACTTATTCCGTATCGTGACCTTATTCAACTCTCGGTAGTCCACACACAATCTCAGTGAACCATCTCTCTTCTTCATGAACAACACAGGGGCACCCCACGATGAAGTACTCCTCCGAATAAATCCCTGACCCAACAACTGCTCAATCTGATCCCGTAACTCCCTCATCTCAGCTGGATCCATACGGTACGGTGCGCGTGCTATAGGTCTCGAACCTGGCAATAAGTCTATAACAAAGTCTATCTCTCGACTGGGGGGTAGGCCTGGTATCTCCTGAAACACATCAGAATACTCCCTGACAACTGGGATCGAATCTAAAGGAATCAAAACCTCCTTAGAGGTATCCTCCTCTAGGTAATACAAATGAGCGATCGAACCTCCCTCTGGGCGAGGCATCGCCACTACAAACATCTCTTGCCCCGGAATGGCAAAAACAATGCTCCCAATGAAGCAATCAATCATGGCCCTATAAGCTACGAGCCAATCCATACCGATAATCATATCGTGCACATGCATATCTAATACCAACATGTCTGCAGGTAATACCAAACCACCAATATCTACCCCCACTCCCCGGCATATAAAGAATATAAGTGACCCATTCCCCAATGGTGAGTCGACACACGTCACTGTAATCTCCGCTGTGGCTAACAACTCTAAAGCCTTCGCGAAACATGTAGCTATAAAACAATGTGTAGCCCCCGTATCAAACAATACCCGACCCATAGTGCCATGGATAGGAAACATATCCTCAATCGCGGGCGGTGCCTGTGGAACTGTTTCCTGGTGGACGTTATAGACATGTCCATACTGTAGCTTCCCCTGCTGAGCTGGGACTGCTGGAATGGGTGGTAATGCTACCATCTGCGGCGGTGCGGGGAGAGCGGCAGGAAACATAGGCCTCTGCGGCTCCTGGCGAGCACCCTCCTGCTGTTGCTGTGGGGCCCTGCCCCTATCAGGACAATCCTGTCGTTTATGGCCAGTCTTGCCACAAACAAAACACTTCCCTGGGAAGTTCCCTCCTCTCTGCCCCTGCTGTCTCCGGACCTGGTGGCCGTTACCGTTCCTCCCTTGGCCCTGCTGGCCCTGCTGAAACTGCTGCCCATTCTGCCCCTGTTGGCCCTGATGGCCGTTTGGACCCTGATGGCCCTGACGGAAACCTCCCTATCCGTGCCTGTAATTTCCTGATCTGAACCCCTTCTGATCCCCCTGCTGGGAACCCTGCTCACCCTGTCTCTTCCCCTGAACAGATTGTGCCCCATTAGCACCATGTCCTCCAGTCCTGCCCTGATGGCTAGACTCTCCAGATCTCTTGCCCTCAGCCATATGAAAGCGGTGATCCTGGCAGTGTAACAAAGCAGCGTTAACCACATCAGAATAAGTGGCCAACGAAAGGTTCCCTAACAGATGCTGACGGATCCTCCATGTCAACTCGTCGGTGAATTTCTCAATCTTCTTCTTTTCTGTCGGTATCTCATCCGGAACGATATTCAATAGATTCGTGAACTCGGCCTCATACTCGGCCACGGTCTTACCCTCCTGTTTCAGATTCATCAGTTTCCTCCTCATTTCCGTATGAACAGCGGACGGAAAGTACTTGCGGTCAAACCGCACCCAAAAGTCCTGAATAGTGAGAGTATCCCTCTCCTCCACGGTGGTAATAGACTCCCACCACTGCAGTGCAGATCCAACTAGCTTGAAAGTAGCTAGCACCTGCTTCTGAACATCCGTGCACTCATACATCCTCAAGTGCCTCTGCATATCCTTCCTCCACTGGCTCGAGACTACCATATCTGAGCTACCTGCAAACTCTGGCGGATGCGCTTTCTGAAAAGCGTCACGTACACGTTCCCAAGCAGACGGGAATGCATTTGCCTGTACTGGCGCGACAACCGGCGCCTGAGGTGGTGCCTGCTGAACTACGGCAATTGCGGCATTTACCGCTTGGGCTACAATGGCTGCAACCTCAGCGGCGTTCATCATGCCCTGAACTGGAGCGGGCTGGGGTTCTGGCGTTTCATTCCTGGGAACTCGTCGTGCGCATCGTGGAGGAATCTGAAATAAGAATAAAGTTTATAAGTTCACAGTTTATAAACTTAAAATAGCTGAAGAACGAAGCATACACAAAAAGAGTACGACAGTTCTAAAATATAGGGCTCTATATCAAAGAAAACTTAGCGGAAACATAATAGCCGTACAGATCCTAAAGGACACTAGAACCTGATGCTCTGATACCACCTGTGACACCTCGACTAATTAAATAACGGGTAGCTACTCCTTTATTAAATTAAATCAAAATGCCAAGTATGCTCAGTTAATAGCATCACTGTCGAAAACATTTTATTATTACTAACCACCTAGTATTTAAAAAGTAAGTTGCCAAATTTTAATTAAAGTCTGATTAACATGCAGTAAAAGATTTAAAGCAAGAATAATATCACCATTCACCATAACGAAATACTAGAATAACCATCACATGATATAAATAAATCTGGAGGAAAAACTCCTCACAACAAATCCCACAACTGAAATAAGTAATGAAATACTGAATACTGAATTAATACATGCCAAAGTCTGAAAAACTGAAATGGAAATGAAATGTCTAAAAGGAATGGGCGACATGCCCTACAGCTGATAAACTACTGAATATGGAGTCAAAGTAGATGAAGCGTCTATAATCAATTTCCCGTAACTTCCACAAACATCTACAGCTCGTCACCTGAATGAGAATCCTAAGCATGGTGTCCTTGTGGCTGGGCACCTAAAATGGTTTTTACAAAAATAGATTTGAAAGCAAACGGGTCAGAGCCCGAAAGTGGAGAGTATTTTGAAAACAGCAAGTGCTTTAATAACAGTTAAAACAATAATGCAAAGTACATGTTAGGACGTGCTCTCACATGGAATACTCACCTCTCGTCTAACTGTGCACTCCTAACGTTCCTGTACCCATTCATGTGATATCTCATAACTATCTAGTCAAAAGAGTTTCTAACACTTCTACCCGGTTCACATTTTTAATTCCAACCTTAACAATTAAATATAAAGTTCTACTTTAATTCTCGGATTCCCAATTATTAACAAAACCATCTATTGATATCAGTCCCCTTTTTATCTTTTCATAACGTGACTATAACTATACTCACAATTTAACATAGCAAATTCTTTTTCATTTAACCGTATATTATTCACATCATAAATATACAATACAAGCACCCAAAGGCTAAGCTGCGGTGCACACATACTCTGCTATCCATCCCGGTACATCACGTACATAAGGATTACGCATTCCGAATCTCTCAGGAATCGTTCAGATAACAACATCACAAATAATGGAGGCGAACACAGTCACATCACATGGGTCACGCACATACCTACGCTCCCACGATCAGCAAACTTATTAACATCCCAATAAGTCCTTCTCTGACCTATGTTCATCGAGGTAACCAATCTAAATCCGGGCAACACAAGGATAAGAAGGCCCTAAGCGAACGTAAACCTCCCGTGATAGCAAGTATGGTAGGTATGTCATACACATAAAATTATATACTAAGCATTCACACATCTTAGATATCTCGATATTAATAAAGGTATACTCTACATCTTTATACCATTATTCCAAATTCATATATTTTAAGTCTCCTGATAATATAAAAGTTAAACTGTCGACACGTCTCACGTCGTAGTTTCTTAAACTTAAGACCTATCTCAAATAGACTATTAAGTTCCTATTATTCCCACATATAACATCTTTATTCCTAAGGTCTTTACTTCTGCCCCAAACCTCATTTCATCAAATTATTCAAATTTACACTATTAACCCAAATATTATCTCACTTATCGAATTTCATTAATTTAGAATAATTCCTCAAATTGAATTCTAATTAAGGTCCAAGTTTCATACTCATGCCTACTGGTCTTCTTTAAGTTTAAGGGTATTCATAAGGTCTCCAATATTATTTTCCAAGGGTTACCACCATTAAAATTTAAAATAGGGAAAACTTTACTCATTCTGGGAAGGTCGATCGATCGACCTTTTCCTTCGATCGATCGATGGTGGTCGATCGATCGACTGATGAACATCGATCGATCGAACATAACAGGTATGGCTACGGACTGCTTCGTTTTGCAGTTTTCAATTCGTCCCAAAACACCATTTACAAGCATGAAGCTCTAAGATAATGCTATAATATCATCATACACTCATCCTACAACAATATTAACGTTCTACATCCAATAATTCATCATTCAAGGGCTTTGTTTAGACCAAAACTTCATCAAAATTCCAGATTTCTTCTTCTTTCAAGAACATCAATAAACTTCTTCTAAAATCCATTTTTAGATCGTCAATGGTTATGTTTTGAACACATAATTCGTCCAGAATGTTACTACATGAAATACCTAACATAATTTATATCTTTTAACTTCCAATTCATGGGTCTATATCATCTTCCAAGATCAATTTCGAAAATTCCTAAACATGGAAAACATAGCATTGAATCAATCGAAATTAAACCACTTGCCTTGATTCAATCTCTGATTTTGATGAAGATTGGAAGAAGTTCCCTCTCTCTGTCTGCAGGATTCCCTTCTATCTCTCTCTCTCCAAGCTTTCTTCTCCAATGGCTATGGTGGCTAGGGTTTGTTTTTTGGAAAGAAATTTGAAACCTAATTCTAATAACCTACGTAGCCTATTGAGTTAACATGGGTTGATTAGTGGCTTAGTGGGTCAAATCCACATCAGATATAATTTACTAATTTTCGTCACTTTTAATTTCCAAAAATACAAAATTACCAAAATACCCTTTATGTTGCCGGTATGGCCTAAAAATACCCCAGGACCCAAACTAAACCCCCGGCTAGTGTTTTCTGACTATCTCGACCCTTCCGGACGCGTTGGCGCACTCAAAACGACCATACGGTTAATAAAATTTAAATTCACTTTTATAATTAAAATAATTATATCCTGACGCGACTGTCTCATGCGTCCCAATAAATGTCCAACTTGCCGTATATCAATCTCACGACAATTTCATGATTCAATATTCATATATCATCATATATACTCAATATAGTCAAATACCAACTCACATCTCGCTAGTATTTTATCCGGATTAATTCCCAATTAATTCTCATTTAATTAATTAATCCCAAAAATAAATATCGCCAAAAATACGGGGTAAAAAAATTAGATTTGACTTAATTATTTTAATTATAGATAAAAATGAATAAAAAATAATAGACAATCGATTTTTAAAGTGGTTCAGCCTTATAAGAATGACCTACGTCCACTGTTTTTGTATTGCTGATTGTTTGTTAGGAATTCTCGAAGAATGATCTTCTCAAGAAATTTCGGTCCCCTTCCAATGAGAAGGTTACAATGTATTTATAGCCTTCAGGCTGTACAAATGAAAAGACAATGCGCTGTTATCTAGTAGACATGTACATCTGTATGATAATAATTGAGCATTTAATGCGTAGTCGTCTCATTGATTATCCTGATTAGAGGGCTAAGCTGCTCGGACCGCTTAAGGTGCTCGGGCTGCATAAGTAGCTCGACACGTTTGAGCTGCTCGGGGCCCTTGAGTTCCTCGTGGCTTCTTAGTTGCTCAGCGACCTTGAGTTGTTTGGAGTATAGGAATTCCTCGGGGGGTTGAGTAGCTCGGTATAAGCATTTACAGTTGCCACATAGGCTGACACGTGTCTTCAAATGATAGGTCCATATCAGCAGAATAAATTTGGTATCAACAGAAGCCCCCAATGTTTCGTAGTTGGATGTTGAAGAAAAGTATGGAACATTCTGCTGCTTAGACTTTCAGTTTTTATGGATTTTAGACAAACTTTCGTTGTATATAACTCCTTTTTTGAGTGCATAGTATCAGGCTTTTAAAGTGTTTTGACTTTCCATAACCGCTTCGTTTTTTGTGCCCTTTTCTTCTTTTTAGCTGTCGGATACGCAATCATCCGTCCTGGTAATCATTGTTTTTCTCTATTCCCGAGGTAAAGTATTTAAACGCGGCAGAAATCCTATCGCCTTTCCTTTTTCAAATTTGTATCTTTGAATTCTTCATTTCTTCTCTATCTTGTGCGTTCGTTTCTTCCATTGTTCGTTGTCAACTGATTCACTCTTTTCCTGTAAGATTTTCTTCCTTCTCTTTTATTTACTTTGTTCATCATGGTTTACCTTGTTGAATCGCTTGAAAAATTTCGCTCTGAATTTTCAATTCCTTCATGGGTTATATTGGAAGAACTTTCTGAACCTTCTAACTATTTTTCTTTAGCTGAGGGACATTGGTTCCCAAGTCTCTTTGTGGACGAATGTGGCTTTTCTTTTCCTCTAAATCCTTTATGTTTGGAGTTCTGTCAGTATTTTGATGTTGTACTTGCAAAAATAGCGCCAAATACCTGGAGGATAGTTAATGGAGTTCATAGGTTGAACCAACTTCATGGAACCCGTTTAGGGATTCCAGAGATAATGTATTGCTACAAATGGGTCGTCAGTGATAGTACTTTTTATTTAAAAATTATGTTTTTGAATAGGGCATTAGTTGTCAATCTTCCTGACGCCAACAGGGATTATTTTGAACATGGAGTGGTAATGAAAAATTGGCAACATCCTCCATTAAATGGAGATGATGTATACCAAGGTCCTAGATGACCTCCTTATGGCAATGGGATATGTTGTTTTTATTTTTTGAAATTTTGTTTTCTTTGTGTTTGGTAAAATGTGTCACTGGCATTTAATTTTTAATTATTTGCAGTTGACAGCAAAAGAAAGTCTCCCAAAGAAACTGATGTTAATTTAAAGCATTTGAAACTTATCTGGAGTTTACACCAGTCTGTTACTGAAGAACATATTAGATCAGACTCTTATTTGTTGCAGTATAAGGGCTATACTTCATCCTTCACTGCTCGTTCAGTGGTGGTTAACATCGACCAAGTACCAGCTTCTGAAACATGTGTGGAAGGTTCCTCCTCTGAATCGAATATTCCCATTAGTAACATAATGAAGAGAAGAAGAGCTCCTGCCTTCTTTGACAAATCAGACTCTGCCAACGGGGAGGCAAAGAAAAATAAGCAGGATGTTCCAGAGGAAGGGACGAGAAACATTGATGTACCCCCTCCAGTTGCTGCCAAGAAAGTTGTTGAGAAGCCCCCTGTGGCTCCGAGCAAAGCTGTGGTTATTTCTCCTCCTAGTGAGGTTATTGTCATATCACCAACCAAGACAACTTCTTTGGTTGAAAATATTCCTGCTCCTCCGAGGAGGTTAAAGAAAAGTTCCTCTGATAGACTCGCTGAACCTATCTCTCAGCCTTTAAATGCTGAAAGTGGTATTCCCACTTTTGTTCCTCCGAGCTCTACCATGGGCTCGGTGAAGTCTTGGATTATCCCAAAAATCCAAGGTATTGAAGACACTCTTTCTCTTGATAGGGTCACTACCCTGGCTGCTCAACATATTACCTCAGTAAGTATTACTAGTCTAAGTTTTCACTTTTCACTGATATGTTCTGTATTGACTCAAAACTATTTCTTTCTTCAACTAGTAACATGTTTTGATAGTATTCTGAAGAAGGATGAGGCTATTAAAGCTTCAAGATCCGCGGGAGGTATAGAGAAAGCTTTTGTTGGTCTAACTCAGTCCTTAAAGGACTCTCATCAGAAATATAAAGAAGATAAAGTGGCTTGGGAGAAGCAACTCAAGTCCATTGAGTTAGAAAAAAGTTAAGTTGTGAATGCCTCCAAGGAATTAGAGAAAAAGTTGAAAGATTCTGAGCAGAGCAACAAGGTCTTTGAGTAGAGCAACAAGGAGCTGGAAGCTAAGCTCAAATTGTCTGGAGAGGAAGTTGTTAAACTTCAGGATGTTGAACGTCAGAAGGTGGAGGTTGAAAAGAAGTTGAAGGCTGCCAAGGAGCTCCTTAGGGTAAGGGCCTCCTCGGAGAAAGAAAAGAGGAAAAGGCTGTTAAAAAATCGTTTAGTGCTGGTTGGGATAGAAGTTGGAACAAGGGCCTAGCTGCCATGACCTCGCAAATGGAGTATGCTAGTCTCAAGTACTTTCGGGATGGATGGGTGACAGCATTGAAAGAGATGAAATTTTTTGAGGATTCTGATCTATTCCGGCAACACACACATGGCCCTCCTCCCTCTCCTGGAGAAGAAGAAGAGGATTAACCTATTTTAGATGAATCTTCTTTAATGTCTGTAGACCAAGTTCCCGTCATTCAATCGTGCTCTGAGTAACCCCAACCAACTATTACTCTTACCGAGCAGCTACTCTTGTCTACCGAGCAACCTGTCTCTTCCTCAAAATCTCTTGAGGAAGTTATAAGAAACAAAGAAAAGGTGTAGAGTAGTTTGGTTATTTTGTTATTTTATTGAATGTAACCTCAGCTTTTGTATTTTCTTTTATGATGAAATGAAGAATCGAACTTTTGGTTATTCGTCTTGACCTTTTCTTCTGCTTGCTCTGTCTGCATTCTCATTGATTCTTTCTATCTCTTCTCTTTACTAGTTTATGGCCAGGATGGAGCTCTTATCAGCTCATGACATAAAACTAATGAAGAAATGTAATGATTACTTCACAGCTGGTCATGCAGACCTAAATGAGGCTCAAATCACTGACATCCTTGGTCCAGATACTTCTGAATGAGCAGTCGAAGCTTACCAATATTTGAAGTGCTTGCTCGATCGAGTTGTTGCCCATAATGTAGCTTATTATGAGATGATTGAGGATCTTCAAGGGACTATATAGGAACTCCAGCATCAGTACAAAGAGTCCTCCATACTTTTGTACCAAGGGTACGAGAAGAAATGTCAACAGTTAAATGCTGAAAAAGGGTATGATAAATTCATCTCCTCTTACGAGAAGAAAGAGATCATTTTAAAGCTTGAGGTTGAAGAGCATAGGAAGATCGCTAAGCTATTGGAGCAGGAAACATTATTTTACAATAAGAGATTACACAACTCAAGTCTTCCGCATCTTCCTCGGGGCACTGGTCCCCGTTAATGATGAAGGTTTTTCTTTTCTGGAGGTAGAAAATGCCAACTTGCGAGATGAGTTGGAAACTTTAAAAAGAGTCGGGCCCTCTACTTCTACTCGTGGACGATCAAGATCTTCTTCTCGGGGATGAGCATGAGCTAGTCGGATTTATATTGAAGAAGAAAGAACTCAAGTAGGCTTGGAGAATCAGGCATTCCAGTTGATGGCGAAGAACTAAGCCTTAGCAGAGATGTCCAAGAAGATTCTGAACCTCAGCGAGCAACTTTCTACACAAAGATCTACCTTGGAAAATAAAGAAATTTCGGTGAAGAATCTTCACGAGCAACTGGAGAGGTTAACTTACCAATTCCATAAACAGCCCAGAGAGTTTTGGATGGCTGGTTATAATGAAGCACTTTGTCATCTTGATGCTCGTTTAGAACAGTCGAACAACGAAGGGTATAAACAGGGCTGGTTGAATGCTCTTTGTGTTTTAAAATTGAAGAGAGGTCATTTTCTGTGGGATTATTATAATCCTTGAGTTCTTGATTTACCCGTGCCTCCTTTCAAGCTTGACCTTAGTTGGATTCCATCCCGGGCCATTCCTCGCGTTCTAATCTCCAAGTATCTTGATGATTATAGTATCCATTCGAATTTTGAAATATCTCGCTCGGAACATCTGCTTGATTGTCCATCAATAATGAACGTCAAAATGATGCAAGATCTGAACTTTATAAATTCCCCTTATAGTCTTGATGATCCTCCAGTTGGGGTAGACCCTGTGTCAAAGGCAGAGGGAAAGAAACCAATAGAATAGGATTTGTTTATGTAATGAACTTCATTCATATTACATGTAATCTGCAATTTATATCATATGTAAGTTGTTCTGGTTTTAATGAAGAAATCTTTAGTTTTCTTTGCAATTTTAATTATTATTGGTTTGGAAATATTTTATGAAATATCTCTTTTATTTACTGATGAACATGTATGTATATCTATATAAAGACAAAAAACATCCTGTGTTATTTTAAATTGTCGACCAACCGGAGTTGGTGAAAATTATTTACTGACCAATCGGAGTTGGTGGTATTTATTAACCGACCAACTGGAGTTAGTAATTTGCTTCCCGACCAACTTAGAGTTGGTGGTAATTTGTTTGCCGACCAATCGGAGTTGGTGGTAATTGCTTCCCGACCAACTTAGAGTTGGTGGTAATTATATTGCCGATCAACCGGAGTTGGTCGTATTTGCTTCCTGACCAATCGGAGTTGGTGGTAATTTATTTGCCGACCAATCGGAGTTGGTGGTATTTGCTTCCCGACCAACCGGATTTGGTGGTAATTTATTTCCCAACCAGCCGAAGTTGGTGGTAATTATATTACCGATCAACCGGAGTTGGTCGTATTTGCTTCCTGACCAATCGGAGTTGGTGGTAATTTATTTGCCGACCAACCGGAGTTGGTGGTAATTACTTCCCAACCAACCGGAGTTGGTGGTAATTATATTGCCGATCAACCGGAGTTGTTCGTATTTGGTCCTGACCAATCGGAGTTGGAAGAGACTGATTTTGAACTTGATGCATAGTGTGTAGCACTAATACTCCGAAAAATTTCAAAAAAGAGGGAATTGGGTAAAATATTCAACACTTTATTCATACTGAAGAAGACTCCATTACATAGAAATTCCAACTACTGATAATACTTGCGTAGATGTTCTGCATTCCATGTATTCTTAAATTCTTCTCCTTCCAAGGTTTCAATCCTGTATGTCCCTGGACGAATAACTTCTGTTACTCTGTAGGGTCCATGCCAGTTAGCTTCCAGTTTGTTATGCTTTTGAATTACTTTCTTTAGCACATAGTCTACTTCCTTCAAATCACACTTTTTTACCCTCCTGTTGTAAAACAGAGCTGTTCGTTGTTGGTATTCAGCATTCCTGATTGCTACTTATTTTCTAACTTCTTCGAGCATATCTAGATCTAATCGCCTCATCAAGTCACTGATAGGAGAATTGAAATTCAGCACCCTGTGTGTAGGTAGACCCAACTCGACAGGTATAACAGCTTCACTCCCAATTGCCAGCATATATGGAGATTCTCCTGTTGCTGTTCGCGGTGTAGTAAGATAAGCCCACAGCACAGAATGTAGCTCGTTAATCCAATTTGCCTTTGCGTCATCCAGTCATTTTTTCAAACCATTTAGCAGCGTTCTGTTTGTCACTTCAGTTTGCCCATTGCGCTAGGGATGGCCTGGTGTAGAATGGACCTTTAGTACATTGGATTGTTGACAATATGCAGCAAACTCCTCGTTGTCAAATTTTGTTCCATGGTCAGTAATGAACGCATGTGGGAGGCCGTATCTTCAAATTATATTTTTCCAAACAAATTGATAGACTTTGCTGTATGTCATATCAATAAGAGGCTCAACTTCTACCCATTTAGTAAAATAATCCACTACGACCACTAAGTATTTGAATCTTCCCTTAGTTGTTGGTAGTGGTCCGACCAAGTCTATTCCCCTTATAGAGAATGGCCAAGGAGATGTTATGGGTGTTAACAATGCCTGAGGAGTTCTTCGGATGGATGAGAAGCGTTGGCATTTGTCGTATTTCTTAGCATAAGATGCGCAATCAGCTCTCATCGTCGGCCAGTAATATCCCTGCATCGTTATCCTCTGCAAAAGCGTCCGACCAGCTACATGGGCTCCACAAGACCCCTCATCAACCTCTTCGATCGAGTCTTTCACTTCGGAGGGATGAACACATCTCTGTAGCGCTGCTATAACTCCTCGTCTATATAAAATACCATTGGTTAATACATAACGAGCAACTTTGAACTTCAATTTCTTGGCTGCGAGTTTATCAATTGGCAGAGTTCCCTTTTCAATATAGGCCCGGATGGGATCCATCTAAGATGGTCCTAAATCAAGCGCAATAAAGTTTATGATCAGATCTTCGTTTATTCTTCGACCAGCTAGAATCTCTATTGGGATTGTTCTTCGTAGCTCGGTGCGGGTGGCTGATGCTAGTCGTGCTAGGGCGTCTGATCTTGCATTCTCTAATCTTGGTATTCTGACTAGCTGAACAACAACAAAACTCGATACCAACTTCATTGCTTTTTCATGGTACCTGATCATTAACTCTCCCTTTGCTGCATACACTCCAAGAATCTGATTTACAATTAACTGCGAATCGCTAAATACAACGACATGCTCTGCCTTCATCGTTCTGGCTAAACTTAAACCTATAATCATTGCTTCATATTCGGCCTCATTACTAGAGGCTTTAAATTGAAAGCGTAGAGCATACTCCATATCCGCCTCATCTGGTCTTTTTAAAACAATCCCTGCTCCACTGCCTGCAGTCCACGAAGAGCCATCTACATACAAATTCCATATGGGTAACTGATCATCAAAATTTTGATCCGAGAGAGTTCCTTGGTGAAATATCTGGTACTTCCTTTTATCCTCCTCCAATACTTCTCACTTCCCGTCAGTCATCTTTCCTTCCTCATCTAACGAAGTAAGTTGGTTGGGGTTTAATTTTGATGATTCTGTAATATCTATAGGTTGATCAGTTTTTAAATACTGTTCTTCGGCGGCATTTTCTTGAGTAAATTCAGCAATAAAGTCTGCTATTGCTTGACCATTGAGTGAGGACCTAGGCTCATAAATTATATCATATTCTTCGAGCTCTACTGCCCAGTACATTAATCTTCCCGATTTCTCCGGTTTATGTAGAGCTTGCCTCAATGGCATATCAGTATACACAACTATAGTATGGGCTTGGATGTACGGTCTCATTCTTCTGCTGGCTTCAATCAGTGCTAAAGCCAATTTCTCCAACCTTAGATATCTGATTTCTGCTCCTCGGAAAGCCTTACTGGTGTAGTAGACTGGTTTCTACACTCCATCCTCTACTCTTATCAATGTCTAGCTAACTGCATTATCCGAAACTGCTAGATACAAGTACAATCTTTCTCCCATCACTGGTCTAGATAGCAAAGGAGGTGTTCCTAGGTACTTCTTCAGTTCTTGAAAGGCCTCCTCACATTCATCATTCCACTCAAATGTTTTTTGGAGTGTTTTGAAGAATGGGAGACATCTATCTGTTGCCTGTGACACAAATCTGTTGAGCGCTGCTACTCGCCCTATGAGACTTGCACCTCTTTTTTTGTAGTTGGAGATCTTAACTCTAATAAGGCCTTGATCTTCTCCGGATTTCCTTCAATTCCACGCTGGTTGACAATATATCCGAGGAACATTCCTTCTCGTACTCTGAATATGCATTTGGTAGGATTTAGCTTCATTTGATATTTTTCTTGTTGATTAAAGGTTTGACCTAGGTCAACTAGATGGTCAGCAGCTCTCTTGCTCTTCGTCAGCATATCATCAACGTAAACCTCCATGTTATGACTAATCTGCTCTGCGAACACCTTATTCATCAGCCGCTGATATGTTGCACCTACATTTTTCAATCCAAAAGGCATAACATTATAACAATAAGTTCCCCTGGGGGTGATAAAAGAGGTACTCTCCCTGTCTTCAGGTTTCATTTTGATCTGGTTGTAACCAGAATAAGCATCCATGAAACTTAATAATTCGTGCCCCGAGGTGGCATCCACCAATTGATCGATTCGAGGCAATGGAAAATGATCCTTTGGGCAGGCTTTATGAAGATCAGTGAAATCAACACACATCCTCCACTTGTTATTCTTTTTCTTCACCATCACCACATTTGCTAACCGGTCCGGATATTTGACGTCTTCAATGAAACAGGCTTTCTGAAGCTTCTCGACCTCTTCTTGTATAGCTTGGTTCTTTTCAAGGCTGAACACTCTTCGTCATTGCTTCACTGGCTTGATTTCCTTGTTCACATTGAGCTTGTGACACAAGAAATTTGGGTCTATCCCTAGCATATCTTCGTGACTCCATGCAAAAGTCTGCTTTCTGCGTCTTAAAAATGCTATAAGCTCTTGCTTTATTGACACATCTAGTGACACATCGATTTGAGTTTCTCGTTCTGGATGCTCGTCGTCCAGAATGATATTTTCAGTAGCCTCCATGACCTGACCCTTAACGAGCTGAGACTCATCTCTTGGGTCTAAAGTCTCAATCTACGCATCTTCTATCTCATCTACCTGATAAGTAGTAGTCTTCTTCCTGGATTCTTCACGCTCTTCTTGCTCGGAAGATGAATAGTAACATTATCGAGCTAATTTTTTATCTCCCTTCACCACTCGTACTCCAAAGTTGGTTGGAAATTTTAAACATTGATGTACCGTAGATGGTACTGCTTCGAACTTTTTCAAACCTACCCTTCCCATGATGATATTGTAAGCTGATTGTATATTTTTATCCATCATGAAAAAGTGCACTCTTTCTATTCGACAAGAAGGCCATGTACCGGTGAACATATCCAACTTGATCGTCCCAAGTGGAAAAACTTTCTCGCCAGTAAAACTAAGGAGGGGCCTATAATATGGCTCCAACTGGGATAGCTTTAGATTCACACTATCAAAATATGGGTAGAACATGATATCTGCCGAGCTACCATTATCTACTAATATTCGTGAAATCACTACTTCCTTCATTCTCATTTTGATCACCAATGGGTAATCATGAGGATATAGCACACCTGCGAGGTCATTTTTGAAGAAACCAATGACCAGTTTATCTTTGTTCACCTTCCTCGAGCGATCATCTTCAGCTAGATTTATTCGTTGAATGTATGAACAAGCTTGAGCCTCATTGAGGTAAGCTTTCCTCTCTGCAGTAAGGTCCCCACCTCCTGCATCTCCACCTGTAATAACATTGAAATCAAATGACCCAAAACGAATTGAAAATACCTCACGTTCTGGCTGTCTTGGTCTTTTGGGGAGATCGGGATCGTCTTCTGGATCATCTTCATGATCTCTTTTCTTGTCTTCTTTTGCTCGAAGAGGATATTTAGACCTCTGCCTTCCTCGTTCTCTGGTTCGATCACCGTTTTGACGATCAACATACTTGGTCAATTTTCCACGTCTAATGAGTGCTTCAATTTCATTCTGAAGAGCTATTCAATGCTTGGTCGTGTGACCATGATCTTTGTGGAATTCGCAATATTTGGACTTGTCTCTCTTATAAGGATCTGCCTTCATTTTTGCTGGTCAGGCTAGCTCCTCGCTGTTCTTAATTTCTTCCAGAATGTGATTTATATCCACCTTCAAGGGAGTATAATTTCCGTATTTCTTTATCTGTTCCAATGCTTGCTTACCCTTTGATTGCCTGTTACCACCGTTGTTCTTTTGTTCCTTCTTTTCAGTTTTACCATCTTCCACCTTGATCTCCTTAGTATCGGCGTTCTTCTTCGCAGCCATGGCTTCCTCGGCATTCATGATTTTTGCTGCTTTTGCCATCAGTTCTGCCATGGTCCTGGGTGGGTCTTTGGCTAAAGTGTAATATAATTTATTGGGTAAAAATCCACTCATCAAAGCAGTAATTGAAGTTTTCTCCTCGTAATCAATTACTTCCAGTTTCTCGTTATTAAAATGAGTAATATAATCCCTGGTACTTTCACCCATCTTTTTCCTAACACTTAGCAAGTGTGGTACTCGTTTGACTAGCTTTGCTCCAAAACAAAAATTTCCAATAAAGAGCTCTGCCAGTTGAAAGAAAGTCACAATTTTCCCCCGAGGAAGGTTATTGTACCACATCTGAGCAGATCCGGTAAGGGTTCATAAAAATGCCCTGCATCGCATCTCGTCTGGAACAACATAGATATCAGCAGCTGCCTGGTATTGTTTTATATGAAGAATAAGATCAATTTTCCATCGTATTTTGGTGTTAATACCGGGGCTTTGAATTTTGACGGTGTGGAAAAGTCCACAATCCCTTGTACGAATGGTGTTCCTCGGACAAAAGTCCTTTGTAGAGGATTTTTGGTTTTAGCCATCTCCCCTAATCTATCCTCCAACCTTTGAATTGAGCCCTTCCATGAATCATTTCCTTCCTCGATCCTATTGGTTCGAGCAACTGATCATGTTAAATTAGCCTCTTGGGATCTTTCATGACGAGCAGCTGGTCGTGATTGGGCAAAGCCTTCCTTTAAATTAAATGGTCGTTGAGAGTTCCTCGACACAATCCTAAGGGGAATTCTATTCCTCCTAGGACCCAAATGATCAAAAGGGGAGACTCTACTTAACCTCTCAAGAGCACTTGTCCTCTCCGAAGATAGAGTGATATTTTATTGAGTGTCTGTAGCTCGTACCGAGGAAGTCCGTCCGGGCTGATAAGAAGGATCATTAGATCTCTCAATACGATATGAATCGCTAGTTCGTGAAGAGAGCAAACGAATATTTCTTTGAACACTTCGTTGTCCTGATTAGGCTGGCACTTCACCTTGAACGGTTTGTATGAGTTGACGCATGGTTTCTTACATGGTCGTTTGCCCTTGGGACAAGTTAGCCATTATCCAGCCAGATCTAAAAAATTTGGAGGAGCAGAAGGATTCGGGGGAACCCCAGTGTTTCGATTACTGGATGTTGGATTATCAGCCATTGACGATGAGTTGTTTTGGTGAAACGCTAATTACAGTCGTTTCCCACAGACGACGCCAATCTGTTGATGTAAAAAATTATATTTGACCTAATTATTTTAATCACAGATAAAAATGAATAATAAATAATAGACAATCGATTTTTAAAGTGGTTCAGCCTTATAAGAATGGCCTACGTCCACTGTTTTTGTATTGCTGATTATTTTTAGGAATTCTCGAAGAATGATCTTCTCAAGAAATTTCGGTCCCCTTCCAATGAGGAGGTTACAATGTATTTATAGCCTTCAGGCTGTACAAATGAAAGTACAATGTGCTGTTATCTAGTAGACATGTACATATGTATGATAATATTGAGCATTTAATGCGTAGTCGTCTCCTTGATCATCCTGATTAGAGTGCTAAGCTGCTCGGACTGCTTAAGGTGCTCGGGCCGCCTAAGTAACTCGACACGTTTGAGCTGCTCGGGGCCCTTGAGTTCCTCGTGGCTTCTTAGTTGCTCGGTGATCTTGAGTTGTTTGGAGTATAGGAATTCCTCGGGGGGTTGAGTAGCTCGGTATAAGCATTTACAGTTGCCACATAGATTGACACGTGTCTTCAGATGATAGGTCCATATCAGCAGAATAAATTTGGTATCAACAATATATATATTGAAGAGCTTTTAATACATGGCCAATGTGTTCGATTTCCATCTAATTTTTTATGAATAGAGAATTTTATTGAAATAGACAAGTGAGAAAAGCCCTCACAAATGGCTTACAAACACATTTATAGAATAATTAAAAGGAGGAAAGAAGAAACAAAATCTCTACAAAAGAGAAAGAAAAAACTCGATCAAGAGACTAGTCTAATAAAAGGAGTTTGAAGCTTATCCAGTATGAGAATACCCATGAAGTGCCTAGGTAAGAGAGCCAGTGGGTGAGACATTAAGGATCGGTTGTGAACACTTCCAATCTTGGCCACGAAATCAGCAGCCATATTAGCCTCTGTATGAATGTGGATGAATTGACACAGGAGATGGGAAGCTATTAAGAGAATATGATCCATAAAGCATTTAATTTTCCAGGGAAAAAATACTTTATTATGTAAAACATCAATGAGAATTTTAGAGTCAGATTCAATGATGAACTCATAATCCTTAAGATCTTGATAATATGACCAGCCTTGATAACTACAACAGCCTCTACCTCTAGACCGGTAGAATGTCCTAAAGCCTTATAGAAAAACCAAATTACATTTTCAAGATGGTTTCTTAATACATCCGATGAGTGCATTATTTTTTACATTTTTTTACCAAAATTTTTACTTTGTTAGTCCCATTTTATTTTATTTCATAGGACCATTTTATTAAAAAGGAAAAAAAATACAAGAATAATTGAATTCTGATTCCAAATGACAATTTTAAGTAAAAAATGGGCACTTCGATAATTTTATAATATTCTTGTGCTAATGTGTGAAAAATTTGTCGAACGAAAATTTCGCAGGTAATGATGGAATTTGGTGCAAATTGATGATCATCTGGAAAAAGGTGCGAAAAAGTTGATTCTTACGGTCATTTAGAAAAAGTTATTTTTATTCGTGTTCTGCAAAAAAATCTAAGAGTCCTCTCCCTTATCCCAATCCAAAGATTAAATAGGTGGAGTGATAAGTTCCAACACAATTCGGCTAATCATGGAGAGTTCCACCACAACTGAAACACCTCACCCCTAGCCCTATAAAAAGGACCCTTGGGCTCACAATTTGGGGAGATTTTTTAGGGAGAAATTTTCGAGTGATTGTAATCAATTTGAGGGCCAAGTTTTAATCGTATTTTTAAAGGATTGAAGATTATTGTGAGAGAACTTATTGTAAGTTTGATTTATTAATGCAAATTTCTATTCATTATTGAAATTTCTCTTTCATTATGGTTGCTTAAATCTTCTATTAGGATAAGGATGAAGTTTATCATAGTTAGCTAGTATTGTCACGTTAATTTGATGGTTGCTTATTTCTTACTCATTTGATAAGTTATCAAAAATTCGGTATTCATTTTAAAACGACATGAGAGTGTATTTTAAAACCTTCAAAATTATTGTGTCAAATCAAGTCTTGAGATTTAAAAATAGTAATTTTTATGGATTATGCTTGCACTTTGATTGTTTTGATAGTATACATTTGTGAACTCTATGTGATAAAACAAAATGAACTTGAGAGAATTTTTTGGAGATAAATAAATTGAGTTTTTAAAAGAAGATGAAGATTGCTAATATTTACAAGTCAATATTTTCAAGGATTTTGGTTCTTTGATTCGACGATTGTATTTTATGTGATTTGAGGTAGGTATTCGTCCTACCGTAGTTTATTTGTGTTCTGATTGTATTCACCCATGATTGTATATGTGCTACATGCTAGTACATTTTATATATTTTTTATTTTTATATAAAATACCATCCATGTTGCATACATGATATATGTCATTGTTTTCGTGCCTTGTTGTTATGGTAACATAATTAAATTTAATTTACGTGACATATTGTGATGTAGAAATTTGGGTAGAGAATTTATACCTAATTCTGGAAAATGAATATACTAGTAGATTAATTTGGGAGAATGGTTAATTTAGTTGGAGGATGAGTGGGAATCCCTTAGCCAGACCACCCGCTATACGGGATGTGATTTGGGACTACGATTTTATCAATTATCGAATGAACTAAGCCATGGACCCGTTAGGTTGTTAAGTTATTATGTTATGGTTGGATGATGTGGGTAGAACCCTATCATGCCTTATGAGATGAAATTGTTTATTTTGGGGCCATGGATTGTTTGGAGTATAAATTATATGAGAGTAGCTGAGTCCGTGCCGTATTGAGGGGTGCGCTACAGATATTTTGTATATGGGGAAATTTTGGTTAGTGTAGGTACACGTGGTGAGATCCTAGGATTTCATTATGATTATCTTGGGATTTTAGTTGAGCGAGCATATGCATATACTTTTATGTATTATTAAGCAACATGACTATGTGTAATAATTCAGTTGGAGCATTTATACGAGCCTACTGAATTTCACGCTCACATTCCCAAAATTTATACATGCATTTGAGGTTTTGTATGAATTAGGTTGATTACTGTTATATTGGAGTTTGGGACGCTTTAGGACATTTAGTTGGTTCTGTACTCTATTTTATTTATAATGAAAATAAAGTTAATTGTAAAAGAGAGACTCGGAATATTAATGGAAAAATCAATTGTTGTATTAATTTATAGATTGTTGTTCTACCTTTCATAACCGGTATAATTTAAATGGGATTTTATTTTAAACAGTTGCAATTTGGCCTGCATTTTATTTATTATTTTTTTAAAATTCAGGGTTGTTACAATTGGTATAAGAGCTCTAGGTGACTGGTATGCTCGAGCTTATTGAGTGTTGGAAAGATTAAATTTTGGTGAATTTTGACAACAAAAGTGTATCAACCCGCATATTTTATTATCAAGGTTGATCAAGACTAGATATTATAAAACACAAAATTCTATAATTTAAAATATCATTCTTAGCATGTGAAAGAAAATATGAAGCAATTCAAAACTTTTTCAGCCAATAAAAGATGCGAGAGATAACAGTGTGGACAATTTCCAATAATAATATTTGATTACAACATCCTACAATAGTCGAACTTAATACAACAGTTTTAATACAAAATACCAAATACAACTCTAGAGTCACAAGCGATTCATAGAACCAAAAGTTGTCTCGTATACAATACAACGGAGATGAAACTATACGAAAATATGAAAGTAAATATCCAAAGCATCACTTTGTCCTTCTAAGATCCAATCACTCCTAAAACTTGGACCTAGCCTAAGAGCTTAGTCAAGGCAATGGGTCGGGTCCTACATTAAGAATACTACCACGTTTCTCAAATAAGGTAACATAACCGAACCAAAAGTACTAAATGAAATAAATATCATAGTAAAATAGTTTATTTAACAATTACATTTAGCTTAGAGTCTTTATCAATGCTTACTAAATAATATACAAAAATGACTATTTGTATAATAATAGGATCCATCAATGTTCCCAACTCATAGAATTAACTATTTGAATTATAACAGGCTATGGCGTTGTTTCATAATATTTTGGGAGTATAAGGGGACATCCAATTGCTAATAAAGTCTAACAATAAATCACATAATATCAATTTACTCTCCATAATATATGCACTGTTTAGTATCAACACCATTTATTTACCAGATGAATCTTATCAACCATCGATATACCAAAATTAAAAAACTTTAAATCTCAAAATATCTATACGATCCTTTTATCCACTTCTAATTATATTTGTATCAATTCACTTTCATTTAGTTACATCATTTCGTATTTAAATTTTAATACAACTAAACAACCCTTTATTAATTATCTCGTTAACTACGTGTTAACTAATTACTGCATTTTTATTTCATTTACGTCACCTTTTTTATCATGATAACTTCCTTCTTATTAACTGAACTATTTTACAATCCCCAAATTATCCCATAGTATTGCCCACATTTATTACTTATATTCATAGTAATATAATCCACCGACCATTCTTTGTATTACCCCTTATTTCCACGTCATTTAAATTGGTAGAATTATAATAATTAAATTCTTCGATATTATTGTGTATGATTCTGTTATTAAATTATATTGCATGTGTTGCATTGGTAGAATAATTAACTTGCATATTACGTGAATTATTTACACCGCATGACTAGTATAATAAAAACAAGTGACTTGATGTATACCTAATATAAGAATGCCCTCGAGTGATTTAGAAGCTCGTTTAGATGTTTTAAACATCCTAAGTTGGTCCCGGGGTAGATATACCCTTATGAAAGATTTTAGATCATTCTGGGTAACATTTTGGGCTTATTTGAGAACCTGAAATTAGGCCTTATGGGGAGATACGGAATTAGGGAGTTTATATATAATCTAAGCCACCTTAATCAAGTTTTCCATCCATTTCTAATTAAACCTAGCAGCCGCAAACCTTTTGGGACAAGTTAACTGGTTGTGAGAAGAGCAAAGAAAAGAATCTCAAGGGAGGAGCCTTCATTCGTCTTCCAAGGCAATAATTCTCTTGCAAAATATTTGGTAATATGTTTCTTAATTTATAAGCATGCCTCTCAGACCAATTTTGGGTTATAATCATGTTGGGAGTTGATCTATATATGGTTTTGGGATTAGGACTATTTAAAACTAATTGAGATTAATTTTATTTTGAAAGTTAAGAACTTTGGTGACCAAAGCATAAATTGATATTGTATCATTAAAGGAAATACTATTAGAATCCGTGTGATAGGAATGAATTCCGTTTTCGAGTTAAATCCATGGTTTGATTATTGTGTTTTGAGAAGTTGGAATGAGAATAATGAATCTTCATTAGTTTAGACAAGTTATGTTTTTTATGATATAATCCTTTGAATTATAGGATCAATCATGTAAAGATTGATTATAAATTAGTATAGACGTGTTCTTTCAATTGTCACATATTCATAGTTATGATAATTGAGTTCTATAAAGCTTTGAATTTGTTCATGGAAATTAAGGAAGAAGATCCATTTTTAAGAATAAGGAAAACATGGGATTACTGTCCCGTACGAGTCGATTCTACCTTAGGAACGAATCGATTCGGCCTGGACAAATCGATTCGTCTCCTTGACTAGAATTGATTTGTCTCTTAGACTTGGGTCGGATCAGACTGGGAGATATATTCGTTGACTTTTACGAGTTCATCCGAGTATGAAGAAGGTTATTGAAGTGAGTGGTGACTAGTTTAATTGAGAATTGATATGGTTAACCATTATGTAACAATTTTAATAATCAACTATAGAGTTAATAGTAGAGAATATGAGCCACAACCACACCCACAACCCCCACCAGTACCACCGTAGCCACAGCGACTGATATAGTTACTATAGTTACACTGGCAGTCACTATAACGATGGATGTTATGCTTCAACACTTCCCCCCCAAGCATCAGCAACCATCACCACCCGAAAATAGATGGTGCTACCTGTTCTATCATAGGGCTCTGTATGTGAGAGAGGTAGGGAGGCCTTCACTAAGGGACACCCACCCGAGTTTGCTAAGAGTATAAATATTTAGTGGAAAGCCAATGGAAGAAAAATATCTAGAGGTAATCGAGGATGGTAAAGTGTACAAAGGTGCATAAGCAAATGTGAGCTTCATTCAGACTTGAAGGAGCAGTCCTACAGTGGTGGGAGTCAGTTACCATACTCGAGGAACGCGACATGTTGACTATCAATGAGTTTTGAGATAAGTACGATAGGAAGTATTTTCCACCCGCAATGAGGTCAAAGATGAAGAGATGGTTCATGAACCTGAGGCAGGAGAACCGCACTATAGCAGAGTATGAGGAGGAGTTCACTGTACTGTCACTATTTGTCGAAGATGAGGTGAACACCGAAAAGAAAAAAATGGAGAGATTCGCTATTGGGTCAACTTGAAAAATCAAGAAGTACCTCTTGGGGATCCTGACTTTCACAACATATACTCGGATGGTGAATACCATTCTATTGCATTGTTAGTATCACCTGTCATTCTAGAATAGTAAGAGTGAGAAGAGGCCTAACTCATATATGACAAGCTAGTTGGGCAAGATAAGTGGGAACAGTAGTCAGGGTGTCCAAAAATTTAAGGGATCCCAAACAGGAGATCAATTCAATAAGCACAAGGGCTTTGAGGATAAAAACAAGCAGGGCTATTAGGGCCAAGGGCAATAACTATGGGGCCATCAGGGCTAGTGATAGTAGAGTCTTGGCCAGCAGGGCCAACAGGGGCAATCGCAGGATAGGCGCTAATTTCAAAGACAATGTTTCACTTGTGGAGCGACATGGCACATGTCCAGAAAATTACCTCAAGGTAATCGGGGCACAGGAGAAGGGAGGCTAGTGTGGGTATTAAGTACCTCGGGGGCAGCATCAGTAGTTTCCAACCTCACCAATTGTCACAGTTTAGCATTAGTCTCACCACTCGCCTCTCCTATGGGGTAACAATGATACTTGCAGTATGAGCATGTGTATCACGTCACACCGAGAGATAGATCAACATCCGAACTAATAATGGAGAGTATGTTCCCTATCTTTGGATATGTAGATCACATTTTATTCGATATTGGTGCACCATGCTCATTTGTTAGTACTATTTTTGCTCGGTCATTGGTGGTGGTAGAATTATCATCTAATATAGTAATCCATATAGACTTACCAGTGGGTAGAGGGTCACCTATATGTTCTTTGTGCAGAGGTATATGAATAGACATTGGGAGACTTAGGTTCGTAATAGACCTATTTGTTATAGATATGTCAGAGTAAGACATTATTCTGGGGATAAATTGGTTAGAAATTTATAGGGCTTATGTGGATTGTTATAGGAAAGAGATGTACTTGGTTCTGATGCCGGACTCGGAGGATGGTTCAAGCATACATTTATACTATATTGAGGATTAGACTTTTGAGGACGTCATTATTTATTTATATTTTATTCTGGTTGTTAGGGAGTTCTCAAATGTGTTTCGAGATATCTCAGGATTACCACTGAGTAAGGAGATCGAGTTTGTGATCGATTTGATTACTGGTACATAAATCATTGCATACGCACCATATCGCGTGGCTCCTTTAGAGATGACAGATCTTAGGGATCAGATTCCATAACTATTGGTCCAGGGATTCATTAAGAGGAGTACTTCATCTTGGGGGCTCTAGTTCTTTTCGTGAAGAAGAAGGATGGATCGTTGAGATTATGTATCGATTTTCGAGTTGAACAAGGTCACTATATGGAAAAAGTACCCATGTTCCCATATTGATAATCTATTTGACCATTTAAAGGGTGTTTTGCACTAATCTAAGATTATTTTGAGGTCGACGTACCATAAGTTGAGGATTCGTGATCAAGATGTTCCAAAGACAACTTTTTTAAGGAGATATGGGTCTCACGAGTTTATAGTTATGCCTTTAGGTCTAATAAACGCACCGATAATATTTATGGACCTGATGAATAGGGTGTTCAGGGACTTCTTAGATTAGTTTATCATTTTGTCCATATATGATATATTAATTTATTCTTGAACAACAGAGGAGCACACATAGCATATGCATATATTCTTACATATATTGTGGGACCATAAGCTTTATGCTAAGTTCGAGAAGTGCAGATTTTAGTTGAAGAAGGTTCGGTTCTTGGAAATTATTGTATTCGAGGCAGAGACAGTAGTGGATCTAGGACAGGTTTCAACAATGATGGAGTGGGGACATTCCATTACACCTACAGAGGTACACAGTTTCCTGGGTTTTGTAGGATACTACCGTCGATTTATTTTGGGATCTTCGAATATAGCTAGGCCTGTAATGAATTTGACACTAAAGGGTGTATAATTTTTTTAGGATGGTTCATGTTAACAGGCTTTTGATGAGTTAAAGGTCAATTTGACTTCAGCTCTGGTGCTCGCCTAACCTCATGGGGGAATAGACTAAAATGTTTTTACAGATGAATCCTTACAGTGACTTAGAGCTGTATTGATGCAAGAGGAGAGACTGGTGACTTATGCTTCTCAAAATCTTAAGCCTCATGAAAGGAATTACCCCACCCATGATCTGAAGTTGGCAGCTGCAGTGTTTGCGCTACGCATTTAGAGACATTACCTTTTGGGTGTAGACATTCTAGTTGTTTATGGACCACAAGAGTTTACAGTACTTATTCACACAGAGGGAATTGAACACGAGGCAACGTCGATGGCTTATTGTGAAGGATTACTAATTTGATATTCAGTATCACCCGCGTAAGGCAAATGCAGTGGTAGATGCTTTGAGCCATAAATCGACAATTGAACTAGCAGCAGTGTGGAAGATGAAGTGTGGTTCGCTTTGTAAGAATAATGCCTATCATGTTCCTTTGTTGGAGTTCTTACTATCATGCTTAAAATCATTATTCAAGTCATGAAGGCATAGATAAGAGACCCTTTTTGTCAGGAAAAAGTCATGCAATTATTGGCTGAAGGGGCAGAGCATCATTCTATTAGTTCTGATGGAGGATTACGATTCCACGACAGGTTAGTAGTTCCAAAAGTAGAAGAATTATGAGGGGCAGTTATGATCAAGGCGCATGGGTCACATTTTTTAGTACACCCCAATGAGGATAAGATGTACCAAGATATTAAACGCTAATATGGGTGGACAGTCATGAAGAAGGGCATCACCATTTTTGTGTTTAATTGTGCCACATGCTAAAAGATGAAGGTGGACCCTCAGCGACTAGTAAGTGTACTGTGGCCTCTCGAGATCCCAATGCAAAAATGTGAGAGAATTTATATGAATCTTATTATGTAGTTACCTACGTCATAACGGGGATGTGATGCCATCTAGGTGATTGTTGATCGTTTAATAAAAGTGTCTCACTTCTTGCTAGTTTAGATAGACTACACTTCAGAGCAGTACGCCAAGCTATTTCTTGTGGATATTGTGAAATTCCATGGTGTACCACTAATTATTATGTCTATATGACGTTTGTATCTCATTTTTGGAGGAGTTTCTAACAAATATTTAGGGCGAAGTTGACGTTGAGTACCTCCTATCACTCTCAGATGAAAAGGGTGAATAAAATGTTGGAGGACATATTATAAATGTGCATTTTAGACTTCATGGGTAGTTGGGAGCAGTATTTTTACCATTGGTGGAGTTGGTTTTTAACAACAGTTATTAATTCACTATTAGTATGGCGCCATTCGAGTCATTATACGGAAGGCCTTGTCTTTCGCTCTCTTATTGGTTAGAAGTGGGGGATAACAGTCTTCTCGAACCCGAGTTTATTCGGGACATATTGGAGAAGGTGAAGATGATCAAGGTTAGGATTCAGATTGCCTAGGATCGACATAAGAGTTATGCGTATGAGGAAATTAGGCACTTAGGTTTTGAGGTTGGAGATCAGGTGCTACTTAGGGTGTCTCCTATGAAGGGAGTAATGCGATTGGGAAAGAAAGGGAAATTAGCTCCCCGGTATGTAAGATCGTTACCTGTTATTGAGAGGATTGGACAAGTGGCTTATCGGGGTTAGTATTACCAGATCACTTGAATAGGCTATATGATGTATTCCATGTCTTGACATTACATTACAGATGTTCCTTTGAGACGAGGTATATTACTAACACATAGATCTTAACGAGATGTAGCTCCATCCTGATGTAAGTTACAAGGAGAAACCTATCACCATCTTGGATCATAAGGAGAGTAGGATTTGTTCGAAAGTAATTCCTTTAGTACGTGTGTAGTGGGGACACCATAACGAGGATGAGTTGACGTGGGAGGGGGAGGATGACATGCGAGAAAAGTATCCATAACTCATCTAGTCAGGTATATATCGAATTCCGAGAATGGAATTCCATTATTAGAGGGAATACTATAATACCCCATACTTTTACGTCATTTAAATTAGTATAATAATTAAATTCTTAGATATTATTCCGTATGCTTATGTGATTAAATAATATTGCATGTGTTGGATTGGTAAAAAATTATTTGCATATTACGTGAATGATTTATACTGCATGATTTGTATAATAAAAATGGGGGATTTAATGTATACCTAATATAAGTAGGCTCCAAAGTGATTTAAAAACTCTTTTAGGTTTTCTAAACATCCTAAGTTGGGTCCGGGGGATAGGTATACCCTTACGGGAAATTTTCACTACACCAAAATGGGCAAATTGTCACCTTTCAGCCGGCCAGCCTTGTCAAGGTCATTGACCGTGACAAAAAACACGCGTTTTTTGTCACGGTCATTGACCTTGACACGACCGTGATAACTAATTGTCACGGTCAATGACCGTGACAATAATTTAAATACTTGTCACGGTCAAAGACCTTGACACGACCGTGACAATGTTCGCAGCAAAAAACCTAACCCCCTTCTTTTTTCCCTCCCGCTCCGTTCCCTCCCTCTCTCTCTCTCTCTCGATGCTGCTCTCTCTCTCTCTCTCTCTACTTTCAGGTCGATTTTCTCTCTCTCTCTCTCTCTCTCTCTCTCCCATTTATATATATATTTTTGTGTATATTTATGTGTGTATGTGTATATATATGTGTGTGTATGTGTGTGAGGGGTGGGGCAGGGTGGGGGTAGGGGGTGGGGCGGGGTGAGGCAGGGCGGGGTGGGGTGGGGGAGGGGGTGGTGGAGGGGGGCAGGGGGTGGGGTGGTGTGTGTGTGTGTGCGTGTGGTGTGTGGTGGGGGAGGGGGTGGTGGAGGGGGGCAGGGGGTGGGGTGGTGTGTGTGTGTGTGTGTGTGGTGGGGGTGGGGGTGGTGGAGGAGGGCAGGGGGTGGGGTGTGTGTGTGTGTGTGCGCGTAGGTGTGCGTGTGTGTGACTCATTCAAAATAAATATTTCATTCAAAAATATTGGATAATAATTGATATTTTCATTTAAATTGATAATAATTTTATTCATGAAATTAATTCAATTAGGTAAAACCCTAGATAATTTTTTAACTGAATTTGATTATATTATATAAAGTTTAGTAAATTCACAAAATGTTGCCAATTGTATGTTTTTAGGAATATCATTAGTTAGAATCCATATACATGCATGTTGTTAGAAATTCTTAACTTTAATTCTCACTTTAATTTGTAGAATCTCTGTACTTGGTTGGATTTATCCCTTTATGATAATGAAATTTATGCTCCAATTATAATTATCTCATGTCATAATTTTATTGATAAACAATATATGTAGTTGTCACGGTCGTGGTGGGGGGTGGGGGTGGGGTGGGTGGGGGTTGGGTGTGTGTGTGTGTGTGCGTAGGTGCGTAGGTGTGCGTGTGTGTGTGGCGGGGGGAGGGGGGAAGGGGGTGGGGGTGGGGCACCCATTTAATAACTTTTAAAATATTTGAAAAAAACATAATATTACAAAATTAAAACGAAATGGTATTGACGGAACTTACACATACGTTATGTACTGTGCTCTTACGTTGAAAATTATTAGATAGAAAAAGAAAAATATAAATTGAGATAACCTTATAATCTAATTAGGCTAATACATGAATTTATTTTTCCTATAGAACAGCTTAGATAGTGTGTGTGTGTGTGTGTATGTGGCCAATACATGAATTTATTTTTGTATTTGAATTAACTCATGAATTTATTTTTGTATTTGAATTAACCCATTATATGAAACATACTTGAAATTTAATATAGTGCGTGTTGATACCAAATTTAATCTGCTGACGTGGATCAATCATACGAAGACACCTGGCTATCTACATGGCAACAACAGACCTCTCCGAGGAACTCACAGGCTCCGAGGAATAGACCTCTCCGAGGAACTCACAGGCTCCGAGGAACATACCTCTCCGAGGAACTCACAGGCTCCGAGGAACATACCTCTCCGAGGAACATACTTCTCCGAGGAACTCTTGAATACCAGGAAGATCAACATACCCGAGTTACTCAGACGGTCCGAGCTGCATCTCGGCCACAGCACTGATTGCCAGATAACGAACAGTCCAACTGGTTCATTAAATGATTATCCTTGACGCACAAGCCTAAGGGCATTAAATGTATTACCCTTTCATATGTATATCATTTAATGTATCGACCCTTTCATGTACAGCCTCAAGGCTATAAATACCTTGTATCATCCTCATTCAAGGGGACGGGAATTTCTTGAGAGAACTTGTAATCAAGAATTCCACAAACACTCAGCAATAACATAACAGTGGACGTAGGCTTTATTCCTAGCCGAACCACTTTAAAAATCTTTGTCTCATATATGTTTGATGTGAATGTTTATCTTCATCTTCAATCTCATCCTCATCATTTATCTGCTGTTGACGCCACTAAAATGGCAGTGGCCATTTTCTGTCTTCAACAGATTGGCGCCGTCTGTGGGAACGTGTTACAAGCGTTGTTCTCCACCAAAAGCTAAGTTTTTATTTTCTCTACGTATAATCAATTATACATACATCTTTTGATTGAATCGTGATTTTTATGTTTATATACATAAATTAATTGTCCAATTTTTATCTGCAAAATGTTGCATATCATGATTTTTAAATCATAACTGTTAGATTAATTCTTATTTAGAAATCTGAAAAATAGTAGATTTCATAAATCATAATTCTTTGCTTGATTCTCAAGTTTTAATTTTATATCATGGAATAAATATGTTAAATGATTACATATGCCAATATATACGACGATGATAAGATTTGATCATTTCCATTGTTGATTTTGAAATAAATTTTGTAAGATATTTGATATCTATTTAAATTCCCATCATATTTTTAATAAAAGAATGGGAAAAGGTTAAAGACAATGAAAAGTCTTCTCATGGAAATCTTGACCCATATATATTCTCTCTCTCTTCAAGTTTGAGTCTCTTTGCATTCACAAGTTTGAGACTCTTTGCATTCATTTTTATGAACTATATAATTAATTTGGTTCATCTTCCATCTATGTCAATAAAGTCAAATTGATTGATTTTTTATATAAATTTGGTAATGACTTTAATCATTCACCATATTTTTATCTCTCCAAATTGGGAATATGAAGGGATCAATATAAAAAATAATTTTCTCTCACCTGAAAAATCATTACCCACCTCTTGTAAAAAAGTCTGGGCACAAATTTGATATGTTGGCCCCTCGTTCATCACATCACGAGATTTCTTCGTCGAAATCACACGATCTAGTGGGTTATATATTTATTCATTTAATTAACGTTCTTAAGGCTTAAATTTTACATTGAATGTTATTTTTGATCTAAAGACTCAAGAAATAATTTGAGATATCCTTAAATGTTGGTCGGCAACATCCATGTTGTTTGTCGGCAGCAGTAAAATCTTGGGATATTAAAAAATGCTAAGCACCCCTGATATTTCTTTAAATACGAGTTCGGCTTGGGAACAAGCAGGGGGCTTAAGTCTTTCTTTAACTTATGATCACCCCAAAAATATTTTTAAACAGCAACTAATACCTGATTAGTTGTTGGAGATTAAAAAAAAAAAAAAAACTTTACGTCTTATTTATGATGCATATTTGATAATAATTTATCCATCTCACACACATTTGGCATAAAACATATTATTTCATATTTTGAAATTTTTATGCTGATACATATCATATATTGATTGGATGAGTAAATTATTCTCATGACTAATCAATTCAGCCTACACATATGGTAGAGCAAATTATTAATTTTTACAGGCACAAGATTCAATGCCGACGAATGCTGAAGCATAAATTATTCTATATCCGTTCAGATTCATATTTTATATTTATCTCAGCATGGAGCTCGAAAAATTTCTTCTCTATATATATATTCGGCTCCGAGGAAAAGCTACAACAGTTATTATATTTCACCCCCAACGGATAGTTAGTCGGGGCCCAGCAAAGTTCTCGGCCATATTCTTATATTCTGGAAAATATTATTCTTATTCGGCATTCTGCAATTATGCCTCGACAGGATACTTATTCAGCTTTAAGGAGAATTACAACATTCGTTCGGATAATTCTTATTTATATTCAGGCCTGACAACATTCTCGGCCATATTATTATGTTCTGAAAGATCTTATTCTTGTTCGGCATTATATGATTCTACCTCGACTGATCGGCGAGGCATTTTATTATTTTTAATTATTCTTTATATCTATTTGGATGCATATTCTATTCTCATTTCAGCATGGAGCTCGACAAATATTTATCTTATTCAGCTCCAAGGATGTCTCCAACATTTATTATATCTTATTCAGCTCCAAGGATGTCTCCAACATTTATTGTATCTTATTCAGCTCCAAGGATGTCTCCAGCATTTATTATATCTTATTCCCAACAATCTGTTGGTCATCACCAAGGAGGTATCCTGCATTTATCTTATTCCCAACAATCTGTTGGAGGTATCCTGCATTTATATTATTCCCAACAATCTGTTGGTCATCGCCGAGGAGGTATCCTGCATTTATTATATTTATTACCAACAATCTGTTGGTCATCGCCGAGGAGGTCTTCATCATTTATATTATCTTATTCCCAACGAATCTGTTGGTCAGCGCTGAGGAGATTTCCAGCATTTATATTATCTTATTCCCAACGAATCTGTTGGTTAGCACCGAGGAGGTCTTCAGCATTTATATTATCTTATTCCCAACAAATCTGTTGGTCAGCGCTGAGGAGGTCTCCAGTATTTATATTATCTTATTCCCAACAATCTGTTGGTCAGCTCCGAGGAAGTCTTCATCATTTATTATCAATTACCACCAACTCTGATCGGTAGATAAAATCCAACTCCGGTTGGTAGACAAAATCCAACTCCGGTTGGTAGATAAAATCCAACTTCGGTTGGTAGAAAAAATCCAACTCCGGTTGGTAGACAAAATCCAACTTCGGTTGGTAGAAAAAATCCAACTCCGGTTGGTAGATAAAATCCAACTCCGGTTGGTATTGGTCGATAAATCTCATTCAAAGTTCACATTCCACAGTTGGGGGCTTATATTACAGATATATTTGTTCATTTGGTGGCACATTCTTATATCATCATGCAGTCGAGCATCAAATTCAACCCCGACTAATCAGGAGGTATATTGAAGTTCAAGAGGAATATTGAAGTTCAGGAAATATATTGAAGTTCAGGAGGAATATTGAAGTTCAGGAGGAATATTGAAATTCAGGAGATATATTGAAGTTCAGGAGGAATATTGAAGTTCAGGAGGTATATTGAAGTTCAGGAGGAATATTGAAATTCAGGAGATATATTGAAGTTCAGGAGGTATATTGAAATTCAAGAGGTGTATTCAGAAGTATCACGACATGATGAAAGAAAGCGACAAGTATTCCCCCGAGGAACTCTGTCAGACCAGAAATTTGAAGACGAGGTACCTACATGGAGATTATATGTAGATGGATCATCTTGCACAGCTGGTTGTGGAGCAGGGATTGTTTTAAACACCCCAGATGATATTGACATGGAGTATGCCTTGAGATTCCAATTCAAAGCTTCCAATAATGAGGCTGAGTATGATGCTATGATAGCAGGTTTTCATTTGGCAAAAGTCATGGAGGCACGGCAAGTAATTGTTTTCAGTGATTCTCAATTAATTGAATCAAATGATGGGAATATATGCAGTGAATGGAGAGTCGATGGTCAAGTACCATGCAAAGGTGATGGAGTTATTGACAGAATTTGATGCTATTCAATTGGTGAGGACACCGAGGATGGAGAATGCTAGAGCAGACGCATTGGCCCGATTAGCATCAGCTACTTGTACCGAGCTGCGAAGAACGATACCAATTGAAGTATTAGAAAGTCGGAGCATATATTGAGGAGGAACAATTACCGGAGGATAATCTCGCTGCCTAGAAATGGAAGTTTAAAGCTGCTCGGTATGTATTAATTAATGGTATTTTGTATAGATGAGGAATTATGGCAGGTTTGCAAAGATGTGTACATTCCTCCGAGGTGAAAGAATTGGTTAAAGAGATCCATGAAGGGTCCTGTGGAGCCCATGTAGCAGGTCGGACACTTTTGCAAAAGGTGATGACGCAGAGATACTACTGGCCGACGATAAGAGCTAACTATATAAGCCTATGCCAAGAAATGTGACAAGTGCCAACGCTTTTCCTCCATCCGAAGAATTCCACAAGCATTGTTGACACCCATAACTCCCTTTGGCCATTTGCCATATGGGGATTGATTTGGTTGGACCATTGCCGACGACTCGAGGAAGATTCAAATACCTCGTCATCACAGTAGATTATTTTACTAAGTGGATAGAAGCTGAGCCACTTATTGACATGACATACGAGAAGAAGAGCATCCAGCCCCGAGAAGAATCAAGCTACACAAGAGGAAATGAAGACCGAGCCAAAGAGAGATCTAGATCTCCTTGCCGGGTAGAAGAAAAACAATAAATGGAGAATGTGTGTTGATTTCACCGATCTCAACAAAGCAGTGGATGCTACCTCGGGACACGAGTTGCTCATGGATACTTACTCTGGCTAACACCAGATCAAAATGAAACCTGAAGACAGGGAACGACATAACAGCGGCTAATGAACAAGGTTTTTGCCGAGCAAATCAGTTGCAGTATGGAAGTCTATGTTGACGACATGCAAGAAAGCTGCTGATCATTTGGTTGACTTGAGTCAAACTTTTGATCAACTGGATAAATATCAAATGAAACTCAACCCGACGAAGTGCACATTTGGAGTACGGGAAGGAATGTTCCTCGGGTACATCATCAACCAGCGAGACGTTGAAGCAAATCCAGACAAGATCAAAGCCCTTTTAGGATTGCGATCCCCAAAAACGAAAGAAGAGGTGCAGAGATCAGATACCCAAAGCTGGAAAAATTGGCAGTGGCATTAATTAAAGCAAATAGAAGAAGGAGGCTGTGTTTCCAGGCCCATACCATGCATACCGACATGCCATTAATACAAGCTATAGCAGAGTTTACTGATCTTAATACTCCTGAGAAACAAAAATTGCTCGCTGATCAACCTGTGGATGTTACAGGATCAACCAAGAAGACTGCTCTACGGAGCCAAGCTCTACGGAGCAAAAGTGCTATAAGTAGCCAACCTCCTTTGGTTAGGAGGACAAGCTCTACGGAGCGCTCTACGGAGCAAAAGTGCTATAAGTAGCCAACCTCCTTTGGTTAGGAGGATAAGCTCTACGGAGCGCTCTACGGAGCAAAAGTGCTATAAGTAGCCAACCTCCTTTGGTTAGGAGGATAAGCTCTACGGAGCGCTCTACGGAGCAAAAGTGCTATAAGTAGCCAACCTCCTTTGGTTAGGAGGACATGCTCCAAGGAGCCAAAAAGTTCGAAAGAACCCTACTACTCCTTTGATTAGGAGGTGTATACCAGCATGATCAACTACGGTTGGTAAGACTTTATATACTCTCGCATTACAACTTATGTTGGTCGGGAGGTAACATTATTACAAAAAGTTCTTTAAAGAACAAAATATTCCAAACTATACCAAGTATGGTTGGTCGGGGATAAAAACCCATCAACTGTAGTTGGTCGACAAACATTATTTATCCACCTTGGTTGGTTGGAAACACTTTGAATAAATTATACTCATTACTTTATTATTAAGTGATCGAGCAACATTACTAATACTTATAATTTTTTTGGTCGATGAACCATACAATATTGTTATGCAAGCACAAATAATAAAGTGTTTGATATTTACAAAACAATAGCAAATTCAAATTTGCGAACAAAAATGAAATTCTTTCACTGAATTCAAAATGAATTATGCAAATTTATTACATTGATATTAAATTGTGTACTAACTATTACATTGAGATTCCTACTCTATTGGTTTCTCTCCCTCTGATTTTGAAACAGGTTCCTCGCCAGCAGGAAGATCATCCAAAGCATAATGGGAATTTTATGAAGTTAAGATATTTCAGTATTCTGATGTTCATCACAGATGGTCTGTCCGAGCAACTCTTGCTCATCCCCGAGCAGCTCTTGATCGTCCCCGAGCAGAGTCCACCACTAGCTCACAGAATGCAGTAAGTCGACTAACAAACCAATCAACATACTTGAAGATTATGATAAGCTACAAACGGCATCATATGTCGTCCAGGAGATAATGCCCTTTATGTCCAACAAATCAAGAAGGTAGATCAAGAATTTCACGAGCACCGAGCAACACTGCAAAATAAAATACTCCATCCTTTCAAGTAAACCATCAAGCATGAAGCATTGGGGGCTTCTGTTGATACCAAATTTAATCTGCTGACGTGGATCAATCATACGAAGACACCTGGCTATCTACATGGCAACAACAGACCTCTCCGAGGAACTCACAGGCTCCGAGGAATAGACCTCTCCGAGGAACTCACAGGCTCCGAGGAACATACCTCTCCGAGGAACTCACAGGCTCCGAGGAACATACCTCTCCGAGGAACATACTTCTCCGAGGAACTCTTGAATACCAGGAAGATCAACATACCCGAGTTACTCAGACGGTCCGAGCTGCATCTCGGCCACAGCACTGATTGCCAGATAACGAACAGTCCAACTGGTTCATTAAATGATTATCCTTGACGCACAAGCCTAAGGGCATTAAATGTATTACCCTTTCATATGTATATCATTTAATGTATCGACCCTTTCATGTACAGCCTCAAGGCTATAAATACCTTGTATCATCCTCATTCAAGGGGACGGGAATTTCTTGAGAGAACTTGTAATCAAGAATTCCACAAACACTCAGCAATAACATAACAGTGGACGTAGGATTTATTCCTAGCCGAACCACTTTAAAAATCTTTGTCTCATATATGTTTGATGTGAATGTTTATCTTCATCTTCAATCTCATCCTCATCATTTATCTGCAAATGGCCACTGCCATTTTAGTGGCGTCAACAGTGCGCATAGATACTAGCATTCTAGTTCTTATGCGTACGCATTCAATAGCCCTTAGACCCGTTCGAGAGTCATTACCCCTGTAATGAGATCTCTCGAATTGTCCCGTTTGGACAGTTTGAGACTGTATAATTTCTGTATAATATTCTTATTGGCTTAAAGTTGTTACTTTTGGAGGAAGTTCTGCAGTCGTATCTTAATGTTCTTTGGGTACATACTAGATTGACAAGTGTGACTGTTATTTTAATTGACCAATTGAAATAACACTCACACCTGCAAATCTACGTCGTGTACTTGGAGAACTAAGGGGATATGCTGTCGAATTTTTTTCAAATCGTAACAATGTGCATGAGCTGTTAAGTATATTACAAAAAAATGCATTCTTGAATGGGATAGGACCACTTACACTTTAATAGGATAATCAAACATACTATAAATCTAAGTTTTGTTTACCTTTAATAGGTGTCTAGTTGTGGTAGCTGTGATGGGATACCCGAAATACAAAGAGTGGATGGGTGAGACTAATAGAATGGGGGATGTGTTTTGCAGAGGTGCTAACGAATTTGTGAAATATGCAAAGAGATGTCGTAATGATGAAGAGTTTCCGTGTCCGTGTGCTAGGTGTAAGAATGGTAAGGTGTTTGAGTGGAAAATAGTTGAACTACATTTGTTAAGATCGGGTATGCAAGATAGTTATCGATTTTGGAGTTTTCACGGTGAATTGAAAGTTCCTTTTGTCCCCGACCAACCTTCACAACAACCTTCAACAAGTATAATAGATGAAGAAGGGGACGACGTAGATCATAATATGTTAGAGGATTTAGTTGATGATGCGTACGGAGTTTATGAAGCTGAGGAGAATGAGGTTACTGATGATGTAGAAGATTCAAGTGCTCGTGAAGATAACACGATAAAACTTAACAATGACTACCAAAGTTTAAAATTTAAGGCGACCCAACCGTTATACTCTGGCTGTGAGAAAGATCAAACAACTTTCCATGCCATGGTTGGTTTGCACAGTTTGAAGACGCAGTACGGTTTATCTGGCAATAGCGTGACGGGAATTCTGAAATGGGTGAAGGGCTTATTACCCAAGGTGAATACACTTCCAAATAGCTATCCTGTTATGAAGAACAGTTTGAAAGGTTTGGGAATGAAGTATAAATCGATTCATGCTTGTGTGTATGACTGCATACTATACCGAAAGGAGTATGAAAATCTCGATCGTTGTCCAGTATGCGATGAACCTAGATATGTCCAATCTACTAGTAAGGAAGGCACAAGCTCAAAAGTGCCTCAAAAAGTATTGAAATATTTTCCCGTTGGGCCTAGATTAAAGCGATTTTTCACAGTATCATGGATTGTAGAGGCAATGACTTGGCATGCTAGGGCAGAAGTAGGGGGTAATATCATGCGTCATCCTATTGATTCTACTGCCTGGCGGAGGATGAATTATGAGTATCCTGATTTTGCTCGAGAACAACGCAACATTCGTTTGGCTATATCAACAGATGGCTTCAATCCATTTGGAAATCTAAGCGCCAATCAGAGTGTATGGCCAGTGATCCTAGCCCCACTCAACCTCCCTCCTTCACAGTGTATGAGACCTGAATTTTCGATGATGGCTTTATTGATACCTGGGCCAAAGGCACCAAGTGAAGACATTGATATCTACCTGGCTCCTTTGGTAGAAGAATTAAATGAGTTGTGGGAAGAGGGTGTGCAATAATTTGACTCTTTTAGAAAAGAAGAGTTTACGCTGAAAGCTATGTTGATGTGGGCAATTCATGATTTTCCAGCTTATGGGACATTATCCGGATGTGTAGTACACGGTTGATGACACTGATGAATTCCTCGATATTGGTGGTAATGTGATGGAAAAACGAGTGAAATTAACGAGTTTGCAACATGAACAAGTAGCTCGTTATCTATTTGACACACATGAAGATGTCGAAGAATGGAAAAAGTAAGTTTCGAATATTATAATGTTTAACATTATTTTAGATTATTTTATACATGATTAATTTTGTAATATGCAGTAAATATGAAGCCTGTGAGAACAATAAAAGACGAAAAACAGTGGTACAATCAGACAGCGAATTTAGGCTATGGTTGACACAAGAGGTAATTATAATGAAAACAGTCGTTATATAACGTTACATTACACTCAAATTTTACCACTAATATAATTAATTTATCTATATTCTCAGCTCCTAAAGATGGGTGATGCGACATCAAGGCTTGCTCGTCTAGCCATTGGACCCTTGTTCGTGGCACAAGAGTACAAAAAGTATCGATTGAACGGTTACATTTTCGGCACTAAAGTGTACGAGGAAAGTACAAATGTACAGAACTCGGGAATTTCATACAAGGCTCTTACTTTCTTTCGAGCGAGCGCAAAAGATAAAAACTTCGTTGAAGATGAAATGACTTACTATGGTGTAATCCAAAATATATTTGAATTGGATTATATAAGCTTCAAAGAGGTTGTATTTTACTGTGAATGGGTAAGAGTTGAGGATAAAAATGCTTGTAAAGTTGATCCTCTCACCAATTTGATCATGGTTGACTTGTCCAAGTTGAAGAGCAACGACCACGTGAGCGATGAGCCGTTTGTTTGTGCATTTCAAAAGGTTAAGCAAGTGTTTTACTCGGATTATATCAACAACGAGCCGTGGTCAATTGTCCAACACGTGCCAAGGAGTCTAAATAGTAGTGTGGATGACTTGGCTGCTCCTACCGAATATCAATCCATTTTTGATGATAACCCGAATTTGAAACAATTTTTCAATTTGTAATAAATATTTCAATTTGTACCGAAACATCCATTTTTAATGCTTTTACTTGATCTGCACTTTATCATTTTCACTCTTGTGTAGTGTGCGTGTGTGGAGAGGAGATTAATACATAAATATTACAACTACATCTAAGTTTTGTTTATACTAATCCATGAATATACGCTTCTTACCTTTAATAGGTGATTAGTACATGGTTATTTGGGGTGTCCTATTTGTGGAGAGGAGACTGAATCTCTTGGTCTATCCGAACACTAAGAAATGCCATAATCCTATGGAGCGATGCTCTGCAAATTCCTCCCAACCGTTATGTAGCCAAACATCACCAGTTGAAGTTGTCAATTCCACTTTCCATACCCCACCACTTGGAACTTCTAGCAAAACATGGGAGACCATTGAAAGGTGGAATTGACAACTTCAACTACTGATTTTTGGCTACACAACGGTTGGAAGGAATTTGCAACGCATAACTCCATAGGATTATGGTATTTCTTAATGTTTAGATAAGAAGAGAATTATAATTGACACGATTACCCGGGGTATATTAGTCGGAAGGTGGTGCCATATGAGCTCAAGTTAGCTGTTTGAGTGACACTACAGGTAATGTATTTATATTTATATGTCGATTTTGATTTCAATTACGATTTATATTTATCTATATTTGAGGGGCGAATACTAATTTTACTTTATTTCAATTCAGGGGACAGGGAGTGGCCCTAAGGGTAGGCCACATATGCTCTATACTTATGTGGCTATTCGGACGAGAAGGGAAGGATAAGGAGGTGTTCCCGAGCGTCGCGATACAAAATCTCTTTTCCATGCAAATAGTTTGTAGATTTGAGATAAAATGATGTTGATGTTGTTTCTTTTTAAACAGTTTCTTATTTGAATATATATTTGCATTATCTTTAGTTTGTTCGGATATATGATGTTTGAAACAGGTACAACGTTGCTATAACAGGTATAAATATACTGCTGGGCAGTGGCAGTGGCCATACTGCCCAACAGATTTTTTTTAAATTCTGCCCAGAATTGTCACGGTCATTGACCGTGACACGCCCGTGACAAAATTATCACGGATGTGTCATGGTCAATGACTGTTACAATTTTTTTACTAAGGGTCACGGCTTTGTCACGGTCATTGACCGTGACAAACGTGTCACGGTCATTGATCTTGACATGACCGTGACACAAAACGCGAGTTTTGTGTCAAGGTCAATGACCGTGACACGACCGTGACAAAAAAAGTTGTCTCGCCTCGAAATGTCACGGTCATTGAACTTGACAAGGTGGATTTGTCAAGGTCAATGACCTTGACAAATGGGCAGATTTGGTGTAGTGTTTGGACCATTATGGATAACATTTTGGGCTTATTTGGGGACTCAAAATTAGGTCTTATGGGGAGATACAAGATTAAGAGGTTTATTCTTAATCTAATCCACCTTAATTATGTTTTCGATTCATTTCTAATTAAACCTAGTAGACACAAACCTTCTGGGGGAAGTTAACAAGTTAAGAGAGGAGAATCTTAAGGGAGGAGCCTTCATTCATCTTCTAAAGTAAGAATTATCTTGCAAAATCGTTAACAATAAGTTTATTAATTTATGAGCATGCCTCTCATACCAATTTTAGGATTATAATCAAGTTTGGAGTTAATTTATATATGGTTTTGGGATTAATACTGTGTAGAACTAATTGGGATTAATTCTGTTTTGAAACTCAAGAACTTTGGTGACCAAACACGAAATTGATATCATATAATTAAAGGAAATACTATTACAACCCATGTGATAAGATTGATTTTTTTTTCGATTTAAACCCATGTTTGATTATTGTATTATGAGAATTTGGAATGAGACTTATGAATCTTCATTAGTTTAGACAAGTTATGGTTTTTATGATTAAATCCCTTGATTCTAGAATCGATCATGTTTACGTTGATTAGAAATCAATATAGATGTGTTCTTTCAATTGTTATAGATTCATAGTTATGATAATTGAGATATATAAAGCTTTGAGTTAATTACTAGAAATTAGGAAAAAAATATCTGTTTTAAGAGTAAGTCAAATTTAGGCTTACTGTTCGGCCCGAATCAATTCGAACTTAGGAGCGAATCAATTCGGTTAGTGTGAATCGATTCGAATCCTTGACCAGAATCAATTCGGCTCTTGGACTTGGGTCATGTTAAATGGGTGGAAATGTTCATTGGAATTTTACGAGTTTAACCGAGTGTGTGGGTGGTTATCCGAGAATCGGTATGGTTAATCATTATGTACTGATTTTAATAATTGACTAGAGAGTTAATAGTGGAGAATAGGAAACTGTATTTTGAGATTATGAAATCAAGTTAAGTTGGATTAATGCATGAGAGGTGCGATAACTTACTGTATAGCTACATATACATAGTGTGTTATATTAATGTATCATACGATTTTGTGGACATGCCTATGCTTATGGTGGGCCTATCAGTCGGGGGTTATGTTCGACATTGGGACCGCATACCATACATTGACTAGGATATGAAAGGCTTAGTGGAGGTCATTATATTTGATCATGTATTCAGGGATGTCCCCTTCGTGACGAGAGAAGGTTATTTGGATCAGAGTCATTATCCGGGTTGGGTATGGATATGTTAGAGGTGTTACTACGTATTGATCGCCCCACCATTTTGTGTGTTTTACTTAAGACGTGAGGTGATGGATTCCTACCATCTTATTGATGGAAGCACAACCTGGACACCGAGGGTTGATGCCTTTGTGTGTTGTGTGTGTGTGTGTGTGTGTGTGTATATATATATATATATATATATAACTTGATTAGGGAAAGAACTAATGTAGTCTAACAATGTAGACAATTGTTAATGAACCCAATACTATGTAAAATACATTTTATTGGTGTGGAAATATTTCTATAGGGGTAGTATTACAGTAATTAGTTGTAACAACCCTCGATTTTGGGAGGCTCATTTTATACTAATTTTACCGCATAAGGTAATTATATAAAATGTGGGGACTGGAGTAAATATTAATTTAATGAATTGAAAGTTAATATTTACTAGATTGATGCATATTTACTGCATGTGAAAGTAAATAACATCAGGTTGCATGTCTGTAGTGTCATGTATATTAAATGGCCTTTTAGTTAAAATGATTTTTGGAACTCGAAATAATTTATACAATTCCGGATGCCAGTTTAGAGGGTGTAGTTGGTCTCGGAAGGTGCGAGACAGTCAAAATAAGTGCCATATTGTATTTTTGTATTTCGGGCACTTTTACCTGGTTTTAGCTTATATGCGTATTTGCGAGTCATTTTAATGTAGTATTAACCATTTAAGTTGGGAGAATTATGTTAAGCCACGATTTTTGGCCTTGCCCCTTATTTCATTCCCTCATTTTATGTCTTGAACATAGAGAGAAAGGAGAGAAAGAGAGAGGAAGAGAAAGAATGGAGAAAGAAGAGAAAATGAAGATTGAAGATGGATTGATGCTCCTACTCAAAGAAATCTGATATTCCCTACATCAAGGCAAGTTTTCTACTTGCTAATATGTGATTTAAGATGCATAAATTGTATGATAATTGTGTATTTCCATTTATGGTTTAAATGTAGAATTTGTGGGATTTGAACCCTAGTCTTGATTTATGTTGAAGAAATTGTGGGTTTTGATGGTTAATAATCATGTAGATTAGTTTGGGGTAGATTTTCGTGGTTGGTTGTGTATGAAAAGGAAGAGATTTGGAGTTTGGAGGAATTAGGGTTCATAACCCTTCGTAGCCATTTTTGGCAATTCTGCAGGTCCGAATCGATTCGGCCCTTTGGGCGAATCGATTCGCTAAGGGGAAATTGGCAGGTCTGCATAACCCGAATCGATTCGGGGTTAAGACCGAATCGATTCGGTCAATTGCGAAAGGTTGGTTTTGTTGTCCGAACCGATTCGCTTTTTGGGCGAATCGATTCGTTTTCCTGCTGTTTTTGAGTTAATTTTATAACTCAATTTCAATTCTTTTCTTTACATATAAGGATTAGGAACCTTCTTGAATGAAGTAAACTTAGAGTCCTAGAGTGTGAGATGAGTTAGATGTTTTTACCCTACATTAGGAATGGGTTATGTGGGGATTTTTCCGGGGTTAGGCCTATTAATGATAAGGCATTCTTTTCTTCTAGTTAATGATTATGAAAACTAGGAGATGTAGTGTTATGTTCGGGAGACCTTAGGAGCTTAATTAAGCTATACGAGTTTTGAGGGCTTATATTAACACCCCAAAAGAATGTTGGGAGACTTTAAAAGTTCGATTGAACTATGTTAACCTTGGTAGTTCATAATAACGCCATAAAGGTGAGTTTGGAGAATAAATTGAAAGTCATTTCATTCCTTCGAAAGATGATAACCTTGGGGTTCTAAAATAACCTCCTCGAATGCTTGGAGATAATGAAGAGTTTATTTACTCCTTTGAGGTTGTAGTGTTGATAATAGTTATCGTATGGCTCCGGATAATAAGTTCTATCTATTACTAGAAGCAAACAGTAATGGTTTCGAATAAAATGAAACATATAAATGGAAGTGGTATTGATACTAGTAAATGATAATTTACTTAATCATGAAACCGGTAAATAATGATTTACTTGATTTTGAAATAATAAATAAAATGGATGTTACACACCTCTCTAAATACCATCTTAGGGGAAGTCCGCACGATAGGTGGAGCCCCCTGGCTAATGAATGCAGGGTGGATATAGTCCTAGGCCATGGGAGCGCTTATGGTTATATTTTTCTGCGATGGGTAGGAGATTTCGGGTGTGGTCTTGACTACCCCGCAGGCTCATGGCCGCTTCCCGATGTTTCGATAGGATCCCAGGTTGTCTTGGAGGCCCTGGAAGATGATGGTCATTTAGGGGCGCGCTCAGTGGGGAAACCCGGACGGGCGGTCTTAGAACTCGTTATATGTATATAATTATAACAGTTCAAAATCAAGTGGGACTTGATGTATTTTGATATGCCATATAGAGCATGATGGAGTGCCTTATAGAGCACATATAAATGCCACAAAGAGCATTTGAAAATGATTATTTTCCTGATAAGGAAAGGATTTTTACAAAGGGTAAAATTGGAATATAATTGCCTTAAAGAGCAAAATATGGTGTTTATAAGTATATTTCCTGCTAAGGAAAAGATATATAAAATAATTAGCACCTTGGGTGGAGTCTTTAGTTTAATGCTGCTTATTTATTTCTGCTTAGCTTATGTTTAAAATTGTATAGGTAGCTTCTTATTTCTCTTTCTTCGCGGTTTATTTACATAACTGTCATACTCTTTATTCATCTGGTAATCATATAGAACCGGGCCCTGACCGGTTACATTTTCCTGTTGCATATTCTTCTTGTCTCTGCTTAGGTACTCCGCCACAAGGATGCCTGATTTGAATTCCTACTCCGATGTTTTCGACGAGCCGTGATGCATTGTGGGTATTACGGGATACATTTGGTATAGACGCTTTCATTTTCATTCTAGTTAAGATCAAGTCTGTTATTCGGACGAGAGGCCCAAGCTTTTGTAAATGTCTAATGTAATGTAATAAGTAACTTATTGTGCTTGTGTATTATTGATGGATCAGTTTAAGTGACCGGTTACATATTCGGTCTCTTTATTGTATTCTTGTTGTATTATTTATATATATGTCTTGGGGTTTTCCCTTATCTTTCAGGAATTGGGTTGTTTGTTTTCATTTATTTACCTTCAAATCAAAATTTTTTGACAACCCGTTTTCTGAAATATTGGGTGGTTATCCTGGATACTCTATATTTTGTTATGATGCTGAGAATGATTCCATCCATGATTCCGTTATATTGGAGTATTGGGCTGGCCACCCCTTATTTCGGATCACGGGGTGTCACAGATGGTATCAGAGCATCAGGTTCTAGAGTCCTTAGGAATCTGTGTGGACGCCTTAAGTTTTCAGCGTTGCTTTTGATTTGATGTAAAGCCTTAGGATTAAGATCGTTGATTTTTCTTGTGAGATTTCGTCCTTCTACCATGAGGTAGAATCTATAAATCTTTTGCGTATTCGTGTGAGAATAATAAGCCGATTGAAGTAGGGCGTTATGGGAAGGTTTGTGGAGAACTGTAAGTTGTGGTCGGGGATGAGGACCGCTGTAGAGGCCGCTCCCTTTTTTGTAGCAATTTCTGTTTCGCTATTACGACTACAAATTTCAGATGATTTAGTTTCCCAAGTACCGCAAGAAGTAGGAAGTGGTACTAAACTTGAGAATTCACGTGATGTTATATTGAAGTGGAAAAGTTCCCTGTAGTAGAATGGAGGAAAATCCTTCACCCATAGAAGAGGTGTTGAGGTGGTGAAAATGTGGTCACTATATTCGTGGGTGCCAGAAGTGTGGCCCATAGAGAAGCCCGGTGGATACTTGCGATGGCGAGTTTCTCTGGGATAACTGGACTGAGGAGAAGGTGGATTCCCGAATGTTCACAAGACGTTCGGTTAAAGACCCATGGCGAATATGGTGTTGTACGGTTAGAGAAACCAGATCATGCACCATGAAGTGTTAGGCTCCAAAATAGGTGTTGTTAACACTTCTGATGGAGTAAGAATCGTGAAACCCCATCGGTGGACACCACCTGGGGAGGTTTCGTTGAACTAAGGAAGAGGAGGCCAAGAGCGTGTCCTCTTTTACTGAGAAAGTAAGAAGGACTGCATGGGCAATTATTGTCAGCCAGAGTCGGAATAACGGCTATGGTGTGGAGTGTAGAACCACTCATTTTAAACTTCGTTGAGTGGAGAGCAAGGGCAAGAGTAAAGTGCCTGGTTGGGGAGTTGGTGGAGATAATGTTGGTATGTGTAAGGCTCGAATATGGAGTCTGAGAACCATTAGTATTGACCCGGAGTGCTCGGCACAAACTGTGGTGGGAATTCTACCCTATAGGTGGGTAGTGTATGTTCCTTAGGATAAGATTTAGTAGTATTGTGTCTACGATAGACTCGGGTGTGTATATTGAGCTTGTAGTAGTATTTACGCTATTATAGAAGGGTAATTCTATGACTTCCGTGGTATGGAAGTTCTATCTTTTCTTCACTCGTTATGAAGCGAGTGATGATATTTTTATATGTATATGTGTCATATGTGTTACTTGGTTTGAGTGTTCTATTGTTTACTTGCATTGTGTGTAAATGCTATGACTTATCTCCACGACCAACAAAGTTAAGTAGTAATGCATAGGAGGGGTTCCTTGTTTGGATTCCGCTTTTGCGGGACGCTCCACGCGTGAACCTTAACGACGTTGGGAGTGGAGAGATGTCATATTTCCTTTCCCTTTTTTTTCATGTATAGAATGCTAAGGTAAGTCTAGAATTGGAATCTTATTATTGGAATTGTACCGATCCCGATCATGTGTCTTAGACCGTCACATCTTAATGACCGACGATGCGAGGTAGTAGTGTAACGGGAGGGTTCCTTGTTTGGATTTCGCTTCGGCGAGACGTCCCACGCATGAACCCGAGCAAATGTTGGAAGTTGAGTAAGGTCTTGGGCACTAGGGATATATTTAGTATTATATGCTTACGATTTAGGTAGGATACATATAGATAGACCTTAGGATTTTTAGGGTGTAAGACCTTGAGGGTAGGTGGTGTTAGTTTAGGATGGTTGCTAGGAGTTGACCACGAATAAGTCGTGGGTTAACTCTAGATAGGGGTTCGATCCCTAGGAACGAGATTTATGGGGTCTCGAGAGGTTTGGTAGGTTCGGCCGAAAGAGATGAAGCCTTTCTTAGAGAAAAGGTTACGTTGGTAACTTCATTTACGGAGAGTTAATAGGGACGGGTGGATCCTCACTCCTGAGTCATGATTGTAAGCTCGAGAGTGAGTTTAATGAGTAAGCTCTGCCAGGATTGGGGAGTAATAATACTAGGGCATAGACTTATTGTTTATGCGTCTCACAAGTTTAAACTTGTGGAGAGTAATATCCCGTGTTTGAATTAAGATTCATCGTGGTAGTGATCACCTTGAATAGATAAGGCACTACTTCCTGGGCAGGAAGTTTGGTCCTTCTCGTAGGCAACAAGTTGTTGCAATATGTTGTGGGAGGAATTGAGTTGGTGCTCGGAGTTCAGAAGAACTAGTGTTTGGATATTTTCTCATTCGCTAAGGAAATGCGATTGGGCTAGTGGACTTGTCGAGTAGAGAACTCGTCAGAGAAAATGGTTATGGCATGGAAGGCCAAGTAGAGTGAGTAGGACTCAGAAGACTCTATAGCGAGAGCATTTCGATCTGTGATTGACAATTTCACCTACTCGTGCGAAGAAGAGTAGTGGTGGAATGAAGAAGGGTATTCGTAGACATTTGCATGGAACTACCGGCATCGAACTGGTCATGATCCCAATTGAGAAAATTGGTGACCGTCGACCCAATCGTTGCTTTTCCGCCCATTATGGACGGACTACATGTAGAAGAAGTACACTCCATTCTCGATGGGGAATCGTAAAACCGTGGGAGGTGCCTATTATAATAGGGTGGACCGAGACTAGATATTCGTGTCGAAGGTTTAGAAAAAGTTTCCGCGAAGTGATGGGAACCGTATGGAAATGGCGTATATCCTACCACCCTAAAGTGGATGGATGAAAGGGAGGAAATTGACTTATGCCGAAAGGCATATTGCGAACGTGCGCCTTTGTGTACATAGCAGATGGGAGCAGTGATGGTATGGATGGATATTTTCGTGCAACCATTAGGTTTTGGAGTGGCCTTATGGATCATTTCCTAAGGTATGGTATTGTGAGTGGCCTAGCATGGTCAGTTGAGAAATTCGTAAACTCGTTGGATGGAACCAATGGGTAATATGTTCCTTAGACTTGGAATGGTCTCGGAACATTTCTTTAGAGAGTTGGCTTTTAAGCCATACGCCTTGATAAGATACGTCGATACGAGGGATAGTTGTGTATCATTGAAGCTAAACCACTTAGAGTCGGTATGCATGCCCCGAGGTGGGATGTAACATAATCCTGAAGATTTGGCTAATTGTGCCGAGTCATGTGGACATCATGTTCCTCCATAGGAAGCTAGAATCGATGGTTAGTGAAGAGCGCCTTGTGCTGCTAGACTAGAGAACAAAAGATGATTGACTGAGATCGACAGGGTCGACCTTAGTCTGAGTCCATTTGGGACGTTGCAATAACGAGGAGTTTGTTTAGGATGGTAGAATCCTAGTTTAGAGTAGTATACCCTTATCAGATTTGGGTATGCCCGAATTTTGGGGGCAAAATTCCCTCTTAAGGGGGGGGGGGGGGGGGGGGGGAGTATGTAACAACCCTCGATTTTGGGAGGCTCATTTTATACTAATTTTACCGCATAAGGTAATTATATAAAATGTGGGGACTGGAGTAAATATTAATTTAATGAATTGAAAGTTAATATTTACTAGATTGATGCATATTTACTACATGTGAAAGTAAATAACATCAGGTTGCATGTCTGTAGTGTCATGTATATTAAATGGCCTTTTAGTTAAAATGATTTTTGGAACTCGAAATAATTTATACAATTCCGGATGCCAGTTTAGAGGGTGTAGTTGGTCTCGGAAGGTGCGAGACAGTCAAAATAAGTGCCATATTGTATTTTTGTATTTCGGGCACTTTTACCTGGTTTTAGCTTATATGCGTATTTGCGAGTCATTTTAATGTAGTATTAACCATTTAAGTTGGGAGAATTATGTTAAGCCACGATTTTTGGCCTTGCCCCTTATTTCATTCCCTCATTTTATGTCTTGAACATAGAGAGAAAGGAGAGAAAGAGAGAGGAAGAGAAAGAATGGAGAAAGAAGAGAAAATGAAGATTGAAGATGGATTGATGCTCCTACTCAAAGAAATCTGATATTCCCTACATCAAGGCAAGTTTTCTACTTGCTAATATGTGATTTAAGATGCATAAATTGTATGATAATTGTGTATTTCCATTTATGGTTTAAATGTAGAATTTGTGGGATTTGAACCCTAGTCTTGATTTATGTTGAAGAAATTGTGGGTTTTGATGGTTAATAATCATGTAGATTAGTTTGGGGTAGATTTTCGTGGTTGGTTGTGTATGAAAAGGAAGAGATTTGGAGTTTGGAGGAATTAGGGTTCATAACCCTTCGTAGCCATTTTTGGCAATTCTGCAGGTCCGAATCGATTCGGCCCTTTGGGCGAATCGATTCGCTAAGGGGAAATTGGCAGGTCTGCATAACCCGAATCGATTCGGGGTTAAGACCGAATCGATTCGGTCAATTGCAGAAGGTTGGTTTTGTTGTCCGAACCGATTCGCTTTTTGGGCGAATCGATTCGTTTTCCTGCTGTTTTTGAGTTAATTTTATAACTCAATTTCAATTCTTTTCTTTACATATAAGGATTAGGAACCTTCTTGAATGAAGTAAACTTAGAGTCCTAGAGTGTGAGATGAGTTAGATGTTTTTACCCTACATTAGGAATGGGTTATGTGGGGATTTTTCCGGGGTTAGGCCTATTAATGATAAGGCATTCTTTTCTTCTAGTTAATGATTATGAAAACTAGGAGATGTAGTGTTATGTTCGGGAGACCTTAGGAGCTTAATTAAGCTATACGAGTTTTGAGGGCTTATATTAACACCCCAAAAGAATGTTGGGAGACTTTAAAAGTTCGATTGAACTATGTTAACCTTGGTAGTTCATAATAACGCCATAAAGGTGAGTTTGGAGAATAAATTGAAAGTCATTTCATTCCTTCGAAAGATGATAACCTTGGGGTTCTAAAATAACCTCCTCGAATGCTTGGAGATAATGAAGAGTTTATTTACTCCTTTGAGGTTGTAGTGTTGATAATAGTTATCGTATGGCTCCGGATAATAAGTTCTATCTATTACTAGAAGCAAACAGTAATGGTTTCGAATAAAATGAAACATATAAATGGAAGTGGTATTGATACTAGTAAATGATAATTTACTTAATCATGAAACCGGTAAATAATGATTTACTTGATTTTGAAATAATAAATAAAATGGATGTTACACACCTCTCTAAATACCATCTTAGGGGAAGTCCGCACGATAGGTGGAGCCCCCTGGCTAATGAATGCAGGGTGGATATAGTCCTAGGCCATGGGAGCGCTTATGGTTATATTTTTCTGCGATGGGTAGGAGATTTCGGGTGTGGTCTTGACTACCCCGCAGGCTCATGGCCGCTTCCCGACGTTTCGATAGGATCCCAGGTTGTCTTGGAGGCCCTGGAAGATGATGGTCATTTAGGGGCGCGCTCAGTGGGGAAACCCGGACGGGCGGTCTTAGAACTCGTTATATGTATATAATTATAACAGTTCAAAATCAATTGGGACTTGATGTATTTTGATATGCCATATAGAGCATGATGGAGTGCCTTATAGAGCACATATAAATGCCACAAAGAGCATTTGAAAATGATTATTTTCCTGATAAGGAAAGGATTTTTACAAAGGGTAAAATTGGAATATAATTGCCTTAAAGAGCAAAATATGGTGTTTATAAGTATATTTCCTGCTAAGGAAAAGATATATAAAATAATTAGCACCTTGGGTGGAGTCTTTAGTTTAATGCTGCTTATTTATTTCTGCTTAGCTTATGTTTAAAATTGTATAGGTAGCTTCTTATTTCTCTTTCTTCGCGGTTTATTTACATAACTGTCATACTCTTTATTCATCTGGTAATCATATAGAACCGGGCCCTGACCGGTTACATTTTCCTGTTGCATATTCTTCTTGTCTCTGCTTAGGTACTCCGCCACAAGGATGCCTGATTTGAATTCCTACTCCGATGTTTTCGACGAGCCGTGATGCATTGTGGGTATTACGGGATACATTTGGTATAGACGCTTTCATTTTCATTCTAGTTAAGATCAAGTCTGTTATTCGGACGAGAGGCCCAAGCTTTTGTAAATGTCTAATGTAATGTAATAAGTAACTTATTGTGCTTGTGTATTATTGATGGATCAGTTTAAGTGACCGGTTACATATTCGGTCTCTTTATTGTATTCTTGTTGTATTATTTATATATATGTCTTGGGGTTTTCCCTTATCTTTCAGGAATTGGGTTGTTTGTTTTCATTTATTTACCTTCAAATCAAAATTTTTTGACAACCCGTTTTCTGAAATATTGGGTGGTTATCCTGGATACTCTATATTTTGTTATGATGCTGAGAATGATTCCATCCATGATTCCGTTATATTGGAGTATTGGGCTGGCCACCCCTTATTTCGGATCACGGGGTGTCACATTAGTACTTGTCAATGTGATCGTATATGTGCAGGTACTGATATCCTGGTTATACAATAGTCGGTAGTCCTCAGCTATTATGGTAAGGTAGAGAACATTTATCATATTATGACTTGTGTTGGGAATGCATATAGTATTGAACTAGAAGAGGTATGTGAAGCTGTTGAAAACTTAGACCCCCAATTTTGAATTCTAAGAATGAATTTCCTAACACGTGCGGAATAGGATGTCAACACAACACACACAAACAACAAATTTTAATTTCTTTTAATTAAAATTAAACTAAACTCAAAGTGAAATTAAATTAAACAACTAATAAATTTTTATTTAAACCAAATTAATTCAACCCAAGTCCTAAATATTTGCCTAACAAGATTAATTCATTTTTCACAAATTAGGCCAAACCAAAATTTACCAAATTATATTAATGAATTGAATTAAATTAATCCAAATTTCACCCAAATTAATTTTTGCACCAAATTAAACAAGAGTAGTGAATTAAACCATATTTTATCTTTTAGTCCTAAGCATGCGTTCTAGGCGATTTATAATATAAAATAAATTCACAACACAGTACGTCGCGATGTACGAGGAAAACCAAAATGGGAAAAACCTCGGATGACCCTAGCCTTAAGTCCACTAAGTACGGAATTTTATAAATACAAGACAGATGACTTACACAATTTGACTCGACTCCTTCAAGCCACTGACGTGTCTTCTTGTACTAACCTCTGCTTAGTCGACAATTTCGTAATCCACCGGAACCTTGGAATCCACCAATGAGGCTTTTGGACAACCGTCAACCCGCACCCGAAGCCTTTCTCCAAGTGGGAATGCCGAAACAACAAACAAGTCTTCTTCTTTTATGGGAAATATAAGCAAACCCAAACTTCCCCTTCTTGTGGTAGAGATGAACCAATGGTGCCAAAAACAAACTCCAAGCAATTGATATATGTATAAAGGTACTTGGATAAAATAAACTGATTTATGGGTGTAAATACACGTGTATGAAAGAATTTTCCTTTTTAGATTTAACACGTGAAAAATTAGGACTTTTGGTTGGAAGTATTTTCTCTCAAAATCTCTCTAAGGATGCTCAAAAGTCTTAGTGAAAAAACTAGTCCCGAAGTTGATAAAAACTGCGAAAAAGTAGTGGGACAAAATAGTGGGAAAGTGACGAAAACTGTTCCCGCCTGAAATCTCATTCGAACGACCCTTCTAACGAAAAGTCAGTGTTAAAAAGGGAAACTCGTTGGCAAAACTCGTTCGAATGACATTCTCATTCGAACGAAAATTCAGAATATGCATTTTTCATTTTAAGCTCATAAAAACTTATTTTAAATAAAAATTACACCCATTGAAATTTATTCCAAGTCTCTACAAATATATATAGCATTCATACCTTATTGAAGACTTAAAATATGATGAATTTTTGAGGATGCAAAATGAGGCACTTGAAACTCGACAAGGATGATGTCTTCACATTGAACTAGGCCGATAAGTCTTCAACTCAAACTTATCATAAGCTTGAATGATACACATGAACACTATCCTATGACTCAAATATTTTTTTCCGGAATTGAGCCAAAACTACAAAGGAATCAATTGAAAATTTGTGTCCTTACAGAAGCTTATTGCATGTGAGAGCCGCTGGATGACATTTATTGCGAATTAACTGCTTTATTATATATTGGTTTTGAAAGTTAATTCTTGCAACTTTTGGGCTCTGACCCAAATTAGCAAAATTATTTTCTAGGTTTTACTAGACAGGAGCAACAGGTTTGACAGAGGATCATACTTGTAGTTCTAGTTGCTTAGTGGGCTCCTTTATTTGATTCTAACATAGTTTGGTACTCCTTTTCCATTTTAGTCTTTTACATTCTAGAGATTCTATGGGCATAAGCTTGGGATTATGTATTTCAATCATTTAATTTCTAGTCATGTGATACAGATGTGTTATGTCATTGGTAATTGAGACCTTTATATTTATTTAGCAATTATTTTAATTCCTCTTTGTACGCGTGAATGTTTTAATTTAAAAAGGTTGATTTTGCAGTTTGGTGCTTAGAATGGTATGAATTGTTAGATAAACCCCATTTTTGGCGTATCATGGATAGCCAACCTTTACGTTGAAAATGGGGGTTGTCACATTCTTACGACCCCAAACTATTACATGGTATGCTTAACATATATTTTTATAATAATATAATTCTTCGGTATATTTCGTGGCCCCAACTTAGCATATAATATGCTTAACATGTACATACGTAACAATACAGACCACCAACCTATTCCTCGTCCCCAAACTAGCATATAGTATGCTTCACATTTACACATACAATAATATAATACACAAGCCTATTACGCCATCCGTAACCACGTTGTAAACCAATGTAAAATAAGCCATTATTCTCGTTAGATAGTAGAGGTCCTGAACATATGATATATCCATAGCTAGTCGACACTATACCCACACTAATAGCCACACAAATTCATCAATAACTTTCAATGTAGTGAGTCAGTGTAGGTCCTGTACATACGATTATTGCATAGCCAGTTGACACTATAACCCACACTATCAAAGATGCTAAAGATAAATTTATGAAGGAATTTAAATATCCTAAACTCTCAACTTTCGATCTTCCCTAGACTTAACGTGTGGGACGTCTCATTAATTATTTCCAAATATGGAACCACCGATACATTTTTGTTTAGATCGAATGGTTGTCAAGACACTATAATAATCATATATTAACTACATATCTATATAGGAATCACTACTCAACTTGTCCTTATTAAACTTTCGAATCCTAACCTTCTCTAGACTCCATGCGTGGACTCCTCATAAATGAAATCCAAACAAGGATCCCCCTGATACACTTTTGTCTAGCTTAGGTAGTTTTAGAGAATGTACAACCACTAAACCTAACTTTATATATAAATTGCCTCACTCCTACACAATTCAATATATATATATATATATATATTTATTTATATGTATGTAAGGATAAAATTTTCAATTGAGTCCGTTGTAAGCATTTGACTTATTCCCGGAACAAAACATGTTTTTGAGTCATAGATAGATTTTTATTGTCACGATCCCACACGGTCTATGCCAAAAATTTTATTGAAGACGTTGCGGCTAAGCTTCAAAGATAAATTATGCCGAGATTATTTTGGTGCACGTTTTACATCTTCATTGCATTATGAGATCAATCAGGTATGAATGCGTAATATTTATGGAGCTCGAAAAAATGTTTTAGGATGTTATTATTATTAAAAAGTTTTTAAAATTTTAAAACTTCGTTTATTCTGAGATAAAGATGGTTTAGAGTTAGGTAAATCACAAACTCTTGTTTTCAGTGGTTCAAGTGACTTTGAATGTCGTTCAAGCGAGATCAGCATGTCGTTCGAATGACCTGTACATCTCGTTCGAGCGACGGGCTTATTTTATTCAAACAATGTGCCGACTTAATTTTATTATTCAAGGCACGTTTCTCTCAAAATTTCGTAAGTTGAAGAACTTGAAAAACATTTTACATCCAATACGTTTTCTACACAAGTTTTCTAAGGTTTTCAAAGTATTAAAACATTCTTAGAGTTTCAAAGATCCGAGGTTTCATTCACATATGCAAAAGTGATATTTGTTTGCACCATTGGGAGTTTGTTCATCACTTTGAACGTTGGGTTTTGTGGTGAAGAAGTGAAGCATTTCTTGTTCGAAATTCGTAGACGTTTCCATGCTACTTCGGTTGACACCGAGGCATTTGTGGATGCATGTGCTATGGACAGGATTCACGAAAGGATTCGTGTGGTCACTGTGAAGGAGTGGCTGAAGATTCAGAGAAGCGTCAAGACTTGTGGGTATCGAGTCATTGAGTAAGTCTACCTTTGTACTTTGTAATACCACATCATAGTGATTGTCTGGCTTGGGCCGTCCAAGATTTTTTCCCTTAGTGGTTTTCTTGTATATTCGATGTCGACTTTTGTGAGCTTAATTTATTTTACTTGCTTTAATCACTAGATGCATGTTTAGGATTGATCAAGATAAAATTTGGATAAGTTAAAATTGGTTCACATACTTGGTGCAGTTTAAAATTTGGAAAAAGGTTTTTAAAAAAGAAAGTTGATTTTGTCATCCTTAAAACACACTCTAGAATAAAAGGGCCCTACAAATTGGTATCAGAGCTAGAAACACATTTTTTATTACTTGATCCCTTGTGTTTTTGAGGATGAATTTCGAAAATTATGAAAGTTTTAGAGCTCATGTTTTTTATGTGAGAGTGTGCTACAACGGAATAATGCGGCTTCTCAAATAAATCCAATTTTAATTATGTGACAAACCAACCAGTTTTAATTAAACCCAAATTTTAGATAAACCCTAGCACATGCATCTAGGTGATTTAGAATCATAAATCAATAAACATGCAATGGAAACCAATTTCAGGAAAAATCCCGAAGGGCAAAATCTTTTATTTCACTATAATTTGTAAATCGCAACTTACATGGATTACAATAAAATATGGTGACACACAAATACCCGTAGGCGTCGGTCTGCATCGTTAGCAATGGAATAATCGCACTAGCCCCACAAGAACACACAGTTTTATCTTCAGCAAAGATCCACATGCAGCGAACCATCAGCAGTAGAGATCCTCTCTATAGGAGAAAGCTTCAACAAGATGGTATCTTGGGTTCCAACACAATTCACATAAATATTAAGATGTTTTGTGAATTGAAAAATAAGGTTTTAAACCCTAAGGGAAGAAGACAAAAATCGTTCTGCAGTTTGCAGTTTGCTGGTATCGAAAATTTCCAGTCTTCTTCTTGAAACACGCCTCGTTTAATTCGCTTTATATAAAAAATTTGAGGCGGCACGTCGTTCGAACGAGATCCCATGTCGTTTGAACGAGAAAGCGCGAAAAATAAATTTAATTTTTTATTTCAAAAATTCTTCTTTTAATCTTGAAAAATTCATTTTGACAAAAAACAACGCCTCAACACTTAGAAAATATTTTATAAAAATTTTCAAACCTCTTTTAAAAATTATCCCAACACTTTTAAGTGAACCGTAAAGGGACTTAAATACTTTCTAACCTAAATTAACCTTGCAGGGGCTTAAATGTTAAAGAAACTTGATATTTGGATCCGCCTTGATACATGAATGATCTTGAACAATTCTTTGACAATTGTAATGGTATAATACATACTCAATTCTTAACGGACATTTATAAAATCATGTCCTTATAAATATCCCCCTATGTCTATGCCGGTAAATCTAATACACTCCCATGAACCCAAAAATAAAGAGGTTCTAAACATGTAGGTCTCAAAACGTTTCGTCAAAAATCTCCAACATCAAATCTTCAAGCTTTTCTCATCAGAGTATGCAATCCAATAATCTTCAACTTTGTACCTACACACATGAGACAAAGCAAATACCTTCGTGACATATCGAGTTTGAAATGAGATAAACATAAGCCAAAACAAGAATAAAGTCTCAAATCTCCCCCATAATGTAAACACTCCCTCATAATTCGTTCTCCCCCTTTTTATTTGATCGAAATAGACAAGGAAACAAATAACCAAATCAAGCATGGAGTTGTCATGATAAACAAGGCAATCAAACTACGATCACAAAGAGATACTCAAACGTTCGGCAAACTATTTTTGATTTTTTAATTTTTTTTTATAAAAATAAAAAAAAAATCACACCATGAATTACACTAAAATAACCAAGTCTTGGAAATGGAGTTAATGGGTGTGCACATATTCAATAGGTAATAAAACTCAATCAAGCATATGTGGACAATGCATAAGTGTAATCCTATCGAATAAACTTACAAAATATCCTTAGGTGTAAAATTGTTGAATTTTGATGATATCGACTAAATCAAATCAACAAATCAAAGCCTAAGTGATTTTCACACCAACAACGTCCAAAACTATTTCGTGCCGTTATGAGAACTTTTCAAAGGACGTGCAAACCCATTGATACATATCCAATCAAAAACCCCTATAAATAATAATCTTTTTATTTTTCTAATGAGGTCCTAAATTCTCAACTTAGAGAAAATATATTGGCCCAAATTTTGGCATTTTTATTCTTTTTATTGCCTTAATTTTTTTGTGCAGGCTCTTTTCAAACGGTGGCTTTCACAACGTGATTATTATTCACTCGCATCCCTTTCCCGTGCACTCATTATTTTTTCAAATTTGAACAAATTCCTCACGGGCAATGGTTTTTACGTGCACTACTTTTATTACTCTCGTATTATTGCACTTGGTTCGTTTTAAGGACATGATTGAGATGAAAACACTCGACCAACATGTGATAGACAAGTACAATAATCAAATAAATCCGTGCATATGTTCAATAAAGGAAATAACGAGTCAAACACGTAGGAAGTATCAACTAATAACATCCCAATGACTCCAAATATTGTAAAGCACATGGATGGCGTGATATATTGTCTCAAAACACTATCAAACTGTCACATGGATAAATGAAATGAAATTGTGACTCGGTCATCTTAAGTGTCCATTCATATATGGTGTAAAACAAAATACAAAACTCTTTCTATCTTTTTCCAAAAATTTATCAAGATAAAATCTTTTTGACTTTTTCAAAAGTTTTATCAAAAATAAAAATCTTTTTGGATTTTTTGAAAAGTACATCACCATTGTAGTACAACCAGCAATAGGAATATAACATCAGTATGAAAGTCATCCTATGCTAGCAAATAGTAATCACACAAATGAATCAATAATCAAGGTAGGTGTGATTAAATAAATAATGTAGTATAAGCAATTGAGCATGAATACTAAGAGCAACTGCATATAAACTGTCAGAGGCAACCCAGCTGTACAGGATAATATCAAGATGAACCAATGTAATGCAAACAAAAGAAACAAAATCTCTAGGGTTCGCTCAAACGAATCGCCCTATCGCTTGAACGACAAGGGCTTCTCGGGAGAAGAAGCTTCGCGTGACATCAGGAAGTCGCTTGAACGAAAACTGACCTCGCTCGATTGAGAAAATTAAATTTTTAGAGATTGCCCAAAATGTTAAACAGTGTTGCCCAGTGAAATTTTTTCCAGAAAACAATACCTAGAAGGTGCTGACAGAAGCAAAACAGTGCTAAAACAGTAGCATACTAATAAAACAATTTAAAATACAACAAAGTAAGTCATAAAACTAGTAAGAGTATATTATGGAGCACCACTAGAGTATGCCAAATATCAAACGCAATCAACCAAAAGATCTCACTTGGGGTGAATCGCGTGCAAGTAAACAAGAATCATGAAAAATTAAACCATAAGCCTCTAAATTCGATTTTCTAGCCCAAACAGATTTGTAACGATATGTGGGGGTTTGATGAATCAAATTTATTCTTTTATTAACCTTCCTAGCTCCATTTAAAAGTTTGTAATAGAAATGCCCAAGATGACCTTTCCTATCGCAATGTGTGCAAGTATAAATCGGGCGATGAGTGTTACCTAAAGGTAGCCCTCTCCTAAAGTTTCTAGGTGGCGCTCCTAACAACCTTTAGTGACTATATCCTAAAAACCCTAGGAGTCGCTCTCACATGTGTGGGATTTTATTTGTGAATGGGTGAAACACTATCATCGAAGCCTATACCAAACCTATCATCCTTGATTTGGACAGTGCCTAACATCTTATCTAGATTTTCCGACCTAGACTCCAAATCAAACTTAACCTTACTTGAATCGCTTAAACTTTTCTCAAGCTCACTTATCCTCGACTCAAGTACACGTCTAGAATCCTCAAACTCTAAAAGCTCATTTTTCATAGTCTCCATCAATCCTCTAAGACTATCTCTCTCACCCTTAACATACCCTAGGTTATCTCTAAGAATCTTCTTATGTGTCCTAAGATCCTCAATTAATGCATTCGTGTTATTTTCATCTAAGACACATTTTTTTAATTTTGCTTCAAGTTTCAAGTTTGCCTTCTTTAACTTTTCAGATTCTACATACAAGTTATTGTAGGCAACTTGCAACTCACTCAACTCTTCCTCTTCCTCCTCACTCTCGCCACTTTCACTCCCATCACTAGTCATAGAGGTGGGGAGATTTCGCTTAGTAGCATAAAAAACTTCTCTTTCATAACACTATTACTAAGTGAAGAAGCATGAGATGTCGGTTTATTAAAAATCTTCCTCATATTAGTGGGACACTCATCTATCGTGTGATCAATTCCCTTACAACCAAGACATCTCTCAGAGTCATTTTAAGCAGAAGATTTAAAATAAGAGTTCAAGTGAATTTTCCAATTATAGTCCATTCAAAAAGTTGACATCTAAAATCATTAAAACCACTAAAAGCCATATTAAAATAATAGGATCAAACATAATAACTTAGTGCAATAGGCTCTGATACCAATTTGAGAGTGTGCTACAGCGGAATAATGTGGGTTCTTAAATAAATCCAATTTTAATTATGTGACAAACTAACCTATTTTAATTTAACCCAAATTTTAGATAAACCCTAACACATGCATCTAGGTGATTTAGAATCATAAATTAATAAACATGCAAAGGAAATAAATTTCAGGAAAAATCCCCAAAGGGCAAAACCTTTTATGTCACTATAATTAGTACGATGCCAAAATGATAATGCTGGAAATAGCACCACCAGTCAAGGTGTTTGTAAGCTCAAACTAGTGATAATAATGTCAGCACAAGAGTATACTAAATATAAGAGATTGAGGTGAGGAGAAGAGGATGAACACTTGAATGTAAGTGGTTCAGCCAATCTGGCCTATGTCCACTGTGAGTGTGTGTGAGTAATATCACTGAATGAAGGCACTAATGGCCATGGTTACAATCTTTCAAGCTTTATCTCTCAACTGTGTAAAATGACAGAGTTTCAGCTAGGGTTATAATTCTTGACCCCTTTACAAGATGGAGGATGACCTCTATATATAGGCCTTGGGGGGTGTAATGTACCCCCCCAAGCATACAATGAGCATGAGCATCGAACCAGTATGAGAGTGACACCTGGCTGATCTCAACTAAGCAATGATGACCTCAATATTCCCTCACGTGGAGGGAATAATTCGGTTATAACAGATTTGTCCACGTGTACCAAGTTATACAAGAACGTGTAGAAGCTCGGCTATCCTCGACTGGTACCAACCTCGGCCTCGATGAGTACGAGGTTGGTGAAGTACGGCCCTTACTTTGTCTGAGATCAATGTTACATGAAGACCTTGGCCAGGAGGGTCGATCGAGGTTAGATATAAGGTGCAATGTCGGCCAGGGCCGATGATGACATGATGCTTGTTGATTGAGCCTGCGAGGCTTTTGCTGACCTTGACTAATAAATGGCCAAGGTAGATGTATAAGGTAGCTGCAACATTGGCTATGGCTGACCCCGCGGATGTTGAGTTCTCAGTTTCAAGCTGACCTCGGCTACTTCCAAGCCGAGACGATGTTAGGACGTCGGCTGTGGCCGACCCATATAGGAAAACACTGCTGATAAGTATTCTTAGGATTCCATTACCTCGGCTCCAATCCAGGCTAAAGTTGAGGTCTCTGGTCTCTCAGGTGTAGTTAGGGCATATCAATCACCCCCTAGGCCTTAGTTACATGTGGGAACAGGTGACTATGGGGTGTACAACTCCGAGGTCTTTCTTCCTTGTGCCAATATTCATTTGACAAGTGTCGATGACTGAAGTGGCCGCGTGCCTGGCAAGTGTAAGGATGTCAGTTGTCCCTTGGGCTCCCAAGGCAATGATGGTTCTTGGGATGCGTGTGGAGTTATTTGAGGGTTAAGGCCTCATTTTCTTTCGTTCTTCTTCAGTTATTTATTTTCTCGCTTTTTATTTTGTTTGTAACTCTCTCCCTCTCTACCAGAGCTAGGTTGGGCTTCTCAAAGGTCTTCTCAATCCCAATCGTCTTCTCCTTCGCTAAGGTTTCTTTAAGGTACCCTCTTCCTCTTTTCTCCACTCACTTTCAACCTTTAATTATGCTTTTTTCACTTTTCAGGGAGTATTTTGAGTTTTATGGTGACTGCTTTTGTTTTTTTGGTGGCAATGGTTCTTGTTGTTCTTGGTTGTTTTTTCTCAAAGTTAATAGTTTGATCCTTAGGCAGTTCCAGTCAAGTTGTTTATTTTTATCTTGAGTCTACAAGTGTAAGGTCGTCCCCATATGCTCAGACCTCTTTATCAACTCTTAAAGGAATTTCCTTCTCTTAAGGAGAAAACCTTAGATAAGATTAGGCAAATAGAATGAGCCCAAGAGGAATCTCGTAGGGCAGAGGCATTCCCTCTCAGGCCTATATTTCAACCTCCTTTGAAAGTGATATACCCTGAGTCCTCTGTGCCTGCAGAGGTCCCAATAGAACCCATCCCTATGTCTGAGTCGTCAACCTCAGACCCTATGTCCGTGGATTCTTTTCAAGAAGCCATAGATTATTCCATCAGGATGGATCATTCCCCTGATCAAGCTGAGGTTTCCAGCCGAGCTTCTTCTAATAAGAGTTCTAGCACCTCGCATTCTTCCTATGATGTTGAAATTATAGGACCCAGTGTGGCTGTTACACCAATCCTAGACGCTATTCCCTTATCAATCGTCACAGGGGCTGAGTTTGCTTAGAGGTTCCCTGATGGTAATCCCTTGTCCACTCCAGCCGACGTTGAAAAATACGAGGATGATGATAGCGAAAGCGATGTTGACACCTCGAAGGCAGTCGAGATAGAGAGCATTATCAGCGAACTTGACCTTCTTGCTTTTAGACACCTGTATTCCATAGGTCCTTCCATAAAACTTAGGAGATCTATGAGGGTCGAGAGGGCTTTTGGCGGCCGAGATGGTGAAATCTGTTTGTATGAGCAGATGTTCAAGCTAGGATTTCGTCTTCCCATCCACCTAATTATTAGGGCCATATTATCCTATATTAACTTAGCCCCTTCACAGTTAACCCCCAACGTCTGGAGGGTGATAATTGGAGCAATAGTTCTATGAAGGGAAGTCCACCATTCAGACCTTCTTGTCCAGGTCTTCACTAGGTTTTACGTCACCTCCTCTGCCAGGAACCATCTGAGTTACCACCACTTTTTAGCTCGGAAGTCTAACAAGAAGATATTGCAGGTTATCCAAACCTCGAACCACAATTGGAAACCACGCTACTTCTTCGAGTCAGGGCCATGGGAGTTTGGTTCCTGTGCCCCCACTTCATCCCTAGAGCCGAGAATACCCCTGAGATGGGGAAAGGTGACAATGGCTGCTAGGGCCGACCCTTGGCTAAGCCAAAATAATCTTTAGAAGGTAAAAGACCTTCAGGATCAGGGGGAGCATGGTCTGCTAGTCAAGTATGAGCATCTGATGACCCCATACTATCTCTCTGAGACTGGCCTTAGGGGAGTCCTCTCACTGAGCTCCGTAAGTGTTTATTTTTGCCCAAGTTGTACCTCTGATTATGTCATGGCTCTGATTTTCTAACTCAGACCTTTCTGTTTGCAGAGTGCCCCAAAGGAATTTCTGACGACCTATGGGAGATGGCAGCCCCCAGCTTTACCAAGCTTGTGAAGAAAGCAGGTCTGACTGCACCTCCTCCTCCTCCTCCTCCTACAACTTCAAAGGCTGAGGCCTCTAAGAAGAGGAGATCTGCTGCCCCTGCCCCTGAAGATCAGAGGCAGAAGAAGACTTCAAAGTAGGATTGTTCCATCCCCATCTCCTCTAAGGATGTATTAGTTGCTCGTCTGGAGCAACTGAAGATTGGTGACAACCTTATCGGCCAAAGTCTGAAGGCCCTGGACACTATCGGTTCTATCATGACGGACTCCGATAAATGCTTCTGCCGTTCAATGGAAACCCCTATACTGGTCGAGTTTGGTCTCCACCGATCCATCTAAGTAAGACTCTTTGCTTTTTCTGAGTAAGTGTAACCTTGTCTTTGACTTTTAAAGTCTTGAACTGACATCTCTGCATATGTTCTGCAGGGTCTCCTCACCTTGCACCACTTTGTGGACTGGACTCTGAGGAAACTTCCTCTGATCGAGAAGGGAAAAGAGGCCCAGAAGATCGAGGCTGCCTTGAACGCTGAAGTGGAGCATCTTAAGGCTTCTTTAGAGAAGTTTGAAGCTAAGGTCAAGCAGCTGGAGAAGGATATGGGCAAGCTAAAAAAATACCATACCTCTGCTCTGAAGATGCAGGCTGACTCTCTCTAACTCAAGGTTGACGTTATTGTGAAGGCTGCCTTGGAGGATGCCTCAGAGAAGATCTTGGAGGATTACAAGGTCTCTGATGAGTTTGTCAGCTTCGACATAGAGTACCTCGAGAGAGGTGTTAAGGCCACTGGCAGGTGGGCTGAGATAAAGGAAAAAGAATTAGGGACCCTGACAGCCTCTGACTTCATTGGTCTGGGCTACGCCGATCCTCGGTTTGCTCAGGCCTTGCAAGAGGTAAAGGAGGAAGGAGGTGCCGCACCTACCGAGACTGCTCCCCAAGATGACACCAGGATTGAAGATGTTGGTCCTCAGGATGATGGGGTAAAAGTGACCTACCTTGTCCATGGAGATGGGAGCGTGGCAACTAACCCTGAGGCTGCAGACACTTGACCATATTGTGAAGCTCTTTCTAATTTTTAATTTTGATTTCAAACTGTAACCTCTGATTGTAAACTTTGTTATCTTGTGGCTTGTAATTCTTAGCTTTAGTCTGTATCAACCTCTGAGGAGGGCTTTATTTCTTTAGTTACTGAATGTTCTTTGAATGATTTTCTATATCACACAATGTGTGTGTTAATGTCCGAAGTCTCGACATAGTGGTGTCTTCATAAGCCTTATAATAATGTCTAAGGTCTGAGGTCATTAATTAAGATGTTATCCCCATAAATAATTTTTCACCAAATTAATGATGTTTAGGCCTGAGGTCATCAACTAAGATGTTACCCTCATAAAATATTCACCAATTTAATGATGTTCAAGGTCTGAGGTCATCAACTAAGATGTTACCCTCATAAAATATTCACCAAATTAATGATGTTAAGGTCTAAGGTCATCAACTAAGATGTTACCCTCATAAAATATTCACCAAATTAATGATGCTCAAGATCTGAGGTCATCAACTAAGATGTTACCCTCATAAAATATTCACCAAATTAATGATGTTAAGGTCTGAGGTCATCAACTAAGATGTTACCCTCATAAAATATTCACCAATTTAATGATGTTCAAGGTCTGAGGTCATCAACTAAGATGTTACCCTCATAAAATATTCACCAAATTAATGATGTTAAGGTCTGAGGTCATCTTAGATGTTAAGGTCTGAGGTCATCAACTAAGATGTTACCCTCATAAAATATTCACCAAATTAATGATGCTCAAGATCTGAGGTCATCAACTAAGATGTTACCCTCATAAAATATTCACCAAATTAATGATGTTAAGGTCTGAGGTCATCAACTAAGATGTTACCCTCATAAAATATTCACCAAATTAATAATGTTAAGGTCTGAGGTCATCAACTAAGATGTTACCCTTATAAAATATTCACCAAATTAATGACGTTAAGGTCTGAGGCCATCAACTAAGATGTTACCCTCATAAAATATTCACCAAATTAATGATTTTCAAGGTCTAAGGTCATCAACTAAGATGTTATCCTCATAAAATATTCACCAAATAAATGATGTTCAAGGTCTGAGGTCATCAACTAATATGTTACCCTCATAAAATATTCACCAAATTAATGATGTTAAGGTTTGAGGTCATCAACTAAGATGTTATCCTCATAAATTCTACCTTTAGAGCGTAATAAACCAAGAGTTGACACAGAAACTGATCTTCTCATTAATAATATCTTCATACTATGATACATTTTCGTAGGAAATCTTGTAACATCATATGTAATACTTTTTTAGATGATCAACATTCCAAGGATTAGAAAAAGGTTCTCCTTTAAGGTTTTCTAGCCTGTAGGTCCCAGGTACAACCTCCTTGGTTACTTTGTAAGGGCCATGCTAATTTGGGTGGAGCTTGTTTGCCTTCTGTAACGTCTTCTTCAGTACGAGGTCTCCCACGGCTATGGGTTTTGATTTTACCCTTTGATTGTAGAACTTTGATATTCTCTATTGATAAGCTTCCTGTCTGATCTCTGCGTCTTCCCTTCTCTCTTTAATCAAATCCAGGCCAAGTCTTCTCTCTTCCCCATTCGTCTCAGGGTCGCAGGTCTGAACCCTATGAGTAGGGAGTCCTATTTCGATTGGTATGATGGCCTCCGAGCCATGTGCTAACATAAATGGGGTCTCCCCCGTTGGTGTCCTAGCCGTTGTTCTGTAGGCCCATAACATAACATAAACCTCTTCGGTCCATATTCCCTTAGCTTCTTCTAACCTCTTCTTAATCCCATCAAGGATAGTTCTATTGGTGACTTCAGTCTGACTGTTTGCCTGAGGTCGGCCAAGAGAAGAGAGAAATTGCTTTATCCCGACTCTTTCGCAGTATTTTTTTAAGGAAGAATTCTTAAAATGGGTGCCATTATCTGAGATGAGGGTGTTTGGGAGACCATATATGTATATGATGATCTTCTAGATAAATTGGAAGGTCTTCTGCTCTGTATTCGTGATCATCGGCTCGGACTCTACCCATTTAGAGAAGTAGTCAATGGAAACTATAAAAAAATTTATAGTTGCCCACCGCTCTTGATAAGGGACCCACCAAGTCGATTCCCCACACTGTGAACGACCATGGAGAACTTATTGACGTTATAGACTGATGAGGTTGATGGGGGATAGTGGATAATCTTTGGCATTTATCACACCTCTTCACATATGTTGCAGCATCCTTAGCCAAGGTCGGCCACCAGTATCCCTGCGTGATAGTCCTCTTGGCTAAAGGTCTTCCTCCTATGTGACTGGAGCAAGAACCCTCGTGCACCTCCTTTAAGACGCGGAGAACCTCAGTGGGATGGACACATTTGAGGAGAGGTAATATACATCCTTTCTTATATAGGACGTCTTCTACTATTGAGAACTTTACAGCGCAGTACCTTAGTTTCCTCCTATCTAACTTTGATTCCGGTAGCCCTCCCTCTCTAATATATTTGATAAGGGGATTCATCCATGAGTCCCCTAAGTCCAAATTGAGGCAAGGGTTACTAACCTTTTCTTCTTCAATGGTTGCCTTGGGCAAGATCTCAACTGGGGCTGTCCTTTTGATGTCTGTCCTTGTTGCCGAAGCTAACCTTACTAATGCATCTGCGTGGCTATTATTTTGTCGAGGTATTATCTTCATCTTTACCTCTTCGAAACCTTTGAGTATCGTTCTCACCCTCTTCAGGTATTTGGTCATCCTTTCATCCTTGGCCTCATAAACCCCCAACACTTGATTAACAACTAACCTTGAGTCACTATGAAGCAGGAGTCGTCTTACCCTAAGGGTCTTTGCCAATGAGAGGCCTTCTATCATAGCCTCATATTCTGACTCGTTGTTTGATGCCTTGAAGTTAAACCTTAGGGCATATTCGATGTTAGTACCATCCGGAGCTGAAAGTATTTGCCCTGCACCGCTTCCACTTTCGTAAGAAGACCCGTCAACAAAGAGGTTACAGATATTTTTATCTGATGATAAGCTCCCTTATGATATGACTCCATGCTTGAAGAGGTACTGATCTTCCTCGTTATCGGCTATTCCATGTATGGCTCCATTGAATACAACCTCTTTCGGGTCTCGAAAGACATTGCTATTTGACCCTTCTGCAGTCTCTAGGTTATTATCAACCTCGCCCTCTTCCCATGTGAACTCAGCAACAAAATTTGCAAGTGCCTGCCCTTTGATGGCCATCCTAGGCTAATAAGTAAGGTCATACTCTCCTAACTCAATGGCCCATATCATCAATCTATTTGACTTCTCAGGTTTATGGAGGACCTGTCTTAGTGGGGAGTCGGTGAGGATGACCATGGAATGGGCTTGAAAGTAAGGCTTCATCTTCCTAGAAGCATGTATCAGGGCATAGGCTAACTTTTTCATCCGAGGATAATTTTGTTCAGACCTTTGAAGGGCCTTACTGTTGAAGTACATAGGCCTTTGGACCCCAACGTCTTCCCGTACTATGGCTACACTTATAGCTGATTCAGAAACTGCTAGATAAATATACAACTTCTCTCCCACTATGGGTTGAGATAAGAGCAAGGGAGATCCGAGGTAGGACTTGAGTTGGTTAAAAGCCTCATTACACTCTTTGTCCCACTCGAAGGCCTTTCTAAGCACCTTAAAGAACGGAAGACACTTGTCCGTCGCTCTGAAAACAAATCTGTTGAGTGCAGCTACTCTTCCAGTGAGTCTCTGAACGTCCTTGATACTTCTTGGCGTCTTCATGTCAAGCAAAACCTTAATTTTCTCAGGATTCGCCTCTATTCCTCTCTGATTGACAATGAATCCAAGGAATTTCCCAGCTCCTACCCCGAAGACACACTTCGCGGGATTGAGTTTCATTCTATACAAGTTCATGGTATCGAAGGTCTTTTTTAGGTCTGCCATGTAAGTGCAGGTCTTTAAACTCTTTGTCAATATATCATCTGCATACACCTCTATGGTCTTGCCTATTTGGTTTTCAAACATCTTATTCACAAGACGTTGATACGTTGCCCCCGTATTTTTCACGCCGAAGGGCATAACCTTGTAGAAATATATCCCTTTGTCAGTGATGAAGGCTATCTTCTCTGAGTTTTCGACATCCATGAAGATCTGGTTGTAACCCTAATACGCGCCCATGAAGCTCATGAGCTCATGTCCTATAGTGGCTTCTACCATCTGATCGATCTGAGGTAAGAGATAGCTGTCTTTTGGGCAAGACTTGTTCATGTCGGTAAAATCTATGCACATCCTCCATTTTCCATTGGATTTGGGCACAATGACTGCGTTTGATAACCACTCTGGATATATGACTTCCCTGATGAATTCAGCCTCTTATAACTTTCGGACTTCTTCCTGGATGACGTCGTACTTCTCCCTGGAGTAGATTCTTCATCTTTGTTTGATTGACCTAGCATCCTTAGTCACATTCAGCTTGTGGCACATAACCTCAGGGCTGATGCCAGGCATGTCCGCGTGACTCCAAGCGAAGATACTCTGCCTCTTCCTTAGGAGGTTTATCAGCTCTTCCTTTATTTTTACCTTTAAGGATTTACCGACCTGGATGGTTTTTTTCGGTTCGTCCTCATTGAGGATGATGGATTCTAGCTCTTCCATGGCCTCTCCTTTCTTCAACTTTGTTTCATCTCTAGGGTCAAGCGTATCAATGTTATACGTGGTAGTTACTCTCTTATGGGCCTCTCTCTCTTCAGACGAGTTGAAGTAGCATTCTCGTGCTATGGTCTGGTCACCCTGCACTTCCCCTACCCCATAGGGGGTCGGGAATTTTAGCATCTAGTGGACCGTTGACGGCACGACCTCAAACTCTTTAAGGGCTACTCTTCCTATGATGAGGTTATAGGCCGAGAAGAAATTTTCATCCATGATGAAAATTTTTATGTTTCGGGTTAACCTCTTAGGCCACTCATCTCCCATTCATACGCCCATCTCATACATGCCCAACGAATGGATCTTTTCACCGCTGAAGCCCATTAACGGATGACGATAGGGTACCAGCCTAGCTATGCTAAGGCCTAGACTTTTAAAGCAGCGCCAGAACATCACATTTGCTGAACTTCCTCCATTTATAAGAATTCTCTGTACCTCGCATCCATGTACTCTTGTTGTAATTATTAAAGGGTCATCATGTAGAGCTAGAATTCCTTTGAAGTCGAGTCGGGAGAACCTAACTATAAGATTATCCATATCCACCTTCTTTCTTTTCTTCTTGGTTTCAGAAGACATCAGGTTTACCACTTCTGGCTTGGCCACTGACTTGGCCTCTGCCACATGAGCTTTCCGATCAGCCACTTCAGAACTACCCCCTACAAGTCCTCCGCATATGATGTTAACACCAAAGGATATCATACCAACCCTCTTCACTGGGGTGTTGTCATCTTTTGGTGGAAGGTCCGGATCGTCTTCATCATCGCTATTCGAGTCATCGTCTCTTCTTGCTAGGGTATCGTCACGATATCTGTCGTTTCGCTTCTTTTTTGGGTCATCTCTTCCCCTCTTAGGAGCCTTGCCATCAATGTACTTCCTCAACTTATCGAATTTTAGCATCTTCTCAATCACATCCTTTAAGGCGAAGCACTTATCTGTAACATGGCCATAGTCTTGGTGGAACTCGCACCACAAGTTCTTGTTCCTCTTATGCGGAGGAGCATTCAGGATGTGTTCGCAGCTCACAGTCAGAGGGGTATAGTGTGCGAACTTGTCGTCAGCTGACCTCTTCTTTCCGTCCTTCTTTCTTTGGAACTTCCCGCTACTACCATCGTTCTCATCCTTATACTTTATGGCCATGGCCTCTTCAGCATTCATGACCTTCCCCACAGTTGCCAATAGCTCTGCCATGGACTTGGGAGGGTCTTTCGCAAGTTTCCATAATAACTTCCCTTTCTGCAGACCTCATATGAGGGCGGTCATGGCGATATTCTCTTTTTAGTCTTCAACCTCAAGTTTCTCTTTGTTGAATTTGGCAATATAATCTCTTAGGCTCTCGCTCTTGCCTTGTTTGATATAAAACAGATGGGTGGTCTTCTTTTGAGGTCTTACCCCAAAATAGAAGTTGTGAATGAATCGTTCAGCCAAGGCCTTTAAGTTCTCAATTGAATTCTTCGGAAGAGAAGTAAACCAGATATGTGACGCTCCCGTCAAAGTCCCTGAGAAGGCTCGGTACTTTATCTCATCTGGTATTGAATAAATATCCATCGCTGACTGGTACATCTCAATATGATGTACAGGGTTGGTGATACCGTCATACTTGGAGGGCACCGTGGGCGGTTTGAACTTAGCAGAGGTAGGGAAGCTCACTATCTTAGCCACGAACGGAGAGCCTTATGAGAAACCTCTTTGCAGTGGGTCCCGACTTTTAATGAGGTCTCCTATCTTGTCCTCAAGACGTTGGATGAATTCATTCCATGGTCTTTCCACAGCGACCTGGCCGAGGTTATCTCCAGCCACCTCCAAGGGGTGGACTGAGGGTTCCCCAGCTGCACCACAACGTTGTCTATTGACCTCTTCCTGGTCCATACCTCGTCCCGTGTTAGGTCAGCCTTGATGAGGCCGATGTTGGCCATCGTTCCTTTGTGATTCGGCTTCACTTCTCGACCTGGATAACCTCTATCGTAGGTCGTTTACTGGGCCGAGCCTTTCAAAGGTCTACCCTCTTCCTAATCGATTAAAAGCTGACCCTCTTTGATGGGATTCCTTACCTCTTCTACCTCCGCAACCTCGGCATTGCTGGATAGGACGTACTATGTTATTTGAAACCTCATACGGCTCCCAACAATCTTCTGGAGCGTCTTCTGCCTCAAAATCATCATACCTATCTTCAAGGCAAGGGTGTCCTTGCCTCCCCAGACGCAGACGTCTAGGGTCAGCAACGTCCCTCCTCCACTGAGGCGTAGATTGGTCTTTTTACGGTGCTTGGGGTGGTCCCACGACATCAGGATGAGGCTGAATAGCCGTCAGAGTGATCATATCCGGTGAGACCCCAGGTGGTCTCATCATATTCTGACTGAGTTGTGCAAATTTATCCTTCATCGCTTGTTACGTTGTAGCCAAAGACCTCAAGGTTGCTGCCACTTTTGCCATTTCGGACTGAGGCGGTGCCTGGCTAGAACTAGGCCCTCAAGAACCAGGCGGTTTAAGAGGTGGCGGTAATTCCAGCGTCATACGTTAACACTAAAGAGCTTATAGAGTAAATGAGCCTTGTACCTTGACAGACCTCTTTCAATGGTGAGGCAGATCCACACAAGGGGTGAGGCCTGGTTCACTACCAGAGTCTCTGGTGAGGTTAAGCAAAAAATGAGGAAGAGATAGCTTCTTGTTCCCACAGATGGGGCCAAAATGATGATACTGGAAATAGCACCACCGGTCATGGTGTTTGTAAGCTCAAACTAGTGATAACAATGGCAGCACAAGAGTAAACTAAATATAAGAGATTGAGGTGAGGAGAAGAGGATGAACACTTGAATGTAAGTGGTTCAGCCAATCTGGCTTACGTCCACTATGAGTGTGTGTGAGTAATATCACTGAATGAAGGCACTAATGGCCATGGATACAATCTCTCAATCTTTCTCTCTCAACTGTGTAAAATGACAGAGTTTTAACTAGGGTTGTAATTCTTGACCCCTTTACAAGGTAGAGTATGACCTCTATATATAGGGCTTGGGGGTGTAATGTACCCCCCAAGCATACAATGAGCATGTGCATGAGCATCGAACCAGTATGAGAGTGACACCTGGATGATCTCAACTAAGCAGTGATGACTTCAATATTCCCTCACGTGGAGGGAATAATTCGGTTATAACAGATTTGTCCACGTGTACCAAGTTATACAAGAACATGTAGAAGCTCGGCTGTCCTCAACTGGTACCAACCTCAGCCTAGATGAGTTTGAGGTTGGTGAAGTATGACCCTTACTTTGTCTGAGATCAATGTTTCATGAAGACCTCGGCCATGATGGTCGGCCGAGGTTGGATATGAGGTGCAATGTCGGCCAGGGCCGATGATGACATGATGCTTGTTGATTGAGCCTGCGAGGCTTTTGCTGACCTCGGATAATAAAAGGCCGAGGTAGATGTATAAGGTAGCTGCAACATTGGCTATGGCTGACCCCGCGGACGTTGAGTTCTCAGCTTCAAGCAGACCTCAGCTACTTCCAAGCCGAGACTATGTTAGGACGTCGGCTGTGGCCGACCCATGTAGGAAGACACTGCTGATAGGTATTCTTGGGCTTTCATTACCTCGATTCCAATCCAGGCAAAGGTTGAGGTCTCTGGTCTCTCAGGTGTACTTTGGGCATATAAGCAACTTACATAGATTACAATGAAATACGGTGTCACACGAATACCCGTAGGAATCGATCGGTGTCGTCAACAATGGAACAACTGCAGTAGCCCCACAAGAACACATAGTTTTATCTTCAGCAAAGATCCACATGTAGCGAAACTCAATGATCACCGTCGTAATCAACCCAGTACTACAGAAGGCACCTAAATCAGCAGTAGATATACTCTCTATAGGAGAAAACTTCAACAAGATGGTATCTTGGGTTCCAACACAATTCACATAAAGATTGGGATATTTTGTGAATTGAAAAACAAGGTTTTTAACCCTACAGGAATAAGACAAAAATCGTTTGGCAGTTTGCAGTTTGCTAGTATCGAAAATCGTCAGGTCTTCTTCTTGAAATACGCCTCGTTTAATTATCTTCATACAAAAAATTTGAGGCAATGCGTCTTTCGAATGATATCCCATGTCGTTCGAACGAGAAAGCGTAAAAAATAAATTTAATTTTTTATTTAAAAAGTTCTTCTTTTAATCTTGGAAAATTCATTTTGACGAAAAACAACGCCTCAACACTTTGAAAATATTTTAGAAAATTTTTAAATCCCAACACTTTTAAGTGAACCATAAAGGGACTTAAATACTTTCTCACCGAAATTAACCTTGTAGAGGCTTAAATGTTGAAGAATATTGATATTCGGATCCGTCTTGATGCTTGAATGATCTTGAATAATTCTTCGACGATTGTAATGGTATACGATGTACTCAATTATTAACGGACATTTATAAAATCATATACTTACATTATGACACGAACTCTGGTTATTGAAAATTATGAATGAGAAGTGCTTCGAAATCAATTGATGAGCGTGTGTGGTTGGCGGTCGAAAAGGGTTAGACTCCACCGATTACACGAGAGGGTGAGGATACTACTTTAAAACCCGTTGAATCATCGACCAAAGCCGAACATAGACTTTCACTTTACAATTTTAAAGTTCTTCACGTTATTTCCTCACATGTCACATTGGAAGAGTATAATAGAATCATGACGTGTGAAACTTCAAAAAAGGCCTGGGATATACTTACACTTACTCACGAGGGCACTAGCACGGTTAGGGCATCTTAAATTCAAAATCTCACTACACCGTTTGAGACGATTAAGATGTTAGAGAGTGATTCGATTGATGAATTTTACGCTAGGTTGTCAAATGTTGTTAACTCGCCGTTTAACTTAGGAGAGAAAATACCCAACAGCCAAGTCGAAAATCTTAAGATAATTGCAGAGTAGATTTGATGCAAAAGTGATTGTTTTGAACTCCTTGGGTATGCTTGATTCAACAAAACTTAAAGAGATTGTAGGTGACTGACAAACCTATGAACTTGATATGTTTACCTCCAAGAAAGTGCCAAAGAAAGAAAAGGACATATCAAGTTCGAACAATGATTGTTTCGAATGACGATTCTGATTTTAAGGATGTCGCCTTGTTGGTAAAGAAGTTTAAAGAGTTTCTTAAATTCTAAATGTAATAGAAAGATGCCAAAAGATTTGAGAAATTAAAGAACAACAAGGTAGATCCCGCCCCTAAGGATAAGAGTGAGAATGTCAAGAGGGTTGAGTCGGATAGGTGTTTTGAGTGTGAGGGGTATGGTCACAAGATTGCCAAGTATCCCACTAGAATTAAGAAGGAGGGTAAGAAATTGATAGCATATAACAACACCTTAAGTGATAGTGAACTGGAAGAGGGAGAAAGTTCCCCCATTGAGCATAACTTTGTAGCGTTCATGTCATGTTATGTGAGCAACGACGATAAATCTTCCCATGAAAATTCTCATGTGCATGACACTTCTGAAGTCGTTGAGTGTCAATACCAAGTGTGTGAGGGTGACACTAGTGAGGATGGAGAGATCGATGTAAGATAGTTTTAAGTTTCCTTTAAAGAGTTGTATGAGGAAGCAGTAAAGGTGAAAAAGGAAAATTCGAAATTACAAGCTAGGTTGAATGAGCATGCCGTAAAAAATAATGATGTCATGATTGGGGATCTTAGGGCACGAGAGAAGACTCGTAGGGAGAAGCTAGATATGTGGAAAAAGAGAGAGATATTCTTCATGGTTTGATGGAGGATTTAAAGAAAGAGATTCTTAAGTTTTAGGAGTCTTGGCTTTTGCTTGAGTCTAGGATCAGTGAGTTAGAGGAGAGATTAAAATACTCGAGTAAGGTTAAGTTTGATTTGGAATCTGGGTCGGAGAAGTTGGATAGAATGTTAGGAACCGTCTAAATCAAAGGAGATAGGTTTGGTATAGTCTACGATGATAGATTTGTTCCCATTCCCATTCACAATGCCAATTCCAATCGTATGAGAGAACCCACTAGGAACGTGATAAGAGGTCAACATTTTGGTAATCATTCCCGTTGTGTTTACACTTGCACTCATTGCAGTAGGAAAGGTCACCTTAGACCTCTTTGCTATGACATTAGGAATGCTCCTAGGAAGTTAATGACTAAAGTCGTTTCGATTTCTAAAACCCCCATGCGTAATTTCACCCCTACTTGGGTTAGAAAATCGAACTTAGATGCTTTAGGAATTAAACGTCACAATTCTTGTTTGGTTATACTTGATTATTCCCATGTTAAATCTAAAGGATGATTGTGTTGCCATGCTTGTCATACGCTAGTCTTTGCATCATGATTTATATGTTGCTAATGTTATGACATGTTTATCTTTTGTATTATATTTGAGTCTTATTTGAAAAATGCAAAAAGATTTTAGTTTTTGGGGAAAAATATTTTTTAGAAAAACACAAAAAGATTCTTCGTTTATTTTTATGTCATGAGTATTTCATGTTTGATATGGTATACTAGTGTGCTTGGACCCTCGTCATCTCATTATTCATGTGGCTAGGACATTTGGTCATAATTATTGTTATGTTGAATGATCTTGACCATTGTCTTAATGTGGTTGTTTCGAGGTTTATATGCATTTGAATTCGACTATGTATATATGCCATGTTTACACACATGCACGAGTTATATGAAATTTTGATATCTCATGCATATTTGAGCTTGGTGAGACATTCTTATCTTAATTTCGTCATCTATGCGTAAGTAAACTTAGGAGGAGGTGTGCATGTAAGAACCATTTTTCGTGCGGATTATTCTTAAAGTAAAAAAATGATGAGTATTCACGAGAAAGGGTTGCGAGTGAATAATAATCACGTCGCGAAAGCCATCGTTTAAAAGAGCCCAAGAAAAAAATTAAAGCAATAAAAAGAATCATAAGCCAAAATAGGGCCAATTGGATTTCTCTAAGTTGAGAAAAATGGAAACCTCAAAAAGAGTGAGAAAAGAAAAGGAAATATATATTTGAGGGAGTTTGGATGGAAAAATTAAATGGGTTTGCACCACGAATCCTACTGTTGAAACATTGCATTATGATGCTATTGTTTGTAGAATCGTTAAAATTCTGAATTTGTGTGTATGATGATTGTTTAGCTCATTTAGCTCAATTTTTTAATTGTCACATATGGCTAAAACTAAGTTTGGAAACATTTAGCTATCAATTAGAGCTTCTTGACCATTTCAATGTGTTGGAGTTATGATTCATTTATTACAATTCACAACCATTCATTCCATATCCATGTTTGAGCACATTGATTCTATGTTGGCATGATACTCATCTCGTTTTTCTTGTTTTATTTCTGTTTTGAATCTGTTTTGTTGCTTTTTTCTCTTTCCAGTTAGCTTTTCAGAAAATATTTTCATTGGGAAAAACTTCATGATTTTTAGTATTGGAATTGAGGATTTTTCATGTCGTTTAAACGACATAGAGGCCTCGTTCGAGCAATAACCTGATGTCGCGTGATGCACTATTCACGTGAGGTTCAAGCGATACATTTTCTGAGGCGTCGATTTTGTCAAAATGGTTACTTGAAGGTTGCGAGATGAGTTTCTTCGAGCGACGGTACCCTGTTTTGGGTTTATTTAGCTCGCTTGATGTCCTCGTTTGAGCGACATGCCTATATCGTTCAAGCGATAAGGCACTGTCATTCGAGTGACCTTGAGAATTTTTTTTGGTTACTTATGATTTCGTACCTAATTTGACTTACTGTTCATATCCTTCTGTTTTTGTCAGTTCTGTGAAGTTTTATGCAGTATAGGATATTTATGCTTATTTGCTGATACTGCATTATTTGTTTAGTCACATCTTTGTTGACTTTTCTAATTTCCTTTACGTGATTGCTGTTTGTTAGCTACGGATTTGATATATTCTGATTATTTTTAGCTGGAATTACCTGTTTATCTAGATATGCTCCATTGATTATTCTTATTCTAGATATATTGATAAATTGTTTATCTTTTTCACTGATTGTCTATTCGAGACAAAAAAAGGGGAGATATGTATATAATGTAGGGGGAGAGTTTGTTTGTTAGATGAGCAGATATGTTAGTTGCATTACTCATTGGTATCATTTTTTACTCATTGGTATCATTTTTGTGATCATAAGCTTTCATGATTATATTGATTAGTTTCCACAAATTGATATCCTGTAAACTTGCTTACGTATTTAACAAATGATTGGATTTTGATTTTACATATTGGTATTGATATTTCATATTGGTATCATAATGTTTTCTATCATTTGTTCCTCTACACTTCATTGGGTATTTGTTTGTTTCATGAGTGTAGGTATGCTTTAGAGATTTAAGATTTCAAGTCTACACCACATTCAAACAACTCATGCTTGCCAGACCAATATTTACTGTAATTTTTTTATTTTAGGTTTATGGGATGGGATTTAGGCGTCAGGCGTCTTGACGGCCCAACTTAGGCATTTCACTATTTGGGTTTTGTCCCGGAATAGTCAAAGGGGGAGATTTGTAAGGACACAATTTCCAATTGACTCCGTTGTAAGTATTTGACTTATTCCCGAAACAAAACAGGTTTTTGAGTCATAAATATATTTTTATTGTCATGATCCCACACAGTCTATGACACAAAGTTTATTGAAGACGTTGCGGCCAAGCTTGAAAGATAAATCATGCCGAGATTATTTTGGCTCACGTTTTACATCTTCATTACATTCCGATATCGCTTAATTATGAATATATAATGTTTATGGGACTCAAAAAGATGTTTAAGGATGTTATTTTAATTAAAAAGTGTTTAAAAATATTTAAACTTCGTTTATTCTGAGATAAAGATGGTTTAGAGTTATGTAAAACACAAACTCTTGTTTTTAGTTGTTTAAACGACTAACGACATTGTGCATCTCGTTCGAGCGACGAACTTATTTCTTTCAAATGATGTGCCGACTTAATTTTATTATTTAAGGCATGTTTCTCTCAGAATTTCGTAAGTTGCAGAACTAGAAAAATAGTTTACACCCATTATGTTTTTTGCACAAGTTTTTTAAGGTTTTCAAAGTCTAAAAACATCCTTAAAGTCTCAAAGATCCTAGATTTCATTCACATATGCAAAAGTGATAGTTGTTTGCACCATTGGGAGTTTGTTCATCACTTTGAACGTTGGGTTTTGTGCCGAAAAAGCGAAGGAGTTAACGTTGGGAATCCATAGACGTTTCCAAGCTACATCGGTGGATACCGAGGCAATCCTGGAAGCGTGTGCTGTGGAGAGGTATCGAGGAAGGATTAGCGTGGGCTCTGTGGATGAGCGGTTAAAGATTTAGAGAAGCTTCAAGACTTGTTTAGATTGAGTCGTTGAGTAAGTATGTCTTTGTACTTTGTAATACCACATCATAATGATTGTTTGGCTTGGGTCGCCCGAAGTTTTTTCCCTTAGTGGTTTCCTCGTACATCCGTCGTCGACTTTTGTGAGCTTATTTTGTTTTACTTTCTTTAACCACTAAATGCATGTTTAGGATTAATCAAAATAAAATTTGGCTAAGTTAAAATTGGTTCACATACTTTGTGCGGTTTAAAATTTGGAAAAAGGTTTTCCAAAAATAAAGTTTGTTTTTGTCATCCTTAAAAATGCAATTGAGTTAAAATGGGGACTACAATAACTCACTCTATGATTATTCAAAAACGTCATTACCTACCCTCCAATTTTCATAAATCACGACTACTATATTAAAATTTCAAATCAAATCCTTGTTGTAACACAGGTATCGTTGATGTACCATATCTTTCATTCAAACCTTAAATATACATACCCCATATATTATAACTCAAAATGCACCAATATATAATCCCAAGTATTGTAACTCCCAAGAATAAGTATCGTATGTCAACATCATTCATTTACTCTTTTCAAACGTATAATCAATAATATAAAATAAACCTATCTAGTGAATAAAATATCACCATCACCATCATATACCTATCATCACAACATCCATTATCTAAGGCATAAAGTCTTAGCGACAACACTATCATTTTTCAAATTAAGTCCCATTACTAATAATCATCATGGAAAAACCAACACATCGTATATGTAACCATTTACCCAACCATAATTTCCACACATAGCACAACCCATATCATTATACAAAATAAGTGCCATAGCCAATAAACATATTAATGACAAGTCCATGCATCGTATGTGTAAAAATTTACCAAGCCATAATTTTCACACATAACATAACCATATTCCTTTAATAATCCACAATACCCCACAATCGTAACTCTCAATAATGCACGACATAATTTTCGCAATAGTAATAACAAATTAGTATGTGACATGCTAGAGACGTTGCATATTTTATTTTATATTTTTTTGGTACCGTAATGATACACTAGATAGGGTGGAAATATTTATCATTATTTTTAAATATAAAATAATAAATTTTTTTAAATTTGAATGAATATTAGTTATTTGATCATTAATATGGGCTTGTGTTATAGTTAAATTGACCTCACTTGTGAGTTTGAGAGACTAAGTGAGGGGGATGTGGAGGTTGGGATATCAACAAGTTTGGAATGTATTTGATAACTTCTTTATGATTATAAATATCAAAATTGAAATTAAGATCAATATTAGTTGTTAAATAATCCACATGGGAGATTAAGGATCATTTAATGGGGGTATTTATAGGTGGAAATGAAGTGTTAAATGTGAATATAAAGTCGGGAAGAGTGAGATCCGGGTCTTAACATTTTTTATAAGGACAAATTTCCAATTGAGTTAATTTGTATGTATTGGCTTAATTTCGGACAAAACATTTTGAGTCATAGCATAGGTTAGACTTTGCATGTGTTGACCTTTTAAGCCTATGACGTGTTTAATTGATGACGTGTTTGATTGAAAACATAAAAAGAAAGCATCAGAGTTTGCATTATCGTGCCGTGTTTAGTGCCATATTTTGTCTTTATGATTTTGAGGATCTCTTAGGTATGAATGCATATACACTTTGATCCTCGGAACTTAATGTTGGGTGTTTGTTTTTACAGAATGTTTGTGGTATGTTTTTAAAAGAAAGAATATTTTCAGTTTTGAAGTTGTTCGAACGAGTTTATGTGTTTAGTTCGAATGATATGTGAATGCCGTTAGAATGACCTTCCAATGAACATCAAACAAGATTTTTCCATTAGTAGAAAAATACCATCCTAAGCTCGTTCGAAGTGTGTTCGAACGAGATTGCCATGTTCATTCGAATGATTTTCTAGTTGGTTCGAATGAGATAGTGTTTTTGTTCAAACAAACCCTTGTTTTCGTTCGAACGATATTTTTTAAAAAATGGATCGCCTTAAAAAAATATGTTGTCTATATAAAAGGGGATCTGGAATTTTTTTTTAGAGTGACTTTTGGCAAAAATTGTTTTCCTATACATATATAAAAGTTGCCAAACCCTAGTTTCACCTAAAATTTTTAAGATCCAAGTTTCATTATAATATATGCTTTGAAATCTTGTTTATGGGCATTATAGTTTGTTTTTTTGACCATCTTAATATTGAAAAAAATTTCCACAATCGATTTGCTGTTTGCAATGGTGGAGTGAGTGGTGTTACAGTGAATAAGCGACGCATCTAAGTTCCATGTAGATAGATGGTTGCTGAGCCTGGATATATGGATACTGAGATGTGTGTGGATTCACACGTTGTATCGGCTTCGCGGGTGGACTCCCGCATGTCACTGTGCGTAGGTAGAGGAATGAAGAGTTTCATGGCTTGCAAGGGTGTCGAGTCTGGGCTGTAACTCTACCGTCCAATATTACACTATGCTTCCAATAAATTCCAGTAATTAAAATACCATCTCACAAAGATCAAGTGACAAATATTATGCTCATAATGTATATGCCCAGAAGTACTATATGATGTACTCTCTCCCTCATTTTGTCTCAAATGGACAACGGGTGTGCCATAATACTAAGAGAGATACCATATATAATTACTAAAATACAGTATTAACATGTCAGTACTATTTCACTCCTACACCAAATAATTTTAAGAGGTGTCTTTTGTCATTTATTAAACATTCATGCCTTAAAACCTCAGAGAAACATATCACCATGATTATAATAAGAAAACACAACGATAACAATTTTATCCAGCAATATACATCCCAATAGGTTTTTTGAGACATTTAAAATGAATATTGTCTACACTTTTTGTGAATAAGTCTGCTAACTGCTTATCTATATGAAAAATACTCAATTTTTAAATCTTTAGTTTCTATAAATTTTCGAATAGAACGATGACAAATCTTTATATATTTTGCTCGTGAGTGTTCAACATGATTATTAGATATGTTTATAGCACTTTGGTTATCACATATAAAAGTAGTTTGATTTTTGAAAATTTCGCAATAGTGCAACATTTTCTTAATCCAAACTATTTGTGTACAATAGCTTCCAGTCGTTATGTATTAAACTTTGGCTGTTGATAGTGCAATTTTATTTATTACATGACCAACCCACTATTCCCGACGTAGTAACAGCCACCTGGGGTTATCTTACTATCATCAGTACATACTGCCTAGTCGATGTCAATGATGATGCTAGAAACAACACCACTAGGTAAGGTGTTGATAAGATCAAGAAAGTGATAACAATGGTAGCACAGAAGAATACAAGTGTATATGTAGAAGGAGGTGAGGAGAAGAGGATGAACACCAATATGTAAGTGGTTCAGCCAATTAGGCCTACGTCCACTGTGCAAATGAATGAGTAATGTCACTAAAATAAGGCACTAATGGCCATGGATACAATCTCTCAAGATTTCTCTCTCTACTGTGTAAATTGACAGAGTTTTAGTTAGAGTTGTAATTATCGATCCCCTTCAATGTTGAGGATGACCTCAATATATAGTGCTTGGGGGGTGTAATGTACTCCTCAAGCATGCGATGTGCATGTGCATGAAGATCCAGACAGTGCAAGGATGACACCTGGATGATCTCAACTAAGTAATGATGACCTCAATATTCCTCCACGTGGAGGGAATGATTCAGTTATAACAGATTTGCCCATGTGTTCTAAGCCATATCCCATATCGTAGATGCTCGACTATCTTTGCTTGGTACTAACCTCGACCTGAATGAGTACGAGGTTGATGAAGTACGACCCCCTGCCTTGGCTGGGGATTATATGATGACTTTGGCTGGGATGCTAGCCGAGGTTAGATATCTGGAACGTCGGCCAGGGCCGATGTGGTCTTACCACTTGATGCTGAACCTGCAAGGCTTTATGATCGTAGGTGAAACTTGTAACGTCGGCTATGGTCGATGTTGATGGTGATTCTGATGGATAACCCATGTCTATACTTACCTCGAATTATCCCTTGGTTGAGGTGATACTTGTAATGTCGACTGTGGTCGACCTGATGGATAACGGACCCTATGAGTCATGTAGGTCTCGGCTGATGCCCAATCATGGTGGTACCTGCAACGTCGACTGTGGACGACCTGGTAAAGGACGATATTACTGATGGGTAATCTCGAGCTGTTGTTACCTCGGCCATCATATAGGCCGAGGTTGATCTTTCTAAACTGACAGGTACACTTTGGGCATATCAATCACCCCTATCCCTTAGTTACCTATGGAAATAGGTGACTAAGGGGTATGTATGCCCGAGGCTGTATTTCCTTAGGTGAAAGAATTTCTTTGATAAGTGTCAACTATGGAAGTGGGTATCATGTCTGGCAGTGTATAATGATAATGATTTCCTTTTGGGCTCCCAAGGCAATGATGGGCCTTGGGAAGCGTGCAATCAGTTTTGAGGGTTTAAAAAATCTTTCCTCCTCTTTCTTCCTCATTTCTCTCACTTTTTCCTCCTGTGCACTTCTGTATTCTCTCTCTCTTCCAGAGCTTGATTGAGGCTGTGTTTATGGAATTCTTTATTCAATCCTTCTTACTCTTCATCTCGTACTTGATCAGGTATTACTTGTTACCTTTCCTTTGTTATCTTTCAACCTTGTATTTCCATTTCTAGAATTTTCCGGTGGTAGAAAGAGTTTTATGGAGGTTCTCTAAGTTTTCTGGTGGTTCTTTTTCTTGACTGTTCTTGGTTTGAACTCTTTCAAAAACTAAGCTTAATCCTTAATTTAAGTGGTGCCCAGTTGTTTGTTTAGAGTCCCAAGTGAAGGGTCGTCTTCTTTATGCTCAGAACTCTTTACAAGGTTATAGAAGATTTCCCCTCTCTGAGAGATAAGACCTTTGCAAAAATTAGGCAGATAGAACAAGCCCAAGAGGAGGTTCGTAGAGCTGAGGCTTTCCCCCTTAGACCTATTTTCCCCCCACCTCTGAAGGTAATATACCCTGAGCCAACCGAGCCTGCAGAGGATCCAATAGACCCCCCTCTAATGTCTGAGTCTGAGTCATCTACCACAGACCCTATGTCCGTAGACTCATTCCAAGAGGCCATGGACTTCTCTATTAGGCAAGATCAGGTCCCTAATCAAGACGAGGTCCAAAGTCGTGCCTCATCCCATAATGATGCTAGCACCTCATGAGCTTCTTCTGATGTCGAGGTTATGGGGCCGAGCATGGCTATTACCCCACCTATAAATGCTATTCCCCTATGGGCTACCACAGGGGCTGAGTTCTCTCAGAGGTTCCCTGGAGGTGTTCCTACACATGCTCAGACCGACGTTGCCAGGGATGAAAATGGCGGTCATAAAAGTGACATTGATACCTCGGAGGATACTGAGATAGAGAGTACTGTTACTAAGTACGACCTCTTAGCCTTTAGGCATCTCTATTCCATAGGTACCTCCATTGTACGTAGGAGACCTCTGAGGGGTGAGAGAGCCTTTGGTGGAAGAGATGAGGAAATCTGTGTGTATGAGCTGATGTTTAAACTGGGATTCCGTCTCCCCATCCATCCTTCGATTAGATCCATACTTTCCCACATCAACCTGGCCCCTTCACAATTATCCCCCAACTCCTGGAGGGTGATTATTGGTGCTATTGTGTTTTAGAAGGCAATCCATCGCTCAGACCTTCCAGTTAGGGTCTTCACAAGATGCTATGTCCCATCCTCTATTAAAAACCACCCCAGCTATTACCACTTCCTTGATAGGAAGTCTGACAAGAAGATGTTTTTGGTTACCCAAACTTCAATTCACAACTGCAAATCATGGTATTTATTTGCCTCAGGGGCGTGGGAATTTGGACCTTGTGCCACCTCTTCATTGCTGGAGCCGAGGACACCTCTGAGGTGGGGGAAGGTATCATTTGTTGCCAAGTCCGACCCTGGGCTTAGACAGGATAACTCACAAATGGTGAAGGATCTTCAGGATCAGGGGGAGCACGGTCGGCTGGTAAAATACGAGCATCCGATGACCCCCTACTACCTCTCTGAGACTGGCTTCGAGGGGAGTCCTCTAATCGAGCTTCGTAAGTATTATTTTCTATAAGTTGTACCTCTACTATTTTGATATCTCTGATTTACTAACTCAGTTACATTTTTTGTAGAACGCCCAGAAGGTATCTCAAACGATTTGTGGGAGATGTCTGCCCCCAGTTTCGTTAAACTGATGAAGAAGGCAGGGCATAATGCAGCCCCTCCCCCCAAACAGAACATCGGAACGTCTAAGGCCGACGCTACTAAGAAAAGGAAACCCCCCATTGACTCGGAGGATCATAGGCCGAGTAAGAACCAAAAAGGAGACCGTGCCATTCCAATCTCCTTTGATGATGCACTGGCTGCTCGTCTAGAGTAGCTGAAGATTAGTGACAACCTAATAGGTCATGGTCTGAAGGCAATGGATACCATCGGCTCTGCGATGATCGATGTAGATAAGCATTTTTTACGCTCTATAGATACCCCTCTACTGGCCGAGTTTAGCCTTCATAGGTCTATCTAGGTAAAAAAATTTACATTATTCCAAGTGTAACCTTGACTTTAAACGGATTAAGGCTTGAACTCATGCATCTGACTTTGTTTTGCAGGGTATTCTGTCTATGCACCAATTCGTTGACTGAACCCTGAGGAAGTTTCCCCTTATTGAGAAGGAAAAAGAGGCCCAAAAGGTGGAAGCCTCTTTAAATGCAGATATTGAACATCTGAAGACAACCTTGGCTGAGTCTGAGAATAAAGTGAAGCAGAGGGATATGGACATAGCCAAGCTTAAGAAGGACCACACCTCTGCTTTGTAGGCTAAAGATGATGTCCTTCAGGCAAAGGTTGATGTTGCAGTAAAAGCTGCCCTTGAGGATGCTTCTGAGAAGATCTTGGCGAACTACAAAGTCTCTGACCAATTTATAAGCTTCGGCTTTGAATATATCGAAAGAGGTATTAAGGCAATTGGGAATTGGGCAGCTTCAAAGGAGAAGGAGACAGGGAGCTTAACTGCCTTAGACTTTGTTGGTCTGGGCTTCGACGATTATCGCTTTGCTCAGGTCTTGCAAGAGGTTGAGGAGGAAGGCGCTGCTCCTGCAGAGATTGCACAGTTGGAAGCCACAGAGACTGAGGATGCTAACCCTCAAGATGACGGAGCCGAGGTTACCAACACCGGCCAAGTAGAGAAGTCTGCGGCTGTCGACCCTTAAGCCTTAACTTATGAAGCCTTTAACTTGTAATTTTTGGTTTTTCGCCTGTGATTTTTTGTAAACTCTGATGACATATTTTGGGGAATATTTGATCCATAACTCTGATTACTTCATGTAACACCATTTCCTTAAGAGGATTTTGCTTCTTTCAATGAATGCTCTCTCTTGAATGTTGTTTTAATCATATAGTAAAGGTCCGAGGTCACCTTAATATGGTGTTTACCCTCATAATTTATCACCAAATTAATGATGTCTCTGAGGTCATCATAATATGATGTTTCACCTCATAAATTTCATCAAATTAATGATGTTTAAGGTCCGAGGTCACCAAAATATGATGTTTCACCTCATAAATTTCACCAAATTAATGATGTCTAAGGTCTGAGGTCACCAAAATATGATGTTTCACCTCATAAATTTCACCAAATTAATGATGTCATGAGGTCTGAGGTCATCATAATATGATGTTTCACCTCATAAATTATCACAAAATTAATGATGTTTAAAGTCCGAGGTCACCAAAATATGATGTTTCACTTCATAAATTTCACCAAATTAAAGATGTTTAAGGTGTGAGGTCATCAAAATATGATGTCTCACCTCAGACCTTGTCACCAAATTATGATATTTAAGGTCATCAAATTATGATGTTTCAACTCATAAATTTCACCAAATTAATGATGTTTAAGGTGTGAGGTCACCAAAATATGATGTTTCACCCCATAAATTTCACCAAATTAATGATGTTTAAGGTCCGAGGTCATCAAATTATGATATTTCACCTCAGACCTTGTCATCAAATTATGATGTTTTAAGGTCTGAGAGCATCACAGTATGATATTTACCCTCTTAATTTATCACCAAATTAATGATGTCTTAAGGTCTGAGGTCATCACAGTGTGATGTTTACCTCATAAATTTCACCAAATTAATGATGTTTACAACCTGAGGTCACCAGAATATGATGTTTCACCTCATAAATTTCACCAAATTAATGATGTTTAAGGTCTGAGGTCATCAAATTATGATATTTCACCTCAGACCTTGTCACCAAATTATGATGTTTTAAGTTCTGAGGTCATCACAGTATGATGTTTACCACATAAATTTCACCAAATCAATGATATCTTAAGGTCTGAGGTCATCACAGTATGACATTTACCTCATAAATATCACAAAATTAATGATGTTTAAGGTCCGAGATCATCAAATTATGATGTTTTACCTCAGACCTTGTCACCAAATTATGATGTTTTAAGGATTATGAAATAATATTGACACAAGAACTGCTCTTCTCATGAATATCCTCTTCATAAAATGATACATGTATTATAAAGAAACAACTGCAACATCATATGTAATACTTCTTCAGGTGATCAGCGTTCCATGGATTGGAGAAAGGTTCCCTTTTGATATTTTTTAACCGGTAGGTAGCGTTTATAACCTCATCGACTACTTTGTAAGGACCATGCCAGTTTGGGTGGAGCTTATTTGTCTTCTTTAGCACTAGGTCTCCTACAGCTATAGGTCTTGATTTTACCCTTTGATTATAGAACTTTATTGTTCTCTACCGGTAGGCTGCCTGTCTGATCTCAATGTTTTCCCTTCTCTCCTCAATTAGATCCAAATCGAGTCTTTTTTTCCCCATTCCTCTGAGGGTCATAGGTCTGAACTCTGTGGGTGGGGAGTTCTACTTTTGTAGGTATGACGACTTCTTAACTATGGGCCAACATAAATGGGGTTTCCCCCGTTGGTGTCCTTGCCATTGTCCTGTAGGCCCATAGCACTGCATAAATCTCTTATGTCCATCTCCTCTTGGCTTCTTCCAACATTTTCTTAATCCCTTCAAGGATTGTTCGGTTCGTGACTTCAGTTTGCCCATTTTCCTGGGGTTGGCCAGGAAAGGAAAAGAACTGCTTAATCCCCACTCTTTCATAATATTTTTCTAAGGAAAAATTCTTGAACTGGGTTGCGTTGTATGAGATGAGTGTGTTTGGAAGACCATGTCTTCATATGATGCTCTTTCAGATGAATTGGAAGGTCTTCTGCTTTATAATCTTGATCATTGACTCAACCTCTACCCACTTAGAGAAGTAATCAATTACTACTATCAGAAATCGATAATTATTAGCAGCTCTTGGCAATGGTCCTACCAAGTTAATCCCCTAAACTGCAAATGGCCAAGGCGAGCTGATTGACGTCATAGGTTGATGAGGTTGATGAGGGATATTGGAGAATCTCTGGCACTTGTCACACCTCTTTACGTAGGCAGCAACATCTTTGGCCAAGGTCGGCCACCAATATCCCTGCATAATTATCCTCTTGGCTAAAGGTCTTCCTCCTATGTGACTGGAACAAGAACCCTCGTGTACATCCTACAGGACGTGGGGGACCTCTGTAGGATGGACACATCTGAGGAGAGGTAGTAGGAAGCCTTTTTAGTACAAGACATCTCCTATTATTGAGAACTTGGTAGCGCTGTAACTCAACTTCTTCCTTTTTAACTTCATTTTTGGAAGCTCTCCCTGTCTGATATATCTGATAAGGGGGCCCATCCATGAGTCCCCTAGGTTCAAGTTGAGGCAAGGGATGGTAACCTATTCTTCCTCAATGGTCGATTATAATAAGATCTCGACTGGTACTGTTCTTCTGATGCCTGTCCTTGTTGCTAAAGCCAACCTTGCTAGTGCATCTGCACGACTATTGTCTTACCAAGGTACCCTCTTAATCTTCACCTCTTTGAAGCCTTCTAGCGTCGTTCTTACCCTCTTTAGGTATTTGGCCATCCTTTCATCCTTTGCCTCATATACTCCAAGTACTTGGTTGACAGCTAACCTCGAGTCATTGTGTAGTAGGAGTCGGCCGACTCTAAGGGCTTTTTCTAAGGAGAGCCTTGTTATTAGCGCCTCATACTCGAACTCGTTTTTAAAGCCTTGAAGTTGAACCTTAGCGTATATTCAACGTCGATACCATCCGGAGCTGACAGTATCAGCCCCGCGCCGCTTCTATTTTCGCAAGAAGACCCATCAATGAAGAGGTTCCAAACATCTTCATTTGAAGAAAATTTCCCCTCTGACAAGGTCCCTTGCTTGAAGAGGTACATGTCTTCCTCATTCTCAGTTACTCCTTTTCTGGCTCTGCTGGACACAACCTCTTTCGAGTTTCGAAAGATGTTACTGTTTGATCCTACTGCAATCTATGGGCTATTCTCAATCTCAGCCTCCTCCCATGTGAACTCAGCAACAAAGTCTATTAGTGCCTTCCCTTCAATGTCCACCATGGGTTGATAAATAATGTCATACTCTCCCAACTCGATGGCCCAGGTCATCAATCTACCTGGCTTATCGGGCTTGTGGAGGATTTGCCTTATTGGGGAGTTAGTGAGGATGACCATAGAGTGGGCTTGGAAATAGGGCATGACCTTATAATAATACGTCCCCTTGTCTGTGATGAATGCTATCTTCTTTGAGTCTTCGACATCCATGAAGATCTGATTCTAGCCTGAATACGCATCCATGAAACTCATAAGTTCATGCCCTACCGTGGAATCTACCGTCTAATCAATTCGAGGTAAGGGATAACTATTTTTTGGGCAAAACTTGTTCAGGTTAGTGAAGTCTACGCACATGCTCCATTTTCCGTTAGCTTTGGGCACAATGACGACATTAGATAACCACTCTGGATATATGACCTCTCTGATGAATTCTGCCTCTTCCAACTTTCTTATCTCTTCCCTGATGACATCATACTTTTCCCTGGAGTAACCCTTCTTCTTTATTTGATTGGCTTAGCATCTTCTGCCACATTGAGTTTATGTCACATAACCTCTGGGTCGATGCCAAGCATGTCTATGTGGCTTCACGAGAAGACACTCTGCCTCTTCTTCAGAAATCTTATCAGCTCTTCCTTGATCTCGAGTTTTAGGGCCTCATTAATTTGGACAGTTTTTTTTGGTTCGTCCTCATTAAGGATGATGTATTCTACCTCTTTGACGACCTCTCCTTTCTTTAATTTTGTTTCATCCCTAGGATCAAGTATATCGATGTTATACATGGTTGTTTCCCTCTTATGTGCCTCTCTCTCTTTCGTCGAGTTGAAGTAGCATTCTCGTGCAGAGGTCTGGTCACCCTGCACTTCCCCTACCCCATAAGGGGTCGAGAATTTTAACATTTGGTGGACCGTCGACGGCACAAACTCAAATTCCTTAAGGGCTACTCTTCATATGATGAGATTATAGGTCGAGAAGACGTTTTCATCCATAATAAAAAAAATTGATCTTTCAGGTCAACCTCTTAGGCCACTCGTCTCCCATTCATACATCCATTTCATAGATTCCCAATGGATGGACCTTTTCACCACTGAAGCCCATTAATGGATGATGATAGGTAACCAGTCGAGCTCTGCTGAGGCCTAGGCTCTTAAAACAGGGCCATAACCTCACATCTGCTGAACTTCCTCCATCTACCAGGATTATCTATACCTCACATCCATGCGCTCTTATTGTAATTACCAGAGGGCCATCATACAGAGCTAAGATACATTTGAAGTCGAATCGGGAAAACCTAACTATAAGGCTATCCATATCTACCTTCTTTCTCTTCTGTTTAGCCTCTGAGGATGCCAGATTCACAACCTCTATTTTGGTCACTGACTTAGCCTCTACCACATGAGATTTATGGTAGGCTACTTCAGAGCTACCCCCTGCTAGTCCTCCACATATGGTGTTAACACCAAAGGAGATCATGCCAACCCTCTTCACAGGTGCATTTTCATCTTTCGGTGGGAGGTCTGGATCATCCTCATCATCACCATCTGAGTCATCATCTCTTATCGCTGGGGGATCATCTTGACATCTGTCATTTCTCTTCTTTTTAGGGTCCTCTCTTCCCCTCTTAGGAGATTTATCGTCGACATACTTCCTGAGCTTTCTGGACTTTAACATTTTCTCAATTTCGTCCTTCAAGGTGAAGCACTTGTCTGTTATATGGCTGTCGTCTTAGTGGAACTCACACCGTTGGTTATTATTCCTTTTATGCGGAGGAGCCTTCAGCTGCTCCGACCATCTCAGGGACCGATCATTTTTTATTTCGTTTAGGATATGTTCCCAGCTCATAGTTAGAGGAGTATAGTGTGCAAACTTGTCGTCTGTAGACCTATTTTTTTCGTCTTTCTTCCTTTGGAACTTCCCGCTGCCACTACCGTTCTCATCCTCATACTTTGCGGCCATAGCCTCTTCAGCGTTCATGACCTTTCCTGCAGTTGCCAATAGCTCCGCCATGGACTTGAGAGGGTCTTCTGCAAGCTTCCATAATAACTTTCCTTTATGGAGTCCTCCAATGAGGGTATTCATAACTATATTCTCTTCATAACCTTCAACCTCCAATTTTTGTTTATTAAATCTAGCAATATAGTCTCTTAGGCTCTCGTTCTTACCTTATTTGACGTACAACATATGAGTGGTCCTCTTTTGAGGTCTTACCCTAAAATAAAAATTTTGAATGAACCGTTCATCCAAGCCCTTAAAGTTCTCGATAGAGTTCTTCGAAAGAGAGGTAAACCAGATGTGTGCAGCTCCCGTCAAAGTCCCAGAGAAGGCCCAACACTTCATCTCATGTGGGATTGAATAAATATTCGCTGTAGACTGGTACATTTCAATATGATGCATAGGGTTGGTACTATCATCATACTTGGGAGACACCGTAGGTAGTTTGAACTTGGCAGGGGTTGGGAAGTTCACTATCCTTGCCACGAATGGGGAACCCTCTGAGAAACCTCTTTGCAGTGGGTCTCGACTTTTGATGAGATCTCCTATCTTCTCTTTAAGACATTGAATGGAATTGTTCCTTGGCTTTGCTACGTCGACCTGGCCGAGGTTATCCCCAGCCTCTTCCAAGGGATGAACCGAGGGTTCCCCTACCGCTGCACAATATCGACTATTTACCCCTTCTTGACCCCTATCTCAGCCATGTCGGGGTCGGTCATATCGGGGTTGGCCATGATGATGCTGATGTTCCTGGTCTTCCCTTTGTGAGCCTGCTACACTTCTAGACCTGGATAACCTCTGCCTCAGGTCATTAACTGGGCCGAGCCTTTCAAAGGTCGACTCTCTACTCAAGAAATTAAAAGATGATCCTCTTTACTGGGGACCACCATCTCTTCTGCCTCCCCAACGTCGACTTTGTTGGATTGGATGTACAATGTTGTTCGAGACCTCATACGACTCCTAGCAGTCCTCTAGAGCATCTTCTGCCTCCATATCATCATACCTATCCTCATGTCAAGGGTTTCCTTGCCTCCCCAGATGTAAACGCCTAGGGTCAGCAACGTCCCTCCTCCGTTGAGGGGTAGGTTGTTCTTTTCATGGTTCCTGGGGTGGTCCCCTAACTTCTAGATGGGGTTGAACAGCTGCCGGAGTAATTATCTCTGATGAGACCCCAGGTGGCCTCATTATATTTTGACTGAGCTGTGCAAATTGCTCCTTCATTGCTTGCTGTGTTACAGCCAAGGACTTCAAGGCTGCTACCATCTCAGCCATTTCGGACTGGGGTGGTGCCTGGCTAGAACTAGGTCCTCCAACACCAGATGGTGGAGGAGGTGGTGGAAACTCCGGTGCCATATGTTAAAACTAAAGAGCTTGTAAGGAAGGTGATCTTAATACCTTAAAGGACCTCTTTTAATGGTGAAATAGCTCCATGCAAGGGGTGAGGCCTGGTTCACCACCAGAGTCTTTGGTGAGGTCAAGCTAGGAAAGGAAGAGTTACGTCTTCTCGTTCCCACATACGACGCAAAAATTATGATTCTGGAAATAGTAACACCAGGTAAGGTGTTGACAAGCTCAAGCAAGTGATAACAATGGTAGCACAAGAGAATACAAGTGTATATGTAGAAGGAGGTGAGGAGAAGAGGATGAACACCAATATGTAAGTGGTTCATCCAATTATGCCTACGTCCACTGTGCAAGTGAGTGAGTAATATCACTAAAATAAGGCACTAACGGCCATGGATACAATCTCTCAAGATTTCTCTCTCTACTATGTAAATCGATAGAGTTTTAGCTAGATTTATAATTATCAATCCCCTTCAATGTTGAGGATGACCTCAATATATAGTGCTTGGAGGGTGTAATGTACCCCTCAAGCATGCGATGTGCATGTGCATGGAGATCCAGCCAGTGAAAGGATGACACTTGGATGATCTCAACTAAGTAATAATGACCTCAATATTACCCCATGTGGAGGGAATGATTCAGTTATAACAGATATGCCCATGTGTTCTAAGCCATATCCCATATCGTAGATGCTCGACTATCTTTGCTTGGTACTAACCTCGACCTGAATGAGTACGAGGTTGATGAAGTACGACCCCCTGCCTTGGCTGGGGATTATATGATGACTTTGGCTGGGATGCTAGCCGAGGTTAGATATCTGGAACGTCGGCCAGGGCCGATGTGGTCTTACCACTTGATGCTGAACCTGCAAGGCTTTATGATCTTAGGTGAAACTTGTAACGTCGGCTATGGTCGATGTTGATGGTGATTCTGATGGATAACCCATGTCTATACTTACCTCGGATGATCCCTTGGCCGAGGTGATACTTGTAATGTCGACTGTGGTCGACCTGATGGATAACGGACCCTATGAGTCATGTAGGTCTCGGCTGATGCCCAATCATGGTGGTACCTGCAACGTCGGCTGTGGACGACCTGGTGAAGGACGATATTACTAATGGGTAATCTCGAGCTCTTATTACCTGGACCGTCATATAGGCCGAGGTTGATGTCTCTGAACTGGCAGGTACACTTTAGGCATATCTGTCAATGTATCATATTATAATTAACATACCATATTCCATATTCCATATTCAAGAGTTACTTTTATATATTTTTGGACACATTTGGCGGATTTAAGGTGACTCTCCTTGGTTATAGACTGGTATCTAATACACTCCTACTTACTGAAACTTGATGTCGACCCTACTTGCTGTTAAGTTAAAGATACTACCTATCATGCTACCATATAAGATGGGTTCTATATGTGTTTATGAACCATCTTTTGTTGTTTTTACGATTGTACTCATAGAAGTGCGATCTCTTTTAGAAATTTTCAAACCGATTTTTTAATAAACTCTTTTCATATTTTAATTGACTAATTAAAACACCATCACTTTTCTATTTAATTTGTAGTCCTAAAAAGTATTGAAACTCCCCATTAGCGACATTTGGAATTCACCATGCATTATATCAAAAAAATCTTTTACCTTTCTTTGGAGGTGGATAAAAAAATAATGTCGTCTACATAGATTTGAGCAATCAAAACTTCTGTTAGTTTTCTTATGAACAATGTTTGGTTCTAGTCACTACCGCCTATTTAAAAGTGTTTATCGACTAAAAAGCTTGAAGTCCGGTCATAACTGGCCCGAGGGATTATTTTAAGTCGTAAAGAACCCTTTTTAAAATCAATACATGGTTAGGGTAGTGTAGGTCAATAAAACCTTTCGGCTATTCAACGTATACTCCTTCATTAAAATCCAATTTAAAAAAGATTGGTTTGACATCCATTTGATATAACTTTAATTATAAATGGCATGAGACAACTAACAATAGAGGCACCGACTCAAGACGTGTGATATGAGAAAACATCTCATCAACGTCAATACCATCTATTTGATTAAATCCTTGCGTTACCAATCTGTCCTTATTTTTAATGATCACACCCAAATTATCGGATTTGTTTTTGAAAATACATATTGTTACGAAGACTTTAGTGTGATTAGGCCTAAAAAATAAGTACCATGCGTTATGAATTTTAAATTGATCCAGTTCTTTATTCATCACATTAATCTAATACGAGTCAGTAAAACTTCATTTACATTTTATGGTTATACTAGAGAAACGAAGCACAAAAAGTTTGCAAATTAACATTATTAGGACCTAGTTCTTACAAGCTCTATAAGATTTCCAACTATTTTATCAACATGGTGATCTTTAGAAACCCATATTGTTATTGCAGGTTCTTATGTTCGTAAGGACTCGATTTTTTTCCAGTTGAGTTATTTTCAAACAATGTTTCATCCTCAACTTCAGGAGATGGATCATTACTAACAAGAGTAATTGTCGTGTCATTTACAAATACATTAATTAACTCTTGAAAGAATTTGGTACGAATATTAAAAATCTTATAGGCCCTACTATTTTGATAATATAAAGAAAATACATTATCATCGAGAGCATAAAATTTTGAAAGAGATTCTCTATCTTTGAAAATATAAAATATGCTCCCAAAGGTTCTAAGGTGTTTTAAATTGGGTTTCTATTATACCAAACCTCATAAGGCGTATTTTTAGAACTTTTTTGGAGATGACCACGGTTGATTATATGGTATGCAGTTAGAATTTCCTCAACCGAAAAATATTTTAGGAGGTCCTTGGCATGTAACATCACCCTTGCCATTCCTTGGATTTTTCTATTTTTTTCCATTCAATAATACCATTTTTTTTGTTTTATTGGGGCATTAAATTCATATTTGTAACGGTTACCAACACAATTCTCAATAACTAATGTTTCTTTAAATTCCCCGCCTTTGTCACTCCTAATCCTGGTTACTTGAGTATCTTTTTCATTTTCAATCTTTTAATAGTTTTTAAAAGGTCTTTATAAGGGTTTAATATATGTTTCATAAAAGATACTCATGTAAACCACTTAGAGTCACCCATTACAACAAGAATGTGGCTATTTTCACATAAGCTAACTATTCTTGAAGGACCCATGAGGTCCATGTGGATTAAGTCTAGAGGTTTAGAACATAAAATATCTTTTACTCTGTTATGGAGTTCCTCAACTATTTTTCCCACTTGGCATGGGTCACAAATAATATTTGGGACCCTTTTTATTTTGGGTAAACCACGTACAATTTATGGATACTGAATCTTCTTAGGTTATCAAAGTTATTATGACGGAGCCTATTATCCATAGGTGTGCATCATCTAATCTAATGAGATTATAAGTATGGGATACAGACTTGGGAATAACTATATAACAATTATCCCTTGTTATGTTCCGAGTTAAGATGAATTGACCCTTTTGATGAAAATCTTGCACTATATTTAGAAAATGTAATAGTGTGGTCTTCATGATAAAACTGATTTATACTAAGCACATTAACTTTGAGGCCTTTAACTAAAATAACATCACATAAAACTGGGAGTCTATTCTTTAACTATTCCTTTACCTCTGACCTAGGAGGACTCACCATTACCAAATATAACATTTCCACCAAAGTAGTTAGCCATGTGGGATAGATGTGATTCATCCCCGATCATATGCTTTGAGCAACCTGAGTCTAGGGACCATCCATCTAAGGTGGGTTAAACTTGTAAAGTAGTAACAATGATATTACACCTTAACTCGGGTAATAGCTCATCCCATCTAACCCAAATATGCATAATTTTTAAAACCCTTTTTGCCTTTTTGGTTAGCGGAAGGTCTACAAGTCCTACTTTGTGTTTTTTTTGGTTTTGGACTTATTCTTGGTTTTCCCAAATTTTTGTTGATTCATAATCTATTTAGGGAAAACTTAATTATTACGCTTTACTCGAGAGTAATTGAAAATTTTATACACAAGAGTATTGATTCTTATTTGAAAACATTCTTCTTTAGTGTGCCCAAATGCTTCGTAGTAAGAACAATATTTAGCCAATTAGGCTTTAGTTTATTGGTTAAAATTTGAAAAATAGGTTTCACTTTATTCTACACTTGAGGTTTGATTGTAGTTTTTTTTGTCTTATTCTCAAACTCTAATGTGAGCGAACCTATATTTCGTAGTTTTCCATGGCTCATACTTTGGAGGTTCAATAATTTTTGTTAGTTTAGGGACTGCATTTTCTAAAACACGAGTTTGTTTAAATTTAGACTTCTTATGTGTTGGTTGTTTTGTAAATTATTAGATGCATTGACAAATGTGGTAACCTTACTTTTAGAAACGTTTTTTCGATTTTCATCAAACCCTAAACTACATTTATCATGTTTAGAATTACCAACACTTAAGATATAATTTAGTTTTTTTATATTTTTAGAATACATTTGAAATTTTTTCTTTGGATTCCTCAAGTTCAAATAAAGTTTCCATGTATTTTTTTTTATTTCAAATCTTTGACACCGATTGTTATATTCCTCAGCACTTTGCCTGTCTTTTTTGTTCAAGGCACGTACCTTATACGACAAATTTTAATCATATTTTCAGATTATGAGAATATTTATAAGGTTTTAGGATACAAATCCTGATATTCAGGTTAGTCATATTTATTATCACTATCACTAAGGGAGGTGTGTGAATAAGTGTTCCTTACTTGTTTATTTTGAAAACCCATGGGACTCACACACCCATTCAATTCTGGACTAAAACACATAGTTGACTTTGGAATCACACACCCTCCAATAACATGTTTATCATTCACAACACCACAAACATCAACAATATCACAAGTTATACTACCAACATATTCACAATCAGACACACATGTATCTGATTCATTGTCAATCCCTTAAGCAAAGAATGGCATGAAAGGTTCATTATTGTCTAAAGGGAATGGATAATCATCATCAAATTCAAATGAGTCACCCCAAATCTTAGTGAAATGGGCTTTTGGCATGGTCCTTATTTTTAACTTACACCTAATGGCATAATTCCATAGTTTCCACACTCATGAGACCAGAATTTAGACATATCCTGTTATGGGTTTATAATGTCTTTATCCTTGTTGTTAGGGTGGTCAAAAGTCCTTTCAAGGGGCTTTCGATATTGACTACCTTGGCCATTGAAAAGACCATGCTTGGGAGTAAATGAATTTTTAAATTTTATAACTTTTTTTTAAAGTGATTGCTAAGCATTACAATCTCATTTGTCAATGCTTTAAGATCCATGTCGGGGTTTTCTAATTTAAGTGTATTTAACTTAGATGAGAAGACCAAATTTGACTATGTATTCATTTTAAAACTAAAGGCAATATTTAGATATTTTTTATATTCAAGTTCTATTTCAACATTTGTAATTTTACTGCATAAAAATTTATGCATCAAATTGGGATCACTCATCTCTTCAATAACATAACGTTTAGAGTCAAAACATACAGGTAGAGACCTCATAATTTTCATAACTATATCTATATTTGTAAATTCAACTCCATTTGTGTCCAATTTCTTTATGACTATGAGTTTCATGTAGAATTTGCCAAAGGTTTTCTCTTTGGACGCCATAATTATATATAATTAATGAAATATGAATTGTGTTTTACCAGCCTTGACATGCCTATCACCTTCATATGCAGTGATAAGTGTGTCCTAGGCTTGATTGGAAGTGGAACATGAAGAGATCCATTTAAACTCGGTCTCATTAAAAACAATAAAGATAGGGGTCCTTTTCAATATTCTTCCTTTATTATTATACTCAGACAATAATTTTTTTTCTTTTGAATATTCACTTATAGCTTGTCTAGTAGGATCCCAAACATCATCCCTTAAAGAACCTTGGATGAATTCTCCTTACTTTCCAGTAAGGAAAATTTCTTCCAACAAAGATAGGGGTCCTGTTTAGGTTCCATTTTTCTCATCCATGATATATACCACACTCGGTTAAGAGGAACAAGATCTAAAATAGTTTTAAAAATAGAAGCTCTAACACCACTTGAAATTACTTCAGAACATTTTGATAAAGTTAAAAGTCTTAAGTGTAATATGAAAATCTATTTGAATAACAATATTTCATTTCAAACTTGAATGGTTGTAAGACAACACAAGATGTTTGTAATACCCCGTATTTTTGTGGAGTTTATTTATTATTTATTTGGTGAGAAATAAATTAATAAATGGGATTTATTTTTACTTATGTGGTTTGGTAATAATTAAAACGTATAATTTAGCTGATAATTAATTTTTTTCACGTGACATGATTTTGTGTCGTGTCTTATAAATAATTAATTCATGATATTGCTTGTATAATTTTAGATTATATGTTACCTGTATAATAGTTTAATGAGTATTTATTTACGCTGTAAGGTATTACCGCGTGTGTGTGAGGTATTACCACTTGGATTGGACTCTAAAGTGTCACGGAGGCCCGAATATGTGTTTGTAGTAGTTTCGATTGGGCCTATGGTGTAGGTATACATTTGGGCTAACTTTAAAGTGGTTTGAGTAGTATTTTGTTCTCATTTAGAGCCCCCAAATTAGGCCTTTTGCTGACCCATGGGTTTAGACTTATATAAGGGTGTTAACCCTCATTAGTTGAACACTTTGAACATAAAATACAAACCCTAGCTGCCTTAGAGAATTAGGAAAACTTGGGAAGAGATTTGGAAAGGAACATGAAGGGATTAAGAGGAGGAATCACTCACTAGTACATTTAGGTAAGAAATCTCTTGCTTTATCACTGTTAATATACCAAGTATAACCCCGTCCTCGAGTTTTATCACATCGACCAAAGTCGACCATCATCAATCCATCCAGTATAAGGAGTTATGACTCGACCATGGCCTCAACCTGAGTTGACTTGTCCCTAGCCGATAGTTCATCGCAAGATGCCTCAGCCTCATCCCGAAGGCTAGTAAACATTCCCCACATCATTACTCCTCTCATCTACTACCCTCGTCCTCGGCCATCACCCGAACGACGAGGACTGGAAGAGACAGCTCAATAGGACAGGTGTCATTCCATCAGTGAACTCCAGCTTGATAAATTGGCCTTGGCCTGAACGGATGACTGACAGTAGACAGCTGGCGGAGCGTAGGGATTGGGGAATGCGTAGGAGTGTGCGCATGGTCTACGGATCCCGCGTGGACCAAATCGTTATCACAAGTGAGGGAATTTTTCATCATCATGATCTATGTGTGATAGCGACTAATGGCTCAACCTCCTTGGCCAAGAACATTCTACACATGCTTATTACATGCTTGGGGGTACACAACTCCCCTCATGCACTATATATACTTGTCTTCTACATCTTTGTAAAGGATCAATTATTACAACCCCTAGCTGAAGCTTTGTCAAAGTCACACTAGTGAGAGAAAGTTTGAGTGTTCTGTATCCTAAGGCCATTAATGCCCTTTCTTAGTGGATTTCATACACACTTACACAGTGAAGTTGGCCTAAATATGTTGAACCACTTACATGTCGTCTTATCTCCCTCTTTGCCTCATATCCTTCTATATTCACATACCTGTTTACACGCCTTTAATAAGCTAGTTCGAGCTTTCATATTCACATTGATTTGGTGATACTGTTTCTGGTATCATCAATCTGGCACTGTCTGTAGGAATAAAGTGAAACTTTTCCCTCATTCTTGTTTAGCTTGTACTCAACGGATTCTCTGGTGGTGATCCATCTTCGCTCAGGTGGCCTATATCACCACTGAAAGAGCTTCAGTTGAGCCTCTCAAGCCTTTATTCAGATTTTTAGCTCTTCGAGGTCAATGGGGGAAATGGCCTCTGATTTTCCTTTGGGCGTTGGCCCAAGCTCCAGTTAAGCCCCACCATAATAAAAAATGGCTGAGGTGGCAGCGACACTGCGCTCATTGGCGGCCAGCCAACAAAAGATCCAAGATCAACTTGCTGCATTCAACCAGAATATTTTGATTAGACCTGCCGGTGCCGAAGAGGGGTTGATAACTCCGGCCTCTAGGGAAGGCATCCTAGATCCAGTGGCCAGGGGACCACCCCAGGCCCCGTACAAAGATCTCCCTCCATAAAAAAGGTGTAGAGATGTGGTTGGCCCTAGGCATTTATGCCTGGGGGCCGAGTCAAGAATTTAATGATGATGATGATCAATGTGATGATGAGGACGATAGAGAGTATTGTGAACCCTACCAAATCTCTAGAAGCACTGTGCGTCTAATTCAACCCAATAAAGGACATAGTGGTAGGCCGAGTCGAGACTGTAGGCCATGGGCATCAACTTTAGATAGGCTAAGCAGAGGGTCGGCCTTTGATAGGCTTGGCCCACTAGAGGATTTGAGAAATTACCTCTCCATATCTCGAAGCATTACTGGATACAGGAGAAATGATATAGATGTGGCGACGGTAGACCTCCATGAGGCCTAGATGAGGAATAACACGAGGTTAATAACCAACAAAGAATGACTACTAGAGATCCTTCAGTTCTCCCAGCCAATAAAGAAGGGTATGGAGACAATGTTATTCAGGCCGAGAGAGAAATTGCAGCTGCAATCGAAAGGCCTTGAAATGATTCCATATAGAAATTGGAAAATAAGATGCGGAATATACTGAAGAGATGATACCCTTTGCAGAGGGGCTACACTGAAGGCTTCCCCTTTGTGGAAAAAATTATGAGTTATCCAACCCCGACTAAGTTCAAGCCGTTGGTAGTCACACTGAAATATGACGGGAGCACCAATTTCATCCATCATGTGGAGATGCATCAGTTTTCTACTGATATCTACTAGAAATCTGATGAGATGAGGTGTCGGGACTTTTTCAGCACACTTAGCGATGCTTCTCACGTATGGTATACCTCCCTTACCAAAAACTTAATAGAAAATTTCAAGCAGTTAGTAGAGAGGTTCATTCACATTTTTGCTTTGGAGTGAAGCCCCAAAAAAAGACGACACACCTATTATACGTTAAGTAGGGGAAGAATGAGAGTTTGAGGGAGTACATAGCCCACTTCAACAAAGAGAAATTAGAAGTCTAAGACTATGAAAAGGGAATGGATGAACTCCTGGCTATATCCAGGAAGGTTCTAAAGGCGGAGGAGGCGATGGCTCCTAAGGGAGATGATGAAAAAGAAGCAAGCAGTGGAAGTAAATTCCCGAAGTCAAAGGGTAAATATGGAAAGAAGAGGTCAGCGAATGATAAGTTCACTGACTATACCCCGCTGATAGTTAGCTCTGATCATATTCTGAATTAGATAAAGAACGACCAGTCTCTAATATGGACAAAGGAGTTGATATCTCCTCCTCAAAAGAGGAATAAGAACTTGTGGTGAGAATTTCGCCAAGACTATAGCCACACCACCGATAGACTTTACTCACAAAGACAAGATTAAAAAGATGTTAAAGGTTAGAAAGTTGAGGAAATATATGGATAAGAGCAGTTCAAAGGGTGGCCGAGATGACACTAAAAAGAAGAGGAATGAAAAATGCAGGCGTGATGCCCCATCTAATTAAGACGATGATGCTTCAGACTATGATGATGAAGCCAAACCAGACCTGCCACCTCCAATCACTGATCCTAAGGTTGGCTAAATATAATTTCTCTCGGAGTTAAAATGATTTATGTAGGACTTATAGGAGATTGAAAGGAAATTACTAACAAAAAAGCTCATGTGGAAAAAGATAAAACTCTCCCTCTAAAGCCCAAAGAGATGCACTCCGTAGCTATTCAGCCAAAGAAGGAAAAAAGAACAAAAGTTGATATGAATACGCTGATAGTGGGATTTTCAAGGTTAGATTTCAAGGGGGTCCTAACCCCACATGATGAACCTTTACTGATCATCACCTTGGTACTTGGGTATGAAGTCCCCAGGATATTGGTCAATAGTGGCAGCTCAGTTGATGTGATGTTCTGAGATTATTACAAGGGCCTGGGTTTGATCAAGAAGAGACTGATCCCATATCACCAACCTCTCATTAGTTTTAATGAACAAAAGGTACAACCTCTGGGAATATACGAGATGGAGGTTAAAATGGGGAACATTTGGCCAAAATGCCTTTTAAAGAAGATCAGTTTCTTTGTTATGGATGAGAACATCTACTCAACCTAGAACATAATTTTAGGATGAGTAAACCTCAAGGAGTTTGAGGCCGTGCCCTTAATAGTTCACCAAATCATAAAATTCCCAACTCTTTATGGGGTAGGGGAAGTTCAGGGCAACCAAGTTAAGGTACGCGAGTGCTACTTAAACTCGACTGAAGAGAGAAAGGCGCATAAGTTGTACACTATAACTTATAACATTAACACTCTTGACCCCAGAGATGAGACAAAGCTGAAAAAGGGAAAAACCATAAGGGAGTAAAATCTATCATCCTCAATGAGGACGAGTAAAAAAAACCCATCCAAGTCGATAAGTCCCTAAAAAAAGAGATTAAAGAATAGTTGGTTAAACTACTGAGGGAGAGGCAAATCATTTTTACATAGAGCCATGAGGATATGCTTGGAATTTATCCTAAGGTCCTCTGCTATAGGTTGAATGTGGCTGAAGAGGACAAGAAGGAGAGTGTACTCTAGAGAGAAGTACGATATTATTAGAGATGAGGTGAAGAAGTTGGGGAAAGTCGACTTCATCAGGGAAGTTATCTACCCTGAATGGTTTGTAAATGCTGTCATCATTCCTAAGGCCAATGGCAAGCAAAGAATGTGCTTGGATTTCACAGGCTTGAACAAGGCATGCCCCAAAGACAACTTTCCCCTACTGATAATAGACCAGATGGTTGATGCCATAGCCATCCATGATTTGATGAGTTTTATGGATGCCTTTTCAGGCTATAACCAGATTTTTATGGACCCAAATGATGCTGAGAAGACATAATTCATTATTGACAAAGGGACTAACTGTTACAAGGTCATGATTTTCGACTTGAAGAATGCCGGGGTGACATATTAGAGGTTAGTAAATAAGATACTTAAATATCAGATAGGGAAAACCATGGAGGTATATATTAACAACATGCTAACAAAAAGACTTAAGGCCGATACTCATATGTCCGACCTTAAGCAAACTTTTGATACCATGGATGAGTATCGAATGAATCTCCCCCTTAAGTGTGTTTTCGGCGTTGGGGCATGTAAATTTTTGGGTTTTATTGTGAATCAACAGGGAATTGAGGCCAACCCTGAGAAGATTAAAGCTTTGATGGAGGTGAGGACTCCAAAAACCATAAAAGACGTTCGAAAGTTGACTGGATGAGTAGAAATATTGAATGGATTTATGTCAAGAGCAATAGACAAGTGTCTAACATTTTTTAAATTATTGATAAAGGCCTTCAAATGGAATGAAGAATGTAAAAGAGCTTTCCCAGAGTTAAAGGCTTATCTCGGCTCACCACTTTTATTATCCCAGCCTGTTCAAGGGGAAATTCTATGTCTGTATTCGGCCGTGTCAGAGTCGGCCATCAGTGCAACAATTGATAGAGATAAATATGGTGTGGAAAAGCCAGTATAATTCAATCGTAAAGCCCTCTAGGGGTCCGAATAGAGATATTAGAAGATAGAGAAGATGGCATACACTTTAATTCATGCCTTGAGAAAAATAAAACCATATTTTCAGGCACACACTATGGTCGTCCTCACCGACTCTCCTCTTAGACAGGTCATCCAAAATCCTATGAAATCGGGTAGGTTGATGGCTTAGTCGGTAGAGTTGGGAGAATTTGAAATTATCTATCAGTCGAGAACATTCATCAAAGGGCAGGCTTTGGCAGATTTTATCACCGAGTTCACCTGGGATAAGGCCAACAGTAAAGAGTTGACAAACCCAATACCAGAGCCAGAAAAAGTAAGTAAAAGCCCGACTGAAGACGAGACGATCACGCCAAAGGGTAGAGTGACTGAAAATAAAGAAGAGATGTATCTTTTCAATTATGGGACCCTGGAGGATGGTTCATAAGGAAGGTACTATTTAGAATTTGTTTATTGACGACTCTTAATGCGAAGCGGGATATGGAACATGCTTAATCATGTCGGCCCTAGATTGGACTGATATTGAATATGCTCTGAGATTTAGTTTTAAGGCTTCTAACTACGAGTCAGAGTATGGAGATCTTCTGGTAGGACTCTCCCCCACCTGAGCATTAAATTTCTACCAACTCTTGGTTACAGTGACTCCAGACTGGTACTGAATTAGATATTAGGAGCATATGAGGCCAAGGATGATAAAATGGATAAGTACCTAGCAATGGTAAAGGTAGTGCTGAAAAATTTCAAGGAGGTGAAGTTAAAAAGGATCCCTAGGCTAGACAACAGTCGAGATAATGCCTTAGCGAGATTAGCCTCTGGCACTAGTACATAGATAAAAATATCGGTGCCAGTGGAGATCCTACTTCGATCGACCATTAAAGAAGGGGATAACTCGATGGAGTTTTATTTAAACCTAAAACTGGGAGCTTTATGGATGGACTCCATCATCCGATATATCACATATGGGGAGTTACCCGATTTAAAAGTTGAGAGGAGGAAATTGAGATACAAAGTGGTGAAGTTTTCCATTATAGGAGATGTCTTATACAAGAAGGGATTCCTCCTACCCCTACTTCGATGTGTCCATCCAACTGAAGTGGAGTATATCTTGAAGGATGTGCATGAGGAATCTCGCTCCAACCACATAGGAGGAAGATCATTGTCAAAGATAATTGTTACCCAGGGGTATTGGTGACCGACCTTGGCTAATGATGCGACCAGTTACGTGAAGAAATGTGACTAGTGCCAAAGATTCGTCAGCATCCCTAATCAATCTCACTAACCTCTGACTTCTATCACTTCCCCTGGCCATTTTCAGTTTGGGGAATTGACTTGGTAGGACCATTTCTAAGGGCTGTAAGTAACTACTGATATCTGGTAGTGGCAATAGATTATCTTTCTAAGTGGGTGGAGGTTGAGGCCCTGATCACCATAATAAAGAGGAAGACCTTCCAATTTATTTGAAAGAATATTATTCGCATATATGACCTACCCAACACTTTGATCTTAGATAATGGGAAGTAATTTAAGAATATATCCTTGGAGACTTACTGTGAGAGGGTTAGTATTAAGTAGTTCTTTTCAACTTTTGGCAGACCCCATGCTAGTGGTCAAACTGAGGTGATGAATAAAAAAATTCTTGATGGGATCAAGAATAAATTAGAGGATGCCAAAGGATGATGGAAAAAAGAGGTGCACGCTGTTCTATGGGCCTATAGGACGACGGAGATAACGCTAATAGGGAGACCCCATTCATCCTTGCCTATGGTTTAGAGGCCGTGGTGCCAAGAGAGGTCGGTCTTCCAACTCACAAAGTCCAGACATATGACCCATAGGAGAATACTACAGAGCGTAGACTGAACCTGGACCTAATATGAGAAAGAAGAGAGGATACTGACGTTAGGCAAGTTGGCCATCAACAAAGAATAGAAAAGTTCTACAATAAAAAGGTAAAGGCCAGGCTGATAGCTGCTGGGGACTTAGTGTTTAAAAAGACTGGAAAAAATTGAACAAACTCCATGCAAACTGGCATGGTCCCTACAGAGTCACCGAAGAGATAGTCCCCAGCACATATCGGGTCAAAAATTTGGAGGGAGAGCCACTCTCCAACCCTTGGAATGCTGACCACCTAAAAAATTATTATGAGTAGAACTTTGTATAAATTTCTTCTATCAATGTATCATTGTATGAAAGGAAAAGTTATGAATGAAAAATTTCCCAAGTGTTCTCTCCTATTTTGTTGTATGAGTAGTTCAGATTGTATGTATCCGTTCATCTTAAGTTATGGAACATCACTTATGTGGTGAGGTAGATTTACCTTGCTCTCGGCAATATGACAGTCCGAACGGGGCTAGCCTCTTCCATGGACTCTCAATAACATCGAGAGGGGGGGGGGGGGGGGGGGATATCCTAACATCATTAATTTGGTGAAAAACTCTCTCTCGATCGAGACGACCGTGTAGGAAGTGGTAGCTCTCGTCCATATACTCTCGAAACGATGAGAGGGGACTTGAGATACAACACCATAATTTGGTGAATTCAAATTCAAAAATAATTTTATTATGGTTTATCTCTAACATCCTTAATTTAGTGAAAAACTCTCTCTCGGCCGAGACAATAGTGTAAGATGAGGTAGCTTTCTTCCATACACTCTCAAAATGACGAGAGGGGACTTGTGATATAACCCCATAATTTGGTGAATTCAAATTCAAAAATCATTTTAGTATGGTTTATCTCTAACATCATTAATATGCTGAAAAACTCTCTCTCGACCGAGACGACACTGTAGGACGAGGTATCTCTCGTCCATACAATATCAGAATGACGAGAGGGGACTTGTGATACAACACCATAATTTGGTTAATTCAAATGGTAAAATTATTTTATTATGGTTTACTTATAACATCATTAATTTGGTAAAAAACTCTCTCTCGCCCGAGATGATAGTGTAGGATGAGGTAGCTCTCGTCCATACACTATCAAAATAAAGAGAGGGGACTTGTGATACAACACCATAATTTGGTGAATTTAAATTCAAAAATTAGTCATTTGGTTATATTCATCTCGTCTAAGGACGAGACAATATATGAGAAGGAATATAGTTAACTCGTGATATCAAGATTATAGGCCATTCAAGCATGGTTACTTTTTAAACATCAGTAGAATTCATACATGCAAATAGATAAAGACAATTCAAGTACGAGATAAAACTCCATTCATTCATTCATTCAAATATGGCAGTAAGCTTAGTACAAAAACTTAGTTCAATACAAATTGAGAGAAATCATTGAAGTACTCACAGAAGTTGTTACAGAATGAAGGGTATCGGTCATAAACGACCACCCTATAGAGTCGGCTCCACATTCAGGATTGACTCTCCATTATCTTCATGGACCTGAGTTTTCTCAATATTGATGGATGGAGTTTCTTGAGTTTACTCAATATTGATGGCTGGAGTTTCCCTACCAGCATCATTGGTGTCAGCCTTAATAGGGGCCTCGACCATAATTTCATCTCTTTCGACTGCAGGCAAGGACTCAATATATTCCAAAGCCGTTTCCATGTAAGGATCCTCCATGTCGAGAGCTTTAAGCTTAACACTAATGGACGAGATGACCTCAAAGAACTTCGTGACCACCCATCGAAAGGCTGTCTTGAGGCCCTGTTCAAAATATTCTATGCCAAAGCCTCCAAACTCATCAGATGACTTATAAGCTTCTATTGCCTCGTCCCTTATCTTTTGGATAGCTTCGATTGAGAGTGCCTTATCCTTAGCCATCTTGACGGCTATAACGAGGTCAGTTGCATATTGTCCAAGTTGATTATTCAGGGTAGTTAGCTAATTATCCTTGACATATAATTCATTGTAACGATCCTAGTTTAATCGAGTCAGGGTCCTTTGGTGCTCCTCTCAGCGCTGGTGATGCCTCTTTCTCAAGTCGGCCAGATCAATGATGGCCTTCTCCCCCTCTTAGATATTGGACATGTTCTCAGTGGCCCATTTGTTGACAGAAGCAAGGGCACACATAGTCTGCCAAAAGTTATGTAGAGATTAAAATAAGACGAGGAAAAAGGGTTAATAAAATTCAATGCAAGTTTAGTACGAGGCCAATACCTGTCCTAGGTGATGAAAACCGAAGTCTAAGGTATTTAGGGGATGCATCTTCCCAAAGAACTCATAATCCCCCTTTGAAGGGAATTTGAGCAGACCAACTTTTGATCTTCTTATTGATGGAATAGTAGAGTTAGGACTGGCCTGTAGTTAGGCAAGGTTAGCTGCCCAAAAACTTTCGACAGAGTCCCACAAGGATGAGACGGGTCCAGAAGAACTTGGTACTATCTGAGGAGGAGGATCTGTTCTCTACCTCGCCTAGCTATCCCGATGGACGTTGGCAAAAGAGGGTGTCTTTATTTTTTGACCGGCCTCTGTGTTGGTTGACCCTCCATCAACATGTTTTGTCATAGGCTTCATGCCTCCCTTTTTCAGCACATTCTTTAAGCTGGGGGCCGTCATGTTCCACAGGTCGTCTGAGATATGTCTTGGACGATCTGCAAAGAAGAAACATAAATGATCAGTTAAAAAAGTCAAAGATGACAAAGGACTTGAGAACTGAAAAGTTCAGTGACCCACACAGCTCGCCTAGGGCTGTGTTTCGACCGGATCGGATCGAAAAATGACCTTTCGAAAAAAATTTAATTTTTTTGGAAATAAAATATTTGTTCCAATTTCCTATCTAAATTTTTCGGAAAATCAAAAAAGTTTCCGAATTCGAAAAAATCGAAAAATCGAAAAAAAATCGGAAAAATTCGAAAATTCAAAAAATATACTAAAAATTCAAAAGTTTTGGAAATTCCAAAATTTCAAAAAAATTAATATAGGATTTTCGATTACTCGAAATTCTCATTTTAAAGAAATAAAAAAAAAGATTTAACCCAACATGTAAATATGTAAGGATTTAACCATTTTTTTTCATTTGTGTAGAGGATAGAGGGATATTCTCCTTTTATAGAGGACTTTTTTGGGCCTCTCTTCCTCTCCTAGCCGATGTCGGACACATGAAAATGTTTAAAATATTTAAAAAATTGGAAATCGGAAAATATTTTGGAAAAAATCGGAAATAATTCGAAAAAATCGAAAAATCGAAAATTCAGAATTATTTCCAATTTTCGATCCGATTTTTTCCGAAAAAATTGGAAATCGGAAATAGAAAACCTTATATACGTTCCAAAATCGGAAAATATCGGATCGAATATCGAAAAAATGGGAATGTTCGGAAAAAAAACATAGCCCTAGGGTCAACCCCCAAGCCATCCTTCTCCAAGAAACCAGGAGTCATAAGATCCTTAAATTTAGGAAGTGCACCTTTCTTTCCTTGACTCTTCAGATATGACATATGAAAGGATGCCTTTTAAACTCATACCTAGAAGATGATTTATCCCACACCCTTTATTTCACATTAAAGACTAAGGGTTAGTGGGTGATTGATATACCAAGTATAGCCCCGATCCCGAGTTTTATCACCTCGACCAAAGCATACCATCGTCAATACATCCAGTATAAGGAGTTATGACTCAACCATGGGCTCAATACTCGATCGATAGTTCCTCACAAGATGCCTCAACCTCGTTCTGTAAGGCTAGTCAACAAGCCCCATATCATTACACCCCTGATCTACCACTCTCGTCCTCGGCCATCACCCAAACGACGAGGACAAGAAGAGACAACTTAACAGTACACCTGTCATTCCATCAGTGGACTCCAACTCGACAAATTAGCTTCGGCCTGGATGGACGGTTGATAGTAGACAACAAGCAGAGCGCGTGGATTGGGGAATGCGTGGGAGTGTGAGCATGGACTACGAATTCCACATGGACCAAACCGTTATAACAATATATCTCTAAAACGTGAGGGAATATTTCATCATCATGATTGATAAGCATCAAAAAGTGTATTTTTGACCCTGAATGGATAGTTTTTAATTGCTAATTCTCGGTAAAATGGGTCTTATGTGCTTAATTGTCTATTTTGTAGGTCAAACGCCGTTTACAGTTTCAAAATCATCACTTCAAAGAAAATGTGCGTAAAAAAAAAGAGCTAACTCCAAACCCATCCCGGTCCCCTAAGCCCGAAACCTATCCCGAGCCGTGTGTGTTTGGTTTGTACCTTTTATTTTATTTTATTTTATTTTTCTAGATTTTTATTTATGTCGTTTGTATTTATTTTATGTGTTATATTTTGTTTTGAGTCATGTATATATTTTTAGCAATTTTTATATTTTATTGTTGCGCGTCGAGTAGTAGTTGTTATATTTTCCTTTATTTTATTTTTATTTGTTTTTAGTTAGTTTATTTTATTAGTTTTATTTAAGTCGTGTTTATTTATTTGTTCATAGTTGTATATATTAGTGTTACTATTGTGTGTCGTTTTATTTTTTATTTTAGTGAGTTCTTATTTCATTTTTATTTTTAGTTTAGTTTAGTTTTATTTTTTATTTTTTATCTTAAATGCTTTTGATTTTATTTTGTGTCCTAGTTTATTTTTATAAGGGTCCAAATTAAACACACTCCCTACACCTCACCCGCACTATACTACACTCACATACACCTTACTACTCCCAAACAACTCACACCCAAATACCATACACTCTCACCACACATAAACATACCCACTTCATCTTCCCCACCACACACCCAACTCTCTCTCCAAACTCCATAAACAAACCCATCTCCTACCTCTACCAACCCAAACCCCATTTCAAAAACCAAACCAACTCGCGACCTCGACCCATTTCATCCATATCCAACAGTCCAAACAAACCGAACTCCAAACCTCCCGCTCAAACTCGAAACTATCAAATCCCTTTGCCCCAACGAGCTCAAAACGCGAACCCCGAAACCTAATCCAAATTTCGGCCACTTCCAAAAAAAAAAATAAATAAAACAAAACCAAAATGGCTCCCTCCGGACCTGCGTCGACGTTCAAACCTCCAATACCAGAACTAAACCCATTTCAAAACCGGGCACCACACCGTTTGATCGCACCCCTAGCCATCCGATCGCACCCCAAAACCAAGACCAAGTCAACATAAAATAAAATAACCCCACATGTCTATTAAGCCATTTACCCCATTTCCCAAATTAACCCCCAAATAACGTCTTTTAACCATTTACCCAAAATACGCCTAATCACCGTTAAACAAATCTGATTTCTTCTCCTACATGCTCTCATCATCTTATTTACGTGCACATGTGTGCATATTTCCCACCTTACCCTCACCCACACCTTACATACCTCATGCACTATTAATTCATCCAAAATTACCCTTAGCCACTTGCTCACTATAAAAGAAGGAAGAAGAATACTCATCGAAGAATTTTTTAGAGACGAGAATTCTCGAGTTACCTTAGAGAGAAATTTAGAAATAATATTTTTTTTTAGTTTAGGAATTTATTTTATTTGATTTTTTTAGATTTAAATTGAGTGAAATAATTGTGTGAGATTCAAGTTGAGTGAGTGTTTTCACGTATTATTTTGTTGGATCACTCAATTGAAAGTTGGGTGCTTGTAATTCATGGATGGAGCTCAATTCCACTCAATTATATTTGGTTTGATTAATCTCTTATATATCCTCTTTTATTTTATTGCCTTATTTATTTGATTATCATGATCCATATTATGTTAGGATAAAAAAACCCTTTCAAGGGGTGGGATGAACCCTTATTTATGTTATTTGAATTAATTAGTTTGACTATTTGAAAATCCTTTTGAATGTTAATTTTGGTCATCTAAGTTTCAATTTACGCCTCAAGAGAGGGTAAATGATTTTCGAGAGAAAATTGAAATTCGAAATATAATATCCATTTTAGAATCGAACTAGAGTTAGGGGTTTCTTAAGTATTGTATTATTTCTTTAATTTCTACTCTAAAATTTATTTTCTATGATTTATATAAATTTCAATGAGTCAATCATATCGGGTGGTTTATTAAAAGGAGTTTAAATCTAATTTCTAGAGTTGTTTAAACTTAATTTTCTAAAGGTTGGTATTAAAATTACATTTGTGACAAGAGTTGACTTGTAATTTCAATACTAACTTGGGAGTTTCAAATGAGTAAATTAATTAATTAGAATAACTAAAATTTGTGGTGTAATCCCATTCCTTGATTGTTCTCACATTTATTTCCTCACTTTATCTCTTATTTTTGTTAGATTTTATTCATCATTTTTCATCAGACTTTTTAGCACTTCTTTATTTTTACTTCTTGTTTCATTTACTCGTTCTCGTATTAGTTTAAATTCATCGTAATCTAAAAATTGTTTTAATATTGAAAACGGTAAAAAAATTAGAAAAAGTAAAAATGCCCCAAAGGAATTGAATAAAAATGAATTACATGTGTTTTTCTCTTGTTTCACTCCCTTGATTTGGATTGATACCTCACTTACCACTACGTTCTGTAATTTTGTTATACTTTTATAGGTAATTGAAGGATTTTGATTGGATAGGCTTTCCACAACGATGACATACCAAAAAGCTGTCTATCAAATGGCACTGTTGCAATTCTTGGGAGTGTGATGCACTTGGAGCGGATACCATTTTGTAGCTCTTTTATTTCCTATATTTTGTTGCATTTTCCTACCATTTTTCATTATTTTTAATTTTTCGTACCATTTTTCATTTTTTATTAGAAGGCTTATATTAGGAGTTTATTACCGCTTGTATTGCGGTGCTTGGAGACACCATTTATTTTTCATTTTAGTTTGTCATAAAACGAAGAAAAGGGTGATAGGAAAATCGGACAAAGTAGAAAGAGGGCGTCCAAAGGCAAGGATTTAGAAGCTTCTCTACTTTGGGTCGGTAGGACTCCTGGGGCCGGCTGAGATATGCGTGATCTTCCCCGATCAACTAAAATTGTTTATCTCCCCACGGTGTAAAAATTGTGGGAGGTACATTTCTAAAACCCTCGCGCCTCTCCTGTCAGCGAGTCAGTTTTTCTGTGTGACTATGTGCTCTTGATTTTTATTATTGCATTTATTTTTGAATGTGTGTGATGAATTAATCAATTAAGACCTAAACCTGATCATTCACGAGAAGGGATTTCATCACCCGACTCTCTCGCTTATCAATTTTGTGCTACCCTAGCCATCATTAAATTTATAATCAATTAACTAGCTAGCCCACTAGGAGAACATTTTTGAAACGACGATCACTCAGATAATTTTCGTGATTTTTATCTCCCGCAAACTTTATTAAAATTTGGCTACCTTCTCACCTAAATTTCAAGAAAAAAATTGGCTATGTACTAGTTAGGATTTCTCCTTGACTTGTGGGCGTCCAATTCCATCCTTAGGTAGACGGGTTTTAGTGAGTTCGTCCAAATTCAAAGAGTCAAATATTTTTCCCACTATTTTCTTCCAAAAAATCAAAATATTTTCTTCCTTTATTTTTCTAAAAACCCAAAAATATTTTTGTTTATTTTCATAAAATTCCAAAAATATTTTCTTTTCTTTTGAAAAACATTTAAAAATCCAAAAAACTATTTCTCCCATCATGGCCGAAGAATGTCCTTTACGGGAATACTTTACCCATTTTCCATTCCCTCGAAGCATGTTTGACGTTGAGCCCGAGTCGAATGTTCACACTTTACTTAGTGGCTTTAACTCTCCCACCCACGCCGTTGATACTCATGCGTCGTCCACGAACGCATTTCATATTCCATCGCTTTCGATGACGAGTATCAACGGTTCAAATGCTTTGTTGTGCACACATTATTTTCACGCTGATCACTTGTCCCATTAGTGTCCATATCTTTCTTATCCATCCGAACCCACCATGGAACATGTGTATCCATATGACACTGTTTCGGAACCCACTATGACGTATTATCATGATGTATCTAATCCCGAGTTGTGTGATTACCCTAGCTATTCATGGACGCCTGATCACCCTTTCATGCAATACGAATCCCAACTCGATGTTGTTGATCCTCACACTTTCCAACAGTCATCTTGGCAATCAAGTGCACCCATTCCTGATCAGTTAACTCACTACACACCTAATGATTATCAGCCTTTTATCTCTCACTGAGATGCTTCTCCAATGTATGACACACTTAACCCGGTTCTCCACACTTCATATGATTGTTCTTCATTTTCACATGTTAATAGTGAGCTGTATCCACCTCAACTACCGTCGCCACCCATCACTCCACCACCATCATCCACCTCTACTCTCAAAAGTCTCTTACAAAAGTTCATTTGAGCAAGTGCAAGACACTCAAATTCAAAATGAAGCCCTCCAACGGCTTGAACAGAGATTAAATGAAAATGAGTGTGAGAGAGAGTCGAATTTCACCCCAGTCAACCCATTGTTACCCCCACATGGAATAACGATGAGTCATTTTGTGCCACTGACTTTGAGTGTGACCAACCCTACCACCCCGAGAATTTCGACGTTGAGACCACCCCATGGTCCAGGTGTCAAGTTGACACTTGAGTTGATTTATCCTAAGTTAGTGAGCCTGATCCAACCCTGCTTTGTTCAAATGAACCCACCATTGAGGTTCACATTCCTTTTCCTGAAGAATCCAAAAAAATTCCCGAGTCTCCACCTATTGAGTCCACCATTTGTGTTCCCGAGGAACCCCTTCATCATAGGTTAGCTTCATCTACGACTGCTCACCATTTTTTAGAGATTGAATCCGAGATGGTTCCTATGTTTCCGGACACGGATCCTGTCCCATTAAGCATGGTTCCCTTTAAAACCAATATTTTGAGTGATTCCTATATCTCCGATCTTGGTCCTCATTTGACTTACCCATTGCATTCATTGCTGATATTCGTATGGAGAAGTTGGCCACTCCATATTTAGGTACCACACTCCCTTATGAGTATTCCTTTACTCCTCCTACGAGTGCCCTTGAGGATCACTTCGAGCCTCATGAGGTCTGTGTGTCTCCCACGCTTGAGTTGGCTCATCTTACTCCACCCTTTATCCCACCCGATCCACCCTTTATCCCATCCGATCCAACCTTTATCGCTTCCATCCCATCACCTGGTTTGGATCTTGATGTTATACATTGCATGTTCCCATTCATATCTTTGGATCCTAACCTAAAACCACCATCCACCATTCATGAGAGTATTTATGGTGTTACTCTCCACTTTCGTGACACCGAGCTTATTACTCTATGCACGCCAGTCTCTTGTGGTGTTAATTTTTCTCATCGTCATGTCACGACGCGACCATTATCATCGTCCATTTATAGAACGATCGTGCAATTTCTATGAGTCACACCACATTCCATTTTTCAAACCTTTTTGCCTTCCTCACCAACTAAAGCACCATTCTTATAGGGCCCTTGTTGCCCTCACCTTTCGGCTCAATAAGGCCCGAGGATGATACCTCTTCACCCTTACCCTAATACCCACCCATCCTTGGTCCATCGATGCCTTGCACCGTGTGATGCAGTTTTCCATACAAGTGCATTGACATTTTAGCATTCATCCAATAAGGTTGACACTTTAGTCTTTTTTCGAGGTGATTTTCATCACCCAATTTTTCTGCCACCCCATGCTTTCATAGTTCTTATCCTTAGGGTGAGTTCCCTTCGGTCTGGATGAAGATATTAAACTTAGCGCTACCATGAGGCAGTCCTTTGTTTCTTGTATGAGTCTCATCCAGTTTGGGGTGGTGTTTCACACATCTTATGCTTTACATGTTTATAGACTTGTACACATTTTTTATCACTTATTCAGGTTCATTTTGGCTTTATCTATCCACTACATTAGCGGTTGAATCCGATAATCTCTTTCCTACCTTTTTCTCTCAATTTTAAAAATCATTTTACTTAACATTGAGGACGATGCTCCTTTTTATTTGGGGGTGGGGAATTTTTTTATCAAAATCGCACCTCTTTTGAAAAATTTTGATTTTTAAAACCTGATTTTTAAAAAAATTTCGTGCAGTTTCTTTCATCTCACTCATTGACGTGAATTTTCTATCATCCATATTTTTAGCCTAGGAATCAAGCTAGAGGATTTATTTTTTCTATAGCTTATGTAATACATATCAAGTCATTTTGCACCATGAATTTATAGACTAAAAAAATTTACGCACTTATCACGCCACTGCGGTTTAGAATTCAACAATGCTATAATTCTCAAAAGAACCTTAAGGACCACAAGCGGAGACTTTAGCTTGTGAGATTTGTGCCTTTCACCCGTTCAGAGTGTTTTACGCAATCTCCGAGTCACAAGTTGATTCAACTTTTTTGGGTCCTCACTTAAATCGTTGCATGATCTCATTATTTTTCATAAATTTTTTGACTTGATCACTGAGAATGACATCACTTTCGAATTGTAAGAAACATTTGTTTTGAAATTTGTCTTGATCACTAGATTTTTACCCATTCACTTCACTCATTACCTTCCCATATTCTTCCATATTCCCACATATTCCCCACACCATCCATACACATTTCTCACTCCATTCATATATCATCCTTCATTTTAGAGAAAAATAGTGCTTTCCCAAATATGAAAAGTCTTTAGTTTTGAGTTATAAAAAAAGAGAAAAAAAAAGAAAAATAGAAAAGGAAAAGAAAAAGAAAAAGAAGAAAAAGAAAAGAAAATTCAAAAAAAAAACAGAAAAAGAAGAAAGAGAAAAGAAAAGAAAAAGAAAGTTTGTAGTTAGTTTTTATGTAATAAAGACATTTTCTTTTCATGTATAGAACACTCTTATCGTATCCATCTTTCATCCATCATCCATACATCACCCATCCTGTCATACCTACCTCATCCCATTCCATCCTTCCCATTTCATTTCCCCCTTACCCATACGAATCCATGTTTTCCACTAGGTGTTCGGGCAAATAAAAGTCAACGTGGTGAATAACTCGACGTTCTCACTTTAGTGATTAGCTTACTTTCATGAGATCATTTTTCTTTCTAAAATGTTCTTTATTTCTTATATGTGTGTGAAACATTTGAACTTGTTTACATTTACTCACCTTCTCACACACAAGAGCGATACACTAATTCAAATCTTGAGATTTTGTTTGAGTGAGCTATATCCAGTGAGATTTTAAAATTGAAGCGTTGATTCTGAAAAGGCAATTTAGGAATTACTCTTATGATACTCAACCCGTTTTGACTGATTCACACTACACATGTTCAGTTCTAGGAAGGATGTGCCTTGAGGATTTACGTAGCTAACTTTTTATACCTTCTAGCTTGTATTCCTCAAAATATTTATCTCATGATGGATTATATGATTATTCTAAGTTTAATAAGAGATAGACAATCGTTTGCAAATAAATAATTTTGTGGGTATATTTCCTGCAAACCATCACGAGACAAAACTCGTCCTGTAGGGAAACCTATAGGTTTAAAGTCTTGTTGCATATGCTAAGTGCAATCGCAAGTGCCCGCGAAAGTGGCACACTTTTGGTTTCTTATCTTTCTTTCTCTCTATATTTTGCTGGAGGACTAGCAATATACTGTTTGGGGGTGGTGTGATAAGCACCCAAAAGTGTATATTTTATACCCCGAATGGACAATTTTCAATTGCTAATTCTCGACAAAATAGGTCTTATGTGCTTAATTGTCTATTTTGTAGGTCAAACGCCATTTGGCGGTTTCAAAAGCATCAATTCAAGCCAAATGTGCGTAAAAAAAGAGAGCTAACTCCAAACCCATCCCGGTCCCCTAAGCCCAAAACCTATCCCGAGCTGTGTATGTTTGGTTTGTACATTTTATTTTATTTTTCTAGATTTTTAATTGTGTGTATTTATTTTGATATGTTATATTTTGTTTTGAGTCATGCATATATTTTTAGCAATTTTTATATTTTATTATTGCACGTCGAGGAATAGTTGTTATATTTTCCTTTATATATTTTTAGTTATTTTATTTTATTAGTTTTATTTTTATGTTTTTATTTGAGTCGTGTTTATTTATTTGTTCATAGTTGTATATATTAGAGTTTTTATTGTGTGTCGTTTTATTTTTATTTTAGTGAGTCCTTATTTAATTTTATTTTAGTTTTTCTTTTTGTTATTTGACATGTTTTTAATTTTATGTTGTGTCTTAGTTTATTTTTATAAGGGTCCAAATTAAACACACTCCCTACACCTCACCCATACTATACTACACTCACATACACCGTACTACTCCTAAATAACTCACACCCAAATACCATATATCCTCATCACACACAAACATACCCACTTCATCTTCCCCACCACACACCCAACTCTCTCTCAAAACTCCATAAACAAACCCATCTCCTACCTCCACCAACCCAAACATACCCGCGACCTCGACCCAATTCATCCATATCCAATAATCCAAACAAACTAAACTCCAAACCTCCTGCTAAAACCCAAAATTATCAAATCCATTTTCCCCGGCGGGCTCAAAACCCGAACCCCGAAACCAATCCAAATTCTGTCCACTTCCAAAAAAAATAAAATAAAACAAAACCAACATGGCTCCCTCCGGACCTGCACTGGCATTCAAACCTCCTATACCCGAATTAAACCCGTTTCAAAACCGGGCACCACACCATCCGATCGTACCCCCAACTAGCCCTATCTCCGGTCGCTGTTTCCCACCTTTGCACCCGGACCTGCTGACTATCCAACCCGAAGCCTTAATCCTCAACACTAACCCATTTCAACCCAAGCCTTAATCGATTTTATCTCCTGCTAAAAGACCCAAAACAAAGACCAAGTCAACATAAAACAAATACCCCCCATGTCTTTTAAGCCATTTACCCCTTTACCTAAATTAACCCCCAACTAACGTCTTTTAACCATTTACCCAGAATACCCCCAATCACCATTAAACATATTTGATTTCTTCTCCCACATGATCTCGTCATCTCATTTACATGGACATGTGTGCATATTTCCCACCTTACCCTCACCCACACCTTACATACCTCATGCACTATTAATTCTTCCAAATTACCCTTAGCCACTTGCATACTATAAAATAAGGAAGAAGAAGACCCATTGAAGAATTTTTTAGAGGAGAGAATTCTAAAGTTACCTTAGACAGAAAGTTAGAAATAATATTTTTTTAGTTTAGGAATTTATTTTATTTGATTTTTTAGATTTAAATTGAGTGAAATAATTGTGTGAGATTCAAGTTGAGTGAATATTTTCATATATTATTTTGTTGGATCATTCAATTGAAGGTTGGATGCTGGTAATTCAAGGATGGATCTCAATTCCATTCATTTATATTTGGTTTGATTGTTCTCATATTATCTTTTATTTTATTGCCTTGTTTATTTGATTATCATGATCCATATTATGTTAGGATAAAAAAACCCTTTCAAGGGGTGGGACGAACCCTTATTTATGTTATTTGAATTAATTAGTTTAATTATTTTAAAATCCTTTTGAATTTTAATTTTGATCATCCACATTTCAATTTACGCCTCGAGAGAGGGCAAATGATTTTCGAGAGAAAATTGAAAATTGAAATATAATATCCATTTTAGAATCGAACTGGAGATAGGGGTTTCTTAAGTGCGGTATTATTTCTTGAATTTCTACTCTAAAATTTATTTTCTTTGATTTATATAAATTTCTATGAATCAATCCTAGCGAGTGGTTTATTAAAAGGAGTATAAATCTAATTTCTAGAGTTGTGGAGTTTTAACTTAATTTTCTAAAAGGTTGGCATTAAAATTATATTTGTGACAAGAGTTGACTTTTAATTTCAATACCAACTTGGGAGTTTTAAATGAGTAAATTAATTAATTAGAATAACTAAAATTTGTGGTGTAATCTCATTCCTTGATTGTTCTCACATTTATTTCCTCACTTGTTTTTGTTAGATCTTATTCATCATTTTTCGTCACACTTTTTAGCATTTATTTATATTTTCCTTCTTGTTTTAGTTACTTGTTCTCGTATTAGTTTAAATTCACCTTAATCTCAAAGTTGTTTTAATGTTGAAAAAGGTAAAAAAAAAGGTAGAAGAAGTAAAAAAGTCCAAAAAGGAATTAAATAAAAATGAATTACATGTGTTTTTTCTCTCGTTTCACTCCCTTGATTTGGATTGATACCTCACTTACCACTATATTCTCTAGTTTTGTTATACTTTTATAGGTAATAGAAGGATTTTGATTAGATAGGCTTTCCACAATGACGATATAGCAAAAAGCTGTTTATCAAATGGCGCCGTTGTTGGGGGCCAAATCATTATAACAATCTCTCTCACTCGTTAGGGAATATTTCATCATCATGATCCACGTGTGACAACGACAAATGGCTCAACCTCCTTGGCCAAGATCATTCCACTCATGCTTATTACATGCTTTGGGGGTACACTACATCTCTCATGCACTAAATATATTCGTCTTCTACATCTTTATAAAGGATCAATTATTACAAACCCTAGCTGAAGCTCTGTCAAAATCACAGTAGAGAGAGAAAGCTTGAGTTTCTGTATCACAAGGCCATTAATGCCATTTTTTTAATGGATTTCACACACACTCACAAAGTGGATAGGCCTAGATAGGCTGAACCACTTATATGCCGTCTTATCTCCCTCTTTGCCTCATCTCCTTCTATATTCACATACATGTTTACACTCCATTAATATACTGGTTTGAACTTGCATATTTACATAGAATTGGTGATACCATTTATGGTATCATCAACTGTGTTATCTGTAACTTTCTTACTATTTAATTATCATGTATATGATCTAGGATATGGATTCATGTTTAAAGACTTAATCTTCTGTTTTAATCACGTTTGTATTGGGTTTAATTGGGTTTTTGAATTAAACCATTGTTACGGTTGTAATCTGATTAAAACTTGGGGATTTAATGGGAACCATAAACTGATTCATTTTGATAATTGATTATGTGATTATAAATTATGTTCATTTCATTTCATTTATAAGTTGATCCATATGTTAATTTATTGATTGGAGCTGAAATCGTATGCGTAATTAGCCTTGTGAATATAAAGGAAGAACTAGGGTTTAATTTGGGGATTTGAAGAATTAAGCCTTTAAATGATGTTTAGTATTAAAAAGCTGTGGTAATCATTTAGCTTTATGAATCCGTGATTAGATTTGGTTATGGTGAAGTTTTTAGGGTTAGGTAGAAGCTTGAAATTCATTTATGGAAGTTTAATTCGATTTTTGTGTTTTTAGGACTAAGGAATAAATCTCGTCAATCTTGTTCGAACGAGATTGTGTTCTTGTTAAAATGAGGTAATTAGATTCGTTCAAACTAGGGGTTGAGTCATTCAAACGAAGTGTGGATATTCGTTTGAATGAGGTGTTGGAGTCATTCAAACGACATGTGCTATCAACGACATTTTTGTGGCAGCAAAGAGTGGTTTTGTATTTCTTTTGTATCATCAATTCTTGAGTAATTCCTATGTTCATACTTTTTAGTTTAAGATGATAATTAAATTATAGAATATTGAGAAGAATTTTGGAGATAGGTTTCGAGCGTATAAACTTACTTTGGTTAGAACAATCCGACATAGGGGATTAGGTCAGTTTGGGTACGCTTGAGAGTATGAATTATCCTAGTTTATGGTATATGTATGATGTGTTGTACGGTTGAGTATAATTTTCGGTTTGAGAGATGATAAACCTAAGAATTTATTGGACAATCCGGCATTTGGGAATTGGGATAATTTGGGTACATTTAAGAGTATACGTTATCCTGTTTTTGTATATTGGGTATATATATATATATATATAAATAAATAAAAATTGGTTGTTTTTGTGAACAAATGAGTTACTCATGGGGAATCTACCGGATGTGGTTTTGATGATTTTTTATTGTGATCATCCACTCGTGGCTGATGATTTTTCATTTAGGATGGCCACCGCCTCGTGATGTGGGATACAAATGGCTTGATCCATCGGGTGAAATTGATGATGATGTTATTGTATGGTGACATGTTAAGATCATGTGTGTAGCATGGTCATCGTTTCATAATGAGAGACGTGGATGGCTCAATCCATCGAGTCAGATTGGTATGGACTAGCTGATGATATTACTGAGTAATGATCCCCTGTTCTTTTGGGTGTGTTTATTTGAAATCTGCTTGGTTTGTGGATTTTACGAATTTACCGATAGAAGCACGAGAAGGTTCAAAAAAGGTAGATGCCTTCGTGTGGTTGTTATGAGACTTATATACATTTATATAATATTAATCACGCGATGGATATTGTAATTAAGACCTATGTCAAATTTGTGAGTTTGTTATGAGATTGTGTATATCTTATTATGCCACTGACATGAGTGGGAGTTGATTCAGGATTGTATTGTGTATATACTTTGTAGTTCAGTGATGAAGACATTTAAATATAAATATGTGAAGATTGAGAAATTGTTACCTTTATGAGATCGTGAGTATCTTAATGATAATATATGCGTGGGTACCGGGGTGGATTTTATGTGAGTAGTTAGTTTCTTATTCGTTATGTGCTAGTACTTATTAGTCTAATGTTAGAGACTTTTATTATTGTTATGCCTTAGGTTGGGATACTCATTGGTATTTCACTTATGATGAGGGGTGACGTATCTCTTACATGTGAGTGTCGATAGGATGACATGCTTATCGTAAAAAGGTCGCACGATTGTTACTTTTTTGATACTGTAAGTTATTTCTTGAAACTTTAAGGTGCTGACCCAAATCTATAAATATTTTTCCCCCACAAGTATTATTATTTTTATAAACATGTTTAGTAGGGATGAGAGATTAGACTTGTAGTTTGTAGAGATTCATCTTCTAATCCTTAGAGTAAGAGTTGTTGGTTCAATGTAGTAGTCATTTGTATTCAGGAGTTCGATTATAGGTGGTTAAAATTTTATTTTTCATTTTAGTTGAGATATTTGTATAAAGATATTTTTATGATAGTGGATTCATATATATTGGAGTTTCAGTTTGTATCAACTCAGTTATTATTGTCATCCTTTATGGAGTGCTTATTAAGGATGGTATTTATTCACTGTGATTTTTATATTTACGTTGATGTTGAGAATGATAGAGATTGTATAGCGCTCCATTTATTTTGTGACTGACCTCATCAACTGGGGAGTCCGTCAAAGGTTTTTGTACTCAGGTGTCACGATGACATGTGTGTAGTCATCATCCATAACTGTTGGAGTATCTATGATAATTGAGGGGCATTAGATCATATAGGCGCATGAGAATAAAGACCGTTGTGAGTTAGTGGTAAAGGATAGAACAAGTTGTTGGACAAATCCGTTCACCACCATTTTGAGGATGATTTTGGGGAGTTATGATGTTTGGGGTGAAATCTGTAACATAGATACTTTTTTGCAGGCCTAAGTAGTGAGTATTTTTACATTAAGTTCATTTTAAAGACATTATAGAATTTGAATGTTGAGCCTATGAGAGATTTGGGTTCTACCCAAGATAATGAATTACGATAGAAACTGAATTTATAAGAATGTCTTTAAGAGATTTTTTGCATCTAAGAGATGGGGAAATGGATTGCTGCAATTTAGCATATGAAGATTGTAATGATGAGTTTATGTATGGTTAATTCATCAGGGAAAGTGGAATTGTGTTTCGCTCAGATCTAATCAAAGTTGATTTGTATCGTTAACCCGTATGAGATTATGGGTGGTGATAATATGAGAAATTTTAACCTAGAAGTAGGATCACCACTTAATTGCGGAATATAAGCTAGAGCTGGCTAGGAATGAATTGTTAGTAGACCTGAGTAGCTGGAAACTGGTGAGGAAATGATCATGTTTTGTTATTTGAGTTAAGATGACTCTATAAGAGATTAGTATGAGAATGGGTTTGCCCATGTGTTTTTGTTGTATATTGGGAATGCATTGATTATGAAAAAGGTTTAGGAAGACGTAAGTTCCAAAACACTCGAGTGAAGAGAATGTTTTGATTGAGTATTGTGATATTGAATGTAAGACCAAAAGTTCCCTATTTGAGACAGTTGGGGGAAAAAGGAAGATGATATTATAAAATAAAAATTTTAGCTATGAGATAGATCCCCTAAGTAGAATTGCGTTTGTCATTTTATGATGTTTTGTGTACGACCATGTAGATAGCAAGTGCTCGAATGTGGATTCTGGGAATTTTTAGATAAGAACCAAAAATGGTTTGTTTGAGGTTTATGGGCTTAATTTGTTGGCACTACGATTGAAACTTGGGTGATATTTGTGGTCTTCACATGATTTTGGAAATAGAACCTTGTTAGAGTGGGTGAAACTACGTGGAGATAAAAGTACATGTGATTTATTTGACTTGTGAAAGTTACCATCTTTTTTTGATATCTGTCACTCATGGGTGGGATTTGGTTCCGCCTAGACTGAGAGTTAACCTAGGTGGGATGTCGTTACTTATTTTTTAGAGAGGATGTGGTAGTATTCAACCCATAAACCATTGCGGATGAATGGGTACATGTAGGATGCACGTGATGGGAAGCATTTATAAGGTAAATAATTGAGTTATTTTGAGAACTATATGGCCATGGATGTCCTTGATTACATGGAGTGGTGTATGGTCACATGTGGTGAGCGTGGTAACATTTTCAAGGTGACTCGTGATTGTAGGCCCTTATTTGGACTAGGTGGGTGTTCAAATGTAAATGAATGGTTGAAACACTCTATTAGATTAAGGATGTGCAGAGTATGCTCTATCGGATGTTTGAGAAAATCGTGATGTTTTTTTGAATGTTGTTATGTCGATTAACTTAAGGAGTTTGAGTTGCAATCTTAGAAGGGTAGAGCCTTTTATTGGAATAGTCATAGTTGGGATTTTCCTCATGATGAATATTGATTTGTGTGGTTACTGCACTGTTGCATGTTTGGTCCGGGGATAATGAATATTAATAAAAAAATGTTCTAGGCAGTAGTGTATCGGGAAGGTTCATTGATTGGATTTCACTTGCAATAAGTCCCACACACGAAACTTAGTAAGGCTTGGGAGTTGAGAGGAAGTTGGACGCTTAGACATTTAGTTATCACGTTATGCGCTACTTATGTGGAGAAAGTCAAGCATCGAATGATGAGACATTTTAAGATTTAGGTCTAGTGGGGCCAAGGAGTGACATGTCGATAGCACCGAGGAACGTTCGCACCACCACTAGCACAGGTGGGGCAAGTTCAAGAAGAGTTGAATCACGATTAGTAGGGTATTAGGATATGCGTTTATAATATGTTTATATCGTATATATGTTGTCTATCTTTATATATATATATATATATATATATACGTATGTGATGCGTCTGGGTGCGTACACTTGGTATAGGGTGTACGGGTGCCCCGATGGTGACATACTATAGTTAGCATGTCTATATTATTTGTGTGGTTTACGTAGCGATGTTTTGCTTTAAAGAATTATGAGGACATAATTCCTGTATTAGTGGGAAAGACTATAATACCCCATATTTTCGTGGAGTTTATTTATTATTTATTTGGTGATAAATAAATTAATAAAAGGGATTTATTATTACTTGTGTGGTTTGGTAATAATAACAATGCATAATCTAGATGGTAAGTAAAATTTTCTTGTGCCGTGATTTTGTGCCGTGTTATTAATAATTAATTATTGATATTAATTATATAATTTTGGACTATTCATTAGGCGTATAGTAATTAAGTGAATATATATTTACGCTGTGAGGTATTACCCCGTGTGTGTGAGGTATTACCATTTCATTTGAACTATGGAGTTTCACAGAGGCCCGAATATGTATTTTAGTGGTTTGGATTGGGGCTATGGGGTAGGTATACTTTTGCCTAAGTTTTATAGTGTTTTGAGCAGTATTTTGGGCTCATTTAAAGGCCCAAAATTAGGTCTTTTGATGACCTTCGGGTTTAGACATATTTTAGGGTGTTAACAATCATAAATTGGACACTTTAAACACAAAACACAAGCCCTAGATTCCATAGAGAATTGGGAAAACGTGGGAAGAGCTTGGGAGAGGAAAAATAATGGATTAAGAGGAGGAATCGCTCGTTTGTATCGTTTAGGCAAGAAAGTTTTGCTTTATTACTTTGTAATTCGTACCGTGTTTATGCTTTCATTGTCATGTATTTCATTTGGGGCTTAGAAGTATGTTTAAAGATTTAATCTGTTGTCTTAATACTAATTGTATTGGGTTAAATAGGGTTGTTTAATTAAATCATTGTTGGGAATCTAATCTGATTCAAAATTAGGAGTTTGTTGGGAACCATGAACTGATTCGTTTTGATAGTTTATTATGTGATTAGAACTCATGTTTAAGATTTAAATTCGTTTATAAGTTCAATTTATGTGTTAATTTATTGATTGGAGTTGAAATCATATGTGTAATTGACCTTGTGAAAGTAAAGGAAGAACTGAGGTTTAATTTTGGTATTTGAAGAATTAAGTCTTTAAATGATGTTTTTGGTCTTGAAATGTTGTGGTAATTATTTAGGATAATTAATCTGTGATTAAATTTGGTAATGGTGAAGTTTTAAGGGATGGGTAGACGTTTAAACATAATTAATGGAAGTTTTAGTTCGATCATGGTGTTTTTAGGACTAAGGAACAAATCTCTTCAATATCGTTTGAACTAGATTGTTATCTCATTCGAACGAGGTGTGGATTTTCGTTCAAACGATGAGCTAGAGTTGTTCGAAAAACATGTGATGTCAACGGTATTTTTGTGATAGCAAAGACTGGTTTTGTATTTCTTTTTGCATCATCAATTCTTGAGTAATTCTTATGTGTATACGTTTTAGTTTAAGCTAATAATTAAACTAGAGAATATTAAGAAGATATTTTGGAGATAGGTTTCAAGTGTATAAACCTTATTTTCGTTAGAACAATCCTACGTTGGGGATTGGAACAAAATGATTACGCTTGAGAGTACGCGTTATCCTAGTTTTTTCTATATGTATGATATGTTGTACGATTGATTATAATTAAGGTTTTGAGAGACGATAAACCTAAGAATTTATTGAACAACTCGACGTTTGGGGTAATTTGAGCACGCTTGAGAGTACGCTTATCCTGTATATATATATATATATATATATATATATATATATATATATATATATATATTGGTTGATTTTTTTAACATACCAATTACTCATAGGGAATCTATCGGTTGAGATTTTGATTATTTATAGTTATGAATGTGTGGCGCACTCCAGGGTGATGATGCAAGACTTTGTGGAGGTCGATATGCTTGATCACACGTTCAGGATATCCACCTCCTCATGAAGTGGGATACGGATGGCTCGATTCATCAGGTGGAATAGACAATGGTGTCATTGCATGGTACATATTAGATTCATATGTACATGATGGTCACCGCTTTATGATGAGAGAAATGGATGACCCGATCCATCGAGTCAGTTTGGTATGGATTAGATGATGGTGTTACTGCATAATATTCCCCTATTCTTTTGCGTGTGTTTTTTAAAATTCGTTCGGTGGCGGACTCCTATGGATTTACCAATAAAAGCACGGGAAGATTCTCCGAAGGTAGATGCCTTCGTGTGGTTGTTTTGAGACTTATATGCGAGTACATAATATTAATCCAGTGATGGATATTTTAATTAAGGCCTATATCACATTTGTGTGTTTATTAAAAGAATGTGTATATCTTATTATGGGGGTGACATGGGTGGAGTTTGATCGGGATCATATTATGTATATACGTTGTAGTTCAGTGACGCCATGCTTAATTACAAAGATGTGAAGACAAGAAAGTGTTACATTTATGAGATTGTGAGTATCTTAATGAGAATATATGCGTGAGTACCGGTGTGTATTCTACGCGAGTGATTATTTGCGTTCCATGATATTTATTCTCTATGTGCTAGTACTTCTTAGTTTAGAGATATAGACTTTTAGTATAGTTATGCCTTATGTTGGGACACTCTTGTATGATTTCACTTATGACGAGGGCTGGGGTATCTCTTACATGTGAGTGCCGATGGGATGGCATGTTTATCGTAAATGGATCGTACAATTTATACTATTTTAATACTGTAAGTTATTTTTTTCAACTTTAGGACGCTAACCCAAATCTATAAATATTTTCCCTCGACATGTATTATTATTGATACATACAAGTTTAGCAGGCCTAAGCAGTCAAACTTACAGTTTGTGGAGATCCAACTTCTTATCCTTAGAGTAGAAGTTGTTAATTCATTGTAGTAATCATTTTTATTAAAGACCTTAATATAAGGTGGTTACAGTTGCATCTTTAATTTCAGTTGAAACATTTGTACAAAGAAATTTATACGATAATGAATTCAAATTTATCTATGTTTCAGTTTATCTCAGTTCAGTTATTCTTATTGTCATCATTTATAGAGTTTTTATTATGGATGGTTTTTATCTGCTGTCATTTTTATATTTACATTGATAATGAGAATGATATAGATTGTTTAACGCTCCCCGTATTTTGCATCTGATTTGATCAACCGAGTGTAGAAAAATAAGGGGTGTTACAAGATTCACCAAAAAACTAAGTACAATTTTATTTGTGAAATCCTTAAGTTTAAGTTTTAAGAGATAAAAATTAAGTTTATTAGAATGACGGGTTATCCGATAGTGTGGAGAGTTATAAGAGATATTCAAAACATAACACCAAATTTAACGTGATAAAAGACAACCAAAAATCCACTTAAAGAAAATAATGATTTACAAGATACAAAAAAACAAAATACTAACAAGAAATATACCTAAATGAGAAAAATTCTCTACTTATGTTGTCATGTTCCTTTGTTGTAGATTCTTGATCCTCTTTAATACTTAGTCGATTGAAGTCTAACTCTCAAGAAGATCAACCAAATTGAATACAATGTAAGTGGTTGGTTTGTGTTTTGTAGAGTACAATATAGATTATATACATGCAACACTAAAAACTCAATACACCCTTATATTACAGACCAGTCTTTTGAATCACAAAAATTATAAGTTTAACCTCTCATAAACTGTGAATCAAATACACCTGGTTTAAATCATTACTTTTTGCACACACTTTTAGATCCAAAAATTTATATACAAAACTTAGTAATTATGGTTTAAAAATGGAAAATAAAAAATCTTTCAAAAGATTTAAAAGATTTATGTTGAAAACAAATCACATCTAAAGGTTTTACTATAAATTCATAACTAAAACATCATTTATCATACATGAAAGGTTTGACAAATATTTTTAAAGCAAATGTATAAGAAATAATGCAAAAAAAACCTAACTAATTTTTGTAGTGAAAAAGGTGTCGGGGTTTAAAGTTTTCTCAAGTTTAACATGTGAAAACTTCAAATGAAACAACGCAAAGTTGATTTCATAGAGAATCGGACTACATGAATCCACTCGCTTTAAGGATATGATATTTCTCTCTCTCTGTAACTCCCTCACTCCCTCAAACCTCCTTTGATTATACCCTTATTTGTCCTCCCTTATCACTTTATTCTTTTCCGTCTCTAAAATTTAGAGATCATACAATATAGGGTTTCCCTCTTCTCTATTTTCTTTATCTCTATTCTCCACCTTTTTTTCCTTCTATTTTTCTTTTTAAGGATTTATATAAAGATGGTAAAAAGACTGTAGAAACCAGTTAAACTTATTCAAAATGAACAACTAAGATCAACTTAATTTAGGTTGTTCAAATATATTGGCCCGAGATGAAGCGTATAAGGTACGATTAGCAGGGAATAAAAGGTTAAATGGCTTCTTTATTTCGATTGGTCTGGACTTATATCAGTTAATTTAATTATAGAGATAATTATATTTAGGTATCACTTGTCGGGTCAACATTCTTATAAGTCCTATTGACTTTTCAACAATCCTATAGGTCCTATTCAAACTTTTTAGGGATTTTTTTTCACAATTTTACCCTTTTATAGCTAATCATCCGTAACTTCCTTTAGGAAGTTACATAAGTGGTTGGACTTTTTTTTAATCTTTAAATGATCATAACTTTTGATTCACAAATATGTTTTTCGTAAAATTACTATTTTTGAAATCTGCTGGACGAGATCTATCAAACAAGATCCATGAAGGCTATAAAATTCCAAAGAATTTTTTTTACACAAACAGTAAACTTTACTGTATGCACTAGAACATGAAATAGTTTTATATATGTAACGTTTCCACAAACAGACAGTAACATTTACTGTGGTAATACTACACAGTATATATATATATATCTGGTGGATCTAAACCCTCTTTTTTCAAAAATACCTTATATTTAAAGGTTCGCGCTAACGGCATCCAATCCTTACCACCAATGTTGGAGTTTCAACGAACTTCGTCAGAGCTCCGATTTGGGGTGGGTAAGGGTGGCATGTGGTGCCGCTGGCGCGGACCTTTGAAAATAAGAGACTTTTGAATAAATGGGTTTTGGATCGACCGGAGTGTCATGGGGTGCCACTGGCCCGGACCGTTGAAAATAAGATTGGATAAATGAGATCTGGATACTCTTGAGCACCGGTTTGGGGTGAGTAAGGCTGGCATTACGTGCCGGTGGCGCAGAGCTTTAAAAATAAAAGCATATTGAATATATACACACACACACACACACACACACACACACACACACACACACACACACACACACACATATATATATATATATATATATATATATATATATATATATATATATATATATATATATATATATATATATATATATATATAACGTGATAACACAGTTAATGCTATTGTTTGTAAAAATGTCATAGATATTAAACTTTTTTGTATACACGAGAAAATGAAATAGCTTTATATCTGTGACATTTTCACAAACTTTCACAAACAATAACATTTACTGTGTTAATATATTTATGAAATAGTTATATATATATATATATATATATAACATTTTCACAAACAATAACATTTACGGAGTTAATATTACACAATATATATAATATTTTCACAAACAGTAACATTTACTGAGTTAATATTACATAATATATAACATTTTCACAAACAGTAACATTTACGGAGTTAATATTACACAATATATATAATATTTTCACAAACAATAGCATTTACTGAGTTAATACTACATAATATATATATATATATATATATATATATATATATATATATATATATATATATATATATATATATATATATATATATATATATGCACACACACGGTAGATCCAAACCACTTTTTTTTTTCTTCAAAATTACCATATTTTAAAGGTTTACGCTAGCGGCATTCAATCCCCACCACTACCCACCCCCATTGTCGGAGCTTCAACGACTTTCATCAGAGCTATGATTTGGGTTGGTAGTAGTAGCATAGGGTGCCGCTGGCGCGGACCTTTGAAATTAAGAGAATATTAGATAAATGGGGTTTGGATCCACCGGAGCTCCGATTTGGAGTGAGTAGCGGTGGCATTGAGTTAGGTTTATATCTATGACATTTTCACAAACATTAACATTTACTGTGTTCATATAACACAGTATATATATATATATATATATATATATATATATATATATATATCCAAACCTCTTTTTTCTGATATTGTCTTGTTTTTAACGGTCCATGCCAGCGGCATCCAATCCCCACCACAACCCACCCCCTTTATCGGAGCTCCAAAAACCTTCATCAGAGCTCTGATTTGAGGTGGATGGGATGCCGATGTAACACTTTCACAAACAGTAACATTTATTATTTGTGAAAATATTACAGATATAAACCTAATCCAATGCTACCCCTGCTCACCTCAAGCTGGAGCTCCGGTGTATCCAAACCCCATTTATCCAATATTCTCTTATTTCCTAAGGTCTGTGCCAACGGCATTCCATGTCATCCCAAATCAGAACTCTGATGAAGGTTGTTGGAGCTCCGACAATTGGGGTTGGTGGTGGTCGTGATTAAATACCACTAGCGCAGGCCGTTAAAAATAAGACAATATCAGAAAAAAGAGGTTTGGATCCACCGTATATATATATATATATATATATATATACTGTGTTATAACACAGTAAATGTTAATGTTTGTAAAAATGTTATAGATATAAACCTAACCCAACGTCACCCCTACTCACCCCAAATCGGAGCTCCAGTGGATTCAAACTCCATTTACCTAATATTCTCTTAATTTCAGAGGTCCGCGCCAGCGACACTCTATGCCACTACTACCCACCTAATCATAGATCTGATGAAAGTCGTTGAAGCTTCGACAATGGGGGTGGGTAGTGGTGGGGATTGAATGTCGCTAGCGTAAACCTTTAAAAATATGGTAATTTAAAAAAAAAGAGGTTTGGATCTACCGTGTATATATATATATATATATATATATATATATATATATATATATATATATTAACTCAGTAAATGTTACTGTTTGTGAAAATGTTATATATATAAAACTATTTCATAAATATATTAACACAGTAAATGTTATTGTTTGTGAAAATGTCACAAATATGAAACTATTTTATTTTCTGGTGTATACAATAAAGTTTAATATCTTTGACATTTTTACAACCTATATATATATATATATATATATATATATATATATATATATCCAATATGCTCCTATTTTTAAAGTTCGGTGCCACCCCTACTCACCCCAAATCGGTGCTCCAGATGATCCCGATCCCATTTATCCAATCTTATTTTTAAAGGTCCGCGCCAGCGGCACCCCATGATACTTCGGTGGATTCAAAATCGATTTATTCAAAAGTCTCTTATTTTCAAAGGTCCGCTCCAGAGGCATCACATGCCACCCTTACCCACCCCAAATCGGAGCTCTGACGAAGATCGTTGAAGCTCCAACAATGGTGGTAAGGATTGGATACCGCTAGCGCGGACCTTTAAATATAAGGTAATTTTGAAAAAAGGGTTTTGATCCACCTAATATATATATATATATATATATATATATATATATATATATATATATATATATATATATATATACTGTGTAATGTTACCACAGTAAATGTTACCTTCTGTTTATGAAAATGACACATATATAAAACGATTTCATATTCTAGTGCATACAGTAAAGTTTACTGTTTGTGTAAATTTTTTTCTTTCGAATTTTATAGCCTTCATGGATCTTGTTTGATAGATCTCGTCGAGCAGATTTCAAAAATAGTAATTTTGCAAAAAATGGATTTGTGAATCAAAAGTTATGATCATTTAAAGATTAAAAAAAAAATCCAATCACTTATGTAACTTCCTCAAGGAAGTTACGGATGGTTGGTTATAAAAGGGTAAAATTGTGAAAAAATTCTCTAAAAAGTTGGAATAGGACCTATAGGATTGTTGAAAAGTCAATAGGACTTATAAGAATGTTGACCCGACAAATGGAACCTAAATATAATTATCCCTTAATTATATGAACCGTTGGTGAGATTTATCTAGCACATGATAACAATTATCCAAATCTGTGAGTATAAACAAAGACACATACGTGTAAACATTTAAGTCCAACTCACACACCACGTGTAAGACCACCAATCAGAATCACTTGTACACATATTATGAACAATCAAAATTAACTAAAATAATTTCCTATTAATAAATGAATTTGTAAATGATTTTAAATGATTAAATTCCATTTTAAAAATAATTTAAAAAAAATCAAGAAATATGTTGGAAAATTATTTCACCAATTTTACACTTGTCTTGATTTCCCCCAATTTTAGCATAAAATTAGAAATCAAAGTAATTCCTATTTATGGCTAAAAATTATTCAAAATTAAGAAAAATTATGTAAAAAATATGTGAAATGTGTTCACCAATCTACTTGGTTGATTTTACATTAATACCCTTATTTGGCCTTGGAATTGCATAGCCTTGATATTGGGATGCCTTGAATGATATAATAGAGATAATTTCTCATAAACAAGATATATTTTGTACCAAATATCCAAATATATTGAAAAATTAAATAGTAAAGACTTAAGCAAACCTAGTAAATTAACTTATTTTGGTGTTCCAAATTTTTTATAGAAAAAACATAAGGGGTTTTTAATAGAAGAAGAAGATTATTAATATTTCGAAGTTAATATTTTCAAGGATTTTGATGCTTTAATTCAACAGTTATATTTTAAGCAATTTTAGGTAGGTGTTCATCCTCCCGTGGTTTATTTTATGTGCTACATGTATTCACCCTTGTTTCATATATGATATATGCCATTGTTCTCATATCATGTAGTTGGGCTAACATGATTGGATTTATATTTCGTGACATATTGGGATGTAGAAATTTAAGTATAGAATTTATACCTAATTGTGGAAAATGAATACATTAGTAGATTATTTTGCGAGAATTATTAATTTAATTATTAATTTTGTTGGAGGATGCTTAGACATTCCTTAGCCATACCACTTGAGGTAGGGGTGTGCTTGCGGTCAGCCTTTTGGTCGTTTATGAGATGAACTAGGCCATGAACCTATTGGGGTGTTAAGTCATTGTGTTATGGTAGGATGATGTGGGGAGAACCCTAACGTACCTTAGTGACAATGAGACGAGTTATTTATCTTTGGGCAATGGATTATTAGGAAGATTAATTATAAGGGATTACAACTCAGTCCACAACATACCGAGGGGAGTGGGGTGGGGATTTAGTATATGGGGTTTTTTGGTAAGGGTAGGGACGTGTGGTGAGATCCTAAGATTTAATTGTGATTATCTTAGGATTTTAGTTGAACGGACATATGCACACACTTATATATATGTGTACATACACACGAGTATGGGTAGTTCACTTGGAACATTTATACGTGCCTACTGGGTTTTCGATTCACATTCCTATAGTTTATATATGTATTTCAGGTTTAGTACGAGTTTACATTGATTATGGTGATATTGGAGTTTTAGACGGATTATGACATTTAATTGAATATGTACTCTATTTTATTTATATTGAAAATAAAATTGTATATAATTTTCATTTAATAATAAAAGAGAGGATTTAGATATTAATGGGAAGCAATTATTTTTATTTATAAATTATTGTTTTACCTTTCGCAATCGTTTTATTTTAAATGGAATTTTCTTCTAAGTAGTTTTAATTTGGCTCACATTATTTTTTTTAAAAAAAATTCACGGTTGTTACAATTGGTATCACATCTCTAGGTTACTCGTATTCTTAAGTTTGGGGTTATCAGTTGGTTATGTGTACGTTCTGTTATCTTTGATTTCCCATGTTGAGTATTGGGAAGATTAAGTTACAATGAAATTCGACGAAAAAATTCTTTTCGTAAGGGGAAGATTATAACACCCTTTATTTTTGCGATTTAATTTGAACTATTATTGGATGAGTTATTATAATCATTTGAGTATTTATTTGTGTATTATAAAATAATTATGTGACATTTTTTCAAATTTTAGTGAAATTATTTATAAAATATATGATTGAATAAATGAAACGTGAAATATATCTATATAGATATATTTAAATTAATTAAAATATATGTGCAATTTATTGAATTTTTATTTGACTGGTAAAAATTATCTACTATGTGACATGCTAGAGATGTTTCACATTTGATTTTATATTTTTGGGCATGTTAATGCACACTAATATATAAAATTGTGTTAAGCTTTGTGGATTTTCGACACCTTTTAGGGAGAGAATTCTAGAGAATTGAGAGAGAAAATAAGAGTAACTTGAGAGAACTTTTTAGAGAGAAATGTAAGGTGTTTTTTTAATAGAATCTAAATAATACTAATATTTTTAAGGATTTTGGTGCTTTGATTCGACAATTGTATTTTATGCGATTTGAGGTAGCTATTCGTCCTCCTGTGATTTGTTTTGTGTGCTACATGCATTCACATTTGATTATATACGTGTTACATTCTATGTAAATTTTATATATTGTATGTTTTTATATAAATACCATCCTTGTTTCACACATGATATATGCCACTGTTTTAATGGTTTGTAGTTAGGTTAACTTTATTGGATTTAATTTACATAACATGTTGGGACGTATAAATTTGGGTGAGAATCTATACCTAATTGTGAAAAATGAATATTATAGTAGATTAATCTGGGGAATAATTAATTTTGTTTGAGGATGCATAAGAATCCCTTAGTCAAACCACCTGTGTTACATGGTGTGCATTCAGACTACAATTTTTTCATTTATTGGATGAGCTAAGTCATGTACACATTGGTTTGTTAAACTATAATGTTATGGTATGACAATGTGGGGAGAACTCTATTATGCTTATGTGATTATGAGATGATTTATTTATTTTGGGGCCATAGATTGTTTGGAGGATAAATTACAAGCGAGTACTAAGGGAATTGGGGTGGGGATTTTGTATATGGGGCACATGTTGAGATATTATGATTTAATTATGCTTATCTTAGGATTTTAGTTGAGTGGGAATATGTCTATACTTTTATATATGTGCACGCATACACGAGTATGTATAGTTCAGTTGGAGCATTTATACGACCCTACTGAGTTTTTTTTCTCACACCCCATAGTTTGTATATCTATTTTAGTTCTTGTACGAGTTTGGGCTGATTACGGTGATATTGGAGTTTGGGACACATTGGGACATTTAGTTGGCTATGTACTCGATTTCGTTTAAATTGAAAAGAAAGTTGTATTTTATTTTTATTGAATGTTAAAAGAGAGACTTTGGATATTTATTAAAAAATAATTGTTTAACTTATTTATAAATTTTTGTTTTGGCTTTCGCAATCGGTTTATTGTAAATGAGGCTTTCTTTTAAAAAGTTTCAATTTGGTACGCATTATTATTTTCTTATGTTTTAAAATTCACGGTTGTTGCATTTTCCACTAGAGCTTTAAGTTACTTGAATTCTCGATCTTAGGGTTTTGTGCTCGTTACGTGTATTTTGCGTTATCTTTGATTTTCAACATCAAGCTTTGGGAAGATTACATTTAAGTTAATTATGACAAAAACATTCCTGTGAAGGGGAAAATTGTAACACTCCGTATTTTTAAGATTTAATTAGAAATATTATTGAATGAATTGTCAAAATTCTTTGAGTATTTTATTTATGTAATGGAAATTAATTATGCGGGATTTTACGAATTTTAGTAGAATTAATTAAATGATATATGAATTGAATAAATCAACCATGAAATATATCTAAATAGATATATTTCAATTAATTAAAATATATTTGGAATTTATTGAATTTTTATTTGACTAGATTTTAAATTAATTAGTACGTGATATTCTAGAGATGTTGAACATTTTATTTTGTATTTTTGGTTATGGTAATGCTACATTAGATAGAGTGGATATATTTATATTGATTTTTAATTAAAATATGAAAAAATAATTTTTAAAAGAATATTAGTTGTTTGGTCATTATATGGCCTTGTAATGTAGTGAATTTGACCTTCATCGTAAGTTTGAGGAAGATTTAGTGAGTGAAATGATGAGTTTGAGATATAGACGACTTTTGCACGTAATTAGTGAGTTTAATTTGAAAAAATAAATAAATCCGAGATTAAGAACAACATTAGTTGTTAAATAATCCATATGGAAGATTAATGATTATTTAATGGGGTAATTATAAGGGGATATGGAGGGTTAAATGGGAAAATATAGTCAGGAAGGGTGGGATCCAAGTCTTAGTGTTTCTTTTAATGATTTAAGGGTTATTTTGGACCTACCCACTAGTATAAAAAAGTTTGTTAAGGTTTGTGTTTTGTAGACATCTTTTTGGGAGAGAATTCTAGAGAATTGAGAGAAAATAACATTTAAAACGTGAGAAAATAAGATGAACTTGTGAGAATGTTTTTTAGAGAGAAACATAAGGAGTGTTTTTTAATGAAATATGAAAATTGTTAATGTTTACAAGTCAATATTTTCAAGGATTTTGAGGCTTCGATTCAATGATTTTTTTTAGCAATTTGAGGTGGGTGTTCGTCCTCCCGTGGTTTATTTTATGTGTTACACGTTGATGAGGGACAAACTTCGCATGTAAAATATGTGTCGTTGGGTGTTTATTCCTTATATAAAAATATACCACAACTTGGCACACTGTATATAGAAGTGTAGCAACAAGTAGGGATCCAATCTACATGGAATGGTATTTCGGATGAAATTGTTTTAATACTTAAAAAATGGAAAAATAAAAGATGATTTGGGCGTTTTAAAAAGGGAAAAGAAGTTACCTACACAAATAACAACTAATCAATAAAGTTTGACAAGACGAGATTAAGATCATTTCTCCATTATGGGCTAACAAAACATAATAAAGTAGTTGGTTCGAAAATAAATAACGAGCATATTTAATTAATTATAAACATGAAACATGAAAAAAAAATCTAATTCAAAGATGAAAGATTAAACTTTCAATAAAAAACGGTCACAAATGGATTGAGTTTGCAATATCGTTATAAACACTACCGTTGTGTGAAACAAAAGTTAAATGCATAATATTCCGACTTCAATACATAAGGTATCAATTAAAAGTCATTAAACCAATCCCTCGCTTTTAAAGCCTAATACCCATTAATGGTGGAAAAATGGTTCCAATCTTAAAACTAGTAAATAAACATGGTAAAACAGTTATATAACTAATTAACAATGGAAAGCCACAAATTAACCAACATAAACTAATTACATTGAACTACAAATAGATTATAAAGAAAGTAAACAACATACGAAAGCTTGAATTAAGGTAGAATAAGATAAATAGTAACTTACAATGGCTAAAAATGGCAAACCCAGGGAGAGAAAGTGAGAAACTCCTAAAATCAGCTCTCACACCAAACCCTAACTAACTAACTAACTAACTAACTAACTAACTAACTATACTCTTAATAATGGTAAATTCGTAAAACAAAGAACTCGATTATACATGGGAAAAATTGATTTGGTCCAAATCTAAATCAATTTAGAGCGGGGGAATTTCGTCACTTCCAAGGCGTGACTTGATTCGGTCAAGGTGCTAGTGCGAATCGATTTGGTCACAGGTATCAATCCTTTGTTATTCTTTCTTCACTTGGACCAATATATGGAAAAGGCCTAACTTCTTCGTTATGAGTTTAAATGATGCGCAATTGGAGGCAATGTGAAGATAACTCAAAAGAATACACTTTCGTAAGGTGATTAGGATAGAAACCTTAATGATGAAATGAATAAAATTCCCTCTAAGATGTAGTAAATAACTACACTTTCTCAAAATGTCAAACTTTACATTTAGTATCTTAATACCTATAAAAGCTCAATTATACATCGCAAAGCATATAAACATACATTAAAGAGGTTTTCTAGTTAACGAGCATAATTATAGAAATTAAGGTACCCGAGGGGGCTAAAATGCATAAGTATAAAGGGTAAATAAATACAATATTCAAGACGAATCATGCCTCTTAGCTTACACATTGCCAGTCCTTAGCAATGAAATGCAAATAAATAAGACTACAAATAACACTATAAGAGAAGAAATATGTAGAAATGAGATAAATTCCACTTTCGCGGGTGAACGATTGTATTTAGCATATGCAATAAGCTGTTAATGTTACCCTAGGGGACAAGTGTTGTTTCATGAGGGTTTTCAGGGACGAAACCCATAAATATCAAGTTTCCTCAAAAGTTTGCCCAAACAACCAATGCAAAAAGCTCAACAATAACGAAAAGGATTTTAACAAGTTATTTGGCATTAACATTAATAAAATAACATCATAGAATTTAAACCTTAAAAGTGGGAGGAAACATGAGCACATGACAATATGATATGACAAAATTTTATAAACCGAATGAACATTTAAGTGAAGTATAACAACTCGTATTCATTTTGTTATATATACATATATATATATATGCCTTAAAAACTTTTCTATTAAAAGAATCATGATATCAAATAAACATACATCGGGAATATATATACCCTGCTCTATCAATAAAAAAGCCTTAAGAAACTCAAGATGAATTAAATACCTCAAACAACGCCATGGCAATAAGATAGTTACCCTAGTAACCCTCAAAATTTCAAAATAACCAAAATACCCCTGTAAACTTCAATATCCTTATTTCATCCATACAATGCTCTTATAACCCAACCTTAAACACCAAACTTATCCATATAATACATATTTTACAAAATTATATAATTCCATCCTCAAATGTTTGAAAATTATAGATCTACTCCTAAACTTTCAAAAAATATTAAAACATCGTTAAAAGATCCCATAACTTAACCGATAACAATTACCAAAGATATAAACTTCACACATACGACCTATGCCATGTTTTAACACCTGGCAGCCTAATGAGCTTCTTGAATCACATGCATACACATTATTGAAAATCTGTTACTAAAGCAGTTTAATATAAAATTAAACTATTTAAGTAACTCCGAACAGTTTTTTGAAGAAACTCTTTTCTTTAAAATCAAAACTAATTAATCACAAGACGTGTTTAAAAAATATGTACGAGATCTATTCAAGATTTGATTAACAGGTTTAATAAATAAGTTTAAAAAACTTTAAACACGGCACAACCAAGAATTAGATGAGGAGATGTAAAAAGATTAAGAACAAGAATTTTTTACGTGGTAAAACCTCACCCAACTGAGGAAATAGCCACGACTCCCTCTACGGAGTAAACAAAAAATTCCACTAAAACAAATTTTAACAGTTACAAACTATATAACAAACATGCATACAACTCAGACCTATATAAGTTTAGGAATGTACCCTCTGGTGTCCTTATAACTTCTCTGCAGTTATGATTGTTGATGTTGTTCTCCTAGTTTGCTAACTTCCAATTTGTTCAAGTTCTTTACGTCGACTCTTGTTCTTGAGATCTTATTACCAACACTTTTAGTGTGGTAGGGTGATAGTGTTTGTGGAGGTGCTTTCGAACACATGCATGCACACACACTTATTTTATACAAACAGTCCTAACAAATTACATATAAGAACTATATGCTGTGATTTTTCTATTTCTCTCTTCTCACAAAACTTAACCTCATTTGAACTTTACAATAATCCCAGAATCCACGGCTATCTTGCTCTGAAGACGTATCAAGATCTTAATCAATCTTAGGTTTTGAAAATATTTTTGAGATTGAAAATCACCAAGTGTGATTCCAAACTAGGTCAAAGGTCTTGTTTCAAGAGAACTAGAAACATAAAAGTATGTTGTTGATTTTGAAGTTAAAAACATTTATAGAACCAAATCAACAAATATTTTCTCAAGATGAGAAACTAAAAAAGTAGAATTATGTGTAATATAACATGAAACGTTTTAGATCTAAGGATCTATAAAGAAGAAACACAGATCCAAAAATATGTTTAAGTTGATAACAAGATCTGGGAATGAAGAGGTTACAGCAACAAAACTAACAAACCAATCACTCAAAATCTCTCAAACACTCAAGGTTGTGTTTGGTATATACAGGTTTTGAAAGAGGTTAAGGTTTGAAAATAGTTTTGGATGAATTAGGGTTAGGGTTTCCTAACTCTGGTTTCTCTCTCTCTCTCCCTCTCTCTCTCTCTCTCTCTCTCTCTCTCTCTCTCTTCTCTCTTCTCTCTTTTCTCTCTTTTCTCTCGAATGAACAAAGTGGCAAAAGTCTCTGATGGCTGAGGGAAGGGGTCATTTTATAGGAGGCTGAGAAGATTCGAGAACACAGACCAAGATCAATGGCTATGATCTGGTCTTGTATGATTGACTTTGATCCAATGGTTTAAACATAGGCGGTGGTTATAACACTCCTGATTGGCTTAAAAAGGTTCACATGGATTATATAGGAGCGCATGCAGATCGGTGATAAAAATGATCCAAGGGATGTTAACCAAAGCTAGTTTACTCTCTTGGAAGAAACACAAATTGAAGCAATAAGGATGCAACAGATGTTGGGCAAAAATAGGTTAATAAACGCGCATCTAAACATAATTACAAACGCACCCTGAAGTCTCTGCCGCTTTCGAATTCTACCCAAACAAACATTCAGCCAATGTAACCACCAATACATAATTGCAGATTGATCCCAAAAAACTTTTAAAAATAAATTTTAATTAATAAAAAACTTATTTTAAAACTTTATAAAATCCCAAAAAGATATTAAAAAGCAATTTTAGGAATTTAAACACGCTCAACATATATACACACAATTATATGCAATATGAAATGTATGAGATCAATTCTACTGTGTGTGAGTGTTGGTAATATTGTCTAGATCAATCAAGCAAGAGGGATGAAATAGCAAACCAAACTATGGGGTTCTTTAGTCTATAGGATAAACACATTTTTGTCACAATTTCCAAACTAGATGAACACTTATACAATACAGACTCAAGTGAGTCAAGAGTATAAGGTGCTTCAATCTCGCCCTTTGGAAATATGAGACAAAATCTCCTTTGAGTCATCTAGGACTCGTAGGGCAACAAGAAAAAGGAAACCTATTCCTAAAAAAATTCTATCTACCCATTTCCTACAAAGCAAAAGTATATAACTCAACTATTTACAATTGAATACCCTATTACAACTGTTGAGAATAATTGTACAGAATCCTGCAATGAATCACTAAGATTAAGTTGTTTAACATGTGTGAAATGATTCATTAAACTCATATTTCTCCCCCATTTTGGCTCAAACAGACAAAGGGAAAAAATATAGAGAACAAAGAGATTAATCAGCACACACCATACCTATAGATTTACACAAAGAAATAAATCGATTGTAATCTAAAGGTTTGGTAAACATATCTCCGAGTTGCAAATTAGTAGGAAGATAATTGATTTCTAATTCCTTAGTTTCAACCAATTCGCGTATAATGTGATGTCTTATTTTTATGTGTTTTGTTCGCGAGTGTTGAACAGGATTTTTAGAGATATTGATCGCGCTTTGATTATCACAATAGAGACCCAATTGGTTTTCTTGAATACCATAATCACTTATCATTTGTTTAAGCCAAAGTAATTGAGTACAACAGCTTCCAGCGGCTATGTATTCAGATTCAGCTGTTGAGAGTGATGTGCAGTTTTGTTTCTTACTACTCCATCCTACCAAATTATTACCTATATAATAACATGCTCATGATGTGCTTTTACTATCATCAGTACACCCAGCCCAATCAGCATCAGTGTATCCAATTATAGTGCTTGGTGTGTCACTAGTGTACCAAAGTCCTAGGTTCAGAGTGCCTTTTACATATTTAATGATTATTTTAACAGAAGATAGATGGCTCTCTTTAGGGTTATTTTGATAACGAGCACATACACACACAGCATACATTATATCAGGACGCGAGGCAGTAAGGTATAGCAAGGTTCCTATCATACTACAATATAGAGTTGGATCTATAGATTTTCCAGTTTCGTCTTTAGATAGTTTTACCGTAGTAATCATGGGTGTTTTAGCATCTTTAGCACTCTCAAGGCCAATTTTTTTTCTATCTCTAAAGCGTACTTAGATTGCGAGACAAATAATCCTTCTGAATTTTGTTTGACTTGAAGACCTAAGAAAAATTACAACTCCCCCATAAGAGACATTTGAAACTCTTTATGCATAATCTCAGAGAAGGATTTTACTTCTGAGGGAGAAGTTGATCCAAAGATAATATCGTCAACATAAACTTGAGCAATAATGATGTGTTTGCCAAAATGTTTGACAAATAGGGTTTGATCCTTTCCACCTCTTTTAAGACCTTTATCTAAGAGGAAGCTGGAAAAATGCTCATACCAGGCTCTAGGCGCTTGTTTAAGGCCATACAAAGCCTTTTTAAGACGAAATACATGATTTGGATATTGAGGGTCAATGAACCCTTTTGGTTGTTCTACATAGGTCTCTTCAGTCAATATTCCATTAAGGAATGCAAATTTGACATCGATTTGGTAGAGTGTAAAATGCAAGTGGCAAGCTATGGCAAAGAGAAGGCGAACAAATTCTAAACGAGTAACAGGAGTGAATGTTTCGTTAAAATCTATTCCTTCAATTTGAGAATATCCTTGAGCAACTAATCTAGCTTTGTTTCTAATAATTATCCCACTTTCATCAGACTTATTTTTAAAAATCCAACGTGTGTCAATAACCTTTTTGTGATTAGGCCTAGGTACAAGATACCAAACATCATGAATGACAAATTGAAGCAGTTCTTCCTGCATAGAAGAAATCCAGTGAGAGTCATTCAATGCCTCATTTACATTCTTTGGTTCCACTAGGGAAACAAAACATGCATAATGCACATAATTTCTTAATTGAGATCTTGTACGCACAGGCTCACTAGGATTACCAACAACGTTATTCATGGGATGGTCTTTAGAAACCCAGTTAGGTACTTCAGGTATCTCAATTGGTAATGAGTCATCTATTTCTGGAGAGTCATTTTCTAAAACATTTGTAGGCTCTTCCTCAATAGTTGATTCACCAGTCTTACTCTCTACGGTAGTGTCACTTATAGTTACATTTATGGATTCCATCAAGGTTTTAGTGTGAATATTATAAACACGGTAGGCTCTACTATTAGGCGAGTAACCTAAAAAAATATCTTAATCTCCCCGACTCTCAAATTTGGACAGGTATTCCCTATCTTTTCATACATAACAAGTACTACCAAAGGTTCTATGGTACTTAAGATTGGGCTTTTTCTTATACCAAAGTTCATAAGGGGTTTGTTTGTAATTCTTTCTAAGATAGACCCTATTGATAATGTGACACGCAGTACGAATGAATTCTACCCAAAAATATTTAGGCAAATTCTTGGCATGCAGCATAACACGTGCCATCTCTTGAAGAGTACGATTCTTTCTCTCAGCGATACCATTTTGTTGAGGAGTCTTAGGAGCACTAAACTCATGTTTGTAACCATTATAGTCACAGTACTCTATTATACCGGTGTCTTTGAATTCTCCACCTCTATCACTACGAATTCTATTTACTTGAGTGTCCTTCTCATTTTCAATTCGAAGAAGTATTTTTAAGAAAGTTTAAAAAGTGTCAGACTTATGTTTTAAGAAGGCTACCCATGTAAATCTAGTGAAGTCATCAACCATAACAAGAATGTAACTGTGTCCACATAGACTAACAGTTTGGGAGGGACCCATTAGGTCCATATGGATGAGTTATAAGGGGTTAGAGGTAAGGATATCTTTGACTTTCTTATGAGGTGCTTTAATAATTTTTCCTTCCTAACAGGAACCACAGACAATGTTAGAAATGAATTTAATTTTTGGAACTCCTCTAACTATTTCTTGAGAGGTCAATCTACTAAGATTATCGTAATTTATGTGACCCAATCTGTTATGCCATATCTCATTGTCATCCATTCTGGCAACATTACAGATTTCAGAATTGTTCATGACAGTATAACAATTGTCAGGAGTCCTGAATCCTGTAATTATGCATTCACCTTTTTTATTTAAAATTTTGCAATTGTTCTTTGAAAAGGTAACAGTATGATCTGAGTCACAAAATTGAGATATACTAAGTAAATTGGCTTTAAGACCTTGTAATACCCCGTATTTTTATACTTTTTAAATTTGGGGATTTATTAAATTTAATGTGAGTTATTAATTTAATATAAATCCGGAAATTAAATATTTTTAATTACTAATGTGACGAGAGTTAGTAATCATTGGAAACTTGTTGAATATTACTAATGAGTAGGGGTGGCCGTGGGCCGGGCCTGGGCAGGCCCGGGCCGGGCTTGAAAAATTAAGTGTTATCCCAAGCCCGCTCGGGTCTTATTATGTAATCCCAAGCCCGCTCAGATTTGAAAGCTCTTTACCCAGGCCCGCCCGATCGGGCCCTATTATGTTAATTAAAAGGTTTTTTTTTAAAATTAAAATACCTATTTTTTTATTTAAAGACCAATTTTTTTAATTAAAAATCTGTTTTAAACTCCATATATAAAGTTTCTCACTTTACATGAAAAGACTTGGTATACGTTTTTATATTTATAGAAGTTCCCCCCCCCCCCCACACACACACAGATATATATATATATATATATATATATTTCGGGCCTCGGGCCGGGCCGGGCCTCATCGGGCTTAAGAACTCATGCCCAAGCCCGCCCGAAAAAAAATCGGGCCTATAAAATTTTGCCAAGCCCGCTTTGCGGGCCTATTTACCTTACCCAAGCCCTATTTTTTTATTGGGCGGGCTTGGCGGGCCTCGGGCCTATGGCCACCCCTACTAATGAGTAAAGTAATATAATATTGGTACTATTAAATGTCACGAGTGAATAAAATGACAATTTTAGAAATTTAAGTCGGGACGCGCCCGTGTCGCGTCGGGACTAAATATTGATTAATATAAGTGAATAAATTATAAGTCGCTCGTATGGTCGTTTTGAGTGCGCTAAAGTTTTCGAAAGGGTCGATATAGTCAGAAAAGTGTACCCGGGGGTTTAGTTTGGGTCTCTGGGCGTTTTTAGCCTATTTAGCACCCCGAGAGGGCATTTTGGACATTTTGCATTTTTGGGTAATTAAACCCACGAAATTTATTAGGTTATATCATCCATTTGGAAAGCTCTTTTAGGGTTAGCAGACTCACAACCTTAGAACGGCCATTAGAGAGGAAGGTAGAAAGCTTTCCAAGCAATCCAAGGCCAAAAATTCATCCGGTTGCACTGCCACCACCACCAACGCGTAGATCGCACGACGGGGAACGCAACCACACCAATTTGTCCACAAATCAGAACCCTGAAATCTACGGGCAAGTATTTATCTTGCTGAATTCTAGTTAATGTTCCTCTCATGTTAGTCTAGGAATAATAATTTCGTATTTTGATTGAAAAATTATTTGTTTTGGAAGAAGAAATCGCATGTGTTGTAAGGAGAATCTGTGTAGCTTGAACCTTGATCATATGTAGAGGTTGTATTATGAAATTTGGAATTAATATGGATGAACGAATTGATGTTGATTAGGTTCTTTAATTGAAAATTTGGGAATTAGGGTTCTTACGAATTAATTTGGGGATTTCATGTAATCTAAATGATTTTTGATGAATTAATGATTCTAGGAAGTTATTAATGTTATATAATCATGATATTATTGATTGGTATTGAAGAGGAGACTTTTGGGATTAAACTATAGAGGTTTTTAGGCTTAAAAATGGTGAAAAACGAATCTGCCAAAGGTTGAAGACGAAACAGTGCAGTTCGCGCGATGTCGCGCGAAGTCATTCGAGCGAGATGTTAATGTCGCGCGAAGTCATTCGATCGAGATGGACAAGTCGCTCGAAGTAGTTCGAGCGTTACGTGGAAGTCGTTCGAGCGAGAACCATTCTGGTTCGAGCGAGATTTTCAATTTTTAGGGAAATTCCAATTTTTACCCCTATCTTAGAAATCGGTTAATTTGAGTGAGGAAAACCAGTATTCGAGGAATTCAGATTAGTACTAAATTTTTGGGGTTGTGTAGGTGTGACGATTTAAGTATTTGGGACGGTGAGGTTACTTTAAAAATCACGAGAGGGAGATAACTATAATAAACGATATGAGTCCGTTATACGGGATAAGTGAGTAAAATGTCTTCAGAACAAGAAGTTATAATTATAGGTTATGGGTACACGAAATTGAGAAATGTGAATAAGTGTTGTACATATATGACTATGTGATTATGCATATATTATAAATGTGTAAAAATCATGCCCGTGCTACTTGCTATCCCTGAGGTTACCGCGCTGGGACAGTCTTATCTCGATGGGACCATTATGGGGGATATTGACTCGTACCCTAGAAGATAGAGATCCTTTGGTACAGGCTAATCGGATCGATAGCCAGACGGCCTAAGAGACGTGGGGTCATGTGCTGACCTCTTAGAGACCGGGACTCTATGCTTCGCCTCAATATTATTTATGTTTGTGTTAATACAGTTCGAGAGTGATTCCGAACTTGTATTTCCCTTAGTACGAGTGATACGGGGGCTGGATAGCAGAGTATGCCCGCACCATAATTTTTATGTGGGGTGCTGTTAGAATATATATATTACGTGGGTATTGAATATATATATTAAATTCTGAAATATGTGAATTATCTCCTGTGTTTATGGTAAGTAAGATATGAATAATGATTTCAATTGAGAAATACGTGTTTTGAAAGTATAGTATATTACCGGGAAACTTTATTAGTAAATAAAGATTAAATGGGAACTTTGTTATTAAATGAAATCTACCTCTTAAACAGTTGAATTTGTCAGTTTAAATCTTACGAGTAACCTAAGATAAGATAAGTTAAACCATTGGGAAGGTTAGTGCGATAGGTGTGCACATTAGAAGAGAGGTGAGAATTTCTCAAGGGAGTGCCGCACTACTATGTTGTTGCATTGGCCAGTAAACATTTTAAATACTTGCTAAATAAATTTTAAATCATTTTTACCATCGGGCTCTGACCCGTTCCCATTTTCTTTTCTCTTGTGTATATATACGTATATATTACAGGTGCCCAGCCACATGGGCGTCTTGCATAGGATCCTTTAGAAGGAACGCGCTGCAGCTTAGGTGGGAGTTGCAGGCCTCTTGCTTAGACGACCTCATTTCTTGATTCCACTTCTAGCACTATTTATTCAGTTGGGCATGTGTCTCCCTTTTCATTATTCAGTTGTTTAGCGGACATTGTGATTCATTTATTTCCAGCCTTTTACTCTTTGGGATTTATTACTGTCAGGATGTTTTTCCTTTAAGTTTTAATGTTGGAATTACTTTGATGGATGTTTAATTATTGGATTGTTTGTTCCAGTATAGTTGTTGTGTGATTCTTTAATTATGAATTTCGTAAAGTTTTAAATGTTGGTTTATATAAAATAAAATTTGGAAAGTAATGTCTAAAATGGTTTTGACACTTAGCTTAATTATTTAGGGTGTTTAAATTAGAAAAGTTATTTTTTTCGATAGTGATGCTAAGAATGAACCAACTGTTCACCTTGATTTTAATTTAATAAAGGAGTGATCACCCGGTATTTAATTAGGCGGGGTGTCACAGACCTTTAACTAAAAGAACATTTTCAAGAACAGGAAGTCCTTCTTCTTGGAGAGTTCCTTTTCCTATGATCTGAGATGATACTCGATCACCAAAAATAACTTTTCCTCCAGCAAAGATGGTTTCGTTCAAGAGTTTTGTATCATCCCCAGTCATGTGTTTAGAACATCCAGAGTCTAAATACCAGCCATACGATGTGTGTTCAGTTTTTAAATCAGTAATAACAATGTTACACTTCATCTGGGGTAATAGATCATCTTTTCTAACCCAAATTGCTCTTGTTTTCATTTTTCATTTATTTGCTCTCAATTGATAAAATTTGCGAGCATTCGATTTTTGTTGAAAAATATTTTGTGCATGATTTTGGGTTTGATGAAACACATGAGCATTTGGCTTAGGAAAGTGTTTAGGAATCCTTTTAGGGAATGTTCTTTTAGGGTTGGTCTTTCTCTTCCTATAATTAGAGTTTTTATCTGGTTGTCTAGGCAGTACATAATTGTTGCGGCTTCTCCTAGAATAGTTAAAGTTTTGATAAATAGGAGGATAACAGATAGGTTTGACTAGTCTTCTAGCATAGCAACCATAAAAACAATGGCCGTATATATCGCAGTAGGAACAATAAAGGTTTTTCAAGGTAGGAGTCTCCTTAGGAAAATCTCTAAACATTGGCTTTAAGGAATCTTGAGGTTGAACCCTATTCCTAGATAGAATAGTCTTGAATGTAGATTCACTCTTCCTAATGAAGGGGCAAACATATTTAGCCTTTGGTGAACTTTCATGTTTAGAGCAACTTGATTCCCCAATGTCAAAATTTTGATGTTTTGAGTCAAACTCAGTTTTTAGAGAATGAAAGTCTGGACAGGTTTCAATAGGTCTTTCACCTCTTGACACAAACTTGATAGGTTCAAAAGATTTTGTTTGTGTTTTCAAATTGGGGCAAAACCCTATTCCAGTTCGATCATCAGAATTGGTTTTAGATTCAACAACAAATCCATCAAAACATTTTGAGTTATTTTCAAATTTTGTAAATTTTTTGAAAACAGTTGCTGTCTTTTCTTTAGTTTGTTCCAATTTTAACAATGTCCCTTTGTATTGTTTCTCCAGAGTTTCATTTGTTTCAGTCAAATTTCTCAGTTTTTGATCAAACATTTTGATTTCACTTTCATGAGTTAGACATTGGGTAGTATACTCTTCAGCATTAAGTTTGACCATTAGGCTTAGATCTTCTAACTTCTCGGTGAGATCTTTCACAATCTTCTCTAGTCTAGTGCTTTTCTTGAGAGTTTTAGCATAAAGTGTGTGAATATCTGGGAGATCTTCATTGTCCGAGTCACTAAGTGTAGTGTGTGAAGTGACCCCTAAGGCTTCATTTCTTAGACTCACACACCCATTGACATCGTCATTATTGCTTTCCCTTTGACTCACACACCCCGAGATAGAAATATCAATGTTCTCAGTAATTAAACCATCTAAACCAGTAACAACATGATTCAAAACAACAGAAGTAGAATTACTAGATTCATCCTCACTAACAAACACAGGCATATCATCATTATAGATAATCTTGGCAAAGAAAGACATGCAAGGGTAAAAAACATCAGATGACTCAGGTTCCTCATTTTCAGAGTCGCTTGAATCATCCCATGTCTTGCAAATGTTGGCTCTAGTGTGTTTATTTTGAGTGTTCAAGTTAACTCTATAATCTTGTGCAATGTGTCCTAGTTTACCACATCTAAAGCATTCAGTCTTCTTAAGGTCTCTGTTAGGTCTAGTGTGAGAGTCCTTATGATGTTTGTCTTGACTTTTCTCATGAGGTTTATGATTAAAGTGAGTTGGATAACTGGACTTGCCTTGTTTGTTTGCCATGTTTTTTCTAAACTTAATAATTTTCTTAAACTGTTTTGGCATTAAGGCAATCTGATTGTCCAAACTCTCTATATCACATTCCTCATCAGAGTCATCATTGGGAATGTTAAACTCATGTTTAATCAACTTAGAAGAAAAGCTCAGATTGGAACTAGTCTGTTTCCTATGGGACTGGGTCAATTGTTTCTTAAATTCTAGTTCCATTTCCACAGTTCTTAATTTACTACTGAGTAATTCAGGAGTGAGATTTATGTCACACATTTCCTCAATAGCATATCTTTTGTTGTCAAATTTCTATGGTAATGATCTCAGAATTTTAGATACAATTTCATGTCTGTCATATGTTATCCCATTAGCATGCAGTTTTGTCACAATATCAGTCAAGTTCATATAGAAGTCATCAAATGACTCAGATTCAGTCATAATTAAAGAGTTATACTGTTGAATGAGCATTTGTGTTTTAGCAGCCTTAACTCTAATGTCACCTTCATGAGCAGTAACCAAAGTGTCCCAAGCTTCCTTAGAAGTGGTACAGGATGAGATTTTTTTGAACTCATGTTCATTTATGGACATAAATATGGCATTATTTTCTTTGTTATTGTTGCGAGAAACTTGTTTCTCTTCTTGTGTGAACTCACTTAATACTTTCTTAACCCTATCATTACTTCCTTTAGTGGCTGGTTTAGTAGGAAAAATGTATCCATTTTCATTAATGTCCCAGACATCATCTCCCAAAGTTCCTTGAATGAAAGCAATCATCCTTACTTTCCAGTAAGCAAAATTGGTTCCATCAAAGATAGGAGGTCTGGTCAAGTTACTAAATCTTTCATTTTTCTCGTCCATGTTTGATTTTCAGAAAACAATTTCAGAAACACAGGATCTCTTTAAAAGAAGTTTACAAAACTCTGATACCAATTGAAAATCTGTTACTAAAGCTGTAATATAAAATTAAAATATTTAGTAACTCCGAACAGTTTTTTGCAGAAACTCTTTTCTTTAAAATCAAAACTAATTAATCACAAGACGTGTTTAAAAAATATGTACGAGATCTGTTCAAGATTTGATTAACAGGTTTAATAAATCAGTTTAAAAAACTTTAAACACACCACAACCAAGAATTAGATGAGGAGATGTTGAAAGATTAAGAACAAGGATGTTTTACGTGGTAAAACCTCACCCAACTGAGGAAATAGCCACGACTCCCTCTACGGAGTAAACCAAAAATTCCACTAAAATAAATTTTAACAGTTACAAACTATATAACAAACATGCATACAACTAAGGCTATATAAGTTTAGGAATGTACCCTCTGGTGTCATTATAACTACTCTGCAGTTCTGATTGTTGATGTTGTTCTCCTAGTTTGCTAACTTCCAATTTGTTCAAGTTCTTTACGTCGACTCTTGTTCTTGAGATCTTATTACCAAAACTTTTAGTGTGGTAGGGTGATAGTGTTTTTGGAGGTGCTTTCTAACACATGCATGCACACACACTTATTTTATACAAACAGTCCTAACAAATTACATATAAGAACTATCTGCTGTGATTTTTCTATTTCTCTCTTCTCACAAAACTTAACCTTATTTGACCTTACAATAATCCCAAAATCCACGGCTATCTTGCTCAGAAGATGTATCAAGATCTTAATCAATCTTAGGTTTTGAAAATATTTTTGAGATTGAAAATCACCAAGTGCGATTCCAAACTAGGTCAAAGGTCTTGTTTCAAGAGAACTAGAAACAGAAAAGTATGTTGTTGATTTTGAAGTTAAAAACATTTACAGAACCAAATCAACAAATATTTTCTCAAGATGAGAAACTAAAAAAGTAGAACTATGTGTAATATAACATGAAACGTTTTAGATCTAAGGTTTCTATAAAAGAAGAAACACAAATCCAAAAATATGTTTAAGTTGATAACAAGATCTGGGAACGAAGAGGTTACAACAATAAAACTAACAACCAATCACTCAAAATCTCTCAAACACTCAAGGTTGTGTTTGGTATATACAGGTTTTGAAAGAGGTTAAGGTTTGAAAATAGTTTTGGGCGAATTAGGGTTAGGGTTTCCTAACTCTGGTTTCTCTCTCTCTCTTCTCTCTCTTTTCTCTCTTTTCTCTCGAATGAACAAAGTGGAAAAAGTCTTTGATGGCTGAGGGAAGGGGTCCTTTTATAGGAGGCTGAGAAGATTCGAGAACACAGACCAAGATCAATGGCTAGGATCTGGTCTTGTATGATTGACTTTGATCCAATGGTTTAAACATAGGCGGTGGTTATAACACTCCTGATTGGCTTAAAAAGGTTCACATGGATTATATAGGAGCGCATGCAGATCGGTGATAAAAATGATCCAAGGGATGTTAACCAACGCTAGTTTACTCTCTTGGAAGAAACACAAATTGAACCAATAAGGATGCAACAGATGTTGGGCAAAAATAGGTTAACAAACGCGCATCTAAACATAATTACAAACGCACCCTGAAGTCTCTGCCGCTTTCGAATTCTACCCAAGCAAACACTCAGCCAATATAACCACCAATACATAATTGTAGGTTGACCCCAAAAACTTTTAAAAACAAATTTTAATTAATAAAAACCTTATTTGAAAAGTTTATAAAATCCTAAAAAGTCATTAAAAAGAAATTTTAGGGATGTAAACACACTCAACATATATACACACAATTATATGCAATATGAAATGTATGAGATCAATTCTACTGTGTGTGAGTGTTGGTAATATTGTCTAGATCAATCAAGCAAGAGGGATGAAATAGCAAACCGAACTTTGGGGTTCTTTGGTCTCTAGGATAGACACAATTTTGGTACAATTTTCAAACTAGATGAACACTTATACAATACAGACTCAAGTGAGTCTAGAGTATAAGGTGCTTCAATTGTACCCATATTACCTTGCATGTTACCCAAACCAAAACTCAAAGAAACCTTAGTTTACATCCACCTTACCAACAACACTAAACTCTCCTCACCCAGCAGTATAAAACCCCCTTTCCATCATAGTAAAATGTACCTCTCTATAGTAAAAAACACAAAACAATGTTTAGATTAATTGGTATTTCTATCATCTTGTATATAATTTTTTTCCAGTTGGTTATGTTTCTGCACATTCATGGGTTTCATTTATGGGTTTACATTGAATTCCTAACGTAGGAAAGGCACTAAAAAGGCTTGAATATCAGAAACCACCACTAAAGCTTGAGATTCCATGGCGGGATCTGTAATCCTAACTTTCAACCAGTTTCGAAGTGAGAGAACTCAAGCTCTGGATCTAAGGAACCTAGGTTCATGGTTAATTTGATTTAGAACAAACTTTAATATCCTAAATCGAAGCTTTTGTTTTACGGAGCTGGAAATTGTATAAACTAAATTTAGGAGTTATGGTAAACTATAATCCATGGAGCCAAAGTGGTTCAATTCATTTTTTATTCTATCACATGTATATAATCATGTCATGGTTCGAATGTTAGCCAAATTCCATGAATGTTAAAATCAAACTTTCACCACTTTTCTAGAAAATCAATAGTTCGAACCACTGAACCTCAACGTTTGAAACCAATATGGTTGGATTCCTCTAAAAATAGACATCTTTCATTTAGGAATCAACTTAAATGGTATTCAAAACTACATGAATAAGTGGTTAAAGTTTTCTAATCCTATGTCAGACAATTTAAGGTTAAAGATGAAGTAATTTACATGCGCGAGAGTGAGGTCAAAACTAGGTGCGTATGGGCTTTGGCCCAGCGCGTGAGCGCGCGTCTCAAATCAGAAAATTATGATTTTCCCCCCAAAATTCTTATTTTATGTTTTTGGGCAAAAAAGTATATTATATTTTTCTATTTGGTTACCTAGAAAACATTTTCCCGAGAAAATAGTCTTGGAAGTTAAAAACCAAACTTTTATTTTGCATATAAACCCTTAGATTTTCAAACTCTTAAATATCAACCCAAAAACTTAAATCCAAGCCTTTTTCAACAAATATAAACTAATTGTCTCTTTTCACCAATCCCAAAAATGAATACAACTTGGAAAAAATAATTAAAAACATAAACTATTAATAATTATATAATTAACCCCACATAAATTCTATATTTTAAATAAATTGATTACAAACCCCCTACTTCACTTAGATTCTTATTTATTTACCATACCCTAAACATTTACTACATACATGATTTCAGATCCCGAGTTTACCCCTTTGAACAAGAAGATCATACGTATTAAGTCCGAAATTAAAAAAGTAGGTAACTTCTATTTCAGTATTTATTTCACGCAATTACCTTGATCACGTCAATTATTTATATGCCTTTGTGATAGACCCAACAATCTTATCCTCATTTATGAACTCTTGTGTGTAGTTCATAAATCCTGTGAAAATTGATTTAAGCCTTATCCGAGTACACCCTAACCCTATGATTTCATGAAACTGATTATTTCAGTAAACCAATGATTTCATAAGCATGAGATGATTTCATTAAACCCAGTAGCATACATTATAATTCAGGGAATAGACTTTCGGCATACCCACTAGAGTGATATTTGTCCTATAGGATTTAGGATTTGAGTACTTAGTTTGCTTACCATTTGGACGCCACTCTTCGAAGATGGGCTCAATAGTGTTATTTTATCTCCAAAGGTTTTAGATTGAAAGGTTTATGATAAATGATATTATAAGGGTATTGCTACATATTTGAAGCCTCTATGACTGAAGATTATGGGTTATCCTGTTATAGAATAGCTTGGAACCTTATCTTTATGACTTAGTGGTACTTATTTAGTTATAATTACCATAGTGTCCTCACAAATATCAATAGACTCCATTATAGATTTATTCATTATTGTTGATATTTCATATTGTTCCAAATGTTATAAGCTGCGATATATTATCTGTGCTTCATTCCATTTATATTGTCTAAAACTTGAATTATAAACTTGTTATAGTAATATAATTATCTACTTGGAAAAGTTTTTCTTATTCCGTTTCCTTTAACTCGAGGAAGGAGAGATAAACCCTGCCCTAATGGACTTTTATTCTATTTTACCAAGGAAAACCTTTTCAGTTACGCATGTATTGGCAGTTAGTAGCAAATAAATTAGATTACTTTCACTATTATTCATAAACTTATGTAACCCTATTAGTCCCCCTTTTATTTATATTATATGAGACCTCGAATAATGTAATAATATGCAATTGCATCCTGCTTAAATAAAGTTTCGTTTTTGTTTTCTACCCGAAACATTATTTTATTGCAATTATTGTTCTATATTATTATTACTACCATATAAAAGAACATCGGATGTGACACGTAACATAATATCAATCCTCTCTGGTGTTTACACTCAACAAATGAACTCACTAAGAACAGGGTGTAATACACATAAGACAGACGGGCATAAAGAGTAAATGCAAATGGAGACTAGGCGGCACACATGTCATTAATGAAGAACGCTATATATAAAATAAAAGGATACCGTTCAGCAAATGAGGTGAAATACATTTCCCCAAATTAGACAACTATTATGAATTTTGGATCAAATTAATCGTAGGATAACATAGGACTTTATAAGGTTGTAATATAGTTCCGGGGTTAAGCTTATGAAATGAAAATAATGATTACAGATTCAAAGTGTTCGGGGAAGAATACTTGGGATAAATAGAAAATTATGGGTAATTTCAAAATTGGAATATAATTTCCATAAAAAAGAATTATACATAACAATGGAGTGTGACTTACTTATCTAATAGCTACCAGATTCTTACTTTTTTCAATCCCTTACTTTTTTTTCCTTTTCACTTCTTTTCCTTTTGATTCTTTTATTTTTAGGTCTTTTTATTAGAATAAAAGTCGACTCATATGCTTAATTACAACCAAGAGACAAAAACATCATTAAATCCCAAAGTACAATTCCAAACAAAGCTATGGAAGGACTAGACTAAGGGATTTTGGATTTTGAAACAAAAGGCTAATATTTAGGATCAAAGGGGTTGACTAGGTTAATATATAGGTAATGGTCAATGTCATTATGGGTGTAATAACAAATATGTCCTATGATCATTTCCTAAATATTATGTGATTCTTGAGTCAAAATAATATTGAAAATAATTCTCAACTAACACATTTCATAGTCAACTCAATTAATGAATCATAAATGAAACAATAGTGAGATTACCGATGTCTTTAACGTTTCCAAGGAGAAAAGAGTAGTGTATAAATAATAAAAAATAAAAAATAAATAAAAGAAGAACACTCACTTGGTGTAAGAATATACAATGCAACAAAAGATTAACGAGTTATAAAAATCTCAAATCAATCATTTGAATAAGAAACACACGTGTTCTTGGGTTTAAAGTTTAATTCATGAAGTTATTCATAATATCAATGATTCGAGGACTAAAGTCTAATAACTTCTAAAATTGAGAACATGCATAATGGAATTATCTATTGGATTAGACATTTATTTGAATGATCATCGAAATTAAGGGCAAAATGGCCAACAAGAAGGAAAAAAGAAAGAAAATACTTTTAAAAATTTTGAAATTTTTGAACAAAAGCATACTTGGAAAGAAAATGTAATCAAATCAAAGAAATTACCAATGAATGGTAAGAATAACCTACACCCCTAACTTAAACCTTGAGGGAATAGTAACCTACACCCCTAACTTAATCCTTACATTGTCCTCAATGTGAATCAAAAACCAAGTTAGAGCAAGAGAATGATATTACCCCAAAAGGAGCGATCTACTAAAAGTACAAGTCCAAAGATTCTACAAAATATGTTAACACCAAGCATAACAAAAATAATAATAAAAACTTTAAATAGTTACACTAGTCAATACAAAAGAAAAAAAATCAACCTTATATGTATAACTAACAATTTTAACTTCTAACTAACAATAAACTAGAAGTTAAAATTTTTGAGTCTCCACCCAAATACAATTTGACTTTAAGGACAATTGGTGGTCCCTCATTTAAGTGCATGCCTCCAGAAAAAAAATGGGTTCCATTTATGCAATGAAAGGCTTGTCTGATGTAGAATAAATGAACTATCACTAATTAAAATTCTAGGAGGATAAAAGGGGCTTTGGATGAAACCGAGGAGAAAACCAAATAGGTACCAAGAAAATTACAATCACCTCCCTATAGTTTTTCAGTTGGAATGGGAGGTGATGCAAGTGTAAGCGAATAGTTCATTTGCAAAAGTATTTAAAAAAAGAACTCCCGTTCAAGAGTTGGGTCAAAGTCCTCTAGAAATTCATCCGAGTCTTATGATAGTTGTAATGGTTGGAAAATGGTGGGAAACCAAGGAAATGAAGAACCCTAAACCTCAATAGACTTTTAAATATTGATAAGAGGTTGAAATTCGTAAGTACATGGATCACTCTGAATGATTTATTCTTCAAAAAAGGATGGAGGTGAAACGAAAGTTTCATTCTCAACCGATCTTGCGAAAGAAGAATTCCATGGAGTTGGAAATTTATTTCTAAAGATCAAACTTTAAAACTCTAAACATGGTCATTTAATTCCTTATATGTTAATTCCTGATCAAACGGATAAGAGGACATAACATCTTCTTGGGTGGTTTGATCATAGTTAGAGGATACCCTATTTTAAAAAGTTTTCCAAGACGATGAGTGATTACATAAAAATTCTTGATATTCATGTTCAATTCTTTTATTTTCAAGAATTTGTAGGCATTCACACATAGTCTTGGGAGAGAAACTTTAAGAATCATTATCACACCAATTAAAACCATGAAAGTAGTTAAATTGAGACATTTTAAAGTCGATAATTCAAATGCGTGATGAGCACCAAAATTTCAAGTTTCTTGAAATAATTTAGTACAAGTCACAAAGCAAGTAAAAAGAATATAGAATATATACACAAAGTGATAAAACATTAAAATCATAGAATGAATCATTCCCCAAAAATGACGCCAGTTTAGATGAGATGCAAACTTCATATGTAAAATACGTGTCGTTGGATGTTTACGCCCTATTAAAAAAGACACCATAACTTGGCACACTGTACATGAAAGTGTAGCGGAAAGTAGGGATTGAATCCATAGGGAATGATATTTAGGATGAAATAAATTTAATACCTAAAAAGGGGGAAAATAAAAGTTAAATTGGGTGGTTTCAAAGGAAAAGAAGTTACCAACATAAGTAAAAACTAATCAATAAAGATTAACAAAACGAGATTAGGATCATTTCCCCACCATGGGCTAACAAAATATAATAAGGAATTTTCTTTTAAATTAATTGACCGAGCATATTGAATTAATTATAAACATTAAACATAAAGAAATCTAACTAAAAGATGAAAGATTATACTTTCAATCGAAAATGTTCACAAACGGATTGAGGTCACTATATCACTATAAACACCATCGTTGCATGATAACGAAAGTTAAACACATAATATTCTGACTTTAATACATAAGGTTTCAATTAATAGTCATTAAAATCAAACCCTGGCTTTTACAACTCAATATCCATTAATGGTGAAAAAATGGTCCAAACCTTAAAACTAGTTAATAAACATGGTAAAATAATTAATACAACTAACTGAAATGGAAAACAACAAACTAACCAACAAAAACTAATTATATTGCACTACAACTAGATTATAAAGCAAGTAAAATAACATAAGAAAGCTTAAATGAAGGTAGAAGAAGATAAATAGTAACTTATAATGGAAAAAATGGAAAACCCTAGGAGAGAGAGAGTGATAAGCTCCCAAAATCAGCTCTCAAACCAAACCCTAACTATCTAATTAATGAAGTATATCAAAATTGAAAGAGGGGAGAAATTATATATACAAAGCCAAGAATGGAAAACTTTGAAAAAAAAAGTCAGTTATACAAGGGACGAATCGATTCTAGCCAAATCCAAATTGATTTTGAGAAGGGGAATTTCAACATTTAAAGGATATGAATTGATTTGGTTAAAGGACAAATCGATTAATAAAATAGATGTCTGAATTCTCTATTCTGTCTTCTTTCTTCACTTGGATCAATATATAGAAAAATGCTATACCTTCTTTGTTATGAGTCTGAATAATTTACACTCAGAGGCTAAATGAAGCTAACTCAGAAGGATACACTTTCTTAAGTATTCTAGATAGAAACTCAAATGATTAAATAATCAAATGCCCCTCGAAGATGCGATAAAAGTCAGTACTTTCTCGGATACGACCAAACTTCATGCTTAGCATACTAATCCCTATAAAAGCTCAATTATACCTCCCAAAGCATATAAACATACTTAAAATAGGTTGTATGGTTAAAGAGCATAAATATAGGAATTAAGGCACCCGAGGGGTTAAGATGCATAAGTATAAAGGATAGATAAATACAATATTCAAGACGAATCACATGTATTCACCCTTGATTATATATGTGCTACATGCTATGTGGATTTTATTTAAATACCATCATTGTTTCATGCATTATATATGCTATTGTTTTCATCTCATGTAGTTGGGATAACATGATTAGATTTATGCTATGTGACATATCGATATGTTAAAATTTGGGTAGAAAATCAATACCTAATTATGGAATATGAATATATTAGTAGATTAATTTGTGAGATTGATTAATTTAACTTTTGATTTGGTTAGAGGATGCGTAGGAATCCTTAGCCAAACAACCCACAGTACAGGGTGTGCCGGGCTACAATTTTGTCATTTATTACATGAACTAGGTCATAGACCCATTTGGCTATTAAGCTGTTATATTATGGTAGGACGATGAGGGGAGTAACCTATCCCGCCTTTGTGATTATGAGATGGTATTATTTATTTTAAGGAAATTTATTATTCCGAGGATAAATTACAAGAGAGTATAACGAGTGTCCACATTGTACTAAGGGGAGTGCGACATATGTTGTTTATATGGGGAATTTTGCCAAGTGTAGGGACATGTGGTGAGATCTTAGGATTTAATTGTGATTATCTTAGGATTTTAGTTGACCCGGCATATGCATCTACTTTTATATATTTGCACGCACACACGAGTTTATGTAGTTCAATTATTTCATTTATATGAGCCTACCAAGTTCTTTGTTCTTGCTCCCAGTTTCTACATGTATTTAAGGTTTTGTACGAGTTTGGATTGACTACGGTGATATTAAAGTTTTGGACACATTGGGACATTTCGTTGGTTATGTACTCTATTCTATTTAAATTGAAAAGAAAGTTGTATTTTGTTTTTATGTAATTGTAAAAGTGAAACTTTCGATATTAATTAAAAAACAATTGTTTTACTTGTTTATAAATTTTTGTTTTATCTTTCACAACCGGTCAATTTTAAATTGGAATTTTTTTTCTAAATAGTTTCAATTTTCCATGCATTATTGTTTTTTAAAATGCACGGTTGTTACAATTGTTATCAGAGATCTAGGGTACCCGTTCTCGAGTTGGGGTTATTACTTCGTTATGTGTATGTTGAGTTTACTTTGATTTGCCATATTGAGTGTTGGGAAGATTAAGTTTTTGTATTTACCTTTTATTGTTTAGGATTTAAATAATTAATAATGATTCAATTAATTTAGAAGGCACCCGAATCTAATTTTGAGTTTTTAAATTTATTTATATGTCGATGTGTTAAAATGAATTAATGTGGTGTATTTATAAAGATAAAAGAAGTCAATTTGAAAATTTGATGATCCTTGTATTAATTATTAATGTTTTGGGGACAAAAAATTAATTATATAAAAGTTAGGGTTAAGTTGATAATTTTATAGAGTTTAATAAAGTGTTGGAATGGTTTGGTATTTTAATTTAAGTTCAGGGGTATTCGGTCCTTTTATGCAACTTGAGGAACAAGCATGAATTTAATTTTTTATTTTTAAAAACAATAAGGAATTCTTTTTTGGTTATGTGGTGCCAAGGGGGTTTGAGCTGCTATAGCAGGGGCTGCTTGCCTCTATAGGTGGTCAGGTTATATTAGGGGGGGGGGGGGGGGAGGGGGGGAGGGGACAACCTTCTTTTTGGGAACGAAAATCATTATCCTCTCTTTTCTTTCTCAGCAAACAGCCAATCCCTTTTATCTATTTTCCCAACAAAATTCCCACTGTTTTTAACACATTTCTACCCAACCTTATCCTAATTACATATAAAAACCTAGCTATAGTTTTACCTTTAAATCAAATTTTAAAAGAGGGTTTGAATTTTTTAAAGGGGAATTAAAAGAGGATTTTTAAGGTCTAATTCAAGGGGGTTTCAAGGGTTTTCTTTACCAACAAGAAACCCAAGTTTCAATCTATTTTTGAGGCAAGTTGTTTTCGACTCCTCTCCTTTTATATGCATATTTGCTAAAATTCATCTCCATGTAATTGTATTTTAAAATTAATTAGAAACAGTTAGGAATTGATGATTTCCTACCTTATTGTTATATTTAGGTGAAACTCAATATTCCTATATGTTTGAAAAGTGTTAGGCCCTAATAAATGTAGAATTTGAATATTGTCCCCAAATTATAAAATTACCATTTTAGGATTGTGACCCCATTTGTAGAAACTGATTATTTGAGATTAAAAAAAAGGATATTATGTACTTAACTTAGAATTAATAAATTCTAAAATGTACACATGATTAGTAGGGTTGTACCTTATGCTTTAATTGTAGTACTCTTGGTAATTATAACCCAAGTTGATGAAATTTAGTATGAGGACCTTATTTATGGTATAAGCACTTATGGGAATACATTTTAGATGAATTTTGACATTTAAATTATAAATGAAACCCTTATGATGAAATATGCCCTTGAAAGTAAATTACACATTTCTCTTTATGCAAGAATATGTTACGAGTCTTTATTTAAGATATTATAGTTAATATTATCAAATTTATCATGTAGATGATAAAAGTGTGACACCCCGCCTAATAAAATACCGGGTGATAAGTCCTATACCAAATTAAAATAGGAATACCAGTTGGATCATCCTTAGCATCACTATCGAAAACTTTTTAAGACTTACCAACCACCTAGTACTCCAAAAACTGGTGCCAATTTTAACTTTTTGATTTAACAAAACAGTACATGCGGAATTAAAATATAAACCATTCACACAACTGAATGAAAGTAAATCGAATAACAATTACACAACTTGCCGAATAAATCACCGGCCACCAAATAAATAATCCAATAAAAATATTCAACACCTGAATGAATTACACCTGAAAACTGTACCGAGAAGTCCGGGCTACAAGCCCTAAATAAAACTGAGACTGATACAAGATTCCTACTCTAGGAATAAACGAATGATGCGTCTAATCCAAAATCCTGCTAGCATCCACATATGCCGCAGCTCCGTGTCCCTGGAATAGAATATCAATCTTGGCGTCCCTGTGGTTGGACACCTAAAAGGTTTTGAAAATAGTTTTATAGCAAGGGTTAGAACCCAAAACATTTTGAAAATATTTAGCAAGTGAATTAACTGCAGTAATTTAAAATGCATGAATGCGCTTCATATTTAAGTTAGTGTCGCACTCCCTTGAGGACATTCTCACCCCTCCACTATTGTGCACACCTACCGGTTACCTTAACCCCACCTAGTTGTACAACCCCGTCCAACTAGTCCTGGTATAACCTTCCTTTGCCATACTACTCTAACCCGAGTATAATGATTTCCCGAATTATAAGTTACTTCACGATTAACTAAATAAATTCCTCTTAAATAGCAGCATATAACCGTCTCACAAGTTATATAACGTAAATACATCACACACTGTATTATTCCCACAAATGAATAACTTAATTAATTTCTCATTAATTAACAGCATATAACTATAACCCGAGTTATATAAGGTAAATAAATCACACACTGTATTATTCACCTACATATAATATTTACTACCACATTATACGTACCTTTACTAACATCCACACATATATCATACGTGTATCCATCCTTCCGAGTTTTCCTTCACCGGATGATTCCCTCTAGAATGCTATCTCACCAGGTGTGCTCACAAAACCTAGTTTCCCCAAGTTAGAATCGCTCACAAACTTGGACCAAAATATAAACGACGTGAAGGCGGTCATATTCCTTCCCTGAAAGTGAGATAAATCCCTCACCCATATATACCGGACGCTATGACCTGGGGATATACTCGCCCTACTCCTCATGCTAGGGGATTCACCCACATCGCGCAACCTCCCTTGATAGCATTAGAGTATTTAAATTGAATAAATATCTAGTCACTGATATTTACTATCACACACAATATATACACATATATATATACTATCACTACCCGTATATATATATTATGAACCCCGGTTTTACCGTGTACTCAAAATCCCGTACACTGCCTGTAATTCCCGTACACTGCCTGTAATTTAATGTCACACATAATACATACACGTATATATATATATACTATCACTACAACGTATATATATATTAATAATCCCGGCTTTACCATGTACTCAACATCCCATACACTGCCTGTAATTTCCTGAGTCTGTGGCCCGACTTAATGTAATTAATTTTCTCACTTAATAACTTATCCTCTTCCCGAGTCTATGGTCCGACTCTAATATAATTAATTCACACCTCAATTAATATAATACTTTCCCCGAGTCTATCGCCTGACTCTAATTAAATTAATTAACACACATATTAATTTAATACCAATCCGAGTCTGTGGTTCGACTCTAATACAATTAATTTACACATTAATTAATTAACCCAAATTCCGAGTCTGTGTTCGGAATCTAATATAATTAATTATCACATTAATTAACAAGTACCCTTCACGAGTCTACAATTCTATTCTGATTAGACTAATTATCCCACCCATTAATTTAATCATACCCGAGTCTACAGACCGACTTTAATTAAATTAATTAACACCCTTATTAATTTAATCCTACCCGAGTCTACAAACCGACTCTAATAAAATTAATTAATACACTTATTAATTTAATACTACCCGAGTCTACAATCCGACTCTAACTAAATTAATTAACGCATTTATTAATTTAATAACTTGGTGTCACCCAACCATTTTCCCCGGACTCACTTACTTGGCCCGTATCTTAATATTTCCCGAGTCTATGTTCCGACTCCAAATTAATTACTCTCTCTAAAAAAATAAATTTAATACTTTGGTGTCACATAACCAACATACCCGGACTCACTCACTTGGTCCATTTTTACATCTCATAATTTCTTTTCCACATTTTTCGCCCACAATGTGTCACACATTTATTTCCATAATTTCCCAATTATATTTACCTATAATTACCAACATACTTGGACTCGCCCACTTGGTCCATAATTAAATATTCACCCAAGTCTATATCCCGACTCAAAATTATTTAGTTTATCTCCAAACTTAATTTACTACCTTGGGGTCGCATGACCAATATACCCGAATTCACTCACTTGATCCGTACCTCACTATTTTTGGAATAAAATCTCTCAAATTCATCCGTTAAATGCCCCACATAAATTCATCCTAGTCCCAATTACTTTCTCCAATAATTTCTAGGAATATTTGTTTCATAATTATTTATCACTTATTAATGTATGAAACCCCCTTTTTAATAGATTTCCCTTTATATAATATACTGGGCGAACTGCCCAGATTTCTGTACCTTCGATCGATCGAACCCCCTGGGTCGATCGATCGATCGTTCCAGTATTCGTTCTCTCCCGCCGCTGTCAGCCATGGATGAAAATTTTAAGCTTTGGTTCTCCATCTAAGCTCTTACCCAAATACAAACAACATATCCTCCGAATAAGAAAAGGGTCTAAACATCCCACAGACCTTAATCCATTGCCAATAACCATTTATTCCAACGTTTTTCCAATTTGGGTATTATCCGGGATTCAAATCCCCCAATACGAATTTCATTCATCTTATAAGTAATTAACCCTCTATTCTTACTGATTTTAATATCTGATTCAGTTCTCTACATTCTAGAATCATAAACACGATCAATCTCCCCCTTAATCTCCTTAAGGTATATAAATTTACAAAAACCCAATTTAGATTTTGGTGACACACCCAAAACGAATTTTCATACACACATCACTATGATATGAATTGATTATCAAACTTTTAGAAATCACAACAGTTAACCACTTGCCTGTAAGTGTTCGTAGTGTCTGCCCGTTGGCGTAGTCCCTCAATTTGGCTCCAATAACTTCAAATTTGTTCTTGATTTGCTTTCTCCCAAATCTCCTCTCAAACTCTAGGTTTAGGGTTATGTTGGCTGCCATTTCTTAATCTCCCAACTAGGTTAAAAACCCTTAATCACGTTTTTCACCTAATGGGCTTAATTAAAGTGGCCCAACTCACCCCGTGTGGGCCCGACTATGCCCAAAAATACCCCGAGACCCGATTACTACCCCCAGGTACTCTTTTCTGACTATCTCGACCCATTCGGACTCAACCGCACACTCATAATTGGCATCCAAATTAATTTATAAAAATCCTTATCTCACACCCAATTTAGTCTATACCGACTCCCGGCTGGGATAAGTGTGTACCTCGTCATTAATACTCCAAATGACATAATTAAATAATTACTATTCACTTAGTAAATAAATTTCCCTAAACATTAACCATTCACTCCCCGATTAATATTTAAATATATATATTGCCATAATTAATTCAATTAAAATTACAACACACCAGTAATTTAAAATTCTTGAATTAATTAAATATTAACTATACAAAAATACGGGGTGTTACATACTCCCCCCCCTTACAAAGGAATTTCGTCCTCGAAATTAAGATAAGCTTAGTGTTACAATATTCACATATTATTCACTAATCAAGTGCCTCCAAGCCCGCTATATTAATCACATCCGCTTCTAACCATACGTTACACAAGCATGCATTTAAACCTTGTCAGGGCGCCCATACACCCTATACCCGTGCTTAACCGCACAAAATTTGTCTTAATTAACCCGGGTGCCCATACACCCTATCCCCGCACTCTATCGCACGAAAGTTACCCGACTATGCTAGTCGTAACCCGTAATATAACTTCGAACCCGTAGTCATATTACATATATATATATAATTACTGCCCGGGTACTCAACCCATGCTACGTCCAACTATCTCCCCATAAATACTTATCTCTCAACACAAAAGAATATACGCTTACCCTTATGCTACCAAAGATAACATAATACCGCGCCCTTACTACCAGTAGTCCTTGCGCAAAATAAACCCCGAGCTATCTCTCTTTGCTCGAAAATCAATTTAACCACCCTGATTCACTTCAGTAAACATCCCCACTTACCGGGATAAAATGTGAGAACACAAAACCTCACTATGTGCCATCGCAACACGCAATACAACATATATATCCACATATATATAGGCTATACGCCCTCTCCGGTGATACCTAGTACCAACCATACCCTGGTGTCGTGGACACCAAAATTTAACTCCACTATCCACAATTGTTAAATTCCATCGCTATCCAGCCGATGTTTAAAAAGTATTATCAACCCTACTCCCATAATTCTCGAAAGAAGTAATTCCTCGCATAATTCAACCAATCATTCAGTGTACACCTCCACTCTCCTGTGAAGAACACTAAGGAACTCCTCTACCCTACGAAAAGTTTACCCACATGTTATGGCTGCTACCGCCAACGCACCCACTAAGTTCGACTCACCTGTGAACTCTAGTGAAAAATAAGTCTTATACTGTGACATCCTCTTTGTCACTCAACAATATACCCCATGCCCCTAGGGTAAAATAATTACTTCTATACACCAGCTGCAACGGCTGGTTCTCAAGCAGCTTCTCCCTGCCCGAATGCACCCGTGACTTGCTTTAGTGGTTGTACATCCAGGACCTCGTCCTGTAGTTGACCCCTGCCTCGCTTAAGGCAATATCTCTTCATGTGTCTCGCTTTTCCCTTAAATGAAACAGTTTCTAATATGTTCACCCTGCCACTGATCCCTTCCACGCCAACCTTGTTGGAATTCCTGGCCATCCCGCCAATAGCCTCCAGTTCTAGATCGTTTGGCATGATTTCCTTGCCGGAAATGTTGCCCCTGATCTCCCCCAGTCTGCTGCTGGGATACCCCACTGGTATTATTCCCTTCTACCTCATCCGACTGGTTAATCCCCACTCCATTCCCGCTTCCTTTCGCGTGGAAGCGATATTCCCAACAGTGCCGGAGTGTTGCGTTAATGACATCAGTATAACCTACTAATGCGGAATTATCAATTAAATGTTGTCTGATTCTCCAGACTAACCCATCCATAAACTTTGCTTTCTTTCTCTTTTCCTCGCTTACCTCATCCGGTACAAAATTTGCCAACGAGTGAAATCTTCCTCGTAATTGACCACTGAACGGTCTCCCTTTGAGTCTCCTCACAAAATTTTCTCCTCATTTTGGTCTCGACCGCTGAAGGAAAAATACTTGCGGTCGAACCGCACCCAAAACTCTGCAGTAGCTAGTGTGTCCCTTTCCTCAACTGTGGTGATCGACCCCCACCACTGTAGTGCCGCTACCACTAACTAAAAGTGGTTAGCATTTATTTTCGCACCCCATCGCAACCTCCCATGCGTATGTGATGCTGGATACCTCTCTTCCTTGACACGCTAGTACTACATCTGAACCTCCTCGCAACTCTGGTGGGTTCTCACTAAAAATAACTTCTCTTTCTTATTTGCACCCCAACGACCCCGCGTGAGTCTTAACATCCGACACCACCAACACTTGTGGTGGATCCCGTGGAAAGTACCTTGTCGTTTGTGACTACTGTCGTTTCAATCGCCCGCGCCATTAGTTTGGTTACCTGTGCTGCCAAAATTATCTTTGGCAGTTGCTGCCGTAACTCTTACTCCTGACGAGCCTCCCTCGTCTCACCTCCCCCTGCTGCCCTAGCTGCTCTCCCTCTCCTGGGCGTCATCTGGAATGAGAATCGAATTATATGAGTTCACTTTCAAATATCAATTCGCAGAAGAACGTGTATGCACATACGTATGAGAATACAACAATCCTATGATAGGGCTCTATATCAAAGATTGCTAAGCCGAAACGTGAAAAGCCGCACAGATCCTAAGGACACTAGAACCCGATGCTCTGATACCATCTGTGACACCCCGCCTAATAAAATACCGGGTGATCAGTCCTATACCAAATTAAAACAGGAATCCCAGTTAGATCATCCTTAGCATCACTGTCGAAAACTTTTTAAGACTTACTAACCACCTAGTATTCCAAAAACTGGTGCCAATTTTAACTTTTTAATTTAACAAAACAGTACATGCGGAATTAAAATATAAACCATTCACACAACTGAATGAAAGTAAATCGAATAATAATTACACAACTTGCCGAATAAATCACCGACCACCAAATAAATAATCCAATACAAATATTCAACACCTGAATGCATTACACCTGAAAACTGTACCGAGAAGTCTGGGCTACAAGCCCTAAATAAAACTGAGACTGATACAAGATTCCTACTCTAGGAATAAATGAATGATGCGTCTAATCCAAACTCCTGCTAGCATCCACATATGCTGCAGCTCCGTGTCCCTGGAATAGAATATCAATCCTGGCGTCCCTGTGGCTGGACATCTAAAAGGTTTTGAAAATAGTTTTATAGCAAGGGTTAGAACCCAAAACATTTTGAAAATATTTAGCAAGTGAATTAACTGCAGTAATTTAAAATGCATGAATGAGCTTCATATTTAAGTTAGTGTCGCACTCCCTTGAGGACATTCTCACCCCTCCACTATTGTGCACACCTACCGGTTACCTTAACCCCACCTAGTTGTACTACCCCGTCCAACTAGTCCTGGTATAACCTTCCCTTGCCATACTACTCTAACCCGAGTATAATGATTTCCTGAATTATAAGTTACTTCACGATTAACTAAATAAATTCCTCTTAAGCAGCAGCATATAACCGTCTCACAAGTTATATAACATAAATACATCACACACTGTATTATTCCCACAAATGAATAACTTAATTAATTTCTCATTAATTAACAGCATATAACTGTAACCCGAGTTATATAAGGTAAATACATCACACACTGTATTATTCACCTACATATAATATTTACTACCACATTATACGTACCTTTGCTAACATCCACACATATATCAATACGTGTATCCATCCTTCCGAGTTTACCCTCACCGGATGATTCCCTCTAGAATGCTATCTCACTAGGTGTGCTCACAAAACCTAGTTTCCCCAAGTTAGAATCGCTCACCAACTTGGACCAAAATATAAACGAAGTGAAGGCAGTCATATTCCTTCTCTGAAAGTGAGATAAATCCCTCACCCATATATACCGGACGCTATGACCTGGGGATATACTCGCCCTACTCCTCATGCTAGGGGATTCACCCACATCGCGCAACCTCCCTTGATAGCATTAGAGTATTTAAATTGAATAAATATCTAGTCACTGATATTTACTATCACACACAATATATACACATATATATATACTATCACTACCCGTATATATATATATATTATGAACCCCGGTTTTACCGTGTACTCAAAATCCCGTTCACTGCCTGTAATTTAATGTTACACACAATACATACACGTATATATATATATATATATATATATATATATACTATCACTACACCGTATATATATATTAATAACCCCGACTTTACCATGTACTCAACATCTCATACACTGCCTGTAATTTCCTGAGTCTGTGGCCCGACTCAATGTAATTAATTTTCTCACTTAATAACTTATCCTCTTCCCGAGTCTATGGTCCGACTCTAATATAATTAATTCACACCTCAATTAATATAATACTTTCCCCAACTCTATCGCCCCACTCTAATTAAATTAATTAACACACATATTAATTTAATTCCAATCCGAGTCTGTGGTTCGACTCTAATACAATTAATTTACACATTAATTAATTAACCCAAATTCCGAGTCCGTGGTCCGACTCTAATATAATTAATTATCACAATAATTAATAAGTACCCTTCACGAGTCTATAATCCGATTCTGATTAGACTAATTATCCCACCCATTAATTTAATCATACCCGAGTCTACAGACCGACTTTAATTAAATTAATTAACACCCTTATTAATTTAATCCTACCCGAGTCTACAAACCGACTCTAATTAAATTAATTAATACACTTATTAATTTAATACTACCCGAGTTTACAATTCGACTCTTATTAAATTAATTATCACTCTTATTAATTTAATATTACCCGAGTCTACAATCCGACTCTAACTAAATTTATTAACGCATTTATTAATATAATAACTTGGTGTCACCCAACAATTTTCCCCGGACTCACTTACTTGGCCCGTATCTTAATATTTACCGAGTCTATGTTCCGACTCCAAATTAATTACTCTCTCTAAAAAAATAAATTTAATACTTTGTGTCACATAACCAACATACCCGGACTCACTACTTGGTCCATTTTTACATCTCATAATTTCTTTTCCACATTTTTCGCCCACAATGTGTCACACATTTATTTCCATAATTTCCCAATTATATTTACCTATAATTACCAACATACCCGGACTCGCCCACTTGGTCCATAATTAAATATTCACCCGAGTCTATATTCCGACTCAAAATTATTTAGTTTATCTCCAAACTTAATTCACTACCTTGGGGTCGCATGACCAATATACCCGGATTCACTCACTTGATCCGTACCTCACTATTTTTGGAATAAAATCTCTCAAATTCATCCATTAAATGCCCCACATAAATTCATCCCAGTCCCAATTACTTTCTCCAATAATTGCTAGGAATATTTGTTTCATAATTATTTATCACTTATTAATGTATGAAACCCCCTTTTTAATAGATTTCCCTTTATATAATAAACTGGGCGAACTGCCCAGATTTCTGTACCTTCGATCGATCGAACCCCCTGTGTCAATCGATTGATCGTTCCAGTATTCCTTCTCTCCCGCCGCTGTCAGCCATGGACGAAAATTTTAAGCTTTAGTTCTCCATCTTAGCTCTTACCCAAATACAAACAACATATCCTCCGAATAAGAAAAGGGTCTAAACATCCCACAGACCTTAATTCATTGCCAATAACCATTTATTCCAACGTTTTTCCAATTTGGGTATTATCCGGGTTTCAAATCCCCCAATACGAATTTCATTCATCTTATCAGTAATTAACCCTCTATTCTTACTGATTTTAATATCTAATTCAGTTTTCTACATTCTAGAATCATAAACACGATCAATCTCCCCCTTAATCTCATTAAGGTATATAAATTTACAAAAACCCAATTTAGATTTTGGTGACACACCCAAAACGAATTTTCATACACACATCACTGTGATATGAATTGATTATCAAGCTTTTAGAAATCACAACAGTTAACCACTTGCCTGTAAGTGTTCGTAGTGTTTGATCCGTTGGCGTAGTCCCTCAATTTGTCTCCAATAACTTCCAATTTGTTCTTGATTTGCTTTCCTCCAAATCTCCTCTCAAACCCTAGGTTTAGAGTTATGTTGGCTGCCATTTCTTAATCTCCCAACTAGGTTAAAAACCTTTAATCCCGTTTTTCACCTAATGGGCTTAATTAAAGTGGCCCAACTCACCCCGTGTGGGCCCGACTATGCCCAAAAATATCCCGAGACCCGATTACTACCCCCGGGTACTCTCTTTTGACTATCTCGACCCATTCAGACTCAACCGCGCACTCAGAATTGGCATCCAAATTAATTTATAAAAATTTTTATCTCACACCCAATTTAGTCTATACCGACTCCCGGCTGGGATAAGTGTATACCTCGTCATTAATACTCGAAATGACGTAATTAAATAATTACTATTCACTTAGTAAATAAATTTCCCTAAACATTAACCATTCACTCCCCGATTAATATTCAAATATATATATATTTCCATAATTAATTCAATTAAAATTACAACACACCAGTAATTTAAAATTCTCGAATTAATTAAATATTAACTATACAAAAATACGGGGTGTTACAAAAAGGACTATGAGATAATTTATGTTGGCTGTTTGATGGTGTTGTTAGACTAGTTGGGCTAATTGTAAATTTTGGACATGTAGACATTTAATCTTTTACTCTTCTCTCTCATAATAAACCTTTAATTAAATCGTCCTAACAACTAACAAATTTAGATGGAAGTGTATCAGGGGGATCCTCGTTTGAATTTCACATCGGTAAGACTCCCACACATGGAGTTTAGAGAAGGGTATGAGTGATGACTCAAACTTTTAATAAAATTAGCATACCTTTACTTTAATATTTTATTTTACGAGAATTTACTTGTAGGATATTTATCCCTTATCTTTTTATGAAATGATTTAAAACGTATTAATGGCTAAAAATGATAATAACTTGAGGGTGGGGTAATTGGTTATTGAGGTTTTAGCACAAAGTGATAAAAGTCATGTTAAACTTTGAATGTCATAGGTAAATGAATATGTGAAATGTGAATGAATGGGTGATTGCCGAGGAGGAACACCCCTATGTTGAGATATTTTATGACCACGATTTATCACCATATGTTTTTGTATCACATGTATGCGGAGTTCTTACAGTATGTAGCAAGGTGGCTTCATATTTATCGACGCTGCTAAACAGATGACTGAGTAATATGTGAAGGTTTGATTTGGCATACCGCATGCTCTTGAGATGGTCGAGAGGAAGGAGATCATGTCATTTATGTGTTGATTAATTAATGAGAATAATTAATTAATGAAATGAATTGAAAGAATTCTAATACATCACGAGGTTACGTTTTATGTGATGGTTCATTCTCATGAATTACATAAACTATTATTTTATCATCTACATATATAACTGCTTTAAGTTACATAGCTAATTGACTTGCTAGTATTTTGACCCATCTCTATTATGTGGTGTCTTAACGTATTAGAGTTGGGCTTCCCGCTTAGCTTCCTTGTTTCAGCTAGCACCCATTATAAATATCAGTCTTTCAGATTTCAACTCTAGAGATATTGTGGGTGTTTTTCTCTTTTAGTTACCATTTTTACTTTTTAGCCTAATACTTTGAGATATTCAATTGGCATGTATTATTGCACTTAAGATTTGGCTTGTAGCACTTTGTTCTTTCATTAGGATTGTGTTAAGGTTTTATATTAGGACATTAATGTATCTCTCTCTTATGAACTTTAGATTTTCATTATGATGTTTTATTTGAGGACTTTCTTATCGCTTCCATATAGTTTGTCATATATTTCAGTTGACCTCTTCATGATGTGAATGGTAATACATTGTTTATTATCACGTATGATTTTATATTTAAACTTGATGAACCGAAGTATATAATTACACGGGGTATAACAATCCCCTCACTCGTAAGGCGGAGAGAATGATCCATCACCATATAAGTCCCCTCTCATCAAAAGGCTAGAATCTGGTAGACATCTGTCAACGTCACCTTCATATATCCAACTCCAAAGTGGAAGGTGTGGGTGGTATCCCATCATCTCTCTCCCAAAGAGCACAATACTTTCGAATATCATGGAATTTCATCTACACACCTACTAAATCTCCAAAGTCCGCACCCTGCACCAAGCTTCATAGATGACATACTGATTTATTCCTGTACTGAGGAGGAGCATGCCGATCACTTACGTATGGTTCTACAAACTCTACGGGAGAATGAGCTGTACGCCAAACTAGAGAAATGTGAATTCTGGCAGCGAGAGGTGCAATTTTTAGGACACATTATATCTGACAGGGGTATATTAGTGGATCCCAGCAAAGTGTCAGCGGTGAGGGAGTGGGGAAATACCATGACACCGATGGAGGTACGAAGTTTTCTGGGTTTAACTGGTTATTATAGACGGTTCATTCAGGGGTTCTCAAAGATTGTGAGTTCGATGAAGAATCTGACTCGTAAGGGCGTGCCGTTTATATGGGATGATGTGTGTTAGTTGGCTTTTGATGAGCTGAAGGAGAAGCTGACTTCAGCACCGGTACTAGCACTTCCTAGGGCAGGTGTGGAGTACCTTGTGTATACTGATGAGTCATTACAGGGGCTTGGTGGAGTATTACAGCAAGAGGCTCATGCTATAGCTTATGCTTCCTGTAAACTTAAGCCTCACGAGAGGAATTACCCCACCCACGACTTGGAGTTAGCAGCAGTAGTGTTTGAGCTTCGGATATGGAGGCATTACTTGTTGGGAGAGAAATTTTACCTGTTCACAGACCACAAGTCACTACAGTACTTATTCATATAGAAGGAGCTGAATATGCGTCAGTGCATGTGGATTGAGTTTATGAAGGACTATCAGTTCAAGATACAGTACCACCCGAGGAACGCTAACGTAGTTGCCGATACATTGAGCCGTAGGCCATTAGGTGAGGTGGTCGAGGTGTGGAAGGAAAAATGAAAAGAGTTGGGACATCAGGATGTAGTGGCCCAATCATTCATGTCTGTTATGACTGTTATGCCCCAGATAGTGACGAGGGTGGTTCAAGCCCAGGAAATAGATCCGTTTTATCAAGAGCGGATTAGACAACTATTAGCCGGAGAACCAGAGTCTTACTCAGTGAGTTATGAGGGAGGCTTACTCTTCAGCGGGAGACTAATTGTTCCAGAGGGGGAGGATCTACGACACGCAGTGATGACGGATTCACATGGGTCTCGATTTGTAGTACATCCCGGAGGGGATAAAATGTACCAGGATATGAGATGACAGTATTAGTGGAGTGGTATGAAGATTTGTCTCCAAGTGTGCCACTTGTTAGCTAGTAAAGGTGAACCATAAAAAATCGGCAGGGTTTATTCAGCCGTTAGAGATTCCTATATGGAAATGGGAAGGCATTTCCATGGATTTCATTACATGGTTACCTACTACTCAGGGAGCTCATAATTCTATATGGGTTATTGTAGATCGACAGACGAAGGTAGCTCACTTCTTGCCAGTCCGGACAGACTACACAATGGGATAATATGCCCAGTTATTTATTGTCGAGATAGTGAGGTTACATGGGGTGCCCTCAATATTGTGTCCGATAGGGATAAAATCTTTGTGTCATGCTTTTGGGAGAGTTTTCAGGAGGCTATGGGTACCGAGTTGTGGTTGAATACGGTGTACCACCCTCAGACAGATGGGCAGACGGAGCGCACTAATCACATACTGAGGATATGTTGCGCATGTGTGTCCTTGATTTTGGAGGAAGTTGGGAGCAGTACCTTCCACTGGTGGAGTTTGCCTATAACAAGTCCTACTAGTTTACTATTGGCATGGCCCCATTTGAGGCGCTATACGTTAAGCCTTATCGTTATCATACTTATTGGTTGGAGGTGGGGGACAATAATTTACTCGGGTCGGAGGTGATTCAAGATACGTCAGCCAGGATTGAGATGATACGGAGTCACATACGGGTATCCCAAGATAGACAGACAAGCTATGCCGATGCTAAGAGGTTTTTCAGGGAGTTTTCAGTTGGGGACCAGGTTCTATTGCGAGTATCTCCTATGAAAGGAGTAATGAGGTTCGGGACGAAAGGAAAATTGGCTCTGAGATACGTCAGACCATTTCCTATTATTGAGAGGATTGGATCGATGTCATACAGACTTGGGTTGCCGGAATACTTGCACCGTATTCATGATGTGTTCCACATTTTGTCACTGAGACGGTATCTCCGAGATGAGTTGGCTCACACTCACATCGCGATAGAGGAGATAGACCTGCAGCCAGACAGTTCTTATGAGGAGAGACCAATAGCTATTCTAGACCACAGTGAGAGGAGATTGAGATCCAAAATAGTTCCACTTGTACGGGTCCAGTGGGAGAGAGAAGCAGATATGCGCGAGAAGTATCCAAACCTATTCATGCAAGGTATGCCTTATTTTCCGAATTTAGGGGAGAAATTCCGTTATTAGGGGTGGGGGGAGTATGTAATACCCCGTACTTTTGTTGATTTGAATAATAATGAGATTAATTATTATTGTGGGATTAATTAAATTAAAAGTGAGAAATTAATTTTTAATTAATCCAGTTTAAAATAAATATTAGCTAGCGTGCCAAGGGTTAATACTCGTTGTTGAAAATTATTAAATATTACTGTGTGAGTAAGTAATATGGGATTATGATATTATATATTTTTCATTAGTAAGAAATACGACAGTTTGGTAAATTAAGTCGGAACGCGCGCGTGAATCGTGTCGGGACTACTTTAAGGGGTTAAAAAGATAATTTATTTTTAAGTAGCTCATATGGGTATTTCGAGTGCGTCAATGAGTTCGAAAGGGTCGAGATAGTCAGAAAACTCTACCCAGGTGTTTTATTTGAATTTCGAGGCAATTTAGGCCAAACCGACACCCCGGAGGGGTTTTTTGATCTTTTAAGATTTTGGGAAATTAAAATGGACGAAAATTGGGAAATTAAAATAAAAGGTACGTGGGTTAGATGGAGGTTGTCACTTTCTAAAACTAAGAGAGAGAGAGAGATAGAACTAAAGAGGAGCTCCATAGGTGTTCTTGGGGCAAACCTCAAGCTCTCACACCAACAATCCCACTAACATGTAGATAGAGAGGAGAGGATCACTCCAATACCTGTTTCATTCAACGAATAAAAAATTCTCCATAAGGTAAGTGTTTATCTTGCTAAATTTTGTGCATATATTGCCCATGTTAGACTAGGTTTTTGAATCATCCATGAGATAATGATTTGATTATTAAATTCATTTCAAATGATGAATTTGGGTAGGAACTTCATGAATTGGGTGGAAAAAATGGAATAAAAACACAGGAATTCAAAGGTAGGGGACAATCTGGGTCCAGGTCATTCGAACGACCTGGGGAACTGGAATGTCATTCGAACGACCTCGTTCGAACGAGATTACCATTGATGTTATGAACAAGAATTCAGAGATTAGTTCGTTAGATTTAGGTTCGAACGAACTCGTTCGAATGAGAATTTTAACGAGAATTCAGAGTCCATTTTCATTCGATGTTCGTTCGAACGACATTGTTGGGATTTCTAACAAGATTTTAGATTTTCAAATTTTTCCTCGGACAAGTAGGATCTTTACTAGTTTAACTAAGAGAGAGAGAATAAACATAAAGGGCTAATATGCGGTGAGTAGTAAAGAGGATCATACTACGTGTTTAATGAAAAGAATTGAGTTGGGTGTATACCTAAGGTTCACGGTAGGTTGTGTGAATACCTAAGACTATATTAGGTTGTGTATATACCTATGAATTTATTTATCATGTGTATGACATACCTACGTTCCTTGCTATCGGGTGGAGGTTGCGTGCTTGGGCAGTCTTATCCTGAGGAGCCTTCGGGGGGATTTTAGACTTGCACCATATAACAAAGAACCTTGGACACGTGCTATCCGAGATATGATAGTTCAATGATTTAATGGGAACGTAGGTATGTGCGTGACCCATTAGTCTAGGGACTATGTTCACCTCCTTTATGTGTTATTGTGTTTTTAATGGTTGGTGGGAGATTATCTGAACCCTTATCCCTATTTAGTGCGAGATGTATCGGGATACGATAGCAGAGTATGCGTTGCGCTAAGAGGTCTTAACCTAGGGGTGCAGGATTTGTATACATATATACTTGAGAACAATTCTACTGTGCGAATTAGTAAATATGGTAATGATGACAAGTAACTTAATCTTAGTGAGTAAAAGATTAACTACACGAATGGTGAAAACTTAAATAATCTATTTGGGATAAAATATGTTAATAATGTATTGTATGGGCGATACGGGTGTACTACGGGTGAACGTAAGTAGTGATAATGTGGTTTCGAACTAGTTAGGCTGGGTAGCATAGCTAGTACGGGTTAGAAGATGCGTTAGGTGTGCACATTAGTTGAGAGGTGAACATCTCAGGTGAGAGCACGAATTTCTAACATGTATATAATATGTGCTAAATTGCATTTATGCACTTGCTATTTTAAAACTATCTTGACCTGTTTCTTGCACATCCTCTCTCCTTTATATATATATATCTATATATATATATATATATATATATGTGTATGTATGTATTATAACAGGTGCCCAGCAACAGGGACACCAAATCTAGACACTTGGATTATTTGATGAGCTGCAGCGATAGTGGAAGTTGTAGGTCTTTGAGATTATACACATATATAATTTCTTTTAGTTTAATCAGACTTTCTATTAAGGGAATATGTCACCATTCTCTGACTATGTTTATTTCGAGATATTTTTGTATGTCTCACCAGTATTTTAGTTTCAGTTAAACTTGGTATTCTATATCGGTGATTGTGGACATTATAATTAGGACTTTCATTCTAGTATTTATTATTCTATTATTTAATTCAGTGGATGGTATCTGATTATTTGTGTAGTTCAATTAGTTAATGAAGTGGGTTATTTACTAAAAGAAACTGAATGGGTGTGTTATGAGTGATTTTTTTTTACACTAGCTTAATTAAATATTAGGTATTTAATCGGATTAAAGTTTTTCGAAAGTGATGCTAAGAATGAACCAACCGAACATTTTGTTTTAATTTAATAAAGGACTGATCACTCGATATTTAATTGGGCGGGGTGTCACATTGGCATGTATTATTTCACTTCATATTTGGAATGTACCACTTTGATCTTTCATTAGAATAACGTTGAGGTTTTATATTGGGACATTATTATATCTCTTTCTTATGAACTTAAGATTTTCATTAAGATATTTTATTTGAGGACTGTCCTATTTCTTCCATATACTTTGTCATATGTTTTAGACGACCTCTTCTAAATATAAAATCATACATGATAGTAAACAATATAATACAATTCTTAGTAGAATAGGTCATCTAAAACATATGACAAAGTATATGGAAGAAATAGGACACTAAGTGTTTAATTACACAAAGTATATTTCTTCCATATAGTGATGGATCATTCTGTTCATCTCACTCTTTTGAATTTCATATTTAGAGACATTATGGGTCTCTATATCTTTAATTTTACCATTTTTACTTTTTACTCTAATACTTTGGGATATTCACTTGGCATGTACTATTACACTTCAGATTTGGCTTGTAGCACTTTGATCTTTCACTATGATTGTGCTGAGGTTTTATAGTGGGACATTACTATCTCTCTCTCTCTCTCTCTCTCTCTCTCTCTCTCTCTCTCTTGTGAACTTTAAATTTTCATTATGAGATTTTATTTAAGGACTTTCTTATCGCTTCCATATAATTTGTCATATTTATTAGTTGACCTCTTCTTGATGAGAATGATATTAGATTGTTTATTATCATGTATGATTCTATATTTAAACTTGATCTTAATTATATGGGGTGTAATGTCCCCCGACCTTCCCTAGTTGGTCACAGACATTAAGTCACTTAATCTCACGAGGATTTAAAACTAAAAAAGTACAAGGCAAATCTTACACAGCCACGACCTATATGAGGCCTTGGACTCTTCATTAGAGATGGCATAATTAATAACATTCAAAGTTTAATAATACATCATAATTTACAATTCACTCGCTAGGCCTTTGATTCATAATATTATCTGCTTAATACATGCCAAAATGATATTATCTTTCATACAATTCTAACAAAAGTTCCCTAGCTCTCTAATTACAACTAAGAGTGAATCCATATAAAAACTCCAAAAAGGAACTCTATGTAAAAACTATTTTCTATTGCCTCTGTAACCTCTATGCCCTCAACGAATATCCTCAACTTCTAACCCGAGAAGACAAGGAATATAAGGTCCTCAACCACCTTCCAAAGTTAGTATTTATAGAGGCAATAAATATACAAATGATATGATGTAGTTATAAAAACATGGAAATATAATTTTGCAATATGATAAATAAGGAAATTAAAGCACATTATTTCCCAACTCCTCAAATTCTCCAATAATCTATGGCTCAATATCCCAAAGGTACCAACTCCCCAACTTTCCCGAAAGCTCAGTCTCCCATAGTTCACCCTCATAGTTTACGATATATAAATTTTTAACCTTGGACTTCTCAAAATCCGTGGCCTTATTCTAGGTGTCTTTAACCTAATCATGCTACAAGCCGCGACCTCCTATCCTGCCCAATTCCAGGATAATTGATCCAATATCTGCTGTTAACTTTACACTTTGATCGAGATTTTCTCCGGTGTTAAGCCCCATAGTTAACCTATGCTCAATCTATCTAGACTAACTGTGCTAACCTCAAGCACCGAGCAAGTGAATTTCACCTTAACACGAAATCCCCAACTTAACAGGCACAATATGATAGTGCTTCCCAACTCCACAATCACTTTTAATAAGCCGCTATCTCAATGAAAGAGTTAGAACACTTGGTCGCCAACAGAAGGGGAATATAAGCAAAATGATATTTTAAAACCCTAATTTTATCCCAACTTGAATCCTTAAAGATAAAAGGAAAATCCCTAAATAAATCTCCTACTGTCAAGTAAGAATATCCTTAAAATCCCTTTCTCCAACTATATAATCTCACCTTAAGATTCCTAGTAAAAAACATATGAAAACAAATATTTGATTAATGAAGAGTAATATGCCTAAGTATCCAAATCACAATAAATCAAGGGTACTTCACGACCTCTAAACCTTGACAAACAGTATATTTTCATGGCCTACAATCCATAAACCCTAAATCTTAGATGAATAGTATAAATCCGTGGCCATTTCCAGATTTCACACAAGGGCGTATCTCAATAAATAAAGAAATATAAATCTAGGATTCTAATAAGGAAGAAGAGGGTGAGTAAAAATCCAGTACCTCAGTGAATCAATTCGATGAATATTATCCTTCTACCGCCTCACCCTTCCATCGCCTTACTCTGGTAGCCTTCTCCGCTTCACACAAAATCCTTACTCTCTCTAGAATGGATTTTAATGTTTCTAATAGTCATGGGAATTGTGACAAGGGTAGGCATTTATAGGTTTTAGTGGGTAACTTAGGGTTTTCCACTTTTGGACACTCTTTTCCAAAATTAACACTTTAAAAAAGCATATAACATTCTCTAAACTTGCTCCTTAACTCATGACATAATAAGGCCACATCATCACCCCTTGTGCTGGTAAGGAAACCAAGATATGAGGCCATCACATTAGCTGTGGTATTCTAGAGTATTTTAGCGAAATTTCTTATTAAATCGTAGCCTCTGGGTTTTATATGTCTGCGGACTCCCTCCTTCTAACCTAGGTTTCTCACTAGTTCAACTATAGAAGTGGCCTCCCATATATCCATGACCTCGTAAGGTTTTATGGTTATTACAACCTCTGCAACTTAGCAAATTATGTCCTCAAAATTTAATGGCATATAAATATAAATTATATCATACCTTTGAACAATTTTGGATACTTTGATTTTATTATTAACTCTAACTCCCAAATGGCCTCTTCCACGACTTGATGTTCCCAAATCACCTTAACTAGGCAAATTATCATCGACCTCAGCTTCTTTCTTTTTTCTATGATATCAACTAGGGACTGATAATAACATAAGTCTCTGTGGATGTCAATGGGCTCATGGATTAGTATATGGATAGGGTCTCTAATTTCATTCCTCAACATTAAAACATAGAACATGTTGTGCACATGGTACCATTTTGGGGGTAGAGTTAGCATAAATGAAGTCTTCCCTATCTTCTCAAGAATCTTAAATGGTCCAAAATCTTATGGGCTTACTTTTCCCTTCTTTCCAATCCTTATAGCTCCCTTCCATGGGGAAATTTTAAGAAAGTCATGGTCCCCACCTTCTATGTCCACATCCCTTCTTTTGACATCAACCCAATTTTTTTTTCTAAGCACTCCATAACCTTTCTAGAATTAGTCTAACTTTAGCCGCGACCTCTTCTATTAATTTTGATCCTAGAAATTATCTTTTCCCCACCTCATCCCAACATAATGGACCGCGACATCTTCTCCCATATAATGCAGCATAATGCTCTCTTGGTAACTATTGTTTTACAAAAACTCAACTAGGGATAAGTGGTCTTCCCAATTACCATGGAAATCTAAATCACATGCTCTCAAAATATCTTCAAGGGTTTTATTGGTTATCTCCGTTTGTTTGTCAGTCTGCGAATGAAACGATTTACTATAGTCTAGTCACGACCCCATTGCTCTTTGAAAGCTTTTCCAAAATCCCGAGGTAAATATAGGGTCACAGTTAAATACAATGGTTACAGGGACTCTGTGTAGTATTACAATCTCTTTAATGAAAAGTTTGTCAAAATAATCAACTTTGTTCGTGGTCTTAGACAACCAAAAAGTGCAAGGAATTGGTTAGTCTACCAATAATAATCCAAATGGAATCCATTCCTCTTTGCATCCATGATAATCCAATTATAAAGTCCATGGAGATGTTTCCCACTTCAATTCTGGGATAGGCATTGGAATAACCTTCCTGGTCTCTGGTGCTTGGCATAACTTGCTGGCACACTAAATATTTGGCTACGAACTCCGTTACATGTTAGGCTACCAGAAAGTCTCCTTCAAGTTTTGGTACATCTTGGTGCTTCCGGGGGACTTGCAAAGGGTGAAGAAAATTCCCTTTCCAACACCTCAGTCTTAATCTCATATTTTTGCTACACACATAATCTAGTCCCAAATCTTAAGGATCTGCATTCATTAACTCTAAAGGCTTACATATCTCCTTTCTCTACAAGTTTACAAATCTTATGAAGATCGGGGACTGCGACTTGTGATGTACTTATCCTTTCAAATAATCTTTGTTCAATTGTCAACACGCTATTACATCCATGGCCACCAAAGTATATGACCTCAATCCCCAATTCCTCCAAGTCTATCATAATGTGGTATTGGATAGTAATACTCAATGCATCAAACCAATACTTTCTACTAAGATCATCGGCCACCACACTATCCTTTCCCAAATGATATTTATTTGAGCAATCATAATATTTGATTAATTCTTACCATCTCCGTTTCCTAACGTTCAAATCTCTATGGGTGAATTTATAGGTTAAACTCTTATGGCCCGTGAAATCTCATAACTTTCACCATATAAATAATGTATCCAAATTTTCAAAGCAAACACTACTCTGGCTAGCTCCAAATCGTGGGTGGGTTAATTATTTTATTGAGGCCTCAGTTGCCTAAAGGCATAAATAATAATCTTTCCATTCTGCATCAATACACAACGAATTCTGCGATCTCAACTGTCACTATAAATAACATAGCCTCCTCCTTCCTTGCGGATATTTTAATACATTATTGGTAACTATTGTTATACACAAAATTCATCTAGGGTTAAGTGGTCTTCCCAACCATCGTGGAAATCTAAAACACATTCTCTCAAAATATCCTCAAGACACTTATTTTTTCTCTCCATTTGTCCGTATGTCTATGAATGAAAAACTGTACTGAAGTCTATCCACAACCCCATTGTTCTTTGAAATATTTTCCAAAATCCCTAGGTAAACCTAGGGTCGCAGTCAGATGATATGGTGACAAGGACTCAGTGGAGTCTTACAATTTCCTTGATGAAACTTTTGGCCAACTAATAAACATTAGTCGAGGTTTTGACAACTAAAAAGTACATGGACTTGGTCAATATATCCATAATATCCCAAATGGAATCCATCACTCTATGCATCTGTGACAGTCCAACTATAAAGCCCATGGAGATATTTTCCCACTTTCATTATACAATAGGAAAGAGTTGCAATAAACCTCTTAGTCTATGGTACTTGGACTTAACTTGCTGGCATACTAAAAATTTGGCCACAAGCTTCGCTGCATCTGTTTTCATGTTAGGCCACTGAAAATTATCTTTCAAGTTTTGGTACATCTTGGTTCTTATTTGACAGGGTGAGGAATTTCCCCCATCCAACACCTCGATCTTAATCTCATTATTTCGAGGCACACGTAATCTTATCCTAAATCGTAAGGCTTTACAGTCATCAACTCTAAAGGTTGAATTCTTTCCTTTCTTCAAAAGTCCATGAATCTTTTTAAAATCGGGGTCCATGGACTACGCTGAACTTATCCTTATCCTCTAAATTAAGCTTGGTTCAAATATCAATGCCCTAATACATCTGTGGCGTCCACGGTCTATGAAACCAATCCTCAACGCGCTTGGGCAACCTTTTCTTCTAAGAGCATAGGCCACCTTATTGGCCTTTTTTGGATGATACTTAATTGAGCAGTCAAAATCTTTCATTAATTCCAACCACCCACATTTCCTTATGTTCAAATCACTTTGGGTGAAGATGTAAGTTGAATTCTTGTGGTGCATAAATATCTCACAACTTTTCCTATACAAATAATATCTCTAAATTTTCAAAGCCTAACACTAATCCGTCTATCTCCAAGTAATAGGTGGAGTAATTCTTCTCATGAGGCCTCAGTTGCCTTAAGTCATAAGCAATCACCTTTCCATTCTACATCACAACACAACCAAGGCCATGACCTGAATCGTCAATTTAAATCACATAGGCTCCTCCTTCCCTGGGTAAGGACAAGATGGGAGCGACCACTAGTTTCTCTTCAACTTTCGAAAATAATCTTCACACTTCGTGGATCATAAAAATTGGTTGTACTTGTGTATCAATTATGTTGAGGATACAAATATCTTGGAAAATCCTTACACAAACTTTCTATAGTAGCCTGGTAGGCCTAGGAAACTTCTAACCTTGGTAATTGTCCATGGTATCTCCTAATTAATAATGATCATGACCTTTCCTGAGTCCATGTCCAACTCGTCCTTATTTTGTAATGCCCCGACCCGGATTTATGGGTTACCCGTGAGTCAACCCGGTCTGACCCAAGCATTAGGTGTGAAGTGCAATGAAATAACCTAAATAATGTTGCAAGTCTAGTTTTATTTTAGTTAACATTTCACTTGTTAGAATGAGATTTAAATTTTAAGATGAACTACGTGAGGGACCCATGGGGAGCACCCCAAAATCCATGTAAACAAAGCTATAAATGTAAAACATAAATAAAATATACGTACATGTATAACGCCCTCAAAATATAAAATCGCTCCCAACTTGCCATAACAAAGTGGGGATGTGAGCCTACGCCTAATAGGATTTATACAAATAGTATAGAAATGAGTGGCATAAGGGAATACTCACACGCTACAGCCACATGCATGAGAAAATATGTATATATCTATATACGTATACCTTTGGTAAATACACATGCCAATGGATTAACCATTTTACTTTTAAAAACCTTACTTATCCAGATTAATGTATCTTAATCTAGTAAAGACTTCCTTTATTCATACTCAACATTTTTGCCCTTTTTATCACACCTGACTCAACACTTGAAACCATTACACTTAATTTGACTCGAACCCATTCCTTTACCAAAATTTAACCCTTTCACTCATTTCTATACACTATAGCATTTTCCTTGAAAATCCCTATTGCAACACACGAATTCACCGTGTTAGAAAATACTTATTTAATCTTTAAAAATCCTTTTTACCACAAACTCTTGTGTTAAATATGTTTTAACCACTTAGGTTGCTAAACCACCCATTTATTTACTCCTTTAACCATTTTTCATTCCCTTATGGACATTAATAGGTTTACACATTTACTTGTCCATTTTACCTTTATCGAAGCAGTCATTACATTCATTCAAGTTAGGTTGTATTAACACATTTTACCACACAATCCATTTCTTAATATGTTCCATATTTCCTTTATCTTTTCTCAAAATCTTCCCTTACCGCGTACTTACACGGCCTCCACACCAACGGCTATAGGCACTATATGCTCTGGCTAGTGATTTAGAGCTTTTCACCCAAGGGCTCTGCCTCACAACTCAAAATGATGAAGGACAAATAGAATTTTCTATAAAATACGACTAATGGGGGTATTTCTGCGTATGAGAACATAGTAATGGATAAGGTAATAGCCTAAATAGAATTCGTTTTGGCTAGAACGCCCAAATCTATTTTTTTAACAAGCATAACAAAGGTATAGAAAAGTCTTGTTTTTCCCTGGGGGAAACTAGGAATAAATGAAATAAAGTTTTGAAGCCTTAAACGAACAGTATCTATAGCTGCCTTTGTTATTATTACAATATTATCTGTAACTCGCTAGTAAGTAGATATATGGAGATATGGTGCATTATTCATCCACTTCACCTAGCAGTATGGCACTTTTCAAAGAAAAAGAAGGGTGCCTTAGGGCAGGTAGTTCAAGCATGAGCTCTTTCCCGTGATACGAGGCAAAGGACTATTATTAATTTTTTGTTTTTGTCTCTGAAGGGATAAAAAGGGTATTTCTTATTGATTTCAAGGGAAAAAGGTTTTTCATTCGGTGGGATAGGTTCTGAAAGAAATCGATCATAAGGGGTGGAAGCTAGCCGACCTTACCTTTGGCAACAAGGGCGTTTAGGATTGACTAATATAATAGAATATATAGGGCTTTTCTCATTTATTTGGTCGTAGATTGATGGGTTCAAATGAAATTGGAACAAGGGACTCCGTAATGGGTTCTACAAAACAAAGTGAGGGAAAGCTGCTTCTAGATATCCATAAAGCTGCTAGCTATTCGGAGAATTCATAATTCAAATTACTCGACCTTCTTAGGCATTGCGGAATGGTCCTAGAAAGGATGAGAAAAGGGTTGCGATCGAACTAGGACCGACGCTTGGTTTATCCCTGTATCATTCGAGTTCCTTTAATGTATTTTAACATTTAACAAATGTCCACATTATTCCATCACCTTAATTTTACCCGACCGAAGTCGAAACCTTGACTTAACCGTCTGTTTTTCCATTAACACTTAGAAAAATGATTTCTTTCTCCCTTTAGTCCTTTATTCACACACGCGTTGATTTTATGCCAAAATCATTTATGCCTTTGGTGACTAATTCAATTTCAACCATACTAATATAAAAACACATATTAAAATTTTGTTTCATATAGATGTCCCACTTCAAGTAAATTAGCAATTTACCCCTTTAGTGCCAAAACTTCAATTTTATTCTTTAACAAGGGTTACCTTCCCAAAAATGGTTAATAAGTTTCCAACATAACACTTTAAACACCTTTTAACCATTTTAACACTTGTTCGATATCACAATTACCCCACTTTCTTAATTTCTACTTTAACATCTTCACTATATAAACTTACACCTTTTTACATATTAAAGTCCCATTTTCTCAACATTTGAAGCACACACATTATTTATGCAATTTTACATCTTAACACACACTTCACTTTTATTCACATGTTTAATCACTTTAATTTCCATTATGCACTTCTACACCAAAATTTATGTAAATCCATATTTTTCACACATTTCAAAATTTAACCCACTTTACTTTCTAAATGAATTCTGCATACTTCAAATATGCATTTAACATGGGAATCTCCTTTTCTTATTTATCTGTATTTATTGACATATAAAATAATCCTTTCATCTCACAAAATGGTTCGAACAAACCAAATACATTTTTATTGACTAAAATCACATTCTTTCCCTTTAAAACACCATTATAACACATTTTCCTACATAAAATGTTTAAAACTTATATTTTGAAAATTTCTACACTTTAAACCCATTTCATACAAATGATACGATGACTGCTACCAAAAACTTGACGCGACTTAAAAAGTGTATAAATCGCGTGCTTATATAGGCTCAAGTACAAGCCTGCCGTGTAAGTAATAAACCTGGTAAGACGGGGTCGAATCCATAGGGAAATAGGACTAATACTAGTGACGACGAACGGTAAGACAGTCAACCCGAACCTGACTCTAAAAAGAAACGAAAAAAATGATCGAAGTGGGAAAATTTCTATCAACTAAATGCAAATGAATCAAACTAATTATGAAACTAAACATGCAAGAGTAAACTAATTATGTTTGAGTAAGTCTGAATGAGAAAAATAAGTTAGAATGCAATCCCCCGACCCTAGTACATTTACCGACTATAAAACTAGTTATGAATTAAATAATTGATAAAATCCAGTCTTTATTAATCTCAAGTATTACATTTATGAGGGTACTAGCCCACATCATACATTATCAAAAGTAAGAATAAAGCGGTGTCATAGTAGCTACACGTGCGTCACACTCTTAAACATCCCGGATACCTAGGGAAAAAGAGATCAAAAGTCCTACAACGGTTGTGATCACCACACAACACGATTCGATCATTTACTTAATTCAGGGAACTAATTTTACACACATGAAAACCACATCGGGGTGGGTTCATGCATCCCAACCCCTAACAGTCTAGCCTAGCATGGTGCAATTAACAAAAACTAGGATTTCTATGGTGCATGCAACTGAACTCATGATTAAATTACTTCTAAAAAAGAATGAAGATGTAATATCTACTGGGAATAAACTAATCATGCAAGAATTATTGAAATCAAACAATAGAGAAGAGAAAGAAATCAACTTTATTGCAGAAATTGTAATTGAGAATTAACAACTGTAATTTGTGAGCTTGTAGGGTTCTTCTCTACTTTTTTTCTCTAAAACTATGTAAAAAGAAGATCTCCCACGTTTAGGAATCGTTTGGAATAAATGACCTACGAAATTACAAGAGTTTTGGCCATGCAAGACTCTACCTGGAAAACTGGATAATTATAAAATTCAACCTTTGGATCGGTCCGACCTGATATTTCGGTTCGGTTCAGATGATACCGGATTGGTTCATTTCTTGTTTTATCGGATGGACCCTCTTAACAAATGTTATACACTAAGTTTAAGGGTCCGGACCGGTTCGTTTTTAATGGAATCTCGATCGATCCTCTTCATAAAACTTATACAGTGGACTTAAAGGGGGCCGAATTCGTACGTTTCCTGTGAAATCCGAATCGGTCCTGGTCCTTAGATCATTTTCTCTTCATTTTCTCATCAGTTTCCCATGATTATGTCTCATCTTTCAAGGCTCATAACTTTTGATCCGGGACTCGAATTTGGACGTTGTTTCTTCGTACGTGGTTGTAGACTCGAGGTCTTCAACTTTCATTTTGGGTCCTCATCCGAATTTTGTAAATTACTATTTTACCCTTTTGACTTTTTTTCTTTTCTTTTCTTCGGGTTTCTTTATTTCTCCCATGCATTAAATACCTGCAAAATTTATGAGAAATATACAAAACTCGAGGTATTTGTTAGAAGATGTTCGTATAATAGATATGAGATAAATCAATGCATTTTACATCACCAGAGGTGATAAAAGCCTATAAATTAAAGGGATAGATCGAAAGAATTTATGCCTAATCAACCCCCCTAACTTAGAACTTTGATCATCCCGAGCAATGTAAAAGAATCAAAAGCATGGTCAAACTCTAACTAGGGATATAATACCTCTTTCGCGGGCAAACGATTGCATTTAGCATATGCAACAAGCCTTTAAACCCCTAGATTACCCTAGTAGGACGAGTTGTGTTTCGTGAGGGTTTGCAGTGAATATACCCTCAAAATTAATTTTCGACTCAATAAAATTCAAAATATCTAAAAATTGGACAATTTCAACTCCTCAGAAAAATATTCACCTTAAAATCACATTCACAAGTTTCAAATCATAGTGTGTGTGTGCGAAGCCAAAAATCAAACTGCAAATTTCGATTGGTTGATCGTTACGTTACTTTCTGAAAATTCGTTTTGATTTAAAAATCTCATGAGATGCTCTCACAAATGAATCACTCGGAATGTGGCTATTATCTCTCAATATGCATGATATATAAGAGTAAATGTAATCGACACGAATTCACGCACCCCATTTTAGACAACGAAATATTTGAGGTGAAAAGATCTCTTTACGGTTATTGGGAAACGGGAAACATCATCTCTTATACACACCAATTAATCTCTCTTATTATCTTTTTGTATCTTATCTCTCCACGCGGTAATCAGTTTCGCAATTCGGACTCAGTTAGGACTTTTTTGGGATTAAGGTGTATTTGGGTATAATGAGATGGTTGGAAAATTTGAAATTGTAAAATCTTCTTATGATGTCCTTTAGTGATTTTTTTGGGCTTTTACTCATTTTTCTCTTCTTTTTCTATTTTTCACACTTTTCTTTTCTTGATATTTTTGTTGAGCATTACTCTATTTTTTTCTTCCTTGCCCCTTTTTATGCTTATTTCGAACTTTACTTCTGACTTTTGACTTTTCACAATTTCGGGCCAATTGGGTTTTTTGGGTTATCAAACGAAAGGAAAAAATTTATTAGGCTCAATTGGGGTTGCAAAAGGGATGGAATTTTCATTACTTTTTGTGGTCAATATTTTTGGGTGTCAAACGAGGGTCTACATCATTTTCCAAATTCATAAATGCTTTACCATATGCGTCTCGAGATTAGTTTAAGTTTAGATATATATTTAGCACGCTTTTTGAGAAAATATTGCACACGTTTCCCCTAACCGTTCAAAGCAAAGGTATTGAGATCCTCAACGACTTTTTAAAATGCTGAAATGAACTTTGAGTTGACCATTAACTCATATTGATTTAAAATACTCTTAAAAATTGTTAGGCTCGAAATCTCATCGGGTTGGTTACTCTCCACACTTATTCGTTAAGTCGTCAATTTTCGCTCAATTTCCATCTTTGGTCAATTTCAGCTTTGTACACTTGAATTTTTTTTTCAACTTGAGATAAAAGATTTGTGACATTTTTGAAGCTTTTAAATTCCAATTTTCATTTATTTTGAAGAAAAATATTTTTGGCTTTTTCAAAATTTTTCAATTTTTTTGGAAATTTTTGAAATTTTCTATTTTTTTTGGGCATTTTAAAAAATTGTGAAGTTTTAGAAATACACACTTGTCCCCCCAACTTAGACTTTTGCATTGTCCTCAAGCAAAAAGGACAAAAATCCAACTAAGAAAGAATTAAAAGTGTGCAGAAATAAAAAGTATAAATAGTGAAAATGCAGATTTTTATATAACTAGCAAACACGTGTTACAAAAGACAGGGATAAAAGCAACCAACAATTACAAACCAATCCGAAAAGCAACACTAACAACTAACACACAAAACACCATACAAGGGCTTCAATGGGGTAGTGGACAGGAGCTACCAGGCACATTAGGATCATATGGGTCATAAAAATATGTAGGTGGTGCTGTACCCATAGACATCCGATACATCTTAGCCTGAAGATGCGCCATCATACCAGTGTCGCGCTGATATGTGTGACCGTCTTCACGGTACTCAGTCATAAACCCCTCAAAGCGCATCTCAAGAGAGACAATCTGGGCGGTGAGATCTTCTCCTCCTGGTATATAATCTGAATCGGTATCCTCAACGTACTCCTCCTCGCCCTCACCCATCACAATGTTCGCCTCCTCGTCTTCCTCATCGCTCTCATCATCATCACCCTCATTATCATCCGAATAATCCCGAGCTTCCCTTCATGCCCGTAGAATATCCCGTTGCTTCTCACTTTTTGTACGTGTGCCCTGCCCAAGAGGGCTGGGAAGGTGAGGAAAATCAGTGGGAGGATCAATGCCGGCATTTGCTAGGATGGAAGTAATGAGACGGGCATACAGGAGAGGGGTTTTACCCTTTTAGTCCACGACCGCATAAAATATATCGTTATAAATAATTTTTCCCAGGTAGATCGGGGTGTTGGGGTCAAAGAGGTGATAAACAAGGTTTTCTTGACGCAGGCGCATGGCCGAGTCATTAGAAGTTTGGAGTATATTCGCGCATACAATTTGAAAGGTGAGGCGCGCTTTGTCGCTTAGTCAGCCCACGGGGAATGTCTCGGTAGCCCATGGTGTGCTGGGTGCAATGCAGGACATGCATATGTCCTTATTAAGAGGAGGGAGGGGGTTGGGATATGTATATGGGAAAGGGCTTGGAACGTTATTTTTCGTTAATTTCTGAATGAGAATGTCCAAGGAGAATGGAACGCGAATGTTGCCCACATAAGCCTCGGAGACGTTATGACTAGTGCGAACTAGGGAGCCATAGAAAGCTCGTACTTAGGATGGCCATACCGCTCCGTGTGGCTCATTAAGGAAATGACACCAACCCTTGGCCATGAAGATATTGGTGACGGAATTGGGCATCTCGGGCCACATAACTGTGCGCTCCATGTGTAGTTTGCGAGACGGGCTAAAAAAATTCTTACACCATACTCGTTCTTGAAAGGAGCGGTGTGCGATCCCACCGTCGTTGAGAATCTCGACGGAGTTATATTTTTGGGGAAGCGCTTAGTTGGCCATGTTGATTGAAGGAAAATGGGCTTATGGGATAGTGAGAGAGAGTAAAAGAGTGGTGATGGAAGAGGGTGAAAATGAGGTGTTTTTATAGATGGGGAGGGGAGGTGGGTGGTTATTTTTGGAGGAAAAAGATTTGGAAGGGAAGGGGGGATGGGTTTGGAGGGAAAATGGATTGGGAGAGCGGTAGGGGACGATTTGGGAGGGAAATGGAGGGATTGGGTGAAATGGGGGGGGGGGGGGGGGTTGAACCTAGGGAAGATAAGAAGTTGCAGAAACTAGACCGATCTAGGTTCCTAGGATCCGACCGGATCGGGTCTTTTTATTTTTATTTTCGAATTTCTCAATAATGAATCGATCTGGGTCCCCAGGACCGGACCGGGCCAATTCCCAGAAAGGTTAATTTTTTCCTTAACTTTGAATGATCTTCTCTCTCAAACCTTGAATGTTCCTACCATTATTCCTCTGTATGATCGACCTAAAACCTCCCAAGGCTTACTCCGAACCCTATACGCTTTCTCAAAATACGTGCTGGTGTTCCTATCCTTAACCTCTCGTGACTTAACCCATACGCATCGGGGGTGGGATGACCTCTCTGTTATAGCTCACTCGATCCCGTAAACGGGGTTCGACAACCAAATGGTGCCAACTTCATCTACGCACACCTCTAAATATTACTTTAGGCATTGCCTGTTAACTTTGAATGTATCTCCCCCCTTTGGATCTTCCAGTTCCAACGCTTCGTGGGGTAACCTTCTTCACGACGAATGGGCCCTTCCATCTAGACCGCAATTTACCCTGAAACAAATGAAGCCTAGAGTTGTAGAGAAGCACTTTTTTTTGTAATTAAACTCCTTGCATCAGATAATCTTATCATGTGCAAGTTTCATCTGTTCTTCGGATATCTGAGCGTTCTCGTACGCATCATTGTGTATCTCTTCCAGCTCATTTAATTGAAGCTTGCGAGCTTCCCCGTCTTTATCCTAGTTGTAGTTCAACCTCTTAAGGTCCCAATATGCTTTGTGTTCTAGATCCAAGGGGAGATTGCAAGGCTTGACATACACAAAGCGAAACGGAGACATCCCATAGGGGTTCTTGTATGCGGTGAGATAAGCCCATAACAAATCTTTCAATCGAAAGGACCAATCTTTTTGGTTAGGATCGATGGTCTTCTCAAGGATGTTCTTGATCTCAAGATTCTCCAAATCGACTTGCCCATTCGTTTGTGGGTGATAAGTCGTTCCAACCTTCTGCACAACCCCATAATTTCTCATAAGCTTCTCAAATGGCTTGTTGCAAAAATGCTTGTCGTTGTCGCTAATTATGGCCTTCGGAGCACCAAAGTGAGAGAGTATGTGTTCTTACAAGAACTTTATCACCACTTTATTTTCATTCATTTTGGTAGCTATAACTTCCACCCATTTAGAAACGTACTATACTGCAATGAGGATGTATAGGAATCCAAAGGATGGGGAAAAAGGGCCCATGAAGTCAATACCCCAGTAATAAAAAAATTCCAATAATGAGTATGGGGGTTAGTGGCATCATGTCTCATCGGGTAATAGATACCATCCGTTGACACCTATCACAATATTTGAAACACCTATCAATATCTTGGAAGATTGTGGGCCAATAGAGGCTGCTTTTGAAGGATCTTAGCGTCCGTCTTTTTCGTCAAAAAATGACATCCATAAGCTTTCGAATGACAAAATTAGATGAATTTTGGTATCTCATTATCTGGTATGCATCGTCCTATGATTTGGTCCGCACAGTATTTAAAGAGGAATGGATCGTCATAGAAAAACATGCGTGACCAAGTAATAAACCTCTTCTTCTCTTACCGTGTCCAATAGGGAGGGACGACTCACGTGACAAGGTAATTAACTATGTCTGCAAACCATGACAGAGAATATGTAGCAAAGAGTTGCTAATCTAAAAAATACACGTCTATGCGTATGAGATCATGATGCATGTCAGAAAAAATTTGGGATAAATGATCGGCAACAACGTTTTCTACTCCTTTGTTATCTTTAATAAAGAGATTAAACTCTTGTAGGAGTAGGATCCACCTTATGAGGCGTGAATTCTCATCTTTCTTAGCAAGGAGATATTTTAGCACCGCATGGTCGGCGAAGCATGTGATGGGAGAACCAATGAGTTACGAGCGAAATTTATCTAGGGCAAACACTACTGCTAACAATTCTTTCTTTATTGTGGAGTGATTGAGTTGAGGTCCGTTTAAAGTCTGGCTAGCGTAGTAGATGATATGATCTTCCTTATTTTTCCTTTGGCCCAAAACAACCCCTATCGCAAAAGCTCTCGCATCACACATAAGCTCGAATGGTAAAGACCAATCCGGAGCTTACATAATGGGAGTGAAAACAAGCATGCTTTTCAATTTATCAAAAGAACATTGGTGTGCTTCATTCCACTCAAATGGCGTGTCCTTCATAAGAAGGTTACTCAAGGGTCAAGCGGTGGCACTAAAGTCCTTGATAAACCTTTTATAAAACCCTGCTTGGCCCAAGAAAGAATGTACATCTTTTAGTGATTTCGGTGGAGCTTAGCCATGATATCTATTTTGGCTCTATCAACCTCAATTCCCTTGGATGATATAATGTGGCCAAGAAATATTCCTTCGGTGACCATAAAATGGAATTTCTCCCAATTCAGAGCCAAGTTCTTTTCCACATACCGGTCAAGTACTTTTTAAATATTCGCTAGACAAAGGTCGAAAGAGGTGGCGAAAACGCTGAATTCATCCATTAAAACTTCAAGTCCTCTTTCAATCATGTCGCTAAAAAGACTCAACATACACCTTTGAAACGTTGTGGGTGCATTTCACAATCCAAATGGGATATGTGTGTGGGCACATGTTCCAAAAGGACATGTGAAAGTCGTCTTCTCTTGGTCAAGTACATCTACCTCTATTTGGTTATATCTGGAATAGCCATCAAGGAAGCAATAGTATGGGTGCACCGCTACTCTTTCTAGCATTTAGTCGATGAATCGTAAAGGGAAATGGTCTTTCCTTATACCCGCATTGAGTTTTCGATAATTAATGCAAATGCGTCACCCGGTGGTGGTATGTTGGGGAATTAGCTCACCCTTGGCATTCTCAACCACAGTCATACCCGACTTCTTCGGGATGACTTGTATAGGACTGACCCATTTGCTATCCGATATTGGGTAGATGATCTCGGCGTCCAACAACTTAATAATTTCAACTCGCACTACCTCTTTCATGGTAGGGTTCAATCTTCTTTGCATTTCCCTTGAGGGTTTTATGTATTCCTCGAGGTGGATTTTATGGGTACAAATCAAGGGACTTACACCTTTCAAATCTTCTATGCACCAACTAAAATCACTTTGGTGCTTCCTCAAAATTTCTAGTAATTTACCCTCTTGCTCTTTATCTAGTCTAGAGGAGACAATAACAAGAAATGTCTCATCCTCTCCTAAATAAGCGTTGGAGGGTAGTTTATTTAATTCGAGGGTAGGAAATGATTCATCGAAAGGAACCGTACGCGATCGCCTCGGTTCTAGTTCCTCGAATCTAGAAACCCAGCTTACATCTCTGACGTCCTCATCCGACGCTCTCTCATTAAGAGTCACTCTCAACTTCTTTATCGAAGTCGGTGTACATCCCCTCACTCTCACTGCTCAATATAAGGCACACTTTTAAGGCATCTCCACTAAAATTTTCCTCTACGTTATCTTCTTCGATCTCCTTAATAAGATCCACTGCGTGAAAATCGTCCTCATCACCCACATATTGGGCAATGTTGAAGATGCTTGTCTCTAAGGTCATCTTCCTAAAAGTGAGTTGCATTTTCCCATTTTGATTGTTAATCAAGGTGTTAGCAGTAGCTAAGAATGGGCGCCCAAGGATAATGGGAACATGGTTACTTGAGGTGATGAAGGGGTCCGTGTCCCAAATGATAAAATCTACCGAGAAGTAGAAGGTGTCAACTTGGACTATCACGTCCTGATAACACCTCTCGGTATTTTCACGGTACGATCCGCAAGTTGGAGAGTCTTCTCCGTGGGCTTGAGGTCACCCAAATTAAGTTGCCTATAAAAGGAATAAGGGAGAATGTTGACACTTGCCCCTAAATATAGTAAGGCCTTTTCAATTTGATTCTCTCCTATGATGTAGGAAATGGTAGGTGCACCCGAATCTTTGAACTTTGGTCGGATATCACGGAGTAAAACAAAGCTCACGTTTTGTGCTAGGAAAACATTCTTCTTTACCTTTAGCCTTCTTTTCACCGTCAATAAGTCGTTGAGAACTTTAGCATAGGAGGGAATTTGCTTTATGGTATTGAGGAAAGGTAAATTCATCTTGACTTGCTTAAAGATCTCTTGCACATCATCACGATGGTTTTCTTTTTGGGGAGGAACCAATCGTTGAGGAAATGGCATGGTGGTGGGTGGTTTCACTACTACTTCGGGCTCACTAGTGTCTTCATTTTCACTCTACATCAAGGGGGCATCTTCGGCCTCTTTCATGCCGGGCGAAACCTCCTTGTCCTTAGGTGTGTCATGTGGGGGAGGTGATAAATCAATAACTCTCCCACTACATAAAGTGATGATGGCTTGACATTGCTCTTGATTCTTTATGGATGTAGACCTAACACTAGTTTGACTCTGAGGAGGTCTTTGGCCTTGAGCCAAAAACTTACCCTTATCTTGGATACTCAATGATGATTTCAACTTAGAGATATTTGCATTTATGTCGATGAACATGCGCTCATACTTAGCATAGGTTGCATTCTGGCCATTGATGAATTGGTGTATCGTATCCTCAAGACTTCTCCGCGGTGGAGTGATATACGGTCGGGGAGGTGGTGCTTGCATATGTCCTTACATATTTGGTGCTTATTGAAAGTGTGGGGGTGGAGGAGGGGTGCCATGTGAATTAGGAGTCAACGCAGTATGTTGTTTCCCGTAGCTAAAACTAGGATGGTTTTTCCATGAAGGGTTGTAAGAATTCCCTTGCGAGGAATCAAAATTATCCTTAAATCCTCCTACTCCACTCACTTGAAGCATAACTTTGTAGGAGGGTATTGTTGGGCATTCCTCTATTGAATGTCCCGCCTAACAAATAGCACACACCTTTTCTATGAAGGTGTGGATGGAGACGGTTGCTTCTCTTACCCGTACTTCGAGTATTTCTCTCATTCTCCTCCCAACTTAGTCAAGTCGATGGTCCAACATAGTATCTTTATCTACGTGGTACAGACCCAATGTAGAAGGAGTAGTGGATGCTTGTCGAGGTTAATTTTGGGCTCTAGGGTCAGAAGTGTACCTGGCTTGAGTAGTCTCGGTGACATACTTAAGGTGGATCTCATCATCATTAGCATCTATCTCGAAAAAGGGTACATCACACATAGTTTCAACGAGTTGCTTGGAGTTTATATTCAGCCCATTATAAAATAACAAGATAAGTTACTGTTTATTAAGACCATAGTGAGGGCATGAAGTGACTAACTCATTAAAATGCTCATAACATCGATCGAACGACTCATTTTCTAGTTGTTGGAAAGGTTGAATTTGAGCCTTAATGGAGTTCGTTCGATGCAGAGGAAACAACTTTTTAAGAAATTTGGATTGAAACTCATTCCACTACGTAATTGAGTTTGGAGATAAAGACCATAGCCAGGTCTTAGATTTATCCTTTAGAGAGAACGGAAAAAGCTTAAGGCGGATCACATCTTTTGTGCATGTTTGATCACTGAAAGTTTCGCATGCCTCCTCGAACTCACGAACGTGGAGATATGGTTTCTCCGACTCCATTCCATGATAAGTGGGAAGTATTTGGATCATCCTATTTCGAAAGTGGAATTGCCCTGCATTGTACGGGATTATAATGCATCCCGGAGTGACTGATCGCTCAGGATGTAAGAATTCTCTCAAAGGCTAATACGGTGCCTCTCCCTCACCCACACCATGACTAGATTGATTAGACATGTTTCTCTCTTCAAGTGACTCAGCATTTTAATTCGGTGTGCTCGGAGTGTAACCTGATGGGTAACTCGAAGGGTAATTCAAAGGATCACTCGAAGTGTGACTTGCTATAGAGTTTGACGGTGTAGGTTGTGGAACCCAAAACCAAGGTATGTTAGGAGTATGCGGGCTATCAAGATCGTACACAACTAACGGATTCTCGTAAATGAAATTTGGAGTTGATTGAGGAGTCTGTTTCGGATTTTACATGAAAGGACTATGAGAAATATTGTATCTTTTTTTGGATTTTTTAATATTTTCTGATTTATTTTTTGGATTTTAAGGAATTTTTGGTCAAAGTTTTAGATTAACTTGATCTAACCTACAGTCTACCTAAATCCCCGACAACGGCGCGAAAAACTTGACGTGACTTAAAAAGTGTCTAAATTGCGTGCTTATATAGGCTCAAGTGCAATCATGTCGCGTAAGTAATAAACTCGGTAAGACGGGGTCGAATCCACATGGAAATAGGATGAATACTTATGACGGCGAACGGTAATATAGTCAAACCTAACCTGACACTATAAAGGAACGAAAAAGATGATCGAAGGGGGGAAATTTCTATCAACTAAATGCAAGTTAATTAAACTAATTATGAAACTAAACATGCAAGATTAAACTAATTATGATTTACTAAGTATGAATGAGAAAAATAGGTTAGAATGCAATCCCCCGACCCTAGTACGTTTACCGACTATAAAACTCGTTATGAATTAAATAATTGATTAAATCCAGTCTTTATTAATCTCAAGCATTACATATATGAGGGTACTAGCCCTCATCATACATAATCAAAAGTAAGAATAAAGCGGTGTCGTAGTAGCTATACGCGTATCGCACTCTTAAGCATCCCGATTACCTAGGGCAAACGGAATCAAAATTCCTACAACGGTTGTGATCACCACACAACACGATTCTATCATTTACTTAATTCAGGGAACTAATTTTACACACATGCAAACTACATCAGGTTGGGTTCGTGGATCCCAACCCCTAACAGTCTAGCCTAGCATGGTGCAATTAACAAAAACTAGGGTTTCTATGGTGCATGCAACTGAACTCATGATGAAATTACTTCTAAAGAAGAATAAAGATGTAATATATACTAGGAATAAACTAATCATGCAAGAATTATTGAAATCAAACAATAGAGAAGAGAAAGAAATAAACTTTATTACATAAATTGTAATTGAGAATTAACAATTGTAATTTGTGAGCTTCTAGGGTGCTTCTCTACTTTCTCTCTCTAAAACTTTGTAAAAATAATATCTCCCATGTTTGGGAATCATTTTGAATAAATAACCTACGAAATTACAAGAGTTTTAGCCATGTAAAACTGTAGCTGGAAAACTGGATAAATAAACAATTCAACCTCCTGAACGGTCCGGCCTGATATTTTGGTTCGATCCGAAATATACCAGATCCGTTCGTTTTCTTGTTATATTCGATCGGTCCGCTTCATAAATATTATATAATAAGTTTGAGGGTCTGAACCGGTTCAATTTTCATAAAATCCGGTTCGATCCGCTTCATAAAACTGATAGAGTGGACTTCAAGGGGTCCGGATCGGTTCGTTTTTGGTGAAATCCGGATTGGTCCCGGTCCTTAGATATTTTTCTCTTCATTTTCTCATCAGTTTCTCATGATTATCTCCCATTTTTAAAGGCTCATAACATTTTCTTCGATACTCGGATTTGGACGCCACTTCTTCCTACGTGCTTGTAGACTCGAGGCCTTCAACTTTCATTTTGGGTCCTCATCCGGATTCTAGTTGCAAATTACTCTTTTGCCCTTTTAAATTTTCTTCTTTTATTTTCTTCCGGTTTCTTTCTTTCTCCCATGCATTAAATACTTGAAAAATTTGTGAGAAATACACAAAACTCGAGGTATTTGTTAGAAGATGTTAGTATCACAGATATGAGATAAATAAATGCATTTTACATCGCCAGAGGTGATAAAAGCCTCTAAATTAAAGGGATAAATCGGAAGAATTTATGCTTAATCTCCAATAGTTAAATCTAAACTAACTTCATTCTTATATGTATTAAGGCTAATATATGTCACTAAACATTCTAAGATTACACTATACTAAACAAACGCAAATCAAAGTTAGTTTACCCCCTTGATGAGCTCCAAAAATGATGGAAATGGTGAAGGAGATGGAGGACCCCCTACCTCCAAAGGTGGCCACATGGGGGTCTATAAAAGTCCACCAAATATGTTCTTCATTAATCCATTCCCCATATTCATGTGATCTATTTTTAGCACCCAAGGAATGTTCTTTAAACTCCATCTTTAAATACCCAACAAACATCAAGAACATTATCTTCTTCTTCTAGCAAGTTCGCCTAGGGTTTATACAAGGGTTTGAGAGCTTGGTTATGGTCTCTAGTGGTGGTAAATGAGCTTGGGCATGGTAGGAATGGGTGAGAATAATCTGAGACAAAAGGTCTCCTCCATGGGACCTCCAAGCTTGAGAGAGAAGAAGAAGAAATCTGGTGGGTTTTTGTGTTCTTCCAACTTGCACGATTTTTCTCTTATACCCAAACCAATGGTTGTTACCAAATGAGGACATATTACAACCCCAAATACTTCCCAAATAAGTTATTGGAGGTCCCCCAAACCAATAACTCATATATATCAAAGGCTAAGAATTGGACAACACACAAAAAAAGTAGGCAGATGTTGCATACCTGCTAGGCGCGATCTACCGACCAGGGACCCCCGGTCGACCGATCCTGGTGGAAAAAAGTTCATTTTTCTTTAAATTAGACCCCATTATATTCTTGTATATATTTTTTGGACTCCTAATATTTGGTCAAATTATTTTTATCATCCTCGAGGGTTAGGGCTTCTACAAAAATCGTGCAACGTTATGTTTTAGGGTGTCGCGTACCGGTAATATGACACTTTATGTTTACTCGCAGTTGTATCTCATTTCTTCAACTAATAATTTACGTTGTGATCTAACGGAATACTCGTAACAACTTAATTGAACACTAAGGTTCATTCATGCGGACCATGCAACGTGAAATTTCTTTTTAATCACCATGCGCTACGTGTCACATGGGGATAGTGAACCTAAGCATGGATCAACTACAAGTGGTGTGTGATAAGTGTGACTGAGCATGGATATATACAAATTTTATAAGTGGAGGTGAGTGTTTGTGACATCTAAGCATGGATATTCTAAGTGGTGTGTGCAACATGTGGAAATAAGTGATCCTAAGTTCATGTGGTGTGAAGGGTACATGGAGAGCACCTACAAGTGTGTGAGTGAGTAGTGATATAAGCATGAGGTATCTATGTGCAAGAAATAATAGAGGAGAAAAAAGGGAACATACAGTTAGGTGGATACGCACACAAGAAAAACAAAACATCCATGTAAGAAGAGTCTAGCCCTCTTATGAAAAATTAGTCCCCAGTAGAGTCACCACTGTGGCTATCCCCGAAATCTATATTATCCTCACTCTCTTCCATGGGGCGGGGGGGGGGGGGGGGGGGGGGGGAGAGGAGGATGTGAGAAAAGGTATCACACCCTCGTACTCTCTAGGAGCGCTTCATCCGTCTTTGGTGTGGGGTGAATGTAAAGAGATGGAGTCGCTAGCCTATTTTGCACAAAACAGGCAAAAGAACATGTCGTCGCTTTGAGCCAGCGGCATCAAAGACAAACTGATGCTTACGAAACCAACAGTTCGATGGGTTAAGGGGATAAGTTACGAAATGGAAAGGTGTTAGGTACCCATCTCGCCCTTTCATACTCTCATGGTCTTGTGTTATTATTTTCCACTATTTCTCTGTGAAGTGTATGTGTATGTATATATAATGGAGATCGGAGTCGTCCAACTCATACCATGGAAGAGATAGAGTGAGGTCATCCATAGGAATGTTCCCAAAATAATATATAGAAAATACGATTTATGCGTTTATCATGATATTGATCGTTATGATGAAACGGTAATATGTGTTGGATAGAACGCTAATAAGGATCACAAATATAATATGTATGACAATAATGCAAGAATGTGATAAATACGAAAACGGGGAATTTGAGAAAACTGGAAAGTTGGACTCGAGTCTCGTGTTTTAATTCGAAACATCTACGTTGAGTATAAAGGAATCAAAGTCCGCGTAGTTCATATGTGGCATAGGGGTGGGGTTTATCCCATAGATTCGAATGGGATTTTATTATAGATGTGTGTAAAAAATGTGTTTTAGTTTTGAAAAAGTGTGATGGATAATCCCGTTTGAAGTTTAAGGGCGTAACCCTCTTTTTGTTTGTTTTGAGTTTTTTTTAATAGAAAATAAAGTATGTGAAATATAACAAATAAAAAAGGTGAGATGTTATTGTGTATGAACTAAGGCCAAACTAGATTATGAATCTAATGTGATTAATGCAAAAATAAGAAATTTAAAGAGATGGGGAAGGATTTGAACCTTCTTTGGAGAATTGAAGCTCGTTCTTGATCTTGATCAACTCCCTTGAAGCTTGATATGAATGTTGGATGAGAGAGAATGATGTTTTTTGCCAAATTGGATGTGAAAAGGATGGGAATTTAAGATTGAATGGAATTTCACATGAGAAACTTCGCTGATTGTTAAAGAATGTTGTTGAGATCACTAATGCTGTTGGATCTGAGGTGTGTCTTGGGAGTGAGGTCATGCCCTCTATTTATAGGGTCAGGGGTGGTTCCGATCGACATAGCCCCAACCCTTCCAATCGGTAGGTAACCCTAGGCACACTGCCAATTGGCAAAGAAATGGATCTCCCAATCGGCATTCTCGTTCAGATTTTCTCGAAAAATGGTTGTAGAATGCAATTCGTTGATCCAAATCATGCATGGGGCATACCGTTAGAAAGATAATTCATAGACATTTAAGAGTCCTTTGGACCGTTCCCCGATTCAAGAGTTTACTTTGGGTCAAATGTGGTTTGAAAGCGCACGTCGGTCATTTAGAAGGGAGATCGTTGGACGAAAACGGATCGTTCATCCGAATGGTAAGTCAGAATCATGCACGGGGAAAACTATTGGAAAGGTTAGGCAATGTACTTAGACATTCATAAGAGCTTAGATCGGTTTGAAAATTTGAACTTGGTAAACCGGGGATCAAAAGCGCCTGGTGACTTCTCAGGGTAAAACATAATGTTCATTCGTATTGTAAGTCAGAATTGCGCACGGGGCGTACCGTTGGAATGGGGTTTTAGTAACCTTAGGGATTCATTTAGTATCATTCAAGATTAAGAGTTTACCTTGGTCAAACAGAGCCCGGGAGCACTCGGTGGCCTCTGAATAAGTTTTCGGGGGAAAATGGGTCATTCGTTTCGAACGGTTATGCCGTTCTGCACACGAGGCAGATCGTTGGAAAGGGATTTCTATGAACTTCTAATATTAAAAGATATTTCACTCTAAAAATGAAGTTTATTAAGGTCAAACGGTGCCTAGGAGTGCTCGATGGCCTACGAATCAATTTTCGGTAGTAAAATGGTCCGTTCGTCAAAATCGTTATGTCGATTCGCATATGGGGAAGACCGTTGGAAAGGGGGTTTAAGGCCATTCGAAGATTCATCGAGATTTCATTCTGATAATAGAAATGATTGGAGTCAAATAGTGCCCGGGAGTTCCCAATGGCCGCTATATCGATACTCGACATATGACCTAGGGTTTGTACTGAAATATGGTGGTGCTAGGGACCTAAGGAGAGATTTAGGGGGTCCTAGAGTGTGGTGTTTATAGAGACCCTCAACGGGTGAGCTTGGAGCAGGGGAAAGCTGTTGAATAGATACCACATGATGTTTTGGAAAGAGGTCGATTCTACGAACCTAAGGGACGAGGATGAGGTCAATTTTGAGGACTTAAGGAAATGGAGGGGATGGACGATTCTGTGGGCCAAGGTCAATTCTTAGGACCTAAGGTAGGAAGCGACCGATTCTATGGGTCTAGGTCAATAATGAGGACCTAAGTTAAGGTGACCAATTCTGAGGATCGAAGACAATTTTAAGGGCTTAAGTTGAAGTGTCGAATCCAATTCTGAGGGCTTAAGTAGAGACGACCAATTCTGTGGGTCGAAGCCGATTCTGATGGCTCAAGTTGAAGATTTATTAGGGAAATTTTGAGATTCCACTGGAAAAATTATCTTGTGGTTCCGTTGGGGATCATTTAATTTTGAGTTTTTAGTTTCACTGGGGAAAAAGGAACTAATTCGAGGAATGGATATTTCTTTGTTGGGGAATTTTTTAATTTTTGCGGTGTCCTTTAGAGGCGCTGTTGGGGGATATCCAATTGATTTTGGGAATTCCGATGGGGAGGTAAGAGTTTCTCTGGGGAAGTAAGTGTGGTAAAAATGTTTTTTCTTGGTGAAAAAAGTTCTAAAATTTATTTGGTAATGTTAAAAAATTTATAGGGATTTTTAAAGATTTTTCGGTATTTTTTGTACAAAACTTCAGGGAGTGGCGCGGTCTTTTGGGGTACCTCGAACAGGTGAAGGGCAAATGCCAATTGGTATGTTGTTGGGGACTACCAATCGGCATCCCCTTAGCCTCCTATAAAAAGGGGGTCAGTTCTCCTCATTTTTCACACCTTCCAAACTTGCTCTTTTCTGCAATTACCTTCTGCAAACTGTTTAACGTTCCAAAACCAAGAAATGACTGATTTCTCACGTAACGAGACACACATGGCGTTGCTAAATGTCGATGACTAGGCGAACTTGGAATAGTGGGCTAGGATGCCCATTTCGCTGGGCAGTGAAAATGCTTTTGACTCATTCGAGCCTGTTACTGATGAGCGAACAATCTTGCACGAGACGGCGCGTCATCGTTCATCTATGGTGGCAAATAATGGTGGATATGTAAGTGTTGATTACCTTTGGTATTCTTTATTTTTTCTTGGTGATTTTTCCTTATTTCTTGAATTTTGACAAGCTTTTTTTCTTATTTTTCTTGATAGACTGATATTTCTATGTCGAACCTGCGTACTTTAGGGACGACGGGGTTTAAGGATGTCTGGTACCAACTTCTGCCTGTGGTGCGTTGGGTGGTGTCATCAGTAGATTTTGGGATACTGTAGTCTGCACTAGACGAGATGCCTCGTTCTATGTCTGTTCTTTGTGCTTTGAGGGAGAGGTGGTGGGACACCACCCACACCATGCATTTTGGCTTCGGGGAGATGACAATGACTCCTATAGACGTACAATACCCGCTGGGGCTGGATTGCGAGGGGGTATAAATAGAGGTGTATAGGAACTTGTGGGTGACGGTAGCGGCGGTGATGGCGACGTTGGGTAATGTGGAGAGGATAGTCTCTGGGGACTGTAGGTCCCCCCCAAATATAACTATTTCTTTTGCGGAATTAAGTTACGGATGAATGCAAATCAACTTTGTCTTTTTGAAAAACTATTTTTTAATTTTATCAAATCAAGTTATGAAACAAATTAACTTAACCAGATTTTATCTTGATTAATCCTAAACATGCATCTAGTGATTAAAGCAAGTAAAGTTAAGATACTCATAACGCCGAATGTACAAGGAAAAACCCAAAACGGGAAAAAAACCTTAGACGGCCCAAGCCAGACAATCACTATGAACAAAGGTTTTACAAAGACAGATTATCCTTACTCAACGACTCGATCCCCATGGGTCTTGACGCTCCTTCTGATCTTCTACCATTCTTCAATAGTGCCCACGCAGAAATTCCATCTTCCACGATGCTCTTTCACAACACTCGACTCCTACGAATGTCTCTATGTCCACTGATATGGCTTGATACATCTACGATGTTGAACACGATGTCCTTCGCTTCTCCACCACAAAACCATCAATCACAAGTTGTCCAAAGATGAACAAACCAAACTTGGTGCAACAAAGATCACATAAACATAACGTAATAAAGATCTCAGATATTTGTAAACTCTAAAGATGTGTTTAAGCCTTTAAAACCTTAGAAAATATGTGCAAACAGGTTTCTGGATCGTAAAACTATTTTTCCAGAATGCACACACTTCAAGGAAACATGACACCTCTATTTATAATAAAATTGAGTCGGTGTGAGAATCTTGTTCGAACGAGATGCCACGTCATTCGAACGATGGTGGATCTCTTTCGAACGACATCAAATGTCGTTTAAATGATGTCGTCAGATAGAGTTTTTTTTTTTTTTAATTTAAACAGAGTTTTGATTAAAACCAACTCTAATCCAATTCTCATTTATCCTTGTATGACATAAATGAAGTGTAAAAAATTAAAACACTTTAAAACATTTTCCTTTTAAAAAAATAACATCCTTATTTTATAAAATGAATTTCGAGATACATTAACATTATGCACTCATACTTGTGTGAACTCGGAATGCAATAAAACCATGAAGACGAGAAATTGCACCAATTAAACTTCGTCGTGATTAAATCCATGTAGCTTTGTTGCAACATCTTCAAATAATCTTTGGTACGTTATAGACTCGTGGGATCAGACAATAAAAGACTATCTATGACACAAACCTATTTTGTTCCGAGAATAAGTCAAAACTACATTAAGACTCAATTGGAAATTTGGTCCTTATAGGGACTTTATTCGTTTATCCCTTTTGAGGGAGTTGTTACTGAGTCGAAGAATCGATTAGGAGGATTAGCGACAGGTGCGACAGATTGCATGTCTCTTTATTCTGCTTTTGTTGGGAGGTTTCTTAATGGCGACGAGGGGCGACATCGTCCACTTGTGGTTTTTGCCATTTTTAGGGTGTTTTTAAACATCCCCCTTTTTGACTGGGGGTGCCTGACCTTGGCGAGCCTTTGTTTCTCTTTGGATTAATTCAGTCGGTGCTTTCGATAAACATTTAATGGGGCCACGTATCTTCTTGAGGTATTCTTTATTTTGCATACTTTTCCTTTATGCATTCACATTTTCCTTCATGCATTCACATTTTTCCTTTATGAATTTTCTTCTTGTTATCTTAACCCTTTCAGACGTGGCTCTATGAGGTGATTGGGTTTTACACCCAATTGATATCTATGAAGGACGTGTCACTTGGGGACTTCTGCCGAATGTAATGGTGGGAAAAGTCCAACCGATAGTCGAGATGGTCTCTCTCTTTGGCAGCGGTGTGACAGGTCTTGAATGGCTTGACGAGCAATCGGGTAAATTCTTCTTTCTTATTGAGACCATTTTATCTTTATGATCTTTTTCAAATATTAATTTTTCGTTGGGGAGCTTGCACGTGACCTTCTATCCTTGGGGGACGGCCATCCAGTACACGGGGGTGACTGGAGTGAACGCGTAGATACGTTGCTTATGGGCACATAAGTTCATCTACTCCTGGTACCTCGAGGAGAGAGTAGTCAGGTAGATCATGGAAGAGGAGGTGATGGTGCCACTTGCGAGGCCCCCGATATACATGAGGCGTGAGCGGGAGATGTCAGATGATGAGCAGGTAGCGACGATGATGGGCGAGCCTTACTTGTCATATATCGACACGATATCTACATATGATTAGCTGGATTTTGTGTTGAGCTAGTTGACGCCACCCAACATATATGACATGATGCCTCTCCACCAGGCAGGTTCGAGTTGGCCAATGGGGTCCTCTTACAGTGTAGGTGGTGCATCGATATTGGCAGAGGTGATGACCTCAGAGGTTTCCTTTGTGCAGTTGGCTCCTCCTTCTTATAACATCTGGCGGGATAACGGAGGGTCAGTGCATATGCTGCATCATCCTAATGCAATGGACCTAGAGGAGTCGGGGATGATGGAGGAGTTCCTTCATCCAACAGTATACTTTTCATCTCTTTGTCTCTTATTTTTCTGATTTCTTTCTTTGCCTCAGACTGACTGATTTTCTCTCTTCTATTTTTCTTGCAACACATTCGGGTGTCAACCACATGTCTAAAGGATATTCGAGATTGGATAGCTTCTGTGACTTCTCATATTCGAGAGTCGATCCCAATTTCATCTTTTTTAGTGACATCTGCGGCATTCTATTCTGGCATGGGAGGTTTGGGGACCTTAGGATGTGGGTGATGATGGGGTCCATTTCTTTGACAACTGTGGGTAGGATCCTTGAGGAGCTCATTTATGAAGGTTTTGAAATATTATTTCTAGTTATGTAGGGGAATAAATTTAGGGAAAGGTTGTTTTTGGTTTGGTTTTTTCTTGGAAAGTAGGAGTAGGTTGGTAAGGGAAGTTGTTTGACTCCCCATGCCGATATAAGTGTAATAGAATAAATGGAATAAAGAGAACTTTAATTAAATTGTTGTGCCTCTAGATGAGTTTTTCATTTGAATTATCTATACCAATCATTAAGGCATACATAATAGTTTTGTTCATGTACATGATAAAATGAATTGTTGTCCTCGGAGATAGGAAAATAATAGCATTTTGTTAAGAAGAAGGGGGCCGTGCTCATATGAAGGGTGCCTACGTATGTCTGGGGGTTTTGAAAATTTTTTGAATTTCACTTTTGAAAGAAAAAAGTATTTTTAGAGGATCAGTCCCCATGTAGTTCTGAGTAGAGGAAAATTGAGATTTTTTATTAGAATAAAAAGGAGATGAGAAGAGTCGTAGCGCGCCAAGATTTTAGACTATGGATATAATTTCTTGAGGAAGTCCAGGTTGATGGGCGGGCCATCTCTTACCCATCAAGGTCAGTGAGCATAGAGGCACCGTCTGATAAGATATTCTTCATAATGTAGGGTCCTCTACAGTTGGGCTTGAATTTCCCTCTAGGTCCCAGATGGGATCTATAATTTCTTTAAGGGATAAGTCCCCTTTTGGACACCACGGTCCTTGAATTTCTTATTAAATGATCGCGTTATTTGACAATGGTATCCTTGTATATGATATAGAACTTTCAATTTCCTTTCCTCCAAAAGTGATAACTCATTAAGACAGCTCTGATGCCAGTCTTCCCCACTGACATTGGTTTCACGCATGATGTGTAGTGAAGGAATTTCTAACTCTACGGGTAGTACTGCTTCCATGACGTATACTAGAGAGTAAGGGGTGTCCCCAGTTGATGTTCGAGATGAAGTGCGGTAGCCCCATAAGGCGTTAGGGATTCCGTCAGCCCAATCTCGACAGCTTTTGGTCATCTTACTGATGATGGCTTTGAGATTTTTATTAGCAGCTTCGACTGCTCCTTTGATTTGAGGTCAGTAGGGAGAAGATTTATGTCTCTGAATCCCATACTCGTCGACCACCTGTATGACTTCTACCTCGAAATATAACATGTTGTTTGACATCAGCTCATGCGGGACCCCATATCGACAGATGATATTTTTTCGAATGAATTTGGCCACTTTCTTGGCGTTTAGCACTGCATAAGATTCGGCTTTGACCCATTTGGTGAAATAATTGATAGAATCCAAGATGAATTCATGCCCGTTGGAGGCTTTGGGTGTAACTTTCCCTATGATATCAATGCCCCATGTGGAAAATGGCCAGGGAGAAGTCATGTTGTACAATTCCAGTGGAGTCAAGGTTGGAGGTTGGTAAACTATTGGCATTTAAGACATCTTTAAACATAGGTGGTGCAACCCTGAACTATGGTAGTCCAATTATAACCCCATCGAATGATTTTCTTGACGAGCATATGGCTATTCATGTGGGGTCCACATCCCCCGCTGTAGATTTTCTTCATCATCTCTTCAATGTCAGCCCTTGCAATGTAGTGTAAATGGGTTCCATCGAAGTTCTTCTTGAATAGTGTTTTATTACAGATAATATACTGAGCATCCAGTGTACCAAGAGTTGCTCGATCTTTCTCGTTAAAACCTCGGGATACCTACCATGCTTGAGGAGGTGCCAAATATAATAGTACCAAAAATTAGTTATTTCAGAGTCTTCTTCTGTGATGAACTCAATGTGGTAGCAATGGGTTGGTTTATCTTGCTTTTGGAATAGAAAGGGGCCATTATTATTCGTCCGAGAGTGTCAACCATGGAGGCTAGGGTAGCAAGGGCATCGGCTAGGTTATTCTTTACTCGGGGCAGGTAGTGGAAGGTGGTATCCTGGAATTGGGTGGCTAGCTCTTCTAGGTTGGCATAGAAGGGTAAGAGTTTACCGTCCTTAACTTTCCATCTTTTGAGTACTTGAGTGATAATAAGGGCTGAATCACCATAGACATCTAGGTATCGAATCCCTTTCTTTAGAGCAACTTTGAGGCCTACCGTGTAGGCCTCGTATTTAGTCATGTTGTTGGTGCATGAAAAATCTAGATTGATGGCAATGGGAGTGTGAGAGTCATCAGGGGCAACTAAGAGTATCCCAATTACATACCCCTTCTTGTTGGTGGTGCAGTCGAAGAATATTTACTATCGAAGGTCTTCGTGGGAGGTACAAAGGATATTCTCATCCGAGAATTTGGAAATCCAGACATAAAATTCTTTCATAGGGTAGTCAACGAGGTAGTCTGAGATGGCTCTTCCTTTCATGGATTTTTGTATAATATACATAATATCAAATTCGGAAACATCATCAACCATCGGGCCATTCGAGTAGACATGGCATACTTCTCGAGTAAATACTTGATGGGATTCATTCGAGATACAAGTTTGATGAGAAAGGCAAGCATGTAGTGTCGTAGTTTTTGGGTAACCTAGATAGGGGTGACACATGATTTTTCTAAGGCTATGTAATTAACTTTGTACGCGACCAATTTGCGACTAGTGTAGTAAATGGCCCTTTCTTTAATGGGTTTCTTCAAGATATTGGGCTGGCAAAGCCCCACCTGCAGTGTTTATTATGATCAGGTATAGGAGTAGGTAAACACCAGGCTCTGGCAACATGAGAACCGGAGGTTGCGTTAGGTATTTCTTGATTTGATTAAAGGCTTCATGGAAAGCTTCGTTCCAAACCTTAATGGAATCCATTCATAGGAGTTTGAAGATGGGTTCATAGATTGAAGTCAATTAGCTGATGAACCGTTTGATATACTGTAATTTTCCAAAGAATCCCTCGACTTCCTTCTCTGTTCGGAGTGGTGACATCTCGATTATGTCTTTCATTTTTCCCCGATCTGCTTCTATCCCTTTCTCATTAACCATGAATCCTAAGATCTTTCATTTGGTAATGCCAAAGACATATTTTTGTGGGTTAAGATGCATCTGATATTATCGTAGTCACTTGAAGAACTTCTAGATAACGGGAACATGACCTTCCATTGTTTAAAAATTGATAATCATATCATCCACGTAGATCTTAACTTCTTTGTACATCAGATCATGCAAAATGGTTGTGTCAACCCTCTGGTAGGTAGGCCCTTGCATTTTTGAGACCAAATGACATAATAATATAACAAAAGGTTCCCTAAGGGGGGATGAATGCGATTTTCTCTTGATGATCTGGGTGCATCTTGATCTGGTTATATCCGACAAACCCATCAATAAATGAATTAAGAGCGTGACTAGCCATGTTATCCACAATCATGTCAATATGGGGTAGCAGGTAATCATCATTCAGAGAGGGTTTGTTCATGTCTCAGTAGTAAACACACATGCGAACCTTCCCTCTTGATTTTGTCATGGGAACGATGTTAAATAGTCATGTAGGATATTCGATCACACGAATGAAACCCACATTCAAATGCTTGACCATTTCTTCCTTAACCTTGAGCAACCATTCAGTACGGAGCTTTCGTAGTTTCTGTTTAACCGATTTGCATTCTGGGAGGGTTGGGATCTCATGCTGAGCTATCTCGAAATCAATATCGAGCATGACGTCGTTGGACCATCCAAATAAATCCACAAATTCCTCCAGTAATTCTTCGAGTTGCATGTGCTCATGCTCGTTAAGGGTGACCCCTATCCTAATCTCGCACAGTTGGCTACTAGAACCGAGATTAATAACAACAGTTTCCTCTTTATTAACATGAACGTGGTTATGTTGTTTGTTATTAACCTTATTACGTTCAGTTAAGAATTGTACATTTGCAAAATCATTATCATCAAGATTTTGATTAGAATTAAGACAATTAATACAAGGCATAACAAGATACTCAAAATATTTGTTTATTTCATTTTTAGGAACAACAACATTAATAACGTCATCAAAGGAGGTATCAATTACATCAGAATAAGGAGAAACAACAAAAGAAGAGGAAATGGGATAAACATCAAAATTGGGTTGAATTTCAACAGGTGGAACTGGTACAACATGCCAGTCAAGAAGGGGTTCATCAACAACTTTAATTAGGTGGGATGGATCCAATAATATAGCTCTTGAGTGCATCACGCAGAGCGTCAACCCCAATGTCTATAAGTTGATTGAATTTTCAGAGTCACTTCCCTCGAAGTCTCCGGTATCATCTATAGTCTTCTCAATGAGTGGTTGCACATGATGTTGGGAACTTTCGGCCCATGAGTAGCTGTCTTGGAAAAAAAACTCCATTTCAGGTTTCATCTTCTTATCCATATGATCATACTATAATTCAGGAAAGCCACAAAAGGGGAAATCCTCACCTGCTCTGATGAATCTTTCTTTCAAGGAATCTCTTGAGACAGTCTTGACTCTTTCTAACCTTTTCTTTAGCCGAGGGTAGCGGATCATTCTGAGTTCTTCTGCCGACGGTTGGTAACCCAAGCCACAAGGAGTAAAATCTTTCTTTAATAGAATGGGTTCAAGTATCCCATGTTACCATCGTCCCAACCCCAATTCGGGAATGAAGTGCATATTTTTAAACATCTGGATCACATTGATGTTGCTAGGAGGGTTATATTCTAGATAAATCCTATCTTTAAAATAGTCCCCTTCTAGGAGTAGAAGTGGTTCGACTCGAAAACCTAACAAAAGCATATAATTTTCCCCATGATATATTTTAAGTATTGGATTGTTGGTGCTTGCATTCTCGGCATTGTTGTCGTTGCCCAAGATGGTGATGACATGCCCATTAGTGAAAAACTTCAATTTCTAATGGAGGTAAGAAGACACACGTTTGGTAATGTGGAGCCACGATCATTTGAGCAACAAATTAAAATAAGACAGGATGCCAATGACTTAGAATTCAACAACAGGCTTTATATGAACAACCTCTATTGTAAGCTTTATGGATCCATCACTTCCCGACGGGTATTATCGTAAGTGCGCACCGTGGCAGAGGTTGGAGTAAGGTCGCTCACTTTCAGTCCCAAGCAATTAAGGGTCCTTAACGGGCAAGCATTCAGAGCTGATCCATTATCGACAAGTGAAAGTGGGATGGTATTTCCCATGATTTTATCAAAGATATTGAGAGCATAGTTATGATTTGGACGAATCTTAGGGATTTCTTCTTCGTAGAAAGATATCATTCTAGTAGAGGTCAGGGATCCGACTAGATTCACTACTTCTTAGGGCATGGTAGAAGGAGGAATTATGGGTCCGATGAGTAGCTTGATTAATACATTTCGGTGCAGCTAGCAAGACATAAAGAGTCCCCACATGATGATGTTAGTTTGGGTTTTCCTTAATTGATCGAGGGTCTTTCTCTCCTCAAGGGTCATTTATAGGATAGGAATATTCTCGACACATTTTCCTTTGTCGATCGCAGATGGTTGCTGGTTTGGAACTTGGTAATGCCTTACTGATCTAGTCATATGGTTCACAAAAGAGGCGAAAAGTAGAAACCACATTTACTCATCGATCTCGGGTGGTTTATCCACATTGTTGATTTCTCCTAGCAGCTCCTCAAATGGTATCATTCCACATATGCTGACTATAAGTCTAGTCTTTTTTGGACTTTGTTCTTCATTTGAATCATCGAATTCGTCCCACCATCCGGTGGTAATGATATCATCCTTCCACAGAAAGTCAATACACTATACAACCATAACTACCTATTCGTATAGATCCTCCCACTCAACGGGGAGATGTAAAAGTGAAAGGACCAGGTGCCCTTATAGTTTCAAAGCACCTAGTATATCGAACATACTGAATATCTCACCAGCCTTTGGGAATAAGTTTTCCATGATTTGGACGACATCATCTAAGTTGACTTCATTGGTAGGTACCACCTAATTTTTGACTCTCGGTCCTATTTATGAGCTTCCAAGAATAATGCACTGAATCTCTGTTAGTCAATAGTCATCTTGGAGGGAAATTTCATCCCGAACTATAGGAGTTGGTTTAATACTACTGATAATTCCATATTTTTTTTTCTCCAAAATGGGTACAAACAACAATACATCCTCTAGTAAGGAGTGACAGAGCCTGATCAGCGAAACAGGTGGGATGTAGGAGAAAGTATGGGAATACCGGATGGGGTTTAGGGGGAATATATGGGTATGATTGGTGATTTACTTGGTACGATCTGGGTAGATAGATTAAATTCGGGGTTTTCTTTAAGGAGAATGGAATTTGTATGATTTGGGAGTGGATTGTGGGTAGTGTTTGGTTTAGGATTAGCTGGTGGGGAGATGGTAAACCGATAAATCAAAACTTGAATTACATTTTGGAGGTGGAAACAATGATCAGTGGTATGGCCGACAGTTTGGTGAAAATGGCCGTGGGCATCTAGTTTCAAATTTTTTGGAAGTGGGTTTGGTAATGGACGAGGATCCAATGGCTTGATAATATTTTGGCTTAAAAGGGCTTGGTAAACTTTGGAAAGGGGAGCGTGAAGCTCAGTGTATTCATTTTTGACTGGGTTAGGGCGACTTTCTGGTGCCTATAAAGTGGCAGGCTGAGAGATGGTGTTGATGGTTGAAACTGTGGTATGGGTAGGCATTTCATACCTTATGGGAGTGAACTGTCCGTACACTTTCTTTGGTTCAACTTCTGTCTTGATAAGACATTCTTTAATATCTACTCCTGCTTTATGGAGAGATCGAAAATGAGGGTAGTATTGTCCTCCGATCGTCGCTCGGACGTGGGGTAAGAAATTCTTCTTCACGATACTGACTTAGTTCTCTTCAAAAGGACGATTGGTCATGGTGGCTTCTTTCTCTCTCCAACTGCTATGAAGTTATTAAATGATTCCTTAGGTATCCGTTTGAGTAGTTCTAAATCACGGGGGTGACTTCCAATTCTTCGTTGTACTTGTACTGTGACATGAATTTGCGGGCAACATCCTCCCAACTGCGTATCCTGGACTCCTCGAGAGATAAGAAACAGTTAAGAGCTCTATACTTCAAAGTGTGTTGGGACATTTATGCCATTATTTCCTCAAAGGCGCCTAGGAGAGTCATGACTCGGTGGTAACTTCAAAAATGAACAATTTGGGCTTCACTTCCCCCGAACTTCTCAATGTTAGCATCTTAAACTTTTCCAGCAGCCCTGCTTTAGGATATAGAGACATATGGGTTTAATCCATGTAGTTTCTAGAGATTTGGACTTGTTTAAACTTCTTGGTCAACATTTTGAGGTCTTCTTTGACTTTGTTAAGTTATTCCTCCTTCAGATCAACAGTTATGGGTAAATTATCCCTGGCTAGGCAAGATTCGACATAGGGACCTAGGTTGGCAGCGGCTCATTAATAGGAGGAACACTGGGGCGTGATAATATTCCTCGAGGACCCAAATAGGCTCGGCTGTGGGAGGACCCATAGCGCGAGGGAAGAGGACCTCGGGTTCTTTGAGAACAGGGATCCAATTTTGTTGCAACTCATGAACCTCTGTTTGAAGGTTGTCAATCTTGGCAGTGAGTTGGTCTAGACCGTCATCAAATCCGATATCATATTAGGTACTTGGTCTGTGTTCTCCATGGAAAATGAATGAAGATGAATTTCGAACTCAAAGTAAGTAACGAGTTAACTGACAGAGCCTCGGGGCAGTTCGACGGAAGATTGAAGGCACTAGGGAGCCAATCCAAGGGTCGGGTGAACGATCGACATGAGAAGGAGAAAATTCAAATTTATTTTTGAAAGAGAAAGGGTGGGGGGGACTATTATTTTTGAAAAGGAAGGAAAATTCTTTTGATATTTTTTTCGAAAAAGATGAAGACAAAATGTTTATGGAAAAAAAGGGAGGAAAAATAGTTTTGGATAAAAAGAAGGAAAAATATCTATGGTAAAGGGAAGGAAAAATGATTTTGGAATGTTTGATAAAAGAGGGAAAAATGTTTTTCGGCACTTTTGATAAATAAAGAGAAAAAATGAGGAAAGGGTCTCAGCATGATTATTATTATATTTATTATGTTCTCACTTGTATTAGGTTTACCTAAATGCAGAAAGAAATGCCGAACGGGACCCAAGCTTGGGAAAACTTGGTTTGAAAAATCTGTAAAAATACACTGTACTCGTTGCTAGGCTCATGGATAGGGTTCCGTTTTAAAAAAGACAAAATCGCGCGAAAAACTAAATATGAGTGCCCTAGGTTTGACACATATATGAGGGTATGCAGTTGTTGGGTTAAGTGGAAGGGTTTCCCCCTTTGGCATGACTTCCACGATATACGTCTTGCTTTTGAGGGCAATCGGTATATGTGGACAAGCCATTTGATATACTTGAGTGTATGTGAATTGCCTCACTATATACCTTATAGGGATAGTACGTGTGAGAGAGAATTAGATATACTCGATGTACGTGAACGAGTTCCCCATGATATACCTCCCGTCATGACTTCGTTTAAGTGGTACGATGCGGGAGGAACCGTTCGATATACATCGAAGGTACTTGGATAATGGAAGGTGAGAGTCATATCTCTTAGGCTAACTGCGACCTGCTGGACTGACACCCATCACAAGAAATTTAAAGAGGGAGGGAAAGATTTAGACCTTATTTGGAGAAATGAAACTTGTTCTTGATCCTGTATGAACTCCCTTGAAGCTTGATATGAATGTTGGATGAGAGAGAATGAGGTTTTTTGCCAAATTATGTGTGAAAAGGATAAGAATTTAAGATTGAATGGAATTTTACTTGAGAAACTTCGTTGATTGTAAGAGAATGTTACTGAGATCACTGATGCTGATGGATCTAAGGTGTGTCTTGGGAGTGAGGTCATGACCTTTATTTATAGGGTCAGGGTGGTGCCAATCGACATAGCCCCAGCCCTGTCAATATGCAGGTTACCCTCGGCACACTGCCAATTAGAAGGGAAATGGACTTGCCAATCAGCATTCTCGTGTAGATTTTTTTAGAAAAATGATCGTAGAACACAATCCGTTGATCCAAATCATGCACAGGGAATACCGTTATAATGGAAATTCAGAGGCCTTTAAGAGTCCTTTGGACCGCTCCTAGGTCTAGGAGTTGACTTTGATGCAAATGTGGCTCGGGAACGCATGTCGATCCTTTGGATGGGAGATCGTTGGACCAAAATGAATCGTTTGTCCGAATGGTAAGTCAGAATCTCACACAGGATGGACCGTTAGAAAGGTTAGGATATTTAATTCGACATTCTAAATAGCTTTGCATGGTTTCGAAATTTGACCTTGGTCAATCGGGGCCCGAAAGTGCCCGATGACCTTTCGGAGTAAAAAAAATCGTTCGACTGTATCGTAAGTCAGAATCATGCACGGGGTGGATCGTTAGAAAAGGGTTTCAGTGTCCTTCGGATATTCATTCAGTGTCTTGCGATCTAAAGAGTCGACCTTAGTCAAATGGAGTCCGTGAGCACCCAGTGGCCTTTAAATTAATTTTCGGGGGAAAATGGGTCATTTGTCTGAACAGTTATTCCATTTTGCGCACGGGGTGGACCGTTGGAAAGGGATTTCAGCGCCCTTCGAATATTAAAAGATATTTCACTCTGACTATGAAGTTGATTGTGGTCAAACGGTGCCCAAGAGTGCCCGAAGGCCTCCAAATCGATTTTCAGTAGTAAAATGGTTCGTTCGTCCAAACCGTTATGCTGATTCATGCATGGGGCATACCATTGGAAAGGAGATTTAGAGCCCTTCGAATATTAATCAAGCTTTCGCTCTGACGATAGAGTTGACTGAAGTCAAATGGTGCTCAGGAGTGCATGATGGCCTCTAGATTGGTATTCGGCGTATGACCTAGGGTTTATGGTGAAATAGGGAGGTGATAAGGACTTAAGGAGAGTATTAGGGAGTCATATAATTTGGTTTCTACAATTACATATTTGCTACATTCTCGAGGAAGGAAATTTCCTCCAGCTAGAATTCACACTTACAAAAACTTTGCATATAACTTCTCTTTACTAAGGACCTTAAAGAGTCCGTGAAGATGTTCCTTATGCTCATTTGTTAACTTAGAATAAATCAGTACATCATCAATGAAAATGGTCACAAATTTATCTAGGAATGGTCTAAACGCCCTATTCATTAGCTCCATGAAAACCCATGGGGCATCAGTTAACGCGAAAGGCATCACTATAAACTCATAATGACCATACCTAGTTTTAAAGGCTGTTTTATGAATGTCATCATTCTTGATATTAAGTTGGGGATATTCGGATATTAGACATTATCCTTTAATTGGTAAAAAATATCATCAATCTTCGGTAAAGGGTACTTACTCTTCATCGCCATTTTTTTGATTTCCTATAATCTATGCACATCCTCATAGATCCATCACTTTTCTTTATAAATAGCATCGGGGCTCCCTAGTGGGAAGTAGGCCTAATAAATTCATAACCTAATAATTCTTCCAATTGTTCCTTCAACCCCATAGGCACCATTCTACATAGAGCCTAAAAACTAGGCATGACCTTTAGCGCAAGATCAATGGTAAACACAATTTCTCTGTCGGGGGGAACCTAGAAATTATTCCCTAAAAATATTATTGTAGTTCACGGCAACACGAAAATATGCTAGAGTGGCCACGAACTTTTCAATATCCTTGGCATATGCTAAGTATCCACAACACCCTCCTTTAATAATCTTCCTATCCCTTCGATCCGATATTAGCAAATATTTTTTTACTAGGTTTAGTTCCCTTAAAATTTACCTCAGCCTCTATGGTTTTACATAAGGTAATTTACTTACTAGCATAGTCTATTATAGAAAAGTGGGTGGAAAACCAATCCATACCTAAAATCACGTCAAAGTCTTCTATTTCTTAAGGAGTTAAGCTAACTCTGAAATTTTAACTTTCTATATCTACAGCATAACCCCCATATATGACCACAACCTTTGATGAAGTTCCTACCGAGGTATCATGTACTAAGAGTCTTAAATTTTTGTATAAAAGTGGTAGATACAAATGAGTGTGTGGCCCGAGAATAAAAATGTACTTAAGCATTTATGTCATAAATAGTAAAGGTACCTTCTATAATGTCCTCGACTTTCCCAGCACCCTTGGCATTGAGGGCAAAGACTCTAGTAGGAGCCCGCAGTTTCTCAGCATCCTTTTTTTTTATTAATATTTAGTCTTTAACATTGTGACCGGGTTGTCCGTAATTGTAGCAACTCATTCCTAGTGGGAAATCCTTCATAAAATTTCCCATTGCACCGAAGTTGAAGCACATAATATTAGTGGCGTCAGCCTTTCCCTCCGCAGTCCTATGGCTCGTTTGTGTCTTCTGTGTTTGTTACTATGGTTAATCTTCCTTATTTGTCCCATCTTCACTACCCTTTTTATTTTACCCTTTGCTTTTAAACCATCCTCAAAATCTTTTTTAATGATTTGGGCCACCTCAGTCACTTCCGTGTAAGTTTCTAGCCTTAGTCCCACCACCATACCGTGGAGCCCTCACTTTAAGCCCCTTTTAAACTTCTTGGACTTATTTTCCTCAGTGTCAATAAGATAAGGGCAAAGTAACTCTGTGAAACAATATTCATACTAGACCACAATCATGGTTCCTTGAGTTAACTCCATAAATTGTACTTTTAACTTTTACCTATCCGCAATCGAGAAGCATTTGTATAAAAAGAGTGCCTTGAATATATCCCATCACATAGTTGAGAGTTATCTTCCCAACTGCGTCCTTTTAATCATGGAACACCAATGATCCTCCTTAGCCTCAAACATAAAGGAGGAAGATGAGACCTTATGCTCCTTAGTACGATTCAAAATAACAAAAATCTTCTCTATCTTTAGAATCTGGGCATCGACCTTTAAAGGGTCAGCCTCTTCCTTTAAAGCCTCTGGTTCCAATTTCTTAAAATGTTCAATGATGCAACCCACAGACATTTTCTCAACTATCCTTGCATCTTTGGACCTAGCTAGGGCTTTCGTGAACCCCACTACTTCTTCCAACACTTATTCCATGGCCACAAATTTATAATTACCCCATTCATATGTAATCGAAATATTACTAACCTTCCTACAGTTTTTCCAGGTTGAATGCTTTGATAACATCCTGCGGCTTACCTTAGTCGTTTGCGAACGTTAAATCACTTAATATCGTGGGGATTTAAAACTTAAACAGTGTAGGGAAAAATTTTCATAGCCGTGGACTATATGAGGTCTCGACCTCTTTATCAGAGTTAGCAAAATTAATAGTATTCATATTTTAATAATACATCCTAATTGACAATTTGCTCTCTAGTCATTTGATTCATAATATTATATTTTTAATACATGCCAAAATGGTATTCTCTTTCATGTAATTATCATAAAAGTTCCCTAACTCTCTAATTACAACTAAGAGTGAATCAATATACAAATTCCAAAAATGAACTCTATGTAGAACTATTCTCTGCGGGCTTTGTACCCTCTGTAGCATCAACTAATGTCCTCAACTTCTAAACTAGGAAAACAAAGAATATATATGGGAGAGATATAATTGCTCAGCAAGGGTTAACTCAATAATCCTTATCCACTTGCCAAATTTAGTATTTACAAAGGCAACAAATATACAAATGATAAGATGTAACGATAAAAACATGGAAATGTAATTGTGCAATATGAGAAATAAGGAAATGAAAAAATAGTGTTTCCCAACCTGTCAGATTCCCTAATGACCAATGGATCATTCTCCCCAAGGTCCCAACTCTCCAGCTTCCTCTATGTCTCAATCTCCCATGGTTCGCCATTAAATTCCATGACATATATTTTTATAGCCTTGGACTTCTCAAACTTTGCAGATTTATTATAAGTTTATTTGACCTAGTAATGACACATATCGCGGCCTTCTCTTCTTACGAATTATTGGATGAACGATCCATGGTCTACTATTAACTCTACACTTTGGCCGAGCTCTATCACGGTGTTAAACCTTATAGTTAGCCTAGGCTTAATCTCCTTAGAATAACTGTGTGACGTCAAGCACTGAGAAGGAGGTCGCCAAATGGATATGATGACTTTTCATGGCTAATAGATGTCGCGGCCTCAACATCAAATACCCAACTTAACATTCATAATATCATATTGGCTCCTAACTCCACGACCTCTTCTAATATGCTACAACCTCAAGGAATGATTTAGAACTCTTGGTCAGAAATAATAAGGGAATTATAGTAAAAATAATGTTTTAAAATCCTAATATACCCCCAACTTTAGTCCTCAAAGATCAAAGGAAAAACCTAAATAAACATCCTAAGGTCAAGTAAGAACATCCTTAAAATCCCATTCTCTAACTATAGAATCTCACCTCAATATTCCTAATAGAAAACATCTAAAACCATAGATTGACTTAATGGACAATAATATGCCAAAGTTTCCAAATCACAATGAATCAAGGTAATTCTATGGCATCTAAACCTTGATGAATAGTTCCTTTTCATGGCCTATAACTCGAAAACTAAGAATCTCAAATGAATAGTAGAATTCCATGGGCATGCCTAGATTTCGCATAAGGGCACATATCAATTAATAATGACATAGAAAACTAGGATTTTAACAAAGAAGAAGAGGGTGAGAGAAGATCACCTAACTCAGTGGATCAATTCGATTAATAGTAGCCTTCGACCGCATCTTTGTTTCCTTACTTCAACAACCATTTCTCTTTCATATCAAAACCTTACTCTCTCTCTCTCTCTCTCTCTATATATATATATATATATATATATATATATATATATATATATATAATGGATTTTAGGGTTTCTAATAGTCTTGGGAAGTGTGACAAGGGTGAGTATTTATAGGTTTTATTGGGGAACCTAGGGTTTTCCTCTTTTGGACTCTACTTTTTACAATTCTCCTTAAGTCATGACATAATGATGCAATATCATCACCCCTTGTACTGCCAAGGAAACTAAGATCCATGGCCATCACCTTAGGACGTGGTCCTTTAGAGTATGCCCATGGCCTTTTCTTACTAAGATGTAGCATTTGGGTTATATATGCCCACAGACTTCCGTTTCTAACCTCGATTTATCATTGATTCTACTATAAAAAATGGAATCCCACAAGGCCGCAACCTTGTAAGATTTTAAGGTTGTTACACGGGGTATCACAATCGCCTCACTCATATGGCGGAGAGAAATATCCACCACTATATTAGTCCCATCACATGGAAAGCCTAGAATATGGTAGACATCCGCCAATATCACCATCATCTCTCCAATTTCAAAGTGGAAGGTGTGGGTGTTATCCTACCATCCATCTCCCAAAGCGCGCAATAACGCCGAAGATCACGATGTCTCATCCAACACACCCACAAAATCTCTAAAGCAAGCGCCTTACTTTAAGATTCGTACGTACTCAGGATGGTGCTCCTAGGCGCTCTTCATCCTTGTCAACCCCCAAGCCCGGATGGCCTAAGAAGACATCCCCACATATAAAGAACACCTTAAGTAAGTCCAAACATTGTCTCAAAATGAAAAAAAATATTAAACTCAATCCAAAATGAAAAAAAATACTAAACTCAATCCAAAATTAAAAAGTAAAAATTAAAATCAAAGTAAAAGTAAAAAATAACCCGAAAGAAATACTTACATAACCTCTAAGGTTCATAAAGATGAATGGTGAGTCTCATTCGTTCTCATAATAATTCACTTATCATCCATCTGTGACACCCCGCCTAATTAAATACCGGGCGATCACTCCTTTATTAAATTAACATCAAGGTGAACAGTTGGTTCATTCTTAGCATCACTGTCGTAAAAATACTTTTCCAATTTAAACACCCTAAATAATTAAGCTAAGTGTCAAAATCATTTAAAACCTTATTCTCATTTTATTAAATCTAGTTATAAAACCTTTAACCGTTTACATTTTTAAGAGTCACACATTAGGAATGAGAATAGAAATGAACATTCAAGAATTTACCCAACAATGATAAATCCCAACATTAAAATACTAAGGAAAACATCCTGACATTTACAATCCCGAAATAAAGATACTGAAATATAAAAGAATTACAATCTCTGACAATACCAACTAAATAATGAAAAAGGGCGACACATGCCCCTGCTGGATAAAGCTGAACTAGAAGTAGAGTCAACAATGAGGTCGTCTAAGCAATGGCCTGCAACTCCCACAAAAGCTACAACGCATTCCATCCAAAGAATCCTAAGCAAGACACCCCTGTGGCTGGGCACCTGTAATACATATAGATATAGACACAAGAGAGAAGATGTAACAGAAAACGGGTCAGAGCCCGAATGTAGAACCGTTTTAAAAATAGTTTAGCAAGTATTTAAATTGATTACATGCCAATGCAACAACATATTAGTGCGACACTCTCTTGAGAAATTCTCACCTCTCTTCTAATGTGCACACCTATCGCACTAACCTTCCCAATGGTCTATCTCGTTATATACCACACTATCTTTCCCCAATGATTTAACTTATCTTAGGTTATTCGCAGGATTTACAACTGAACAACACAAGTATTTAAAACGTAAGATTTCAATATATAACCAAAGTTATCCCTTTTTAACTTTATTAATCACTAAAGTTTTCCAGTGTCATATTATACTTTCTCAACACAAGTATTTATAATTTGAGTCATCAACCATGTCCTACATATCAAATCACAGTAGGCAGTTCCATATTTTAGAATTTCATATATATATTAACTACTCGTATAATATATATATATCATAACAGCACCCCACATAAAAACTATGGTGCGGGCATACTCTGCTATCCAATCCCCACATCAATCACACTAAAGGGAATACAAGTTCGTAATCACTCTCGAACTGTACAAATACATACACAAACAATGTTGAGGCGAAGCATAGATTCCAAGTCCAAGAGGTCAGTACATACCCTCATGTCTCTTAGGACCGTCCGACTATCGATCCGATAGCCCGTACCTAGGATTTCTATCTTCTAGGGTACGAGTCAATATCCCCCATAAGGCAACACAGGATAAGATCGTCCCAGCGCGGTAACCTCCGGGATAGCAAGTAGCGCGGGCATGATTTTCACAAGTATATAATATATGCATACACAATCATATAAATATACTATTTTTATCATATCAATTTAGGTTTATCCCATAACCCATTTTCACAACATTTATCCTTATTTTCCCATTATTAGTCATCACGTATAATGGTTCGTTTCTCACTTTAATTCGAAGGGTTTCTCCAACTTACTACGTAGCCCTCATGGACTCTATTCTTCCAAATGTACAATTCAGTAGATATCCATTTATGTTCCAACGTAACTCACTCTTACGTGTCTCTCCCCTTTAATATATACTTACATTATCCCTTATGCAAAATATCCCAAAAATATAGATTTCGCCTTACATTAAAGGATTTTGAATTTTATTTTCAAAGATGAGAATTTCAAATGGTTTCGAAATCGGAATTAAAATGGATTTTTAATTGATTTTTTTTTTATTATTTAGAAGAGTCCTCAAAATATAAAACTCTCTAAGAGTCCTCAAAATATAAAACTCTCTAGTAAAAATAATATTTTTAGAAATCCGACCGTCCGATCAAGCTGAATTTTTGTCAGCAGGCCTGTCTCGCCGTTCGCTACAACATAATAAAAGTTCAAGCCATTCCAGTGGTCCGATCATCCGAAATAAAATTTTTAGTGTTTGTATCTAATTATAACTCTTTTCTTAATCAAACTCTTAATCCTTTACATGACAAAGGGTTTCCAGAATATCATTTAAGTCATCACTACATGTAATTTCCTATCTCAAATTGGGTTTTTCTTCCATACAATTCATCCTAATCATTCCTAAACCAATATGAAAGATGCATCAACGAAATAAGCAAGATAAAAACTTGCCTGAAATTTTCAGAAATCTGGTTTGGTGTTGAAATTGGTGTGGTTGCGTTCCCCGTCTCGCGATCTACGCGTTGGTGGTGGAGACGGTGCAATCAGAGGTGTTTTTGGCCTAGAACTCCTTGGAGAGCTTCTCCTCTTCCTCTCCAATAGCCGTCATTAGTTTTAGGTTGTGTTAACCCTAAAAGATGACACTTAACATCTGATATAACCCTTGCAAATTCGTGGGTTTAATTACTCATAATTACGAAATGTCCAAAACGCCCTCTCGGAGTACTAATTGGGCCTAAAAACGCCCCGAGACCCAAATTAAACCCCTGGGTACACTTTTCTGACTATCTCGACCCTTCCGGACACGTTGGCGCATTCAAAACAATCATACGGACAACTTATAAAATATTCACTTTTATTAATCAACATTTAGTCCCGACACGACACAGGCGCGTCCCGACTTAAATTTCCATAATTGTCATTTTATTCACACGTGACAATATTATAAAAATAAATCTCATATATTACTATACTCATCCAGTAGTATTCAACAGATAACAAATTTCCAATAATTACTAACTCTCGTCACGCTAGTAAATATTTAAAGCAACATTCCGGATTAAAATTAAATTAATTTATCTCAATTAAATTTAATAAATCCCATAATTTAAAAGCTATAAAAATACGGGGTATTAAATACTCCCCCCCTCATAACTGAATTTCGTCCCGAAATTCGGAAAATAAGGCCTATCAGTTAGCACAATTCTGGATATCCTTTTCCGTACCCAAACTAACTACACATTACGGCGCTCAATAACTATAGCCCTTTCTTCACAGCAACATTGTTTTACATTCTCATTGGAGACACTTCACCTTGTTCTCCCAACCGACAACATTCGCATAGGTCACGCCTATATGTTATAAATTTCATTATCTCACTAACATTAGGAGGCCTCACCTCACTACATGACAAATACTCGGATTTATTCATATACAAAACTCCCATCCTGAGAAAATGATACGAACATTTGACCACTTGTTCGCCTAAAACAGTCGTGGAATTCTACCATAGTTATCGGGTATTTTCTCGACCGATCCAAAAATTATGATTATCTACTCTCCTCTAAGCATACGGAAGGAGAATAGTCGAGGTTCTTCCATAAAAAAACCTTAATAAGTACCTTGTACGCGACAAACAGGTACGAGTGCTTCTACAGAGCATTCTTTAAATCATCGTATCAAGATTCCAAAATCTCCTTCACGTGGCTCCACAAATCTTTAATCACCATGCGCTTATTCCCTAGATAAGGGTGATACATCCTACTTGAAATGAAATCTTATCTCCGCTGGTTCCTGAAATCCCATATCAAAGGTGGGATTCACCAATCTCATCCTGATTCAGAAATTTATACTGCGACGGACCATGCACTGGCGCGATCCTTCCTTTCAAAGGAAGTCTGGGGCATACTAGTTAATATTGTAAGCCAGCCCAAAGGAATATCAATCACTTCCTTCACGGCGACTTAATTCACATGTTCGGGATAAACCCTTGATCTTGTTTTGAGGATGGCAACCCATCCAAGAACTTTACCGACTTACCAACCTCTTCCAATTTCAGGAATTTTTGATAAACACAAAATTATTTGTTTGATTCTCCTCTTTCAACCAAACCTTACCTATGGGCCGTGCATGTAGAGACTACTCACTACGTCTCGCTAAACATCAATTCTTCCCTTGAAATGTCTCACAGTAAGTGACACGTAATACTCCCCTTCCTTCCTTGTAGTATGCCGAAAGTTCCACCCGTGCTCTTCTCTCCACGAAGCGCACTTCTGGATCTCTTATACTATACTAACATCATTACTCTTTATATGTGTGAGTCGCTCTCACACTTGACTAATAACAACTCCGCTCCGGGTGTGCTTCATAACAATTAAATTCTACTATATTCAAGGAATACCAATTCTTGAATGGCTTCCCACAGCCTTCCAATCAAGTTAGGGCGTGCTATTCTAATTGCACACTTATGTACGGATTATCGCCCCTCATGTGACGTTTAATCCACTCTATCACTTCCACTTCGTTATACTAGTCCCACAAACATATATTTCACACGTCTATTACCACGCCCCTTCGACTCAGACTATTTTAACTATAGTTAACCAAGATGCCCACATTTTTGCAACACTCTGACCGCCCTGGGAGAGCGAACGGCGTGCTACTCATCTGTAGGACTTACTAAATTCAACGGAATAGAAGGAATAGGGCATTCAAATTCCATGACAATAAAAGAGGAATAATAATTCTCAACCTTCCTCAGATAAGTACAACAATTTTCCCAAATAGGTACAACAACCAAAATAAATCACTAACGCTTTATTCATCAAAATAATTACAGGTCATCTTTTTTATATAATATAAAGTTCTTTCCATATATTCCATGCTAAAAATCATTCCAACTCTTTATTCACCTTATGTTCTGTACGCGGTTATGACATTTGGGTACTCTCAATCACCCTAGAAATCAAAATTCTTAAATTCTCCTTATCATCGTTCCACCCCTCAACTCATGGGGATAACTTTCAATGCTTTCCTACCACAAAAATTCGGCTTCAATGACCTTGAAAAAAAATTCAACTTCCAACTTACATACATAATTACTTGATCCCATTTCGACCAGGGTACCGAACTCATGGAATAGTGACCAAACGTCTCCCTATTTCCAACCTTACGCTAAGTTTCATGCGTGGGATGTCTCGCAAAGAAAAATCCAAATAAGGAACCCCCCGATACACTACTACCTAGCATTGTCGGTTATCGAAATCCGTTAGGTCCTCCGTCCATAGTATATACCCCTTTATTCCGTCCCTTGACAGAAAAGTTACAATTTCTCCCGTAATTATGCTTAACAAAGAACATTTCACCAATTTCACTATCGTCCCGTATTGGTTGATAGTAATTACATTCTATAAACCTCGGATACATACGATCGAAATCCTCTAAATTCCTTTCCCTAATAATAGGGGTATAAATATTTACTCCCACATCTCTAAAGGATAAATATAACAATGCACTCTTCCTATCACTAAGTTCGGAGTGCTAAACATAATACTGAGTCAAATCTTTTTGCCCAACGGTAAATCCCGATACATACGGAATTATACTGACAAAGTCTATACATACTTTGGCATCGAATATCTCGAGCCCACTATCTCCTCAGAAGTCTCTAGGATAGATAATATAAGTGCGAGTCCAACCTTCTCACGGGTAAAGCCTCGCCAAAACAAACATAAAACATGTTGCACTAATGCAACCACTCCGATAGTCATGCAATAAATTCCCACTATCGTATAACCATTTTTATAATGTTTTAACAAAGATAATATCATACTCGTGTATCGCATCACTACAACGAGTAATCTCAAAAAAATACGTGACACTGTTAATATACTCATTCATCCTCCGCGGATAGCACTAAAGAAAAATCCCGCTACACTAGGGAAAAATATTCACATTTTAATAACGTTTATAATGATATGCATTAAGCTCGTCTCACATGATAATCTAGCAAGGAACAAAATATAGTGACTCGCTCGTGTCACATAAACACGCCTCATCTTCTGAGGATACAACTTACACTTCTACTTTGTCAATCGTCTTGACTGCGCAAATAGTTTCCGGACGTAACACGTCTACTCAAACCAAACAAAATTACTTTAATCGTTGCCTTTTACTAGGCACCGTATTCTTGTCCTTATACTCACTTTGGAACATATTATCGCGAGCGATCTCACTTCGCACAAAATACCTCAGTACATAATCCACTTATCACATGTCCTACTAACCAGGTTAGGATTGTCCTTCTCTCGGACTTTAGTAGACTCGATTCCCGTTAGCCATCCCGATTGTTCCTTTAACTTTTTAGGCCATAAAGATCATGTTACTATCTATAATAGTACTTACTGAATTTACCATCACTTGGTAATAATTCCATTATCCGAATCATTTAAATGGGTCCCCTGATGTATATCCACATCCCTTTGTGGTGCTATATCACCACCGTTGTATTCAGTCTTATTCTCGACTAAATTCTTCGATTTCTTTAAGCTTCCCACACAAGGAGCATTATCATCTTTATTGACAAAATACAACATTGTCAACCTCTGAATCAACCGTCCATCATAATTTCCTCCTCGAGTATTATTAATTATTATTACAAGTTGGTCTCCCACTTGGAGTCGTTTCCTCCACTAGTATCTACCTCTTTCGATACAAAATTTGCTAACGATTAGGATTCATATCCACAATTGGACTTCTGTCATGCCCTCCCGAGATGAGTTCAGAATCACGTTTGCTTCTCATCCTGAACAGTTGAGGAAGGAACATACGATCAACACTGTACCTAAGGTTCTCCTATAGGCATAGCATTCCACTTCTAAAATTGGTGGTTGACTCCAACCATTATAATTTCGTCCCGAAAGCCATGAAAATTTTCTCTGAATTTTCACTTTCAGTTTGCCACACTCCGTCCTATATTTAAGCCTTTGGATACTTTACCTCCTTTGGTAAACACATACAATTTTTGCGTTTCTAAAATTTTCCACTGACAGTCTCTACACATTTTTGTAATACGTTGGGTAAATTTACCATCGCACCTCATTTGACTATAACAGCATTTGAAAATCATTGTTGCACCTTATTCGCCTTTCTAGTCTTGGATTCTCGTGCCACAATGGAGGTGACCTCGACTATGGTCATCATCCTCGGATATATTTTATAATATCAACTGAGCCCTGCCTCCTGATGTACGTTTAACGGTCCTCTTCTGACATTCGTCATTGCTCCGCACACGCACACATCCGAACAAAATTAGAATTCACTAATGTATACACATTATAGCAGGAGAACGAAATCTCGTCAAAGGAATCGACAATCCTAAACATAGGGCTCTATAACAAACAAAGCAACGCTGAAAGCATAATAAGCCGTACAGATCCTAAGGACACTAGAACCTGATGCTCTGATACCACTTGTGACACCCCGCCTAATTAAATACCGGGCGATCACTCCTTTATTAAATTAACATCAAGGTGAACAGTTGGTTCATTCTTAGCATCACTGTCGTAAAAATACTTTTCCAATTTAAACACCCTAAATAATTAAGCTAAGTGTCAAAACCATTTAAAACCTTATTATCATTTTATTAAATCTAGTTATAAAACCTTTAACCGTTTACATTTTTAAGAGTCACACATTAAGAATGAGAATAGAAATGAACATTCAAGAATTTACCCAAAAATGATAAATCCCAACATTAAAATACTAAGGAAAACATCCTGACATTTACAATCCCGAAGTAAAGATACTGAAATATAAAAGAATTACAATCTCTGACAATACCAACTAAATAATGAAAAAGGGCGACACATGCCCCTGCTGGATAAAGCTGAACTAGAAGTAGAGTCAACAATGAGGTCGTCTAAGCAATGGCCTGCAACTCCCACAAAAGCTACAACGCGTTCCATCCAAAGAATCCTAAGCAAGACACCCCTGTGGCTGGGCACCTGTAATACATATATATATATAGACTCAAGAGAGAAGAAGTAACAGCAAACGGGTCAGAGCCCGAATGTAGAACCGTTTTAAAAATAGTTTAGCAAGTATTTAAATTGATTACAGGCCAATGCAACAACATATTAGTGCGACACTCTCTTGAGAAATTCTCACCTCTCTTCTAATGTGCACACCTATCGGACTAACCTTCCCAATGGTCTATCTCTTCATATACCACACTATCTTTCCCCAATGATTTAACTTATCTTAGGTTATTCGCAGGATTTACAATTGAACAACACAAGTATTTAAAACGTAAGATTTCAATATATAACCAAAGTTATCCCTTTTTAACTTTATTAATCACTAAAGTTTTCCAGTGTCATATTATACTTTCTCAACACAAGTATTTATAATTTGAGTCATCAACCATGTCCTACATATCAAATCACAGTAGGCAATTCCAAATTTTAGAATTTCATATATATATTAACTACTCGTATAATATATATATATCATAACAGCACCCCACATAAAAACTATGGTGCGGGCATACTCTGCTATCCAATCCCCGTATCAATCACACTAAAGGGAATACAAGTTCGGAATCACTCTCGAACTGTACAAATACATACACAAACAATATTGAGGCGAAGCATAGATTCCAAGTCCATGAGGTCAGTACATACCCTCACGTCTCTTAGGACCGTCCGAATATCGATCCGATAGTCCGTACCTAGTATTTCTATCTTCTAGGGTACGAGTCAATATCCCCCATAAGGCAACACAAGATAAGATCGTCCCAGCGCGGTAACCTCCGGGATAGCAAGTAGCGCGGGCATGATTTTCACAAGTATATAATATATGCATACACAATCATATAAATATACTATTTTTTTCATATCAATTTAGGTTTATCCCTTAACCCATATTCACAACATTTATCCTTATTTTCCCATTATTAGTCATCACGTATAATGGTTCGTTTCTCACTTTAATTCGAAGGGTTTCTCCAACTTACTACGTAGCCCTCTTGGACTCTATTCTTCCAAATGTGTAATTCAGTAGATATCCATTTATATTCCAACGTAACTCTCTCTTACGTGTCTCTCCCCTTTAATATATACTTACATTATCCCTTATGCAAAATATCCCAAAAATATAGATTTCGCCTTACATTAAAGGATTTTGAATTTTATTTTCAAAGATGAGAATTTCAAATGGTTTCGAAATCAGAATTAAAATGGAGTTTGAATTGATTTTTTTTTATTATTTAGAAGAGTCCTCAAAATATAAAACTCTCTAAGAGTCCTCAAAATATAAAACTCTCTAGTAAAAATAATATTTTTAGAAATCCGACCGTCCGATCAAGCTGAATTTTTGCCAGCAGGCCTGTCTCGCCGTTCGCTACAACATACTAAAATTTCAAGCGATTCCAAGGGTCCGATCATCCGGAATAAAATTTTTAGTGTTTGTATATAATTAGAACTCTTTTCTTAATCAAACCCTTAATCCTTTACATGACAAAGGGTTTCCAGAATGTCATTTAAGCATCACTACATGCAATTTCCTATCTTAAATTGGGTTTTTCTTCCATACAAATCATCCTAATCATTCCTAAACCAATATGAAAGATGCATCAACGAAATAAGAAAGATAAACACTTTGCCTGAAATTTTTAGAAATCTGGTTTGGTGTTGAAATTGGTGTGGTTGCGTTGCCCGTCTCGCGATCTACGCGTTGGTGGTGGAGGCGGTGCAATCGGAGGTGTTCTTAGCCTAGAACTCCTTGGAGAGCTTCTCCTCTTCCTCTCCAATAGCCGTCATTAGTTTTAGGTTGTGTTAAACCTAAAAGATGACACTTAACATCTGATATAACCCTTGCAAATTCGTGGGTTTAATTACCCATAATTACGAAATGTCCAAAACGCCCTCCCGGGGTACTAATTGGGCCTAAAAACGCCCGAGACCTAAACTAAACCCTCGGGTACACTTTTCTGACTATCTCGACCCTTTCGGACACGTTGGTGCATTCAAAACGACCATATGAACAAATCATAAAATATTCACTTTTATTAATCAACATTTAGTCCCGACACGACACAGGCGCGTCCCGAGTTAAATTTCCATAATTGTCATTTTATTCACACGTGACAATATTATAAAAATAAATCTCATATATTACTATACTCATCCAGTAATATTCAACAGATAACAAATTTCCAATAATTACTAACTCTCGTCACGCTAGTAAATATTTAAAGCAACATTCCGGATTAAAATTAAATTAATTTATCTCAATTAAATTTAATAAATCCCATAATTTAAAAGCTATAAAAATACGGGGTATTACACCATCGTCCTAGAGACATGAAACACATTTTCTACCCCAACAGGTATCGCCCTACGGGTCACCAAGTCGATGTTTACCCAATCATCACCATGCACAAAATTTGCGAAGGCCATTTTTTTTTATAAAATCTCACACTAACACTTTTACCCTCACCCTTTTTATAGGAGGCTAAGGGGCCTGTCATATGACATTCCCTAGGTTTGCCTACTGGCAGGTACCCCTTAGCAGTTCGTGTAACTCTTCGAATTATGTTCCCTTGTCGACAAACAGAGGCCACACCTTGGTGACATTAACCCTTCCTCAAATTTCGTTCCACATTCCAAAAAGTTATCCAAAAAACTTAAAAAATATAATAATGTAAAAAAATATCAAAATCCATAAAAATGCACATTCATTATAAAAATCATAAAAAAATCAATATTACAAATGAATAAAAAATACCCAAATTTCTCAAAAAAATCCTCATATCATCACACATTCTTTCCAAAGCCATCATACAGTCCTTATGTCCTCGTAATCGATATTGGACCTCAGAATTAGCTCACGATCCCTGTATTGGTCACACAAACTACAGAGGTTGTCAGAATAGACATTGACCCTCATAATTAGACCACTATCCACTTATTAGTTACACACATTACTTAGGTCCTCAAAATAGACCTTGACCCTTAAAATTAGACCATGATACTTGTATTGGTTACACATGTTCCTTAAGTCCTCAGAATATACGTTAGCCATCAGAATTAGGTGGTGATTCCCTATTGGTCGCATACAGTCCTTAGGTCCTCATAATAGACCTTGAACCTTAAATGTAGGAAACAATTCCTCTATTGGTCATATACAATCCTTAGGTTCTCATAATTTATATTATCCCTCAGAATGAGGTCGCGATCCCCGTATTGATCGTACATAATCCTTAGGTCCTCAAAATAGACATTGGCTCTCAGAAATAAGTCGTGGTCCCTGTATTGGTCGCATACACTCCTTAGGTCCTCATAATAGACTATGGTTCTCAAAATTAGGACGTGACCCCCATATTCGTTACATATAATCTTTAGGTCCTCATAATAGGCCTTGGTCCTCTAAATCAGGCCATAATTCCCACAAAAATCTAAGCTCCCAGAATTAGGCCATAATCATTATCATCCACTCTCCAGGTCCTCATAATCAAGATACAATCACCACACTCTCTCTATGCCCTAAAAATTAGGCTACATGTCTCATTAACATCATGTTATGCGTCCTCGTCATAATGCTCAAGCCCTCAAAATTGGGATACAATACTTATATACATTTACGTACACACTAAAGACCTCATAATCCTATTACAATCCTCACATACACCACTTAGGTTCTCAGAATCAGAACCCAACCCTCAGAATCTAGCCTTTACCATCAGCATGGTTGCGACAAACTTTAATCTTTCAGCAAAGTCCTAGTCCTCTCATAACCTCATATGGTATCTATCTTTAGATGAACTTTCACTTATTCAAAGATCTCCCATTAAGGTGATCTGTAAAAACTACATTCTAACACCCATACACTCCTCCATATGGTTCAAATAAATCCCCTTTTATTTCGAATGCTTAATCCACCTTTAAACCGTAATCGATGAATAATTGAGCTATCCCCAAGCCCCGTTTGACTTTGGTAACTCTTAAAACTGAGAGTCTCCATCAAAAAATTATAGATCTATGAATCCTCTTTCTAATGATCCCGATCGTGAATGCATCAGACTTATGGTTTGCAACTTATGCCTAAAAAACCATATATGTTTGCCTATTCGCAACGCACGTCGCCTGCCTATGGAAAAATTGAGCCTTACTTAGAAAATAAGTCACACGAACATACCGACAGGTAGGTCTGAAACCATGCCAACGGGAAGGACCCTAGGAAAAAATTGTACTTTTATCCTTTTAGGGTTTTTCTATATAAGGAAACCCATACCTTATTTGCAAACGACCTTAATTTTAGTGTGACAGCCATTCTGAATTTAGCATACATCATTTTAGCCACATTCTCTTATACATTTCCTTACATCACCTTAACCCACCTTCAACCACCACTCCACCACATCATTCATACATCAAAACTCATCCCACAAGGTTCTCAAAATAGAATTAAAAAATGCCACTGTTCCCCAAAACCCGCCTAGGCTTGAGGCTTGGGAGAAACACCCTGCCTTATACTTTTTACGCCTTATTCTTGGTAAAATCCTTAAGGCACATTTTTTTTCTAAAAACAACAATGCTTTAGTGAAACAATATCGCCTTTTAAAGATTTTTTTTACAAACCGGACCATTATCTCATCCAAAATAATCAAATAGTATTTTAATTTGCATATATTCAGACATATTTTTATGATATGTAAAATTTTAGTATTTAAATAGCCTTGTTATGGATAAAAAACATTAAGAAGGACTAAACGCCTTCTCACGCCTTTTTACGCCTAAGGCCCGCCTAGGCATCTAAGGCTTGGCCTCCACGCCTCGATCACGCCCCGCATTTTTTAGAACCTTGAAAATGCTTAAAGATCCCAAACCTTATTTTTTTTGGCTGATTCCATAAATGATACGTTGTATATTTTAGTGTTTTTGAAAAACACAGCTCTACATGGAATCACTTGTATCTTAGGTCACAGACACAAAGATTTAATTTTTACCAAAATTTTATCTTGTTAAGAATTAGGTGATCATGCAAGATAATGTCCAACATAAAAACATGCCAAACCAAGACCAAACCGGTTAGAAGAAAAATTGAGGAAAAAAATCCCTTTTGGGAAAAATCTATATTCAAATCTTTAACAAAATGAGATGTTGTCCAAAGTCACCCACAAGAAGAAGCTTTTCCCTCGGTATCCAATATCCAGTCTTAGGATTGCGGAATCCTTTCTTCTTTAGCAGTAGAGTCAGAACTCCAAAAAAGTTAGCCGTAGAGAGAACTCTACAAGGATTCTATATTGTGTATGGAGCGAGGGTTTAACACACTCAACAAATCATTCTAGGGATGAGTGATTTGGAAAACAAAATGTTATTTCAAAGAAACAAAAAGAAGAAGAATTTTGGAACAGGTACGAGAATTGATATTTGCCAAAAGAGATGGGTAAAACATTCCAAAAGAATCCTATTTATATAAAAATTCATTTTTTGAGGTGGAGAGTTCGTTCGAATGAAAATGCCACTTTGTTTGAATGAAAAACCACATTTCATTCTAGCGAAGTTAAGTCTCGTTCGAACGAACTACTTAGTTCATTCCAACGAGCTTCTAGAGAGGACGCGCTTGAAGTTCATTCCAACGAACTCAAACATTAGTTTCAACGAAGATCCAAACTCGTTCGAATGAGCATAAGGTCTCGTTATAACTAGATGTCAATCTCGTTCCAATAAACCAAAATTATTTTTATTTTGAAAATTGTTTTTCTAAAAAAATTGCCCCGAATAAAAATTTACGTCTCAGAATAAATTTGATAAACTAAAATCAAATACCCTAAATACCTTATGCCTTTATATCGAGATGTGACAATTTGCGGCTTGAACTTCGGAACATTGCTTGGTCACTAACTTGTGTTCAAAGACAGTGGAAGCATATGCGAATGTAGTGTTCAGTTTGTAACGGGATATGCGAAAAAATCTAAACTATGAACAATTATAAAATTTTGCTTTTACTAATCTCTCCATTTGGCTATTCCGGTACAAAAAAAAAAAGACCAAACCAAATTAAAACCCTAAGATAATGTAATACTAATGCCCTTCCAAACCCAAAACGGAACGATATTCAATACTTAATCTTCAATTGGATTTGTTCATCTTGTGTAGTCCATGATATCATCATCAATGTAGAATAGAACTACACACATGAAGCAAAAGAAATACCGTGAGTCATACGAGTTCAAATAAAATAAAAACTCCCTCTCAATTTTTTCTCCCTCCTTTTATCCATAATAGACAAAGGGTTAGAAACTATGCATGGAATATTACCATCACCCAAATACAATTGAATAACATAAAAAATATAAATAATAAAGTACATGCGATGAATTTTCGACAGGCACACTAATTATTTTTTAAAATTTTAAATTTTCTCAAGTATAGAAAGTATATGAGTCTAAAAAGGTACATATAGGTACAAATACATCACACCATGGAATATCACTAAAATATTTGAATAAAAAAAGTGGAATGAAATCGTGTGAACAAGTTCCATGGGAAAATCAACATGGGCTTTCATAACAAAAGTGCATGAAGCCAATGAGATACTTCTAAAGAAATAACTCAATTTCATCCTTAGGTGTAAGAATGTTGAACAAAAGGAATTTGACTCTACTTATGCAACATGCCATGAATTTAAATGCTTCTCAAAACAATAACGCCAAACATTTAATGCTTTTTAAATGAGTCCATTGTACAAATCCATTGATCTTCTACTTTTTAACACCCTCAAAATCTCACTTATTTAAGAATTCAATCTTAAATTTGTGAAGATATCATAATGCTCATGGATAGTGAAGCATCAATAAAAAACTGCCCTTTGAGCTTCTTTTTTTTGTGTGACGTCAGTCTTTCAGACTCCTTTTGCAAATGGTGGCTTTAACACAAAGATAATTTTCTCTTTCATATACCCTTTCTATTTCTTAATATAATTTTTTTGGGGAACAAATTTGGGCAATGGTTCTTACAAGCTAACTTATCTCTAGTACGTTTGGTTCGTTGCTAAACACTATTGAGATGAGACACTGTATTTTACATATGACAAGTAAGTACAATGTTAAAAAATTCCATGAATGTGTTCAATAAAGGTGATAAAAATTCTATGTGAAGAAAGTAATTAGTAATGAACAACAAAATGCTAGCCACATATTATTATGCACACTAAAAAGGCGAAGCCATGTATTAAAACACCATGAAAAAGTCACATGAATGGATGGAATATAAGGGTGATTAGAACATCTTAAATTCACATCCATATATAGTGAAAAAGGAAAAAAAGGAAAATCTTTTTGCCTTTTTCAAAACATTTATCAGAAGTAAAATCTTTTTGGAGATTTTTAAACTTTTTACTTAAAAATTGAAAATCTATATAGATTTTTCAATATTTTTCAAATAAAAGCATATATAAACATAGAATTACAATATAAAATGTAATGTAACAACAGGGACAAATGATGTGGACATGATAATCACCCTATACTAGATAAAGTACCCGAACTCAATCAAAGAAATAAATACCCAAAGACTTCCTAAGATTCTTGAATCTAACTGCATCTAAATGTTTCATGAAAATATCGTCTAATTGGCGTTCGATGCTTATTGTAACATAAAACAACTCGGCCAGGTGGACCTATAATAAGATGACACCGGTCATCATACTCAGTGGACCTAGAAACAACAAACAATTGTGGTAGGATCCATTATCTCACTTGTCGTCAAGCTAGCCGATCGCCCCCAAGAATGTGAACAGCCAGTAATGTGAATAGACACACGTGAGACTGTCAATAGTTACCATGCACATGCACGTGAAGAAGATCCAGCTGCTAATTATAATGTATGGATATAAGTGCCTAATGTATAAAGGTATTCCATCTTTTCATCTACCCACTACTATAAATAGCTCACTACCTCTCTCAGCTAAGGGAAACTAAAAATAGTTTATCGAAACACTAGAGAGTCAGGAGAGGCCTTTACTAAACCCTAAAATTTAGTAGCATCGTACCTATGGATGTAGGCACCTCATTGGTTGAACCACATAATTCTTTTTGTCCATTTCTTTGTATCTCACCCCTCTCTAGCTTATTTCTTTTTTACTTTATATGTGATTTATATTTATTGGTTTATTTAATCCAAGACTCATCAAAATCAACAAACTAAATTTAGACACCGATATATTAGCGCCGTCTGGGGGAATCACAAGCCATTGTTTGTTTCCTACCCATTTCCCATCAAGCATTAGTTTTTTCAATACAAAGGGTAGTCAATTCAAAGGGTAGTCCTACCACTGATGATGCTTTCAGTTCCTTTATCCCTCCCGATATAGGGGATCTACAAGGAATTTTATTGAACATAAACAAGGGTCAAGAGGCTATGTCAGAGACAATGAGATAACTAACTCTGATGCTCCAAACTAGGCTTGTAGTTGGTCTAACCATTAGAAGAGAGATATTGCATGAGACACCCCATGGGGATAGGCAACCTAGATAGGAAAGGAGCATATCTAGGTAATTTAGGTCAACCGATTACCAATCTTACCGCCCTGGTGCGATCTCTTCAATCATATTCACTAATTACGATGGGCATTCACTATCTCAGGAGAGGCTAAGTGCCATGTATAGGCTCATAAGGGGATCGACCTTTTATCATTTGGGTCCCCGAGATGCTATTAGTCATAATCATAAAGAACCTTACAGATATCAAGACTGACGAGAAACATCTATCGGGGCGAGAACCAACATGCAAGGATTCGTGCCTGTCGAGCAGACTTCTCAAGAAGAGATTTCACACCAAATATGTGACCAAGCAGCTAAAACCCTTTCAATAAAACTTATCCATATGAGTATCCATGGAAAGGTTCTATTCAACGATTGGAAGATCGTTTAGGAGGGATAGACAAATCCAAAAACCCCTTGCACCAGAGTTTTGTGAAGGGATTGCCTTTCATCCATACGATTGTAAACTTCCCTACACCTGCTAAGTACAAACCACCTAAGTTAACTTCCAAGTATGAGGGGAAAATAGATCCTGTACTTCATGTACATATACTCAGTTCTAGACGAGATACATTGCAGGGAATTTTCTAGTAATATTACTGGGTCAACGTAGATTTGGTATAATAATTTGTCTCGTGGACAAATACCTAGATTTTAACAGCTCGTCAAGCTTTTCATCAGTAACTTCTACTTTGGAGCCAAACCAATCAAGAGGGTAGCTCATTTGTTAAGTTCTCTCCAGCGACCAGGAAAAACCACGCGTGAATATATAACTCGCTTCATTAGAGAAAAATTATAAGTTGTTAATTATGAGGAAAAAATATCGATCACTGCATCGTTGAGAAGTTTACTCCCTGAGAAGCTATATTATGCCTTAGACAAATATCCCCCAAGACCATGACTTAATTGATGGCTAAAGCGGGTAAAATTATGAATGCATAACTACGAAACAATCTTATGACTCCAAGGCCGACAATAAGAAAGTCTCCGAGAAGAAAGAGCAAAAAGATAAAAAGGTGGAAAAACCCAAGGAGTATGATGAGTATACTCCTCTCACCGTTGGTGTGAACCACATCCTAGAGGAAATCTGAGGAAGTAGAGATTTAAAATGGCCTAGAAAACTGAAATCTCCATCAAACTAGAGAGATAAATCCAAGTAATGTGAATTCCACAAATACCATGGGCATAAGACAGACAATTGTATAGCCTTGAAAAATGAGATAGAAAGTGTGATCCCATGGGGAAAACTCTCTAAATGCATCGACAAAGAAGGTAAATAAAAAGAATGAGAAGCCCTGAGACGATCTAAATCTCCCTGTAACACAGGAAATGATAAGAAAAAAGGCAGAGATGATGATGTTGAGGACGATCCGGATTCAATGAAGAGACCAAGGGATCCTGTGCGCGAGGTGAAAATAATTTCTTTTGGTTTCCATTTCACTGCAGGTGACGACGCTGGTAGAGGCAATTAAATAGACAAGAGAAAAGAATTATCGAATGATGCCAATGCGTGACCTTACATTCGGCAAATCAATTTGTTTGGTGATGTTGATAGTCGACCAAGGAAAGTGAACAAAGATAGGTTAGTGATAAGATTCTCCAAGGATGACCTATTTGGGATACTTTATCATCACGATGATCCTCTGGTTATCACGATGATGTTGTATAAATCAAGAGTTGCTAGAATATTAGTGGACAATGGAAGCTCAGGTGACGTCTTGTTTTATGATATCTTCAAAGGGTTGGGACTACGAGACTGCAAGCTGGAACCATATCACAGGTCCCTCATAGGTTTCTCTAGATAAAAAGTTTATTCTTTGGTAATCGTTAAGCTATAAGTCACAGTTGGATCTTGGCCTATCTACTAATCTGAAAGGATTCATTTTTTCATCTTAGACAAGAATGTTCAATCAAGTTACAACATCATCTTCGACATGGTTGGCATGAAATTTTTTAAACCTGTACCATCGATTATATACATGTGCTTGAAATTACCCATATATTATGGGGTCAGTGCTATTACTAGAAATCTAATTGAAGCTAGGAAATGCTATTATACTTCAGTCGACCAGGAAGAAGTGAACAAACTCACCACTACTTACCAGATAAAGACCATATATCCTCGTGAGGAGGATGACTTGATCAAAGGACAAGTTTTAGAGGCAGTGGAGACTATAGTCCCTGACGATGAGCGCCTAGAAAGGAAAACACAGATCTGCTCATCCATGGATCCATCCCTCAAGCAGGAGTTAGTAAACTTCCTCAAACAGTAAAAAAATTTAGTCGCTTGGAGCCATGAGGATATGCCAAGGATTGACCCAGACTTCATATGCCATGAACTAAACATTATCAAAGATGCAAAACCGATAAAGTTAAAGTGACGAGTCTTGAGCCCCGAGAAGAGTATGGCTATCCAAGAAGAGGTGGAAACGTTACAAAAATGAGTTTTATTGAAGATGTCAAATATCCTGACTAGTTGGCCAATGTGGTTATGGTCAAGAAAAAGAATAACAAATGGCGCTTGTGTGTTGAATTCAAGGATTTTAACAAGGCCAAAGGACCATTTCCTTTTTCCAAGGATTGATCAGCTAGTCAATGCTATAGCTGGGCATGAATTGCTCAGTTTCATGGATGCATACTCGGGATACAACCAAATAAAAAAAATTAGAGGACAAGGAGAATACCTCATTCATCACTAGCCGAGGCACCTACTACTATAATGTTATGCCTTTTGGGCTTAAAAATGCTGTAGCAATATACCAAAGACTAGTGAATAAGGTTTTTGAAGACTAGATCGGTGAAAATATAGAGGTATATGTGGATAGCATGCTTACCAAGAGCAAGAAAGTAACTAAGCACATAAAAAATATGAGTCAGATGTTTGACTAGTTGGAAAAGCTTGCCTTAACCCTCATTGAATCCTCACGAACCATAAAGCCATACTTCTAAGCCAACACTATTATGATCTACACAGACTTGCCCTTGCATCAAGCCATTCAAATACCAGAGAAGTTAGGAAGATTGATGGCCTGGGCTATGGAGCTTGTAGGTTATTATATACATTATGAGCCTAGAATAATACTAGCGGAGTTTTCCTATGAAGAAAAACCTGTTAAACAAACTTCTATGGAAGAGAGCTTTGAAGTAACTCCATCTGAGTAGACTTTTCAGTAAGAGAGCTAAAAAATTCAAATACTCGAGAAGATTTCTCTAAAAGATAGCCCCCTGACTGATGTAAACAACCAAGAGGAAGACAAATCGAAAATACCCACCAAATAAGAAATTTCTACAAGCTACTTGGAGCAGAGTCAAAAGATATTCAATTATGGAACTCTCGTTGAAGGGGACTTCAAATAAGAATCGCCTGTTTGGGAGATGTATGTGTATGGGCCACTGATAACGACACTAGATTGATAATCAACACCCCATATGATATAGACGAGGAATATGCGCTTGTGTTTTAGTTCAAAGCTTCTAATAATAAAGATGATATGAAGCATTGATCACGGGGTTTGAATTAGCACCTTCTCTAGGTACAAAGCAGCTACAGGCTCACAATGACTCCCAATTAATTGTCAATCATGTGATGGGAGTGTAAGGGGTCAAAGGAGAGTACATGACATGGTACTTGGACAAAGCGCAAGATTAAATATTAAAGTTCTAGAGAGTCAAAATGGTCAGGATTCTGAGGATTGACAATGCCTGAGCAGACACGCTCATTCGACTTGCTTCTACAATCATAACTGAGTTAAGGAGGATCATTTGGGTATAAATCCTCATGAATAGAAGCATTGACGAAGACAACATCAACCTACTTGCGTTGGACTTGGGTCCCTCATGGATAGATCCAATCAAGAAGTACATTGAGAAAGGCATCCCGTCGATCGACTCAAAAGAAGTAAGGAAATTAAGGTATAAAGTAACTAGCTATGTTATGGAAGAAGGGATTATACACAAAAGAGGATTCATTATCTCACTACTTAAATGTGTCCATCCCGTTGAGGTTCAAAATGTTATTAAATAAAGGATCTTATGGGGCCCATTCGGTAGGAAGATCATTGGTTAGGCGAGTGACCTCATAAGGGTATTATTAGCCAACCATGAAAGCAGATTGTGCTGCTTATTCAAGACACTGTGATAAATGCCATGGGTTTTCTACAATTCACAGCACACCTAGAGCTGCGCTCACTCCGATCACATCCCCATGGCCTTTTTCCATGTGGAAAATTAACATGGTGGGCCCATTGCTGAAGACGAGAGGAAGGTTTAAATACTGAATCGTTGCCATAGACTATTTCATAAAGTGGGTGGAAGCTGGGCCTCTTGTAGATATGCCCTATGAAAAAGTCTTTCGATTTATATGGAAGAGCATCATGTGCTGATATGGTATGCCGTATGATTTTATTACTGATAATGGCACACAATTTGACAGCCAAGAATTTGAAGATTATTGTATCCAGTCCAAGATCTAAAAGTTGCATTCTGCTCTTGGGCACCCTTTGTGCAACGGCCAAACAGAGGTGATAAATAAAACTATGCTCGACAGATTAAAGAAAAAATTGGATGATGCCAAAGGAAACTAGATCAATGAGCTATAAAGTTTTCTTTGGGCCTATAAGACCAAGCTGAGGATAGCTACCAATGAGATCCCCTACATGTTGGCATTTGGGATAGAGGTAGTGGTCCCAATATAGAGTGGTATGCCTAGTCATAGAGTGCTTAACTTTAATTCCCCCATGAGCGACCTCATGCGAAGTTTAGATTTAGACCTAGTTGAGTAAGTTAGAGGAAACATGACAATGCACGGGGCATCATACTAGCAACACACTGCTCGATTCTATAACAAGAGGGTTAAGCCGTGTAATCTTAAAGAGGGGGACATGTGTTGAAGAAAGTTCTCTAGAAAGAAAACAAATTATAGGCAAATTGACATGGTCCATACCATATTTCTGCAGTTATCCGATCAAACTGCTTGGAATGTCTAAGTACATCTTCTAAACTTTCCAATGGTCCACCCCGTGCATGATTCGGACTTACCATGTGAATGAACGATCCGTTTGCGTCCGACGATTCCCCGTCCAATAGACCGACGAATGCTTACGAGCCACATTTGACCCAAAGTCAACTCCCGAACCTTGGATAAGTCCAAAGGACATTCGAAGGTCTCTGAATGAACTTTCCAACGGTCTGCCCCATGCACGATTATGATCAACGGTTTGCACTTTGTGGTCGATTTTTCGAAAAGGCCTGAAAGACACTGCCACGGCAGGTCCCAGACCATGCCTATCGGCAGTGTGCCTAAATGCACCTGTCGATTGGTAGGAATAGGGCATTTTCGATCGGCAATGACCTGGGCCTATAAAAAGGAGCCCTGACCTCATTTGCAAGAAGAGCCCAGATCTGATAGATATTACTCTCAGCAAATCCAGAAAACCTCTCTCGAAGTCAGCTTAATTTCCACACCCAAATCCCTTTACAACCTTAACTTTTCATCAAACTTGGTGAATTCACTACCCTCCATCATCATCCAAGTCTAAGGGATGCTCTCCAACATTCAAGATCAAGCTCAAGATCTTCAAGAAGGTCCAATTTTCTCAACTCTCTCCTTAAATTCTCAGAAATTCGCAATAACTTATTTTATTACTTAGCACTTTCATTATCTCATCTCACACATCCTAATATACTTTTTATTTATTATTATTGCACATCTCTTATTTTCATATAAATAAAAACCCAAAAAATAAGAAAAATAGGGTTTGCTCATAAATTCCAAACGGTAATTCTCATACTTTTCTTACACTTTTCTCACAATTAAAACACTTTTTCTACACACACACACACACACACACACACACACAAACAAGAGAATCCCCCGATTGGATTTATGGGATAAACCCCACCCCTCGTTTGGCATGCGAACTACATGGACTTTGATGCCTCTATAGGCTATGTAGGCGTCTCGGGGTAAAACCCGAGACTCGAGTCCTATTTTTACTTTTTCTCTCATTTTCTATTTTCTCTAAACTCCACTCTATTATATTATATATATACATATATATGTTCTTAGTGGCGTATTATTCCACATGCGTTATCGTTCCATCATAACAGTCAACGTAAGGATAATCGTGTAAATCCTATTTTATAATATTTTTATACCTTCCTATGGATAACTCGCTTTACCTCTTCCATGGTGCAAGTCGATGATTCCTATCTCCACTATATATACACATGCACACATATCGTGGGGAAAATAAAGGAAAATAACAAAAACCCATGAGAGACCGAAAGGGCGGAATGGGTGCCTAACACCTTCCCATTTCGTAACTTAGACTTCGAACCCTTTTCGAATCGTTTTGGTTTCGTATGCATCAGTATATCTTTGGATGTTGTCCTTCGGGATGGCTCCCTTTTTTTTGTCTGTTTTGAGTAAAATAGACTGGCGACTCTATCTCTCTATATTTTTCACCTCACCCAAATGACGCCGGTTGAAGCGCTCCCAAGAGGGACGCGCGGGACCTAGGATCCTCCCTCACGTCGCCCGCCCACCGCGAGGATCGAGGATGGCCACAGTGGCTACTCCGTTGGGGAATTTGTTTTGAGGGCTAGATACTTGTTTATATTTTCCCCATTTTTGCATGTTCCCCTTTTCCATGTATCTCCCATACTTGTGCTTCTATTCACAAACTTGTAGAAAATTCTCCATGTACACTTCGCACCACGTGCACCTAGGATCACATATATCCACATATTGCACGCATCACCCATCCATACTTGGTGTACCATTGGTACTTGTACTTTTCTCCCTGTTGGCATAATCAAGAAATACATTCTCATAAGATACTAATAAGAGAATAAGGCATGATTCACACGACATCACCAAAGAGCATTGTTATTGACCAAATTTTTACCCTGTAACTGGAGGGTCACTTCGTGATGGGCATTGGTCCGGCAGGGCGCAGTTAGCCTAAGTGACATGACTCTCACCCTCCATTGGAAAAGTATCTTCTATGTATATCGAACGGTTCCCCCCCATCGTACCTCTTGACCGAAGTCATGACGGGAGGTATATCGCAGGAAACTCGTTCACATACGTCGAGTACATCGAATTCTCTCTCACACGTACCATCCCCACGAGGTATATAGTGAGGCAATTCACGTACACTCAGGTATATCAAATGGCTTGTCCACACGTATCGATTGTCCGCAAGAGCAAGAAGTATATCGTGGAAGTCACGCCAAAGGGGGGAACCCTTTCCAATTAACCCAACCAACTGCATACCTGCATATAAGTGTTGATCCTAGGACACACATGTTAGATTGCTAGTTTCTAGCCGAAACTCTACCAAAATTCCGAGTCGGCCTGCCACCCGAATTTTCACGCATTTCTAAAACAGGACCCTGTCCGTGAGCTTGGTCACAAGTCCAGACATCACTTTGCATATATTACAAACCCAATTTTTCCAGGCTCAGGTCCTGTCCGACTTTTCATTTTGCATTTAGAAGAATTAATATAAGTGAAAACATAATAATTGTAATAATCATGCTGAGACCGCCTCTCATTTCTTTATTAAAAAAATCCAATTTTTTTTTTCTCCTTTTTATCAAAAAGCTAAAAATATTTTGTCTTCCATTCTCAAAAAGAAAAAAGAAAAAAATGTCAAAAATATTTTCATCCCTTTTTCTAAAAAATAAATCCCATTTTGCGCCTTCTCAGGTCGATCGCAAACCCTTGGCCTGGCTCCCTATTGGCTTCAGTCTTCAGTCAAATCACCCAGGAGTTCCGTCCGTTCCCCTATTACTCCTTTCAAGTATGAAATCCATCCGCTTTCCATGGAGAACACAAATTAAGTACCCGTTGTGCAGCCGGATCTGACGACAGTCCTAGCTCTGCTTGTGTCCAAGATTGACAACCTCCAAACTGAGGTCCTAGAGATGCAATGAAACTAGGTTCCTGTTCCTCAAGAGCCTGAGGCCCTATTACCTCATTCTATGGATCCACCCGAGACCATCTGGGTTCTCGAAGAGTATCAGCACGCTCCATGTGCCCCTCCTGATAATGGGTCACCGCCTAACCATCTTCCGATGCCGAATCTTGCCCACTATGGGGCTAACTTTCCTATGATCATTGATCCAAAGGAAGAAGAGTTGAAAAAGTCAAAGAGGACCTCAAGATGCTCACCAAGAAGTTTGACCAAGTCATAATCTCAGGGAATTACATGGACTTCACCTACATGTCTCCTTATCCTAAAGCGAGGTTACCCGAGAAGTTTAAGATGCCAAATATCGAGAAATTCAGAGGAAGTGGACCCCTAATTGTCCATATCCGTATCTATCACCGTTCCATGACTCTACAAAGGTCTTCTGAAGAAGTGATAGCCCAAATGTTTCAGCAAACTTTAAAGGATAGCGCCCTCCGATGGTTTTTATCTTTCAAAGAGTCCAGAATTCGTAGTTGGGAGGATGCAGTTTGAGAATTCATGTCTCAGTATAAATATAATGAAGAGCTTGAGGTCACCTGTCGTGATTTAAAACTGCTCAAACAGAACTCTGGGGAATCAGTCAGTAACTTCATCACCTAATGGAGGGAAAAAGTAACTACCATGACGAATCGGCCTTCCGAGGAAGAACAAGTCAATATAGTGAAGAAGAACTTCTTGCCCCATGTCCGAGCAATGATGGGAGGACAATACTATCGCCACTTTTGAGCTCTCAGAGAAGCAAGAGTAAAAATCGAGGAAGGTCTTGCTAAAATAGATGTCGAACTGAAGAAGGTGTCCGGGCAGTTCACTCCCAGGAAATATGATAAGCCTGCTAGTGCTGCAGCCTCAACCATCAATAGCATCTCTCAACCAACCACATCATTGGCACCAAAAAGGCGCCTTATCCCAGTCCGAAAAGAATACACCGAGGTCCATGCTCCCCTATCTAACGTTTATCAAGCCTTGTTAATCCGAAACCTTATCAAACCTTTGAATCCCCGTCCATTGCCAAATCCACTCCCAAGAAACTTCAAGGCAGAAGCCCATTGCGCCTTTCACTAAACCGCTGGCTATACCACTGACCAGTGCTTTCACCTTCGAAACATAATCCAAGGTCTAATTGACCGGGGTACCATCACCCCACCATCCAATCCTAAGCCAAACACTACTCACAACCCACTTCAAAATCACGCCAATGCTATCTTCTTAGAAGAGAACCCAAAATTTGATCCCTCAACTCAAATCACACCCATATACTCTCCTAAACCTCTCCAAATTTGCCCATATTTCCTCCTACACCCTGTTAGCCTTGCTGATCAGGCACTGATACTCCTTACCAGAAGATGCATCGTCGTCCGTACCCGTTCTAAAAATGGAAGTATGGAATTATCAGAAGTCTTAAACCAACTCCTAGAGTTCGGGCGAAATTTCCCTCACAGATGATCATTGATTGCCAAAAGTTCAGTATGCTGTTCTTAAAGGCACAGAAATGAGCTCGAGAGTCAGATAGTTAGGTAGTACTGATCGATGAAGTCAGCGTGGATGATGTTGTCCAGATTATGGCAGAATTATTCAGACAACCCAATAATATTTACAGTATCATCGAGTTATTCGATGCTTTGAAGCTACAAGGGCGCCTGGTCCCTTCACCCTTACACATTCGCACTGATTGGGAAGACTTGTATGAAGAAGCCTTTGAAGTTGTGAAATGTATCGACTTTACATGGAAAGATATAATTATTGCCACCGAATGGGGGGAAGAATTCAATGACTTGAATGAAGAGCAAGCTTCAGAGAAAACTGGCCCGATAGCCGACATGTATGGAATGATATCATTTGAATAGCTCCTCGAAGAAATAAACAAGGTGGCAAAATAACTCGAGATCGACGAGGAAATGGGATTCATGTTTTTCCCTTCTTCAGTTAATCACATAACCAGATCAGGGAGGCATTACCAGATCCCAAACTCACTACCAGCCAACGACAAAGGGAAGGGCATTGAAAACCTTCCTATGCCAGAAATGACCCTCGAGGAGAGCAAGATCCTCGATCAACTAAAGAAAACTCTAGCTAACATCACTCTATGGGGGCTTTTCATGTCTTCTCAGCTGCACATAAATGCTTTGATCAAGTTACTCACTGGATCCACAGTTCCTCCTTCTACCACACCAGAAGAAGCAGTAAATTTGGTTGGATCCTTGACCTCTACCCGAATGCTATCCTTTTTCGAAGAAGAAATCCCCAAGATTGGGCCAAACCACAATCATGCACTCAACATCTTCGTCGAAGTTATGGGGAAGGTCATACCACTATCTCTTGTCGATAATGGATCAGCCTTGAATGTTTGCCCACTAAGAACCTTCAAATGTTTAGGCCTTAAAGAAAGTGACCTCGCTCCAATCTTCGCTGCTGTTCGTGCCTACGATAATACCCATCGGGAGGTGATGGGATCCATAAACCTTGTCATAGGGGTTTGGCCCTACAAACCCTATCGTCGAATTCCACGTTATTGACATCCCAGCCTGTTTCAACCAATTGCTAGGACGACCTTGGCTCCACAGTATAAAGAGCGTGTCTTCCTCACTCCATCAGAAATTAAAGTTCTTCGCCGAAGGATGGGTTATTACCATCTGTAATACCCCGTATTTTTATGCTATATTAATTTGGGAATTTATTAATATTAATGTGAATTAATTATTTAACAAAAATTCGGAAATTAATTATGTTATAATTATTAACGTGATGAGAGTTAGTAATTATGGGAAAATTTGTTGAATATTACTAATGAGAAAAGTAATATATAATAGTGTCCATATTAAATGTTACGAGTGAATAAAATGACAATTTTAGAAATTTGAGTCGGGACGCGCCCGTGTCGCGTCGGGACAAAATATTGATAAATAAAAGTTAATATTTTATAAGTTATTCGTATGGTCATTTTGAGTGCGCCAACGCGTCTGGAAGGGTCGAGATAGTCAGAAAAGTATACCCGGGAGTTTGATTTGGGTCTCGGGGCGTTTTTAGGCCTAATTAGTACCCCAGGAGGGCATTTTAGTCATTTTGTATTTTTGGGTAATTAAACCCACGAAAATTAAAGGGGTTATATCAGATGTTTAGGTTATCTCCCAGGGTTAGATAACTCAAAACACTAGAACGTCCATTGGAGAGGAGAGGAGAGAGCTCTCAAGGCATTTCAAGGCTCAAAACTCACCCGTTTGCATCGCCGCCACCGCCAACGCGTAGATCGCGAGACGGGGAACGCAACCACACTAAATTCAACACCAAGCCAGATTTCTGAAAATCCCAGGCAAGTGTTTATCTTGCTTATTTCGTTGATGCATCATCCATATTAGTTTAGGAGTTATTAGGATGAGATTTATGGAAGAAAAAACCCAATTTGAGATGGGAAATTTTCATGTAGTGATGATTTATATGATATTCTGGAAACCATTTGTGATGTAAAGGATTAAGAGTTTGATTAAGAAAAGAGTTCTAATCAGATACAAACACTAAAAAAAATTATTCCGGACGATCGTACCGTTGGAATTGGATGAAATTTTACAGAGAATTAGCTGAAGACGAGAGGAAGCTACAGAAAAAAATTCAGCTCGATTGGACCGTTAAATATTTTTTAATATTTTTTTTGCTAGACAGTTTTATGTTTTAAGGACAATTAGAGATAATAAAAATTGAATTAAAACTCCATTCTAATTCCGATTTCGAAACCGTTTAAAATTCTCATCTTTGAAAATAAAATTCAAAATCCTTTAATGTAAGGCGAAATCTATATTTTTGGGATATTTTGCATAAGGGATAATGTAAGTATATATTAAAGGGTAGAGACACGTAAGAGAGAGTTACATTGGAACATAAATGGATATCTACTGAATTGTACATTTGGAAGAATAGAGTCCATGAGGGTTACGTAGTCAGTTGGAAAAACCCTTCGAATTAAAGTTAGAAATGAACCATTATACTTGATAAATAATAATGGGAAAATAAGGATAAATGTTGTGAATGTGGGTTATTGGATAAACCTAAATTGATATAATAAAAGTGGTATATTTATATGATTGTGTATGCATATATTATATACTTGTGAAAATCATGCCCGCGCTACTTGCTATCCCCGAGGTTTCCACGCTGGGACGATCTTATCTCGTGTGCCTTATGGGGGATATTGACTCGTACCCTAGAAGATAGAAATCCTAGGTACAGTCTATCGAATCGGTAGTCACGGTTCTAAGAGACGTGAGGGTATGTACTGACCTCTTGGACTTGGAAACTATGCTTCGCCTCAATATTGTTTGTGTATGTATTTATACAGTTCGAGAGTGATTCCGAACTTGTATTCCCTTTAGTACGATTGATATGGGGATTGGATAGCAGAGTATGCCCGCACCATAAACTTTTATGTGGGGTGCTGTTAGAATATATATATTATACGAGTATTTAATATATATATGAACTTTTGAAATATGGGAAACTGCCTACTGTGTTATGGTAAGTAAGACATGTATAATGACTCAAATTGGAAATACTTGTTTTGAAAAGTATAATATGATATTGAAAAACTTTATGAATCAATAAAGTTAAAATGAACGTTTTGTATTAAATGAAATTATCCTTTTAAACCATGATGTTGTTAAATCTTAAATCTTGAGAGTCACCTAAGATAAGTAAAATCCTTGGGGAAAGATAGTGTGATATATGATGAGATAAATCATTGGTAAGGTTAGTGCGATAGGAGTGCACATTAGAAGAGGTGAGAATTTCTCAAGAGAGTGTCGCACTAATATGTTGTTGCATTGGCCTGTATCAATTTAAATACTTGCTAAACGAATTTTTAAATCATATACACTATCGGGATCTGACCCGTTTATATTCCTCTTTCTCTCTTGTATATATATATGTATATATTACAGGTGCCCAGCCACAGGGGCGTCTTGTTTAGGATTCCTTGGAAGGAACGTGCTGCAGCTTAGGTGGGAGTTGCAGGCCATTTTCTTAGACGATTTCATTTACTTGATTCCACTTCTATCATTCTCCTTATTGGGCATGTGTCGCCCTTTCTACTATTTATCTGTTTTATTGGGACATTTTCATTTCAGTTATTTCTAGTATTGTTACTTTGGGATTTATTCAGCACGTATGTTTTACTTTAAGTTTTATTGTTAGTAGCCAGTTGTTGAATGTTAAATTATTGGATTGATTGTTTAATAAAATAAATAATTAAAATTTGAAAGGAATGTTAAAAATGGTTTTGACACTTAGCTTAATTAATTAGGGTGTTTAAATTGGAAATTTGTTTTCACGACAGTGATGCTAAGAATGATCCAACTGTTCACCTTGATTTTTAATTTAATAAAGGGGTGATCGCCCGATATTTAATTAGGCGGGGTGTCACAGGTGGTATCATAGCATCAGGTTCTAGTGTCCATAGAATCTGTACAACTTATTTTCGCTTTCGTCTTAACGTTTTTGCTATAGAGCCCTATTTTTAGGATTGTTGTATTCCTGCTTTTACGTTTACGTCTCCAGCCATTTGAGATTTGATAATGACTGGAGACTAATAAACTTCTTCACGTTTCAGATGCCTTCGAGACGTGCACCGAAGGATAGGCGTGCCCTGGCCGAGCAGCCAGCAGCTCCGGCACAAGGCACTATGAATGCTAATGAAGTAGCCGCCATTGTTGCTCAGGCGGTGAATGCCGCGCTAGCGGTGGTTCAACAGGCTCCACCCCAGATTCAGGTAGTGGCGCCAGTACCAGCACATCTTCCATCTACATGGGAGAGGGTTAGGGACGCTTTTCAGAAGGCGCATCCCCCTGAGTTCTCTGGTAGCTCAGATATCGTCATAATCAGCGAATGGAAGAAAGATATCCAGCGACATCTTCGTATGTATGAGTGCACTGATATGCAAAGGCAGTTATTGGCTTCCTTTAAGATGGTGGGGGCCGCTTTGCAGTGGTGGGAGTCCACTACCACCTTGGAGGAGAGGGACATGATCCCTATTCAGTCATTTTGGGAGCGGTTTGACCACAAGTACTTTCCACCCGCCGTGCAGACTGAGATGAGGCGGAAATTACTGAATTTTAAATAGGAGAACTCTACCATTGCTGAGTATGAGGAGGAGTTCACGAGACTTCTCACCATAGTTCCAGATGAGGCACCTACTGATAGTAAGAAGATAATGTTGTTTGTGGACGGGTTAGCTTGGAGGATCCGTCAGCATCTTATAGGGAATATATCTCTGAGTACTTTCACTGATGTTCTCAATGCTGCGTTACTACATTGCCAGGATCACCGCTTCCATCTAAAGGGAAGCAGGAGAGCAGGAGAGTCCAGCCAGCAGGGTAGGACCGGGGGTAGTAGTGCTAGTGGGGCACCATCTCATGGACAGACTCGTCAACACGAGCAGAGATCCCATCAGGGGAACCCTACTAAGAGATTTCGTTCAGGTGATTCCAGGCATGGATTTGGGGGTTATAGGCAGGGCCAGCCTAATCAATAGAGCCAACAGGGCCAACAGCATACTAATCAGGGCCAACAGGGCCAGTGGCGGGGAGGTAATGGCCAGCAGGGCCGTGGTCAGCAGGGTCAAAGGGGAGGTAACTTCAGAGGCCGGTGTTTTGTATGCGGCAAGAATGGTCATAAACGCCAGGATTGCCCAGAGGGTAATAGGGCCCCACAGCAGCAGGGTGCCCGTAATGAGCCACATAGACCACTTTTTCCAGCTGCCCTCCTAGCTCCAGCCCAGGTGCCAGCCCTACCAGCCATTCCAGCAGCTCTAGTGCAGCAGGGGCAGTTACAATATGGACGTGTCTATAATGTACACCAGGCAGCAGCTCCACAGGCACCACCCGCGATTGAGGGTATGTTTCCTATCCATGGTACTATGGGTCGAGTTTTTTTTGATACTGGGGCGACACATTGTTTTATAGCTACGCATTTTGCGAAGGCCTTAGGGTTGTTAGCCACAGCAGAGAGCACAGTGACGTGTGTAGACTCACCACTGGGGTGTGGGTCGCTTATCTTCTTTATATGCCGGGGAGTGGGGGTAGAGATTGGTAGTTTGGTATTACCTGTAGACATGTTAGTCTTAGATATGCATGAGCATGATGTTATTATCGGTATGGATTGGCTCGCAGCTTATAGAGCCATGATTGATTGCTTCGGTGGGAGCATTGTTTTTGCCATTCTGGGACAAGAGATGTTTGTAGTGGCGATGCCTCGCCCAGAGGGAGGTTCGACCTCTCATTTGTATTATATAGAGGAGGATACCTCTAAGGAGGTTGTGATTCCTTTAGACTCGATCCCAGTCGTTCGTGAGTATTCCGATGTATTCCAGGAGATACTAGGCCTACCCCCAGTCGAGAGATAGACTTTGTCATAGATTTATTTCTAGATACGAGACTGATAGCACGCGCTCCATACCGTATGGCTCCGGAGGAGATGCGAGAGTTACGAGATCAGATAGAGAAGCTGTTAGGTCAGGGCTTCATTCGCAGGAGTACCTCACCTTGGGGAGCTCCAGTCTTGTTTATGAAGAAGAGAGATGGTTCACTGAGGTTATGTGTGGACTACCGGGAGTTGAACAAGGTCACGATACGGAATAAGTATCCGTTGCCTCGAATCGATGATCTGTTCGACCAGCTGAGGGGAGCAACATTCTTTTCGAAGATAGATCTAAGGTCGGGGTACCATTAGCTACGTATTAGAGAGAAGGATGTTTCAAAGACTGCCTTCTTGACGAGATATGGGTCTTACGAGTTCAGAGTGATGCCATTTGGTCTCACAAATGCTCCAACCGTGTTCATGGACTTAATGAATCGAGTATTCAGAGAGTTCTTGGATCAGTTTGTCATCGTCTTCATAGATAACATTTTGATATATTCACACTCCGAGGAGGAGCATGCCGAGCACTTGAGGAAGGTTCTTCAGACTTTACGAGAGCATCAGTTGTATGCTAAGTACGAGAAGTGTGGATTCTGGTTCCAAGAGGTATAGTTCTTGGGGCATGTTGTTTCTGAACAGGGGATATCAGTTGACCCGAGTAAAGTGTCAGCGGTGAGGGAGTGGGGACAGCCCACGACACCGACGGAAGTGCGTAGTTTCTTGGGGTTAGCCGGATACCACAGGAGATTCATTCGGGGATTCTCCAAAATAGCGGGTCCATTGACGAACCTGACTCGCAAAGGGGTACCATATGTTTGGGATGATGCTTTTTAATTGGCTTTCGACGAGATAAAAGAGAAGCTTACTTCAACACCAGTCCTTGCTTTATCGAAGCTGGGTGTGGAGTACTTGGTTTACACCGATGCCTCTTTACGGGGACTTGGGGGAGTACTTCAGTAGGAAGAGAAGGCTATAGCTTTTGCCTCCCTCAAGCTTAAGCCGCATGAGAAGAATTACCCCACCCATGACCTGGAGTTAGAAGCAGTCGTTTTTGCACTACGGATATGGAGACACTATTTATTAGGGGAGAAGTTCCGTTTGTTCACAGACCACAAGTCACTGCAGTATCTGTTCACTCAGCGAGAGCTGAATATGCGTCAGTGCAGATGGTTAGAGTTTGTGAAGGACTATCAGTTCGACATACAGTATCATCCGGGGAAAGCCAACGTAGTTGCTGATGCGTTGAGCCGTAGACCGGTAAATGAGGTAGCGGACGTCTGGAAAGCGAAGTGGAAGGAGTTGGGTCACCAGGACGCAGTAGCTCGTTCCTTCATATCTGTTATGACAGTCACACTCGAGATTGTTACGAGGGTAATACAGGCCCAAACCACAGACCCGTTTTGCCAGGAACAGATTGTACGACTTTTAGCCGAGGGTGCTGAGTCATATTCTGTTAGTTCTGATGGGGGTTTGAGGTTTAATTGGAGGTTAGTGGTTCCAGAAGGGGCAGAATTGCTTCATGGAGTGATGACCCAATCTCACGGGTCCCGATATGCGGTACATCCTGGAGGAGATAAGATGTACCAGGATGTGAGGAGGCAATACCGGTGGAGTGGGATGAAGAAGGACATTGCTGAGTTCGTGTCCAAGTGTTCTACCTGCCAGCTGGTGAAGGTGGACCATCAAAAACCGTCAGGATTGCTTCAGCCATTGGAAGTACTCGCGTGGAAGTGGGAGAGTATTTCTATGGATTTTATTACAGGGTTGCCTACATCACAACGGGGCCACGACTCTATCTAGGTGATTGTAGACCGTTTGACCAAGGTGGATTATTTTCTGCCGGTGCGGACATATTATACCACAGGTCAGTATGCTCAGTTGTTCATTGCTGAGATTGTCAGATTACATGGGGTGCCCCTGAATATTGTGTCAGATAGAGACAAGATTTTCGTATCACGTTTTTGGGAAAGCTTTCAGGAGGCTATGGGTACTGAGTTGAGGTTGAGTTCAGCTTATCACCCACAGACAGGTGGACAGACAGAGCGTACTAATCAGATGTTAGAGGATATGCTACGCATGTGTGTTCTTGATTTTGGAGGAGGTTGGGAGCCACATCTTCCACTGGTAGAGTTTGCTTATAATAACTCTTATCAGTTTACGATCGGTATGGATCCATTTGAGGCTTTGTACGGTCGACCTTTTCGTTCTCGAACTTGTTGGCTCGAGGTGGGGGATAACAAGTTGCTAGGACCAGAGGTAATTCAGGAAACCTCCGCGAGAATTGAGATGATTAGGAGTCGCATTCGAGTAGCCCAGGACAGGCAGAAGAGCTACGCCGATGCGAAATGGTTCTTCCGGGAGTTTAATGTGGGGGACCAAGTGTTACTGCGTGTATCTCCTATGAAGGGAGTGATGAGGTTCTGGAAGAAAGGGAAATTGGCCCCGAGGTACGTGAGACCATTTCCCATTATCGAGAGGATTAGGCCGGTAGCATACAGATTGGGACTACCAGAGCATTTACATCGCATTCACGATGTATTCCACATCTCGTCGTTGAGACGGTATCTTCGGGATGATATGGCCCATACTCACATCGCGATAGATGAGATAGACTTACAGCCTAACAACTCTTACGAGGAGAGACTGGTGGCTATCCTAGACTATAGTGAGAGGAGATTGAGGTCGAAGATAGTTCCACTTGTACGGGTCCAGTGGGAGCATCATAACATGGAGGAATCCACTTGGGAGCGCGAAGCCGATATGCGCGAAAGATATCCAGGTTTGTTCTTACCAGGTATGACTTATTTTCCGAATTTTGGGACGAAATTACGTTACTAGGGGGGAAGTATGTAATACCCCGTATTTTTATGCTATATTAATTTGGGGATTTATTAATATTAATGTGAATTAATTATTTAATAAAAATCCGGAAATTAATTATGTTATAATTATTAACGTGATGAGAGTTAGTAATTATGGGAAAATTTGTTGAATATTACTAATGAGCAAAGTAATATATAATAGTGGCCATATTAAATGTTACGAGTGAATAAAATGACAATTTTAGAAATTTGAGTCGGGACGCGCCCGTGTCGCGTCGGGACTAAATATTAATAAATAAAAGTAAATATTTTATAAGTTGTTCGTATGGTCATTTTGAGTGCGCCAGCGCGTCCGGAAGGGTCGAGATAGTCAGAAAAGTATACTCGGGAGTTTGATTTGGGTCTCGGGGCATTTTTAGGCCTAATTAGTACCCCGGTAGGGCATTTTAGTCATTTTGTATTTTTGGGTAATTAAAACCACGAAAATTAAAGGGGTTATATTAGATGTTTAGGTTATCTCCCAGGGTTAGATAACTCAAAACACTAGAACGGCCATTGGAGAGGAGAGGAGAGAGCTCTCAAGGAATTTCAAGGCTCAAAACTCACCCGTTTGCACCGCCGCCACCGCCAACGAGTAGATCGCGAGACGGGGAACACAACCACACCAAATTCAACACTAAACCAGATTTTTGAAAATCCCAGGTAAGTGTTTATCTTGTTTATTTCGTTGATGCATCATCCATATTAGTTTAGGACTTATTAGGATGAGATTTATGGAAGAAAAAACCCAATTTGAGATGGGAAATTTTCATGTAGTGATGATTTATATGATATTCTGGAAACCCTTTGTCGTGTAAAGGATTAAGAGTTTGATTAAGAAAAGAGTTCTAATCAGATACAAACACTAAAAAAAATTTATTCCGGACGATCGGACCGTTGGAATTGGATGAAATTTTACAGAGAATTAGCTGAAGACGAGAGGAAGCTACAGAAAAAAATTCAGCTCCATCGGACTGTTCAATATTTTTTAATATTTTTTTTTGCTAGACTGTTTTATGTTTTGAGGACAATTAGAGATAATAAAAATTCAATTAAAACTCCATTTTAATTCCGATTTCGAAACCGTTTGAAATTCTCATCTTTGAAAATAAAATTCAAAATCCTTTAATGTAAGGCGAAATCTATATTTTTGGGATATTTTGCATAAGGGATAATGTAAGTATATATTAAAGGGGAGAGACACGTGAGAGAGAGTTACGTTGGAACATAAATGGATATCTACTGAATTGTACATTTGGAAGAATAGAGTCCATGAGGGTTACGTAGTAAGTTGGAAAAACCCTTCGAATTAAAGTTAGAAATGAACCATTATACTTGATAAATAATAATGGGAAAATAAGGATAAATGTTGTGAATGTGGGTTATTGGATAAACCTAAATTGATATAATAAAAGTGGTATATTTATATGATTGTGTATGCATATATTATATACTTGTGAAAATCATGCCCGCGCTACTTGCTATCCCTGAGGTTTCCGCGCTGGGACGATCTTATCTCGTGTGCCTTATGGGGGGTATTGACTCGTACCCTAGAAGATAGAAATACTAGGTACAGGCTATCGAATAGGTAGTCACGGTTATAAGAGACGTGAGGGTATGTACTGACCTCTTGGACTTGGAAACTATGCTTCGCCTCAATATTGTTTGTGTATGTATTTATACAGTTCGAGCGTGATTCCGAACTTGTATTCCCTTTAGTACGATTGATAGGGGATTGGATAGCAGAGTATGCCCGCACCATAAAATTTTATGTGGGGTGCTGTTAGAATATATATATTATACGAGTATTTAATATATATATGAACTTCTGAAATATGGGAAACTGCCTACTGTGTTATGGTAAGTAAGACATGTATAATGACTCAAATTGGAAATACTTGTTTTGAAAAGTATAATATGATATTGAAAAACTTTATGAATCAATAAAGTTAAAATGAGCGTTTTGTATTAAATGAAATTATCCTTTTAAACCATGATGTTGTTAAATCTTAAATCTTGAGAGTCACCTAAGATAAGTTAAATCCTTGGTGAAAGATAGTGTGATATATGATGAGATAAATCATTGGTAAGGTTAGTGCGATAGGAGTGAACATTAGAAGAGGTGAGAATTTCTCAAGAGAGTGTCTCACTAATATGTTGTTGCATTGGCCTGTATCAATTTAAATACTTGCTAAACGAATTTTTAAATCATATACACTATCGGGCTCTGACCCGTTTATATTCCTCTTTCTCTCTTGTATATATATATGTATATATTACAGGTGCCCAGCCACAGGGGCGTCTTGTTTAGGATTCCTTGGAAGGAACGTGCTGCAACTTAGGTGGGAGTTGCAGGCCACTTTCTTAGACGATTTCATTTACTTGATTCCACTTCTATCATTCTCCTTATTGGGCATGTGTCGCCCTTTCTACTATTTATCTTTTTTATTGGGACATTTTCATTTCAGTTATTTCTAGTATTGTTACTTTGGGATTTATTCAGCACGTATGTTTTACTTTAAGTTTTATTGTTAGTAGCCACTTGTTGAATGTTAAATTATTGGATTGATTGTTTAATAAAATAAATAATTAAAATTTGAAAGGAATGTTAAAAATGGTTTTGACACTTAGCTTAATTAATTAGGGTGTTCAAATTGGAAATTTATTTTCACGACGGTGATGTTAAGAATGATCCAACTGTTCACCTTGATTTTTAATTTAATAAAGGAGTGATCGCCCGGTATTTAATTAGGCGGGGTGACTCACCATCTTGGGCGATGACGACAATTCCAATGGTGCAAGTACCAGCAGTCCAATCCTTGAGATATAGTAGGGGTTAAATGATATGCTCCTATCAGGATTTCGAGTTGAACTGTAAACGGTGTGAGTTTATGGATCCCCGGATTTTAATTTTCACAATTAAAAATTATTTATAATTTCCTTTTGTAAAACACGAAATGATGCGGAAGCGTACAACGGTGGTGATGGTTCAACTAAAACACACAAATACTAAATTCCAAATTTTAATTTTCTTAAAGTTAAACCAAGTGAAATTAAACAAAACACACAAATTATTAATTTCACTTAAACCAATTAATTCATTAATACAAGTCCTAGAATTTTGCCTAAGACGTGATTGGCAATATTCCGAAGTTATGCCAAACCAATTTTAGCAAGTGACTTGAATTAAACAACTTTACCCAAAATTCAATTCAAGTCCAAATTAAATTGAGTGTGATAATTTAAACCAGATTTTATCTTGAATTATCCTAAGCATGTGTTCTAAATTATTTATGCAAGATAAAATAAATCAATTACACTACGCCGCGATGTACGAGGAAAAACCCAAGACGGGAAAAAACCTCGGACGACCCTAGCCACAAATTCACTAGATACGGAATTACAAGTACAAGACAGATAGACTTACAACGTACGACTCGATCCCTCTCAAGCCTCGATGCTTCTTCTTGTAGACACCTCTTCCTAGCAAATAACCTTGGAACACCACCGCGGTCTCGGAATCCACCGATAGGACTTTCTATGGTCACCGTCACCCGTACATGAAACCTTTCTCAAAACAGTTACAACAAAGTAAACAACTTCTCTTCAATTCGGTGTAGAGAAAAACCGGTGCCAAACTCCAAGCAATTGATATGTATATATGAACTTGGATAAACACTAATTTGGGTGTAAAACTAAAGTGGTAAGTAAATTTCTCTTTGAAAATTAACACTCAAAACTTGAACATTTTCCTTAAAACAATTTTCTCTCAAATTCTCTCTAAGAGATGAAAATGAAATGGGAAAGTTCGTTTGGAAAATGTTATTCCCGCTATTGATAAAGTCTGAAAAAGTTGGTTAAAAACTTAGTGGGAAAGTGGGTGAAAAAAAACTGCCAAAAACTGTTCCCGCCTGGCATTTCGTTCGAACGACATTTCGTTCGAACGAAATTCTCGTTCAAACGAGACTTCTAATGACGTTCCAGATTGAACTCGTTAGAATCTCGTTGGATATCTCGTTCGAACATAAGGTTCGTTCGAACGACATATCGAACGAAATTTCATAGGCCTATACTGGAACCTCGTTGGCAAAATCGTTCGAACGACATCTGGTTCGAACGAAAAACTCGTTCAAACGACATATCGAACGAACTTCCGGAACTTTGGAAAATTCGATTTTGGCCCAGAAAACTTTATAAACTTATATTAAAGTTTTATTTAATTCTTTCTGAAAATAAAACACAGTTTTAATTAAAACTAACACCCAATAAACAAGTTCCAAGCTCCTATATATATATATATAATTGCATTCATACCTTTGGAGCATGGAACCATAGTTGATGACGTAGAAACGAGGCACGCAAACCGGCATATTTGATGAAGCTTTATATTCTTTGCCGCTATGTCTTCAACAAACACTTCATAGGCTTGTGAGCATTACAATTACATTCTATCCTATGAATAAATGTTTTTGTTCGGAATTGATCCAACACTATACATGGACTCAATTGGAAATTTGTGTCCTTACATGAACCACTTCTAATCCCGACAGGCAACAACTTCAAAGAAGATCTAGGATCCCATAGGGAAATTCAAGCCCAATTGGAGAGGCCCCTACATTATTAAGAAGATCTTGTCTGGCGATGTTGCCATGCTCACTGATTTAGATGGGGAAGAGATGGCTCATCTAGTCAACCTGGACCGTCTCAAGAATTTCTACCCCTAGTCCGAAATCTCGTTGTGCTACGACTCTTCTCGTCTCCCTTCTATTCTAAAAAAAATCTCTTCATTTCCCCTTCTCAGAACTACGTGGGCATGATCCTCTATAAATAACCATTTTCAAACAAAGTATAAAATTTCATAACCCTAGAGGTATGTAGGAATCTCATACACCTTACATGAGCATATCCCTTTCTTTTTCATAAAATACTGTTCTTTTCTTACCTTCGAGAATGATAGTTCATTCTAACATATATTTGAACAAAAGGATTATGTATGCCTTAGCGATCGGTATAAATAATTCAAACAATACTAAATTCATCGAAAGGCACAGCTGATGATCAGAAACTTGTTTATTTCAGTAATAAGAAATTACGGTACATATTACATAAGAAAAGGAATGGATAACTCCCTTCCCCATACCCTCTTAAAAAAGCCAAATAAAATCCCCACATTTATCCCCCATTACACAATATACTCTCCAGGAGTCCTATCCATAGCTACCAAAGGAGCCTGCTGCGTCATCATCATCTACATCCCGGGGTCCCCAAGTTTCTCCTACCTGAACAGAGTGTCACAGACACTCCATGGACCGATAAGCTTGAACCATCTTTGAAAAAACCATAACACCTCCTTCCATGGTGTTCAAAGAGATAATCCACTTTTGTACAGTCTCCACTGCGAACATCTTGCTAACTACTCTTCTCCACAACCACTTCATATAATCCCCAGGGATTTTTCAAACTCTTCCAACAGACTGAGAGGGACGGGTCAATGGACGTCGACTCTCCCACAAAGAGCCAAGTCGCAGGAGCAGACGCTCTGTTAAATCCTCTACCGGAAAGAAATTTAGTGTCCAAGGTGGCACGACCTGTGCCCAGCCAAATTGGTATAGAAGTCGCGAAGGGAAATAAAAAGAGGTCTAGCTGAGACCAACCAGATGCACGTACGGGTATTCTCCTAACTTAAGAACAAGTAGTAATTGTCCCCACCAAGGCACTGGCCAGTACAGATTCCGAGCCCCATGCTCCACAAGCTAATTCTCCCAGCTCTCAATATCGAGACCAACACTGAAGAAGTGACGCGAAAAGAAGTTGGGTACAACCGACAAAGGATATTCTAGAAGAGTCACCAGGCGGAGTCTTTCAGACAATCACATGAACAGCATCACGGGTTACCCCGCAGGATGTCAAAACGACCTTCTCGCCAGGCATCCAGACCATTCAGGGTCTCCTCCAGTATCACCGATGCATGATTACGATGGTATGACATCGATGAAGTAATGGTTGCAAGTTGTGGATCCACCAGCAGTTCCCCAGTCACCAGCAAAAATTTTGAAACCAGGCCCAGAGCAACGGCTCCAGCATAGCCAGCATCACCTACTTCCAGCAAATGCACGGACTTCAATACTGCGAGGAGGGAGATCATTCTTCCAGCAACCAGTGATCTAGCCACCAAAGGAGAAATACGAAGAAGCCCGACCAGCAAATCCTTGGAAGAACGGGAAAATTTGGGTAAAGCTGCAGCAACACTGGAATTTATCCCCAACATGGCAGAAAATTCCTCGTAGGTAGGATAACTTCATCAAACCCAAATCAGAATACATAGTCTTCGGGGTACCAAAATTATACGGCCGCCATCGGTATGTTCCACTTAATGGACCGATTGCGCGATAAAGAGACTCGACGCATGTTGAAAGCATCATAGTCGACATTATGAGAGCACATCACTTCCAAAACTTTGAGGTAATTTGCAAACTCAGTGCTACCAGGGAGAGACATCTTATAAAACTAAGAAACAAGTAGAAAATTGAAGGTGTGATGAAAACACTCCACCCTTACCCCTTTTTATACTTGAGAACCCTCACAAAAGACATGACCCCTGCAAAAATTAGAGAGAATCCTACCCCACAAAGTACAAGAGGCTGAAGAGGGAACTAATCAAAACTTTAAATTGATGGGACTAGACTTGATTACCGATAGGCAGGATAAGGGCCTTGCCGATCGACAACCCTCTATTTTTGGAAATTTTCCTTTTTCCTCTTTTATTAAAATCAGAAACACATTAAAAATAAATTGATATTCTCAATAGAATTTCAAAAATCCTTTTCCACCCCTATATAATTTCCCATTTTTAAAACTTTCCTTCAAAAAATCCTAAAAATGTCTCTTTTTACGGTTTCAGCAGCAAAGTAAAAAGTGCATGTGCATTCATTCATTCACCATTAACAAAAGATAATAAAAAAAATTGCATTGCATATATATATTCTTCTGTGTTACATCAAATTTTATAGGAAATAGCAAAAAATAAATGGGACTCAGCCCGAACCCATATTCTCTCTCTCACCTACCCTTCACCCCTCTCTATAATAGCTTCCACCCTGCGACGCGCTCCTTTTCCCCTACGGTGAGATGGCGCACCACCACTGCTCGAGCCAGAGTCCTCCCCGAATGAAGAAGAAGACACCAAGCAAGAAGGAACCGGTCCCGAATCCCGAATATGGGCAGTCGCCGAAGATATACAGTCTCTGATGTCCCTCAACCAAATGGTTGACACGCGAACTTGCTATAAAAAAAGGCAAAATTAGTATCAATGAGGGATTAAAATAGAAAAGGAACCAAAAATAGGAAAAGATATACCTCAGGTCGAAGAACATCCTCTGTCAAACCCAGATCCTCCTGATCCACCGCATGAGGATGGTGTAACATGGGGACCATCCCTCCATTAGCCCGCCGAATGTTGTATGAAGGAGTATGCAATCGAACGAAGGGAACCTCTGAAGTCGTCGTCGTCGCAGACGCCGACGGACAACTGTCGCTGTGGGAAGACCCCATCGCCCGACTCGAACCCGCAGAAGGGAAAGGTAAGGCATCATATATGCTGGGAGCCATCAACTAGCTCATCACAAAGTCCATATAGTCATACGACACAACCGTATCAGTGTACAATAAGTAGGCCTCAATGATCATAGCCGCGATCCTCGCATCCTCCGGTAGCATCCGCTCCCGCCTCATAGACATAGAAGGTTGCACAGGTGGTACCACCACCTCCTCCTCCACAATCTGCCGAACCATACGCTCCCCCAGATACTAAGAATGGTGGAACTCAAGCGCCAATAAGTGCCTCATCTGCGCATTCACCCCGATCGCCCCCGTATCCTGAACGGCTATCCCCCAAGGGGTAAAAAGTCACCTGAAAATCCCCAGCAGGCATAAGTCAATACAGAATCAGAACATGTAAAAAACCAAGGCAAAAGAGGAAAGAGTCTTACCCTACCACTGGTCAGGCCATTCAAGTCTTGACACACCGCCTCCAGAGAGAGATCCCTTCAACTGCCGATTGGCCTTGCGCCATCGATACAATCGATAGAAGTCCTCAATAGTCTCTTCCTTCAAGGCAATCAGCTGGGTATTGCACCCAATCACCTCATAGAACCACGTCTGCCAAAGATAGGAATTCACAATAAAAAAGAGACTCATAAGGAAAATGTGAATGCATGAACGAAAAATGCACAAAATTAAAGGATACCTCGAGGAGATACATGGCTCGAGTAAAAGTTTTTCGATAGCACCGACTGAATGCATCCAATGAAAAATAGAGGGTCATCAAAGTCTGAATTCCCCAATCATAGAGAGGGATGTTCGAAAACATCCTCAAATATGGTAAGAACCATAAATGGACGACGTCGCCACTCGACGCCACCATGAACCTCCCAGCACCAGCAAAATGAATAACTGGGCAATCTGCCTCACCTGCATCCCGTCCTCCACAACAACCACCCTACTCAGCAAGACATCCTTCAGCAAGGATACCTGGATGGAATCCCCAGAAACTATCATCCCTACATCACCAAGCGCCGCCCTCACCGCCTTCGGCCTCACCCTCAAAGAGCGATCCACCTCTATCTGCTTGCCATCGCAATCCATCCCCAGCAGCTGCTGCAGGTCTATGGGAGTCATGATCATCTCCTTAAAACCGAAATGGAAGGTGTGGGTAGTATCCTACCATCTCTCCCCCAAAGTGCATAAGATCGCTGTGGACAGAGGCGTCTCATCAAGCGCAGACGCCAACCTCCCAAAACCCGCTGATAATACCACCCAACGCACCACGGGAGGAAGATGCTCTCAGACATCCTTAAGCCCCGACGTGCCACGGGCACGCGTTTTCTTCAAAGAGATATCAGACTGTTAAAAGAAGAAACCTTGTCAAAATTCAAGAAGGAAGGAAAAATCACCAAAAAGAGAAGAATGGCAAAAGTTAGGTTTCTTACATAACCGTCGGGGCTCACCACCTTAGAAGACCGATGATGCGACGGCTCCTATAGCAAAGTCCTCTCATCCGTAATTGCCTCTAATGCGTCTAAGGAGTTCTCACTCCCCAAAGCAAGAGGCGCCCTACCCCTCCACTCTACGTCCGCCCAGTCATCAACAGTCAATCATTCCCTATGCGTTGCAGTACTCACAAAGGTAGCCATTTCTTAGAGATTGGAGCGCTAGAACGATTTGCAGAGGAAAATCACAGAAAGAAAGAAATTAAGAAGCTGTTAAAAATGAGGGGAATCTCCCCCCTTTATATAGGATGCCAAGGGTCATGCTGATCGGCATTAACCACCCACCCACCGATCGGCACTGACCCCTTACCTTCCCGAGGCAGTCCAAAAGTCTGTGCCACTGCCGAATGGCACCCTCTGAACCATGCCGAATGGCACCCCTCTTTAAATTTCGTAAAACAATTCCTAGAAAATATCAGACAACCCTGAAAAATTCTCAGGAAATTCCTAAAAATCCCAGGAAGGATTTAGAACATTTTCACCAAGAAAATTTCGCACTCCCTCAAGAGAAACCCCTATTTCCCCCCAACGGAACTCTTAAAAACCAAGTAAAACTCCTCCCGGCAACATCCCCAGAGTATCTCTAAAGATCACCCCCTATGCCCCAAAGGCCTCAATTTTCCCCAAGCAATACATCCAACCCCTGGGCCACCTAAATCTCCACAGTGGAATTTTGGCTATTCCTTCAGAGGATACAAAAGCTTTCCCCAGAAGTCGGCTCCCCATCCCAAAACAAAACCACAAGATAAATCTCCCCGGCAGAGTTCCCCAATAACATCTCTACTTAAGCCCACAAAATTGGCTTTGACTCGCATAATTGCTCATCTCACCTTAAGCCCGCAGAATTGGCTTCGACCCACATAATTGGTCATTTCACCTTAAGCCCGTAGAATCGGCTTCGACCCGCAGAATTGGTCATCTCACCTTAAGCCTGCAGAATTGGCTTCAACCCGCAGAATCGGTCACCCTCATCTTCAAGCCCTCGGAATTGGCTTCGACCCACAAAATCGATCACTCTCAACTTAAGCCCACAGAATTGGCTTCGACCCGCAAAATTGGTCATCCCTACATAAGCCCTCAGAATTGACTTCGACCCGCAGAATTGGTCATCTGAACTTAAGCCCACAGAATTGGCTTCGACCCGCAGAATTGGTCATCTCAACTTAAGCCCGCAGAATTGGCTTCGACCCATAGAATTTGTCACCTCCACCTTAAGCCCATAGAATTGGCTTCGACCCATAGAATTTGTCATCACTACATAAACCCGTAGAATTGGCTTCGACCCGTAAAATATGTCATATCAACTTAAGCCCGCAGAATTGGCTTCGACCCGTAAAATTGGTCATATCAACTTAAGCCCGCAAAATTGGCTTCGACCCGAAAAATTGGTCATCCCACCTTAATTCCTCAGAATTGGCTTCGACCTGCAAAATTGGTCATCTCATACTTAAGCCCGCAAAATTGGCTTCGACCCGCATAATTGGTCATCTCTACTTAAGCCCGTAGAATTGGCTTCTAGCCATAGAATTGGTTATCCCCAGTGATCGAGTGGTAAAAGTTTGTTCGTGTGAGGACACAATCGTTGTGCGTTTCGCCGCTGCGATGCAAAAACCTAACCTACAACTAAACTTGACAAGCAAGCATAGCGGTAAGTCGGGTATCGTAATAAATCCACAGGGAGTGATTGAATTTTAGATATTAATTGTTTTAAAACTTCTGAAAATAAAAGTGTAAAATTAATAAAAGAAAAGGTGATGGGTGGTTATGGTGGAAAAAGAAAAAGAATAAGTTACGCTACACAAAAGTAAAGCGAGGATCGGGATCACATCCTACCACACGGATCGAAACAACTACTAATCAAGATTCCGGCTCGAAAGCAATTTAATCGAGCATTTACAATTAAGCATAAACACCACACAAAAAGGAATTTAACCCAAAGTTGCGAGATTAAACATTTAACGGAAAATGGTCACACGCGGATTAAATTCGGATTATCGCTATAAACACTAAAGTTGCGTGACAAATAAAGTTAAACGCATAGCAATCCAACTTTAATACACGCAGTTTCAATTAAATGAAATTTTACACGAAACCCTAAATTTCGAGGTCCAAACCCGTTAATGGCAGAACACAACCCCGACCCTATTTATCTAAGGGTACATCACGAACTAAACTAATTAACAACTAATTAAACTATAAAAGCAATAAATAAATAACTACAACTAATTAAAAAAGCATGAAATTAATGGAAACAAGTAAAGAAAGCAAGAGAAAAAGGAAAGACAACTTAAATTAAGAAACTTACATACATCAAAGTGGGCAAAACACCCAAAGTGGTGGAGTAGGGCAAAGCTCCATACAAACCCTAAACTAATGTGAAATGTAAGATCCCTATTCAAAATGAAGAGAAAGAGTATTTATACAAAACAAATACCATGGAAAACTTGTAAATAAAAGGGGAGAAAAACAAATATCAGCAGGGCCGAATCGATTCGGCATTGGGCAGAATCGATTCGGTTGGAAAATATCTCGAGACTGCCAGAGGGGCGAATCGATTCGAGTGAAATCCGAATCGATTCGGAAGGGTGGGCGAATAGATTCGATTGGTCCGAATCAATTCGAAACAGAGGAATTGGTATACTGCCTCCAACCAAATCGATTCACAAAGGGGCGAATCGATTCGGACCTACAGGTCTTGAATCTTTCCCCTGTTTTTGGTTGGTTTGAAATTCTCTTCCGCTCAAAAGCCCGTAACTTCTTCGTTCGGACTCGGAATCACGCACCGTCTGCGGCCACACGAATCTTGTTCAGAGGGCTACAACATCCATAAAGACATTGGGATAATTTCCCAAATTTTGAGTTGACTAAAATGCCCTTACGCTTGCGAATTTGTACAAACTTCACCAGAATGCATCCAACTTCATACTTAGCACCTGTAATCCCTACAAAAGCCCAAATATACCTCATATAGCTTTTTAACATATAAAATGGAGGTTGTCTAATTATCAAGCATAAATATAGGAATTAATATACCCGAGGGGGATAATAACGCGTACGTTAACGGGTGAAATACACAATATTTACGCCGTATCACAACCCCTAACTTACACATTGCTAGTCCCTAGCAATGAAATAGGAAACAACAAGAACTACAAGCAAACCAAAAGCAGGATACAAGTACAACATGGGATGAAAAGGTAATAAAAAGATAAGGCCGCTGCTGCGGGCGCACAATTGTATTTAGCATATGCAATAAGCCGTTAAACCCCTAGGTTACCCTAGTGGACGAGTGTCGTCTCGTGATGGTTTGCAGGGATGAAACCCACAAACATCGTATAGTTTCCTCAAAATATGCCCAACCCAACATGGGACAAACTCAACAACAACGAAAAAGATTTCAAATGCGTTATTGGCATATTGAATGAATTCAAGCTAAAGTTCGTTGTTATTAACAGGTTGAATGCACCTCATGGAATTGAAACTTTAAAAGTGTGGGGGGGGGGGGGGGGGGGGAGAGCACATGCATAGTGTGATTTGGTGAAAAACTTATATAAACCGGATACGAATAAAAGCAAGCATACATTCAATCCTCATGGGCATTACACTCAACAAATGAAATCACTATGAAAAGGGAGGTAATACACGGGACATGCGGGCATAAAGAGTAAATGTAAATGGAAACTAGGCCGCGCACATGTCACATATGAAGAACGCTATATAGGAAATGAAAAACTTATAATCTCAATGAAAGATACCACTCATCAAAAGAGGTGAAATTCATTTTCACAGATTATCAAAACTATTATGACTTTTAAATTAAATTCACCCTAAGATCACATAGGACTTGATAGGGTTGTAATGTAGGCTAGGATAGGGTACGAAATGAAAGAGATGTATATACGGATTCAAAGGTGTTTGGGAGTGAAACTCGGGATAATGGAAAATGCGGGCAATATCAAAATTGGAAAAGAAGTTCCAAAACAAGCATTAAATGTATCATTTGGGGAGTAATCAAAGCTTATTGAACTATATACACAACATATACAACTTTCTCTTTTCTTTTCTTCTTTTTCTCGTGTTTTCTTTTGTTTTCTTTTGCTTTTTTGCTTTCTCTCTTTCTTCAATTTTTTCACTACTTTCTTTTCTTTGCTTATCAAACTCTCATATGCCTAAATTGCAACCGACATCATAACAACAACATTCAATCCCAAGTAACATTCCCAAAAAGGTATGGAAAGTGTATGTATGGGCTAAAACTCCAATTTAGAGTTGGTTATGGGAATGGGGTTATGAAACGAAAGGCTATATTTCGGCTCAAAGGGGTTGACTAGGGAAACATATAAGGTGAGGTCAAGGCTAATATGGGTGATATAACAAAGATGGCCTATGATCATTTCACAAAGTTTACGCAATTCTCGAGTCAAAACAATATATGAAAATCATGCTCAAATAACACATTTCAAGATATAAACTTAATTAATGAACGATCAATGCAAGAATAGAGAGATTACCGACGAATTTAGCATTTTTAATGAGAAAAGAATAGTGTATAACACTCACAAACGACGAAAGGTACAAAGCTTACTCGGTGTAAGTATATACAATGCAACAAAAGATTCTCGAGTTATAAAAATCTTAAACAAAATCAATATGACAAGGGAAGTGCGTATGCTCATAGGATAAAGTTTAATTCATGAAGTTATTCACAATATCAATGATTTGAGGACTAAAGTCCAATAACTTTTAAAATCGAGAACATGCATCATTGAGTTGTTTATTAGATCGGGCAATTATTAAAATTATCATCGGAAACAAGGCAAAATGCCTAACAAAGGAGAAAAAAGAAAGAAAATATTTTTGAAAAATTTTCAAATTTTCACAAAAAGGCATACTTAGTAACTAAATGTGAGAAAATCGATGGACAAAACAAAGAAATGGATAAAATATCCTACACCCCCTAACTTAAATGTTGCATTGTCCTCAATATGCATTAAGAACACAACACAAAGAGAGAAAAGGAACGATATTACCCCAAATTGGAGCGATCTCCATAAGCACGAGTCCAAAGAAATCTACAAAACAAGTTAGTACCGAGCATAGCAAAAACAAATAACAAAAATTTAACTAATTACACTAGACTAAATTAAAAGGAAAGAAAAATAGGAAAGAAAGAAAATTAAAAAGCTAACTATTTACAACCTACTATTTAGGATTCACACTAACTATACACTAGATGTTTAAATTTCGAGGTCCAAACCCGTTAATGGCAGAACACAACCCCGACCCTATTTATCTAAGGGTACATCATGAACTAAACTAATTAACAACTAATTAAACTATAAAAGAAATAAATAAATAACTACAATTAATCAACAAAGAATGAAATTAATGGAAGCAAGTAAAGAAATCAAGAGAAAAAGGAAAGACAACTTAAATTAAGAAACTTACATACATCAAAGTGGGCAAAACACCCAAAGTGGTGGAGTAGGGCAAAGCTCCATACAAACCCTAAACTAATGTGAAATGTAAGATCCCTCTTCAAAATGAAGAGAAAGAGTATTTATACAAAACAAATCCCATGGCAAACTTTTAAATAAAAGGGGAGAAAAACAAATATCAGCAAGGCCGAATCGATTCGGCATTGGAAAATATCTCGAGACTGCCAGAGGGGAGAATCGATTCGAGTGAAATTCGAATCGATTCGGAATGGTGGGCGAATCAATTCGGCTGGTCCGAATCGATTCATAAACAGAGGAATCAGCATACTGTCTCCAACCGAATCGACTCGCAAAGGGGCGAATCGATTCGGACCTACAGGTCTTGAATCTTTCCCCTATTTTTGGTTGGTTTGAAATTCTCTTCCGCTCAAAAGTCCATAACTTCTTCTTTCGGACTCGGAATCGCGCACCGTCTGTGGCCACACGAAGCTTGTTTAGAGGCCTAAAACATCCATGAAGAGATTGGGATAATTTCCCAAATTTTGAATTGAATAAAATGCCCTTACGCATGCGGATTTGTACGAAACTTCACCGGAATGCATCCAACTTCATACTTAGCACTTGTAATCCATACAAGAGCCCAAATATACCTAATATAGCATGTTAACATATAAAATGGAGGTTGTATGATTATCGAGCATAAATATAGGAATTAAGGTACCTGAGGGGGCTAATAACGTGTACGTTAACGGGTGAAATACGCAATATTTGCATCGTATCACCCAGCACACTCCGTAGGTCCTCATAATCGGCCTCAACCCTCTAAATTGGTCATCCTCTCTCCCTTAGGTCCTCAACCCTCTTAATTGGTCATCCTCCCTAAAAAGTATCATGCTGTGTCTATTCAGCGGTTATCGCTTGTACCAAACCCACCTGTCGAGGGGCTCTATAGACACCCCATTCTGTTACCCCCTAAACTCTCCTTAGGTCCCTAGTACCTACCTTCATCACTACAAACCTAGGTCATACCCCGAGTATTGACCTAAAAGCCATTAGGCGCTCTCGGGATCTGTTTGAGCTAAGTCAAAATCTTCAACTCGATCGAGACTCAATGAAAATTAGAAGAGCACTAAATCCCCTTTCAAACGGTCCATCCCGTGCGCGATTCTGACCTACGGTACGGACGAACGATCCGTTTTACTCTGAAAGGTCACCGAATGCTTCCAGGGCTCGATTGACTGAAGTCAACTACCCAAACCAGATAAAACTCATTGTAATGTCAAAGTACATCTCCTAACTTTTCCAATGGTCCACCCCGTGAGCGATTCGGACTTACAATGCGGACGAACCATCTGTTTGCGTCCGACGATTCCCCGTCCAATAGACCGATGAATGATTTTGAGCCACATTTGGCCCAAAGTTAACTCCCGAACCCGAGAGAAGTCCAAAGGACTTTCGAAGGTATCTGAATTACCTTTCCAACGGTTCGCCCCCGTGCACAATTCTGATCAACGGTTTGCACTCTATAGCCGATTTTTTGAAAAGGCCTGAAAGACACTGCCAAATGGCAGGTCCACACCATGCCTATCGGCAGTGTGCCTAAACGCACCTACCAATTGGCAGGAACAGGGCTATGCCAATCGACAATGTCCTGGGCCTATAAAAAGGAGGCTTGACCTCACTTGCAAGAAGAGCCCAGATCGGATAGATATCACTCTCAGCAAATCCATAAAACCTCTCTCGAAGTCAACGTGATTTCCACACCCAAATCCCTTTCCAACCTTCACTTTTCATCATCCTTTTCATCAAACTTTGTGAATTCACTGTCCTCCATCATCATCCAAGTCTGAGGGCTGCTCTCCAACATTCTAGATCAAGCTCAAGATCTTCACGAAGGTCCAATTTTCTCAACTCTCTTTAAATTCTCATAAATTCGTAATAACTTATTTTATTACTTAGCACTTTCATTATCTCATCTCACACATCCTAATATACTTTTTATTTAGTATTATTTCCCATCTCATATTTTCATATAAATAAAAACCCAAAAAATAAGAAAAAGAGGGTTTGCTCATAAATTCCAAACGGGAATTCTCATACTTTTCTTACTCTTTTCTCACAACTAAAACACTTTTTCTACACACACACACAAAAAAACAAGAGAATCCCCCGGTTGGATTTATGGGATAAACCCCACCCCTCGTTTTGCATGCGAACTGCGTGAACTTTGATGCCTTTATAGGCTACATTGGCGTCTCGGGGTAAAACTCGAGACTCGAGTCCTATTTTTACTTTTTTCTCTCATTTTCTGTTTTCTCTAAACTCCACTCTCTTATATTATATATATATATATATATATATATATATATATATATATATATATATATATATATATATATATATATTTGTTCTTAGTGGCGTATTATTCCACATGCGTTATCGTTCCATCATAACGGTCAACGTAAGGATAATCGCGTAAATCCTATTTTCTACTATTTTTATATTTTCCTACGGATGACTCACTTTAACTCTTCCATGTTGCAAGTCGATGATTCCTATCTCCACTATATATAAACATGCACACGTATCACAGGAAAAAAAGGAAAATAACAAAAACCCATGAGAGACTGAAAGGGCGGAATGGGCGCCTAACACCTTCCCATTTCGTAACTTAGCCTCCGGACCCTTTTTGAATCATTTTGGTTTCGTATGCATCTGTTTGTCTTTGGATGCTGTCCTTCGGGATGACTCCCTTTCTTTTGTCTATTTTGAGTAAAGTAGATTGGCGACTCTATCTCTATACATTTTTCACCTCACCCAAATGATGTCGGCCGAAGCGCTCCCAAGAGGGACGCACGGGACCTAGGATCCTCCCTCCCGCCGCCTGCCCGCCGCGAGGAACGGGGATGGCCACACACACATATTCATGAATTTAGGAGAAGGAGAATTTTTTTATCCCATAGGATATCGCAAGGGATAGGTGTGTGCCTAACACCGTCCCCTCTGTAACATAGTCTCTCAGCCCACGTCTCATTTGATTTCGCATGTCTAGTTGTCTTTTAAGCTTTCTCTTCGAAGGTGGATACTTAATTCTCTTATTTTGAGAAATGGATTGATGACTTGGATATCTATATATTCACACACCTCACATCATTGATGATGACCATTTATATCATTTTAGATCGCATTCAAGTGCGTACGAGAGCGCCAATGCTGTCTCAATGGGGCACACTCGCTGCCGAGCGGGGGTCGGGATGGCCACAAGGCACAATTTATATAATTTTCAGTATCATGACAACAATAATAATACTATAATGAATTTAAACCATCCATAACATGCGATTAAATAAAATAATAAATACAATAATAACCAAATGTCTCGACATCCAACATAAATGATTGATATATTCTCGACTCCAATAAATAATCTCTACTGAACAAATAAATCGAGAGTAACATGGTCCATACAATCGGTGAATATGAAGTATGAAACTAAAATGAAATGAAAACCTAATCTAGGAATGACAATCAACTGGAACTATGGAAGTGGTAAGTCTGAATTGCTCAGCCCTCCTTCTCCTCTCTATGAATATCTGGAAAACATTTTTATACATTTTGGATAAGAGCCTAGAAAGTTGCAAGAAATATCTCACTATATCGATACAATAATAATCGTGAAAATCATTTACGTAACCTTGCCAACTACACTGACATGCAAAAGATACCTCACCCCTCATCATGAGTGAAAATAATTACATGAGTTTTCAAACCCAAGACATAAATAACTACAAGTCTCACTGCTAGGTTGAGAAATAAATTGTAGCATGCACTCACAACTACACTGGGATGCAACTAACTACATATATAAAGAACATAACCAAGTCCAATCCCCACTTGTGTCACTCAGATGGAGAGATACACACGATCTCATAAAATAACACAATAATGTGACATAGTGTGATTCAAATAAACTATCCACCACTAGACTATAAAATATATTTATAAGTTTCATAAAAACCATGCGAAGGCATCAATCTTCGAGAACCTTCTCATGACTCTATTGGTAAATCCCTTGGAGTCCCTCACCAAATGGATTTAAAAATATGAACACACAAAATAATGGGGATCACCACGTAGTCACACCATCGACTAGTCTTATACAAAATCGTATGACGAATCAAGTCATCTGTGTCTCCAAGTTCTGAGGCAGTGACTAAATGAATGCATGATCAAATATATCAACCTCCACTTAACCTTCTACATCAGTTAGAAGCGCGGTACCCGGTCCTAAATCCAATTAAATTACAACTCCAACCGATAATTTTCTGATGAGGCAAATATTGTATGTTCACATCCACACACAATATATATATACATACATAGAGAGAGAGAGAGAGAGAGAGAGAGAGAGAGATGTCTCAGGTGAAGGAGAACTTATCCCACACCACTGTTTGGGATTATAAAATAAAATAAAATAAAGTTTTATTTTTTTATTTTTTTATGAGGCTTCATAAAAAACATTTTTTATTTAAAAAAAATCCCGCACAATGGTGCGGGATAAGTTCTTCTGCACCTGAGCCCTCGCCCCTTCTCTCTCTCTCTCTCCATATATATATATCGCATGACACTCGTGTACCCAATTCCCATCCATATACTTAAAGCCAAATTTTCCAATTAATTATATGTTTGTTAATCCTAAACCCTAACTAAACACACCCTTAGAAATTCCTAAATGTTAAACGGTGTAATAATATATATATATATATATATATATATATATAATTTTCCATGGAAAAGAATGAGGGGAAAAATAAAATAAGCAATGAAGGAAAAAGATATAGGCTCCAGTTCTTTTTTCCCCACTGCCATAACAGCCAAACTTTAGCAGCTATATTAGCTTTGAGCACTATAGCGGGATTCAAGCCTCGCTATGGTGGGAGATTAATTCCTTCTCCACTTTTATGCGATTTTTCTGTTTTAAACCTAGATTCTACTTTTGCCATTAACTTTCAATAAAAACTTTATTATGAATTGAAATTAAGATCTGATCAGTCCTGCAAAATTCTAATTAAAATCCTCACGTCATGGTGTTTAAACCAAACGAATAGTTATACCCAAAATCCAAGATTTTAATACATCTAAGTACAAATTAAAATTCAGATTAATTTCACTATTAATTTAATCCCTTTCATGGGAAGTTATCACCGGAATACAAATATCATTCCTATACATGAGTTCTAATCCATGGTTTTCATAATAAGTTTTCACAAAATCAAATTTAATACCCAATAAAGGTCTACACCACTAATCCTAATAATCCAATATAAACATGATTAAAAATAAGAATTCATCATAAACATGCTTCTAATCCCAAACCAAACTAATAACAATCAAATAATAAACAAGTTACAAATTATATGCGTGATAATAAAGTCGAGTAATTTCTCCTTTTATAATCTTTTAATTAATCTCCAAAGATCTCCTTAAGATCTCCAAAACTCTTAACTTGCTGGGGTTTATGCTTTGTGTGTAAATTAATTAATTAATGAGGGTTAACACTCCGTAAATATTCTTAATCTCTCAAGTCTTTAGAATGCCTAATACTGAGCCTCAATATGAGCCTAAAACACTACCCAAACTAGCCCCAAAACTTATCCCAATGGTATCCCTACCCCCTAGGGCCAATCCAAAGCACTAAAAATACATCTTTGGGCTTCATATGACTTTAGAGTCTGGTCCAAATCATAATAACCATAACATAAAATAAAATATGCAACTTAATTATTTTATGCATAATCGCACACAGACAATTCTCATATAATTAATATCACCGATTAATTAATTTATAACATGCGATATAAGTCCGGTCCAAATGGTAATACCCATAACGAAAAATACAATACACACCTTAATTATTTTATGCGTAATCTCACGTAGTCACTTCCCATATAATTAATAATACATAATAATTAATTTATAACATGTGATATAAAAATAGTATAATATGCAAAACGCTTTTGTCACATGAATTATTCGTTTATTATTACTATTTCACACAAGTAATAATTATTACCATTCTTTAATTTATTCCCAAAATTAATAATCAATAAATATCACAAGAATACATGGCATTACAAATCAATTATCAAGAAGATTTTCAAACATTAGCACCTCTAATTTTGCTAAAATATCCATTCGAAAACTACCATCCTCTTTAATATCTCGTTTATGATTTTTCTAATGTGTATGTCATTTGTCATTATTATCTTGGTAACCATAGAAAGATACCAAATGACTTATTTTATACTTTAGATTTGTGTACACTCTTCATACGATCAAAGAACATAAGTGTTAATTGTCGTTTAATAGATTAAGTATATACAATTTTCAAGAGAGATGTGCATTGGAAATATTGCAACATATTACATGAACTTACACAACTAATGAATAATACATTCAATGGTCTTATGCCTATTTTTTATAGGAACCATCTAATTAGATAAATCCCTACACATTTACAATGATTCTTAACCTTTTACATATCAAATAAACTTTTCGTGGGTCGATTCGCTGAGAATATAACTCATGAAAAGTATTTTTTTAACCTCTCTCGTGACTAATAAACTTCTTGTGGGTCAATTTTGTGAGAATATAACTTAAAAAAATTAATGTTTCCCCCATAACTTCAAACATAAATTTTAAATTATATTCAAAATTGAATTTTATTTTCTACATTTATTCTTAACCTAAATCACATAGGATTTATTTTTCCATTAAAGTGAAATGACTTTGGAAAATAAAACCATGTGCCATGACATTGATGTTTACTTGTTCCAATGCACATAATAATTTAGAAGGTAAACACTCACATCATACATCCCTTGGAACCGTTTACACATACTTTTATGGTTATATATATACCTTAAAATGTCATTATATAAAGTATATATTTATGTTTTATGGAGTTTTGGGCATCACTCAATTACCATCTACAGTTCATGGTTCTATAATAAAATGGTGGCTTCAATCAGGTTCTTCTGAATTCTCTAAATGATTCTATAGGTTTGTTCCTCTTTGCATTATTTGGGAGATATGGTTAAGCAGAAATAAGGCTGTTTTTGAATCAAAATGTATGAAATACTTCATCATTATTGAAAAGGTTATTTAGAGAATCTCAGAGCATGGTCAAAGAGTTGTTTTTAGAGGAGGTCATATAGATTTTGATCAAGAAACTTTGAGTATTTTCAATATTACTCTAAAGTGTCATCTTGTTAGAAATAAAGTCCCCAAAAGATGGATCCCTCCTATTTCAGGTATGATTAAAATTAATTGTGCTAGTTTGGAGGAGGAGAATAGTAACAGTTATGGAACAGGTGCTATAATCAGAGATGATCTAGGTAGACTGTTAAGGGTGACTACCATGTATGGATATCAAGGGTCTGTTATAGAAGCTCAACTTCAGGTGATTAAGGAAAGCATAAAATTTTGTTTAGAGTCCAATATACTTCAAGTTGAAATTGAAACTGATTCCAATACTATATTCAATGGCCTCTCTTCATATCTCAGATGCATTCCTTGGCAATATAAGCAAGCTTTCATAGAAATTGAAGTCCTTTCTCATCATATCCAAACATCTATCAAGTTGTGCCCTAGAAAATTGAACAAATCTGCTGTGATCTTATCTTCATTTGCAATTAGTCAGAAAGGTTCCCATACATTTCATCATCTTGAGGAAACTCCTCATCTAGTAAAGAAGTCTATCAGTCTAGATGCTCCTAGGTTTTCTTTTGTGAGATAGGCTTGTCTTCTTTTGTACTGCCACTTGAGAGGGCTATTCTCTCTTTTATCAATAAATTCTTTTTTATTTAAAAAAATTATATAATTATGTTACTTTCCCTACTTTAAATGTAAAACTTTTGGATTCTTTCCATTTTTCTATTCTAAAACACATTTGTCTGTAGTTATCTTTAATTCTTAGATCAAAATGAAATTACACCAAAGTCTTCAATTATATAATAATTTGATTATTTAATCTTCAAAGTAGTTATTAAACCGCTTGGTTCTGAATCACTTATTCATCTTTAAAGACTTATGATTAGATTTTACCATATTTAAATCAATTATTAAACTGCTCAGTTATGAATCATCAACCATTAAATCCAAACTATGCATTTAATCACACCACATTGTTTTGACACAGTTAAAGGCATACTTTATTCAATCATAGAGACAAAGCCAAAATAATATGATAATTTGATTGTACATACATGATTTTGAGTTATTAACTTGAAGTTTAAGACTTTGTACATAATGAATTTATTTGTTATGACAAGTCATCATCCATTTTATACTTCTATTAATGACTCTTATATCTTTGCAGTTATCAACATATTGTCTAATTCACCGAGGATATAATATTCATTAAGAAAATATACATCTATTCATGCGTCTACGACTTTCACCATTTTCCAATTTTTTTTTCTATCAAATTCAATATAATGAGGCAGACCAACATTTATTATCGTCCCCTTTTTCATGTCACTCTCATTTAGTGTTCAGTCATTTCGTTATAATAAATGGGCATAGAAAAATTCATACGCATTGTATTATTTTCTCATTGATACTCAAGATATTATAAAAACTTTAAATTCAATGCCTAAATATGTTTAACATTGCATAAGTAATTGTTAAATGCAGAGGTTAAAAGAATGCATGCATTGCAATGTTTAACATACACACTAACATTAATAAACATTGCATTATACTTTCTCTTTACATATGATATTAAATCAACTGTAAATGTCAAGATTACATGAGTTATAATAATTAAAAATTGTAATTATGCACGCATTGTAATGCCTTCATAAAAAAATAACCGACAATGCATATACATATGTTTATAACTAGCATAATATTATCACATTAGCTAGTCATGTGATTAACTATATCAAGTTATCGAGTAGTGATAAATTCATTTAATTTAGTGAGAAATACATAAATAATGAAATAATTGTGTTATTGTATTTCATTATACGGACTTTAATGAAAAGGCACTAGACACGCGATAAAATAATTTACGTCATGACACTAAAATTACACTATCACATATACATATGACCACACATTATTGAATATCACTAAATGACAACAATTATATAGATTTTGCAAAAACATATAAATATATTGTTTTTTTAATTTTAAATTCATAAATTATAGGCAACAACAAAATTCAATCTTTTTAAATTCACAAGAATAATTGGATAATTTAGAGTAACTGAGAAACTATTTTATATTTGACATAAATGGTAGACCTGTCAACTGGTCGTGTCGAGTCATGCTCGTGTCGATTTTTATCGTGTTCGGGTCTTATTGGGTTCGTGTCTAAGTGAGTAACTTTTTTATTGTGTGAAAAACCCATATTTAAACCTGGCCCGTATCTAAACGTGTCATGTAGTGTTCACCCGCTATTACCCATTAAGATAATGATTTATTTTAAATTGTATACAAGTTGACATGATTTATATTAAATTGTATACAAAAAATAGACTCATTAATTCATTGAATAACTAATTCTCTAATTTAATAAAATTCGACATGATTAAATTAACAGTAAGATACATAAACTCTTTATAAGTCTCAATAATATATCGTATTTACTTAAATTAATGAGTCTTTACGGGTCTTATCCGATATTAATGGGTAAAGGGGGTCAACAATAATCCGACTCGTTAAATGTCGTGTCTTATTGGTTTGAAACTTATATAACCCGAAATCATTAAGGGTCCACCCATTAACAAAAAAACTCTGTGTCTATTCGTGTTGTCTTATCGTGTCATTCCTCGTATTTTCAAGACTAATAAAGAGTGTACACTGTGATAATCAACGTATTATAGACATAATGAACATACATCCCTTGTTTGCCTAAAGTCAAACAAAACCAAATAATACATTTTTTTTAATATTTTTATTTTAAGCAATGGCCTCCAATAAGGCACCAGTCAAAACGTATAACGTTACTCAAATTTGCGAAATGATATGTGACACCCCACCTGTTTTAACCATGGGGGATCAATACTTTATAAAAATAACCAGTAATCTCATTTGGTTCATTCTTAACATCACTGTCGAAAACTTTTTGAATTACCAACCATCTATTTTAAATTAGGCCTGTGTTAAATTTCATCTTTCATTAACGTAGCAACATGCGGGAATAAATAATATAACTTAACCATCCATAAAAATATAAGAGTCTGAATCATCACATGATAAATAGATAAATACTGAATACCGAACAAACCATCGGTTCCTAAACGTAATCCAAACCACGAGTCTTACAGAAATAAAACATAATCCAAATACATTGGCTGGAAAATAAAACTGAAATAATATTTCGACTGAAGGGGCAATATGCATAAATAAAATACTGAATCATTGATCCTACTCTAGGAATGAATAACTGAAGCGTCTACACAAAACACGTAAGCCTCCACAAATGCTGCAGCTACGACTCCCTGGAATGAGTCATCAAGCTTCGCGTCTGTGTGGTTGGACACCTAAAATATTTTGGAAAATAGATTTGACACGCTTTATATCCCAAAACCTTTGAAAACAATCTAGCAAGTATTTAAATTGCAGTTATAAAAGAAGTTATTAGATACACTCATTAGTCCAGCGTACACTCCCTTGAGTTCTTCACCTCTCATCTATTGTACACACCTAACGTCTCCTATTTTACCCACCTAACCATGCTACCCAACTTTACTAGGCCTAAGTATTAAAGTAACCACACTAGGTTGAGATCCCCCATACCACCCATACGTTATGCTACAGCCAAGTCAATAATTCACATTAATCAAATATTATTATTGCACCATTGATTAAGTTTTTCATACTCAAATTGCTTTTAAATATACACTATCTATCATTTCTACCGTCACCCACAAGTAGAATAATCACATTCGTATATATTTATCACACTATAATATATACAACTACTGCATCCCCTGGAATGGCCACCGCGATGCCGACATACTTTGCTATCAAGTCCATGTACCTCTCATACTAAATAAGGAACTATCGGTTTGGAATGTCTCCTTGAACCATAAATTAAAAAACACACAATAGAGGAGAACATAGTTCTAAGCATTTGGGCTACGCACATACCTAACGTACCCAATTTATATGTCGGTCCCACTAATACATAGCACATAGTGAGCCGCCCTAAGTTCTATGTCCTAAGGAACACATCCAGACCTCGCTGGAATCGACAAGGTGGGATCGCCCTCTGTGCGGAACCTCCCATGATAGAAGGCAGCGTAGGTATGTTCACACATATAAAAAATCACATAAATAGCTATCCACCCAACCTATATATACATATATTCAGTGGTTATACACATAACCCATCATATAAACCCACACATAGTATATATCTCTCGAATACTCAACGTACTATTAAATTACAAATATAACTTCTTATTGTATATTTTCGAGTATCGCTCACTACCCGAAGGGTCTTAGTTACCCCCTAAGTTATTTCAGTAGCTAATACACTCATACAATAGTGGTCTGAATCATAGGTTCACTCATACTTTTTGTGACCCGTTCTAAGTATCGTGAACTCATTAAATATCAAAATATGCCCGATAATTACTAGCCTTAATTATTCTCAATTGGGTAAACCTCAACCCTACCATAGGCCAACTGGAATTTACTATATCCCTTATTATAGTTTTAAAAGATTCGAAAAGTCTCCCCTTAAATTATTTGTGGATTCAAGTCATAAAATAAAGAAATTGGCCAAATTTGGGCAGCCGAATATATTCGGTGAAGAGCCCGAATCGATTCTCCTATCAAAATGATTCGATCATCAGGCCGAATCGATTCACACTTGACAATTTCATCTTTTTCATTTAATTATTGTGATTTCTTCCATTTTTATTCAACAAAACCTCCATGTATTGTACCCAATCTCCAACATATTTCAACCTACCATTAAATAAGAGTATATGGACAATTTCTAACTAATTTACAACACTAAAACATTATTTAATCCATAATAATCAAGAGTTCATAAAAGGTTTGTCTACAAAACCCTAGTTTCACTTTTTCATGCATGTTCTTCTAGAAACCCAGATTTTAATCCCTCAAAATCTCCCCAAAATCAGATTTCGTATTATTAATCCTAGAAATCAAAACTCTAACATGCGTCCTAATCACTAACATGAATTTAGAGCATCAATTTTATCTCAAAATCTTATGTTCATGTTAGATTATATCAAGTTCTACCATGGGTATTATAAATTCTTTAAAACATGCAAGATTAACACTTTCCTTGTAATAGGAGTTCTAATTTCATTTTCAAATGATGAAAGTGCCTCCCTCTCCTTCCGATTTGCACTCCGGTGGTAAAGTCAATGCACGAATGGTGTTAAATCCCCAATAACTCTCTCTTCTTCCTCTCTAATGGACTTTCCCCTCTCAAGATAGTATTATCCCTAGCCTTTAACTCAAAGAGGATGAAATAACCTTTCAATTTTTGGATTTCTTTCTACCTTAGTCTCCCAAATGATCGAAACACCCTCATATGGTGCCATATTGGTCTAAAATTGCCCCGGGACCCAAACAATACACCCAGGTGTACTAATCTAACTATTTTGACCCATTTGAAATCAACTGTGACATCGAAATAATCACCTGAGTCACTCTATAATAATTTCCTATCTTGACCTCATATAGTTTACACACGACACTCGATTGAGATATAACGCCATTATGTCACTATTCACTATGACATAAAGTAATTATCACAAGTTATTTACTATTCCCTTAGTAACTTTATTCCGTAATATTAATCATCACTCCCAATTGATATTTTAAATAAACACATAATATTTTAATTTAGTTAAATTACAACACATGTGTAATTTGAAATAACTGAATTAATTAAATTCAAATTACTCAGAAATACGGGGTGTTACATAATTATCCTCTAAAAAAGTATTTTCGTACTCAAAATTTGGATATGCCCGTTACTAAAAACTTTGGATCATTTTCACTCAATGCATCTGAATATATTCACTCGCAATAATATTTTGGTATTTCCACTATACACACATCAGTGGTACAAGTGACTGAAGGCCCACTCCATCCCAAGGTTAGCGACAAGTCCATTCAACCGCTTTCATACGGACTGTGGCCATCCCCTATCCTCGTCGCGCTGGGGCGTGCGTGCGAAGGGAGAGGATCCTTCGGGTCCCGCGTATCCCTCTCAGGAGTGCTTCGGTCGGCGTCCTTTTTGAGATGTGGTGTAAAAATATAGAGAGATTTAGAGTCGCCAGTCTATTTTACTCAAAACAGACAAAAGAAAAGGGGGAATACATCCCTAAGGATGGCATCCAAAGACATACTGGTGCATGCAAAACCAAAATGATTTGAGAAGGGTTCGGAGGCTTAGTTACGAAATGGGAAGGTGTTAGGCACCCATTCCGCCCTTTCGGTCTCTCATGGATATTTGGTATTTTCCTTTATATTTCCCCCCGTGATATGTGTGCATGTGTATATATATAATGGAGGTAGGAATCCTCGACTTGTATCATGGAAAAGATAAAGCGAGTTATCTGTAGGAAGATATAAGAATAATATTAGAGAAATAAGTTTTACGCGATTACCCCTACGTTGATCGTTATAATGGAACGATAATGCATATGGAGTAATACGTCACTAAGAAGAAGTATATAGAATATAGGAAGATTAGATTTACATAAAATAGGAAGTAAGAGAAAAGGTGAGAGAGAGTACTCGAGTCTCGATTTTTACCCCGAGACGCCTAAATAGCCTATAAAGGCATCAAAGTCCACGTAGTTCGCATAAAAAATGAGGGGTGGGGTTTATCCCATAAATACAAATTGGGGATCTCTTATTTGTAAATGTGTGTGTGTGTGTAGAAAAAGTGTTTTAGTTATGAGAAAAGTGTGAGAAAAAGTATGAGAATCCCTATTTGGAATTTATGAGCAAACCCTCTTTTTCTTATTTTTTGAGTTTTATTTATATGAAAACAAGAGATGTGCAATAATACTAAATAAAAAAGTATATTAGGATGTGTGAGATGAGATAATAAAAGTGCTAAGTAAGAAAACAAGTTATTGAGAATTTAAGAGAATTTAAGAGAGAGTTTGAGAAAGTTGGACCTTCTTGAAGATCTTGAGTGTTGGAGAGCAGCCCTTGAACTTGGATGATGATGGAGAGTGGCTAATTCACCAAGTTTAATGAATAGGATGATGAAAAGTGGAAGTAAAAAAAAGATTTGAGGGTTGAAATCACGCTGCCTTCGAGAGAGGTTTCTGGGATTCGTTGAGAGTGAATTTTATCAAATCTGGGCCCCCTTGCAAATGAGGTGAAGGCCTACTTTTATAGGCTCGGGTCACTGCCAATCGGCATAGACCTGTTCCTGTCTATCGGCACCTGCCGATAGGCAGGGTCTGGAACCTGCCATTTGGCAGTGCGCTTCAGGATTTTTTGGAAAATCGGCTGCCGAGGGGAAACTGTTGGTCAGAATCACACATGGGGTATACCATTGGAAAGGTAATTCAGAGACCTTCGAAAGTCCTTCGAACTGCTCCCGGGTTCAAGAGTTGACTTTGGGTCAAATATGGCTCGAAAACGTTTGTCGGTCCACCAGACGGGGAATCGTTCGGACGTAAATGGATCGTTCGTCTGCATGGTAAGTCTGAATCGTGCACAGGGTAGACCATTGGAAAGGTTAGGAGATATGATTCGACATTCCAAAGAGTTTTACCTGGTTTGGGGAGTTAAATTTGGTCAACCAGTCCCTGGAAGCATTCGATGACCTCTTGGAATCAAACGGATCGTTCGTCCGCATGGAAAGTCGGAATCACGAACGGGACGGACCATTGGAAAGGGGATTCAGTTCCCTTCAAAGATTCACTCAGCCTTGATCGAGATGAAGAGTTGACATAGGTCAAACAGAGCCCGGAAGTACAAGGTGGCCTCTGGATCAAGTTTTGGACGCAAACGGATTGTTCCTCCGCATGGTAAGTCGGAATCGTGCATGGGACGGACCGTTGGAAAGGGTATTCTGTGACCTTCGAAGATTCATTCAGTCTCGATCGAGATGAAGAGTTTGACTTTTTCGTCAAACTGAGCCAGGGAGTGCCCGATGGCTTCTAGGTCAGTACTCGGGACATGACCTGGGTTTGTAGTGATGGAGGGAGGTACTAGGGACCTAAGGAGAGTTGGGGGTAACGGAATGGGGTGTCAATAGAGCCCCTCAATGGGAAACTTTGGAACAAATGATGACCGTCGAATAGACACCACATTATGCTTTTGAGGGAGTATGACCGATTCAGAGGGTTGAGGCCGATTCTGAGGACCTAAGGAGCGTTATGAGAATAGAATGACGATCAAAGAGTGGTGATGATTGAGGATCGAGGTCAATTATGACCCAACTCAGGTCAAGATTCAAGACCGAGGTTAATTCTGACCTAAGAGTGGTGACGACCGAGGACCGGGGTCAATTCTGACCCAACTCAGGTGACGATCCAAGACTGAGGTCAATTCTAACCTAAGAGTGGTGACGACCGAGGACCGGGGTCAATTCGGAACCAACTCAGGTGACGATCCGAGACCGAGGTCAATTCTAACCAAAGAGTGTTGACGACCTAGGACCGGGGTCAATTCTGACCCAACTCAGGTGACGATCCAAGACCGAGGTCAATTCTGACCTAAAGAGTGGTGACAACCAAGGACTGGGGTCAATTCTGACCCAACTCAGGTGAAGATCCAAGATCGAGGTCAATTTTGACCTGAAGAGTGGTGACGACCGAGGACTGAGGTCAATTTTGACCCAACTCAGGTGACGATCCAAGACTGGGGTCAATTCTGACCTAAGAGTGGTGACGACCGAGGACCGGGGTCAATTCTGACCCAACTTATGTGACGATCCAAGACTGAGGTCAATTCTGACCTAAGAGTGGTGACGACCGAGGACCAGGGTCAATTCTGACCCAAGTATGGTGATGATCCAAGACCGAGGTCAATTCTGACCTAAGAGTGGTGACGATCGAGGATCAGGATCAATTCTGACCCAGCTCGAGTGACGATCCAAGATTGAGGTCAATTCTGACCTAAAGAGTGGTTGGAGATTAGATTTTGATTTTGTCGGGGAAAGTGCTTTTGTGATTTTGATTTGAGCTGGGGAGCTGATAACTGGGGAAGCTTTTGTTTCATTAGGAGACCTTGCGAGGGGAACAACCTATTTTGGGTGATGTAAGAGAATTCCCCTGGAGAAGTGATCAGGTGATCCTTAGAGATCCTCCGGAGCTTTGCCAGGAGGAGTTTTCACTTGGTTTTTGAGGATTTTGCTAGGAAAGAGGGGTTCCGCTGAGGGAATGCGGAGTTTTCTTGGTGAAAAGGCTTTAAATCCTTCTCGGGATTTTTAAGAATTTTTTGAGGATTTTTTTAGGCTTTTTGGGAATTTCTGTACGAAATTTAGGGGGTGCCGGTCGGCATAGTATGAAGGGTTCCCTTCGGCAGTGGCACGGACTTTTGGGCTACCTCGGGAAGGCAAGGGGTCAGTGTCGATCGGTATGGTAGGGGGAGGTGCTGATCGGCATGGCGCTTGGCATCCTATATAAAGGGGGCGAATCCCCTCATTTTTTTCACAGCTTCTTTGCTTTCTCTCTCCCTGCGATTCTTCTGCAAATCGTTATAGCTTTTCGATCTTTAAGAAATGGTCACTTTTGTGAGCACTGCAGTCCACCAGGAGTGGTTGACTATTGATGACTGGGCGAATGTGGAGTGGAGGGCTAGGGCGCCTCTTGCTTTGGGGAGTGAGAACTCCATTGATGCGTTTGAGCCTGTGCGGATGACCGGACCTTACTGCAGGAGCCATCGCGTCATCGCTCTTCGAGAGTGATTCTCGGCGGTTATATAAGTAACCTGACCTTTCGCATTCCTTTCTTTTTTGGTGATTTTTTTCTTTCTTGATTTCTGATGAGATTTTTCCTTTTTTCCAGTCTGATATTTCTTTGAAGAACATGCATGCCCGTGGGACAACGGGGCTCAGGTATGTCTGGGAGCATCTCCCACCTATGGTGTGTTGGATGGTATCATGAGCGGGGTTTGGGCGGTTGGCATCGGTGCTAGATGAGATGCCTCGTTCGACGGCGGTCTTGTGCGCTTTGGGAGAGAGGTGGTGGGATACTACCCACACCTTCCATTTCGGCTTCGAGGATATGATTGTGACTCCCATAGACGTGCAGTAGCTGCTGGGGCTGAATTATGATAGAGAGCAGATAGAGGTGGATCGCTCTTTACGAGTGAGACCAGAGGCAGTGCGTGCAGAACTTTGTGATGTAGGGAGGATAGTTTCTGGGGATTCTATTCGGATGTCCCTGCTGAAGGGTGTTCTGCTGAGCAGGGTGATTGATGTGGAGGATGGGCTGCAGATGAGGCAGATGGAACGATTATTCATTTTACTGGTATTGGGAGGTTTCATGGTGGTGTCGAGCGGCGACATCGTTCATTTGTGGTTCTTGCCGTACCTGAGGATGTTTTCAAACATCCCTTTCTATGATTGGGGGAGTCTGACTTTAGTGACCCTTTACTCTTCTCTGGATGCATTCAGTCGGTGCTGCTGGCAGACTTTTACTGGGGCCACGTACCTTCTTGATGTATTCTTTAGTTTGTGCATTTCTTTTCATGCATTCGCGTTTTCCTTTCACATGGTTCTACGAGGTGATTGGGTGCAACATCCCGCTGATTGCTTTGAAGGATGACACTATTGGGAACTTCTGTCGATTGTATCGATGGCGTAAGGCCAATCGACAGTCGAAGGGATCTATCTCCTTGGAGGCGGTGCGTCAGGTCTTGAATGACCTGACCAGTGGTAGGTTAAGCCATAAATCCAAATTGGGGATCTCTTATTTGTAAATGTGTGTGTGTGTGGGTAGAAAAAGTGTTTATGTTAAGAGAAAGTGTGAGAAAAAGTATGAGAATCCCTATTTGGAATTTATGAGGAAACCCTCTTTTCTTATTTTTTGGGTTTTATTTATATCAAAATAAGAGATGTGCAATAATACTAAATAAAAAACTATATTAGGATGTGTGAGATGAGATAATAAAAGTGCTAAGTAAGAAAACAAGTTATTGAGAATTTCAGAGAATTTAAGAGAGAGTTTGAGAAAGTTGGACCTTCTTGAAGATCTTGAGCTTGATCTTGAATGTTGGAGAGCATCCCTCGCACTTGGATGATGATGGAGAGTGGCTAATTCACCAAGTTTGATGAATAGGATGATGAAAAGTGGAAGTAAAAAAGGGATTTGAGGGTTGAAATCACGCTGCCTTCGAAAGAAATTTCTGGGATTCGTTGAGAGTGAGTTTTATCAGATCTGCCCCCCCTTGTAAATGAGGTGAAGGCCTACTTCAATAGGCTCAGGTCACTGCCGATCGGCATAGACCTGTTCCTGTCTCTCGGCACCTGCCGATATAGGCAGGGTCTGGAAGTAGCCATTTGGCAGTGCGCTTCAGGCTTTTTTGGAAAATCGGCTGTCGATAGGAAACTATTGGTCAGAATTGCACACGGGACATACCGTTGGAAAGGTAATTCAGATACCTTCAAAAGTCCTTTGGACCGCTCCCGGGTTCGGGAGCTGACTTTGGGTCAAATATGGCTCGGAAGCGTTTGTCGGTCCATTGGACGGGGAATCATTCGGACGTAAATAGATCGTTCGTCTGCATGGTAAGTCCGAATCGTGCACGGGGTGGACCGTTTGAAAGGTTAGGAGATGTGATTCTACATTCCAAAGAGTCTGAATCGGTTTGGGGAGTTGACTTTGGTCAACCAGTCCCGGGAAGCATTCGATGACCTCTTGGAGTCAAACGGATCGTTCGTCCGCATGGAAAGTCAGAATCGCGCAAGGGACGGACCGTTGGAAAGGGTATTCAGTGACCTTTAAATATTCATTCAACCTAGATTGAGCTGAAGAGTTGACATAGTTCAAACAGATCCCGGGAGTGCCCGGTGGCCTCTAGGTCAAGTTTTGGACGCAAACGGATCGTTCGTTCACATGGTAAGTCGAAATTGCGCACGAGATGGACCGTTTAAAAGGGTATTCTGTGCCCTTTGAAGATTCATTCAGTCTCAGTCGAGATAAAAAGTTTGACTTTTTCGTCAAACTGAGTCGGGGAGTGCCCGATGGCTTCTAGGTCAGTACTCGGGACATGACCTGGGTTTGTAGTGATGGAGGGAGGTACTAGGGACCTAAGGAGAGTTGGGGGTAATGGAATGGGGTGTCTATAGAGCCCCTCGATGGGAAAGTTTGGAACAAATAATGACAGTCAAATAGACACGACATGATGCTTTTGAGGGAGTATGACCGATTCAGACGATTGAGGCCGATTCTGAAGACCTAAGGAGCGTGCTGAGAATGGAATGACGATCAAAGAGTGGTGATGATCGAGGATTGAGGTCAATTATGACCCAACTTAGGTGACGATTCAAGACCGAGGTCAATTCTGACCTAAGAGTGGTGACGACCGAGGACTGGGGTCAATTCTGACCCAACTTAGGTGACGATCCAAGACCGAGGTCAATTCTGACCTAAGAGTGGCGACGACCGAGGACCGGGGTCAATTCGGACTCAACTCAGGTGATGATCCAAGACCGAGGTCAATTCTAACTTAAGAGTGTTGACGACCTAGGACCGGGATCAATTCTGACCTAACTCAGGTAACGATCCAAGATCGAGGTGAATTCTGACTTAAAGAGTGGTGACGATCGAGGACTGGGGTCAATTCTAACCCAACACAGGTGACGATCCAAGATCGAGGTCAATTCTAACCTAAAGAGTGGTGACGACCGAGGACCGAGGTAAATTCTGACCCAACTCAGGTGACGATCCAAGACTGGGGTCAATTCTGACCTAAGAGTGGTGACGACCGAGGAACGGGGTCAATTCTGGCCCAACTCAGGTGACGATCCAAGACCGAGGTCAATTCTGACCTAAGAGTGGTGACGACCGAGGACCGGGGTCAATTCTGACCCAAATCAGGTAATGATCCAAGACCGAGGTCAATTCTGACCTAAGAGTGGTGACGACCGAGGACCAGGATCAATTCTGACCCAACTCGGGTGACGATCCAAGACCGAGGTCAATTCTGACCTTAAGAGTGGTTGGAGATTAGATTTTGATTTTGCCGGGAAAGTTCTTTTATGATTTTTATTTGAGCTGGGGAGCTGATAGCTGGGGAAGCTTTTTTTTCATTAGGAGACCTTACGGGGGGAACAACCTATTTTGGATGATGTAAGAGAATTCTGCTGGGGAAGTGATCAGGTGATCCTTAGAGATCCTCCGGAGCTTTGCCAGGAGGAGTTTTCACTTGGTTTTTGAGGATTTTGCTTGGAAAGAGGGGTTCCACTTGAGGGAATGCTGAGTTTTCTTGGTGACAAGGCTTTAAATCCTTCTCGGAATTTTTAGGAATTTTTTGAGGCTTTCTGGGAATTTCTGTATGAAATTTAAGGGGGTGCCGATCGGCATAGTATGAAGGGTTCCCTTCGGTAGTGGCACGGAATTTTGGGTTACCTCGGGAAGGCAAGGGGTCAGTGTCGATCGGTATAGTAGGGGGAGGTGCCAATCGGCATGGCACTTGGTATCCTATATAAAGGGGGCGAATCCCCTCATTTTTTTCACAGCTTCTTTGCTTTCTCTCTCCCTGTGATTCTTCTGCAAATCATTTTAGCTTTCTGATCTTTAAGAAATGGTCGCTTTTGTGAGCACTGCAGTCCACCGGGAGTGGTTTATTATTGATGACTGGATGAATGTGGAGTGGAGGGCTAGGGCGCCTTTTGCTTTGGGGAGTGAGAACTCCTTTGATGCGTTTGAGCCTATTACGGATGACCGGACCTTACTGCGGGAGCCATCGCGTCATCTCTCTTCGAGAGTGATTCCCGGAGGTTATATAAGTTACCTCACCTTTGGCATTCCTTTCTTTTTTGGTGATTTTTTTCTTACTTCATTTCTGATAAGATTTTTCCTTTTTTCAAGTCTGATATTTCTTTGAAGAACATGTGTGCCCGTGGAACAACGGGGCTCAGGTATGTCTGGGATCATATCCCACCTATGGTGTGTTGGATGGTATCACCAGCGGGGTTTGGGCGGTTGGCATCGGTGCTGGATGAGGTGCCTCGTTCGACAGCGGTCTTGTGCGCTTTGGGAGAGAGGTGGTGGGATACTACCCACACCTTCCATTTCGGCTTCGGGGAGATGACTGTGACTCCCATAGACGTGCAGCAGCTGCTGGGGCTGAATTATGATAGAGAGCAGATAGTGGTGGATCGCTCTTTACGGGTGAGACCGGAGGCAGTGCGTGCGGCACTTGGTGATGTTGGGAGGATAGTTTCTGGGGATTCTATCCGGCTATCCTTGGTGAAGGGTGTTCTGTTGAGCAGGGTGATTGATGTCAAGGACGGGCTGCAAGTGAGACAGATGGCCCGATTATTCATTTTACTGGTATTGGGAGGTTTCATAGTGGCGTCGAGCGGCGACGTCATTCATTTGTGGTTCTTGCCGTACCTGAGGATGTTTTCGAACATCCCTTTCTATGATTGGGGGAGTCTGACTTTGGCGACCCTTTACTCTTCTCTGGATGCATTTAGTCGGTGCTACCGGTAGACTTTTACTGGGGCCACGTACCTTCTTGAGGTATTCTTCATTTTGCGCATTTCTTTTCGTTCATTCTCATTTTCCTTTAATGCATTCGCATTTTCCTTTCACATGGTTCTATGAGGTGATTGGGTGCAACATCCCGTTGATTGCTTTGAAGGATGACACTGTTGGGGACTTTTACCGATTGTATCGATGGCGTAAGGCCAATCGACAGTCAAAGGGATCTCTCTCCCTGGAGGTGGTGCATCCGGTCTTGAATGACCTGACCAGTGGTAGGTTAAGACTCTTTCCATTTCAATCTTAGTTTTTACTCCTTCTGATCTTGTATTGATTTATGCTCGCTTGGATATTTTCAGGTGACCTTTTATCCCTGGGGGATAGCCATTCAGGATGCGGGGGTGACTGGGGTGAACGCGCGGATGAGGCGTTTACTGGCGCATGAGTTCGGCCATTCTTGGTATCTCGAGGAGAGGATGGTTCGTCAGATTCCTGAGTAGGAGGTGGTGGTGCCACCCGCGCAGCCTCCTACATCTATGAGGCGGGAGCGACTGCTGTCGAAGGTTAAGAGGATCGCAACGATGATCGGCGAGTCCTACTTGTTGTACACCGATACGGTTGCGCCTTATGATTATATGGACTTTGTGACGAGCTGGTTGATGGCGCCCAGCAGATATAATGCATTATCTTTCCCCCCGGCGGGTTCGAGTCGGGCGGTGGGTTCTTCCCACAGCGGCGCTGGTCCATTGACATCGGCGGTGACGGCGACCTCAGAGGTTCTTTTTGTGCGGTTGCATAGCCCTTCGTATAACATTTGGTGGGCTGATGGAGGGATGGTGCCTATGTTGCACCGTCCTCGTGCAATGGATCCGGAGGAGTTGGGCTTGACAGAGGAGGTCCTTCGATCTGCGGTATACTTTTTTATTCTTCTCTTTTTTTCTTTTCTGTTTTGGTCATTTCTGCTTTGATACTGATTTGGACTTTCCTTGCAGCAAGTTCGGGTGTCGACCACTTGGCTAAGGGACATCAGAGACTGGATATCTTTAGCGACTGCCCATATTCGGGACGCGATTCCTGTTCTTTTTTGCTTGGTTCCTTCTACTTCGTCCGGAAAGGACTCGGGTTCGGGTAGTGGTGGCGCATCGTCTCGCCGTAGGGGGAAGAGTGCACGCCGCAGGGGTGGAAGCTCTTGAGAGAGAGAGAGAAAGAATGTGGGTTCGGGCCGAGTCCTGTTGGTTTTTTCTTTTTCTTTTTATTTTTTACAAAATTGATGTAACGCATAACACAAATTGATGCAATGTAATGGAGTTTTTTTATTATATTTTATTTAATGATGAATGCATGCATATGCACTTTTTACTTTGCTGGTGAGACCGTAAAAAGGAATATTTTTGGAATTTTTTGAAGTAAAGAAGGGGGTAATTTTATAAGGAGAAAAAGGGATTTTGAAATTCTGTTGAGAATGTCAATTTATTTTTATTGAGTTTTCTGATTTTGACAAAAGAGGAAAATGGGAAAATTTCTAAAAATGGGTGTTTGCCGATCGGTAAGCACCCTCACCTACCTATCGGCAGTTCAGTCCAGTCCTATCAATTCAAAGCTTTGATTGGTACCCTATTAAGCCTTTGGTACCTTGTGGGGTAGGATTCCCTCCGATTTCTGCAGGGATTGTGTCCCTTGTGAGGATTCTCAAGTATAAAAAGGGGTAAGGGTGGAGTATTTTCATCACACCTTTGCATTTTTACTTACTTGCCCACTATCTCTTAGCCTTGCAAGATAGCTCTCCCTGGTAGCATTGAGTTTGTCAACTACCTCGAAGCTTGGGAAGTAATGTGCTCTTATAATGTTGACTACAATACTTTCAACATGCGCCGAGTCTCCCTGTGGCGTAATCGACCTTTTGAGTGGAACGTACTGATGGCGACGGTACAATTCTGGTACCCCGAAGACCATGTATTTCGCTTTGGGTTGGATGAATTTTGTCCTACCTACGAGGAATTTTATGCCATACTGGGTGTAAATCCAAATATTACTGTGGCTTTGCCCGAATTTTCCCGTTCTCCTAGGGATTTGTTAGCCGGGCTTCTTCATATTTTGCCTTCGGTATCTAGATCATTGGTTGTTGGAGGAATGATCTCCCTCCCGGCGGTGCTGCAATTCGTGCATTTGCGAGAAGTAGGTGATGCTGGCTATGCTGGAGTCGTTGTTCTGGGTATGGTTTCCAAATTACTGCTGGTGATTGGGGAGGTACAAGTGGACCCACAACTTGCAGACATTACCTCATGGATGTCATACCGTCGCAATCCTGCGACGGTGATATTGGCGGAGACCCTGAATGGCCTGGATGCCTGGAGAGAAGGTCGTTCTGACTTTTTGGGGGTAGCCCTGTGATACTGTTCATGTGGTTGTCTGAAAGATTCTACTTGGTGACTCCTCGAGAGTATCCCGTGTCGGCTGTACCCAACTTCTTTTCGCGCTACTTCATCTGCATTGGCCTGTTTGTTGAGAACTGGGAGCATTGGCTTGTGGAGCATGGGTCCCGTGGGCTGTATTGGTCTGTGCTTGGTGGGGAAAGTTGTAGCCTGTTCTGGAGCTAGGAGATTATTCATATGTACGGCTGGTTGGTCTCAGGCAGACCTCTTTTTATTTCCTTTGGCGGCTTCTGCGCCAATTTGGCTGGGCCTAGGTCGTGCCCCCTCGGACTTCAAATTTCTTTTCGATAGAATATTTAACTGAGCGCTTGCGTTTGTTGCTTGGGTCTCTGTAGGAAAATCGACGTCCGTCGATCCGTCCTTCCCAATCTATCGGAAAATTTTGGCATGTCCCCAAAGATTATATGAAGTGGTTATGGAGGAAAGTAGTCAGCAAGATGTTGGCAGTGGAGACTGGACAAAGATAGTTTATTTTATCCGACACCATGGAAGGGGGTGTTGTGATCTTTTCGAAGATGGTTCGGGCTCATCGATCCATGGATTGTTTGAGGCACTCTATTCAGGCAAGGGAAACTTGGGGACCTCGGGATGTAGATGATGAGGGTGTAGGCTCCTCTGGTAGCTGTGGTTAGGACTCTTGGAGAGTTTATTTATGTAATGGATGACAGATGTGGGGATTTTATTTGGCTTTTTATGGTAGTGGGGGAAGAGAGTTATCCATTCCTTTTTCTTATTTAATCCGTGCTGAATTTTCTTATTAATGAAATAAACAAGTTTCTGATCATCCAGCTGTGCCTTTCGATGAATTTTGTAATTTTTAATTATCTACACCGATCGCTAAGGCATACATAATCCTTTTGTTCAAGTATTCTTTAGAATGAACCGCCGTTCTCGGAGGAAAGAAACGAATAGTATTTTATGAAAAAAAAGAAAGGGTCGCACTCATGTGAGGTGCCTGAGCTGCCTACGTACCTCTGGGGTTTTTGAAAAAGTTTTTTATCTGTTTGAAAATAGTTTTTTGCAGAAGATCAGTCCCACGTAGTTCTGGGTAGAGGGAAATGAAGAGTCGTAGCGCGCTGAGATTTTGAACTAGGGGTAGAATTTCTTGAGACGGTCTAGATTGACTAGACGAGACATATCTTCCCCATCTAGGTCAGTGAGCATGGTGGCATCGCCGGATAAGATTTTCTTCACAACGTAGGGTCCTCTCTAATTGGGCTTGAATTTCCCTTTGGGTCCCAGATCGGTTCTATTATCTCTTTGAGGGTTAAATCCCCCTCCTGGACACCGCGGTCCTTGACTCTCTTGTTGAATGACCGCGCTATTCCGCGATGGTACCCCTATGTGTGGTAAAGAGCTTTTAATCTTCTTTCATCTAGGCGGGCAAGCTCATCAAGACGGCTTTGGCACCCATCTTCTTCGCTAACTTTATTTTCGAGCATGACGCATAACGAGGGTATTTCCAGCTCCATAGGTAGGACTGCTTCCATTCCGTAGACCAGGGAGTAAGGGGTAGCCCCAGTAAAGGTTCGGATTGAGGTTCGATATCCCCTGAGGGCGTACAGGATCCGGTCAGCCCAATCCCTACAACTTTCGGTCATCTTGCTGATGATAGCTTTGAGGTTTTTATTGGCGGCTTCCACTGCACCATTGGTCTGAGGTCGGTAGGGAGAAGATTTGTGTCTCTGAATCCCGTACTCGTTGACTACTTTTATGACTTCTGCTTTGAAATGCAACCCGTTATCTGACACCAGCTCGTGCAAGACCCTATATCGGCAGAGGATGTTTTTCTTGAGGAATTTGGCCACTCTCTTGGCGTTCAATACTGCGTATGACTCAGCTTCGACCCATTTGGTGAAGTAATCGATGGCAAATAGGATGAACTCATGTCCGTTTGAAACCTTTGGTGTAACCTTCCCTATGATGACGACACCCCAGGTGGAGAATGGCTAGGGAGAGGTCATGTTATATAATTCTCGCGGAGGAAGGTGTTGAAGATTGGAGAACTATTGGCATTTGAGGCATTTCCGGACATAGGCGGTGCAATCCTAGGTCATGGTGGTCCAGTAATATCCCTGTCGAATGATCTTTTTAGCAAGCATGTGACCATTCATGTGGGGTCCGCATTCCCCGTTGTGGATTTTCTGCATTATTTTCTCAATCTTAGCCCCTGCAATGCAGTGTAGATGAGTTCCATCGAAGCTCCTCTTGAGTAGGGCTTTATGACAGATGATGTACTGGGCGTCCAGTCCTCGGAGAGTCGTTCGATCTTTCTTGGTGGAACCCTCGGGATATCTACCATGTTTGAGGAGGCACCAGATATCATAGTACCATCAATCGTCTAGTTCGGGATCTTCGGTGGAGACAAGCTCAATATGGTAGCAATGGTTCGGTCTGTCTTGCTTTTGAACTAGGAAGGGGGTCATTGTTATTCCCTTGGGCATGTCGACCATGGAGGCCAAAGTAGCGAGATCATCGACTAGGCTATTCTTTGCTCGGGGTAGGTAGTGGAAGGTAGTATCTCGGAATAGGGAGGCTAACTCTTCTAAGTGGGCATGAAAAGGTTGGAGTTTTCATCCTTGACTTTCCACTTTTTGAGCACTAGACCGATGATGAGGGAAGAATCCCCGTAGACATCAAGGTATTGAATACCTTTCTTGAGAGCAACTTTGAGGCCCACTGTGCATGCCTCGTATTCCGTCATGTTGTTGGTGCAAGGGAAATCCAACTTGATGGCGATGGGAGTGTGGGAGTCATCTGGGGCGATCAGAAGTATCCCAATGCCATATCCCTTTTTGTTGGCAGCGCCGTCAAAGAACATTTTCCATTGAAGGCGGTCTTGAGTGGTGCAGAGGATATTTTCATCTGGGAATTCTGAGATCTAGACATTTGCTTCATCTATGGGGTAATAGGCGAGGTAGTCAGAGATGTCTCTTCCTTTAATAACTTTTTGGGTGACGTATACGATGTCAAACTCGGTTAGGAGCATCAACCATCGGTCCATTCAACTGGATAAGGCGAGTTTCTCAAGCAGGTATTTGATGGGGTCCATTCGGGATACAAGTTTAATGGGGAAGGCGAGCATGTAGTGTCGCAACTTTTGGGTAACCCAGACAAGTGCGACACATGCCTTATCCAAGGCAGTGTAGTTGATCTCGTACCCGACCAATTTGTGACTGGCGTAATAGATGGCTCTTTCTTTACTGGAGTCCTCAAGGTATTGGGCTAGGTGGTTAGGTATAGGAGAAAAGGGAGGCCAGGCTGTGGTGGCATGAGCACTAGCATTTAGGTCAGATATTGTTTGATTCGGTCAAAAGCTTCTTGGTAGGCCTCATTCCAAATCTTGGTTGAATCCTTTCGGAGGAGCTTGAAGATCGGTTCACAGATGGAATTTAGCTGGCTGATGAACCGGCTGATATATTGCAATTTCCCAAGAAAACCTTGAACTTCTTTCTCTGTTCGGGGTGGTGGCATCTCAAGTATGGCCTTCAGCTTTGCAGAATCTGCTTCCACCCCCTTTTCGCTGACCATGAATCCCAAGAGTTTTTCCTTTGTAACGCCGAAGACACACTTCTGTGGATTAAGTCTCACCTGATACCATCGCAGTCGTTCGAAGAACTTCTGGAGAGCGAGAACATGACCTTCTCTAGTTTTGGACTTGATAATCATATCATCCATATAAACCTCGACCTCCTTGTGAATTAGATCGTGCAGGATGGTTTTGGCAGCCCTTTGGTAGGTATCCCCAGCATTCTTGAGACCGAATGGCATAACGGTGTAGCAAAAGGTTCCCCATGGGGTGATGAATGCGGCTTTTTCTTGGTGGTTTGGGTGCATCTTGATTTGGTTGTATCCGACAAACCCATCGACGAATGACTTGAGAGCATAACTGGCTGTGTTGTCCACGATCATGTCGATATTGGGTAGCGAATAGTCATCGTTGGGAGAAGCTTTGTTTAAATCTCGATAGTCTACACACATTCGGACCTTCCCTCCTAATTTTGGCACGGGTACTACGTTGGCTAGCCATGTGGGATATTCGATCACACGAATGAAGCCCACGTTCAATTGTTTGACCACCTCTTCTTTGACCTTGAGCGACCATTCGGTGCGGAGTTTTCTCAATTTTTGTTTAATCGGCTTATAATCTGGGAGAGTGGGGATCTCGTGCTGAGCTATTTCAGGATCAATACCAGACATATCATCATAGGACCATGCGAAGACATCCACAAACTCCTTCAGTAATTCTTCGAGTTGTGCATGCTCATGCTCGTCAAGGGTGGCCCCTATCCTAACCTCGCTCAGTTAGCTACTAGAACCGAGATTAATAACAATAGTCTCTTCTTCATTAACTTGAATGCGGTTACGTTGTTTATTATTAACCTTATTTAGATCAGTTAAGAATTGTTCATTTGCAAAATCATCATCATCAAAAGTTCTATTAGAATCTAAACAATTAATGTAAGGCATATCAAGATACTCAAAATCTTCGTTTATTTTATTGATAGGAAAAACAACATTGAGAACCTCATCAAAAGAGGTCTCGATTACATTTGAATTAGGATAGACAACAGAAGAAGAAATAGGGTAAACATTGGGGTCAGGGGATATTTGAAGAGGTAGAACTGGCGCAACATGCCAGTTCAAGAGAGGTGTATCAGCAGCTTTAATCAGACGGGATGGGTCCATTGATGTAGTGCCTGAATGAACCATGCAGAGTGTCATCCCCAGTATCTGTAAGTTGAAGGAATCTTCGGAATCACTTTCCTCAGTCTCTTAGGTATCTTTGATGAGTGGTTGTACTCGGTGTTGGAAAATTTCGGCCCATGGGTAGCTGTCTTTGAAAAAATCTCCATCCCATACTTTATCTTCTTGTCTGTGTGGTCACACCATGGTTCTGGAAAATCTCAAAAGGGGAAGTCTTCGCCTTCTTTGATGAATCGTCCATTTAAGGAGTCTCCTGAGATAGTTCGAATGCAGTCGAATCTTCTCATGGGTCGAGACTGGTGGATCATTCTGAGCTCTTGTCCCAATGGTTGGTACCCCAAGCCACAAGGAGGGAAAGCTTTCTTCAGTTCGATGGGCTCGATTATCCATCGCTGCCTTCGCCCTAGTCCCAGTCTGGGCACGAAGTGTATGTTTCTGAACATCTGATTCACATTGACATTGCCATGAGGGTCATATTCTGGACAAACCCTTTCTTTGATACCATCCCCTGCTGGGAGTAGGAGTGGCTCAACTCGGAATCCTGATAGGAGCATATCATTTGACCCGAGTTGTATCTCAAGAATTGAACTGCTGCTGCTTGCATCCTCAACATTTTCGTCATCGCCCAAAATGGTGATGACTCTCCCATCGGCGAAGAACTTTAATTTTTGATGGAGTGAGGAAGACACACCCTTGATATTGTGGAGCCAGGGGCGTCCGAGCAACAGGTTAAAACAAGTTGGGATGTCTATGACTTGGAATTCAATGACGGGGTTTATAGGGCCAATCCCTATTGCATGTTTTTTGGCTCCCATCACCTCACGATGGATATTATCGTAAGAACGTACGGCGATGAAGGTTGGAGCGAGGTCGCTTTCTTTCAAGCCTAAACACTTGAAGGTTCTCAGAGGTAAAACGTTCAAGGCGGATCTGTTATCGACAAGGGAGAGTGGCACAGCCTTCCCCATAACTTCGACGGAGATGTTCAGTTCATAATTGTGATTTGGCCCAATTCTGGGGATTTCTTCTTCAGAAAATGATAGCATTCGGGTAGAGGTTAAGGATCCGACCAAATTTACCGCCTCTTCTAGTGTGGTAGAAGGAGAAACTATGGGTCCAGTGAGAAATTTTATTAAAGCATTTATGTGCAGCTGGGAAGACATGAAAAGCCCTCATACAGTGATGTTAGCTTGAGTTTTCTTCAGTTGATCGAGGATTTTATTCTCCTCAATGGTCATCTCTGGCATAGGAAGGTTTTCAACGCCCTTCCCCTTGTCATTTGCTGGTAGTGACTAGTGAGCTTGGAACTTGGAAATGTCTCCCTGATCTAGTCACGTGATTTACTGAAGAAGAAAAGAATATGGATCCCATTTCCTCATCAATCTCAGGTTGTTCTGCCACCCTATTTATTTCTCTGAGGAGTTCTTCAAATGATATCATCCCACATATATCGGCTACTGGGCCAGTTCTTCCAGAAGCTTATTTTTCACTCGAATCTTCGAATTCTTCCCCCCATCCGGTGGTAACAATTATGTCTTTCCATGTAAATTCGATGCATTCCACAACTTCAACGGATTCTTCATATAAGTTCTCCTATTCTGTGGGGATATGTGTGATTAAAGGGACCAAACCCCCTTGTAGCTTCAAAGTGTCAAGTAACCCGGTGATACTGCAAATGCTGTTGGTTTACCCGAATAATTCTGCCATAGTCTGGACAACATCATCTAAGCTGACTTCATCGATTGGTACCACCCATTTGTCTGAATCTCGAGCCCACTTTCGTGCCTCCAAGAACAATGTACTGAACTTTTGGCAATCGATGACTACGTGTGAGGGAAATTTCAGCCCGAACTCTTAGAGTTGGTTTAACACCTCTGACAATTCCATACTTCCATTTTCAGAACGGGTACGGACAGCGATGCATGCTTTGGTAAGGAGTGACAGTGCCTGATCAGCGAGGCTAGTAGGGTGTAAGAGGAAATATGGGCAAGTTTGAAGAGGTTTAGGAGAGTATATGGGTGTGATTTGAGTGGAGGGATCGAAATTTGGGTTTTCTTCTAAGAAGATGGCATTGGCATGATTCAGAAGTGGATTGTGAGTAGTGTTTGGCTTATGATTGGCTGGTGGGGCGATGGTACCCCGGTCGATGAGATCTTGGATTATGTTCCGAAGGTTAAAGCATTGGTCGATGGTATGGCCAACAGTTTGGTGAAAGACATTATGAGCATAGGTCTTGAAGTTTCATGGGAGTGGATTTGGCAATGGACGTGGATCCAAGGGTTTGATGAGGTTTAGGCTTAACAGGGCTTGGTAAACTTTGGAGAGGGGAGCATGGAGCTTAGTGTATTCCATTCGGATGGGGGCAGGGCGGCTTTTTGGTGCCCATGATGTGGTTGGTTGAGATTGATGGTTGAAATTGTAGCACTGGCAGGCTTATCATACTTTCTAGGGGTGAACTATCCGGACACCTTCTTCGGTTCAACTTCTGTTTTAACTAGGCTTTCCTCGATTTCCACTCCAGACTCTCTGAGAGCTCAGAAGTGGGGATAGTATTGTCCTCCCATTGTTTCTAAGACATAGGGCAAGAAGTTCTTCTTCACTATGCTGACTTGTTCTTCCTCTGATGGCCGATTGGTCATGGCAGCTGCTTTCTCTGTCCACCGGGTTATGAAATTACTGACTGATTCCCCAGGATTCTGTTTGAGAAGCTCTAAATCATGACGGTTGACCTCAAGCTCTTCGTTGTATTTGTACTGCGACATGGATTCTCGAGCTACATCCTCCCAGCTAAGGATTTTGGATTCTTCAAGAGATAAAAACCATCAGAGGGCACTATCCTTCAAAGTTTACTGAAACAGTTAGGCCATCACTTCTTCAGAAGCCCCTAGTAGAGCAATGGAATGATGATAACTATGAAGATGAATAATTGGGGGTCCACTCCCCCCAAACTTCTCGATATTTGGCATCTTGAACTTCTCGGGTAACCTCGCTTTAGGATAAGGAGACATGTGGGTTTAGTCCATGTAATTTCCAGAGATCCTGACTTGGTCGAACTTCTTGGTGAGCATCTTGAGATCCTCTTTGACTTTATTCAACTCTTCTTATTTTGGATCAATGACCAGAGGCAGGTTAGCCATAGGCTGGGCAATATTTGGCATAGCAAGATGGGCAGGCGGTGGCCCATTGATAGGAGGGACACATGGAGCGTGATGATATTCTTTTGAAACCTAGATAGGCTCGGGTGGACCCATAGAACGAGGGAATAGGGCCTCGGGCTCTTGAGGAATAAGAACTTTGTTTCGTGGCATTTCTCGAACCTCAGTTTAGAGGTTGTCAATCTTAGACACAAGTTGAGCTAAGACTGTCGTCAGATCCGGCTGTATGACTGGTGCTTGATCTGTATTCTTCGTAGAAAGTGGATGGATTACGGACTCGGAAGAAGTAGTAGAGGAACGGACAAAACTCTGGGGTGATTTGACTGAAGATCGAATCCAATAGGGAGCTAGGCCAAGGGATTGCAATCGACCTGAGAAGGCGTAGGATCAGATTTATTTTTGAGAAAAAAAGGAAGAACTATTTTTGGATTTTTGATAAAGAAGGGAGAAATGTTTTTGGATTTTTGATAAAGAAGGGAAAAATTCTTTTGGAGACAGAACTCAGCATGATTATTATGATTATTATGTTCTCACTTGTATTTAATTCTCTCAAATGCAATGCCGGACAGGACTCGAGCCTTGAAAAGTGGGGTTTTCAATATATGAAAAGCTACGGTTTAGACTGGTAACCAGGCTCACGGACAGGGTCCCATTTTAAAAATGCACAAAAATTAGGTGGCAGGCCGACCCGAAATTTCGACAGAGTTTCGGGTTAAAACCGGCAATCTAAAGCGCGTGTCCTAGGTTTGACACCTATATGCGGGTATGCAGTTGGTTGGGTGAATCGGCATGGGTTCCCCCCTTTGGCGTGACTTCCACGATATACGTCTTACTCTTGCGGGTAATCGGTACGTGTGGACAAGACATTTGATATACCTGAGTGTACGTGAATTGCCACACCATATACCTCGTGGGGACGGTATGTGTGAGAGCGAATTCGATATACTCGGCGTACGTGAGCAAATTCCCTGCAATATACCTCCTGTCATGACTTTGGTCAAGCGGTACGATGCGGGGGAACCGTTCGATATACGTTGAAGGTACTTGGCCAATGGAAGGTGAGAGTCATATCGCTTAGGCTAACTGCGACCTGTAGGACCAGCGTCCATCACGAAGTGACCCTCCAGTTACTGGGTAAAATTTGTTCAATATCAATGCTCTTTGGTGATGTTGTGTGAATCATGCATGATTCTCTTATTAGTATCTTATGATGAGAATGCCTTTATTGATTATGCCAAAAAGGGAGAAATGTATAAGTACCCAAAGTACACCAAATATGTATAGGTGATGCGTGCAACATGGGGATATATATGATCCTAGGTGCACTTGATGTGAAGTGTACATGGAGAATTTTTCTACAAGTGTGTGAACATAAGCATAAGTATGGGATACACATGGAAACGGGGAACATGCAGATATGGGGGGAAACATAAACGAATATAGCATCCATGCAAATAGAGTCAAGCCCTAAAAAAACACAATTCCCCAGCAGAGTCGCCACTGTGGCCATCCCCGATCCTCGTCGCGCTAGGGCGGGTGCGCGAAGGGAGAGGATCCTTCGGGTCCCACGCATCCCTCTCGGGAGCGCTTCGATCGGCATCCTTTTTGCGATGTGGTGTAAAAATGTTGATAGATTTAGAGTCGCCAGTCTATTTTACTCAAAATAGACAAAAGAAAAAGGGGAAGCCATCCCGAATGATGGAATCAAAAGACATACTGGTGCATGCGAAACCAAAATGATTCGAGAAGGGTTTGTAGGCTTAGTTACGAAATGGGAAGGTGTTAGGCACCCATTTCGCACTTTCGGTCTCTCATAGATATTTGCTATTTTCCTTTATATTTCCCCCCATGATATGTGTGCATGTGTATATATATATAATGGAGGTAGGAATCCTCGACTTGTATCATGGAAAAGATAAAGCGAGTCATCCTTAGGAAGATATAAGAATAATATTAGAAAACTAAGATTTGCGCGATTACCCCTACGTTGATCGTTATAATGGAACGATAACACATATGGAGTAATACGTCACTAAGAACAAGTATATAGAATATATGAAGATTAGATTTAGAGAAAATAGGAAGTAAGAGAAAAGGTGAGAGAGAGGACTCGAGTCTCGAGTTTTACCACGAGATGCCTACGTAGCCTATAAAGGCATCAAAGTCCACGTAGTTCGCATACAAAATGAGGGGTGGGGTTTATCCCATAAATCCAAATGGGGGATCTCTTATTTGTAAGTGTGTGTGTGTGTGTAGAAAAAGTGTTTTAGTTGTGAGAAAAAGTATGATAATCCCTATTTGAAATTTATGAGCAAACCCTCTTTTTCTTGTCTTTTGGGTTTTATTTATATGAAAATAAGAGATGTGCAGTAATACTAAATAAAAAAGTATATTAGGATGTGTGAGATGAGATAATCAAAGTGCTAAGTAAGAAAACAAGTTATTGAGAATTTAAGAGAGAGTTTGAGAAAGTTGGACCTTCTTGAAGATCTTGAGCTTAATCTTGAATGTTGGAGAGCAGCCCTTGCACTTGGATGATGATGGAGAGTGTCTAATTCACCAAGTTTGATGAATAGGATGATGAAAAGTGGAAGTAAAAAAGGGATTTGAGGGTTGAAATCACGCTGGCTTCGAGAGAGGTTTCTGGGATTCGTTGAGAGTGAATTTTATCAGATCTGCCCCCCCTTGCAAATGAGGTAAAGGCCTCCTTTTATAGGCTCAGGTCACTGCCGATCTGCATAGATCTATTCCTGCCTATCGGCACCTGCCGATAGGTAGGGTCTGGAACCTGCCATTTGGCAGTGCGTTTCAGGCTTTTTTAGAAAATCGACTGCCGAGGGCAAATTATTGGTCAGAATCATACACGGGGTATACCGTTGGAAAGGTAATTCAGAGAGCTTCGAAAGTCCTTTGGACCGCTCCCGATTTCGGGAGTTGACTTTGGGTCAAATATGGATCGGAAGCATTTGTTAGTCCATTGGACGGGGAATCGTTCGGACGCAAACGGATCGTTCGTCTGCATGTTAAGTTCGAATCGCACACGGGGTGGACCGTTGGAAAGGTTAGGATATGTGATTTGACATTCCAAAGAGTTTGACCTGGTTTGGGGAGTTGACTTTGGTCAACCAGGCCCGAGAAGCATTCGGTGACCTCTTGGAGTCAAACGGATCGATCGTCCCCATGGAAAGGCAGTATAGCGCATGGGATGGACCATTGGAAAGGGGATTCAGTTCCCTTCGAAGATTCATTCAGCCTCGATCGAGCTGAAGTGTTGACATAGGTTAAACAGAGCCTGGGAGCGCCCGGTGGCCTCTGGATCAAGTTTCAGACGCAAACGGACCGTTCGTCCGCATGGTAAGTCGGAATTGCACACGGGATGGACCGTTGGAAAGGGTATTCAGTGTCCTTTAAAGATTTATTTAGTCTTAGTCGAGATGAATAGTTTGAAATTTTGGTTAAACTTAGCCGGGGAGGGCCCGATGGCTTCTAGGTCAGCACTCAGGACATGACCTGGGTTTGTAGTGATGGAGGGAGGTACTAGGGACCTAAGGAGAGTTGGGGGTAATACAATGGGGTGTCTACACATACATAAGATGATACTTAAAATTATCATGAATCTTATATCATTGCCTCAAAAGATGAGCCTATACTCCACTAGCTCTATTATCTCTATTTTAAAAGAGGCCCCACTTCTTTAGGTACCAATTTCCCTTATTGCCAAATCACGTAAACCCCTTCACGGGAGACACCAGCAGCGACCCCTGACCGCTCATATCAGACTCCAAATTTTGGTTCACTGTGACATACTCTCACTACATTCCTGAGCTATACGAAAATTATGTAGATTAACTTAATCCTTATCGACGGGCCATGAATCACCTTGGGTCCGAGAAGGTTATTATTTCCCACCTCTAACCAACTAAATGGTGGATGATAATATCTCCATAAAAAGCATCAGAAAGAGTGATGCTGATAATAAACTGCCCACTACCCAAAAATCCAGAGTAAACGTTCAGCACACATGTAACTCTACCAGTGGTAACTATTTCTCCCTATTACCCAAAAATCCAGATTACAAGTTCCGCGTACTTTCCAATATCCTCATCACATCCCGTCTACCCATCGACCGACGGTGATATGTTTAACTCAAAACTCAACTCCGTACCTATCACCTCCTAACACTTCCTAGTGGATATAGGACTCAAGGGTCTCATCTAGACCCATAAATATATTAGGCATCACCTTGTGCCGGTCAATTTATTCTCTCTAATGAAATATTGGACATACTTCCCAATAGTATAACTCACCCCAAATGAATAACAATTATTCCGTTTCTATTAATTCATTCCACAAATTTGAAGGAAATTCTGACCTCTCAGTGATTTTGATAACCAAAATAATGAAATTTATCAGTCTTCGTATCCATTCCATCATTAAAATCATCAATTCATTACAAAATTGTGGTTAATAATCTCGGACCAACCTCTTCCATCTACGAGTGGTGCACCTGGAGACAACTTCATTATGTCTCGCTCAACACCAATCTACATGCTCGACATTTCACATCATGTGACACGTCTTACTCCCTTTTTCTAGGATATACCAAAATCATGGCCCGCCTGCTCCGAAATTGCGCACTTTATGGGCGCTTTTTCATCTTGTAGAAATCAACATCTTTTCTATGCACATTTGACAAAATAAGACTCCAGTTACCTTCCAAAATTGTGGGGTCCTCCCTTGTCAAGGGATATCTTTTTACATGTGTCTCCAACGTATTTCCACTCACCTCGATTGTGATCATTCTCTTTGACATACACATAGTCGGACTATCTCCTTTTCTCTAACGAAGTTTAGTCCATCATACCATTCCACTTATGTTTTTAACTTCCCCATTGGCATATTTTCAAAACAATTATAACCACATCCCCTTATCTCTTATGATATTTGGAGTCAAACTAAACAAGGCGCCCATACACCCTATATCCCATGCACATATGCACAATCATCACTAACGTCACATATGTAACTTATTAATCTTAAGCTTGACTCTGCACTCTTGGTGTGACTATACAGTAAGGTTGTACTTAATTTCCCTACTAATCGTGGCTTATTTCTTCTAGAGATTACCCCACCTATGAACTAATGGTGCAAAAGCTCCCTAGTGCTTCCTATACAACACTACCGGCTCCACTAGATGTACATAGTATAAGAGCTCTCACCTCAAAGTGTTTTCTCTACACGTTCAATGATTTAACTTTCAAAACTCCTTCCCTAGCATCCAACAATGTCGCTCCACTCTCGACGTTTTATTATTATTCATACGTAGAACATCCCTTAAACAAAACTCAAACAAAGAACTCCTCCAATGCGCTATCACCTAGAATTTTTTGATCTTCGAGTTCTGTAAGCCCAAATCATATAACCAGGACTCTCAAAATCATGTCCCCCACCTTATAAGTCTAATCACAAACTGGCACATCTCTAAAGGAGTCATATAACACTGCGCCTACACTATCACTAAGTCCCCAACGCTAAATCAATAAAGAGCTAAACCTTTCTGCTCTATAGAAAATACGATATACCTTAAATTACATCTGTAAAAGTCCCGATACATTGGAATCAAATATAACGAGGCAAATATACTCTCTGAAGTCTCCTCCACAATATAGACGCGAGCTCCGCCCTCTTTCAGGTGAGACATCGCAAAATAACACATCTGGCCCTAGAACAACAAACACGATAGCCTTGCTGTAACAACCTACCAATGCTCAAACCATCGCTAACCAGTCCATATCAAGGATAAAATCATACTCGAATATCATCTCTCAAAACAAGCTAAACCACTAAAACATATCCTCTCAGTGTCCACACCTACTCCCCTACAGATGGAACCAAAGAAAGCCCCGATAATCAACGATAACTATATACACATTATAATAATATTAATGATACATCTACTAAACCCGTCTCATGCACGAATCTAGTGTTAACGAAAATATTGTGTAATACCCCGTATTTTTATGGCTTTTAAATTTGGGAATTTATTAAATTTAAATTGAGATATTAATTTAATATTAATCCAAAAATTTATTTAAAATACTTACTAGCGTGACGAGAGTTAGTACTTAGTGGGAATTTATTGAATATTACTAGATGAGTAAAGTATTATATAAGATTGATTTTATTAAAATTGTCACGAGTAAATAAAATGGCAATTATGGAAATTTAAGTCGGGACGCGCCTGGGTCGTGTCAGGACTAAATTATTATTATTAAAAGTGAATAAATTATAAGTCACCCGTATGATCATTTTGAGTGCGCCAATGTGTCTGGAAGGGTCGAGATAGTCAGAAAAGTATACCCGGGGGTTTAGTTTTGGCCTCAGGGAATTTTTAGGCCTAATTGGCATCCTGGGAGGGTATTTTAGACATTTTTTATTTTTGTGTAATTAAACCCACGAATTTCCCTAAGATATATCAACCATTTGAGTTAGGCTTTTAGGGTTAACAATCACAAAACTTAAGAACGGTCATTAGAGAAGAAGGTAGGAAGCTTTCCAAGCAATCCAAGGCCAAGAACTCATCCGTTTGCACTACGACCACCACCAAAACGTAGATCGCACGAAGAGGAACGCAACCATACCCTTCTCATCCATAAATCATACCCTTGTATTCTAGGCAAGTATCTCTCTTGCTTTTTTTTAGTTATTGTTTCATCCATGTTAGATTATGATTGTTATACACATGTTTCATAAAAGAATTTGAGTAATTTGAGGAAATTACACAAATGTCTTGGTGGAAATAGATATATTCTGGACATCTCAATCATATTTAGAGGATAAACCACGAATTTGTATGAGTTTAGAAGCAAGAAATCTGGAAAAGAATTTAAAAGAATGAAAGTTTTATGAAAATTAGGGTTCTTGGAATTTACCCCATTAATTCAATACCTTTGAAGAATTTGGACATGTTTCACGTAGGAAATCATGTATATAAGTATGTGTAACTAGTAGAAATGTTTTTTGGGAGTTTAAGAATCATTAATGGCATTTTGGAGTAATTTGGAAGATGAAACCCATAGGTTGAAATTGCAGTTTCTGAAAAACTGTTACTAAAGCCGTTTAATACAAGATTAAACTATTTAAGTAACTCCAAACTGTTTTTTGAAGAAATTCTTTTATTTAAACCAAATCAGTTTTAATCACAAGATGTGTTTAATAAAACATGCATGAGATCAGTTTAAGATTTGTAACAAGTTATGAAAAATAAAACTAAAACAGTTTTGAATCAGCACACCACCAAGAATGAGATGAGGAGATATATAAAAATTAATGATGAGAGATTTTTAACGTGGTAAAACCTCACCCAACTGAGGAAACATCCATGACTCCCTCTACGGAGTAAAAAGAAAAAATCCACTAAAACAAAATATAACAGTTACAAACTATATAACACACATGCACATAAATCAGTCCTATATAAGTTTAGGAATGTACCCACTGGTGTCCTTTTAACTTTTCTGCAGTTCTGATTGCTGATGTGGTTCTCCTAGTTTGCTAACTTCACTTTGTTCCAGTCTTTACATCGACTCTTGTTTCAAGATCTTATTACCAACACTTTCAGTGTTGTGGTGTGTAAGTGTTTGTGATGGTGATCTAACACATGCATGCACACACTCACTCTTATGTTTACAGACAGTCCTAAAAAATTACAAATAAGATCTATAAGTTGTGATTTTCAGTCTCTCTCTTCTTAGGAAACTTGAACCTTATTTGACCTTTTCAAATAAACCCAGAATCCACGACTATCTTGCTCAGAAGACGTTTCAAGATCTTAATCAATTTCAGGGTTTTGAAAATACTTTTGAAATTGCAAATCGACAAGTGTGATTCCAACTAGGTCAAAGGTCTTATTTCAAAAGAACTAGAAACAAAAAATGATTTTAAAAAAGAAAACATTTACTGAAAAATAATCAACAAAAGATTTCTCAAAGCGAAAAACTATAAATGCAGATCTAGGTATAATATAACATAAAATGGCCAAATCTAATCCTAATGTTTAAGTTGGACACAAGATCTCAAAACGAAGAGGTTACAGCAAGAAACAGCTTTCAAACCAACACTCAAAAACTCTCAAACACTCAAGGTTGTGTTTGGAATGAACTTGTTTTTGGTAAAAAGGTTAGGGTTTGATAAGGTGTTTGGACGAATTAGGGTTAGGGTTTCTAACTCTGTGATTTCTCCCTCTTCTCTCTTCTTTCTCTTCTCTCTCTTGTTTCTTCTCTCTCTAAAAGACGAAGTGGCAAAAGCTTCTGAAACGCTGAGGGTTAGCCTACTTATATACAGGGCTGAGAAGGATCGAGAAGGGGGTTCGAATTCAAGGGCTAAGATTAAGTCTTTCAACATTGACTTCCATCCAATGGTTAAAGGTAAGAGGTTGATTAAAAGGCTTCTGATTGGAGGATAGAGGTTCACAGGTATTGTAACAACGACGCATGTAGAGCGCTGATAAGCTTAATCCAAGGGTTGATAATAAATGGTGGTTTTCTCTCTTAAAATAACACACCATCAGCTAATAGTAGGACGACAGGTGTAGGGCAAACAACGAATAACAAATGCGGGTCCCAAACTTAATTACACAAGCACCCTGTTGTCTCTAACTCTTTCGGATCCTACCCAAGTGAATATTTCAGGAAAAAACCAATAACAAGTATTTATATAATGACCCCAAAACTTTTTAATTAAAATTTTAATTAAGAAATAATTGTTTTAAAACCCATTAAAAATTCCCAAAAATTATTAAAAAACGTTTTAAGGGAAATTAACGCACAAAACACTCATAAAATCATTTTAGCAATATGTGTGAACAATGTATGGGGTCCTAAAGTGTGTAAAGGTTTGTGAATATACCTTTGACCATTCAAACAAGAGGAATAAAGTGTCTGAGGCTTTTTGTTATCTAAGATGGGGACACTTATTTTGTCTCTATTTCCAAACTAGATGAGCACTTATACAATGTAGACTCAAATGAGTCAAGAGTATAAGGTTTTTCAATCTCCCCCTTTAGAAATATGAGACAAAATCTCCTTTGAGTCATCTTGGACTCATAGGGAAACAAAAAAGAAAAACCTATTCTTATACAAAAATTCTATCTACTCATTTTCTAAAAAAAATTACATAACTAAACTAATTACAATTCATTACCCTATTACATCTGTTGAGAATAACTAAGAATAACTGTACATAATCCTGCAAATAATCACTAAGATCAAGCTCTTTAGAATATGTACAAAATAAATGAACTCATATGACTCAAATTTCTCCCCCATTTTGTCTCAAATGGACAAAGGGAAAAACTATGCAAATCTAAGAGTTTATTCAGCACAAACCATTCTAGTCGAGTTACGCAAAGAAATAAATCTACTGTAATCCAAAGGTTTGGTAAACATATATGCGAGTTGAAAATCATTAGGAATATAATTGATTTCTAATTCCTTAGTCTCAACTAATTCGCGTATAAAGTGATGTCTTATTTTTATGTGTTTTATTCGCGAGTGTTGAACAGGAATTTTAGAGATATTGATCTCGCTTTGATTATCACAGTAGAGATGTAATTGTTCCTCTTTAATACCATAATCACTTAGCATTTTTTTAAGCCAAAGTAGTTGAGCACAGAAACTTCCAGCGGCTATGTATTCAGATTCAGCAGTTGATAAAGAAGTGCAGTTTTGTTTCTTACTACTCCAACCTACAAAGTTATTACCAATATAGTAACATGGGCCTTATGTGCTCTTACTATCGTCAGTACACCCTGCCCAATCGGCATCGGTGTATCCTATTATAGTGCTAGGAGTATCATTAGTGTACCAAAGCCCTAAATTTAGAGTGCCTTTAATGTATTTTATAATTCTTTTAACACAAGTTAAATGGCTCTCTTTAGGATCGTTTTGATAACGTGCACAGACGCAAACAACGTACATAATATCCGGACGCAATGCAGTAAGGTATAGCAAGGTTCCTATCATACTACGATATAAAGTTGGATCTACGGATTTTCTAGTTTCATCCTTAGACAGTTTGACCGTAGTTCTCATGGGAGTTTTGGCATCTTTTGCACTTTCAAGGCCGAATTTTTTAACAATCTCTAAAGCGTATTTTGATTGCAAAAGAAATAATCCCTATGAATTCTATTTGACTTGAAGACCCAAGAAAAATTGTAGCTCCCCCATAAGAGACATTTGAAATTCTTTATGCATAATTTCAAAAAACGATTTAACTTCTGAAGGGGAAGTTGATCCAAAGATGATATCGTCTACATAAACTTAAGATATAATGATGTGTTTGTCAAAATGTTTGACAAAAAGGGTTTGATCATTTCCACCTCTCTTAAAACCTTTCTCTAAGAGAAAATTGGAAAGGCGCTCATACTAGTCTCTTGGCGCTTGTTTTAGGCCATACAAAGCCTTTTTAAGCCGAAAGGCGTGATTTGGATATTTAGTGACAATGAACCCTTTTGGATGTTCTTCATAGGTCGCCTCAATCAATATTCCACCAAGGAAGGCAGATTTGACATCCATTTGGTAAAGCGTGAAATGTAAGTAGCAAGCTATGGCAAAGAGAAGACGAACATATTCTAATCGAGTAACAAGAGTAAAAGTTTCGTTAAAATCTATTTCTTCAATTTGAGAGTATCCTTCAGAAACTAATATGTCTTTGTTTCTAATGACTATCCCACTTTCATCAAATTTATTTTTAAATATCCAACGTGTGCCAATAACCTTTTTGTGATGAGGTGTAGGTACAAGATACCAAACATCATGAATGACGAATTGAAAAAGTTCTTCCTGCATTGCATTAATCCAATGAGGGTCATTCAATGCATCAGTTAAATTCTTTGGTTCCACAAGGGAAACAAAACATGCATAATGAGCATGGTTTTTTAATTGAGATCTTTTACGTACAGGCTCACTAGGGTTACCAACAACGTTATCTATGGGATGGTCTTTAGAAACCCAATAGGTACTTAAGGTGTCTCAATTGGTAAAGAATCATCTATTTCTGAAGAGTCTTTTTCTTAAACATTTTCAGACTCGTCCACAATAGTAGTAGTATCACTTACAATAACATTTATGGATTCCATTAAGGTCTTAGTGCGAAGATTATAGACACAGTATGCTCTACTGTTATGAGAATATCCTAGAAAGATGGCTTTATCTCCACGAGTCTCAAATTTGGATAAGTGTTCTCTATCTTTGCAGACATAACACGTACTACCAAAGGTTCTAAGATACTTAAGATTGGGCTTCTTCATATACCAAAGTTCGTAAGGAGTTTGTTTAGAATTCTTTTTAAGATAGACCATATTGATAATGTGACATGTAGTACGAATAGATTCTATCCAAAAATACTTAAGTAAGGATTTTGCATGAATCATAACACGTGCCATCTCTTGAAGAGTACGATTCTTTCTCTCAGCAATACCATTCTGTTGAGGAGTCTTAGGAGCACTAAATTCATGTTTGTCACCATTGTAGTCACAATACTCTATAACACCAGTATCAATGAATTATCCTCCTCTATCACTACGAATTCTATTTACTTGAGTGTCTTTCTCATTTTTAATGCGAAGTAAAATCTTTAAAAAGGTTTGGAAAGTGTCAGATTTCTATTTTAAGAAAGCTACCCTTGTAAATTTGGTGAAGTCATCAACCATAGCAAGAATGTAACTGTGTTCACAGAGACTAACAGTTCGAGAAGGACCCATGAGGTCCATATGGATGAGCTCCAAGGGTTTAGAGGTAAGGATATCTTTGACTTACTTATGAGGGGCCTTAAAAAATTTTCCTTCTTGACAAGATCCACAGAAAATATTAGAAATAGGTTTGATCTTAGGAATACCTCAAACTATTTCTTGAGAAGACAGTCTACTAAGGTTTTCATAATTTATGTGACCCATACGATTATGACATATCTCATTGTCATCCATTCTAACAATGTTACGGACCTCAGCACTGTTTTAAACAGTATAATAATTGTCTGGAGTCGAGCCCAGTAATAATGCACTCACCTTTTTCATTTAAAATTTTGCAATTATTCTTTGAAAAGGTGACAGCATGATTTGAGTCACAAAATTGTGAGATACTGAGTAGGTTTGCCTTAAGACCTTTTACTAGAAGAACATTTTCAAGTAAGGGTAATCCTTCTTCTTCGAGTGTTCCTTTACCAATGATTTAAGATGATACACCATCACCAAAAATAACTTTTCCTCCAGCAAAGCAGGTTTTGTTTAAAAGTTTGATATCATCCTCAGTCATGTGTTTTGAATATCCAGAGTCTAAATACCAACCAGAGGGAGTGTGTTCAGCTTTTAAAGCAGTAATAACAATATTACACTTCATCTGGGGTAATAGTTCATCTTTTTCTAACCCAAACAACTCTTGTTTTCATTTTGCGCTTATTTGCTCTCAATTGATAAAATTTGCGAGCATTAAATTTTTGTTGAAAATTATTTTGCGCATAAGGCTGAATTTTATGGAAAGTGTGAGCATTTGGTACAGAAAAGTGTTTAGGAATGCTTCTTGGAAATGATCTTTAAAGTTTGGTCTTTCTCTTTCTATAGTTAGAGTTTTTGTCTGGTTGTCTAGGGAGAACATAATTGTTATGGCTTCTCCTAAAATAGTTAAAGTTTTGGTACACAAGAGTCTAGAGTAGCAACCTTCAAAGGAATGACCATATAAGTCACGATAAGAACAATATAAATTTCTCGAGGATGGTATCTCTTTAGGAAAGACTTTAAGCATATGCTTTATGGAATTTTGGGGTTGAACCTTATTCCTATGGAATACAGTTTGAAAGACTGAATCACTCTTCCTAATCGGGGGGAATACATATTTAGTCTTAGGTGGAATTTCACACTTAGAGCAACTTGATTCCCCAATATCAAACTTTGATTGTTTCTCGTCAAACTCATTTTTCAGAGAATGAAACTCTGGACATGTTTCTATAGGTCTTTTGCCTCCAGACACAATCTTAATTGGTTCAAAGTTTTTAATTTGAATCTTCAACTTGGGGAAAAATCCTATTCCGGTTTGATTATCAAAATTGGTTTTGGAATTAACAACAAATCCATCAAAACAGTTTGAATTGTTTTCAAATTTTGCAAATTTTTTGAAAATTGTTGTTGTCTTTTCTTTAGATTGTTCCAATTCTAATAATGTCCCTTTATATTTTTTCTCCAGAGTTTCATTTTCTTCAATCAAATTCTTCAATTTTTGATCAAATATTTTGACTTCATTTTCATGAGTTAGACATTGGGTAGTATACTCTTCAGCGTTAAGTTTAACCATCAGACTTAGATCTTCTAATTTCTTAGTGAGATCTTTCACTATCTTCTCAAGTCTAGTGCTTTTCTTGAAGGTTTTCGCATAAAGTGTGTGAATGTCAGGGAGGTTTTCAATGTCTGAGTCACTAAGTGTAGTGTGTGAAGTGACCCCTAAGGATTCAATTATTGAACTCACGCACCCATTGACATCGTCATTATCGCATTCCCTTTGACTTACACACCACGTGGTAGAACAAGCAATATTCTCAGAAATTAAGGCATCTAAACTAGTAGGAGCATGATTTATAACAACTGAAGTAGAGCTATTATCATCATTATCATACATAGGCATATCATTATTGTAGATTATCTTAGTAAAGAAAGACATGCAAGGATAAAAAACATCAGAAGACTCAGGTTCCTCATTTTTAGAATCACTTGAATCATCTCATTTTTACAAATATTGGCCCTAGTATGTTTATTAGCAATGTTCAGTTTCACTCTACAGTCTTGTGCTATGTGTCCTAGTTTTCCACATCCAAAACATTCAATGTTCTTGAAGTCTTTGTTGAGTCTCATGTCCTTGTAATGTTTGTGTTGACCTTTCTCATGAGGTTTATGGTTAGACTGAGTTGGATAATTTGGCTTGCCATGTCCGTTTGCCAATTTATTTCTAAAATTGAAAATTTTGTTAAATTGTTTTAACATTAAGGAAATTTGATTATCCAAACTATCTATATCACATTCCTCTTCATAATCATCAGTGGGAATAGTAAAATCAGGTTTCATCAACTTAGTGGAAAAACTCAAGTTGGAACTAGTCTGTTTCCTATGGGACTAGGTCATTTGTTTTTTAAATTCTAATTCTATTTCCACAGTTCATAGTTTACTATAGAGTAATTCAGGAGTGAGATTTTAATCACACATTTCCTTAATAGCATATCTTTTGTTGTCAAATTTCTGTGGTAATGATCTTAGAATTTTATATACAATTTCATGTATGTAATAAGTTATCCCATTAGCATGAAATTTGGTAACAATGTCAGTCAATTTCATGTAAAAGTCATCAAACGTTTCAGAATCTGACATAATTAGGGAGTTATACTATTGAACAAGCATTTGAGTTCTAGCAGCCTTAACTCTAGTGTCACCTTCATGTGTAGTGATCAGTGTATCCCAAGCTTCCTTGGAAGTCGCATAAGATGAGATTCTTTTGAACTCATGTTCATTTATGGACATAAAGATGGCATTACTGGCTTTGTTATTGTTTCGAGAAGTTTGCTTATCTTCTTGAGTGAATTCACTTAATGCTTTCTTAATCCTCTCATTACTTCCTTCAGTGGCGGGTCTAGTAGGATAAGTGTATCCATTTTCAACAATATCCCAGACATCATCTCCCAAGGTTCCTTGTGTGAAAGAAACCATTCTTACCTTCCAGTAACCAAAGTTGTTTCCATCAAAGAGTGGGGGTCTGGTCAAGTTGCCAAATCTTTCATTTTTTACGTCCATTATTTTGATTTTAAGAAAACAATTTCAGAAACACAAGATCTTTTAAAAAGAATTCCAAAGCTCTGATACCAATTGAAAAACTGTTACTAAAGCCATTTAATACAAGATTAAACTATTTAAGTAACTCCGAACTGTTTTTTGAAGAAACACTTTTCTTTAAACAAAATCAATTTTAATCACAAGATGTGTTTAATAAAAACATGCACGAGATCAGTTGAAGATTTGTAACAAGTTTTGAAAAACAAAACTAAAACAGTTTTAAATCATCACACAACCAGTAATGAGATGAGGAGATGTAGAAAGATTAATGACGAGATATTTTTAACGTGGTAAAACCTCACCCAACTGAGGAAACATCCACGACTCCTCTACAGAGTAAAAAGAAAAATCCACTAAAACAAAATATAACAGTTACAAACTATATAACACACATGCACACAAATCAGTCCTATACAAGTTTAGGAATGTACCCACTGGTGTCCTTCAAACTTTTCTGCAGTTCTGATTGCTGATGTGGTTCTCCCGGTTTGCTAACTTCACTTTGTTCCAGTCTTTACGTCGACTCTTGTTTAAAGATCTTATTACGAACACTTTCAGTGTTATGGTGTGTAAGTGTTTGTGATGATGATGGTGATCTAACACATGCATGCACACACTCACGCTTATGTTTACAAACCGTCCTAACAAATTACAAATAAGATCTATATGCTGTGATTTTCAGTCTCTCTCTTCTTAGGAAACTTGAACCTTATTTGACCTTTTAAAATAAACCCAAAATCCACGACTATCTTGCTCAGAAGACGTTTCAAGATCTTAATCAATTTCAGGGTTTTGAACATACTTTTGAAATTGCAAATCGACAAGTGTGATTCCAACTAGGTCAAAGGTCTTGTTTCAAAAGAACTAGAAACAGAAAATGATTTTGTTGATTTTAAAAAAGAAAGCATTTACTAAAAAATAATCAACAAAAGATTTCTCAAAGCGAGAAACTATAAATGCAGATCTAGGTGTAATATAACATAAAATGGCCAGATCTAATCCTAATGTTTAAGTTGGACACAATATCTCAAAACGAAGAGGTTACAGCAAAAAACACCTTTCAAACCAACACTCAAAAACTCTCAAACACTAAAGGTTGTGTTTGGAATGAACTTGTTTTGGTAAAAAGGTTAGGTTTTGATAAGGTGTTTGGAAGAATTAGGGTTAGGGTTTCTAACTCTGTGATTTCTCTCTCTTCTCTCTTCTTTCTCTTCTCTGTCTTCTTTCTTCTTTCTCTAAAGGACGAAGTGGCAAAAGCTTCTTAAAGGCTGAGGGTTAGCCTCCTTATATACAGGGCTGAGAAGGAATCAAGAAGGGGGTTCGAATTCAAGGGCTAAGATTAAGACTTGCAACATTGACTTCCATCCAATGGTTAAAGGTAAGTGGTTGATTAAAAGGCTTCTGATTAGAGGATAGAGGTTCACAGGGATTGTAACAAGGACGCATGTAGAGCGTTGATAAGACTAATCCAAGGGCTGATAATAAACGCTGGTTTTCTCTATTAAATGAAACATACCTTTAGCCAATAGTAGGACGACAGGTGTCAGGAAAACAACGGATAACAAATGCACATCCCAAACTTAATTTCACAAGCACCCTATTGTCTCTAGCGCTTTCGGATCCTACCTAAGTGAATATTTCAGGAAAAAACCAATAACCAGTATTTAAATAATGACCCAAATTTTTTTTAATTCCAATTTTAATTAAGAAATAATTGTTTTAAAAACCATTAAAAATTCCCAAAAATTATTAAAAAAAAGGTTTTTAAGGAAATTAATACACACAACACTCATACAATCAATTTAGCAATATGTGTGAACAATGTATGGGGTCCTAAAGTGTGTGAATGTTTGTGGATATACCTTTGATCATTCAAACAAGTGGAATGAAATGTCTGAGGCTTTTTGGTATCTAGGATGGGGACACTTATTTCGTCTCTATTTCCAAACTAGATGAGAACTTATACTATGTAGACTCAAATGAGTCAAGAGTATAAGGTGCTTCAATCTCCCCCTTTAGAAATATGAGACAAAATCTCGTTTGAGTCATCTTGGACTCGTAGGGAAACAAAAAAGAAAAACCTATTCTTATACAAATATTCTATCTACCATTTTTTATAAAAAATTACATAACTAAACTAATTACAATTCATTACCCTATTACATCTGTTGAGAATAACTGAGAATAACTGTACAGAGTCCTGTAAATAATCCCTAAGATCAATCTCTTTAGGATATGTACAAAATAAATGAACTCATATGACTCAAATTTCTCCCCCATTTTGTCTCAAATGGACAAAGGGAAAAACTATGCAAATCTAATAGTTTATTCAGCACAAACCATTCCAATAGAGTGACGTAAAGAAATAAATCTATTATAATCCAAAGGTTTGGTAAACATATCTACAAGTTGCAAATCAGTAGGAAGATAATTTATTTCTAATTCCTTAGTCTCAATTAATTCGCGTATAAAGCGATGTCTTATTTTTATGTGTTTTGTCCGCGAGTGTTGAACAAGATTTTTTGAGATATTGATCGCGCTTTGATTATCACAGTAGAAATGTAATTGTTACTCTTTAATACCATAATAACTTAGCATTTTCTTAAGCCAAAGTAATTGAGCACAGCAACTTCCAGCGGCTATGTATTCAGATTCAACAGTTGATAAAGAAGTGCAATTTTGTTTCTTACTACTCCAACCTTCCAAGTTATTACCAATATAGAAACATGCGCCTGATGTGCTCTTACTATCGTCAGGACACCCTTCTCAATCGGCATCGATATAGTGCTAGGAGTATCATTGGTGTACCAAAGCCCTAAATTTAGAGTGCCTTTAATGTATTTTATAATTCTTTTAAAACAAGTTAAATGGCTCTCTTTAGGATCGTTTTGATAACGTGCACAAACGCAAACATCGTACATAATATCAGGACTCGAGGCAGTAAGGTATAGCAAGGTTCCTATCATACTATGATATAAAGTTGGATCTACGGATTTTCCAGTTTCATCCTTAGACAGTTTGACCGTAGTACTCATGGGAGTTTTGGCATCTTTTGCACTTTCAAGGACGAATTTTTTAACAATCTCTAAAGCGTATTTTGATTGTGAAACAAATAATCCTTCTGAATTCTGTTTCACGTGAAGATCCAAGAAAAATTATAGCTCCCCCATAAGAGACATTTGAAATTCTTTATGCATAATTTTAGAAAACGATTTAACTTCTGAGAGGGAAGTTGATCCAAAGATGATATCGTCAACATAAACTTGACCTATAATGATGTGTTTATAAAAATGTTTGACAAAAAGGGTTTGATCATTTCCACCTCTCTTAAAACCTTTATCTAAGAGAAAATTGGAAAAGTGCTCATACTAGTCTCTTGGCTCTTGTTTTGGGCCATACAAAGACTTTTTAAGACAAAAGACGTGATTTGGATATTTAGTGACAATGAACCCTTTTGGTTGTTCTTCATAGGTCTCCTCAGTAAATATTCCATTAAGGAAGAAGATTTGACATCCATTTAGTAAAGCGTGAAATGTAAGTAGCAAGCTATGGCAAAGAGAAGCCGAACATATTCTAATCGAGTAACAGGAGTAAAGGTCTCGTTAAAATCTATTCCTTCAATTTGAGAGTATCCTTAAGTAATTAATCTGTCTTTGTTTCTAATGACTATCCCACTTTCATCAGATTTATTTTTAAATATCCAACATGTGCCAATTACCTTTTTGTGATCAGGCGTAGGTACAATATACCAAACATCATGAATGATGAATTGAAGAAGTTCTTCCTGCATTGCAGAAATCCAATGTGGGTCATTCAATGCATCATTTACATTCTTTGGTTCCACAAGGGAAACATAACATGCATAATGAGCATAGTTTTTTAATTGAGATCTTGTACGTACAGTCTCACTAGGGTTACCAACAACGTTATCTATGGGATGGTCTTTAGAAACCCAATTAGTTACTTCAGGTGTCTCAATTGGTAAAGAATCATCTATTTCTGGAGAGTATTTTTCTAAAACATTTTCAGACTCATCCACAATAGTGGTAGTATCACTTACAATAACATTTATGGAGTCCATCAATATCTTAGTGAGAAGATTGTAGACACTGTATGCTATACTATTAGGAGAATATCCTAGAAAGATGGCTTTATCTCCACGAGTCTCAAATTTGGATAAGCATTCTCTATCTTTGCAGACATAACGCATACTACCAAAGGTTCTAAGATAATTAAGATTGGGCTTCTTCCTATACCAAAGTTCGTAAGGAGTTTGTTTAGAATTATTTTTAAGATAGACCCTATTGATAATATGACATGTAGTACGAATAGATTCTACCCAAAAATACTTAGGTAAAGATTTTGCATGAATCATAACACGTGCCATCTGTTGAAGAGTACGATTCTTTCTCTCAGCAATATCGTTCTGACCCATTTTCTATCATTTCTCTCTTATATATATATATATATATATATATATATATATATATATATATATATATATATATATATATATATATGTATGTATGTATTATAGGTGCCCAGTCACAGGGGCATCATGCTTAGGTTCTTGGGATTGGACGTGCTGCAGCTTATGTGAAAGTTATAGGCCCTTGCTTTAGACGACCTCTTCATTGATTCTGCTCTTATTTTAGTTATGCTTAGTTAGGGCATGTGTCGCCCATTTCCCTATTCAGTTTGGACTTGACAGAAATTTATGTTTATGTTATTTCCAGTATTTGGTACTCTTTGGGAATTAACTCATCTCAGGATGATTTCATTTGTAGTTTTACACTTGGTGTGGTTTATCTAGATGGTTTTATAATTGTTTGTTAATTTCCATCCTTTGTATTTATGTGATTCTAAAACTGTTGTTATTAAAAAGGTTTTCATATTGGAATTTAAATAAAAATGTAAATAAGACTTTAAATTATTTTGACACTTAGCTTAATTATTTAGGGTGTTTAAATTGAAGATTTTATTTTGCATCAGTGATGCTAAGAATGAACCAACTGTTCACCTTGATTTTAATTTAATAAAGGACTGATCACCCTGTATTTAATTAGGTAGGGTGTCACAGGTGGTATCAGAGCATCAAGTTCTAGTGTCCTTTAGAATATGTACGGCTTATTTCGCTTTCAGCTTAACATCTTAACGTCTTTGATATAGAGCCCTATTTTAGGACTGTTGTATTCTTGTATTTACACTTATGTCTTCAGCTATTTGAGATTTGATAATAGCTGTAGACTAATAAAATTCCTTCTCGTTTCAGATGCCTCTGAGACGTTCACCTCTAGACAGGAATGCCCAGTCCGAGTAGCCAGCAGCTCCGACTCAGGGAATGATGAATGCAACTAAAGTAGCCGTCATAGTTGCTCAGGCAGTGAATGTCGCATTAGCAGTGGTGTAGCAGGCTCCACTCCAGGTTCAAGCAGTAGCACCAGTACCAGCACAGCTCCCTACTACATGGGAGCGAGTTAGGGATGCCTTTCAGAAGGTGCATCCCCCAGAGTTTTCGGGTATCTCGGACATAGTAGTCATCAGGCAATGGAAGAAGATATCCAGAGGCATCTGCGCATGTATGAGTTCACCAACGTGCAAAAACAATTATTGGCTTCCTTTAAGCTAGTGGGGGCCGCTTTGCAGTGGTGGGATTCCACCACCACCTTGGATGAGAGGGACAGCATCACGATTCAGTCATTTTAGGCACTGTTTGACCGCAAGTACTTCCCATCCGCCGTGTAAATTGAGATGAGGCGGAGGTTATTGAATCTTAAGCAGGAGAGTATGATCATGACTAAGTACGAGGAGGAGTTCATAAGACTTCTCACTATAGTGTCGGATGAGGCACCCACTGAGGAGAAGAAGATACTGTTGTTTGTAGATGGGTTGACCTAGAGGATCCGTCAACACCTCATTGGCAATCTATTATTGAGTACTTACACTAACGTACTCAACGCTTCTTTGTTTTATTGTCAGGATCACCGCTTCCATCAGCAGGGGAGCAAATGAGCAAGGGAGTCCGGCCAGCAGGGCAGTAGTACTGGTGGGGCACCAGCAGCCCAGGGACAAACCCGTTATAGTGAGCAGAGTTCTCATCAGGGAGACCCTACCAAGCGATTCCGATCAGGTGATTCTAGACAAGGATTTGGGGGATTTAGGCAGGGTCAGCAGGACCATCAGAGCCTACAACATTTTTAACAGGGCCAGCAGGTCCAGTGGCGGGGTGATAATAACCAACAGGGCCATGGTCAGTAGGGGCAGAGGGGAGGTAACTTCAGGGGAAGATGTTTCAGATATGGCAAGAATGTCCATTTCTGCCAGGATTGCCCAAAGAGGGATAGGGCCCCACAGTAGCAGGGTGCCCCTAATGAGCCGTAGAGACCACTCTTTCCAGCCGCCCTCCCAGAGCCAGCTGAGGTGCCTTCCCTACCAGCCATCACAGCAGCTCCAGTTCAGTAGGGGAAATTGCAGTACAGACGTGTTTATAACGTCCACCAAGCAGAAGAACCTCAGGCACCACCCCCGATTGAGGGTATGTTTCCTATCTATGACATTATGGGTCGGGTTTTATTTAATACTGGGGCGTCGCACTATTTTATAGCTACACATTTTGCACGGCCCTTAGGATTATTAGACACGGAAGAGAGCACCGTGACATGCATAGACCCACCACTAGGGAATGGGTTTTTGATTTTCTTTATATGCCAGGGTGTAGGCATAGAGATTGGTAGCTTGGTTTTACCTACAGACATGCTAGTCACAGAGATGCATGAGCACGATGTCGTCATTAGCATGGATTGGCTAGCCGCTTATAGAGCCATGATTGATTGTTTTGGTAGGAGTAATATCTTTGCCAATTCGGGGCAGGAGATGTTTTGGGTGGCGATGCCTCGCCGAGAGGGAGGATCTTCTACCCATTTTCATTACATAAAGGAGTATACCTCTAAGGAGATTGTGATTCCCCTGGATTCGATTCCAGTCGTTCATGAGTTTTCAGATGTATTTCCGGAGATACCGGGACTACCCCCAGTCGAGAGATAGATTTCATCATAGACTTTATACCGGGCATTCGACCAATAGCACGTCCACCGTATCGTATGGCTCCAGTGAAGATGAGGGAGTTATGGGATCAGATAGAACAGTTGTTAGTACAGGGTTTCATTCGTAGGAGCACCTCGCCTTGGGGCGCTCCAGTGCTATTTGTGAAGAAGAGAGACGGTTCACTAAGGTTATGCGTGGATTACCGGGAGTTGAATAAAGTCATGATATGGAATAAATATTTATTGCCTCGAATCAATGACCTGTTTTACCAGTTGAGAAGAGAAACCTTCTTTTCGAAGATAGCTTTAAGATCGAGATACCATCGGCTATGGATCAGGGAGAATTATGTGTCGAAGACTGCTTTCTTGACGAGATATGGGTCCAATGAGTTGAGAGTCATGCCGTTTGGGCTGATAAATGCTCCAGCCATATTCATGTACTTAATGAACTGAGTGTTCAGAGAGTTCTTGGATCAGTGTGTCATTTTCTTCATAGATGACATCTTGATTTATTCACACACCGAGGAAGCACATGCCGAGCACTTGAGACAGGTTCTTCAGACTCTACGAGAGCATCAACTGTATGCTAAGTATGAAAAGTGCGGATTCTGGTTACGGGAGGTACAGTTTTTGGGGCATGTTGTGTCGGAATTAGGGATATCAATTGACTCGAGAAAGGTGTTGGCAGTGAGGGAGTGGGGACAACCCACAATGTCGATAGAGGTGCGTAGTTTCTTGGGGTTAGTCGGGTACAACATGAGGTTCATCCGAGGCTTTTCGAAGATAACGGGTTCATTGACAAATCTGACTCGCAAGGGAATTTTGTTCGTTTAGGACGATGCTTGTCAATTAGCTTTTGATGAGCTGAAAGATAAGTTGACTTCGGTTCCATTTCTTGATTTGCCCGAGCTGGGAGTGGAGTACCTAGTGTACACTGACGCCTCTTTACGGGGACTCGGGGGATTACTTCAGCAGGAGGACAAGGCCATAGCTTTTGCCTCCCATAAGCTTAAGCCTCACGAGAGGAATTAACCCACCCATGACCTAGAGCTAACATCGATCGTATTTTCACTACGAATTTGGAGACATTACTTGTTAGGGGAGAAGTTTCGCTTGTTCACAGACGACAAGTCACTGCAGTACTTATTCACTCAGCGAGAGTTGAACATGCGTCAGCGTAGATGGTTGGAGTTTGTGAAAGACTACCAGTTCAAGATACAGTATCATCCGGGGAAGTCTAACGTGGTTGCTGATGCGTTAAGTCGTAGACCGGAAGGAGACGTGGCAGAAGTGTGGAGAGTGAAATGGAAAGAGTTGGGACACCAGGATACGGTAGCCCATTCCTTTATATCTGTTATGGTAGTCACACTCGAGTTCATAATGAAGGTGATGCAGGCATAAGCAGTGGATTCATTTTGCCAGAAGCAGATTGTACAGCTCTTAGCTGAGGGCGCTGAGTCCTATTCAATGAGTTCTGATGGGGAAGATTTAATGGGAGATTAGTGGTCTCGAAGGGAGAAGACTTACGTCATGCAGTTATGACACAGTCGCACGAATCCCGATTTGTGATACATCCTAGAGAGGATAAGATGTACCAAGATATGAGGCGAAAGTACTGTTGGAGTGGGATGAAGAAGGATATTGCAGAGTTCGTGTCCTAATATCCTACCTGTCAGATGGTAAATATGGATCACTAGAGACCGCCGGGATTACTTCAGCCATTGGATATACCTACGTGGAAATAGGAAAGTATTTTCATATACTTCATTAGTGGGTTGCCTATATCACAGCGGGGTCGCGATTCCATATGGGTGATTATAGATCGGTTGACCAAGGTAGCTCACTTTCTGCCAGTACAGATAGACTACACCACGGACCAGTATGCATAGTTACTCATTATCAAGATCATTAGGCTACATGGGGTGCCCTTAGATATTGTGTCTGATAGAGAGAAGATTTTTGTGTCGCGCTTCTGGGAGAGCTTTCAGGAGGCCATGGGTATAGAGGTGAGATTGAGTTCAGCATATCACCCATAGATGGATGGACAGACAGAGTATACCAATAAGATATTGGAGGATATGTTACGCATGTGTATCCTTGATTTTAGAGGAGGTTGGGAGCCATATCTTCCACTGGTGGAATTTGGTTATAATAACTCTTATTGGTTCACGATCGTCATGGCCCCATTTGAGGCGTTGTATGGCAGGCCTTGTCGTTCTCCCGCTTATTGGCTAGAGGTGGGGGACAAAAAGTTACTAGGGCCAAAGGTGATTCAGGAGACTTCATCTAGGATTGAGATTATCAAGAGTCACATTCGGGTAGCCCAGGACCGACAAAAAAGCTACACCGATGCAAAATGGTATTTCCGAAAGTTTGGTGTGGGGGACCAAGTATTACTGCATGTGTCTCCTATGAGAGGAGTGATGAAGTTTGGAAAGAGGAGTGATGATTTTGAGTATAGTTCCGATGATAATTTTCAAAGTTCTCATTTGCAAAAATCCACGCCTCGGCCTATGATTTTTGGCGAGGACTTGCGCATGCTTGAAAATGAGAAAATTAAAAATCGTTATCGGGAAGAAAATCGTTTGTGGGAGCATGAATTGGATTTTCTATTTGAATCCGATGACAATTTTTCTTCTGAGACTTTTGAAGTCAAGGAATGTTTTGAACCAAATGAGAAATTTTTGCATACTTTGGAACAAACCATCCCTCACTTGACCCATGGTACAATAGAGAATGAAAGTGAGGATGAAATGGATGTAGTATATATTTCCAATGAAATGATTTATTCTTTGGTCCCCAAAGAATAATATTTCATTGAAAATGATCTTATTTCCCTCGAAACCCAATCTTCAAGCGATGATGACTCATCTCTTGAGTTTGAATTTCTTTCCTTTCCATCTTTATTCTATACTATCACGGTGACGCTAGTACCCGAAGAATCGATTTCAAAGTTTAAAGTGTTAAAACTTTTCACCGATGAGGAGTACTTGCTCGAGTTGCCTTCCATGATGACATCTTTGCCTCCATATGCACCACATCCCATTCCAATTTTAAAATATTTGGGAGATAATTCTATGTTTCTTGGCCCCCTTATATATTTGCCACCCGTCTTATCCAAATCCCTTATTCTCCCTCCAAAATTTTTAATTGGGGATGGTTCATTTTTTTCACCTTACACATGTCTTCCATTGTTCAAACGAAATTCATATTTTTCGAAAGGTATGCATGAATATGAGGGTATGTCGGTTATCCTCCAAAATAAAATCGTAGTTTGGGTGGACGCTCAAAAATTTCAACTTTAGTGTATAGTTAGTTAAAAGTTAAAATTGTAGGTTTTAAATAGTAGCTTATTTTTCTTCTTACTTATGGTCTACTGTAGTTAGTTAAGATTTTGTTATTTTTTTTTTGCTATTCTTAGTACTAACATGTTTTGTAGAATCATTGTACATGTACTTTCACGAGATCGCTCCTTTTTGGGTAATGTCACTATTTTCCTCTCTTTAACTTGGTTCTTAATTTACGTTGAGGACAATGTCATGTTTTAAGTTAGGGGTTTTGGAATATTTTATCCATTCATCGGTAGTTTCTTTGATTTTCTTATATGTTATTTTCAAGCATGCTTTTCTGGTAAAAAAAAAATTAAAAGATTTTCTTTTTTTCCCTCTTTTTGGGCATTTTGCCTTTGTTTTCGATGATAAATTTTAATAATTGCCCGATCCAATAGACAATTCAATGATGCATGTTCTTGATTTTAGAAGTTATTAAACTTTAGTCCTCGATTATTGATATCATGAATAACTTCATGAATTAAACTTTAATCCCATGAGCCATGCACTTTCCTTGCTTTATTGATTTGGTTTAAGATTTTTATAACTCGATAATCTTTTGTTGCATTATATATACTTACACCGAGTCAGCTTTGTAATTTTCTTCGTTTATGAGTGTTACACACTTCTCTTTCCTATTTAAAAATGTTGCAGTCGTCGGTATCTCACTATTCTTTCATTTGATCATTCATTAATTGATTTTATTCTTAGAATGTGTTACTTGGGCATAATTTTTAAAGTTTTTTTTGAATCGAGAATTGCGTAAACTTTAGGAAATGATCATAGGCCATCTTTGTTATATCACCCATATTGACCTTGATCTCACCTTAAATATTTCCCCTCGTCAACCCCTTTGAGCCTAAATATAGCCTTTCGTTTCATAACCCAAAATCCCATGCCAACTCCATATTGGAGTTATATACCATACATATTACCTTACATACCTTTTTTGGAATGTTACTTGAGATTGAACGATGTTATTGCTTTGTGGTTGCAATTTAGGTATGTGAGAGTGTGAAAAGTAAAGAAAAGAAACAAGTGAAAAAGAGAAGAAAAAAGAAAGAAGAAAACAAAAGAAAAAGCAGACAAAAAAGTGAGAAAAAGAAGAAAAAGAAAGAAAGAGAAGTTTGCATATGTTGTGTATAGTGTTCAATAAGCTTTTTTCAATCTCCCCATTGTTATAATCGACTCCTTTTATGGAAGTTATTTTCCAATTTTTTATATTGCTCGCATTTTCCATTATGTCGAGTTTTCATCCCTGAACACTTTGAATCCGTACATAATCCTTTCTTTCGCACCCTTACCCCAAACCTACATTACACCACCTATACAAGTCCTATGTGATCATAGGGTGAGTTTAATTTAAAAGTTTAAATAGTTTTGATAATCTGTGAAAATACATTTCGCCTCCTTTAATGCACGGTATCTTTCATTGAGATTACCATTTTACATTTTCTATCTGGCATTCTTCATTTGTGACATGTGTGCGGACTTATTTCCATTTCCATTTACTCTTTATGCCCGCATGTCCCGTGTATTACCTCCCATTCATAGAGATTTCATTTTTTTGAGTGTTATACTTGGAGAGGATGGATTCATATGCACACATTTATTTTTATTATTTGGTTTATATAAGTTTTTGGCAAATAATACTTTGCATGTGCTTACTCCCCTCCCACATTTTAAGGTTTCAATTCTACAAAGTTCATTCTATAATGTTAATGATACGGACTTTTGTGTGAATTCATTCACTATGCTAATGATGTGTATGAAATCATTTTCGTATTATTGGGCTTGTCGCATGTTGTGTTGGGAACATTTTGAGGAAACCATATAATGTTTGTGGGTTTCGTCCCTGAAAACCCTCACGAGACGACAATCGTTTACTAGGCTAACTTAGGGTTTTAACAGCTTATTGGATATGCTAAATACAATCGCTCGCCCGCGAAAGTGACTTTCATCGCTTTTGTATATATCTTCCATTTTGTGGTTATCTTATGGTTCTTTTAGTTTGAATTTCATTACTATGGACTAGCAATGTGTAAGTTAGGGGGCGTGATTCTTGTCGAATATTGCACTTTACACCCTTTTAACTTATGCATTTTAGCCACCTCGGATTCTTTAATGCCTATAATTATGCTCGTTAATCCGTCAACCTCCATTTTATATGCTAACATTTTATTTGAGGTATTATTGAGATTTTGTAGGTGTTATGGTGCTAAGTGTGGAGTTTGGCTGCATTTCGATTAAGATTCATCAAAGTTCACACGTTCAGGGGTATTATCGTTATTTCACACTTTCAAATTTTTTCCCAAAGTCTTCACGAAAGTTATAGCTCTCGGTACAAGCTTCGTGTGGCCGCGAACGTAGCTCGAATCGAAGTTCGAATGAAGAAAACATGAACCTTTAATCAGGGAATAATTATAAGTTAATTAATTTAAATATTTTATGAATATACTAAAAAATTATTTAATACCCTCCATGCCCCTTTCTTTTTACCCACTTTTGCAGTAAATACCAAACACAAATGGCGATTTGGAGATAGCTCGAGTTTGTGCTCGGGTTTTGGTTTCGTCCGAAATTCGGGACTTGGGCCCGAAATTGAGCATGGATTTTGATGTAAAAATGCATATGGGTCTTATGTACTTTGTCAGAATGGGTCTTGGTTTTGTGTTTGCCATAATTGATGGGTTTTGGATCTTGTTGGCATTTTCGTAAATGGGTTTTGGTACACACTAGGGTTTGCATTTTGGGTACTAGATAGGCACTTGGGAGGTCTTAGTTTTTTATGGCGGTGTAGCAGCGGCGATCCATAACAATGGCAGCGGGTATCAATTGTGGAGATGAGCATGGGTTATGACAAATAGTAGTTGCAAAATTGGTGGCTTGTTTCTGGCGTGACTGGTCGACCGTCCCCTGCTACGCGGTCGATCGGGTTTTTAGAATTTGGCTTTGGCTCGAGACAGTGTGCTCCCTTTCCCTTATGCAATCGATTGGTGTCCTGCTTTTGTTCAAGATTTTCTACTACTTCTCTTTTCTCTTTTCTTATTTTCTTATTTCTTTTGTTGTATTAAGTGTAACTTATCCCCTTTATCATTTCCTTTTCCTTTTCTTTTATTTCCTTTATGTAACTTAGTATAAATAGCAACTTTAGCTTATTTTTGGTGAGGGATATCTTGTAATAATATCTTCATTTTTAGTTGGGGTTTAGGAGGCTAGGGTTTGGAGAGTTTTTAGTGTGCCATCTTCTCCCTCTAAGGGTTTGCTCATATAGAGGGGTTTGCCCGCCGCGATTGTGTAAGAACACTATCCATTGTGTTATCCATTTATCCAAGCTTTCATTTATTTTTTTACTTGCTTTCTTTAAATACATGTCATTTATTATGCTTTCTAGCTAGTTTAGTCTAGGTTGTTCCGGATTGATCTCACCTATTGGTTGATTAGTTGTTTTTCTTTGGTGTTGGAGTCGATTTGTTCTTGTCTCGATTGGGTTGTCCTTGTTATTATTCCTAGGATATTTAACGGGATATATCATGTATGCTTCGTATTTACGACCTTACGTGAGTAATTTTCGGGGTATATGTTGATGCCAAAATTTTATTAGACTTTTATGCGAATTTAGGGGTATGACAACTCTTGATTTAATTAAATGTCGAAACGAGACGCAATCTTGATAGACTCATCGACCCATGTAACCATTTATACCAATTAACTCAGGGTGAGGAATATCTCGCGCAACCTATAGTTTTTATTCTCTTTGTTAATCTTAGTTTAATTGACCCTCGCCTAGAATAATATTTTCTCTTTATTATCTTTTCATTTTTGTTAACATTTATCTTTTACACTTTTATTTAGAAATAATAATCCGATTAATATTCTAGCAACTCGTCTTTGTGGATTTTCGATAACCGGACTTGGCCGTTATACTCCTTTAAAAGAGTATAGTCATAAGTTTAGGTTTTTGTATTGAGGAGTTGATAAGAAAACAACGATCGACATTTTGACACGTGTTACGTTTCACCCTTGATTAATCACCATTCCTCATTTTCCCTTAACCCTTATGGATAGCCTTTCAGAAAAACTTCTTCGACTCTCTCCCTCACCACCTATACTGGGCGAGTCCAAAAATTGTGCCACCCTATGCCATGGTGGTACCTGGGGGATTACCACGCCTCGGTGGTTATCACAACATCTACTACCTGAACATAAATAGTGGGGACTTCCACTGCTATCACCGTTCCCAAAATACTCTGTACCTCTGGTCGAGCCTCTCCTCTAGAAGTCCTCTTAATGGCCCTCACTGGTCGTCCTATATTTTTTGGTGTAAAAATTCCCAACCGGACTCGTATACAATTCACATAAACCATACTCAATAGCAAGAGAATATAAGTCGAATTATGAGTCGACGGTCCTAAGCATAGAGCTATATATCTGCTGATATGAATGAAGTTCTAGAGGATTTTGCTATTGAGATGGAGATACTTACAACTATTAAAGATCTTAATGATGATGAAGCTCCTAGTCCAGATGGCTTTGGTGGAATCTTTTACAAAAAATGTTTGCATATTATTTAAACTGACTTAATATTTTCTATCTCTTCTTTCTTTACAGGTAGCTGTATTCCTCAAAGTTGGACCAGTACATCTGTAATGCTTATTCCCAAAACTAAGTCCCCCAAGTCTTGTGTTGATCTTAGACCAATCAGTCTATGTAACTTCTCTATGAAGATCATTACTAAGGTTATTTCTAATAGATTGGCTAAAGGGAGAGCTATACAAGACAATATCCTTTTGGATAAAGAAATGGTTGAAATCCTATGCAAGAATTCTCATGGAGTAAATGTCCTGATCAAATTAGATATGGAAGAAGCCTATAATGGGTTAAATTGGGGATTTCTTATTTTAGTGCTCAGGAGCTATGGTTTTGGGGGAAAATGGATTGACTTTATATGGATAATTACATCTTCAAATTAGTTTTTTATTCTACTCAATGGTCAAATATGTGGATTATTTAAATCTACTAGAGGTTTGAGACAAGGGGACCCCACTTCCCCAGGTCATTTTATTCTTGCTACAGATTTCTTGAGCAGAGGTCTTAATCAATTAATGAAGAAAAGGAAAATTAATTCTTTCTACTTACCTAGTGGAATTCCCATAATCTCCCATTTAACTTTTGTTGATGTCCTTATTATCTTTTGTTAAGCGAATAAAAGAAGCTTAAAACAGCTTATGGGATTCCTTAATTAGTATGCTTCCAAGTCTGGTAAAAAAATTAATCTCTCCAAGAGTAACTTTTCTGTGGATTCCAAAAATCTCTCCCCATTTCAAGTATAAGGTTACTTAATCTACAGGTTTGAGAATTAAAGATCTCCCTATTAAATATTTAGGATGCCCTATGTTTAAAGGTAGAAACAAGCTTAAATTCTTTGACAGCGTATTGCAATCTTTAAGATCTAAGCTTGCTAGTTGGAAGTCTAAATTGTTGTCTGCAAGTGGGAGGCTTATTCTTATTAAGCATGTTTTGTATTCCATACATTTATTATTATTAGCTTTTATATCTTCTCCCAAAACTATAATCCATAGAACTAACTCTCTTTTCAACAAATTCTTTTGGGGTGGACATGTTGCGCAAGGTTGGAAATTTTAGTGGAAAATGGGAGTTTTTATACAAAGACACTAATGAAGGTGGATGGATTTAAGGACTTCAATCTTATTTCTAAAGCCTCATATATGAAACTATTCTGGAAGCTCAAAATAGAGAATTATCTATTGTCCTCTTTCATGGTTAACAAATACAAAAAATATAATGTAGCTTCTACAGGTGGATACCAAACTTGGAAGAGAACCCAGGTAGTTAAATATATTTTCTTGGAAAATATGGGGGAGATAGATGGTCAGTGGATCTGGAAACCTTATGCTTCAGGTAATTTCAATTTTTCATCTGCCTATTCAATTTCTAAAGAGCAATTTCCTTCATCTCGAGTGTTTCAACAAATTTGGGATTCTTATATCCCAATAAACTGATATATTCTCACTTGGAAGCTTTTGAACAATTGTGTTCCTATTGATGATTGCATTAAAGATGTGGGAATAAGGCTTTGTTCTAGATGTAAGGCCCATAAAAATAATGAAGAATAAATTATTCATTCATTTATTCAATGTCCAGTCATCCAACCTATTTGGAAATTCTTTGCTGGTCTAATGGGAATTTCTTTAGATAGCTTTTCTATGTCACTTTTTTTGAACAATTGGTTATTTAAAGTAGGATCCAAGGATTATTACAAATTAATGTGCAAGTGAATTCCTATAGTGGTGTGTTGGGAGATTTGGAAAAGTACAATTCTATCCACTTTTGAAGATATCAACATGGATGCTTCTTTTATCACCTCTCATTATATTTTTTATATCTATAATATCTGCTAAGGTCTTATTTTTAGAAACTCCAAATCAGACTTTGATGGTGGCTTCATAGAGGTCTTTAAAATTCAAAGAAAAAATAGAATTCAAAGTTGCAAATCTATTAAAAGGTATTTTCCCTTGCTAATAGTTTCAAACTTAACATTAATGGATCTTTTAAAGGCAATCCAGGAGTTAGTGGATGTGGTGGCATAGTGAGAAATGATAAGGGAAATGTGATTTTAGCTTTTGATCAATCTACTGACATTTCTTCTCATTCTTTTGCTGAATTATTTTGTCTTAGAATGGGCATTAAGCTTTGCATTGAATATCATATTGAGGAGATCCATATTGAGGTTGATTCAATGTTTATGGTGAATCTCCTTAATAGAAACTGGAAACCTCCATGGATGTTGAAAAGTTTGGTGAATGAGATAAAAAAGACCCGAAGCTCCTTAAATATTCTTTCTCTCACTGTTACAAGGAATCTAATATGGTGGATGATTCTTTAGCTAACTTTGTAATTGATTGCACTTCAATCCAGATCTTTTTATCTTCTTAGGACCTTCCTCCTATGGTTAGGGAAGTTGTTAGACTTGATAAGATGGGATGTCATTACATTAGATCCTCCGTTGTTATTTTTTAGTTGGTTCATATCTTTTTGTAATGGGGTTATTATAAAATCCCATATTTATTGTTCCCAAGTTTTCTTTTGCTAGTAAGCCACTATGTTGAGTCTATTTCTCATTGAATAAAATATCAAGTGGGTTTTTTCCCTCTTCCATAAAAAACAACAACGCTGAGAAGCGTTGTAAGCTGCACAAATCATATGGACTTTAGAACCTGATGCTCTGATAACATCTGTGACACCCCTCCTATTTTAACCATGTGAGATCAGTCCTTTATCAAAATACTCAGGAATCTCATTTGGTTCATTCTTAGCGTCACTATCGAAAACCTTTAAAATTACTAACTACCTATGTTAAATTAGGTTTGTGCCAAATTTTATCTTTCATCAACACGCGAGAATAAATAATACAACTCAACCATCCATACAGATATAAGATTTTGAATCATCATATTATAAATAGATAAATACTGAATACCGAATAAACCATCGGTTGCTAAATAGAATCCAAATACATCAGCTAAAAATAAAACTGAAATAATGTATAAACTAAAGGGGAAACATGCCTAAATGAAATACTGAATCATTGATACTACTCTAGGAATGAATAACTGAAGCGTTTACACAAATCCTATACGCCTACACAAATGCTGCAACTACGCATCCTTGGAATGAGTCATTAAGGTTAGCATCTGTGTGGTTAGACACCTAAAGTGTTTTGAAAAATAGATTTGACATGGCTTAGAGACCAAAACCTTTGAAAACAATTTAGCAAGTATTTAAATTGCAGTTATAAAAGTAGTTATTAGATACACACATTAGTCGAGAGTACACCCCCTTGAATTCCTCACCTCTCATCTATTGTGCACACCTAATGTCTCCTATTTTACCCACCTAGACATGCTACCCAACTTAACTAAGTCTAAGTATCTAACTAACCACACTAAGTTGAGATCCTCCGTACCACCCATATGATACGCTACCTTCAAGACAATAATTAACATTAGCCGAATATTATTATTGAACCATTGATTAATGATACGACGTAAATATTGCGTATTTCACCCGTTAACCTACGCGTTATTAGCCCCCTCGGGTATCTTAATCCCTATATTTATGCTCGCTAACCAGACAACCTCGGATTTCTATGTTAACATGTTTTGCAGGGGTTAATTGAGCTTTTGTAGGTATTTGGATGCTTAGTATGAAGTTTAGATGCATTCTAGCGAAGTTTCGTACCCAACCGCACGTGCAAGGGCAATTTAGTCATTTTACAAATTGGGCAACTGGCCCAATGTCTTCACAGAAGTTAAAGCCCTCTGAACAATCTTTGCGTGGCCGCAAACGGTGCGCGATTTTGAGTCCAAGCGAAGAAGTTACGGGCTTTTGAACGGAAGAGAATTTCAAACCAACCCAAAACAGGGGAATGATTCAAGACCTGTAGGTCCGAATTGATTCGCCCCTTTTGCGAATCGATTCGGTTGGAGACAGTATGCCAGTTCCTCTATTTCCGAATCGATTCATATGTTACCCGAATCGATTCGCCCACCATTCCGAATCGATTCGCCCCCCTGGCAGCCTCGAGATATTCTCCAACCGAATCGATTCGGCCCTGCTGATATTTGTTTTTCTCCCCTTTTATTTACAAGTTTTCCATGGGATTGGTTTTGTATAAATAATCTTTCTCTTCATTTTTAAGAGATATCTTACATTTCACATTAGTTTAGGGTTTGTATGGAGCTTTGCCCTACTCCACCACTTTGGGTGTTTTGCCCACTTTGATGTATGTAAGCTTATTGAAATAGTTGTATTTCTTAATTTCTTGCTTTGATAATTAGTTTACATGCTTTATTAATTAGTTTACTTGCTTTATTTCTTTCTTTCCTAGTTTAATTAGTTTAATTTAGTTTATTTCCATGATTTGTCCGTAGATAAATAGGTTCGGGATTGTGTTCCGCCATTTACGGGTTTAGAACCTCGAAAGTTAGGTTTTCGTGTGAAATTGCATTTAATTGAAACCGCGTGTATTAAAGTTGGATTTTTATGCGTTTAACTTTATTTGTCACGCAACTTTAGCTTTTATAGCAATAATCCGAATTTAATCCGCGTGTGACCATTTTCAGTTAAATGTTTAATCTCGCAACTTTGGGTTAAATTCCTTATTGTGTGATGTTTATGCTTAATTGGATATGCTCGATTAGATTGCTTTTGAGCCTTAACTCTAATTAGTAGTTGTTTCGATCCGTGTGGTAGAATGCGATCCCGATCCTCGCTTTCCTTTTGTGTAGCGTAACTTATTCTTTTCTTTTGTCACCATTTTCAATCTATCATCTTTCACACTTTTATTCCTTAAGTAATTAAACAATTAACATCTAAAATTCAAACATTCCCTATGGATTTCTTAAGATACCCGACTTACCGCTTTACTTGCCTCGCAAGTGTAGTAGTATATTAGGTTTTCTTTTTGTATCGCGACGGCGAAACACACGACGACTGTGTCCTCACACGAACACACTTTTCCGCCCAGCCACAAAATGGCGCCGTTGCCGGGGAGTGTGTTTTAGATAGTAATTGTTTTATTATTTCGTAGTATTTTTCCTTTTGTATTTGTATTCTTTATTTTAACCTTTTTTGCAGGATAGCATACTTGAGCTCTAAGAAACTTTGATTCGCGGTTGCTCACTTTCTTGCTCGGATTCTCCATCTGCAAACAACGAGGTAATCATGTCCTACTATTATAGTTATTATGGTTATTCTAATGATTCATACTTTGGGGATAGTTTTCAAGTTTTCCATTTTCAAGATTTTCTTGAAAATGAAAGACTTGAAAACATTTATCGGAATGAAAATTGTTATTGGGAGCTTGAGTTGGATTCATTATTCGAATCCAATGACGATTCTTATTTCATTACTTTCGAAGACGAGTTTCAACCAAATGAGGAGTCCGAGGCTCTTGAGCCGAGGAAGCCTACTTTGGAAGAGACTTTTCTTCTTTACTCCCAAGGTTTGGAAAGCCTAAATGATGCTCGAATGAGACTTGGTGCACTTTGCGATGAGATGAATTCTTATGCACAAAACAACGAGGAGGTGGAAACTTGTGTTTCACCTCAATTTTTCGAAGAATTTCTAATCGAGTGTGCATATTTCTCCCCCGAAATTCAATCTCCTTCTGACGATGAGTCGATTGAGATTGAATTTGTTTCATCACCATATTCGTTTTCCGTCATTGAACCATTAGAATTACCGGTTGATTCCTATGAGTCGGTAGAAACTTTTAAAACTTCTACACTTTTTACCGATGAAGACTCATTGCCGGACTTGTTTTCGATGGATGTTATCCTCATGTGTGCACAATCTCCCATTCCATTTGAAAAACCTTTGGGAGATGAATCGATTTTTCTTGGACCTCTGGTGTACCTTTCCCCCTTATTATCCAAATCCCCCATCGTCCGCCCAAAATTTCAAATTGGCGATGGTTCACTTTTATTCACCACCCACATGCCTTCCGTTGTTCAAACGGAATTCTTATTTTTTGGGAGGCATGTTCACTTTGGAGGGTCCACCGTCGATCTTTCAAAGTCAAATCCCTTTTTGGGTGGACCCTCAACTATTTAGACTTCTAGTGTATAGTTAGTGTGAAGCGTAAATAGTAGGTTGTAAATAGTTAGCTTTTTAATTTTCTTTCTTTCCTATTTTTCTTTCCTTTTAATTTAGTCTAGTGTAATTAGTTAACTTTTTGTTATTTGTTTTTGCTATGCTCGGTACTAACTTGTTTTGTAGATTTCATTGGACTCGTGCTTATGGAGATTGCTCCAATAATGGGTAATATCGTTCTTTTCCTCTCTTTGTGTTGTGTTCTTAATGCGCATTGAGGACAATGCAACATTTAAGTTAGGGGGTGTAGGATATTCTATCCATTTCATGTGTAGTCCATTGATTTGCTTACTTTTAGTTACTAAGTATGCCTTTTTGTGAAAAATTTGAAAATTTTCAAAAATATTTTCTTTCTTTTTTCTCCTTTGTTGGGCATTTTGCCTTGTTTCCGATGATAAATTTTAATAATTGCTCAATCCAATAGACAACTCAACGATGCATGTTCTCGATTTTAGAAGTTATTAGACTTTAGTCCTCAAATCATTGATATTGTGAATAACTTCATGAATTAAACTTTATCCCATGAGCATATGCACTTTCCTTGTTCTATTGATTTGGTTTAAGATTTTTATAACTCGGTAATCTTTTATTGCATTGTATATACTTACACCGAGTAAGCTTTGTACCTTTCGTCATTTGTGAGTGTTATACACTATTCTTTTCTCATTGAAAACGTTGAATTCGTTGGTAATCTCACTATTCTTTCACTTGACCGTTCATTAATTGAGTTCATACTTGAAATGTATTACTTGAGCATGATTTTCAAAGTTTGTTTTGACTCGAGAATTGTGTAAACTTTATGAAATGATCATAGGCCATCTTTATTATATCACCCATATTAGCCTTGACCTCACCTTATATGTCTCCCTAGTCAACCCCTTTGAGCCGAAATATAGCCTTTCGTTTCATAACCCCATTACCATAACCAACTCCAAATTGGAGTTTTAGCCCATACATACACTTTCCATACCTTTGTTTGGAATGTTACTTGGGATTGAATGTTGTTGTTATGATGTCGGTTGCAATTTAAGCATATGAGAGTTTGATAAGCAAAGAAAAGAAAGTAGAAGAAAAGAAAGTGTAGTCAAAAAGAGAAAGCAAAAAGCAAAAGAAAACATGAGAAAAAGAAGAAAAGAAAAAGAAAAGAGAAAGTTGTATATGTTGTGTATATAGTTCAATAAGCTTTGATTACTCTCCAAATGATACATTTAATGCTTGTTTTGAAACTTGTTTTCCAATTTTGTTATTGCCCGCATTCTTCCCATTATCCCGAGTTTTCATCCCGAACACTTTGAATCCGTATATACATTCCTTCATTTTGTACCCTAGCCTAACCTACATTATAACCCTATTAAAGTCCTATGTGATCTTAGGGAGAATTTAATTTAAAAGTCATAATAGTTTTGATAATCTGTGAAAATGCATTTCGCCTCTTTTGGTGTGCGGTATCCTTTCATTGAGATTGCAAGTTTTTCATTTCCTATATAGCGTTCCTCATTTGTGACATGTGTGCGGCCTAGTTTCCATTTACATTTACTCTTTATGCCCGCATGTCCCGTGTATTACCTCCCATTCCGAGTGATTTCATTTGTTAAGCGTAATGCCCGTGAGGATTGAATATATGCTTGCTTTATGTTTATCCGATTTATTTAAGTTTTCACCAAATCATATTTTGCATTTGCTCTCTCCCCTCCCACTTTTAAATTTTTAATTCTTGGAGGTGCATTCAACCTGTTAATAACAGACTTTAGCTTGAATTCATTCAATATGCTAATAACGCGTTTGAAATCTTTTTCGTTGTTGTTGAGTTTGTCGCATGTTGGGTTGGGCATATTTTGAGGAAACCATATGATGTTTGTGGGTTTCATCCCTGAAAACTCTCACGAGACGACACTCGTCCACTAGGGTAACCTAGGGGTTTAACGGCTTATTGCATATGCTAAATGCAATCGTTCGCCCGCGAAAGTGGCCTTATCTTTTTATTACTTTTTCATCCCATTTTGTACTTGTATCCTGCTTTTGGTTTGCTTGTAGTTCTTGTTGTTTCCTATTTCATTGCTAGGGACTAGCAATGTGTAAGTTAAGGGGTGTGATACGGCGTAAATATTGCGTATTTCACCCGTTAACCTACGCGTTATTAGCCCCCTCGGGTATCTTAATCCCTATATTTATGCTCGTTAACCAGACAACCTCAGATTTCTATGTTAACATGTTTTGCAGGGGTTAATTGAGCTTTTGTAGGTATTTGGATGCTTAGTATGAAGTTTGGATGCATTCCGACGAAGTTCCGTACACAATCGCACGCGCAAGGGCAATTTAGTCATTTTACAAATTGGGAAACTGGCCCAATGTCTTCATGGAAGTTGAATCCCTCTGAACAAACTTCGCGTGGCCGCAAACGGTGCGCGATTCTGAGTCCGAACGAAGAAGTTACGGGCTTTTGAGCGGAAGAGAATTTCAAACCAACCCAAAACAGGGGAATGATTCAAGACCTGTAGGTCCGAATCGATTCGCCCCTTTTGCGAATCGATTCGGTTGGAGACAGTATGCCAGTTCCTCTATTTCTGAATCGATTCGTATGTTACCCGAATCGATTCGCCCACCATTCCGAATCGATTCGCCCCCCTGGCAGCCTCGAGATATTCTCCAACCGAATCGATTCGGCCCTGCTGATATTTGTTTTTCTCCCCTTTTATTTACATGTTTTCCATGGGATTGGTTTTGTATAAATACTCTTTCTCTTCATTTTGAAGAGATATCTTACATTTCACATTAGTTTAGGGTTTGTATGGAGCTTTGCCCTACTCCACCACTTTGGGTGTTTTGCCCACTTTGATGTATGTAAGCTTATTAAAATAGTTGTATTTCTTAATTTCTTGCTTTGATAATTAGTTTACATGCTTTATTAATTAGTTTACTTGCTTTATTTCTTTCTTTCCTAGTTTAATTAGTTTAATTTAGTTTATTTCCATGATTTGTCCGTAGATAAATAGGTTCGGGATTGTGTTCCGCCATTTACGGGTTTAGAACCTCGAAAGTTAGGTTTTCGTGTGAAATTGCAATTAATTGAAACCGCGTGTATTAAAGTTGGATTTTTATGCGTTTAACTTTATTTGTCACGCAACTTTAGTTTTTATAGTGATAATCCGAATTTAATCCGCGTGTGACCATTTTCAGTTAAATGTTTAATCTCGCAACTTTGGGTTAAATTCCTTATTGTGTGATGTTTATGCTTAATTGGATATGCTCGATTAGATTGCTTTTGAGCCTTAACTCTAATTAGTAGTTGTTTCGATCCGTGTGGTAGAATGCGATCCCGATCCTCGCTTTCCTTTTGTGTAGCGTAACTTATTCTTTTCTTTTGTCACCATTTTCAACCTATCATCTTTCACACTTTTATTCCTGAAGTAATTAAACAATTAACATCTAAAATTCAAACATTCCCTATGGATTTCTTAAGATACCCGACTTACCGCTTTACTTGCCTCGCAAGTGTAGTAGTATATTAGGTTTTCTTTTTGTATCGCGGCGGCGAAACACACGACGACTGTGTCCTCACACGAACACACTTTTTCCGCCCAGCCACAAAATGGCGCCGTTGCTGGGGAGTGTGTTTTAGATAGTAATTGTTTTATTATTTCGTAGTATTTTTCCTTTTGTATTTGTATTCTTTATTTTAACCTTTTTTTGCAGGATAGTATTTTTCCTTGTGTTTCACCTCAATTTTTTGAAGAATTTCTAATCGAGTGTGCATCTTTCTCCCCCGAAATTCAATCTCCTTCTGACGATGAGTCGATTGAGATTGAATTTGTTTCATCACCATATTCGTTTTCCGTCATTGAACCATTAGAATTACCGGTTGATTCCTATGAGTCGGTAGAAACTTTTAAAACTTCTACACTTTTTGCCGATGAAGACTCATTGCCGGACTTGTTTTCGATGGATGTTATCCTCATGTGTGCACCATCTCCCATTCCATTTGAAAAACCTTTGGGAGATGAATCGATTTTTCTTGGACCTCTGGTGTACCTTTCCCCCTTATTATCCAAATCCCCCATCGTCCGCCCAAAATTTCAAATTGGCGATGGTTCACTTTATTCACCACCCACATGCCTTCCGTTGTTCAAACGGAATTCTTATTTTTCGGGAGGCATGTTCACTTTGGAGGGTCCAACGTCGATCTTTCAAAGTCAAATCCCTTTTTGGGTGGACCCTCAACTATTTAGACTTCTAGTGTATAGTTAGTGTGAAGCGTAAATAGTAGGTTGTAAATAGTTAGCTTTTTAATTTTCTTTCTTTCCTATTTTTCTTTCCTTTTAATTTAGTCTAGTGTAATTAGTTAACTTTTTGTTATTTGTTTTTGCTATGCTCGGTACTAACTTGTTTTGTAGATTTCATTGGACTCGTGCTTATGGAGATCGCTCCAATAATGGGTAATATCGTTCTTTTCCTCTCTTTGTGTTGTGTTCTTAATGCGCATTGAGGACAATGCAACATTTAAGTTAGGGGTGTAGGATATTCTATCCATTTCATGTGTAGTCCATTGATTTGCTTACTTTTAGTTACTAAGTATGCCTTTTTGTGAAAAATTTGAAAATTTTCAAAAATATTTTCTTTCTTTTTTCTCCTTTGTTGGGCATTTTGCCTTGTTTCCGATGATAAATTTTAATAATTGCTCAATCCAATAGACAACTCAACGATGCATGTTCTCGATTTTAGAAGTTATTAGACTTTAGTCCTCAAATCATTGATATTGTGAATAACTTCATGAATTAAACTTTATCCCATGAGCATATGCACTTTCCTTGTTCTATTGATTTGGTTTAAGATTTTTATAACTCGGTAATCTTTTATTGCATTGTATATACTTACACCGAGTAAGCTTTGTACCTTTCGTCATTTGTGAGTGTTATACACTATTCTTTTCTCATTGAAAACGTTGAATTCGTTGGTAATCTCACTATTCTTTCACTTGACCGTTCATTAATTGAGTTCATACTTGAAATGTATTACTTGAGCATGATTTTCAAAGTTTGTTTTGACTCGAGAATTGCGTAAACTTTATGAAATGATCATAGGCCATCTTTATTATATCACCCATATTAGCCTTGACCTCACCTTATATGTCTCCCTAGTCAACCCCTTTGAGCCGAAATATAGCCTTTCGTTTCATAACCCCATTACCATAACCAACTCCAAATTGGAGTTTTAGCCCATACATACACTTTCCATACCTTTGTTTGGAATGTTACTTGGGATTGAATGTTGTTGTTATGATGTCGGTTGCAATTTAAGCATATGAGAGTTTGATAAGCAAAGAAAAGAAAGTGGAAGAAAAGAAAGTGTAGTCAAAAAGAGAAAGCAAAAAGCAAAAGAAAACATGAGAAAAAGAAGAAAAGAGAAAGTTGTATATGTTGTGTATATAGTTCAATAAGCTTTGATTACTCTCCAAATGATACATTTAATGCTTGTTTTGGAACTTGTTTTCCAATTTTGTTATTGCCCGCATTCTTCCCATTATCCCGAGTTTTCATCCCGAACACTTTGAATCCGTATATACATTCCTTCATTTCGTACCCTAGCCTAACCTACATTATAACCCTATTAAAGTCCTATGTGATCTTAGGGAGAATTTAATTTAAAAGTCATAATAGTTTTGATAATCTGTGAAAATGCATTTCGCCTCTTTTGGTGTGCGGTATCCTTTCATTGAGATTGCAAGTTTTTCATTTCCTATATAGCGTTCCTCATTTGTGACATGTGTGCGGCCTAGTTTCCATTTACATTTACTCTTTATGCCCGCATGTCCCGTGTATTACCTCCCATTCCGAGTGATTTCATTTGTTAAGCGTAATGCCCGTGAGGATTGAATATATGCTTGCTTTATGTTTATCCGATTTATTTAAGTTTTCACCAAATCATATTTTGCATTTGCTCTCTCCCCTCCCACTTTTAAATTTTTAATTCTTGGAGGTGCATTCAACCTGTTAATAACAACGAACTTTAGCTTGAATTCATTCAATATGCTAATAACGCGTTTGAAATCTTTTTCGTTGTTGTTGAGTTTGTCGCATGTTGGGTTGGGCATATTTTGAGGAAACCATATGATGTTTGTGGGTTTCATCCCTGAAAACTCTCACGAGACGACACTCGTCCACTAGGGTAACCTAGGGGTTTAACGGCTTATTGCATATGCTAAATGCAATCGTGCGCCCGCGAAAGTGGCCTTATCTTTTTATTACTTTTTCATCCCATTTTGTACTTGTATCCTGCTTTTGGTTTGCTTGTAGTTCTTGTTGTTTCCTATTTCATTGCTAGGGACTAGCAATGTGTAAGTTAGGGGGTGTGATACGGCGTAAATATTGCGTATTTCACCCGTTAACCTACGCGTTATTAGCCCCCTCGGGTATCTTAATCCCTATATTTATGCTCGTTAACCAGAGAACCTCAGATTTCTATGTTAACATGTTTTGCAGGGGTTAATTGAGCTTTTGTAGGTATTTGGATGCTTAGTATGAAGTTTGGATGCATTCCGACGAAGTTCCGTACACAATCGCACGCGCAAGGGCAATTTAGTCATTTTACAAATTGGGAAACTGGCCCAATGTCTTCATGGAAGTTGAATCCCTCTGAACAAACTTCGCGTGGCCTCAAACGGTGCGCGATTCTGAGTCCGAACGAAGAAGTTATGGGCTTTTGAGTGGAAGAGAATTTCAAACCAACCCAAAACAGGGGAATGATTCAAGACCTGTAGGTCCGAATCGATTCGCCCCTTTTGCGAATCGATTCGGTTGGAGACAGTATGCCAGTTCCTCTGTTTCTGAATCGATTCTTATGTTACCCGAATCGATTCGCCCACCATTCCGAATCGATTCGCCCTCTGGCAGCCTCGAGATATTCTCCAACCGAATCGATTCGGTCCAATGCCGAATCGATTCGGCCCTGCTGATATTTGTTTTTCTCCCCTTTTATTTACAAGTTTGCCATGGGATTGGTTTTGTATAAATACTCTTTCTCTTCATTTTGAGGAGATGTCTTACATTTCACATTAGTTTAGGGTTTGTATGGAGCTTTGCCCTACTCCACCACTTTGGGTGTTTTGCCCACTTTGATGTATGTAAGCTTATTAAAATAGTTGTATTTCTTAATTTCTTTCTTTGATAATTAGTTTATATGCTTTATTAATTAGTTTACTTGCTTTATTTCTTGCTTTCCTAGTTTAATTAGTTTAATTTAGTTTATTTCCATGATTTGTCCGTAGATAAATAGGTTCGGGATTGTGTTCCGCCATTTACGGGTTTAGAACCTCGAAAGTTAGGTTTTCGTGTGAAATTGCATTTAATTGAAACCGCGTGTATTAAAGTTGGGTTGTTATGCGTTTAACTTTATTTGTCACTCAACTTTAGTGTTTATAGCGATAATCCGAATTTAATCCGCGTGTGACCATTTTCAGTTAAATGTTTAATCTCGCAACTTTGGGTTAAATTCCTTATTGTGTGATGTTTATGATTAATTGGATATGCTCGATTATATTGCTTTTGAGCCTTAATTCTAATTAGTGGTTGTTTCGATCCGTGTGGTAGAATGCGATCTCGATCCTCGCTTTCCTTTTGTGTAGCGTAACTTATTCTTTTCTTTTGTCACCATTTTCAACCTATCATCTTTTACACTTTTATTCCTGAAGTAATTAAACAATTAACATCTAAAATTCAATCACTCCCTGTGGATTTCTTAAGATACCCGACTTACCGCTTTACTTGCCTCGCAAGTGTAGTAGTATATTAGGTTTTCTTTTTGTATCGTGGCGGCGAAACACACGACGACTGTGTCCTCACACGAACACACTTTTTCCGCCCGGTCAATTAAGTTTTCATACCTAAATTGCGTTTAGATATACATTATCTATCATTTCTACTATCACACACAAGTAGAATAATCACATCCATATATATTTATCACACTATAATATATAGAACTACATCATCCCCTAGAATGGCCACCGCGATGCTGACATACTTTGTTATCAAGTCCATGTATCTCTCGTACCAAATTAGGGACTATCGGTTTGGAATGTCTCCTCAAACCATAAATCAAACAACACGCAATGGAGGCGAACGTAGTTCTAAGCCTTTGGGCTACACACATACCTAACGTACCTAAATGACACGTTAGTACCACTAATACACACCACCTAGTGATCTATCCTAAGTTTGATGTCCTGGGGAACACATCCAGACCTTGTTGGAATCGTCAAGGTGGGATCATCCTCTGTGCGGAACGCCCCATGATAGCAGGCAGCGTAGGTATGTTCACACACATAACAAATCACATCAATAGGTATCCACCCAACCTATGTAAACATATTTCAGTATGTATACACACAACCCATGATATAAACCCGTACGTAGTATATATCTTTAGAATACTCAATGATAAGCACCCAAAAGTGTTTAAATAATACCCCGAATAAACGATTTTTAGATTCTAATTTTAGGCAATTTGGGTCTTATGCCCTTTATTATGTATTTTGTAGGTCGAATGCACGTTACAATGTTTAAATGCGTATCTCAAGGCAATTGTGCAAATTATGGAGCTAATTACCGTTGTCCCGTACCTTAGCCTGTCCCAAACCCATGTGTGTTTGATTTGTCCCCTTTTATTTCTTTTACTTAAATTTTTATTTGTGTCATTTTGTTTTTTGAGTTTATTTTATTATTTTATTGAGTCATGTATATATTATTAGGATTTTTATATTTTTAGCGCGTCATGTATTAGTTTTTATATTTTCTTTTATTTTTCTTAGTTTTTAGTTAGTTTATTATTATTATTTCATTTTCTATTTTTATTTCATTTATTTTATTAGTTTTTATTTTTATTGTTTTTATTTTTATTTATGTTTAGAGTTTGTATAGTGTGTCATGTCATTTTTATTTTAGTTGATTTTTATTTTTTGGTTTAGTTAAATTTTAGTTTTGTTTATTTTATTTTTTATTTTAATTCATTTTTTAGGGGTCATAAATTAAACACACACACACAAACATCCTACACTCACATACACCCTAAACAAATACCACACCCTCATCTCCACCATATTCCCCATACACCTCACACACACAATCACATCCACCCATCTTCTTCCCCACCAAATCCTTCTCTCTCCTATCCCCATACTCCATAACCATAACCACCACTAAATCTGCTACCCCACCTCACTACACCTACATGTTGACTACTCGCCAACATAACCCCAACCCGCTTCTCACCAACCGACTCCCTCCGGTCGAACTAAGATCGAACCCTTTAGGCTAGCCCCGTCTCCTAAATCGACAGCTCCATGTCAACTTCGGCTAGCAGTGCCCTTACTCCGGCAGCGCACCTTAAACCCCACCTCCAGCCAGATTTGTGCCGGAACCCTTGTCCATCCGAACCCAACTTCCGACCCCAAAACCCACCTTCTTCTTCCTCTCTTTCCTTCTCATCTCCTCAAGACCCGACAACACCTCAACCTGTCACGCGACTCCACCATTTACCAAGCCCAACACCTACCAGCTCCTACCAGTAATCTCACCCCAGCCACGACTCTACCAAACCCATTTACCTCCCGTCAAATCCATCTCCGGCCGAACTTTCAATCGTGACCCGACAACCCACCTAATCCCCGACCCGAGTTCACTCCATAGCACCCTCTCAAACCCATTTCCCAAACAAAACCCATGGACCCATTTCCCTTTGCTCCAAGCCAAACACGATTCCTTACCTGCATAAGCCAAACAAACACAAAACAAAACCCACATGTCTTATTTCCCACTTAAAATCATTTTACCCAAATACCCTTAAATCCCCTTTTACCTATTATACCCCCAACTACCCCTCTAAACCAAATCAGATTTGTTACCACCTCTAATAAAAAATTATTTTAATATTTGAAAAGGCTAGAAAAGAAAATAGAAAAAGAAAAATTCCAAAAAGAAAATAAAAATTGAACTACAATTGAGTTTGTCTCTAGCTTACCCCTATGATGTGGATTAATACCCTTACTTACCTCTACACTTTAGATTGTTATATTTTGTAGGTATTTGAGGATTTTGATTAGAAGAGCTTTTCAAGCAACGATGAAAAAAATACACGCAAATTTTTTTTTCTATCAATTCGCGCCGTTGCCATTCTTGGGAGCGTGAAGCACTCGGAGTGAATTTCAACTTGTAGTTCATTTTTTTTTGTACTTTATTATTTTTGTACCACTTTTCTTTATTTTAGAAGGCTTTTATTAGGTTTGTTTTATCATTGCTTGTATTGCGATGCATAGAGACACCTTTATTTTATTTTTTATTTTTTAAAATTGTAATAATCGAAGATAAGCGTGATAGGGAAACCGGACAAGGTAGAGAGAGGGCGTCCACGACGAGGAAAATAAGCCTCTCTACCTTGGGCCGGTAGGACTCCCGAGGCCAACTGAGATTGGCATAATCTCCCCCCGATCGACTCAATAATTTCGGCACCTCACGGCCTAAAAACGGTGAAAGGTACATTTCTTACACCCTCGCGCCTCTCCTGTTAGCGAGCCAATTCTTTTGTGTGCTCTTACTTGATTTTATTCTCGCATTTATTTTTTAATGGTGTGATGAATTAATTGACTACGACCTACACCCGGTCACTCACGAGAAGGGATTTCATCATCCCACTCACTCGCTTACCAATTGTGTGCTACCTTAGCCATTATTAAATTTAAAATCAATCAACTAGGTAGCCCAATAGGAGAAATTTTTGCAAACGCGATCACTCAGAAATTTTCGTGAATTTTTATCGCCCGCGGATTTAATTAAAATTTGACTACCCCTTTCACTAAATTTTGAAGATAAAATTGGTTATGTGCTAGTTAGGAATTATCCTTGACTTGTGTATGTCCAATTTATTTTTCAGTAGTCTATTTTAGTGAGTTCGTCAAATTCAAAGAGTCTACCTATTTCTCCCCACCTTTCTTCCAAAAAATCCAAAAATATTTTCTTTCATTTTTATATTAAAAAAAATCCAAAAATATTTTCTTCCTTTATTTTTCACAAAAATTCAAAAGTATTTTCATCCATTATTTTTAGAAAATCCAATTTTCTTTCCTTTTGAAAAAATTTAAAAAACTCCAAAACATATTTCTATCCTCATAGCCGAAGAACTTCCCTTACGGGACTACTTCGGTCATTTTCCATTGTCACGCGACATGTGTGAGAGTGATCCTGAGCCGTCTCTTTATGATATTCTTAGTGTTCATCACTCTCTCATGAGTACCGTTGGTACTCTTGACCCATTTATGCACGCACCTCATTTTCCACCCCCATTGGTGTCAAGTGTTGACGTGCCTCATACTTTGTTGTGCACCCATTGTTACTATGCCGATCACCTGTCCCATGAGTGTCCATACTTGTCATATCCCTATAAACCCACCGTGGAACATGTGTATCCATATGATAGTGTTCCGGAACCCACCTCGGCCTACTATCCCGATACGCCCAATCCCGAGTGGTGTGAGTACCCGAGCTATTCGTGGAGACCCGATCACCCTTCCACGCAATATGAATCCCAACCCGATGTTATGGATCCTCACACGTTCCAACAGTCATCATGGCAAACTTGTGCACCCATTCACGATTAGTTCCCTCACTCTGCACCCACTGCGTATCACCATTTGTCCATCACGAAGGCGATCCTTTCATGTATGATGAACTTGACCCCGTTCCCCACACTTCATATGAGTATTCTCCGCAGCCTAGCGAGTTGTGTCCACCTCAACCACCACCGCCCCCACCCATCACTCCACCACCTTCATCCACATCCACTCTAGAAAGCCTCTTGCAAAAGTTTATACTCGAGCAAGAGCAAGCCACTCAAATTCAAACTCAAGCCCTCCAAAGGGTTAAACAAAGGTTAAATGAATTGGAGTCTGCGAGAGAGCCGGACATTCCAATGGATCCACCCATCGTTGCAACTGAGTGTGATGATATTGTGTCCTCGTGTGACGCGGATTTTTAGTGTGACCAACCCTATCCTCCCGAGAATCTCGAAGTAGATACCATCCCTTGGTCTGGGCCCTAAGTCGACAAATGTGTTGAGTTACCTTTCATAAGTGAGCCTGATCAAATCCCACCATGTCCACATAAACCTACCATTGAGGTTCCCATTTTCTTTCCCATAGAATCCAAAAATATGCCCGAGTCTATGCCTATTGAGCACATTGCGTGTGTTCTCAAGGAACCACTTCGTTCTAGGTTAGCTCCGACTACGAGTTCTCACCATCTTCTCGAGATAGAATCTGTGATAATTCCTACCTATCCGGATATGGATCCTATTCCACCATGCTTGGCTCATCTTGAGCCCATTATTTTTAGTTATTCCTCTATCTCCAATCTTGGTGCCTCGTTTGAACCAAATACCCCATTCATCGGTGATATTATTTTGGAGAATTTGACCACTCCTTCTTTAGAACCCACTCTTCCTCCTGCGAGTTCCCTTGAGGATCACTCTATGCCTCATGAGGAGTGCGTGTCTCCCACACTTGAGTTGGATCATCTTCCTGCACCGTTTATCCCACCTGACCCACCTATTGTCCCTTCTATCCCACCACCTGGTTTGGATCTTGATTTTACACATTTTAAGTTTCCATCTACATTTTTAGATCCTAACCTAACACCATCCCCCACCCATGAGAGTATTTGTGGTACTACTATCCACTTTCGTGACACGGAGCTTGTTCCTCCATGCACACCGCTTCCTTGTGGTGTTGATTTTTCTTCTCAACAGCTCACTGGCATATCACGGCATGACCATTACCATCGCCCATTTATAGAATGGTCGTGTGATTTTTCTGAGGCCCATTCGATTCAACTTAGCAAACTATTTTGCCTCCCTCACCAATTAGAGAACCATGCTCATAGGTCCCTAGTTGCCCTCACCTTTCGGCTCAATAAGTCCCGTGACCGATACCTATTCACCCTCACCCTTACCTTAATACCCACCCACCCATGGTCCACCGATGCTTTGCATCGCATGATGCATTTTTCTATACAAGTGCATTGACCCTCTTTAGCTTTTATCCAACAAGATTGACGCTTCAGTCTTATTTGGGGGTGATTCTTATCACCCAATTTTTCTGCCACCCCTAGCTTTCCTAGTTCCTATATTTAGGGTGAGAAATGGTTCGGTCTGGCTGAAGATATTAAACTTAGCGCTACCGATAGGTAGCTCGCATTTCTTGTACTAGTCTCATCATATTTGGGGGTGGTGTTTCACATCACCCTATGTTTTGCCATGCTTATAGACTTGTACATTTTTTTCTCTCTCATTTTATTCAGGTTTCTTCTTGGCTTCATCTGTGTGCTTCATTAGCGGTTGATTCTAGTAATCTCTTTCCTACCTTATGCTCTCAATTTAAAAATCATTTCACTTAACATCGAGGACAATGTTCCTTTTTGTTTGGGGGTGGGGAAATTTATCAAAATCGTACCTCTTTTGAATTTTTTTAATTTTCAAACCTGATTTTTAAAATTTCGTGCAGTTTCTTTCATCTCACTCATTGATGTGAATTTTCAATCATCCATCTTTCAAAGTCTAGGAATCAATCTAGAGAATATTTCTTTTCTAATAGCTTGTGTAATACATAACAAGGCATTTTGCACCATGAATTTCTAGACTCAACAAAATTTGCGCACTTATCAAGTCACAATGGTTTAAAGTTGAAGAGTATTATAATTCTAAAAAGAACCTTAAGGATCACTAGTAGAGACTTTAGCTTGTGAGATTTGTGCCTTTAACCCTTTTAGAGTGTTTTACACAATATACGAGTCACAAGTTGATTCAACTTCATTTAGGTCCGCACTTTAAATCGTTGTATGATCTCATTATTCTTCATTATTTTTTTATCACTGGGAACGACATCACTTTCGAGTTGTAAGAAACACGTGTCTTGAAATTTTTCGCGAATACTAGGTTTTCATTCATACACTTACCACTTTTCCATATCATATTTCCATTCACTCACCCATTACCTTCCCATTTATTTCCCTCATCATCCATATTCCTACATATTTCCCCACACCATCACCTATCATCTCTATATCATCTTTCATTTCAAATAAAAGAGTGTTGATTCCAAATGTAAAATGTCTTCAGTGTTGAGAGTAAAAAAAAGAGAGAGAAAAACAAAAACAAGAAAAAACAGAAAAATAGCAAAAAAATAAAAAAAGATAAAACGAAAAAAAAAATCGAAAAAAAAGAAAAGAAAGAGAGTTTGTAGTTAGTTATGTAATAAAGACATTTGTTCTTCATGTATTGAACACTCCTATCATCCATCATATCACACATCCATCACTCGTCACTCATCCATATATCACCATCCTACCTCACCTCATCCCACATATCCCATTTCATTTCCCCCTCACCCTTAAACATCCATATTTCCCCTAGGTGTTCGGGCAAGTAAAAGTCAACGTGGTGAATAACTCGACTTTCTCACTATAGTGATTAGCATTCCTTTCATGAGATCATTTTTCTTTCTAGTATGTTCGTTCTTTCTTATGTGTGTGTGAGACATTTGAACTTGATTACATTTACTCACCTCCTCACACACAAGAGCGATACACTAACCCTAATCTCGAGAGTTTGTTTGAGAGAGTTATATCTAGTGAGATTTGAAGTTGAAGCGTTGATTCCGATAAGGCAATCTAGGAATTACTCTTGTGCGTTTTGATGGATTCACACTACACACGTTGATTTCTAGGAAGGATGTGCCTTGAGTATTTACGCAGCTAAATTTTATGCAATTCTAGCTTGTATTTCTGAAATCATTTCTCTCATGATGGATTGTGCGATTATTCTATGTCTAATAAGAGATTGATTTCCTTTTAATAAATCTTTGCAAATAAGAATTTTGTGGGTATATTTCCTGCAAACCCTTACGAGACAAAACTCGTCCTGTAGGGCAACCTATAGGTTTAAAGGCTTGTTGCACATGCTAAGTGCAATCGCAAGTGCCCGCGAAAGTGGTACACTTTTGGTTTCTTATCTTTCTTCTTCTCTATATTTTTTCTCGATGACTAGTAATGTTTTGTTTGAGTAAGCACCCAAAAGTGTTTCAATAATACCCCGAATAGACGATTTTTAGTTGCTAATTCTTGGAAATTTGGGTCTTATGCGCTTTATTATGTATTTTGTAGGTCGAATGCACGTTGCGGTGTTTAAACGCGTATCTCAAGGAAATTGTGCAGATTATGGAGCTAATTACCCTTGTCCCGCACCTTAGCCTGTCCCAAACCCATGTGTGTTTGATTTGTCCCCTTTTATTTCTTTTATTTCTTTTACTTAAATTTTTTTGTGTCATTTTTTTTAGAGTTTATTTTATTATTTTATTGAGTCATGTATATATTATTATGATTTTTATATTTTTAGCGCGTCATGTATTAATTTTTATATTTTATTTTATTTTTCTTAGTTTTTAGTTAGTTTATTGTTATTTCATTTTCTATTTTTATTTCATTTATTTTATTAGTTTTTATTTTTATTATTTTTATTTTTATTTATGTTCAGAGTTTGTATAGTGTGTCGTGTCGTGTCATTTTTATTTTAGTTGATTTTTATTTTTTAGTTTAGTTAAATTTTTGTTTTGTTTTATTTTATGTTTTATTTTAATTCATTTTTTAAGGGTCGTAAATTAAACACACACACACACAAACATCCTACACTCACATACACCCTAAACTAATACCACACCCTCATCCCCACCATATTCCCCATACACCTCACACACACAATCACCTCCACCCGTCTTCTTCCCCACCAAATCCTTCTCTCTCCTATCCCCATACTCCATAACCATAACCACCACTAAACCCGTTGCCCCACCTCGCTACACCTACTCACTGGCTACTCACCAACATAACCCCAACCCCCTTCTCACCAACCGACCTCCCTCCGGTCGAACCAAGACCGAACCCTCTAGGCCAGCCCCGTTTACTAAACCGACAGCACCACATCAACTTCGACCAACAGCGCCCTTACTCCGGCAGCGCGCCTTAAACCCCACCTCCGGCCATATCTGCGTCGGAACCCCTGTCCATCTGAACCCAACTTCCGATCCCAAAACCCACCTTCTTCCTCCTCTCTCTCCCTCATTTTCTCAAGAACCCAACAGCACCTCAACCTGCCACGCGACTCCACCATTTACCAAGCCCAACACCTACCAGCTCCAACCAGCAATCTCACCCCAGTCACGACCCTGCCATACCCATTTACCTCCGGTCAAATCCATCTTCGGTCGAACTTTCAGTCGCCGCCCGACAACCCACCTAACCCTAGACCCGAGTTCACTCCATATCACCCTCTCAAACCCATTTCCCAAACAAAACCCATGAACCCATTTCCCTTTGCTCCAAGCTAAGCACGACTCCTTACCTGCATAAGCCAAACAAATAAAAAACAAAACCCATATGTATTATTTCCCACTTAAAACTATTTTACCCAAATACCCTTAAATACCCTTTTACCTATTATACCCCCAACTACCCCTCTAAACCAAATCAGATTTGTTACCACCACTTCCACATGACCACACCTCTTACACATTAAACCTACCCAAATTACCCCCATGCTCCATGCCTACTATTTAAAGAATGGAAGACTCAATTCGAATGGAGAGCTTTAGAATGGAAATTGATAGAGAGAATTCTAGAGAGAGAGAGGTCAAATTAGAAAATAAATTAAGAAATTGTTTTTGTAAATAGTTTTTTTTTAGAGATTATTGAGTGACAAATTGTGAGTAATTCAATTGAGTATTATATTGAATTGATTATTACTGGATGCTCAATCTGGATGGATAGTGCTTGATTTCAAGGAAATAAGAGTTCAATTTCACTTTAAGAGATTGAGTTTGATTATTCTCTTCTCTTCTCATTTAATTTATGCCTTTAGTTATTAATTTGTCAAATCTCATACCATGTTAGGCTAAATCCCCTTTCAAGGGGTGGGGGGAAACCCTTATTTGATGTTATTTTAGTTTAATTAGTTTGATTACTTGAAAATTCCCTTTGAATGTTAATTTTGATCCCTAACCCTTAAATTTAAGCCTCGAGAGAGGGTAAATGGTTTTCGAGAGAAAATCGAAATTCTAAGTTATAATACCCATTTTAGATTCGAACTAGAGATAGGGGTGTAACAACCCGTCCTTTTGGAGACCATTAAATTCCATAATTGGATATAAATTGGCAATTTGGAGAATTTCTCGAAATAGTGATTTTTTTGGGATTTTCGAGGATTTAATAATTTTCGAAGGATGTTATAAATTATTTTGGGACTATGTAGGTCGAAATAATTTAATTATATGTCGCCGTGGAGTATTGCGACAAAAGAGGTAAGATTTTGAGTAGAAAACCCGCATTTATTTATTTTGGGTTGGAATAGTGATTTGCGGTCAAATACCTCGGATGGGAATTTCGACTGCGTCATAATTTTCAGAATGTCCGAGATAGTCGGAAAAGAGTGTCCGATTGTCGAAAATAAGTTTCGGGTGATTTTAGAGGTAAAAGTAACTCGTAATTGGGTAAACGAGTCGTTTTTGGGTTTTAAGGGTTTAAACCCTTTTTCTTTCTTTATAAAGAGAGAGGAAGGGAAAGAAGAGAAAAGAAAAGAGAAAGAAGAGAGGGAAGAGAGAGAGAGGGAAGAAAAGAGGAAAAAGGGAGGAACTCCGGCCAAACTCCGCGGGATTCGACTCGAGGTCGTCGGATTTTATCCACGAGGCAAGTGTTTACTTGCTTTATTTACTTTTGTGCATTAATCTCATATCATAGTTGGTAAAAATATGATTTTGGGGTTAGAACCCTTAAAATAAATTGGGTAAAAGTTGATTATGAGTTTACACCTTGATGTAGTGTAAACTCTTAATGATTTCTAGTATAAAAACTATGTTAATGGAGTAATAGATGGAATTGAAATGGGAGAAATGTCAAATCTAGGGTTTGGGGTTTTAAGATTCAAAAACTAAGAGAAATGATTTAATACCCCAAAATAATTGATGTGTTAGTTGTAAAACATAGATTAGATGTTTATTGAGTTGTTGGGTGAGGTTAGAAACAACAAAAATGGACAAAAATGGAGTTTGGGATTTTGGGAGAGATGATGAATAGTAACCTGCAGCCTTTGGGGTCATTTTCGGCCAAGAAGATAAATGATTTAGCTTTCATCCAAAACACGAAAGTTGTAGATCTTTTCGATACGGTCTCGTGGGCGCCGACCGCGTATTTTTCTGATTTTTCCTTGATTTGATATGATTTTTACAAGATGGCAGCTCCGGGTTGGAATTTCCAACTCGGAAATCAAATCGGGAATTGGAAAAATTACGGCTAGAATTAATTGCGTAGACATTTTGGATAATTCTTGGGGTAGTTTAGAAACCCCGATAATGAAGTCGGGTTGTTGGATAGATGAATTTGGAGAATTCAGTTTTGAGGACCTGGTGTTACCGGTCGACCGCGCCCCTATGGCCGGTCGACCGCGTCAAGAAGAAATGGCCTACTGCTTTGTTTCGTAGGCTTAATTGCAAGCCGCGGTCGACCGGGGGTCCAGGACCGGTCGACCGGTGCCCTGTTTTCAGCCCAAGATTTTGGGGATATCCAATAAACCTTTAAGAGTTGATTAAGGTAATTATTAGTCATCAAAGTAAGAAATACTTTGGATTTAGAATCATGCTAATCCGAATGCATGATTATTATTCCCGGGGGGAATCTTTGGGATTATAGTCATAGTTAGATGATATAGGCCATTATGGCCGGTTATATATTCTAAGAGGAATATATAGGCTATACATATATACTGTGTGATTTAGGTATACATATATCTATGTTATAATGGAAAGGATTTTGAAAATATAAAAATGAATATTTTCAAAATGGAATGAGAAATGTTTTTTATAATTAATAAATTATGGATTGTACACACCTCCCTAAATCGCTATCATAAGGGAAGTCGCGCGCGTTGTGGTGAAGCCTTCGTGGCTGTTGAGCAGGTTGGATATAGTCCCTAGGCCATATGGGCGTTTATTTTTACTGCGCTGGTTAGGAGATTCCGGGTGTGGTCTTGACTATCCCGCAGGCATATGGCCGCTTCCCGACGTTGTTAGGTTCCCAGGTTGTCTTGGAGGCCCTGGAAGATGATAGCCATTTAGGGGCGCGTCCAGTGGGGATACCCAGAGGGACGGTCTTAGATTTATTAAAGCAATTCATGATAATGGATTGGCTTTAATTTACATTTCCTGAGTAAAAAGGGAAATGGGATAAAGGTTTGGCTTCGGTAACACTCCCGGATGTAGGAAGGGATGTGGAAGCATATAATTTGATCAAAGCATTTTCATGATAATGAAAATGGCTTTGGATACATTTCTTGTATATAAAAAGGGAAATGGGATGATTTGAAAGGCAAAGCATTTTTATGATAATAAAATTGGCTTTTAAAAAGATATATGTTTTGGTAAAGCAATTCATGATAATGAATTGGCTTTAAATACATTTCCTGGATATGAGAAGGGAAATGGAAGTTTTTGAAATAAAAAGGTTAAGTATTGATAAATACTTTGTATATAGAATACACCTCAGTCCGGGAGATAGATCCGGATGATTATATATATGTATATAATTAGATGAATTGAGTACCGAGGGTCTAATGGATCCCGACGATTGACCGTGCCGCTTAGTAGTGTATTGGGGGGGTTCCTTATTTGGATTTCGCCTCGCGAGACACCCCACGCACGAATATGGCACTGTGTTGAGACTGGGGAGAAGTTTAATCCTTAGTGCTCTTATATTATAAATGTTTATGGTATATATATATACTATATATATCTTTCTGTACTGAGGGACTGGCGGATCTCGATGATCGACCTCGCTGCATAGTAGTGTATCGGGGGGGTTCCTTGTTTGGATTTCGCTTTGCGAGACACCCCACGCACGAACATGGCAGGGCGTCGAGATTGGAGTGAAGTTTAGCCCTTAGTACATTTGCTTGGACTATCTAGGATTGATAGTGGGTTTGGGATAGACTAGTTTAGCAGGATAGCTTGACTAGGATGTCTAGAGGGATGCGCTAGGAGTGCACTGTTAGTGGAGAGGTGAGGGGTATCTCATGGGAGTGCGATACCAATTTAAATATGAGATAAAACTATTTTTCTAAAAATAAAGCATTTATGCACTTGCAAAATATTTTCAAAACATTCGGGCTCTGACCCGTTTGTCTACTCTCCTTTCTTTCTCTATACTATATATAAATAGGTGTCCAGACACAGGGACGCCTGGATGACAATTCTTTCGAGTCTGACGTCTGCTGCAGCAGCTATGGGTGCTTGCAGGTTATTGGTAGACGTTTCTTTTCTTGTACTCTAGATAGGAGATATTGTATAAACATTCGAGCCAATGGCTCAATTGCATTTATTTATTCTTTCAGTACAGCATTCGATATGGTTGTATATTTGGACCGAGTGTTCGGTTATTTTAATTCCTTTTATTTTCATTTCAGTTCATTACGCATTTAATTGTGGATGTTTTGAATTATTTCGTTAAAAAGAGTAGTTAAGTAAAAGTTTTTAACGGCCACCTAATAGGATATTAGTAAATAAATGGATTTTCGACAGTGATGCTAAGAATGATCCATATGAGACTCCTGTTTTAATTTATATTGGAGTGATCGCCCGGTATTTTATTAGGCGGGTTGTTACAGATGGTATCAGAGCATCAGGTTCTAGTGTCCTTAGGAATCTGTACGGACGTACTACGCTTTCAGCGTTGCTCTCGATTTGTATAGAGCCCCAGGATTAGGATTGTTGATATCTCTTGTGAGATTTCGATCTCCTGCCGTATTAGAAGATTATAGAAATCTTTTACGCGCTCGTTGAGAATCGTGTGCGAAGCTCGGAGGGCAGCAGGAGTTGGAGCTTAGCTGGGGGAGCTGGTCGAAGTTGGGGACGAGGACCTTAGTAGATGCCACTCTCCTTGTGGCAAATGCTAAGGATTGCTGCGACGACTACTAAGGTATAGTAGTTATGAGCAACCAAGTACTACTGTGATAGAAAGTGGTACTCAAGTTGGATTACCCCGTGGAGATAAGGATTCCAAAGGGATCTTACGGATAGTTTTAACCGTGAGACCCCATAATTCTGCAAGGAAGGATTGTTGGAACCAGTAGTGGAATTTCCTTTTAACGAAGGAGTTAAGAGGATTAGTAAGATGATTGTAAGGAGCAAGGCTATAGAGTCAGATGGTGTTGTGGAGTGCAGAGCCACACGGATAGTCTTTTCCGATAGGAATAAAGGACAAGGTTAGGGTGCCCAGAAGGGGCCTAGAGTCGAGAAATTTTGGTAAGAGGTGTGGCTAGATGAAGTTGTGGTGTTCGATAACCCTAGATTCGTGTGTGTAATTCGAGCTCTATATTTGGTCTCGAGAACATAATAATGTAGGCCTATGTGTTTTCCGCGATAGCGGAATTTTGTTTTCCTTCACTCGCCATAGAGGCGGGTGATTATATTTTGTTTATATACGTATATGTATGGGTTAATCGGAGCGATAGCGGGCTAATGATGGCAGGTCTATCGTGTCCATGGTTCCTCGAGGGAACAGGTTGTTATTGTGGTGTCTCACCTTGATAAAGGTCGAGTTCACCTTTATTATTATGGATTAATGGAACCTCGATGAGTAGAGGTTTCCTTATTTTAGTTGGTATGTGTGGCAACCTTATAGATAAAATATAAGGCCCACAGGATCATTGTTGAGCTGTAAGGTTTATCTCAGTACCGGGTTGCGCAAGGACTTAGAAATAGTGCGAGCGCTGGGTGGTGTGACTCTTAGTTAGAGATAGGAGTTCAGACCATCTTTTTGTTGGATTAGGGGATAGGGATATCCCGGGTGCATGTCTGAAATAACGGGACTCCGTGACCAACGAAGTCAAGGGTTAATGTGTGGAGGGGTTCCTTGTTTGGATTTCGCTTTGCGAGACACTCCACACATGACTCTTAACGACGACGGGCGTGAAGAGCTGTTATGGGATGCAAGGATGTGGGTTAGTCTTATAGTGTGGATGAACCACTATAGATTACGAGCCCTGTTAGGATGATATGTTTATGGAGATATGGTGCTATGGAAAAGCACTAAAGTGGTCCTCTCACCACGAATAGTTGGGTGGAGTAGGACTTAGAGAAATTGATTCGAGGATGATAGCCAAGCCTTAATAAGAAGGCAAATTTGGAGAAAATCCGTGATCGGTGTAAAATACATAGTGTTCCTACAAAGAGTAGGCACTTTGGTTAATTAGGTTTCATTTCATATGGGCGGAAGGATTAGATAGTAGGAATGCGTTCGTAGGTTAGCGAGGTAGGATTTAGGACGTCCCGCTGGTGTGCCATAGGTCGTTATATCTCGATGACCGACGACGTGAGGGAGTAGTGTAACGGGAGGGTTCCTTGTTTGGATTTCGCCTTGGCGAGACGTCCCACGCACGAAACCGAGCAAATGTCGGGATTCGAGAGAGGCCTTGGGCACTAGGGACATACTTAGGATTTTATTAGTTTCGCGTAGGTAGGGTAACGCCTAGATAGTAGAACTATAGGATGTAGGCTCGATAGAGTCGGTAATACCGAGGTTAGGAGTTTGGAATTTCGCGGGTTGGAAGGACCCATAGGTGAGTATTACACCGAGGAAAGGAGACCCTTATTGGGAGCGAGTGCTACGTGTCTGACGTTCACTATATATGTGCAGATGTGCACAAGTTAGAAAGGTGTATGGGCACCTTGGCAAGTTGGTTTATATACCGCCTGAAATAGAATGGGCGCAGTATATAAGGTTGAAATTCATGCCGATAGGCATTATAGATGATGGGTATTATGTGACGTATTAGAGTCACTTTACGATCGTGGTAGTCGTATTGTACATGGTTGGGAACCATTGGGTTAGTGTCATTCCCTTTGAGGTATTAGGATTTTGAGTGATCCTAGGATTGGTGGTGTAGGTCGTATCTGAATTTCGAGGACGAAATTCCGTTGTAAGGGGGGGAGTATGTAACAACCCGTCCTTTTGGAGACCATTAAATTCCATAATTGGATATAAATTGGCAATTTGGAGAATTTCTCGAAATAGTGATTTTTTTGGGATTTTCGAGGATTTAATAATTTTCGAAGGATGTTATAAATTATTTTGGGACTATGTAGGTCGAAATAATTTAATTATATGTCGCCGTGGAATATTGCGACAAAAGAGGTAAGATTTTGAGTAGAAAACCCGCATTTATTTATTTTGGGTTGGAATAGTGATTTGCGGTCAAATACCTCGGATGGGAATTTCGACTGCGCCATAATTCTCAGAATGTCCGAGATAGTCGAAAAAGAGTGTCCGATTGTCGAAAATAAGTTTCGGGAGATTTTAGAGGTAAAAGTAACTCGTAATTGGGTAAACGAGTCGTTTTTGGGTTTTAAGGGTTTAAACCCTTTTTCTTTCTTTATAAAGAGAGAGGAAGGGAAAGAAGAGAAAAGAAAAGAGAAAGAAGAGAGGGAAGAGAGAGAGAGGGAAGAAAAGAGGAAAAAGGGAGGAACTCCGGCCAAACTCCGCGGGATTCGACTCGAGGTCGTCGGATTTTATCCACGAGGCAAGTGTTTACTTGCTTTATTTACTTTTGTGCATTAATCTCATATCATAGTTGGTAAAAATATGATTTTGGGGTTAGAACCGTTAAAATAAATTGGGTAAAAGTTGATTATGAGTTTACACCTTGATGTAGTGTAAACTCTTAATGATTTCTAGTATAAAAACCATGTTAATGGAGTAATAGATGGAATTGAAATGGGAGAAATGTCAAATCTAGGGTTTGGGGTTTTAAGATTCAAAAACTAAGAGAAATGATTTAATACCCCAAAATAATTGATGTGTTAGTTGTAAAACATAGATTAGATGTTTATTGAGTTGTTGGATGAGGTTAGAAACAACAAAAATGGACAAAAATGGAGTTTGGGATTTTGGGAGAGATGATAAATAGTAACCTGCAGCCTTTGGGGTCATTTTCGGCCAAGAATATAAATGATTTAGCTTTCGTCCAAAACACGAAAGTTGTAGATCTTTTCGATACGGTCGCGTGGGTGCTGACCGCGTATTTTTCTGATTTTTTCTTGATTTGATATGATTTTTACAAGATGGCAGCTCCGGGTTGGAATTTCCAACTCGGAAATCAAATCGGGAATTGGAAAAATTACGGCTAGAATTAATTGCGTAGACGTTTTGGATAATTCTTGGGGTAGTTTAGAAACCCCGATAATGAAGTCGGGTTGTTGGATAGATGAATTTGGAGAATTCAGTTTTGAGGACCTGGTGTTACCGGTCGACCGCGCCCCTATGGCCGGTCGACCGCGTCAAGAAGAAATGGCCTACTGCTTTGTTTCGTAGGCTTAATTGCAAGCCGCGGTCGACCGGGGGTCCAGGACCGGTCGACCGGTGCCCTGTTTTCAGCCCAAGATTTTGGGGATATCCAATAAACCTTTAAGAGTTGATTAAGGTAATTATTAGTCATCAAAGTAAGAAATACTTTGGATTTAGAATCATGCTAATCCGAATGCATGATTATGATTCCCGGGGGGAATCTTTGGGATTATAGTCATAGTTAGATGATATAGGCCATTATGGCCGGTTATATATTCTAAGAGGAATATATAGGCTATACATATATACTGTGTGATTTAGGTATACATATATCTATGTTATAATGGAAAGGATTTTGAAAATATAAAAATGAATATTTTCAAAATGGAATGAGAAATGTTTTTCATAACTAATAAATTATGGATTGTACACACCTCCCTAAATCGCTATCATAAGGGAAGTCGCGCGCGTTGTGGTGAAGCCTTCCTGGCTGTTGAGCAGGTTGGATATAGTCCCTAGGCCACATGGGCGTTTATTTTTACTGCGCTGGTTAGGAGATTCCGGGTGTGGTCTTGACTATCCCGTAGGCATATGGCCGCTTCCCGACGTTGTTAGGTTCCCAGGTTGCCTTGGAGGCCCTGGAAGATGATAGCCATTTAGGGGCGCGTCCAGTGGGGATACCCGGAGGGACGGTCTTAGATTTATTAAAGCAATTCATGATAATGGATTGGCTTTAATTTACATTTCCTGAGTAAAAAGGGAAATGGGATAAAGGTTTGGCTTCGGTAACACTCCCGGATGTAGGAAGGGATGTGGAAGCATATAATTTGATCAAAGCATTTTCATGATAATGAAAATGGCTTTGGATACATTTCCTGTATATAAAAAGGGAAATGGGATGATTTGAAAGGCAAAGCATTTTTATGATAATAAAATTGGCTTTTAAAAAGATATATGTTTTGGTAAAGCAATTCATGATAATGAATTGGCTTTAAATACACTTCCTGGATATGAGAAGGGAAATGGAAGTTTTTGAAATAAAAAGGATAAGTATTGATAAATACTTTGTGTATAGAATACACCTCAGTCCGGGAGATAGATCCGGATGATTATATATATGTATATAATTAGATGAATTGAGTACCGAGGGTCTAATGGATCCCGACGATCGACCGTGCCGCTTAGTAGTGTATTGGGGGGGTTCCTTGTTTGGATTTCGCCTCGCGAGACACCCCACGCACGAATATGGCACTGTGTTGAGACTGGGGAGAAGTTTAATCCTTAGTGCTCTTATATTATAAATGTTTATGGTATATATATATACTATATATATCTTTCTGTACTGAGGGACTGGCGGATCTCGATGATCGACCTCGCTGCATAGTAGTGTATCGGGAGGGTTCCTTTTTTGGATTTCGCTTTGCGAGACACCCCACGCACGAACATGGCAGGGCGTCGAGATTGGAGTGAAGTTTAGCCCTTAGTACATTTGCTTGGACTATCTAGGATTGATAGTGGGTTTGGGATAGACTAGTTTAGCAGGATAGCTTGACTAGGATGTCTAGAGGGATGCGCTAGGAGTGCACTGTTAGTGGAGAGGTGAGGGGTATCTCATGGGAGTGCGATACTAATTTAAATATGAGATAAAACTATTTTTCTAAAAATAGAGCATTTATGCACTTGCAAAATATTTTCAAAACATTCGGGCTCTGACCCGTTTGTCTACTCTCCTTTCTTTCTCTATACTATATATAAATAGGTGTCCAGACACAGGGACGCCTGGATGACAATTCTTTCGAGTCTGACGTCTGCTGCAGCAGCTGTGGATGCTTGCAGGTTATTGGTAGACGTTTCTTTTCTTGTACTCTAGATAGGAGATATTGTATAAACATTCGAGCCAATGGCTCAATTGCATTTATTTATTCTTTCAGTACAGCATTCGATATGGTTGTATATTTGGACCGAGTGTTCGGTTATTTTAATTCCTTTTATTTTCATTTCAGTTCATTACGCATTTAATTGTGTATGTTTTGAATTATTTCGTTAAAAAGAGTAGTTAAGTAAAAGTTTTTAACGGCCACCTAATAGGATATTAGTAAATAAATGGATTTTCGACAGTGATGCTAAGAATGATCCATATGAGACTCATGTTTTAATTTATATTGGAGTGATCGCCCGGTATCTTATTAGGCGGGTTGTTACAAGGGGTTTCTTAAGTGGGGTATTATTACTTTAATTTCAACTCTACATTTTTTTTCTAAGATTTACATAAATTTTAATTGATTGATCCTAGCATGTGATTAATTAAAAGGAGTGTATATCTATTTTCTAGAGTTGTGGGGTGTTAAACTTAATTTTCTAAAATGTTACTATTAAAATTACAATTGCAACGAGAGTTGATTTGTAAGTTTGATATTAATTTGGGAGAATTCAATTAATTAAATTAATTAATTAGAATAGCTAAAATTTGTGGTGTAATCCCACTCCTTGATTGATCTCAAATTTATTTACCTCATTTATCACATATTTTTGTGTTAGAATTTATTTTCCATTTTAGTCACTTTTTAATTTGTAATTTGATCTTTCATTTTGGTTTAGTGTTATTTCACTTCTTCTCACCAAAAATTGTTTTAATATTTGAAAAGGTTAAAAAAAGAAAAATTCCAAAAAGAAAATAAAAATTGAACTACAATTGAGTTTGTCTCTAGCTTACCCCCTTGATGTGGATTGATACCCTTACTTACCTCTACACTTTAGATTGTTATATTTTGTAGGTATTTGAGGATTTTGATTAGAAGAGCTTTTCAAGCAACGACGAAAAAAATACACGCAAAAGTTTTTTCTATCACTCAACGTACTATCGATTTGTAATTATAACTTCTTATTGTATATTTTCTTGTATCGCTCACTACCCAAAGGGTCCTATTTACCCTTAAGTTATTTCAGTAGCTAATACACTCATATACTACTAGTCTGAATCATAGGTTCACTCATACTTTTCGTGACCCATTCTAAGTCTCGCAAACTCATTAAATATCAAAATATGCTCGATAATTCCTAGCCTTAATATTTCTCAATTGGGTAAACCTCAACCCCACCATAGGCCTACTAGAATTTTCTATCCCTCATTATAGTTTAAGAATACCCCAAAAGTCTCCTCATAAATTATTTGTCGATTCAGGGCATAAAATAAAGAAACTAGCCAAATCTGGGCAACCGAATCGATTTGGTGAAGAGCTTGAATCGATTCGCCTGCCGAACTGATTCGGTCATTAAGCCAAATCGATTCGCACCTAACAGTTTCGTCTTCTTCGTTTAAATGTTGTAATTTCTTCCATTTTATTCCACAAAACCTCCATGTATCGTACCCAATCTCCAACATAATTCAGCCCATCATTAAATAAGAGTATATGGACAATTTCTAATGAATATTTAGTACTAAAACATTATTTAATACATAATAATCAAGAGTTCATTAAAGGTTTGTCTACAAAACCCTAGTTTCACTTTTTCATGCATGTTCTTCTAGAAACTCAAATTTTAATCCCTCAAAATCTCCCAAAAATCAGATTTCGTATTATTAATCCTAGAAATCAAAACTCTAACATGCGTCCTAATCACTAACATTAATTTACAGCATCAATTTTATCTCAAAATCTTATGTTCATGTTAGATTACATCAAGTTCTACCATGGGTATTACAACTTCTTTAAAACATGCAAGATAAACACTTTCCTTATAATGGAAGGTCTAGTTTCACTTTCAAATGATGAAAGTGCCTCCCTTTCCTTCCGATTTGCACTCCGGTGGTAAAGGCAATGCAAGAATGGTGTTGAATCACCAATAACTCTCTTTTTCCTCTCTAATGGACTCTCCTCTCTCAAGATAGTACTAACCCTAGCCTTTAACTCAAAGGGGATGAAATAACCTTTCAATTTTTGGATTTCTTTCTACCTTAGTCTCCTAAATGATCGAAATACCCTCATATGGTGCAGGGTTGGACTAAAAGCGCTCTGGAACCCTAACAATACACACGGGTATACTATTCCAACTATTTTGACCCATTCGAAATCAATTGTGACCTTGAAATCATCCTTCTAGTCACTCTATAATAATTTCCATCTCGACTTCATATAGTCTAGACACGACACCCGAATGAGACATAACACCGTCACATCACTATCACTCGCTATGATGTAATATAATTATCACAAGTTATTTACTATTCCATTAGTAACTTTATTCCATAAATATTAATCATTATCTCTCCCGATTAATATATTAAATAAACACATAATATTTTAACTCAATTAAATTACGACACACGTGTAATTTAAAATAATCGAATGAATTAAGTTCTAATTTCTCAGAATTACGGGGTGTTACATGATATACACGAGAACAACAATTTGAAAACGTTTGATGACCCACCAAATTACACGAACTAAAAGATTAATGATTCATTTTTCTAACATCAAATCGCTTGATATATATTATATTATTATATAATATCATATCAATGCCAATGACGTTTCATCCTTTATAACTATGTAATATTTCTTTTTGCTAAGAAAAATTGGCCAAAGAACATCCATATATATATATATATATATATATATATATATATATATATATATATATATATATATATATATAAAATAAGGGGCAATGGTATTTTTATTGTTCAATAAAAAATAAGACATTTAAGGGTTGAGATTGAAGCCAACTAAGCACGCAGTAAAGGGAGGAGATTACTTTGTACCTTAACACTTCACCCGAAAATAAGTTTTTCTCTGTGCCATCAGACCTCGAGCCATGAATCCCGCCACTACGATGAGTAAGTTGATTTTTTCCCATTTATTAATGCTTATGCCCTCTGCTTTTACCAGTTACCAAAGCAACATCTTGAGCCATTCAATTTGAAACCAGATTTAAAAAAAAATAAAGCTCACATAGTTTTCTTCTTCTTCATTCCGATCAGCTTGAATAACCAAGGTATCTATGCAAAGATGAGCTCTATTTTTAGGTTAGTTTTTTTACTCTTCAAATCTTCCATTTCATTAAACCGAAATGGGTTTTGCCAATCTTTTTCTTGTCTTGAAATAGTCAGTGATGATGCCAGATACTAACATCCCGCCCAAGAAAATTTCTCCTATCTCTTACTTTGATTTGAACTATCCTCGATAATCTATCTACCTTTTCTCTCTCTCACCAGTCTCTCTCCCACATATTTCCTCTTTTAACAACGATGCTTGAGTTGGACATCTCACATGTTCCCTCAAAAATCATGACCATCGCCATTCATTGTAAATGTGAGCCAAAACACCATTTGGTCATTTTGTAAAACATGGAGTTAAGGTTATAATTTTCATTCTCTTTTAATCGATTGGGTTGTCATATTATTGTTTCACTTTTGCATTGTTTTACAAATACCCACAATAGAATACTTTAAATTCTCATGGCTCAAAGGTATGCGCCTCTCTATCTCTCACTACAAACATTTGTTGAAGTTGTTTTTTTGGTTTAGACAATCCAAGGAATGACTTTGAAGTTGGATTGAAGATTTATTAAAATTTCCCCACACTATTTTTATCAGGTAATATATCTCACTTTTTGTCTATTTGTTTTCGAAATAAAAGAGTTAGATGTAGCCGAGAGAGAGAAAGAGTCATGATTTGGGGCGATCCTAGAATTCCTAGGATTGGCCTCCTTTCTTCCTCTCTTTTGTTTAATCTCAACTCTATTGTGGTTCAATATTTTATTCAATTTACAGATCTTGACTTTTCCATTTTCCAGTGGTTTTTCAACAGGTAGAAAATGAAGATATTACGATCCAACGACTTATATTAGTGTTGGTGATGTAGAATGGATTTGATATGATCATACATCAGATTTGAATAGAGAAGGTTTTATAACCATTTTCAAGGCTGCATTTTTACAGCCACGGATTGGATGGATTCCATAGGAGCTTAAATAAGGTAATTTAAAGCATGGATCCTTTATGACTCATGTTGATTTAATTTGTTGTTGTGGTTTACAGTGATCTACTTCTATTACATTTATCGGATGTAATCAAAGGAAACACGTATTGGATCTACGATAGTGGGTTATGTAATTTTCTATGGGTGATCAACATTGTTAAGCAACTTATTCACGTTAAGTGGCAATATAGTCAGTGATTTTACCAGATATTACTTGTTCGAGTTTATCCAATGGTTGATATGGTTTGAAATATTTTCTAGATTTATGCTCCTGGGATCTTGACTCCCATTGGGTTCTTTATTATTCAAATTGATGGTTATATGGAAGTGCCATAATTCATGAATTGTTAATTAGCGATGTGAATGAGTCACAATTGTTTTTTCTAGAGCATTCAATTAGATCATTCATGGGGCATTCACATCTAGATCCTATTAGACTTTCTTTTCGACATTTTAGTCCCACCACCTTACATATAAGTCCTACTCTTAATTTTTTGGCACTTTTTTCACAATTTTACCATTTTAAAACCAACCATCCGTAACTTCCTTGAGGAAGTTACATAAGTGGTTGAACTTCTTTTTTAATATTTAAATGATCATAACTTTTGATTCACAAATCCGTTTTTCGCAAAATTACTATTTTTGAAATCTTCTCGACGAGATCTATCAAACAAGATCCATGAAGGCTATAACATTCTAAAGAAAAAAAATTACACAAACAGTAAACTTTACTGTATGAACTAGAATATGAAACAGTTTTATATATGTGACATTTTCACAAACAGACAGTAACATTTACTATGGTAATATTACACAGTATAATATATATATATATATACCCTCTTTTTTCAAAATTACCTTATATTTAAAGGTTCACGTTAGCGGTATCCAATCCTTACCACCATTGTTGGAGCTTCAACGACCTTTGTCAGAGCTCCGATTTGGGGTGGGTAAGGGTGGCATGTGGTGCCGCTGGCGCGGACCTTTGAAAATAAGAGACTTTTGAATAAATGGGTTTTGGATCCACCGGAGTATCATGGGGTGCCGCTGGAGTGGATCTTTGAACATAATATTGGATAAATGGGATCGGGATCCTCTGGAGCGCCGATTTGGGGTGAGTAGGGGTGACATTAGGTGCCGGTGGCACAGAACTTAAAAATAGGAGCATATATATATATATATATATATATATATATATATATATATATATAACTATTTCCTAAATATATTAACACAGTAAGTGTTATTTTTTGTAAAAATGTCACAGATCTAAAACTATTTCATTTTCTGGTGTATACAATAAATTTTAATATCTATGACATTTTTACAAACAATAGCATTTACTGTGTTATCACATTGTATATATATATATATATATATATATATATATATATATATATATATATATAACATTTTCATAAACAGTAACATTTACTGACAATATATATATATATATACACGGTAGATCCAAACCTCTTTTTTTTCAAAATTACCATATTTTTAAAGGTTTACGCTAGCGACATTCAATCCCCACCACTACCCACCCCCATTGTCGGAGCTTCAATGACTTTCATCAGAGCTATGATTTGGGTGGGTAGTAGTGGCATAAGGTGCCGCTAGCGCGGACCTCTGAAATTAAGAGAATATTAGATAAATGGGGTTTGGATCCACCGGAGCTCCTATTTGGGGTGAGTAGGGGTGGTATATAGTTAGGTTTATATCTATAACATTTTCACAAATGGTAGCATTTACTGTGTTATAACACACACACACACACACACACACACACACACACACACACACACATATATATATATATATATATATATATATATATACGGTGGATCCAAACCTCTTTTTTCTGATATTGTCTTATTTTTAACGGCCCGTGCTAGCGGTATCTAGTCCCGACCACCAACAACCTTCATCAGAGTTTTGATTTGGGGTGGCATGGAGTGCTGTTGGCGCGGACCTTAGGAAATAAGGGAATATTCGATAAATGGGGTTCGGATCCACCGAAGCTCTAGTTTGGGGTGAGTAGGGGTAGCATTGGGTTAGGTTTATATCTGTAATATTTTCACAAATAATAAATGTTGCTGTTTGTGAAAATATTACATCGGCATCCCATGCCACCTCAAATCAGAACTCTGATGAAGGTTGTTGGAACTCCGACAAAGGGGGTGAGTGGTGGTGGGGATTGGATGCCGCTGGCGCAGACCGTTAAAAATAAGATAATATCATAAAAAGAGGTTTCGATATATATATATATATATATATATATATATATTGTTTTATATGAACACAGTATATGTTAATGTTTGTAAAAATGTTATAGATATAAACCTAACCCAATGCCACCCCTACTCATCCCAAATCGGAGATCCGGTGGATCCAAACCCCATTTATCTAATATTCTCTTAATTTCAGAGGTTCGCGCCAGCGGCACCCTATGCCACTACTACCCACCCAAATCATAGCTCTGATAAAAGTCGTTGAACCTCCGACAATGGGGGTGGGTAGTGGTGAGGATTCAATGTCGTTAGCGTAAAGCTTTAAAAATATGATAATTTTGAAAAAAAAGAGGTTTGGATCTATCGTGTGTGTGTGTGTCTATATATATATATATATATATATATATATATTGTGTAATATTAACTCAGTAAATGTTACTGTTTGTGAAAATGCTATATATATATATAAAACTATTTCATAAATATATTAACACAGTAGGTGTTATTATTTGTGAATATTTCACAGATATAAAACTATTTGTGACAGTAAATGTTAATATCTGTGACAGTAACTATATAAAATTTCACAGATATAAAACTATATATATATATGTGTGTGTGTGTGTGTGTATGTGTGTGTGTAATATTACCACAGTAAATGTTACTCTCTGTTTGTGAAAATGTCACATATATAAAACTATTTCATATTCTAGTGCATAAAGTAAAGTCTACTGTTTGTGTAAATTTTTTTCTATGAAATTTTATAGCCTTAATGGATCTTGTTTGATAGATCTCGTCAGGCAGATTTCAAAAATAGTAATTTTGCGAAAAACGGATTTGTGAATCAAAAGTTATGATCATATAAAGATTAAAAAAAAGTTCACCCACTTATGTAACTTCCTAAAGGAAGTTACGTATGATTAGTTATAAAAGGCTAAATTTGTGAAAAAATTTCCTAAAAAGTTGGAATAAGATCTATATGATTGTTGAAAATTCAATAGGACTTATATGAATGTTGACCCGACAAATGGGACTTAAATATAATTATCTCATCATTCATTCTTTATTTCAAACATAAAAAATTGAAAATTTAGATTTTTATTTTATTAGCAAATTTGTGTTTTCAGTTAAACTTATTACTATTTCGTGGATTGGAAACCCATTTGAATCATCATTTACGAACTTAAATATATGACATTTTCTCATTCGGATGTCAATTGTTTGAAAAAATGTCAATGTGAGATTTACTTAACCTATAACTTTTAACTTGAAAGTTTTATCAACAACCTTACGTATAAAATCTGAACCTTTTTTTTGTGTCCATATCCTTGAGCATGTTCTATATGGGTTCTAAAGGTCATTCAAGCAAGTCATTACCAAGAATGCACAAGCTATGTGCCTAAGACTTTTTATGAATTCTTTGGACAAACTCATTTTGTCATTTCGGTATTTCCATATATTGTGGTCTAAACTATTGGTTAGGATTGAGAGCTCTTGTATTCATGTAGTTCCATATGTTCTGTCATTATCGGTGACAATATGTATTTATGGGTCTTATATTTTTGCTTAACACCAAAAACACCATTTAGACTCTAATATGACATAAAATTTGTATTTATGAGCCACTGAAACACGACATGAGTGACTAATATTTTTTACACCTAAAAATACAACATAATAAAACACGACTAGACAAGCTCTATTTTCTGTTCTATTTTATTAGTTTTAAATTTATGACAAGATCTATTGTGCCAAAGCTTAACAAATTATTAGGATGTGCACCCTATGTTTAGCTACTAATATTTTAGCTATGATCTTAAAGAAAATAATTTTTGTTCTACTATTTTTCGGTATATTTACTTTATGTTAGTTCAGACATGTTACTAAATTTCACTTGCTTGATGAATCGCCTATAAATTGTCTTTTGTCTTTGTCCGTTGGGAGTTTACTTTGAAAGAGATCATTTTAATTATTTTAATTTTATTATTTTGATACTTCAGGTTTTACATCGTGGACTATTATCGGGATGATCCTTTAGGTATTCATACTTTCGTTTACTTTTTTAATTGTGCAGCTTTGTCTTAAGTGATGTTGTTGTTTAATGAGAATAATGCAGATTGTCAAGTAGTTTGCTCGCTCATATAGTTCACTACTCACAATATTCATGATACCTATAGGCGATCTTCAATTGTACATGTATGAGGGAGATATGCCTGGAATTTCTTTAGTAAATCAAGTTATTTTACCATTGAAGACACGGACAAATTGGTGATATTTATTAGTAATCAAACGGACACTGATATCCTCTTTTTAATACTTTTGAGATTCTTTTACCAATAATGATTTGTTGTGTACTCATATTTGGGGTTTATATATGGATATTGTTAAATCGTTGATGTGGTTTATATGAGGTTTGGGGATGGACTATTAATATTTTTGAATATTTTTTTTCTTAAACAGGGTGGATAGTCTCATAAATAATGGAAATTTTGCCTAAATTTTCTAAATTATTTACACTATTTCTGTTAAAAAATAAACTTTTTGACATAAATATTGTATATTTATTTTGACTACAATTTTGTTGGAATTTATACATAAACGAGTATTATTGTCATAGACTTTGGTTGTTATTAGTTATAGTGCTAACCAAATGTGCTTTGGTGGTTGTTTTAGATTATAATTATCTTTATTGGTTAAATGTGTGGCCTAATATAGTCGATATATCTTGCCTTTAGTTAAATTTATGTTTGTTTATACGAGGTCACAATTAGACAATTAGTGTTGTTCGAATTTGTTTATTCTTTTACAGGATGAATAGTCCCACAAATAGTGGAAATTGTCTAAATTTTCTAATTTTTTTACACATCTAATATATAAACATTTATTAATTACATTATATATGACTTTATATTTTTTCAAATTTATATGCGTGCCTTCAAATGAAGGAAATTTTGTTGATATTTTCTAAATTGTTTACACATTTGTGTTGTAAAAAAAACTTTACGACTTAAATCGTTTACATATTTAATATTTTTTGGAAATTTTTGTCGTGCCTTCAGGCACGGGCATTCCGCTATATATATATATATATATATATATATATATATATATCTGTGTGTGTGTGTGTGTGTGTGTGTGTGTGTGTGTGTGTGTGGTCTAAGGAAATCAACCGGGACAAATCCCATGTGATTAAATCCACTAGTAAAATTCCTTTTGTCGAACACATGAATATGCATATGTTAATCCTATTAGAATAGTCAATTTTTTAAGTTAATCATAAATCAATAATGGAAATTTTTACTATTAACATGAAAATATTCTACTTCTCGACAAAAATTATATTTTCCATCATCATTTGGATCATATGGATGCTTTAATATCCAAAAATCGGTGACCGTGGATGTAAAATTGACGTTCTTAATATATGCTAAAGTATTAGAGAACTTTTCAATCCATTTAAATGATGGATCAATGTCTAACCAAAATTATTCTTGATCTAAAGTCTAAGACAATAACTAATTACCCCATGGTTATTTATTTTTAAATTTCTTATTTGTGTATTTTGCATTTCAATTGAGCTCTTCAGGAGAACATTCTTTTAAGGATATTTATGTAATGTCATATTGGTATGTATGGTTGTTTTCATACGTCTTCTTATACAAGTATTTGATAAGATGGTTGTACTTATATCAATTCGGATTGCTCTAATTTGTACAATGAACATCTTATGTACTCCTTCGCATTACTTCAGCAAAATAAAATCCTTCTGGGATTATTATATATATTCTTTGTCTAAATCTCGATAAATAAGTAGTTATAATATTGATGTGCCTCATATATGCTATATTTCAAAAACTACTAAGCTAGTCAAATATTTGAAAAATATTTACGGCCGTAAAGGGAGGTTATGTTTGTATATAATCAATCTTTCATTTGTACATGAAACCTTGTGACGCGGGTTGTGCTTTATTTAGATATTTTCTCACTTATCTTTATTATAAACACTCATTAGTAACCTTATTGGTTACCTTCTCATGGGGGGTGTACAATAGGTCCGAATAGACTACGTTAAGATACTCGAATTATGCCATCTTAGCATTTTTTTTCATTTTGTCTAATTTATTATTCGTAAACATTATTTATAGTGGGTGGGTTTGTGGTATCATTTCCCTTTTATTTTTATGTACGTTTAACATATATAATTATGTTATCGATGATCATCAATGGAGATCCCACTTTTCTTTTGTATATGTATAAGATATAGAGATTTCATTAATATTAAGCACATTTACCTACTTTAGGAGCTTTATAGTCACTTCAGGGACTTGTGTCGTTTCATAGACAATAACCTCTCCTAGGGTTTTAGAGAAAGTTAATCTTTTGTGCATAACCTCTTCTTAAGAATTATGTATAACCTCTTCTAGAATGTTATTTTAGCTTGATTTTATTTTAGCTCTACTACCAGGGAGTCAAGTAATTGGAACTTATAGTTTGCCACACTTCTGGCATGTACCAAATTTATTTTATACCAAATTTATTTTGTCGTACTGGGACAATGATTATAGAATACATATTTGCAACTAGTCCATGAGATTGCATCTAACATTTTAATTTTCGCAATCATTTGATTTTGTAATATCATTTTCACTTAATTTTTGCATTGTGCGACACAGGGGATTATATGAGACAAAGTGAAAGTATTCCAAGATAATTCTCATCTTTCTTCGAGAACTAACCGTTCTTCAGGATCAATGTGTACTTAAGGTACACTCTTCACACACCCTAAGGATGAAAAGTGGGTTGTATCAAAATAAAATATCGCAAAAAACGAGGTCAAGATATCATGTACAGTCGTCAAAGATTATGGAAAATGATTAAGGTAAACAAATGATTATTGTATAATATCAAATAATTGAACCATGGAGCTTCAGGCTTCTAACAAAGTGCAATTCTTTAACAATAAATGTTGTATAGTGTAACCCCATGAATAATGCAATGAGTTTTATAATTTAAGCTTCTTACTTTAAACACTAGAAGTAACATCAAAAGGATTTTTCACTATTTATTTCAATGTGGTACCCATATATGCTAATATTTATAAAACGAATCGATTTTATTCATGGATTGCTTTGATATAAATTAGTACATATGTATGTGCAGGTACCACATACTAACACCATATAGACTCTTTTAGAGCCTTTAATAAATTTAACAAGTTCAAGTATGATTGAAACATTAATTATATTAAATAATAGGTCTAAGAAACTTTTGGTTTTTAAAAATAATTCAATTTCATTATGACAAATATTATGATATAATAGTAACTCACAATTGTCAATTCTAAGAGAAAAGTGTGAAAAGTGAGTAAAAATATATAGATTCATAACAACAATAATTTATTATATGTTTAAAAGAAATATCTTATCGATTGTGTAACAAATATTCTTAGCATACTTAATAATCTCGAAAGAATTTTAGATTTTAAGATAAAAATTATTAGGTTTATAAAAGTCAGCAAAATAAAATATGCCTAAAACTCATGCATTTTGATGGCTTTAGATCACCACAAATCATGTACTATAGATCATAGTGTAATTATTATGCTTCAATCACAAAGACCTTAATTAAACGAATATAAAATCAAGATATAAAACTAAAGAACAAAAAAAATTTCAATTAGAGTTAAAAGTTCGGGTTTTTAACTAAATTATAAAAAAAAAATATGTTCTTGATCATAAGTTAGAGACTTCGGGCTTAGAAATAAAAGAAATTAGGTTTCTAATATATAACCATGATCATAAAATAATTATGATCAAAATTTTATTCGAAAAGTAAAGAGAACTTCTGGTTCTCAGTTTAAACGCTAGGTTCATTGAGTTAATGGTTAGAACTTCAGGTTTTAATATAGTATTTTGGAACATCAGGTTTTTCAGATAAAAATTTAAAACTTCATGTTCTTTTGATTGTATCATGTCTATAATTTGATCCAGTATCGCATAATTCTAGGTTCTATTTCATCTCATATGTAAACAGATCTACGAGTTTATATACACTATGAAATTAAAACATAGAACTTCATGTTTTAAATTAAAATAATTCAAAAAGCATCAGGTACGAATTATATGAAATATAAAACTTTAAGTGTTATCATTTGTGTGAGAGATCTTCTAGTTCAATATTTTTAATATCAAATGGCATTAAAGTCTCTATCGTTTTGTATCAAAACTTCGGATTTGAATAGGGGTAAAAATGTCTAAGAATCTTCCAAACAAATGCCAAATATATGTGTGTGTGTGTGTGTGTGTGTGTGTGTGTGTGTGTGTGTGTCACCTCCAATAAATAATAATCCAACTTATTTTTTAAAGACTGAGTGTTTTTTTCACATTCTCTACACATTTTCAAGAATTCAATTCATAGTAAATGATTGGAATGTGAAAAAGCCTTGCGATTAAACACCATTAAAAAGGTAATATAATACTTTAATGAACCTAAAGGTCAATAGATAAAGTATTAATGGTAAAACCATTAATAGGATACTTAAATAAGATTTAACCATTAAAAGAGTATTTAAAAAGATATTTTAGTTAATAAATAAAATGAAAAGCCAAGAAGTTGAAAAGACATGTTTGAATATTCAATATAGTTTGAAGCTAATTATAATAAAAAATATTTGGCGCTTCAAGTCCAAATTATAAATGATTATTTTGGGAATTTATAATTCCATGCCTTATTACATAACCAATAAAAACTTTAATTTGTAATTTAGGGTGTATTTTGTTGACACGTGTGGTCCAAATATATTTAAATAACATGAGATCTTTGAGGTTCACATTTTTAATAGTAATTTGAAAAACTATATCCCGATTATAAAAAATAATTTGTGAACTTGTCATCACAATAAAATCTATGGATATTCATATAACAAATTAATGATAATTGGGAGACTATTGGTCTATGCTAGTTTAATTGGACAATCAAACTTCGGTTTGATTGTGATATTTTCTTTGAATCTTTATGTTCGAATAATTCAGAAACCTTGAGTTCCAAATTTGATGATTACTGAAAAATTTATGTCTCAGTTGTAAATAAATCGGGAATTTCAAAACCTCAATGTAAACTTTTATAGAGTTTTAGGTCTCAATATTATATGATTTTGGAACTTCAAGTCCTAAACAATATTACTATATGGGAACTTTAGGTCTCAAATTTAAAATAGTAATTGAGAATATTATATCTAAATTTTAATTAGATTGGGAGTCTGATATAAGTCCTAGTTACATATAATTATGGATACAATTTTTTATTAAAAGAACTAATTAGAAATACAAATATCTGATGTCTCAACAACAAATATTACAAAAATTATATACATCTACCAATTAAATAAAACTAAATAATTAAGAAAAGATTAATATAAAACATATAAACTTGAAATTTATGTGCGCGCGCGCACACACACACACACACATATATATATTTTGAATTATAAACCAAACTATAATATATATATATATATATATATATATATATATATATATATATATATATATATATATATTATAGTTTGGTTTATAATTCAAAATATAAACTAAAGGGTTTATAAAAATTAAATAAATTAATTGACATAAATGTCATAGAATAAGGGAGTATATATGTTAAAATCATAATAATTTTGTGAACTTATCATGGTAGAGAGTAATACTCCCTCACATTGTGTAAGTCATCAAGCCAAAAGGAAAGAAGGCTTTGAAAATCACGAGACCATGTAACAAAAGAAAGGAGAGTCATGCTTTTTTTTGTCTTTCTTTCTTATTTTATCAATCAGTCACGAAGATGTTTGTTAAACCTCTTGTGCGATGAAATAATGAGTTTTTTTACTTGACAAATGAAAAATAATGTTAGAGTATCGTTGTGATAACATGTTGTGAAATATAAGATACAAACATAATTTAAAAGGAGTATAATCTTTTTATTTTATTGGTATCTCCAACTCAAGGGGTAGACAAAGTAAGGCATACAAAAGACTCCTTTGTAAATTAGGGATACAAGTGGACATAATCAGTACATCATATATCGCCAATGGCCACAGTTTTGGCCAGTGACCACCCCTATGGGTCGCAGTCCAAACCCGTGAAAATATTAAGTGCGACAAACCTGGAGGTCATGGTCCACAACCATGACCCATAGGGGAGAACATGGGTTAAGGTCTAAAGCCATGACCACCATACCGTTGGTGGTCACAGTCCAAAATCGTGACCCATAGGGGAGGATATGGGTCATGGTCCAAAGTCGTGCCCACCATAACAATGGAGTCGAGGTCTAAAACTGTGACCCATATGGGAGGAAGTGGGTCACACTCCAAAGTCGTGACCACAATACCACTATTGGTCATGGTTTGGACTATGACCAATAATTTATTTTAGTTAAAATATATATTTGGTCATGGTTTTAGACCGTGACCAAATAAAAAATCTAAAAAAAAATTATTTTTCAGCATCCCGAAAAAATATGTATTTTTATTTTACTAAGCTAAAGTATTTTTCTTTCAAGGCCTAATGTTTCTAAAAAATTAATTTTGTGAAAAAATAGCACATTTAATGTTATTAATCATAAATTTAATAGTAATTTCACAACAATACCCACTAAAATGGAGAAAATTTCAAAAAATCATAATCAAATTTGAACAACCACCAGCATACATAATTTTATAGCTTGAATTTCATATCAACAATCAATATATATAATTTTCTAAATATCATTAATCATTAACAACAAGAAAAATTATTAGCGGCACATGCAGATAATGAAACACACACATAATCCCACCCACCCACCCAGTGAACACACTGAATTACGAACACAGAAAAAAATGAAACAAACTTACCTTATGTGGAGAGAGAGGCCGTCGAAAAATGAAAGGAGAGAGAGAGTTTGGATTTCGTCGAGAGAGAGAGAGTTTGGAGTTTTGGGCAAGGGTGAAATGAAATGTAAAGTTCTAATTTAATATATACTTTGACTAAGCTAAAGTATTTTCAATTTGACTAATCTAAAGTATTTTTCTTTAAAGGTCTAATGTTGCTAAAAAATTTATTATGTGAAAAAATAGTACATTAAATGTTATTAATCATAAATTCAATAGTAATTTCATAACAATACCCAATAAATGGATAAATTTTCCAAAAATCATCAATCAAATTTGAACTACAACCAATATATATAATTTCATACCAATAATTAATATATATATTTCCTTAAAATCATTAATCATTAACAACCAAAAAAATTATTAACGGCACACACACACACTCACACACTAAATCATGCGTGCACACTCACTGAACCCACACTGAATCGTGCGTGCACACACACACACAAATAAAACAAATGTACCTTATGTGGAGAGAGACAAGATGCCGAAAAATGAAAGTGGAGAGAGAGAGAGTTTTGGTTTCGTTGAGAGAAAGAGAGAGAGTATTGCTTTTTGGGCAAAGGTGAAATGAAATTTAGAATTATAATATAATTTATACCTAAAGTGGGGTCATAGTACAAAACCATGACCCATTTTTTGACCTCTTAATGAGTAAAACATGGTCACGGTTCTCGATCATGACCCCATGCATGACCAATTGAAAGCTAGAGAAATTATCACGGTTCTGGACCATGACCATGAAATGTGACAATTTTGAAATGGGTTTAGGGGTCATAGTACGAAAACGTGACCATGGTTCACTGTATATTATCACAAGTGGGTCACGGCTTTGGACCATGACGACAAGTGTGACTAAAAGAGCGAAAAAATTGTGTAACACCCCGTATATTTGGATAATTATTGATTTAATTATTTGTTGTATATTTTTTATTTACACGTGTGGAGTAATTTAATTAAAATGAAATATTACTTATTTAATGAATATTAATTGGGTGAGGTTAAAATTAATATTTATGTGATAAACCAAGTGAGCAGTAAATAAAATGTGGCAAATTATTATACGTCATAGTAAGTAATATCGACAGGACTATGTTAAATCTCAATCGGGTGTTATGTGTAGACTAAGTTGAGGTCGAGATAGGAAGTTTGTGTAGAGTGACTCGGATGATGATTTTGAAGTCACAGTAGATTCCGAATGGACTAAAAAATACAGAATAGAGTACCTAGATGTATTAATGGGTTCCGAGACATTTTTAAACCAACTCGCACCACGTAATGGCGTTTTGGTCATTTGGGAGTTTAAGGTAGCAAATCTTCAAAATTCTAAGTCTTATATCAACCACTTTGTGATTAAGGTTAGGGTTATAATACTTGGGAGACATGGGATGCCATAGGAGAGGAAGAAGAAGGGATTCTTAGGCCATTATACACCGTTTGCATCACCGACGTTGCTGGAATCCAGATCGGAGAAAGGAATGAACAACTCCATCATCTAACAACAAAAAGCATACCTATAAACATAAGTCCAGTGTTTATCTTGCTATCTTTTGAGCATGTTACAATATCCATGATAGTGTAGGGTTTATATTGCATAAAAAAAAATATGATTTTGGGAATAAATGTAGAGGTTTAATTGATTTGTGGAGATATCATTGTATAAATCAACTCTTGTTATTATAACACGAAATATGATATCTGGGTTTAAAAAGAATGAGAAAAATCTGGTTTCCTAAAGATGATTATGCATGAAAAGTAAATCTAGGGTTTATATGAATAAAGTAAAGATTTGATCTTGTTCATGTAGAATTCTTGAGGATTTGGTGCTAAGTTTACATTGCATTCTGTCCATATACATATATTTGATGATTGGTGATGTTATATGGGTGTTTGGGATGATTTCATGAAGGGTTAATGGGTTAAACATAATGTATTTGGATGAAGCTATCATCGCAGGTATCGATCAATCGATCGAGGGATTTCGATGGATCGATCAATTGTGTCGATCGATTGACCAAAGCTGAAAATGGATCCTTCATTTATTTGTGTAGTTTTCTTTACTAATAATTGTGAGGGACTTTGGTAATGTTTTATTAAGTAGATGAGGACTTGGAGAATATCAGCAGATCTATAGCTAAAGCTCGACCTAGTCTTAATCAGGGTAAAATTGGGATTAGGATCGACGAATCGAAACAATTGTGTTAAATATCGAGAATCTAAAATCAAGTTACACGAAGTGTAGATGAAAACCCAAGGTTTATACCAGTAGGTTAGTGATGTTTTAACTACTAAAATTATTTAAGGGATAACTAGGAATCTTCGGATAATGAGTGATACTCGGATAATAAGAAAAGAATACTAAGTGTGAATCGTTAGTACGTTGGGTATTCAAGAGAGATATACTACATACCGGATATATTTATGGGTTGTGTTTATACCTATATTGGAGATATTTATAGGTTGTGTGTATGCCTATTATTTGCTTTCTTATTTTTGAGCATACCTACGCTACCTGTTATCACGGGAGGTTTCGCGCAGTGGGCGATCCCACCTTGATGATGCCAACGATGTCTGGATGTGTGCCCCAGAGCATAAGACTTAGGGTGGAGCACTATTTGTGTGTATGCTAGTGTGTATCGGTAATTTGGGTGTGTAACCCAAAGGCTTAGGACTATGTTTGCCTCCAATATGTGTTTATTTGATTTATGGTTTGAGGTTCCATTCCGAATCGATAGTCCTTATTTTGGTACGAGAGGTACATGAAATTGGTAGCAGAGTATGCATGCATCGCGGTGGCTATTTCAGGGAGGCTATTATTGTATATATAATAGTGTGATATATATACAAGTGTGATTCTTCTACTTTTTGTGATAGTATGAAAGATAAATAATGTATATCTAAAGTAATTTAAGTAAGAGAAATTTAATTAAGAGTCCAATAATAATATTCGGTTAATATTAATTACTGATTTTACGGTAGCGTACCGTATGGACGGTATGGGTGAGATAAACTTATTGTGGTTAGTTAGATACTTATGATGTCTAGTTAGGCTGGGTAACATAACTAGGTGGGTTTAATAGGAGACATTAGGTGTGCACTATAGTTGAGATGTGAGGAATTCAAGGGAGCGTGCGTGAAACTAACATGTGTATCTAATAACTGCTTTTAACTGCAATTTAAATGTATGCTAAATCTTTTTCAAAGGTTTTGGGCTTTGATCCGTATCAAATATATTTTTATAAAAAACTTTTAGGTGTCCAGCCATAGGGATGCCAAGCATGATGATTCAATCCAAGGGTGCATAGCTGTAGCACTTGTGGAGGCATGTGGGATTTGAGTAGACGCCTCAGTTATTTCATTCCTAATTTGGTATTCATGTTCAGTAATATCAGTTGGGCATGTTGTCCGTTCAGTTTAAATATTTATTCAGATTTATTTATCAGACTTTGTATTTAAATTCATTTCCCTTTCAGTTAGACTTATGATTTGGATATTGGTTTTGGAGTCAATGGTTTATTTGGTACTTATCATCTATCTATTTTATCCTACGATGTTTCAGACTTCTATTATTGTGTTTATGATTTATTTTTATTTTTGTATATTACGGTATGTTAATGAAAGATAAAATTTGGCACCGACTTAATTTAATATAGGTGGTTAGAAATCTAAATAGTTTTTTATAGTGATGCTAAGAATGAAACAAATGAGATTCTCATTTATTTTGGTAAATGACTGATCATCCATGATTGAAATAGGCGGGGTATCATAACTTAGTGCCCTAATGGGTCATTGGGGAGTCACAGTTTCAGATCGTGACCCCTTTGGTCATGGTTCTTGATCATGACCATCCCCCTAATGTGGTCACTTATTTCGTCATGATAAATAACTAGGGGTCATTATTTTGGACCATGACCCATTTACTATGACCATTTTTTATTTTTGGTGTAGTAAATACACATAATTTATAACAATTATCCATAAAGAAATAATTTGTCAACATGAATTTTGTAGATAAATAGTAGGTAGATAATTTTTTTTAATAATGAGGGACAATAACCCCACAAATTTTATTGATTATTCATAGAGTAATAGCCTCTCTAGTGGCATATACAAGCTCATGAGTAGAAAGAAGAAAAAATGTTAATTGTTAAGCCCAATGAGTTAACATGAAAGCTATAAATGTGGATGTTTATAATATGTCCATTACAAATAAAGGAGAATTAGAAAGTAAACATGGGAATTGATAAGCATTCCCACTATAATGCAAAAACAAATCATTCGTGATCTAAACTTCTTAGGAAATCTCAATGATGGACAATTCCACTTGACATATTTAAGAAACCTTTAGTCTGATTAGGCAGATCATTAAACTTATTAATCAATTGAAAAGAATTGGACTTTGATCCCAAGTTAGCCATATAATCATATGCTGAATTGGCTTCTCTAAAACAATGCATAAACTTAACATCCATATCTTTTGAAGTTTCAACAATCTTCTTTATCAAGTGCTTAATTTTTTAGGGGATTTTTAGGGACCTATGATTGAGGATGTCTATAGTGATCTTAGAATCAGATTCTATATCAACATTTAGTAGTTGCCTTTGCTTACAAATCTTCAAACCCGGCAAAATAACTTTAGCCTCAACAACATTATTAGTATTGTACCCCCCATTATTAGAGTATGCCCACATTAAAAAAAAAAGAAACTCATGCATCGGGCATGAAAAAATATATAGAGTGATGAAGCTATGAAGAGTCAAACAAAAAACACATAAACATCTATGGAAAACAAATTATGTCTTAATATTATTATATTACCATATATGTGCCTTTATGTGTTTTGATAAAATGAAAATATGGACAAAATTATTTTGGAGCAACGAAAAATTCTTACAACCGAAGAAGATAATATAGATCAAGCCGAATGTTTGGCGCTCTCTCCTATAAACAAATTTAACCCCCACCAATAGTGCTTACAGTTGAAATCAAGGGACGTTTGTGTCCCAAGATAAAATGATTTTCGACACGTGGAAGAAGCACTACAGTGTACATGTCTCAGGAACCAATAATGCTTGATACTCACTCTAACTCGAATAGGAATAGAAAATATTGAAAAAATGTTTGTTTTTCCTCTCTTCTAAATGCATAAACAAGTCGTGTATTTATAGAAAAAATGTGTTGTTTCAAGTAAAAATGTGTTGTTTCATGAAAAAATGTGTTTTTTTCATAAACATTAATTCTAGAGGCGTTTCTCCCAAACAGTCACAAATAATGGTGAACAGTCGTGACCTTTACCGTCAATTATGGAAAATAGTCGCGATATATAACAAAGATTTATAACTTTTAGCATCCCTTCCAGGAAATTAAATAAAATTCTCAACAATTTCATAAATAAATGGGGCACTTTGAAATCAAAATTTTCATTCTTATCATTTGCTCATTTTTAACAAATGATAGACTATGTGCATCATCTTGTTACAAAAAACGTGTACGTATTTAGTCTCACAATATTTATAATGACTCAAAGTTTGAACAAAAAAATGATTTGGTCTAACATATTAATTTGTGTAACAACATAATTTTTGATACAATAATGACTTGTTTCTCAATACTAAAAAAACAATAAAAATTTATTGGTGCATCAAAGCAGGATTTTTTACACGAAAAAATAGATACATGTAAAAAGAAAGCAAGTTTCAAGTTTGGCGGGCATTTTCCTTGTGAAATTTTTTAGTGCGTATTACACAACTACATGTAATAACTTTCGTATAGGTGTTTTCCTTGTGATAAATGTAGTTTGGTTCTCAAAATATGTATTCTGTAACCTTATAAATATAGATGGTAGAACGTTAAGGTTTGCATCTTGCATTTGCAAATAGAAAATTTAAGACTTGTGATAAATTGTTCTATCAGGTCGACTCCATGGATTCCATTCTAAAACCCAGCTTATCCTACTACTAAGATGAAAATGTCTATGTATTCAGCTCTCATATAGTGTTGCAACTCTATATGATATCATGTAGTCTAAAAATCATGGCTGTAACTCTAGAGTTACAGTTGAAGTCAAATTTTGATTGGAAGTTGCCATCAAATATGTAGCGCCAATCTACAGTTAGTGGGCGTAGAGAGTTCCAAATCACTTTCTCTAGCCGAATTCATATATTTCTTATCCTTGTGCAGGGGTGGACCTAGGTGGTCCATAAGGTGGGCGGCCGTCCCCGTGAGTTTTTCGATTTTTTTTTTCCCGAGATATATGCAAAAAAATGATTGGGACTTATGTGTAATATTTTAGAGTGAAAGGTATTGACGTTTTGCTATTCTAGAAGGTAAGGGGCGGAAATGTAATAGCTCTAAAATAACTTAAACAATCGTCGTTCGTTTTCTATCCAAACAAAACCCTATACATGCCCCACCCCTTTTCTGTTATATCTCCCTGGTCAAAGCTTCCTCTCATACCAAACCTCAAACTACCTCTATACATGCCCCACCCCTTTTCTGTTACATCTCCTGCACTACAGTGTCTGTGTCCCACGAATCAATAATGTTTAAAACTCGCTTAGACTCGAATAGGCATGGAAAATATTGAAAAAATATTTGTTTTTCCTCTCTCTACTAAATGCATGAACAAGCCTTGTATTTATAGAAAAAAGATTATTGTTTCATGAAAATATGTGATTTTTCGTAAATATTAATTTTTGGGTTGTTTCTCCCAAACAATCACAAATAATGGTGAACAACTGCACCCTTTACCGAAGATTACGGAAAATAGTCGCGATATATATCGAACAATTACAACTCTTAGCGTCAATTTAGAAAAATCTTGCCAGAAAATTAAATAAAATCCTCAATAATTTCATAAATAAATGGGGCACTTAGAATCAAATTTTTCATTCATCATTTGTCAATTTTTAACAAAGGAATGGACCATGTGGATCATCTTGTTACAAAAAATGTGTACGTACTTAATCTCACTATATTTTATAATAACAAATTTGAACAAAAAATGATTTGATCAACACATTAATTTGTGTAATAACATAATTTCTCAAACAATAATGACTTGTTTCTCAATTCTAAAAAAATAATAAAAAATTATTGGTGCACCAAAGCAGGATTTTTTACATGAATAAATAGATATATGTAAAAAGAAAATCTTTAGACAACAAGTTTCAAGTATGGCAGGCATATTCCTTGTGAAAAATGTTATTGTCTATAGTACACAGCTGCACGCCATGACTTTTGTATAGGTGTTTTGTTGGAATATATAATAAAATTCCTCATATGTTCATAATCAACATATTAGATTATCAAGATTACCTAATAAAAGAATTGTCGGAATTGTGTACCTGAATTCATAGTAGTGATTGAGATTTGGAGGTTAGAGGTCTTTCACAAACTAATCTCTCTCTCTCTCTCTCTCTCTCTCTCTCTCTCTCTCTCTCTCTCTATGAGTTCTCTCTGAATAATGAGAATGAGTTGGAGAGTGTTGAGTGTATTATTATCTTCATCAGAACCCTTCATTATATTTATAGGCATCTAATTAGAAACCCATAAATTCTAATTAGGTGACTCTTGAATAATTAATAGGAAACATTACAAATTCTAGACTCATTTTTAGATATCTTATTGAGCTTTACTAACTAGATCACTTAATTAGTCCAAACATAATAAAAGTCCAAATACAATTACTGTTTTAATATGTAACCCACATTAAAATATTAAAAAATATTCCAACATTTTTTCCTTGTGATAAATGTATATATTCTGTAACCGTATAAATATAGAGGGTAGAACGTTATAAGGTTTGCATCTTGCATTGGCAAATAGAAAGTTTGAGACTTGAGAGCAAAAATCCTCATAAAAGGTTTGTCTTCATATTTGTTATTGGTTTAACCATGATATCTTTGATCTCATCTCTTATTTCTCTTTCATATAAACTACTACTATATAGCTTAATTGTTCTATCAGGTCGACTCCATGGATTCCGTTCTAAAACCCAGCTTATCCTACTACTAAGATGAAAATGTCTATGTATTTAGCTCTCAAATAGTGTTGCATCTCTATATGATATCATCTAGTCTAAAAATCATGGCTGTAACTCTAGAGTTACTGTTCAAGTCAAATTTTGATTGGAAGTTGCCATCAAATATGTAGCGCCAATCTAAAGTTAGTGGGCGTAGAGAGTTCCAAATCACTTTCTCTAGCAGAATTCATATATGAGTCACCAACCACGACATCTTCGCTAATCTTTAATTCTTATCCTTGTGTGTGGGAAGATTTCATGGGAACCGAATAACTGAATATATAATGTAATAGCAGTTGTGTTGTAATTCATTCAATTTGAATATATAATATATAATAGCAGTTGTGATTTTGAACGTGGGTGAAGTTTAATTGTGTTGTAATTGATTGAATTTGAATCCATGGGACCAACACCAAATATGTGTGATCTAATTAGACATAAATATTCTTTATGATCTCAAATTTGAATTAATTACTTTTATTTTTGAATTTTAGAGGTACCGTGAAGACATAGTGAGGTTTGGAGGGTGCATTTCTAGATAATGTGTTTTTTAAAAACAATTCCGTGAAATTTCAAAAAAAACAATTTAGAAAATTTAGAAAATAGTAGAATTTTTGAGAAAGAAACATAAAATTGTGCTCTCAAGTATAGGAAAAGCTGTCCAAATTTTTTTATTCTCATACAATCTAGAAGAAATCAAGACACGTAACTAGAATTTTTAAGGATTCATACCTAACTAGAATTTATATTTTATTGCTAGACTCTATTTCTTTCTCTCATTCTCATTTGACGAGCCTGAGACCGAGAATCAACATTAAAAACAGTTAAAGGGCATCCTATATATACAGTCCTGCTCTTGTGCGAATTAGTCCATATTTTATGAGTGCGGACCGGACATGTGTTACCTGACGGTGAGCCCAGAAAAGAAAGAGAGAGTGTGCCTATAATTTAGGCGATAATTTCTAAGCGCAACGTTAGGTGTCACATGTCCGGTCCGCATTCTTAAAATGCGGACTAGTCCGTACAAGAGCATTATTACATAGCTCTTGTACGGACTAGTCCGAACATGAGCATTATTTTATATATATATATATATATATATATATATATATATATATATATATAATAATGCTCATGTGCGGACTAGTTCGCATTTTAAAAATGCGGACCGGACATGTGTCACCTAACAGTGCCCCTAGAAATTATCGCCTAAATTATAGGAATTTTCTCTCTCTTTGCTGGGCTCACCGTCAGGTGACACATGTCCGGTCCGCATCTTAAAATGTGGACTAGTCCGCACAAGAGCAAGACTGTATATATATATCCCGATTTTTATACACACTCATTTTTTTAAAATAATAAAAAAAAAATTTGAGTTGAATTTTTGATATGATAATTAAACATTTCAATGGACTCATATAAAAAAAATAATTTTATTTGTAATTTTTAAAAAATTGAACAAATTTTCACAGTTTTTATAGCAATGACCGTATACATTTCCCTATTTTATACATTTTGATATTTCGAAGTTGCAGGAAAGAGTGAAAAACATGGCTGAGCACGCAAATGCAGTCGCAGAAGTCGAGAAGTCGTTTCTGAGGTTAATTTTACTTGCCCTAACTATTTAGGTGCCGGTTGGTGGAGCAAACATTTTTTTACCAAATAAAATCATTTAACTGAAAATGGAAATGGAAATTTCTTAATCTGTAAAAGATTTCATCAAGTGATTTCATTAAGAAGACATAAATAAAGAGAAGTGATTATAAGAACAGTTAACGTAATATGCTTGGAGGCCTCAGGCATGACATTTCAGTATATTGGTTAATTCAAATGAATTGAAGCATTTGATTTAATTTGCAGGGAGGAAAGGGATTTGCAAGATGAAGTAAATGAGACCAAAGTCGATAAAATCACAGCAGCTCCTCGAAAGATGGATGTGTGTCAATTTGATGCAGTTGAGAGGATAAAGAATGGGTTCGAATACTTCAAGAAAAACGAATTCGAGTGCGTTAACATGAATTTCTGTAGCGACATTAAAAAAAAAAAAAAAAAAACTACTTAATTTGGTTAACATAAAAAACCATGCATGATCCTCGTTGATGATATATTCATTATTTTAAGGGACATATACCAAATAATTCCTCGGACATTTTTTAATATCTATTTAGTCCAAACTTTTTTATTTTGCCTCAAAAAGTCCTTTGCCACATATTTTGGAGAGGGAGTGCCGCTGGCGCGGACCTCTAAAAATAAGAGGATATTGAGTGCTTGAGGGACTAAATGGGTTAAACTAAAAATATGTGTCCTTTTTAAAAAAATATATATTTATAATAGGCACTATTTAATAATTGACCCTTATTTTAAACGTGTTCGTATACATTACAGCATGCATGGATAAGGCTTGCGTTTCCTTACAACTTAAAGTACTAAAAGAGAAAATTAGAAATTTGCAAACAATTATTGCTTATGATAGAATGTACATAATATGCAAAAACATTCCGTATATTTTTGTATATTGATTGCTGTTTGTATAGCTATATTCGATTGGATCATCTTGGCCGTTTTACTTGATTTTTTTTACACATATATAAAAGTTGTTTGCTTGGTTAAATTTGTTGCTGCTTTGTTGTTATGTTTTCATTTTGACTAAAAGCTATTCCCTGTTATGTGGGGGTTCCTGTTGAATTTTTCAGCAAGCATCCAGATTATTACACTGAACTTGCACAAGGCCAGAGCCCCAAGGTAATTATTGGGAATTTATTTAAAATATTTTTGTTAACTGTTTCAATCCCAGTTTGCTTACATATTAGAAAAGTTTACGAAAATTCAATTCCTTAACTTTTTATATTTTTAATTCATTTTATGGTGCAGTTTCTGGTGTTTTCCTGTTCCGATTCTCGTGTTAGTCCCTCTAATATCCTAAACTTTCGACCAGGGGAAGCTTTCATGGCTCGAAATATCGCTAACATGGTCCCTGCATTTAACCAGGCATTCTCAAACTTTCCTAATAATCATTTCCATCATAATTTTTATAAAATCACCTTAATTTAAGTTTCTCGACAGCCTTATTAATAAAAATATACACATATTCGACTAACATATTTGTTCAAACGGCCGTACTAATAAATAATATTATAATTTGGGGATGTTTGGTACACAGCTGAGATACTCGGGAGTTGGTGCGGTCATCGAATATGCAGTCACAGCTCTTAAGGTCACTATACATTTATAATTCTGTGATTATTTATTTCCATTTTTAAAGAAATTATTATTTTAAACTCAATATTTTTATTTATTTTCTAGGTGGAAGTCATTTTGGTCATTGGGCACAGTCGATGCGGTGGAATTCAAGCACTCATGAATCTTCCCGATGATGGAACAACTTCTAAGTAAGGCCTATAAACTCTGACAAAATAATATATTATTAACGAACGCAAATTAAATATATTTCACATTCATATACTTGAATAATATTTTATCCTAGCACAACACAATTAAGGTTACGTTTGTTTTTCATCCAAATTTGAAGTTTAAATAATCCAAAAAAATGTTTATTCTTAATTATCAATGAATGTATTTTATGCCTTAAACATTGAGAGTCAAAAGCTAGACGCCTCCTAGTCTGGTATAAACGCAAACACAATTTAATATATCTTAAGTTGGAATGCTAAGCAAAAACAAGCAAGCTCTAAATATCTATATATTTATGTATAATACTATTTGTATATTAATTGTGATGTATTGGAAGACTCCTCTTTAATTATTCTCCCAACAATTTAAAATTTGTATGGTGATGTGAAGTGACTTCATTGATGACTGGGTTAAAATCGCTTTACCTGCTAAGGCCAAGGTGAAGGCAAAGTTTGGCCACTTACCATTAGAGGAACAACTTACTTTATTGGAGCAGGTAAAATCCTATTTTATACGTTTAGAGATGACTATAACGAGTTATAGGTGAAAGATGAACAACTTAATTTGATTGGTATTTGTTTGCAGGAGGCAGTGAATCTCTCATTGGTAAACCTTCTAGCTTACCCTTACGTGAAGGATGGGGTGACAAAGAAAACGATAAAGCTGATGGGCGGATACTATGACTTCGTTCAAGGAAAATTTCAGCTATGGGAATTCAAACTCGTCAAGAATCATCTTCTCATCATTTGAGTTTTAGCACTACTTTTTGGTGTCTAGAAACATATGCTTCCTTATTTTCCTTCAAATTAATGTGTTAAGGCCTCATACGCCATATATATATATATATATAATGTAACGACCAATATAATAATTTGCAATGAATAAGGCTGATATGCCCTTATATGATACATGCGTGTTCGTATATATATTGTTGGTTTTCTTTGGAGTCCAGATTGTTTGTGCACAGAACGTACCTGGATGTCACGTTTTTCTTTAGGGTATATTCGCGTGTTGTATCCTTTTCAAGGGCTCATCTCTATATGATTACTAAGCTTTCCAAATTTTGAAGTACCACAACCTTTTGTATGAGATCAATATTTATATTATACACTCACCATATCTATCGAACGATACAATTATTGAGTAGTTTACACGAAAGTTTGTTGTTAATTTATAAGTGTGGGGGTAATTTTACCGTGTCATTGCCGATGCTCAAAATATCATCAAAGATTGTTTCATTACCCAAGATTTTTTAAAATGGAAAGTTTACATCTAGTTGTCACCTCACCATCTCGACTTTCATTTTCCCAACTTCCCTCAACTTTAATGAATGCATCACATTAATCCTAAATCCTATTAGTGTTAAATTTTGGAAAAAAACTAGTCAGGTGCGGGGGTACATGACCAATTTTTTTATTCCAAAATATGATAAGATCAGAGTTTTGGAGTGACTTGACTTATGAAAAGTACACCCGATTGCGCTTCTTACATTTCTTTAATTAAATATAAATTTATCTTGTGAAGGAATGTTTGAATTTCCGTATAATATTTGACTTTAAATATAGTATTAGTAAATTTTGCGTATTGTATCCCTCTGGCACATGCATGAGAAACCAAGTTTTTCCAATTGATCAATCTTGTTTGTATTGCATAATCAAATGGTCTAGGTTCAAATATTTCGATTCTATTTTTATCTACCGAGTGTGCACTTGTTTGTGGTAGGGTGGTCAATTCATGAATTGCTTTCCAATGGATTGATATATTTATAAAGGTATCTTTCATACCTATTCCTTTGATTTGGATTTTATTTTTACTAAATCTTCAATATTAGGATCATCAATAGAAATAAAGAAATTCGGTTTTATGTTAAACCAAATAACACCATTAACCAAGTTGGATTGTACTCTTCCTATGCTTGCATTCATATGGTTATTGAATCTTTTAACTAATACCACTATTGCAACAGGAGTGCCCATTCATTCTCTAAATAAAGTTGTGATACATATTTGAATTAATCCAATACGTATATGTCTTATTTCTGGATTTTTTTTCTTCCATCTTTTGATCTTTTTTAAAATAAAAAATCGTGGTTTCTGTCGTTTCATCATCAGTTGATCTAGCAGTAGTATTCCCATTAAATTGTCCAAATATTCTTATTGAGAATATTTTAAATTTGGATAATTTATAGATATCTTCCTTTTTTATTAGTTTTCTTTGGTTATCCAGTTCTTGTAATTGTTCATTGGTAAAAGTTATTTCTTCACCAACTATATCCCTTAGAGTTGGGGTTTGTAACTCATTTTTTGTAGTTGCACGTATTTTTGCAGTATTATACATAAATATGAGTTCGTCATCAAATGATTCTGAATCTGATTCAAGTTCATATAATATCTCTTCATTATCGAAATTATCAGAAATATCTTCACAAAACTAAACTTCAAATTCTTGTTCTTCAAGAAATTTGATCATTCTTTTAGCACTTTTACCTTTTTAGCGAATTCGGGTGCATAGTAAACTTCTTCATTACATATATAACATTTACACTTCTTTTTTGGAAGTTGTTTTTTAATACCTAACCATCATCTTCAAATACACAATCTAAACCAAGATCTGTGTATGTTGTATTTAGCGGAAGACATCTAGACATTTACTACAATTGGTTACAGTGCCATAACCAAATAAATGGTATCAGAACTTTTTTTGTAATAAAGGTTAGTGTTTATATTAGGCTTTTCTTTGTATTAAGTGTTTACTATTTATCCATGTGTTTAGTTTTATTGTAAAATCAAATGTTTATATCGGTGTTTATGGTTATGTTTTAAAAGTTAGTATTAATATACGTATTGTTCTTATATAATCAAAGTGTTTTAAACTTAGTAATAAAACTGAGATATTTTGATTTTCCACTAAGTTTTCATAAAATCCATATACCTGTTATTGTTTCAAATTCCATCTTTCTGTTAACCATTAAAGCTATCTGATTAGCAATAGGCGTTTAGGAATCTGTCTTTAGACACTTGAAACAAAATGATAGGAGGTCTTAGGTACCAGTGAAAATTCAAATGGAAGAAAAAGATATTAATGTTTCGTTACAATGTTTAGCTCCTTGGTTACATAAGAGTGAATCTTTGTATAATCATAATTTACATATTGATGAAAAAATCTAAAAATGATATAAGTAAAATAAGTTCTACTTTAAACAGTTTAACTAATATGATGTTTGGATGGGTAAAAAGAACTGAAAGACATTAAATAATAAATCAAAACTATATCGAGAAAAAATTAGATAGTATTGAATTCAACTTAAACAAGGTTGATAAAAAAAAATAAGTCACCTCGAAACTGTCTCAAGCCTAAAGTTAAAAGAGGAAACAAAACAAAAAATTGAAAATCTATTAACAAAAATATATAATAATAATCACCCAGAACAAACTGTAATGAATCATCCGATAGATAATGAAACTCCTAGATTGTACTACGATACAAAAGATATTAAAACTCTTCAAAGAGAAGAATTTAATTATACTGAATATATAAATATAAAAGAAATATTAGGTTATTGGAGATATCTATATAAAGATCCAAAATTAAATATTTATGAACATAATAAAATCATTGAACAAGTACAAACCACGTATTTGAAACATGAAAAATTATTACAACATTTTCAGTGTGAATTAAACCAATTTTCATCTGATGAAGAAGAAAATGGTCCACACATATAGTAAACACTAGTGATGGAAAAAAAGTTGAGGAACCTCTCAAAGAATTTCAAAACTGGGAAGACTTTGAACAATTTATGCAAAATCATGCACAAGAAAAAGAATACTTTATTTAAACCGGCAATACTTGTACAACATTTAGTAGTGGAATTAAGGTAGAAGAACCAAATCCTTTTTTCTTAAGAAGAGATGATTTGAATAAACATAATATCTCCCAAAATGGAATTTACCTTGATCTACGAAATATACTTTTTAAAGATCAAGAACAAACCATTGATGAATGGTCACAATCCTTGCCCATACTCATCACTAATCATAAAAATACATGTTCTAAAGAAAAAAAAATTAGACTATTTAGCTGCAACACTTCAAGGCAATGTATTACAATGGCTACAATAATGAAAAAATACGAAGAAAGAAACGGCAAAAAGAAACTTTAAAAAAATGATGAAATATTAAAAGGTTTTGTCAATTTAATTAAAGAAAATGTAATTGGATATACTGGAGAACCTAGGATCTAAGAAGATGCATTCTTATTATTATCTAAACTAGAATTATGTAACATTTTCCAATTTGAAGAATTTGTTCAAATTTTTCAAAAATATTATTTTAAAATTAACCCCCTAATAATAAATGCTGGTTAGAACAATTCTTTCATAAACTCTCAAACTCATGGGATGAAATATCTTTAAAACTTTGCCCTTATTGGTTAAAACAAATCAATAAAGAAGACAATATTGAATTTCGTATTAATTGGGTATTAAGACAAATATCCAAAAAATGTGTTGATATAAAAGCAAGAAAGCAAGTCAAAAATCAAATCACCAGGTTACAAGCCGGGTATAAATATTGTGATAAAATTTTAAAAGAAAAATGGAAGATAAGATGTAATCCACCTCCTAAAAATTCTCGAAAATGAAAATTTAAGTGGAAACCTTGGAAAAAGAAATCAACTTCTTCAAAAAAATAAAAATATATTAGAAAAAAGAAATTTTCTAAAAACCAACTTCCAAAAAAGAAGTGTAAATGTTATATATGTAATGAAGAAGGTCACTATGCACTCGAATGCCCTAAAAAGTTAAAGTGCTAAAAGAACGATCAAACTTCTTAAAGACAAAGAATTTGAAGTTTGCTTTTGTGAAGATATCTCTAATAATTTTGATAATGAAGAAATATTATATGAACTTGAATCAGATTCAAAATCGTGTGATGACGAACTCATATTTATTTATAATACCACAGAAATACATGCAACTACAGAAAATGAGTACCAAACAATAACTCTAAGGAATATAGTTGGTGAAGAAATAACTTTTACCAATGAAAAATTATATGAACTGGATAACCAAAGGCAACTAATAAAAAAAATATCTATAAATTATCCAAATTTAAAATATTATCAATAAGAATATTTGAAAATTTTAGTGGGAATACTATTGCTGGATCAATTGATGATGAAACCGTGAAAATCAGAATTTTATATTTAAAAAAGACCAAAAGATGAAAGAAAAAACATCCAACAATAAAATATATACATATTGGATTAATTCAAATATGTATCATAGCTTTATTTAGACAAGAAATGGACACTCTTGTTGCAATAGTGGTCTTAGACCCAAGATTCATTAACCCTATGAATGCAATCATAGGAGGAGTACAATCCAACTTGGTTAATGGTGTGATTTGGTTTAATATAAAATCGAATTTCTTTATTTCTATTAATGATTCTAATATTGAGGATTCAGTAAAAATAAAAATTCAAACCAAAGGAATAGGTATGAAAGATACCTCTAAAAATATGTTAATCCATTGAAAAACAATTCATGAATTGACCACCCTACCACAAACAAGTGCACACTCAGTAGATAGAAATATAATCGAAATATTCAAACCTAGACCTTTTGATTCTACAATCCAACCAAGATTGATTAGTTGGAGAGACTTGAAAATACCAAAACAATGGATATTACCCCAAATTACTGATCCACCACCTGAAAAATAATGAAAGAGCTTTGAACTTCAAATTTCAAGAAATAACGTTTATTTTAAAAATAAAAATTCTGAATGGCAAAAGAATTTTCGTGAAAATGATTGAGAAAAATAAAAAGAAAAAAATATTTTAAAAGGAGAATCTAGTAATTGTAAACAACTTATTGCTATGAAAAGCATACAGGTACCAATATTACCTGTCACAAATTATCTAAAAGAAGATAATATAAAATCTAGTCAAATTTATCATTTCCAACTAGGAAAAGAGGAAATTATCTTTTCTCCAAGCCATGGAAAAAAAGATATAGCTATGTATTTGGATATTTAAATTTTGCTGGCGATAAAACTTATAGCCTATGCAACCTTATAGATACAGGAGTGACGATATGTTCTTGTAGGCCTAATGCTTTACCACCAGAAAATTGGATAAAAATGAAAAACCCCATTGCTGTAACAGGCATCAATGGAACACAAATTTTTATTTCTCTAAAAGCTAAAAGAGTAGCTATTTGGTTTAATGAAAATAAATTTATTATTCCAAAAATTTTATGCTTTCCTGAAATGCATGGAGATTTCATTTTAGGAAACAATTTTATTTCAGAATATTTACCTATGAATATAAGTAAGGGGACAATCAATTTAGCCCTTAATAAAGAATTAGTAGAAATACGTCTACTACAACAACATAAATACGAATGTGAGAAAAAAATTTCTCCTATGAAAAAAGGAGACATGACCCCTATAATTAAAGCCTTAGAAGAAAATCATTGGCTTTACACTATCTTAAAAGACAATTTTAGTGAAAACCCATTAAAATTATGGGATAAAAGTCCTAGATATTGTAGTATTAAACTAAGAGACCCAAATATCAGTATAAGAGTTAAACCCATGATTTATACTAGAAAAGATATGGATGAATTTGATAATCAAATCAAAGATTTATTAGAATCAAATCTTATGAACGAAACAATATGCCCGCATTTTAGCCCTGCTTTCATGGTAAGAAACATAGTGAGGTCACAAGAGGAAAAGCTAGGATGGTAATAATTATAAAAGGTTAAACGAACAATTAGAATTTGATGTTTACTTCATTCTAGGAAATGATGTATTAATCAACCAAACTAAAGGTAAAAAGATCTTTAGTAAATTCGATTGTAAATCTGGATTTTGGTAGTTAAAACTAACTGACTAATCAAAAGCATTGATATCCTTTAGTACCCTTAAAGGACTTATCAATGAATTGTAATGCCTAGGGCTGTTAATTATTTTCGAACTTTCGATTTTCGATCCGTAAATTTTTGATTTTGGCATCATTTTTAAATTTTCAATTTTCAAATTTTTTTATTTTCGAATCTTCCGAAATAAATTGGATTGGAAATGGAAACCATATTTAATTTCCGAATTTCTGAATTTCTAATCTGAAAATTTCAATAACATGTCGATCCGAATTATCCAAAATATATTTCGAAATCATAATACTAATATTTGTTTTAATATTTTTTTAGTTATCATTTTTACTAACATTTTTACATTAAAAATTTATTTGTTAGCAGTGTAATCAGGACCCTTCATTTAAAACAATCTCAATCCTCCATTTATATACCATATATATACTACACCCTAACCCTAACAAACACAACACACTACAAACCAAAAAAGAAACTCTCAGCCGCTCCTCTCCTGTCTAACTCCAACTCTCAGCCGCTCCCCTCTAAAACCTAAACTCTCAGTCATTGCTCACTGGCACGATAACAATCACCTGAAACTCTCAGTCGCTCCTATCTAACTCAGGTCGTATTTTACTCCTCTTCTGTTGCTACTCCTCTCGGTCCCAACATGTAAGGATTTACCACATTTTTTAATTTATTTTCAAAAAATGTGGTTTGGATTGCTAGATTTATTCTATGTTATATACTAAAAATGGGTTCAATCAAATAGTTTAAGGGGAATCTTTATGAATTTGAAGTTGATCCAAACATGAGTGCTTATAGGTAAATCCAATAAAAACTAAGTATACAAGTATGAGGAATGAATAACTTATTAATGGAAGTATTTAACCCGCTCAAAGGATGCACTTATGCATAAGGAATCAAACTAGTCATGAAATGGGAGATCCTACGTGAATGAACAATCAAACCAGACATGCTAGTGGTAATTTTCTGTGTAACCAATTAATTTGGTGTGTACCATTTTTTTGGAGGGTCTTTCGCTGGATTATATAACGAGATGAATGGCATCAGTATGAACTCGAAATATGTTGCAAAGACCCTGGTCATATAAACACCCTTTTTTTTTACAGTGTGTATAAACCTAGTTACACAGATATGTTTCAAAAATGATAGGTCAGATATTTTTCAAAATAGATAAAACTGATAATTCCAACTTTTTTGAGATTTTTTTTTTAATAATGAAAATTTTGAAAATTCCGAGAGGTCCGAATATTCCGAATTAGTCAACTTGGGAAAAAAAATTATTTTTCCGATTTTGGAAAGGATTTTAAAATTCTGAAAATTTTGGAAAATTTTCCGAACACCCCTATTCCGATCCGGACGAAACACACCCCTTTTAATGCCTTTTGGACTAAACACAGCTCCACAGGTATTCCAGAGATGGATGGACAATATCTTTAAAGAACTTAAAGATTTTTATGTTGTTTATATAGATGACATTCTTGTATTTTCAAAAACGATTGAAGATCATAGGAAACATCTAAAAAAATTAGGTGAAAAAATCCAAAACCATGGAATTATTTTATTACTAAAGAAAATATATATTGAAAAAACATAAATTAATTTTCTTGGCATAATTCTCAATCAAGATGGATTACAATTACAAGATCACATAATCTCTAAAATGAGAGATTTTAACGAAGAATTTTTGGATAAAAAATAACTACAAAGTTTTTTGGTAATCCTTAATTATGGAAGAAACTTCATATAAGGGTTATCACAAAATGAATTAACTCTTCTTGAAAAACTCAATAAGGGTGATATATTTACATGGAATAAAAAAGATACCATGGTATTAAGAATAATAAAACAAGATATTATTATAAATTGCCCCAAAGTTTATTTTCCTCAACAAGAAGATAAATTAATTCTTGAAACTGATGTTTCAGACCAATGCTGAGGATGCGTCCTCAAAGCAATACCAGCACAATATTGTAATGAAACCAGTTCCAACATTCTTGGAATCCGTGGTAATAGAAACCCTACACCAAAAAATATGAATTAATATGTGGTTATAATTTAGGAAAATTTAAGCCTAAAGAATTTAATTACATTATTTTTGAAAAAAAAATATTAGCAATAAAATTTGCTATTAAGAAATTTCATATCTTCTTAGCACCAGAAGATTTTATTGTCAGAACTGACAATCAAGAAGTAAAAGTCAACCTTATAAATAAAAGAAATATTTTAGAAGGAAGACGACTAAAATGGTATAACCAAGTGGCTATTTATACCTTTGAAGTAGAATACTTAAAAGGTACTAACAATTTTCTTGTAGATTACCTTAGCAAAAATTGTGAAGAAAACCACTAAACAAGTGGAATATTTGTGAAAAAACTACTAAACCAGTGGGATAGTTTTCTTTTAAGATGGGAGACAACGAACCCATAGAAGTACAGGGTGAATGGGTAACTATTGCTAAAAAGGCAAAGACCACCCAAGCATTATCTTTAAATACACAATCTAAACCAAGATCTGTGTATGTTGTATTTAGCGGAAGACATCCAAACATATACCACAATTAGTTCTAGTGCCATAACCATATAAATGGTTATTCAAGAGCATGTCACCAAAAATATAATAATATGAATGAAGTTATTACAGCATGGAAAAATTGGATGAGTCAATTAGTACCACCCAACTTAGTTCACCAATTTTCTAAACTCCAAACAGAGGAAAACACTCCAATGGCTGAAATAACTAATTTTTATAACCTAGGGATTCCTTTTCATATTTATGATCCCTTATATAAATGTTGGAAATATCATCTTTTAAACAAAAAGAAAGATTTCATAAAACACATGACACTCTTGCTGACAAAATTGCTACAGAAGCCTGAGCCTCAAGGTTTTAAATGAAATGAATTATGAGAAGGAAGATTTTTCTCTCAAAAGAATCAACACCTTTTTATTATTTGCTGATTTATTGGAAAATGATTTTTCAAAAAAAAATCTTTAATACTATCAGAAGAATTTTCCTATTTAAGAAAGCAAAGCAACTTCTTCCCAGACCATTGTTTCAAATGGAAATCTTTCCAAAGATTGAAAACCAGGACTAAAATATAAAAAGTCTTTTAATCTAATTTGCTAATTATCTCAATTATTATGATGATATGCCAAAACTGCATTTCTTCACCGAAGATATTTGGGATATTGAACCACTTGAATGAGGATTAGTAAACAAATTAATCTTTTTTAGTCTTTTACCATCAGCTTTTGGAAATTTACCTATAATGATCAAAACCATGGTCAGTCATACTTTGGCCTAGTTCTATTCCAGATACACCAGTATTTTACTTTGCATATTACCAGTTCTGTTGGATGGAAGGTTTGAGAAAGATTTTACCAATCCTACCAAATTTGGCATTTCGTAAACAGTGAAAATTACTAACGGGAAGAAATTGATCAAAACGATGATGAAATTCAACCCCTTAAGGATTTGGATTCAGAATTGTATTGGGTAAAAATCCTGATCAATGTTTCTAATATGTCCAAGTTTTTTTACTCTCAAAGAGAAATCAAATTCATGGTGACGGTGGAAGACGCCTATTTGTCACTCATCATCCCATAAATTATGTCACCATTCTTAATCAAAGAGCCCAAGTAAAAGAGTTCTTAAAAAATCTCAAGGACACAAATAAACTTGATGTCCCTTATAATTTGATAAGTGATGCTGAAGAGTATGAGTTAGCCCAACTCCATCCTCATAATCAGAGTCCAATGGATCGTATGTCTTTTGACTCTGTTACAAAAGTCAATAGTCAGTGCCATGGATGGATAAATTTCTCAGACTACATGGAACGACTCTAAACAATCCAGCTCATGATATATGGTCCCAGAAGAAGAAGATAAAGAAATCGTTTAAATCGAATGAATCTTTTCTTTATTAAAGTTAACTTTAATAAAGTTTTATTTAAAGTAAATATCATTTACTATTTGCTTTTAAGAAGCGGACGAACAAAACGCTAAACATGTCTTTTTTCTTTTTGTTATCTTTTAGTTTCTTCAATTGAAGAAACATTTTGGATCTGGATGTTATAAAATGAGCTCTCTCCTTTGTTGTTACTCACTTGTAAAAGCCCAATCTCTCTCTTATTTATCCTTTCATATCCTTTGCAACATTTTCCTTTTCTCTTTATATAATTAAGCCTTTCATTTCTGAACTTCTGTAAATGGTATTTTTCGAAATAACTTATGCGATTTCATATTTGATACTCTTTGTTTCGAATTAAGAGTCCATTGTTTTATTAAGTAAGTGTCATTAATTATCTTTAGTGGAACATCACATGTCCAATTATGATCTTGGCCATTCATTACTGCATTCTTAATAAACACGAAAGTAAAAATAAGAACCTTAAATTGAAACAAATGAAATATTCAATATTACACTAATTTATTCACATACTTAAAAAGCTATAATTTTATAAAAAATAGTCTAATAAAAAATTGTGACAATTTATACAAAACAATACTTAGAGTAAAGTTTGAATGAATGATAACAAAGCTTAACTCCTTAACAGGGAGGACTACATCTAAAGACATACTTTTCCCCTTCTCAAACTATTTAAACACACAATTTTTTACGTGGAAATTAGTTGAACTTATCTAAAGTAATATATATATATATATATATATATATATATATATATATATATATATATATATATATATATATATAGAGAGAGAGAGAGAGAGAGAGAGAGAGAGAGAGGCTCATGTGCACACTAAGTTTATACATCATTTTTTTTTAAATAGTAAAAAAATATTTTTGAGTTGCTTTTTTGTGTAATATTTAAACATTACAAGGAACCCATATAAAAAAATCAACTCAAAAAAACATTTTTTGCTATTTTTAAAAAATGGGTCAAACTTTTGTTATTTTTAAGCAATTTAAAAGATGCAAAAGTTTGACCGATTTTTTAAAAACAGTCAAAAAGTTTTTTTTAGTTGATTTTTTTTATATGGTCCGTTAAAATGTTTAAATATCACATAAAAAATCAGCTCAAAAATAATTTTTTTAATATTTTAAAAAAATTGGTGTGCTTCGGCACATGTGTAAACTTAGTGTGCACATGAGTCTCTCACTACACCAAAAATGCTAATCTGGCACGCTTAGACAAGGAGATTCTGGCACTGTTTAAAACCGTGCCAGATTCTGACACGGTTTTATCATAATCTGGAACGGTTTGAAATAGTGCCAAAATTTGGCATGATTTTTAACTTTGCCAAATATGGGTACGCTTTGTTAAAAAAAAAAACCAAAATTTGGAGTGGGGACCAAATTTTCAAGACATTCTAAACCTAACTCTCTCTCTCTCTCTCTCCCCACGCTATTGGCTTCTCCTCATCATCGTTTCTCCTCATCATCGTTGCTCCGCGTCGCTGCTACTACTCCCACGCTACCAGCTTCATCATCGTAAGGTATTACATCTCTCTCTCTCTCTCTCTCTCACTCTCTCTGTCTCTCTCTCTCTCTCTCTCTCTCTCTCTCTCTATATATATATATATATATATATATATATATATATATATATATATATATATATATATATATATAAGTTAGTTTGGTTTTTGAAAATGTACACATTTTTAACGGTTTAGATCGATGCCACCTCCTCACATATTTTTACACATTTTAAGGGTTTATATCATATCCCATTCCTTTGTTACACATCTACCCCTCACTTTTTGGGGTTTCCCCTTTTTTTCCGTGATCAAAATTACCCTCAAATTCAAAAATTGGGTTATTTTAGTAATTTTCTCCCACTTTCCCCACTTTACCAACGGAAGGCCATATCTCTCTCTCTCTCTCTCTCTCGATCAAGAGCCCATTTTTAAAAAAAAATTGCACATTGATCTTCTTCTCTCTCTCCCGCACGAGACCTCCTATCTGAACATTACACAAATGCCGAAAACTCTGTGGTAAAGATGGGCAAACGTCGGCAGCTCTGTGGTAATGACCGGCGACGGATTTTGCACACAGATATTCATCTCTCTCTCTCTCTCTCATACCCGATTATTTTAGGTTTGTTTTTTCATTCCTAATTTTTCTTTTCAGATCTAAATTGGCACGTATATATTTTTTTCAGATCTAAAAGGGTACACTGTCCCACTCGGAAATTCTGTGGTAAAGACGGGCGAACGCCGACAGCTCTGCGGTAAAGACCGGCGACGGATTTTGCATATGGAGCTTCATCTCTCTCTCTCGTACCCGATTATTTTAGGTTTGTTTTTTCATTTCTAATTTTTCTTTTCAGTCTAAATTGGCACGTATATATTTTTTTCAGATCTAAAAGGGTACACTCTCCCACTCTAAAGATTTAAGCTTTTCTTTTTGGGGTTTTAGATTGTGTTTGTTTGTGATGGCTTTGTGCCAATGTGTGTACTTTGGTGCCTGCATGCGTGTGTTACTTTCATCCATCATTTACTTTCAAATTCCTATCAGTTACATTCAAATTCCATGGATTACTTATTGATGTTTATTTTTGCAGGTATTAATTTTATATTTATTTTTATAGGTATTAATTTAATGTTTTTTTTTGTAGGTCTTAATTTGATTTTTTTGTAGCTCTCATGATGCGAATCAAGCAGGAACACAATGTTGTAGTGGAAATGCGAGTATGTAGGAGAGGGTAGACTTAAAAATGTGGCCTCCAAGTAATTGAGGTACTTTTGTTATTTTTTATTTTAATAAGTTGCATTTTAGGTGTATGGAGAATGACCATGTGATATAATACATGAGTGAATCTGTGTTCAAATAGGGTGCTTAAACAAAAATATTTTTTGTGGTGATTTGTGATGATATTGTTGTTTTATTGTTGTTAGAAACAAAGTATGACAACATAGTCAAGATGAGTGTTCATTAAGCTATTGAATTGTCAGTACAAAATTCAGTTGCAAAACATCAATTTTTCTAGGTTCAACTCTGTTTACATTCAAGTTTTTTGGGGGTTCAAATTGGCTACTTTTGACAAAACATGACAATGCTAATTCGTTCCGGCAAAACATTTCAACCTGATGAACATTTGTGTCGCTGTTTTTTTGCTTTAACTTTCAGGTTTGGCATTGGGGATTGTTGGTAGTTAATTGATACTTCTTGATTTTTTTGTAGGGAATAACATTCGCTAATTCAAGGACGATGAAATTTTTTGTTTCCGCACGAGTGGTGTTCGACAGAATGCTCAAGTAACATGTGCACACAACATTTTTTTGGAGATCTAATTTTGTATTCACTATCAATGTCCTCCTAGCATATTTCATCACCCGTCTATTTTATTCATTATTGAAATGGAAGACTACAAATTTATGTGTATATAACTAACTTTGTTTGGCTTTTGTTGGGCTTTCTTCGGCGTTTGAGCTACTAGAAGATATGATAATCTGTTACTTGCAAAATATGATTTCTTTATTCAATTCTTTGAAACACTTTGTTTTTAATTCTCTTTAGAGTAATTCATTTTTTCGTTCTGTTTAAGGCTTCGGGGTCGAACATGAGGTGCTCACCATTTATTAATCCCACAACTTCACTTCAAGAGGCATATCGCACAAAAATTATTGTCCAACTGGTAAGCAAGCTTAATAGTTCTCAGAGCATATTGCACACACAATTTTCACACATATTAGTTATGATACTTTTAATTCTCTTTATAGAGGCATATTGCACACATAATTTGATAGTTGACAGGCTAATAGCATCATATCTTTTAATTCCCTTTTAGCTGAATTGAGTTCATTTTGTCTATATTTATATCCAAACGTTTATTTTATTTTATTTGCAATACTAAGAAATATCTGATCATCACATGTGTTAAGTGGTGAGTTAAAATTTCATACATAGCTGGTATGAGCTGAAATAGCCTTACTGGTGAGTTGAAATTCTTAAGAATAACCTTATTAATAAAAAGGCTAAATTATGAAATAACAAATATGAATTTAGCTTTGTGAGTTTATTTCTTATATAACTCGATCCACAATTTGGGCTTGATGTGTGGATATAACCACGATCTAGGTATGGTTATATGTGATGGGTGGTTTGGATTTTGTTAATGGTGGAGATTTAAGATCCAAGCTCCTATTTTTGGTTTTCTCTAATTTTTGAAACTATCTCCATTATGTGGTTAAAAACATTTCAGTCTACCACGTGATTAACAATTAGAGAGAAGATAGTTACATGAAAAACAATGCAGGGGGTGTTTATTGATGCAGCGTGTGTGATTTACTTTGCGCTTGGATGAGTTGCAATCCGATATTTGTTACATTGAGGGAGTATGTGTTGTTATTATAAAGATTTGGTCATGTGTGTTCTTATTAAAATAGTTGGCGCGAGCCATAGTCGAAGTGCCTTAATATTATTCCGTTTTAAGTTAAAATAGTATGTTTTGGGGAAAATACCATAACTTTTTAACGGTAAATCGGAATGAGGTGATTCTGGCGCCATTGGATTCGTATCGTCCGTGCCTAGCTAATTATTTCAGGCAATTTTTGGCGTTGTTCATTGGGTCAAAATTGACTTTAAAGTCGACAGTTCCATTTTTCCTTTGTCGGATTTGGTTCGTTCAAGGTTTTTTTGTCATTTTTTTACCTATTCTGATTGCGTCATTTGACATTTTTCAAAAAAATGTCACATTTAGTTTTAGTTTTAGATTTAGATAACAGTAATGAATCAGACCATAACACTAATGAATTGTTACGTCTTGGGTAGCAGAAGGTGGTAGCAGGGGTAGCCAATGGTTTGTTTATCTTCTCCTTATATTTATTCATCTTTTGCTTATAAAAAAGGATACAACAAAAATGACCACTTTATTAGAACTTTGTTTTACGATTTTACAGGATTGAAGTTTTGTAGATAAATGAATTCTAAGTTGTTAAATTTTCCATTTTGTATAAATATGTTTGTATAAATAACTTTTCCATTTTTAATGCAAGTGTTTGATGTTTAGTGTGTTGTGTCTATGTAGGGGAGCACATCAGAATAGTAGCTGGTATCATACAAAACCAAGTGTATGTACTGAATAAAACAGTGAAACCAAACAAAATAGATTATAGGCATCACTTTGATGTCAAAAACATCAACAATCACTTGCCATTCGAGCACTAGAGCAGCTGTCCAGAACTATAAATTTGTCCAAGCAGGTCTATATAAGATCATGATAGTTAGGGGGATCAATAATCATCGAAGGTGTGGAGAGGACCATATGCAAAACCCATCCTTTACTGTTACTTTTTTTAGTTGTTCTTCAATTAATTATAGAATTACTTTTACTACTTTTTTCCAATAACCCTGTTTTATTTAGTTTTTATTTATGATTTCGTATTCTATTTAATTTTTGCTAATAAATTCTTCTAGTACCCCTATTTTATAGAATTACTTTACTGTCACTTGGTGTTGTCTCACAACATTTATCAATGACAACCATATATTCTAAATGTATATTTTAGTTCAGTACAATTAAGTAAACTATTGATGTTTTTAACGTTGAATAACACTGACACCGAGTTGATTATTTATATTGTTTGTTTGCGTCTATTGATAAGGATTTTGCTTTGGCTTCAGATAAAAAACTGGATACCGCTTGGTTGATATGCATAAAGAAGGATATGTTGGCTTTGAAATCCCCAAATACGTGGACAATGTCATTCCGTAGTACAAACCCATGTTTGATTCACTGTTTCTAAAACTAAAAGAGGCATATGTACGGGAGCAGAAGCAAATTAGCACTGTGATTATAGATCATTACTTGGCTAAGCATCTCAAGAAATACCTTTTTTGACTTCAGGTGAACACTGTTGGGGTTATTTATGTTTGGAAAGGTTTTTTTGGACTACCTTATATGTTGGAATTTGTAGAAATGAGTAAGAGGAGATGATGTAACACTTTAATTTTCTGAAACCTTATATGTTGTCTTCTCTCTGCTGTTATTTCTTTCATAACGATGCATATTCCATTTTGTTTTTTAAAATGAGTTCTGCATTAGTTCTCCTATATGACACATGTTCTAAAGATGAATATACTACAATCAGTGAACTTTTCTTATGCAGTAAACTTTTCTAGCTATAAGTACAATCAGTGAACTTTTCTTATGCTTGACTTTATACATCTTATATTTATGCAGGTGCCCCTCATCTCTCTCGGGTCTCTCCCTCGATTCAGCAGTTCGCAGCAGCAAGAAAGGCTAAGCAAGTAACTTTCGATCTTTTAAAATGATTTCATATAAGTTCTATTATTTTTTCGTTGTTCTACTTTTAATTCTTCATCACCCACATTTCTTAACAGGGGTTGTAGTTTTGGACGACCTACAGGTTCCAACACTCATTTAGCGACGGCATATGAAGACATCTCTTAGGTATCCGCCGATCTTTTATTTAATTTGTAAATGACATCTCTCTCTATGTTTTTGTATAACGTTTGATTGTTGATGTTGGATCGAACTCAGTTACATAGCAATATGGTCCACTCACACACGCACAACATATATGCCGCCCCATCCCCCGCCCCTCCTTCCCCTGGTAAAATCCCTCCCCCCCCCCTTCCCCACTCACACACATGCACACACGCACACACACACACACACACACACACACACACACACACACACATAACTCTCCCTCATCTTCTCCCCCTCCACCGCCCCCTTCCCTGTCCCCTCCCCCCTTCCCCACTCACACGCGCACGCAAACACATAACTCTCCCTCATCTTCTCCCCCTGCCCCGCCCCCTCCCCCTTCCCCACTCACACACGGACACAAACACACACACACACAAATCTCACACACACACACATTGTTACCTTCACCTTGAAAAAAGTACCCCGCCCCCGCCCCCGCCCCCTTCCCCACTCACACACACGCCCACACACACGAATCTCACACCCAACCAATTTCCTCTTCCCAATAGGATGTTATTTGTAATTTTTATCGAAGCTGATACAATAGTTTGCTCTCCATTTCTGTTCGATATTGCCACAGTTTGGACTTTTTATCGAATAACATGGCTAGAAAATTACTATTAATTTTTATTGTTACCCACTTTTTAGCTTCACTACAATAATCGAATAACATGGCTAGGAAATTACTATCAATCTTCTTTTCCTTGGATGCAAATAAGATTAGGACGAAAAAAGCACATGTATGTTACTGATTGTATATTTATTTATGTGATTGTATATTTGTTCGAGAAACTGATTAATTATGTTTATTGTTTTTCAAATCATACAGAAAACCGAGAGGGAGAGAGTGATAATGGCGAGAGGTGGGAAGGACGGGAAGACAACAGTAATAGCTCTCACCCCATCCAAGATGGTGGTCAAACACCACGGCACAGACATTTTGATGAAGTCCCACAGAAAGAATAAATTCATATTCTCCTTTCTTAGCGTTCTAGGTCCCATCTCCGAATTTGGGATTTTTTTTTATTGTTGGATTTTTTGTTACCCCTTAAATAGGGTGGATAGTCCAATCAACAAAGGAGACTATGCCCAAATTTTTTTAAAAATTGACACTTTATTTTTTTAGACACAGTGAATTTGATTGATGAATATTGTAAATTTCATTTTATATGTAAATTTGTTTGATGAATTTAGACAATTTGGATGTTGGACTATTTTTTATTTGTTAACAGTTCCATAAACAAAGGAGACTATGCCCAATTATTTTGAAAATTTGACACTATTTTTTTGAGACACGATGTGAATTCGATGGATGAATAATGTATATTTCGTATTATATGTGAATTTATTTGATGAATTTAGACTATTTGAATATTATTGGACTATTTGTTGTTTGTTAGGAATGGTGAATAGTCTTATAAATAAAGGATATTATGGCCCATTATTTTAAAATTACACTTCGAAATTTTTGCGTTTCTCTATTACATACTTTGAAAAATTGTTGTCGTTTCGCGATTACATACTTTGAAAAAATTCATCGTACCTTCAGGCACGAGCATACGCTAGTATATATATATGGTACCCCTGATATATATATATATATATAATAATGCTCCTGTGCGGACTAGTCCGCATTTTAAGAATGCGGACCGGACATGTGTCACCTAACGGTGCGCCTAGAAATTATCGCCTAAATTATAAGCACACTCTCTCTCTTTTCTGGGCTCACCGCCAGGTGACACATGTCCGGTCCGCATTCTTAAAATGCGGACTAGTCCGCACAAGAGCAGGACTGTATATATATATATATATATATATATATATATATATATATATATATATATATATATATATATATCAGTTGCGATTTCGGGTACCAATTTCATTGAAGCTTGAGGAAAAATCAGAATATTAAGGCTTATAGAGAAATCCAAATTTAGAAATAATTGTCACACGCAGTGTGTGTGTGTGTGTGTTTGTATAGTTATATGTTTTCCTTTTTACAGCCATGTGTCTCGTTGATGAGTTGATTATCTGTGTGTGTAGATTTGAAGCTGGAATGGTGGAAATGAAATAAAAATGGGATTATTTCACTAAAACTTTAGGGGAAAAAATGAGAAATAAAGGTCTGTAGAGAAATTTAGAATTAGAATTAAAATCAATTGCCAAAACGCCTATGTGTGTGTGTGTGTATGTGTGTCTGTGTGTGTGCGTGCACATAGTGTGTGTACTTGAAGGTGGAAGGGAAGAAGTGCACTAAATATCAGCTTTTGATTGGTATGAGTATGTATATTTGCACATGTATGTATATACATGTAATTATACACTTTAAATTTATTAGCTCTATGTTCGGTTGATGAAATAGTGCCAAACTTTGTTGCAAAACGTGGTCGGAATGTTGTTGTGAGCAATCATCGGGGGCTTGGGGGCATATCAATGATTGTAAGTAAGTATTCACTATATGGAGTTTTTCTTTATTTTTTCCATTCTTTTTTTTTTTTTTTCTTTTTATTGTCCAGTAAGAAACCATTCAATAAATTTCTGTAATTGAATTATATATAATGATGTAGTTAGCATCCATTTGGACTGTTCACTTATGCTAAGGATCTAGTTAGCATGGATACAAAGGTAAGCTTAATGTTCATACCCTTTGGACTTGACTTCTTTCTAGTTAATTTTGATCACATTAACGTATTGTAGGTCAGGATGTTAGCGGTTTATATGGAAAAGTAGCTTCAGAGCAAGGCCAAGGTCAAGGAATTACAAGTAATGCAACTTTCACATGCAAAATACCACTAACCCGCTACTGGACAGGTAAAACTCTAGTATTATACTTTACTTCTAATAAGATATATAGTTTTATATATGTTCAGTACTTTATATATGCGTGTCCTTTAGTGTATATATGGTTATGGGGTTTAACACTTTTTTTCTAAATTAGGTGTTTTCATATTTGAAGTTTTGTTATGGAAGTAAAATTAAAGTTACGTGATCTTGTGCTATTAATCAAGACATAATTGGCCCAACTATGAGAAATTCTACAAGAATATTTACTTATTACTTGAAGTCATAAAACAAAAAACTTTAGTTGTGTGAGCATTCCCACGTCATCAGACCTCTTCCAATGATAGGAGTTTTAATGAATGGAGTTTTATAACATGTGTTAGTTTTTCAAAATTATGCCTCTTGATAGAAATGATGCCTTACACTATTGAGATTTAGTACAAACAATTAATGAACCCTCGCAGTGAGTCCATATTGACAAAAAATTAGGACGATAATTTGCAAAAATAACACTTAGACTTAAAAACAGGTCGTTAAAGGGTGAAAACCTAAACCAGCCACCAAACGTCCCCATAGGAGGCACGAACACCTCGCACGGGGCCAATGTAACTTGTAGGAACTGACCGCGTAGTCCTGGGTCTCCCGGTTTGAGAATATAACGATAATTTATAAAAATCAACACTTAAACTTAAAAACAGGTCGTTAAAAGGTGAAAACCTAAACCAGCTCCCAAATGGACCCGTAAGAGGTACGAACACCTCGCACGGGACCAATGTAACTTGTACGAACTAACCGCGTAGTCATGGATCTCCCGATCTGAGAATACGACGATAATTTGCAAAAATCAACACTTAGACTTAAAAACAAGCCGTTAAAAGGTGAAAACCCAAACCAGCCCCCAAACGGACCCGTAAGAGGCACGAACACCTCGCACGGGACCAATGTAACTTGTACGAACTGACCGCGTAGTCACGGGTATCCCGGTTTGAGAATACGGCGATAATTTGTAAAAATCAACACTTAGACTCAAAAATAAGCTGTTAAAGGGTGAAAATCCAAACCAGCCCCCAAACGGCCCCGTAAGAGGCACGAACACCTCGCACGGGACCAATGTAACTTGTACCGCGTAGTCACGGATCTCCCGGTTTGAGAATACGACGAACCAATGTAACTTGTAAGAACTGACCGCGTAGTCACGGGTCTCCCGATTTGAGAATACGACGATAATTTGCAAAAATCAACACTTAGACTTAAAAACAAGCCGTTGAAGGGTGAAAACCCAAACCATCCCCCAAACGGACCCGTAAGAGGTACGAACACCTCGCACGGGACCAATGTAACTCGTAGGAACTGACAGCGTAGTCATGGGTCTCTCGATTTGAGATTATGACGATAATTTGAAAATATCAAGTTTAAACTTAAAAACAAGCCGTTAAAGGGTAAAAACCTAAACCAGCCCCCAAACGGCCCTGTAAGAGTCACGAACACCTCGCACGGGACCAACGTAACTCGTAGGAACTGACCATGTAGTCACGGGTCTCTCGGTTTGAGAATACGACGATAATTTAAAAAAATCAACACTTAGACTTAAAAATAGGCCGTTTGAGGGTGAAACCTCAAACCAGCTCCCAAACGGACCCGTAAGAGGCACGAACACCTCGCACGGGACCAATGTAACTTGTACGAACTGATCGCGTAGTCCTGGGTCTCCCGATTTGAGAATGTGACGATAATTTGCAAAAATCAACACTTAAACTTTAAAAAAGGCCGTTAAAGGGTGAAAACCTAAACCAACCCCCAAACGGACATGTAAGAGGCACGAACACCTCGCACGGGACCAATGTAACTTGTATGAACTGACCGTGTAGTACGACGATAATTTTCAAAAATCAACACTTAGACTTAAAAACAAGCCATTAAAGTGTGAAAACCCAAACCACCCCCCAAACGGACCCTTAAGAGGCACGAACACATCGCACGGGACCAATGTAACTTGTACTAACTGACCGCGTAGTCACGGGTCTCCCGGTTTGAGAATACGACGATAATATGTAAAAATCAACACTTAGACTTAAAAATAAGCCGTTGAATGGTGAAAACCCAAACCAGCCCCCAAACGGTCCCGTAAGAGGCACGAACACCTCGCACGGGACCAATGTAACTTGTACGAACTGACCGCGTAGTCACGGGTCTCCCGATTTTAGAATACGACGATAATTTGCAAAAATCAACACTTAGACTTAAAAACAAGCCGTTAAAGGGTGAAAACTCAAACCATCGCCCAAACGGACCCGTAAGAGGCACGAACACCTCGTACGGGACCAATGTAACTTGTTGGAACTGACCGTGTAGTCACGGGTCTCCCGGTTTGAGAATATAACGATAATTTGCAAAATAACACTTAAACTTAGAAACAGGTCGTTAAAGGGTGAAAATCTAAACCAACCCCCAAACGGACCCATAAGAGGCACGAACACCTCGCACGAGACCAATGTTACTTGTACGAACTAACCGCTCTCTCTCTCTCTCTCTCTCTATATATATATATATATATATATATATATATATATATATATATATATATATATATATATATATATATATACACACAATAATACTCTCCTATGGGATTCCTGCACAAAATTTGGTGCGAACGCATAATGTAACAATATTTTCCTCTTTGTTTTCCTTTATTTCCAAATACAAAAACACAATCAGTTTCTTCTCTCTCTTCGTTTCCTCTCCATTTTAATGAACCAAAATTAAAAAAATAATTTTAGGGACCCTCAAAATTGTACACAAAACTCAAATTCGGTGATTTGTCGCATGGGTTTTGATTGATGTTTTTGTGTTTGTGGGTTCGCACCAGCGACACACATCACCTAATTTTTAATTTGTGTACAATTTAAGGATCTCCCTAGAATCACTCAAATAAAAAGAATATGCAGAGGAAAAGGGTTTAGCTAAATATTTGAATCTGATCAAGATTTAACCATAAATTTACATGTCAAACACAGTGAACTAGTTGTGCTATCAATCCAACAAACGTGAAAATATTATCCCTCAACCAAAGAAAAATAAGAAGATCTCGTCAGAGCCAATTAGAGCCATGTAAGGAGATTATAGGAAGAGAGAAAATATAACAAATAAGAAATGAAGAGAAAAGAGGACACGTTATTATGGAATATGGGTTTAGGAGAGAGAAAGAGGTACTTAAGAAATGAAGATAAAAGATGAACACGTTATTATGGACTATGGGTTTATGAGAGAGAAATAGGTGCTCAAATGTATACAAACTTCCACGTCAAGGGGTCTGTATTTTGTTTTGTGTGGGAATCCCGTAGGAGAGCACTATTATATATATATACACAACACTGCTCTTGTGCATAACAATCCGCATTTTAAGAGTACGGGCCGGGCATGTGTTACCTGGCGATGAGCCTAAAAATTATAGGCACACTCTCTCTCTTTTCTGGGCTCATCGTCAGGTGCCACATGTCCAGTCCGCACTCTTAAAATGTGGGCTGGTATGCAGAAGAGCTGTACTATATATATATATATATATATATATATATATATATATATATATATATATATATATATATATATATATATATATATAACTATACAAGAATAATGGAGAAAGGAATTTTTTAGTGCTATTTTCCTTCTCAACAATTACTGTTGGACGAGGAGTCCTTTTGATACACAGGTAACACACATTTTGAATGTGTTTGAATTTGTCAACCTATCCTAGAATATCTCAGTTAGGTATATATGATATAATAACTCGAATACACCCCCTCAAGTTGATCGTGAATCATTACAAGAATAACAATTATTTATGTCAGTAAAAAAACTTATATAAATGGTCATTTATATCAATTTTAGAATTTTTTTAAATTAACATATAAAGCTCTTGCATAAATGTTCGTAAAAATAACATAAATAATATTCCCATATGCGTTAACTTGTGAAAAGACACATAAAAACTACGGCATTTATCACGTTTTTAATCACATTTTCCTTAAAAACTGCGATAAATAAATTTGCATTTATCACAATTTCAATAATTTTATGAGGGTTTTTTTCACAACTGACATAAATGTTGATATAAATAATTAAAAAAAAATTAAAGTCACCACTTTATTAATAAACAACTATTATTTGAGATTAAATCAACCCTTGTTCCGTCAATTTTGTCCAATTGGAAATAGAGAATAACCAAGGTTATATATATCACTAATTTAATATACATCAAGATATTTACAATAAAAAATAGTGATGTGAGCTATATCATATCCAAAAACTAGCTAGTATATAAGCTACGTGATAATATCCAAAAAACAGCTAGCGTGTGATCTACGTAATAATATAAAAAAATATTGATGATACATCACAATATCCAAAAACTGGCATTGGGAGCTACATCATAATATCTACAATCCAAAATAATACTCAAACTAGGGTGATGTCTAAACGTAATATTCCATCAAATTTGTTCTCGACACTATCCGACCTAGAATGACTAATCCTGCAATCGATTATAATCAACATAATTTTCATCAAAACACAATCTTCTCAACAAATTGTCATTACGACATAACAAAATATAGTTATTCGAAAGTACCTAATATATATAATCCGTAGTGAATTCAATGAACTCCATTTAGATCATTCTGCGTGTATATCGCTTTATCAGTCTCATCTAAAGATTGAAAAAATGATTGAATTTAATCATTACGGCATAAAAATAGTTAATGACTCAACAATATTTTATATAATTGGAGAAAAAGAGAAAAAAATAGTAATTACCTTTGTTCCAAAAATGTGTGCGCAAGAGAATGATCTCAATATTTTAGTGAGCAGAAGATAACACACCAATAAAAGTAATTATAATACACGAGTAATAAAAAAGTACAATCATTGAGATGGAAACAAACCTGTAACAGATACGAGAAGGCAAAGTCGAGCACATTGTTCATCCACGCAGGCTCAAAAAGCAATATCTAGATTAAATAAATCATACCATATAAAAAGGCATAACGCAAAGCACTCTTTCTTTCGCTGTATACATTTGCCAAAAATGTGAAACATTTTCCTTAGCTAAAGACATTTTAGCCTATATATATATATATATAGTCATGCTCTTGTGCGGACTAGTCCGCATTTTAAGAATACGGACCGAACATGTGTCACCTGGCGGTGAGCCCAGAAAAGAGAGAGAGTATGCCTATAATTTAGGCAATAATTTCTAGGGGCGGCATTAGATGACACATAACCGATCTGCATTTTTAAAATGCGGACTAATCTGCACAAGAACATTATTTTATATATATACTCCTGTGCAAATTAAGTTTGCACACTAAGTTTGAACATCATTTTTTTTAAATAATAAAAAAATATTTTTGAGCTAATTTTTTTGTGTGATATTTAAATATTTCAAGGGACCCATATAAAAAAACAGCTCAAAAAAACTTTTTTTGCTATTTTTAAAAAATCGGTCAAACTTTCACTGCTTTTAGGCACTTTAAAATCTACGAAAGTTTGACTGATTTTTTTAAAAATAGCAAAAAAAGTTTTTTGGAGTTGATTTTTTTATATGGATCCGTTGAAATGTTTAAATATCACATAAAAAAAATTAACTCAAAAATATATTTTTTAATATTTAAAAAAAAAATGATGTGCATCAGCACGTTTGCAAATTTAGTGTGCACACGAACCTACCTCTATATATATATATATATTAGGGTGTACCCATGCCGATGGCACGGTGACAAATTTGCTCCTGATTATTTGTGATTATAGCACACTCCTAGCCGTGTCGATAGCATAATTTGCTCCTATGTATGGTATTTTACACGTTAAGAAAGTCTTAAAAATACTAATTAAATTTCATATTATTTAGTAATGATGTTACACACCTTTTGTAACACTATATTTCTAGTTGCGTGTTTTCCCGTGTCAATAGCACGCTGAAAATAATATCTTTCAAACATATTATATGTTAAAATAACATCTCCAACAATGATGAATTAAATGTTAGAACATCTAAAAAAATAAAAATTATTCAAAATACAAACCTAACATGTTTAATAATGAATTACAAAAAAGATGAAGCATAACATATATGATGATATTGTTCGTAAATGATGTACACAGTTAGGCTCCCGTGCGGGAGCCCAAAATGAGGGATCCGTGCGGGATCGTTTTTAGAAAAAAAAAAAAAAATTTGTGTGGGTTGTAAATATTTCAGTGCACTGTAAAAAAATCAACTTGAAATAACACTTTTTGGTATTTTTAAAAAATGGGTCAATTTTTTACAATACTTTAAGCAGCTTAAGTACTATAAAAAAAAATGGCCCATTTTTTTAAAATACCAAAAAGTATTATTTTGAGTTGATTTTTTTTACAGGGGTGCACTGAAATATTTATAACCCACACAAAAAATAATAAAAAATAAACATTTTTTTTCTAAAAAAGATCCCGCACGAGAGTCCCACATTTGGGCTCCCGCATGGATGCCTGACTCATAATGTACAATGACAAAGTGAATTTTATCATTTATCTCCATATCTGTGTTCATACTTCTTTAACAGAATATGTCTAAATGTCGATGACAAAATGCGTATTCACATCAAGTGTGGATGTTTTTCATTAAAATAACATCATCTTTCATTCCATATAATTACTTTTGGCTCTAAAACTAATTACCAAGCAAAAGTAACCAAAATGTTTTTTACTAAAAAAACTGTTAAAATAAATCATTTTTAAAAAACGCTTTTTTTTTCTAAAAAAAAGTTATAAAATCTTTATTTGTTTAAAAATTATTTTTAAAACAACTATGAAAACATTACTTTTTTAAAACAATATTCTTAAAACAGTAATAAAAATGCTTTTGAATTAAAAATAACGTTTTTATGACCTTTTTAAAATTATTGTAAGCAATCAGAGATTTAACAAAAGAAATGAAAAGGATCTCGTAAATAATTAAGTATAGAAATACCGTAATTCACAAAGAGGTACTTGCTAGAGATTTTTTCATTTTGTCGGCTTTGGGGGTAACAAAAATTACATTTTCATTCTGTCTCAGACTTTGACCGTAAGCACTCATACTTCCATATAAAATTGTCAAGAAAACTGATCAAACAAATGACTAATATTATACTCATAACCTGCTTCATTGAAAAGGCACAATAAACTTCCATTTTGAATGGATAAATTGAAAAGGCACAGTAAACTTCCTATACTTCTCATTGCAAACCAATAAACCGGAAAAGATGAATTGTAATTACTGGTTCTTGAGAGTAAGGCAAAAGATAAAATGATCTACCCGTGATTCTACTTTACCAAAAGTAATACATAGAATTAGGGCTGGGTTTCGATCGGATCGGAAAATTACCTTTCGAAAAAAATTCCAATTTTTTCGAAAATAAAATATTTGTTACAATTTTCTATCCAATTTTTTTGGAAAACCAAAAAAGTTTCTGAATTCGGAGAAATCAAAAAATTGGAAACATTCGGAAATTCAAAAAATATATTAAAAATTCAGAAATTTTGGAAATTCCAAAATTTCAAAAAAAATAATATAAGATTTTCGATTACTCGAAATTCTCATTTTAAAGAAATCAGAAAAAAGATTTAACCCAACATGTAAATTTGTAAGGATTTAACCATTTTTTCTTTTGTGCAGAGGATAGAGGGATATTCTCATTTCATAGAAGATTTTTTTGAGTCTCTGTTCCTCTTCTAGCCGATGTGGGACACATGAGAACGTTTAAAAAAAATAGAAAATTTGGAAATCGGAAAATATTTCAGAAAAAATAAAAAATAATTCGAAAAAATCGGATCGGCATAGTTTCGAAAAAAATCGAAAAATCGAAAATTCAGGAATATTTCCAATTTTCTATCCGATTTTTTCCGAAAAAATCGGAAATCGAAAACCTTATACGTTCCAAAATCGGAAAATATCGAATCGTATATCGAAAAAATCGAAATGTTCGGGAAAAAAAAACAGAGGCCTACATAGAATAGTAAGGTGAATGCCCGTAAGATACTTACCTTTCCTATGAAAGATGAGATTTAGATTTTTCGTGAGTAACTTTCCAAACGTGGCCTTAAGTCCACCTACCTTTTCTTCTCACAACGGATTCAAAGAAACCCAAGATCCAAATCCAATCAAACAGCCGTAACATTACAGTCTAACCTTTGACATATGGGTTTTTTCTGATCTATCTATTTGGAGTCAAAGAAACCCAAGATGCAAATCCAATCAAACAGCATGGGTGGGAGAAAACCCAATCGTGTTGTCCTGTTAACAGTGGTTGCGATGTATTTGAGGACCTAAAAAAACCAACGCAATATCATCCCCTCTTTTCTCCAACACAAAAAAACCAATGAGAGTTTAAAGATAAAGTAGTGTGTCAAAATATAACTAAAACATAGACTGCTAAATCGAAAAACCCACACAAACACAAACATTAGACTACAGTTAACATCTTCAAACAAAATGAAATACAAATGAACCCGTTGACAAAGAAATTATTCAGATGGACAGACCATGTACATATCATGTGCCTACAGATAGACGGGATATTTCTCCGTTGACGAGTGGAGGTTAGCCTCCGGGAGTGAGAACTGCAAAAAGCATGATTTGAACACAAACAGAAAGCAAAAAACAAAGTCGAACAAAGTGAGATCAGAAAAAAAAAAATTAAAACCAAATGTCTCTTGAAAAAAAATAACATCAGAAATGTTAAACGAAACTTCACCGACGGAGGTCATGAAAAAAAATCCAAGGATTGTGCGAGAGAGGGAGGTAGTAGGATTGATGAGGGCACGGTGAGAAGAGAGAGAGAGGGAGAGAGAGTCACCCAAAAAAGAGTAGATGATGTGTTGGTTTGGATAGGTATTCAGAGGTCAGTGTTGAGACCACTCGAGGCTTATTAATTTGTGTACTTAGTTGCAGTGAGACATGTCTGCTCCAGCCAAAGGTTTTTACAAACTCAAAGAGTTCAAGGTGTGTAAAGCACTCACATCGTTCCAAGGTGTTTTTTTTAGGAATCTAAGCCATTGGATGCAAACTCATAAGATTTCATCCTCAAGGTTTCATCATAATTAGCGCTGTGTTTCAGTCGGATCGAATCGAAAAATAAATTTTCGAAAAAAATTTCAATTTTTTCGGAAATAAAATATTTGTTCTAATTTCCTATCCAATTTTTTCGAAAAATCAAAAAAGTTTCTGAATTCGAAAAAATCAAAAATTCAAAAAATATACTAAAAATTCAGAAATTTTAGAAATTCCAAAATTTCAAAAATATTAATATAGGATTTTCGATTACTCGAAATTCTCATTTTAAAGAAATAGAAAAACAGATTTAACATAATATGTAAATATGTAAGGATTTAACCATTTTTTTCATTTGTGTAGAGGATAGAAGGATATTCTCCTTTTATAGAGGATTTTTTTTGCCTCTCTTCCTCTCCTAGCCGATGAGGGACACATGAGAAAGTTTAAAAAAATTAGAAAAATTGAAATTGAAAAATATTTCGAAAAAAGTCGAAAATAATTCGGAAAAATCGGATCAACATAGTTTTGGAAAAATTGAAAAATCGAAAATTCAGAATTATTTTCAATTTTCGATTCGATTTTTTTCGAAAAAATCAAAAATCGGAAACTTTATATACGTTCCAAAATCGAAAAATATCGGATAGGATATCGAAAAAATTGGAATGTTCGAAAAAAAAATACAGCCCTAATCATAATCGTCAGTTGATAAAGACCAAATTGATCAACTTTCGATCTTAGTCGCGAGTTAGCCAAAACTAAAAGTCCCTCCTCCTTTATTATATATATATATAGTGAGACTCTCCTCTACATACTAACGGTGCATACCAATTTTTTAAAATAGTAAAAAAAATATTTATTTGCTAAATTTTTTATATGATGTTTAAACCTTTCAATAGCCTCATATAAAAAAATTAACTCAAAAAAACTTTTTTTGTCATTTTAAAAAATCGGTCAAACTTTCTCAGCTTTTAAAGCACTTTTAAAGTTGCGAAAATTTGATCGATTTTTTTAAAATAGCAAAAAAAGTTGACTTTGAGTTGATTTTTTTTATCGATCTATTGAAATGTTTAAACATCATATAAAAAAACTCAACTCAAAATCATTTATAAAATGGGTTCGCGCTAGTGGTATGCACCGCTTGATATGTACATGAACCTGACTCTCTCTCTCTCTCTCTCTCTCTCTCTCTCTCTCTATATATATATATATATATATATACTAGCGGAATGCCCGTGCCTAAAGGCACGGCGAAAATTTTGAAAATACCTAATCGCAAAACAATAAAAATTTTCAAATTACGTAAGTGCAAAACAAAAAAAAATCGTTCCCCAACAAAAAAAAAGTGTAATTTTAAAAAAATTGACCATAATATCTTTTATTTATTAGATTATCCACCCTACTTAGCAAATAATAATTGGTCCAACAAAATTCTTTCAAATAGTCTAAATGCATCAAACAAATTCACATGTAGCATGAAATTTACAATATTCATTAACCGAATTCACATTGTGCCATAAATAATCAGTGTCAATTTAAAAAAAATTGACATGATTTTCTTTATTTATTGGACTATCTGCCGTATTAAGGAATAACCAATCCAACAATTATAAAAAATGAATATGTCAATCAAGAAAATGAATATGCCAACCAATCCACCAATCCAACACTATTATTTTTATGTATGGTGTATTTTAATAGCAAAGACAATAAATGAATTTGCCAAAAGCAAAAAAAAGTCTTAAGTGCTCGTGTGCCTCCAATGACAGAGCTGAGGCTGCTACAGTCGACCATTGTTTTCGGATTTTCTTTGGTTTTTTGGTTATCTACATGGTAATTTTTGCAAGATTTGTTGTCTGCGAGATTTGATTACCATTTTGATTGAACCATTGTGCTCGTGTTGATCCCAGTGAATACCGTTGGATGCGTGTTTATCACTGGTTTCCTCCAACCTTCATGGTGGTTCTGATGGTTGTCGATCGTCATTGCCATGATATTTTTCATTTATTTAGCCGTGATAGTGTTGTTAAGATTGTTACAGCCATTGTATCTTTATCTTTGAAACCCTTGATTTGAGAACACCTGAAAGAGACAAAAACTCATTCTTTAAGTACCATTACATTTTTTCAATGTTTGGAAAGGAGTAAAGCATGAACAGTAGCTCGCTAACCTGATAAGACTGTTACAGCCAACTTCATCCATTACCAGGGCCCACAATACACCTAGGCTCGAGAATTGATCTCTGTAGAAGACTAAAGAATTTCTACCCCCAGGTCCATTCCCATAGATTTCAATTTGTTTTCTCGGCTAAATATCAAAATAGACATGTAGCAGACATATTATACTGTTTATGGTAACATCATCCCAAAGTTATAAATCATCACAAATCACATTGAGCACGCACACACATGTAAAATTAGACGTAACAAAAAATATATTTGCAACCCATGAGATTTCATTTAATTTAGCGTGGAGGAAGAAGATGCATGGTTTCATTGTAAAGGAGCAAAATTTCATCAAAGAGATGTAAGAAGATATATAAGATGGTTGGGCCTATAAGGAAACACCAGTGCATTACCCTGTTTTGTTATTGATGAGTATTCCTAATTTATTATGTGGATAGTATGGACTAATTCACGGGGATTTAAATTTCAAATGTAATCGTAATTCTCAAAACCAAAACAAACACTACATAACGGACACGATATAACACTCTTGAAGTTTTAGCAGTCTTTAGCACAGTATAACAATAATACTAATAATTCAAAAAAAAAAATCAAAAGGCAAAATGTGCTTTACATACCTAACTAGTACCATAGTTCTCATTCCCAAGCAGAACTATACACCTTAGAAAAATAAAATACATGCAGATTTAAATACCTGTTCAGTACCGTAGTTCCCATTCCCAAACATCGGTCCATCAGATATTTTGACAGACTTAAATCTAAGGTATGACAAAACAAAGTTAATTCTCTTATCTCTATGACTTGGAATGATTAATGAGTCAATCGGTGATCGAATCAATGTTGGTTGAGATTTTGCATGAGATCATAAAGAAGCATACCTCTCTATTAGTAATAGATGTTATCCACATCTGATTAGTCAAACCCTTCTTAGAGAGGGCTCATGATTTATCAATCTTATTGTTTAACACCGACAAGGGAATGCCACTCAGTGGTGGTTAACCCATAAATAAAAATGAAAGTCGTGTCAACAAATGGATACGATCCCAATACCTTTGGCTCCCCTTATGAAGCTAATATATTTCTTAAAAGATCAAATGGATACGATCCAACTATAGCTGCACACCCTGCCAATGCCCCACTGATATAAGAAAGGTATGGACTTAAATGAATGTGATCTCCTGCATCAAGAGAGAAACAAATGAATCCCTTATACCTTTGACTCACTTGAGTTTATATTGTATAAGTGCTCATCTAGTTTGGAAATTGTGACAAAATTATGTCCATCCTAGAAACCAAAGAGCCTTAGAAGTTGGATTGCCTATTCATCTCTCTTACTTGTAGTGATCAAGAGACTATTTCCAACTCTCACACACAGTAGAATTCAATTCATACATGTCATACTGCATAATAATGTGTGTACATATGTTGAGTGTGTTTAAATCCCTAAGTTTGATTTTTACTAATTTTTTGGGATTTTTTAAATAATTTTTAAACCATGTTTTATTAATTAAAACTTGATTTATAAGTTTTTGGGGCCAAACTCTAAATATACTTTGTTGTGTATTATGGCCTAATGTTACCTTGGGTAGAAACCAAAAGCGGCATAAACATGAGGGTTATGGTTTTAATTATTTTAGACGTGCATTTCAGATCCTGTATTTGCCCTACATCTGTATGCCTCTGATTGGTTGGAAGTGTGTTTCTTTACTGAGATAACAACGCGTGTGTTATCAACCCTTGGATCATTTGTTATCAATGGTCTGTATGTCATCTTGATGAATCCCTGTGTAACCTTCTAAACCAATCAACTTTCGTTTAACCACCGCCTTGTTTGAGCTCTTAGATTCAAGTCAATTTAAATTGACTTAATCCCGACCCTTGATTTTGAATCAGCATCTCGAACCTTCTCCTCTCACTATAAAAGGGCCTCTATTCTCAGACTTCGAAGACTTTTTCCATTTCATTGTTTCTGAGAGAGCAGAGAGTAGAGATAGTAGAGAGAGAAGAGAGAAGAGAGAACCCAGATAGAGAAAGAAAGTTAGAAACCCTAACTTTATTCGTCTAAATCCTCTTCAAACCTAACCCAAACACCATATCCAAAAACACTACCCTGAGTGTTCTTGAGTGTTTGAGAGTTTGAGTTGAGTTATTTTTGTTGCTGTAACCTTGTGTTCGTGAGATCTTGTTTTCAACTTAGACTTTTACTTAGATCTAGTTTCTGATTTCATAGAAATCTCAGATCTGAGTTATTTATGTTACATTACACTTAGTTTTATTCTTTATTTCTCATCTTGAGAAATATATTGTTGATTATTTCCTCTAAAACGTTTTCTTACTTTGAAATCAATAATAAATGCTTTCTATTTCTTGTTCTTGTAAAACTAAACCTTTGACCTAGTTTGGAATCTCACTTGGAGGTTTTCAATCTCGAAAATCTTTTCAAAACTGAGATTGATTAAGATCTTGGATGATTTCTAAGCAAGATATCCGTGGATTCTGGGATTAATTGAAAGGTCAAATAAGGTTCAAAGTTTTGTAAGAAGAAAGAAAAGAAAAGATCATAGCATATAGTGTAACTGTAATTTGTTAGGACTGTTTGTACTTAATTAGTGTGTGTGTGTGTGTGCATGCATGCATTAGAAAGCACCTCCACAAACACTTACACCCTATAACACGAAAAGTGTTGGTAATAAGATCTTGTGAACATAAGTCGACGTAAAGTGTTGGAACAAATAAGAAGTTGACAAACTGAGAGAACTACATCTACAATCAGAACTGCAGAGAAGTTATAAGGACACCAGAGGGTACATTCCTAAACTTATATAGGTCTGAGTTGTTTGCATGTTAGTTATATAGTTTGTAACTCATAAATTTATTTTAGTGGATTTTTCATTTTACTTCGTAGAGGGAGTCGTGGATGTTTCCTCAATTGGTGAGGTTTTACCACGTAAAAAATTATGAACAGAATCTTTCTACATTTTCTCATCTCATTCTTGGTTGTGCTGTGTTTAAAACTTGTTTAAACTATCTTTTAAACTTGTTGCCCAAATCTTGAATAAGATCTCATACATAATGTTTTATTAAACACTTCTTGTGATTAATCCTTTTTGATTTAAGAAAAGAGTTTCTTCAAAAAACAACTCGGAGTTACTTAAATAGTTTATTTTCAATAAACGGCTTTAGTAACGCATTTTTCAATTGGTATCAGAGCTTGGTAAAACTGCTTTTAAAGAGATCCTGTGTTTCTGAAATTGTTTTCTGAAAATCAAATATGGACGAGAAAAATGAAAGATTTGGTAACTTAACCAGACCTCCAATCTTTGATGGAACCAATTTTGCTTACTGGAAAGTAAGGATGATTGCTTTCATTCAAGGAACTTTGGGAGATGATGTCTGGGACATTGTTGAAAATGGTTATACTTTTCCTACTAAACCAGCCAACGAAGGAAGTAATGAGAGAGTTAAGAAAGCTTTAAGTGAGTTCACTCAAGAAGAGAAACAAGTTTCTCGAAATAATAACAAAGGAAATAATGCCATATTTATGTCCATAAATGAACATGAGTTCAAAAAAATCTCATCCTGTACCACTTCTAAGGAAGATTGGGACACCTTGGTTACTGCTCATGAAGGAGACACTAGAGTTAAGGCTGCTAAAACCCAAATGCTTATCCAGCAGTATAACTCCTTAATTATGTCTGAGACTGAATCATTTGATGACTTCTATATGAACCTGACTGATATTGTGACCAAACTGCATGCTAATGGGATAACCTATGATAGACAAGAAATTGTATCTAAAATTCTGAGATCATTACCACAGAAGTTCGATAACAAAAGATATGCTATTGAGGAAATGTGTGATATAAATCTCACTCCTGAATTACTCAGTAGTAAATTAAGAACTATGGAAATGGAACTGGAATTTAAGAAACAATTAATCCAATCACACAGGAAACAGAGTAGTTCCAATCTAAGCTTCTCTTCTAAAATGATTAAGCCTGAGTTTAATACTTCTAATGATGAATCTGATGAGGGTTGCGATATAGAGAGTTTGGACAATCAGATTGCCTTAATGACAAAACAGTTCAAGAAAATCATTAAGTTTAGAAACAAAGTGGCAAATAAACAAGGCAAGTCAAATTATCCAACTCCCTCTAGTCACAGACCTCATGAGAAAATCAATGACAAAAATCACAAGGACTCTCATATCAGACCTAATAGAGACCTTAAGAAGACTGAATGCTATAGATGTGGTAAACTGGGGCACATTGCACAAGACTTTAGAGTTAATTTGAACACTCAAAACAAACACACTAGAGCTAACATCTGCAAAACATGGGATGATTCAAGTGACTCTGAAAATTAGGAACCTGAGTCATCAGATGCTTTTGATCCTTGCATGTATTTCTTTGCCAAGATTATTTATAATGATGACATGCCTATATTTGTTAATGAGGATGAACCAAATAATTCTATGACTGATACTTCGAATGTGGTTATTACTGGTTTAGATGCTTTGATTACTGAGAATGTTGCATGTTCTACCTCGGTGTGTGTGAGTCAAAGGGAATGCAATAATGACGATGTTAATGGATGTGTGAGTTCTAAGAATGAAGCCTTAGGGGTCACTTCACACACCACACTTAGTGACTCGGACAATGAAGACCTCCGAGACATTCACACACTTTACACTAAGACTCTCAAGAAAAGCGCTAGACTAGAAAAGACTGTTAAAGATCTTACCAAGAAATTGGAAGATCTAAGCCTGATGGTTAAACTAAATGCTGAAGAGTACACTACCCAATGTTTAACTCATGAAAGTGAAATTAAAGTTTTTGATGAAAAACTGACAAATTTGACTGAAACAAATGAAATTCTGGAGAAAAAGTACGAAGGGACATTGTTAGAATTGGAACAAACCAAAGAAAAGACAGCAACTGTTTTCAAAAAAATTACAAAATTTGAAAATAATTCTAACTATTTTGATGAATTTGTTGCTGAATCTAAAACCAATTCTGATGATCGAACTGGTATAGGATTTTGTCCCAATTTGAAAACACAAACAAAACCTTTTGAACCTATCAAGTTTGTGTCAGGAGGCAAAAGACCTATTGAAACATGCCCAGATTTTCATTCCCTAAAAACTGAGTTTGATTTAAAACATCAAAACTTCAACATTTGGGAATCAAGTTGCTCTAAGCATGAAAGTTCACCTAAGGCTAAATACGTCTGCCCTTTTATCAGAAAGAGTGAACCTACTTTCAAACCTGTACTACCCAGGAATAAAGTTCAGACTGAAAACTTTTCAAAACCTTTGTTTAGAGACTTTCCTAAGGAGACCCCCATCTTGAGCAATCTTTATTGCTCCTACTGTGACATATATGGTCACTCTTTCGATGGTTGCTATGCTAGGAGACTTGTTAAACCTATCTATAATCCTCGTACTTACCAGAACTTTAACTATTCTAGGAGGAGTCGAAACAATTATATACTTCCTAGACAGCCAGATAAAAACTATAACTATAGAAAGAGAAAGACCAAACCTAAAAGAACATTTCCTAGAAGGAATCCTAAGAACTTTCCTAAACCAAATGCTCAAGTCTTTCAAAAAATTCAAAATCATGCGCAAAACATTTTTCAGCAAAAATCTAATGCTCGCAAATTTTATCAGTTGAGAGCTAATAAGCGCAAGATGAAAACTAGAACAATTTGGATTAGAAAAGATGATCTATTACCTCAGATGGAGTGTAATATTATTGTTACTGCTTTAAAAGCCTAACACACATCATCTGGTTAGTATTTAGACTCTGGATGTTCTAAGCACATGACTGGAGATGAATCTAAACTTTTAAACAAAACCAGATTTGCTGGTGGTAAAGTCATTTTTGGTGATGGAGTTTCATCTCAAATCATAGGCAAAGGAACTCTCCAAGATGATGGGCTTCCTATTCTTAAAAATGTTCTTCTAGTTAAAGGTCTAAAGGCCAACTTACTTAGTATTTCACAATTTTGTGACTCAGACCATACTGTTACTTTTTCAAAGAACAATTGCAAGATTTTAAATGAAAAAGGTGAATGCATAATTACTGGATTCAGAACTCCTGACAACTGCTACACTGTCAAGAACAATTCTGAAATTTGTAATGTTTCCAGAATGGATGACAACGAGATATGGCATAACAGAATGGGTCACATAAATTACGATGATCTTAGTAAATTGTCTACTCACGGCATAGTAAGAGGAATTCCAAAAATTAAACCCATTCATAATATTGTTTGTGGTTCCTGTCAAGAAGGTAAAATTGTTAAGGCCCCTCATAAGAAAGTCAAAGATATTCTCACCTCTAATCCCTTAGAACTCATCCATATGGACCTAATGGGTCCTTCCCAAACTGTTAGCCTTTGTGGACACAGTTATATCTTAGCTATGGTTGATGACTTCACCAGATTTACTTGGGTAGCCTTTTTAAAACAAAAGTCTGACACTTTTCAAACCTTCCTAAAAATTCTTCTTAGGATTGAAAATGCAAAGAACACTCAAGTAAATAGAATCCGTAGTGATAGAGGTGGTGAATTCAAAGACACTGGTATTATAGAATACTGTGACTATAATGGTTACAAACACGAGTTCAGTGCTCCTAAGACTCCTCAACAAAATGGAATCATCGAGAGAAAGAATCTTGCCTTGCAAGAGATGGCACGTGTCATGTTACATGCTAAGAATTTACCTAAATATTTTTGGTTAGAATCTATTCGTATTGCGTGTCACATCATTAATAGGGTCTATCTTAGAAAGAATTCCAAACAAACCCCTTATGAACTTTGGTACAATAAAAAGCCTAATCTCAAATATCTTAGAACCTTTGGCAGTACTTGTTATGTATGCAAAGATAGGGAACACTTATCTAAATTTGAGAGCCGGGGAGATAAAGCCATATTTCTAGGATACTCGCCTAACAGTAGAGCTTATTGAGTGTATAATCTTCGCACTAAAACCATGATGGAATCCATAAATCTAATTGTTAGTGACACTACTGTAGAAAGCAAGACTGGTGAATTACCTATTGAAGAAGAGTCTTCAAATATTTTAGAAAATGACCCTTCTAAAATAGATAATTCATTACCTACTGAGACACCTGAAGTACCTAACTGGGTTTCTAAAGATCATCCCATAAACAACATAGTTGGCAACCCTAGTGAGCCAGTGCGTACAAGATCCCAACTTAGAAATTATGCACATTATGCATGTTTTGTTTCCCTTGTGGAACCAAAGAATGTAAATGAGGCATTGAATGACTCTCACTGGATTTCTGCTATGTAGGATGAACTTTTACAATTTGTCATTCATGATGTATGGTATCTTGTTCCACGTCCTGATCACAAAAAGGTTGTTGGTACTCGTTGGATTTTCAAAAATAAAACTGATGAAAATGGGATAATAATTAGAAATAAAGCTAGATTAGTTGCTCAAGGATACTCCCAAATAGAAGGAATTGATTTTAACGAGAGCTTTGCCCCTGTTACTCGTTTAGAATCAGTTCGTCTTCTTTTCGCTATAGCTTGTCACATGCGTTTTACATTATATCAAATGGATGTCAAATCTGCGTTCCTTAATGGAATACTGGCTAAGGAAACCTATGTAGAACAACCTAAAGGGTTCATTGACCCTAAATATCCAAATCATGTATTTCGTCTGAAAAAGGATTTATATGGCCTTAAACAAGCTCCTAGATCTTAGTATGAGCGTCTTTCCAGTTTTCTTTTGGATAAAGTTTCAAAAGAGGTGGAAATGACCAAACTATATTTGTCAAACATTTTGACAAACACATTACTATTGCACAAGTATATGTAGACTATATTATATTTGGATCAACTTCTTCCTCAGAAGTAAAATCTTTTTCTGAAATTATGAGTAAGGAATTTCAGATGTCCCTTATGGGGGAGTTGCAGTTCTTCCTAGGTCTCCAAGTCAAACAAAATCCAGAAGGACTATTTGTTTCACAATCTAAGTACACTTTAGAGACCGTTAAGAAATTCGGCCTCGAGAGTGCTAAAGATGCTAACACACCTATGAGTACTACGGTAAAATTGTCAAAAGATGAAAATGGAAAATCTGTAGATCGTACTCTATATCGTAGTATGATTGGCACACTACTCCATCTTACTGCCTCACGTCCTGATATCATGTATGCTGTGTGTGTATGCGCTCGTTATCAAAACAACCCTAAAGAGAGCCATTTGAATTCTGTTAAATGTATAATTAAATATGTTAAAGGCATTCTGAATCTAGGACTTTGATACACTAATGACACACCAAGCACTATTATTGGGTACACTGATGCTGACTGGGCTGGATGTACTGATGATAGTAAAAGCACTTCAGGAGCATGTTATTATATTGGTAATAACTTGGTAGGATGGAGTAGTAAAAAACAAAATTGCACATCACTCTCGACAGCTGAATCTGAATACATAGCCGATGGTAGATGTTGTGCTCAATTATTGTGGCTTAAACAAATGCTAAGTGATTATGGTATTCAAGAAAACCAATTGCATCTTTATTGTGATAATCAAAGTGTGATTAATATTTCTAAAAACCCTGTTCAACACTCGCGAACAAAGCATATAAAAATAAGACATCATTTTATACGCGAATTAGTTGAATCTAAGGAATTAGAAATCAATTATTTTCCTACTGATCTACAACTCGCAGATATGTTTACCAAACCTCTAGATAATAATAAATTCATTTCATTACGTAAATTTATTGGTATGGTTTGTGCTGAGTAATACCTTTGCTGCTTGTCCAAGTTTTTCCCTTTGTCCATTTGAGACAAAATGGGGGAGAAATTTGAGTCTACTAATCTCTTACATATACTAAACAGCTTGATCTTAGTGATTCATTGCAGGTATTCCTTTTTGTACAGTCATTCTCAATTGATGTATTAGGGTATTAAATTGTAAATAGTTGAGTTATGTACTTTTTGATTTCTAGGATTTGGGTAGATAGAATTTTTGATAGGACTAAGTTTTTCTTATTTTTGTTGCCCTACGAGTCCTAGTTGACTCAAAGGAGATTTTTTCTCATATTTCCAAAGGGGGAGATTGAAGCCCTTATACCTTTGACTCACTTGAGTCTATATTGTATAAGTGCTCATCTAGTTTGGAAATTGTGACAAAATTATGTCCATCCTAGAAACCAAAGAGCCTCAGAAGTTGGATTGCCTATTCATCTCTCTTACTTATAGTGATCAAGAGACTATTGCCAACTCTCACACACAGTAGAATTCAATTCATACATGTCATACTGCATAATAATGTGTGTACATATGTTGAGTGTGTTTAAATCCCTAAGTTTGATTTTTACTAATTTTTTGGGATTTTTTAAATAATTTTTAAACCATGTTTTATTAATTAAAACTTGATTTATAAGTTTTTGGGGTCAAACTCTAAATATACTTTGTTGTGTATTATGGCCTAATGTTACCTTGGGTAGAAACCAAAAGCAGCATAAACATGAGGGTTATGGTTTTAATTATTTTAGACGCGCGCTTCAGATCCTGTATTTGCCCTACATCTGTCTGCCTTTGATTGGTTGGAAGTGTGTTTCTTTACTGAGATAACAACGCGTGTGTTATCAACCCTCAATGGTCTGCATGTCATCTTGATGAATCCCTGTGTAACCTTCTAAACCAATCAGCTTTCGTTTAACCACCGCCTTGTTTGAGCCCTTAGATTCAAGTCAATTTAAATTGACTTAATCCTGACCCTTGATTTTAAACCAACATCTCGAACCTTCTCCTCTCACTATAAAAGGGCCTCTATTCTCAGACTTCGAAGACTTTTGCCATTTCATTATTTCTGAGAGAAGAGAGAGTAGAGAGAGAAGAGAGAAGAGAGAAGAGAGAACCCAGAGAGAGAAAGAAAGTTAGAAACCCTAACTTCATTCGTCTAAATCCTCTTCAAACCTAACCCAAACACCATATCCAAAAACACTACCCTGAGTGTTCTTGAGTGTTTGAGAGTTTGAGTTGAGTTATTTTTGTTGCTGTAACCTTGTGTTCGTGAGATCTTGTTTCCAACTTAGACTTTTACTTAGATCTAGTTTCTGATTTCATATAAATCTCAGATCTGAGTTATTCGTGTTACATTACACTTAGTTTTATTCTTTATTTCTCATCTTGAGAAATATATTGTTGATTATTTCCTCTAAAACGTTTTCTTACTTTGAAATCAACAATAAATGCTTTCTGTTTCTTGTTCTTATAAAACTAAACCTTTGACCTAGTTTGGAATCTCACTTGGTGGTTTTCAATCTCGAAAATCTTTTCAAAACTGAGATTGATTAAGATCTTGGCTGATTTCTAAGCAAGATATCCGTGGATTCTGGGATTAATTGAAAGGTCAAATAAGGTTCAAAGTTTTGTAAGAAGAAAGAAAAGAAAAGATCACAGTATATAGTGTAACTGTAATTTGTTAGGATTGTTTGTACTTAATAAGTGTGTGTGTGTGTGTGTGTGCATGCATGTGTTAGAAATCACCTCCACAAACACTTACACCCTACAACACGAAAAGTGTTCGTAATAAGATCTTATGAACATAAGTCGACGTAAAGTGCTGGAACAAGTAAGAAGTTGACAAACTGAGGGAACTACATCAACAATCAGAACTGCAGAGAAGTTATAAGGACACCAGAGGGTACATTCCTAAACTTATATAGGTCTGAGTTGTTTGCATGTTAGTTATATAGTTTGTAACTCATAAATTTGTTTTAGTGGATTTTTCATTTTACTTCGTAGATGGATTCGTGGATGTTTCCTCAATTGGTGAGGTTTTACCACTTAAAAAATTGTGAACAGAATCTTTCTACATTTTCTCATCTCATTCTTGGTTGTGTTGTGTTTAAAACTTGTTTAAACTATCTTTTAAACTTGTTGCCCAAATCTTGAATAAGATCTCATACATACTGTTTTATTAAACACTTCTTGTGATTAATCCTTTTTATTTAAGAAAAGAGTTTCTTCAAAAAACAACTCGGAGTTACTTAAATAGTTTATTTTCAATAAACGGCTTTAGTAACGCATTTTTCAACAAAAAGGCCATGGCATGTGAGAATATAATAATATGATATTCATTCAATGTTCACATTTCTTACTCTAAGGAACTTAAGTTTTGGTTTCCTTAACAGGACCTATATCGAAACATTCTACATCGGACCTCATATGGATCAGTACCATAACCAGGTTACAAAGCCCATCTTGTGGAAGAACACTTGATAAATAAAAAGTCAAAAAAGAAAAAACAAATAAAAACATTAACTATGCAGTTCTGGCAACAAAACCTTTGAACTATTTTTAGTGCAATTCTCCCCCTCCTGAACTATGCATTTTGTTGCAAGACTGCAGTCTTTAAGGTTGTTTTGTAATTTATGAACAAAATATGTTTTGATTTATGTTCTGTTTGAGGAAGTCCAAAACTATCAGATCCATTTAATCAGAAACAGATCTGATGCAACCCAAAATGTCCCCTTCAATTGGCATCTGCCAGTAATTACACAATTTACATGCGACACAAAATTCTTTACTAAGGCAACAAAATTCTTTACTAAAAGAAGATAATTAAATGGTCGAATAGAAATGGTAAACTAATGCAACCCTAATTATGTAATGCAACTCACAGAGACTTCAATGGATGCATTTTTTCAACATTATGTCATCACCCACATGCTATGTCATTACTGAGGCAAACAAAGCAGAAAAAAGTATCAGGTATAAATATATCAAGCTTGAGATCACATAATTATAACATGCTTAGATGAGCCAATGTCATACATATAGTGTATATCTATAGTAGAACATCAACACATATATAGTAGAACTATAATATATATAGTAGAACTGCAACATATATATAGTCGAACAACAACATTCATAGTTTATATATATCCCGAATGTCTAAAAATCAAACCAATTGTCAAGTGACCAGGTATTCAGAATAGAACATAAACATAACATGAGAAGGTATTCAGAACAAAACATGAATAGAACATGAGCAGGTATTCAGAACATATCATACACAAAACATTTGTGTATTAATAACCAACCATCAATACCAACAATTTAACTGTACTTGGGTCGAGTATGATTTTTTTGGTGGATCAATGATCAATCTGCATACCTATGAAGGGACCCCTCGAGCTGCTGCAGTTCTTCAATAAGAGGGGGGTGGATTTTATAGACTGGAAAATAAATTACAACCACAAATTTCATATACATATTGTATATGAAATGTGTACATAAATGTCATACCAATAAGAACACAGATATATGGCAAATTGGAGTGAGTTTTATAAAGATACATTATATGCAACTTGGAGTTCATATAAGCATGGAATTCAAAACATAAAGCATGATGGATAATAGAGAAAACGAACATGGGAACATATGAAGGAAGGAACAACAACTGATGTAAACATGCGAACAAACAGCAGCTCGTATGAAAGAAATAATATGCCAACAAACAACTACTCATGTAAACAAATAGCATACCAAATATCTGATATAAAAAAATTGCCAAATAAAAACACCTGGGGATTTTTTTATCTGAAAAAGCATACCAATATGAAAAAACATATTCTGAAAACACTTTTTTTTTATCTAAAAATGCATCACTGAATAGATGTGGCAACGTTGCACTGAGTAGATGTGAAAACACATCATCAAAAATGCATCACTGAATAGAACAGTGAATAGATCTAAAAACGCATCACTGAATATGAAAACACCGCTATGTGTGAGTTTTCCCTACTGATACTGTTGTTACGCATCACTCATGATACTGCTGTTAAGCATCACTCAGACAGAATGATGAAAACACATTTTTTGATCCAAGTTCTTTGTTTAAACTTCAAAGCCTTATATATATCTAATTGAACCATAAAACCAACCAAGAAAATTATATAATTCATATATGTTACCACCCAAAATATCACATTCCAACATGCACATATTACACCAAATATAAAATGGAAGATAAATACATTATTTTTAAAAATTAAACACAAATACCCTCACCAAATAACTATGTGAAACTGTGTTGTGTTGTATTTTTACTATAACAGAGTACCTAAATATTGTATTTTCTTGCTGCCACGCTTGACTATCCCACTCTCTGGTAATTTCTTCTCTTGCAATATAGGAGTTGCAGGAGAGGGAACATACTCATTTTCTACAGAAACATCCATGCCTTTTTTTGCCGTTAGATGGTTGGGTTTCAAGAGCAGAGGTCTTCTTTCCATTCGCATTCTTGAGTTTTTTTCTCTGCGAAAGTTTTCAAAGACTTGCCATGAAGGATAACCTCTCTTCTATTCTTGAACTTGCTCAAGTTAATCTCGTTATGTCAAATAACCTGCAAATTAGAAAACCCACCCAATTTTTTAAGCATAATTTAAAATCTTAAAACAATATGTCGAAGAATCTACATCGACTATCATTTATACAACCCTCAACTCAGTATGCAATAGAAGTGTCGAGTTCGCATGTAAGAACCAAAAGTGATCAAAAGCACCAAGAACGCTGGGTGATGATGTTTTAATCATGCTTAAAAGCATTGAATCGACACGAAGTACATGTACTTGAATTGGAACAAACTCATTAGCAAGTTTGATGAGAAATTGTTTGTTCTAAGATAATGTAGAGCATTCAAGGCTGAGTTGTAATCTCTAAAATTTATTGGGAGGACGAAGGGAAAGAAGTGAAAACTTCCTGGATAAACCAAGAACTTATAAATTTTGATCCAAATCCCAAATACAACTTTAATGTAAAATTTAGGGAAACAGGTATGTTTAAGAACACTTGCACAAAGAGAATAAAACTTCCACAAAAATCATGCACGGCACTTTCCCTTTCAATTAATTGGATTAAACCTAAATAAATAGATTAAACACTAATATTTTTCACAAATTTAGCCAGTAGTAAGACTGAATTGCAACAATTGGGAATCATACCTCTTGTTGAGTGAGTAAAGGCAGTTGTGTATAGACCTCATCATTTTCCTTATTAGCCTGATCAATAAAATTACAAACAAAATTATGAGCTAAAACAAACAACATTAAATTGTGGTGGTGTGGGGGGGGGGGGGGGGGGGAGAGGGGGGGGGAGAGGGGGGGGGGGGATAAGAGGAACTACTATATACTTCTCTTTTGTTATTAATACTCATAAACTGTGTGGTATACAACACACACTGACCACACACTAAAGAAACAACTATATATACCACACACTGAAGAACTGCTATATATACCACACACTAAAGAATGTATATGCAACTGTACAGTATCCATGAACCTGTACAACTTGTATTGCAGCTGTAAAGATCGTACAGATCCTTCCACGAATTATAAAAGATTGTATTTCAACTTTAGAGATTGATGTTCGAGGCTCTTGCGACCAAATTACAGATTGATGTTCGAGGCTTTTGCGACCAAATTATGGTGGAGTTTCAGTAGTACTGCATCCTTATGGGCCCAGTACATGAAGGCCAAATATTGTGTCTCCCATAATCAACAAACGTAAACAAATAAGAGCGTTGATGAATGATGTTTAGTATATAAAGGAAAAGGTAAACATCAAAGAAGGGAGCGTCCCATGCTGCAAAAGATACGAACAGAAGACTACATGTGGCCAAATATAATGCGAGGATAAGTGTATTATCTTATATGATTATGTCAATGGACCATAAATATATAGGCACTAATTTATGATGTTGGGAAGTTTATATGATTGATTGCCTAATAAACCATGGGAGAATACTACCATAGTGAGCAGGAGAAAAGCCGCGTGCATAAGACTATAATATAATGATACTGCATTTACCTTATTAAACACATCTACCCACAACTCATTTTTTATTTTTACACACAGTTATCCATATAGCATACTAGGGAAAAAGTTGGATTTTTACACACAACTCGTAATAAAATTCATGCCATCAGTGATTCTCACACCTGTAGAAGGATGCCAAAAATTAGAAATGAGATTCTCCCTTCCTTTTTATAGAGCATTGGGTCAGGGGAGATGGACAGTAAATAGGATGCATGGTTTATGACTCATGTAGAGTGAAGGATTTATGCGACATTAGGAGGAAGTGGGACTCTCAAGAGCTTAGTCGGAGATATCCTCAACCCATAGTGCAAATGAACCTCGAGAGGGCATAAACCTTATTCTTGGTCAAATAAGTTCATTTAGAAAAAAGTTATCCCTATTAAAATATCCATTATGCCGTGGAGAGCTATTAGACACCTTATCATGTATCACCAATCCTAGAGCCAAAAACTAAGATTTAGGGTTCTATGAAATCAAAACCAACAGATCAAGGGGATATTAAATTATTGGAGAAAGTAATGGAATGAACATGTTTGAAATGATGGAGTCGGTAAAGAGGCATAAAGAGATTAAAAATACAAATCACACAATCACCTATAGTGTTTCATATTTTCAGATGTACTCAAATCACACCATATTTTCATATTTTCAGATGTCCAAACCCTAGATAAAACACCAAAAAACCAAATCAAAGAACCAAAATACAATATACATTGAGAAGGGGATAAAGCCAATAAATAAAACTATAAAGCCAATATTATAGTGATTAATAATTACTACACCAAAAACACATCACAAATCCTATGGATAAACAGTGAAACAGTGAAACTAAATCATAGCCCCTGTTAGGCTAAACAATAAAACTGAAATCAAAATAATAAAAAACACTAAACCTAGATCTATAAAATACCTGTATCTATAAAAACACTATAACCCAAAAACTCGGACCTTTAATTTTTTACAAAGATATGGATAAAAACTCAGATCTATAAAATACCTAGTAGTGCTAGCAGTGGAAGAGAGAGATATAGTATTTAGATCCATACCTTCAAATGTGCTGGATATGGAAACAAAATAGGAACCAAGAACCTGATATTACAACCAACAAACATATAAACAATGTTAAAGTGAACGTTGTAAGGAAGAAAAAACAAACAGTGAGACGCGGTGGGCCGATGTTTATGCTGGTGAAGAATGGAAGAATGATGGTGGGCGGTGCATATGGAACCTCCATGGACCATGGCCGTGATAAAGAGAGAGCATTTGGGGGAGTGCGCCCAAATCGAGTGTAGGAGGTCTTTGGGGGTATACGGAGAGAGAGAGAGAGAGAGAGAGAAAGATAGAGTTATAATATTACCCTTGTTTTTGAATTAAAGTGGATCTTGAAAATGAACAATTATGGGACAAAAGAGGGGGAACCAAATAATAATGGGGTAAAAGAGTAAAATGTATCTCATTTCATCAAAACTGTTGGATTGTTGCTTTGGTGTCTCAATCGTAGCCCCTGATTGTGTTATGATTTTATTGAATAGTGCAAAAAATTTTACTCCTTATTATATATATATATATATATATATATTATATGAGAGGGGGCTGTTTTACTGTTCCAAAATATCTACGGTTGAGATTGATCCACCAACTTCAATTTAATGGTCTTAGATTATGCCATATAGGATTATGACATGCCACGTAGGATTATGACTTGGAAAACAGTAGAATGCCCCTCAACCCCTAAAGCCAACCCCCGCCAAACACAATCCCTCTCATTCTCTTCCTTCCCTTTCAACACAAACCCTCCATCCTCTGCCGCCACCTCTCCCCTCCTCCCCCTCCCTACCTCACCTGCTACAAAACTCCCCCTCCCCCTCCCCCTCCACCTCCACCTCCCCCTCCACCTCAAAGGTTCCCAACCCCTACCCCTTCACTTCGCACTGCCCTAACCACCAACCGCCTCCACTCCGTACTGCCATCACTACCGCACAACCCCTCCGAGCTCCTCACTACCGCCCTTTCGGTAAAGATCTATTTCGACTTGGGATGTACATATCTATTTAAGTTTTAGATATGTTTATACTTACGTTCATTTGTCCGTGTGTTTATGTTTTAGATCTGTTCATTTTGTTTCAATAAATATCTGTGACATGGCCATGGATTTGTCTGTGTCTGTATGTTTTATACTGCAATACCCTCAACACGATTTTGTTCATCTAGAGGCATTTGAGCTAATATTAGTTTTGTTCACTAATTTTAGGTTTTGAGCAAAATGAGTGCAACAGACATGGACATGGATATGACCAAAATGGGTTTGCCTCAATACTTCCAATTAGTACCTTCTCTCATAGAAATGCTTTCGTATCAGGTTTTTTGTCCTATAATATTGTTATGTTTGCTTTATTTTTCATCTTTGTTCATATGTCATGCTTTATTCACAGGTTCAAGAACCAAGTCATACAATAGAGTATAACTCACAATCACTACTGGACATACAAATTTCTATCTGGGCGTGACGGAGGTATCCATCTACTTTTTTTTTGTGATTTTCTATTTATTTTTTCTTTTGTAGGTATACTCCTTTTCTTTTTTATTTAGTTTTGGTTTTTTTAGGGTTTGTAGTTGACGCCTTCATTTTGTAATGTATTTTGGAAAGTTTCTTTGACCATGTAACGGTATTTGTTTGGAAAGTTTATTTTCCAAATTTGTAATGTATGTGTGTTTTGTGATGGAAATTATTTTGATCATATATAAAACCACGCAAGTGGGTGGACACCTTAGATTCAACATGTTCGACTGTTTTTAGGTACATCCTTCGATTCACCCTTCTTTTTTCTGATTATTTATTGCATATATGTTTAATATATGTATGGGGTTTTGGTTTAAAATCAAATTGGGTTTCAAATTAGGGCTTTCCCACATTTTGGGTGGTTTCAATTTATTTGATTATTGGGATTAAATATGAGAAATAGTATTTTTGACAATTCGATGATAGTTTGGATAAAGTAATAATAACGATTATTAGATTTGTGTAACAATAAAGTGCAATTTACAATTATATAGAAATCTTTTATATGTTGTTAGTTGTCATTGTATGGTGTGTTGTACACTTGCAAGTTCAAATCCTGATGTTGAGGGTTTAAATAATATTTGGCTTATAAATGTGTGTTTTTTGAATTATGTTTTCAAGTTGGTTTTAATTTTTTTTGTAATTCGGGTTGATGTGTATCCCCCCCACCCACCCACCCCGGCGGCACCGTCACACACACACATGTGTTGCCATGACCACTACATATGTGTTTTGTGGTGAGTTATTTAATTGTTAGTAGTAAAATGGTTGAGAGAATTTGATGATCTCATTACAAAATCTAGGGAGTTTCTTGCATTATTTTTAGGTACTGTCTTGCAATACAAAATTTTGGGTTTTCTTGCATTACAAAATATTGGGGTTTTAAAGTTGCTATATAAATTACATTTGCTTATAGTATGTTTTAAATTTGTTTGCATTTGTCCGGGTTTAAAACATTCGTCTCTTACAAATTCCCACCTTACTGTGATTCTTTTTTTGTGTGTTTATTTTGACGAACCATTGGCCTTATACATCTTTTTGCTTCCATTGTTGGTGTTTTTTCTCTTGACGAACCGTTGACTTTTCATTTTTATTGCATTTGAAGTATTTTGTTTTGTTTAGTACCATGGTTGTTCATAAACCACAGTCATTTGGTACCTGATTCTTTATATGGTCCTTCATAAACCACTTGCGAATCTGGGAATTTTCAATTTCCCCATTTCATAAGGGATCTATTTTGAATTCCCCATTTAGTAAGTGGCATATTTTGAATGACCATTAGAAGATTGATTCGTATTCACTTGGATTTGTAGGGGTTATATAGTTTGGGGCTTCATGTTCAATCTTTAACTCTCAACTCTTCTGTATGCTTTTATTCTCTATGATATCAGTGCATGAAGCTAAATGTTTTTGTTTTATGGATATTTCCACTCAAATATCTATATATATTTTCCATACCCCCATTTAATAAGTGACCTATTTTGAATGAACATTAGGAGATTGATTCGTATTCACTTGGATTTGGAGGGGTTATATACATTGGGGCTTCATGCTCAATCTTTAACTCTCAACTATTTTGTATGCTTGGTTTCCCTATGATATCATTGCATAAAGCTAATATGGTTTTATTTTATGGATATTTCCACTCATATATCTATTGATATAGGTTTTTCTTTTAGTGTTGAGTTAACTATGATATTAGGTAGCTGCAGGTATAACCTCTAATTGGAACGAAGAAGTTTGAGAGACTATCATACTTGCCTCCTCCCGAACAACTCTCAAAGGAATTCAATTATCGTATCCGCAATGGATGGGTTCCTTGCATCGAGGTTGAAAATACTCGAGGTCCAGTTGAGAGCTATGATGACTTCACTGCTTCTATGCCTAAGAATGATTGTTGACGACTTTGATTTAGCGACTACTGATCTAAAACCTGCCAAAAGAGCAAGATCTTATTTATTGCATGGTCTCCTTTGGTGTCCCATATTCGAGCCAAAATGATGTATGCGGAATGGTAAGAATTTTTCTTTTACATCTGTGAGTATTTTGTTCATCCCCCATTGTTTTTTTGGCGATTATTGCTCACATGATTTATTTCTCCCAACAATTATGTTTTTTTTTGTGATTATGGTTACCATGTCAAAAAATTATGTTTTTTTCTTGGGATTCATACTTAGCGATTATGGTTACCAGGTTAGAAGTGAACTCATTCTTGCTCCGAATGTGACATGTCTTTTTTTCTCCGCCGCAAAATGTACCAAAAGTTGGTCAGTTCATATTTGGTTTTGAAAATACTAAATTTCCTTTTACATAAACTTTTCAGTTTCTGGAAGTAAGATTTTATATTTTCCTGTTCTATTTCAGCAGATATCCGGTTCCAAACATTCCCCGACCACTTCCAATTTCGGACCATTCTATTGAAGAGTTTTAAAAATTAGGGATTGATTATGCAGTTCCATTTCATTCATTATTCAGTTCCATTTAATTCATTATGCAGTGTATTCAGTTCCATTTGTGCTGCCTTTTGTGGCTTGAGGTGCACATATGTCATAAAAAACAGGAAGCCTGGGCTGTTCGCAACAGTAAACTCTTGGGCACCTGCTTCTGTTCATTTATCAGCTAAGAGGATAACCGTTTCTGTTCATTTATCAACTGAAAGCACAAATGCGTAGAACACTGATGTAGAAAATCAGTGTATGGGTCAGTGGACGAACACTGATGTATAAAATCATCGGCATCCTTTACTAGACCACCATAATGACATTTTCGTTGAATTTTAATGGGAGACTGAATTGAACTATAACCTCCAGACTTGCTGCACTGGTAGATGCATTTAATTATTACTCCACATGCTTTATATTGAGAGCTTATAATTACCTTTAATTTGGTTTAGTTTTTTATTTGAAATTAAACTCGCAATATTCACTTCCTCTCTTCGAAGAGACATTATATAGTTGTATCAATTTTGTTCTCAATGCTTATATAAACTACAATTTTCATACAATGTATGTGTATAAAGTAACTTTTTTTGAACTTTTGTTGGACAGTTCTAAAGTGCTCAAAACTCTATTACCAGTGGATTCTTAGAGCAAGAATTATGGATTCAAAACTCTGTAATTAGTGGATTTGAGTAACATTTGTAAGCTCAAGTACTGCCTCAAAGTCGTCTTCATGCCTCTCTACATAAAAATAGTTCGTTCAGGGATCTCTCCCAGCTGTAGACGGACTATCACAGCCCACTTATTGCATTGAACTTGGATTGTCCTTATCTTCCAAAGGTAAAAGAGATGTCGGCAAAACTGCTGATTTGAATGAGCCTTAAACTGCGGTGCCTTTGACCTCCGCTTCTCTGCATGATCATGTAAATTGTAATGGAGGTAATTGCAAAGTAGAAGTTTCAGAAATGTTTCCTATAAACATAATTAATTTAGCAGGGTAAGTTTTTTGTGGATCTATTATGTGTCTACCACTTACTTTGTCTGACTTTTGTAGGTGATGAGAATTCTTTGGGGAATAAGAGAAGATAACCCCAACAAGAACATCCAAACTCACTCTCTCTTAACAAACTATGTTTATACATGTAAGCTTTTCTTCCCTTGGTCCATTGTTGTGTTTAAGGATCAAAACGGTAAATTAGAAGCTGTTTAAGTTTGGTATATTGCGTGTTCCTAGAAAATGCGATGATAGTGATGGATTTTTTTTTTATTTTTTTTACTATAAAAATATCTATAATTTTGTCCAAGGTATCTCTGATTTGATAAAATTATCTATATTTTTTTTATTGGAAGTATTTATAATTTGTCTAAAGTACATGTATTTTGGTTAAAGTATTTGTTAATTAAATCAAATTATCTGTTAATTTATCAATATATTTAATAAATTTATGAAAAATTTACATTGCTAGAAAATAGTGTCTTAATTAAAAAAGGTTTATATGGGAAGGGGACTTATTGCATTGAAAATATAAAAGTGGGCTTGTTTGGTGAGATTTCTTTCTCAAAAGGTCCCATATTGCAAAGCTCCTATTTTATTGTGTTTATGGCTTGAGACCTATTTGATGTTATAAAGTTCCTCTATGGATTATTAAACATAGTGTGTTATCTTTATGTGTCATTTTTTAAGTAAGATTTCTTTACATGGAGTAGTAGGTAGACTATTGGAGTTAACAAGCATTCCAGTAAAATAGATGTAGAAATTTTTATTTTGTTTAGATGTTTCTACATTGAACTTGGTTTTATTATTTGTGGTGTTTGTTACTGGGACTTTGAAATTTAACAAGCGCAGTCGTTAAGGATTTTGAGGGAATTTCAATGGTCACATGGATTTATATAGGAATTTTTCACTACATTTGGCACTTGCAAATAACGAGGGTGAAAAAAGACCACGTGTTTCTTTTTACATTTTTTTTGCATCAGATGTAAAGTATTGAACATATATTTTGACAATTTTTTATATACATGTTTAACTTTAGGTGGATTTAATTAATCGAAGTTGCATTTATTTTGTTTGTAATGATTATATTTTAAAAAATGATTCTTTGTTTATTTAAGGCACAATGTGAATTTAGTTGATGAGTATTATAAATTTCATGTTATATGTGAATTTGTTAGATGAATTAAGACTTTCAATATTATTGGACTATTTATTAATTATTAAGTAGGGTTAAGTAGGGTTGATAGTTCTATAAACAAAAGAAGTTATTGGGAAATGTTTTTTAATATTAGACTTTATTTTGTTTGAGAATGAATTTTTTTTCCTTTTGCAATTACGTACTTTGAATTTTTTTATCGTTTTGCAATTACGTACTTTGATTATTTATTTTTGTCGTTTGGCGATTACTGTGCTTCGAAAATTTTCAGTGTGCCTTCAGGTATGGACATTTCGCTAGTGTGTATATATATATATATACTAGGGTATGCCCGTGCCTAAAGGCACGACGCAATATTTTATACTACATCAACAAAATATTACTCTCCACTCAAAATTTGTATTACTCAATTTTTTTTGGAATAACTTCCTTTATTTATAGAACTCTCCATACTATTTAAGTAATAAAAATACTACATCAACCATATCAATAGTCCGTCCAAAGTATTGAATGTGTAAACAATTTAAGTCATAAATCTTTTTACAACACATGTTTAAGCATTTTTCAAAATTTGGCAAATTTTACTTTTCTATGGATCTATCCACCATATTTAAAAAATAAAAAAATACTCCAACAATAATATTAATAGTTCGTCAAGGACTTCATATAAATAACATAATAGCCATTAAATACTAATTTAAGTCGTACACTTCTAGTTTACAACATAAATGTGTAAATAATTTAGAAAATTTGGGCAGAGTCCCCTTTGTTTATAGGATTATCCAACCTGTTCGAGTAATAAAAAATACTCCAACAATAACAATATTCAATCCCAAGAACATACACGTAAAAGAGGTATCTATATTCAACACTGACTCCACATTACAATTGAACTCAAAGGTAGGAACACTACAATTATTATTAGGTAGGAACACTATAATAATTAGCATCTCCTACACCACGTCCTCTAACACCAAGTGGGATAGCATTGAATCCCCTTTTTGAATGCCACATCTTGATTTGACGCGCCAATCCAAATATCATATTGATTGTATGCATAAGATGATAAAGCATAAAAATTTCCTCGCTCAGTTGCACGGTCCCAATATAACATTGATTGTACCAAATTGCTGAAACTTGACAGGAGCACCTAGACAATGAACAAAAAACAAAATGAAATCAGTAATAAAATCAAACACTAATATCTAAACTAAAACTATCACAAAAACTAAAAAAAAAATCTCGATACACACATTATTAGACTTGAAACGGACACAACAGATAATAAAATGAGATGATTGAGAGGAAATCTTATATTTTCTTCGAGTGAAAGTGTAACTGTCTTCCGCTATGTTCACCTTTGGTATTGCAGATTTTTGTATCGCGGGAGATTTCGAATTCTCGCTAATTATGAGCCTCATGGACCAATTCAATAGGATTTTTCACTCAGCTCTTGGTTTGTGTTTGGTACGTGGCATTGGTGTTTGTAGTATGCATCATGTTGGTTGGAGTAATCAACTAATAAAAAAAGTGAAGACTAATTTTGTCTAATCAACTAATAAAAAAGTAATAGTGCACAATAAAGTGTAGACGACTTTTTATTAATCAACTAATAAAAAAGTAATAGTGCACAATAAAGTGTAGATAACTTTTGACACTTTATCTTGCACCTGAGCAAAGAAAAACTCAAATAGTGTATTATTAAGAAAGCACTACTTTTATACCGCATTTGCAAAAACCAAATCGTGTATTATTCAAGTACAAATATTCAAAAAGAACTTAATATCTCCATAAGACGTAACAAAACTGTTGGCATAGAATATTTTTAGAAGCATAAAGTCACCAAACAGTTAGAAATCCTTAAGTTGCAATTACAATAAGAATGCAACTATTTAGATCACAAAATCCCTTAAAATTGTCATAAAAAATTCAAATAATAGAAAGCAAGGTGTATATCAAAATTAGTATAGATAAGACTTGTGGTATGTAGATAAGACTTGTAGATAAGACACGACAATCATAAGACCAGATAAAAACACCACAATCAGCATAAAAAAATACACTCTGTAAAAGTTGTCCGAGTATGTAGATAAGACCTGCTCTTTATTTGTTGGGATGGATATATTCCCGAGGATCAATACAATCATGACACCACCATTAGAAGTTTGAAGACCAAGGGAAAGAGGGGTCACACATCCAAATAACTTGCAGCTACAGCAGCTCAAGATAACAGCATGAACTCTGCAATTTTGCAATAAATGCTGCTTAATAAATGAACGAAAAAAAAAGCAGCTCAATAAATGCTGCCCAAACTGAAATAAAACAAAATAAAGTGTTGGCCAAAATAATGAAGATCCTTTAACTATTTCACTTCATTTGTCTAAAACACCGAAATGTTATACTGTGCATTACAAAACTTGAGATTGTCTAACATTAACATGGGGCCACGTGGGAAGATGAAGTGAAAAAAATTATTATATCACTTACTAATGTAATGAAATCAGATGTGAAAAATATTATAACTATTAGTGTTTGGAAGAGAACAAAGAGAGAAAGGAGCCAAAATACATTAGAAGAACAGTGATTCAAACAATGTTCATACCCGTTTTTGAACTTTGTTTATAGTTTCCAAAAGAATGATTCCAACCTAGGAAACATTCAATCTCAACGATCTAAAAACAAAGCCCCAATGAACAGATTAGTTGTGATAAATATATTGTGTCAGAATCCTTACAAAAGTATAATGATCTGAAAGGAAAAGTGGTTGGGAGTTTCAGATTCAAATCCAACTCTATTTTCTCACTTTACCATTATTTCACTGTTTGAAGTTTGAACAAAAATAATAAAGAAACCAACTCAAGCATATTGTTCCTCCATTTTTTCACATTACTAATATTCCCACAACTTTTATTAAGACCAAACGAAGTAGTGAGGACTTGATGCCCATTTGGAAGAAAAGAAAAAATAACATACCTGTGAAGATAATCGAATACAAACACAAAAACCAACCTGAAAAAATGAAATAACTGCATAAATCACCATATACCAATTAGAGGGCAACATAATGACGTAGGAGAAAAATATACAAACAAAAGAAGAAAATAGTAATTAAAGATGTTGGGGTTTTGAAATAAAAAACCCATGAGTTGTGATTTGAAATCAAAACCCCCAAAACAAAAAAATACAGATGTTGGGGTTTTGAAATAAAAAACCTATGAGTTGTGATTAGAAATCAAAACCCCAAAAACAAAAAAATATAGATGTTGGGGTTTTGAAATAAAAAACCCATGAGTTGTGTTTTGAAATCAAAAATCGCGTTTGGGGATTTGGAATAAAAAACCCAAAGATCTCTCAGCGATTGAAGGTTTGGGGATTTGGAATATAAAAAACCACGTTTGGGTTTGGGTAAATGGTGAAACTTACAATAAATCACAAAGGGTTTGGGTCTTCTGTGTTGACTGATGGTGACCAGAGGGGTTGGTGGTGGTCTGAGATTTGGCCATGGCCTGAGTGTTGGTGGCGGTGGCGTCTGCACTGAGAAGTGAAAAAATTAGATGATGAAGCGAGAGAGAGAGATGAAGCGGTGTCCTGAGTGGCGGTGGCCTGAGTGTTAGGGTTTGGTGTGTAAGATTCGAGAGAGAGAGATGAAGCGGCGTCTTCAATTTTCAAATGGGTGGAAAGGGAAGGGAAGGAAAAGAGTTCGGGGAGTGAGCTGAGTGTATGAGGGGTGTGGTGGGAGTGTATTGTGGGTATGTTTACAAATATACCCCTCAATTTGAATTTTGAAGAAAGGGGACAAATAAAATAGAGTGTATGAAAAGAGAAGGAATTCAAAAATTTCAAGGATAAAATAGGGAGTGCAGGAAAAAATAATGTAGATGACATCATGACCCAAACTTGTGACATACATAAGTTTTATACTTTATTATATAGACATATAAAAGAGGAGGATTTTTTTGTCTCACCCAACTAACGGTTGAGATTACGTCTTGGAGGGTTTGGTCTTTATCAACTGGTGGCTCAGATTTATTACAAAAGTTTCAATACGCTACCACGTAACCAGTGTCTCCAGTGACTCAGACGTCTCATCCCTAACTCCCTCTTACACAGACGCCCTAAAATCCAGTGACCAAAAGTTAGTACGTATGAGTAAAAAGGCTCTAAAACTGATCACAGAGAAATCAACAAATCTCACCTACCACGAATGCTCAGAACTAGAGGCACGAACGCTCAGAGCCTAGGCATATAAAACCTGTACATCTTACCTCCTAACCAGACTTCTGTCCAAGAAATCGTGTCAGATTATACCACCAACACGGACGATAATGTGAACCAAACTCACTTGGACGCTCTCACCCGACCCTTATTGTCTCTTTCTACCATGAATATCTCTGATCACCATGAATTCTCCCTCTGTTGTAGCAACAGTAAATTTAATGCAGAATTAAGGAAGGAAATTACCCAATTTTGGAGCAAATAAATCCGAGACAGAAAGGACCAAAAACCCCAGAAGCAGGTACAGTCTAGAACACGGCTGAGTCGCGGACAATGTCGCTCTCTTTAAGGTGTTTCGCGGCTCTGTCCAAGGTGCGCTGACAGTCAGAAATGCCTCACCACCCCCAGGATAAAATAACCTCTAATAAATAAAATACGGATTGATAAAGCACAAGAATCAATCCGGTCCATGTATATCCATTCGTAATAATTGCTCGAGTCTAATAATAATTCTTGGACGGATTTATTATTCTAGTGTAGGAGGAAAAAAATTTAGAAGCAGTTTTTTGTTTAGAAAAGTTGCAGAACAGGTATGTCTAAAACGGAGCTGGAATACCTCTTTTATGGGTAAACAAAAGAGACGTCGGACAAAAACGTGGAGAGAAAAATTTGAAAAGTAGTGGGCAACTGGGTTGAAAAATTCAACTCAGATATAATCACGTTTTTTATTTTCGGAATTAAAAAAATGTTAAAAAATAATTTTTTTAAAGCCCAAAAAACAATTATGTATTTGTCCAAAAAATTATTTCTTAATGAGCCCAAGCCTAAGACCCAGGACCCGGACACGGACACGGGCACGGGCCGGATGGATGGCGGCGGCGGCATGCGCGCGTGTGTGACTTGGCCCAATAATTCCCCCACCCATACACACAAAACATCTAATGCCCAAAGGGCTTGCCCATTTGTTCCAAATAAATTATAAATATACCCAACTCAATTTGTTGAACTCTCCGATGTGGGACACGGAGAAAGGCATTTCTAAGTTTTGCAACTCATTTAACACTCACAGCTATTACAAGAGACAGTTGTGTTCCAACAATCCCACACCTGCAAAATTTGAAAATAATTTATCGAGCAATAATTTATAGAATTGTGCATAAGCAAAGATGTCTTTCGACTTGAACCTTTACGTAGTAAAGATGATTCAGAATATACTAGAGTAACCGTAACTTTGAACTCTATCTCTAACAAAATCCCACACACAACCCCACTTGGATGTCATTTTAATAGCTAGTACATTACGACCATGTGCTTCTATCCCAGTATAGTGAACGCTTTAGGAATTTGTCCAAAATATCCATACGAAGCGGCCACACTTCCACATTCACATAGGTGAGTCTATCAAGAGTACTCCTGTAGCTAGGTACCCCACTCAAAATAGAGCTATAGAACTCATTAAGAGTTTTTGTAACTCCTCCTTTACTCGCTTCAGGATATCATGCTCCATAGGGATGGACTTGGAGTAAAACCCCATTCTATATTAATTAATAATCGCATGATTCAACCTATATCACTTGTGACTTGTTATTACCCTTTGAAAATATTTCTTGGGATCTCCAGTCTATATGTTGGGTTATCATCACAAATGACTCATTTATCCAAGGGCTTTAGTCCCATCCCTTTCGTGGTGTTCCACACCTTCTCCCTAGCTAGTCCTTTCGTCAAAGGATCAGCTAAGTTCTATTCAGACCGTATATGATCCACCCTCACAGCACCCGTAGAGATAAATTCTCTAACAGTACTATGCTTATGACGTATTTGTCATTTCTTACCGTTATAATAACGGCTCTCTACTTTTGCAATAGCAGCGGTACTATCACAATGAATCAATACGACTGGTATTGGTCTTTTCCATAATGGGATATCTGATAGGAGGTTTCTTAACCAACCTGCCTCTTCACTAGCATTAGCTAGCGCTATCGTCTCAGACTCCATGGTGGATTGAGCCAAAATTGTTTGTTTCTTAGATTTCCAAGAAACTGCACCACCAGCGATGCTCAATATATATCCACTAGTAGCCTTAAAATCATCAGATAGGGTGTTCCAATCAACATCACTAAATCCTTCAAGGGCAGCGGGATGCTTATTATAGTGTAATCTGAGGTTCATCGTCCTTTTAAGGTACCGCATGACCCTCTCAATAGCATGCCAATGCTCCATACTAGGTCTATTGGTAAATCTACATAGTACTCCCACATCATAAGCTATGCCAGGTCTAGTGCAATCTGTAGCATAGCGTAAGCTACCTATAATACTTGCATAAGCATTTTGATTTACACTGTCGTCAGTGTTCTTAAATAACTCTACACTAGGGTCAAATGGAGTACTAGCATGTTTACAGTCAAAGTAATTATATTTCTTTAGAACTTTCTCAGTGTAATGAGATTGATCTAAAGAAAGTCCCTTTTTCTGACCTAGTAATATTAATTCCTAATATTACACTAGCTTCACCCAAATCCTTCATATCAAAATTGGCACACAATAATGATTTAACATTTTCTACGGCATGAATATTATAACCAAATATTAGCAAGTCATCAACATAAAGACATATGATAGTGCAAATGTTCTCAACATATTTATAAGAAATGCATTTGTCACTTTCATTTATTTTAAACCCATTGGAGATGACTAGGCTATCAAATTTATCATGCCATTGTTTTGGTGCCTGTTTGATTCCATAAAGACATTTATCTAATTTACATACTTTATTTTCTTGACCGTGTACAATAATATCTTCAGGTTGATCCATATAAATCTCTTCTTCTAATTCTCCATTTAAAAATGCAGTTTTAACATCCATTTGGTGTATAATTAAATCATTTAAGGCAGCTATAGCAAATAGTACACGTATAGACGTTATTCTAGTCATGGGTGAAAATGTATAAAAAAAGTCTACGTTTTCTCTTTGTTTAAAACCTTTAGCAGAAAGACGTGCCGTATATTTTTCAACAATGCCATCAAGTTTTAATTTCTTTTGAGAATCCATTTACACCCAATTGTTTTACACCCACGAGGAATGTCCACTAAATGCCAAGTTTTATTTGTTTTCAAAGAATTAATTTCATCATTAATAGCCTCTTGCCGTAAATCGGCATCTAAAGAAGATAAAGCTTATTGAATAGTGTTAGGACCGTCCTCTAAAGTGTAAGCATAAAAGTCGGGACCAAAATCTTTTTCTACACGAGCCCTTTTACTTTTTTGAATTTCTAAAATTGATTCATTATTTTCTTTATTTTTATTTAAAAAAATATTAGTGGATGACTCGCCCCCACTATTTCTCAATTTAAAAGGATTTTTTTTCATAAAAATCGGCGTCATTTGATTCAATTATTACTTGATTTTTCAAGTCATAAAATCGGTATGCTTTGCTAATAATAGCATAACCTATAAAAACGCAGTCATATGCTCTACTTGCCAATTTAGACCTTTATATAGAGCACTCATATCCTCTACTTGCCGTTTCCCATAATTTAGACCAATTTAGACCTTTATCTACATAAAGGTTATCTTATGTAGATAACCTTTATATGCTTGATACTATTGCTTCATATCATGAAGCCTTGCAATTAAGTACTCAAGGTATTAAAATAAAATTAACCAATGAGAATTCTGCATTATTATGGCATAAGAGATTAGGTCACATCTCCCAAAGGAGAATTGAAAAAATTGTGCCAGATGGAATTCTAGATTCCCTTGATTTTTCAGATTTTAAAATTTGCAAAAATTGCATAAGGGGAAAACAGACAAACATAAGGAGATCTGGTGCTAATAGGGCTACAGACGTCTTAGAACTGATACATACAGATATTTGTGGGCCATTCCCTACGGTTTCATGGAACGATCAACAATACTTTATCACATTCATAGACGATTTTTCACATTATGGATACCTTTATCTCATCCATGAAATGTCCCAATCTCTGGACGTGTTCAAGTCATTCAAGGTTGAAATTGAAAATCAACTCAGCAAAAGGATTAAAAGCGTCAGATTTGATCGTGGTGGTCAATACTACGGTAGGTATGACGGTTCAGGTGAACAACGCCCAGGACCATTTGCTAAATTCCTAGAGGAGTGCGGTATCGTCCCGCAGTACACCATGCCAGGATCTCTAAGCATAAATGGTTTTGCTAAAAGGCGAAGCATAATGCTTAAAGACATGGTAAGGAGTATGATCAGTTACTCTAACTTACCAGATTTACTCTGGGGTGAAGCATTAAAGACTGCAGTGTATATCCTTAACAGAGTACCAACTAAAGCAACTGATAAAACTCCTTTTGAAATTTGGGCAGGCAAGAAACCTAGTCTGAAGCACCTTCATATTTGGGGATGTACAGTTGAAGCGAGGACTTATAGGCTGTAACAACCCGCCATTTTTGGAGACAATTAAATTCCCTAATTATACATAAATTGGCAATTTGGGGAATTTTCCTAAATAGTAATTTTTGGGATTTTCGAGGATTAAATGATTTTCGAAGGGTGTTATAAATTATTTTAGGACTATATAGGTCGAAGTAATTTAATTATATGTCGCCGTGGAGTATAGCGACACGAGGTAAGATTTTTAATGGGAAAACCCGCATTTATTTATTTTGGGTTAGAATAGTGATTTGCGGTCAAGTACCTCGGATGGGAATTTCGACTGCGCCATAATTCTTGGAATGTCCGAGATAGTCGTAAAAGAGTGTCCGATTGACGAAAATGAGTTTCGGGTAATTTTAGAGGTAAAAGTAACTCGTAATTGGGTAAACGAGTCGTTTTTGGGTTTTAAGGGTTTAAAACCCTTTTCTCTTATAAAAAGAGGGAGAGAGGGAAAGAAAAGAGAAAGAAAGAAAGGAAAGAGAGAGAAGAGAGAGAGGAAGGAGAAAGAGGAGGAGAAATGGGAGATCTCGGGCCAACTCCGCCGGATTCGACTCGAGGTCGTCGGATTTTATCTACGAGGCAAGTGTTTACTTGCTTTATTTATCTTTTTGCATAAATATCTCATACCGTAGTTTGGTATAAACAAACCCTAATGGTTTTGGGGTGGGTTATCATGGATAAAAAGGGTTTTTGGGAGTTAAAGCAATTAAACCCTACTAATAATTCAATTTTGTGAAACTTAGGTTTTAATCCAAATTAATTGATGGTTTTGGGTTCTAGGATGTTTAGAACCCTTAAAATACGTGTAGTTGTAGTTGGTTGAGGTTGTAGGATGTTGGGTGAGGCGACAAAAGCTTGGGAGAAGCTTTAATGGCGGAAATCGTCTCGGAGGTGACGATAAATAGTAACCCGTCACCTTTGGGGGCATTTTTTGGCTAGGAAAAGAATTGATTTAGCTTTCGGCCAAAACACGAAAGTTGTATATCTTTTTGAAACGGTCGCGTGGGCGCCAACCGCATATTTTTATGATTTTTCTACGATTTGATATGATTTTTACAAGATGACAGCTCCAGGTTGACATCGTCAACTCGGAAATCAAATCAGGAATTGGAAAAATTACGGCTAGAATTAATGTCGTAGATGTTCGGGATAATTTTTGGGGTAGTTTAGAAACCCCGAAAATGAATTTGCGCTGTTGGTTAAAGAAATTGAGGGATTTTAATTTGGGAGACCTGGTGTGACCGGTCGACTGCGCCCCTATGGCCGGTCGACCGCGTCAAAGAGAAAGGGCCTACTGCTTTGTTTCGTAGGCTTATTTACAACCCGCGGTCGACCGGGGGTCTAGGGCCGGTCGACTGGTACCCTGTTTTCAGCCCAAGATTTTGGAGATTAGGATTATTTCTCCTTTTTGAGTTTATGTTTAAAGGCCTTCCAAATTAGAAATTTATGGAGGGTTATGTCCTAAAGGACTTGAGGAATTGGGAGTTTGTATATGTGTGTATTCACTTAGAGTGAATTAGTATAATTGGAGATATCCAAATGAATCCGTAGATAGGATTTAAGTATGTTTTATTTATTAGAGTAAGAATATACTTTGGGTTTAGTATCATGCTTATGTGAATGCATGATTATGATTCCTGGAGGGAATCTTTGGGATTATTGGTCATCGCTAGAGGATATAGGCCATTATGGCCGTTTATATATTCTAGGAGGACTATATGGTATGTATTTATACTATGTGAATAAAGTATATATATATATATGATATGATGGAAATGATTTTGAAAATATAAAAATGAATATTTTCAAAATGGAAAGATAAATGTTTTTCATAATTGATAAATTATGGATTATGGTTACACACCTCCCTAAATCGCTATCATAAGGGAAGTTGCGCGCGTTGTGGTGAAGCCTTCCTGGCTGTTGAGCAGGTTGGATATAGTCCCTAGGCCATATGGGCGGTTATTTATATTTTTTCTGCGCTGGTTAGGGGATTCTGGGTGTGGTCCTGACTTTCCCGCAGGCAATATGGCCGCTTCCCGACGTTGTTAGGTTCCCAGGTTGTCTTGGAGGCCCTGGAAGATGATAGCCATTTAGGGGCGCGTCCAGTGGGGATACCCGGAGGGACGGTCTTAGATTTATTAAAGCAATTCATGATAATGGATTGGCTTTATATTTACATTTCCTGAGTATAAAAAGGGAAATGGGATAAAGGTTTAGCTTCGGTAACACTCCCGGATGGAAGAAGGGATGTGGAAGCATGATTTGATCAAAGCATTTTCATGATAATGAAAATGGCTTTGGGGGATGACATATAAAGGAAAAGCACTTTTATGATAATAAAATTGGCTTTAAAAAGGTAAACGATTTGTTAAAGCAATTCATGATAATGAATTGGCTTTTATATTTAAATTTCCTGAGTATAAAAAGTGAAATGGGAAGTTTTGAGAAAATAAAGGTATTGATAAATACTTGTATATAAATCCTCAGTCCGGGAGATAGATCCGGATGTATATTGTAGTATGAATATGTATATATAAATGGATGAATCGAGTACTGAGGGTCTAATGGATCCCGACGATCGACCTTGCCGCGTAGTAGTGTATCGGGGGGTTCCTTGTTTGGATTTCGCTTTGCGAGACACCCCACGCACGAATATGGCAGTGTGTTGAGACTGGGGAGAAGTTTAATCCTTAGTGCTCTTATATTATTAATTCTTATGGTATATATATTATTATATATCTTTCTGTACTGAGGGACTAGAAGATCTCTACGATCGACCGTGCCGCGTAGTAGTGTATCGGGGGGGGGAGGGGGGGTTCCTTGTTTGGATTTCGCTTTGCGAGACACCCCACGCACGAACATGGCATAGCGCTGAGACTGGGGTGAAGCTTAGCCCTTAGTACATTACCTGGACTATATAGGGTAGATAGTGGTTGGGTGATAGACTAGTTTAGCAGGGTAGCTTGACTAGAATGTTCTAGATAGATGCGCTAGGAGTGCACTATTAGCGTAGAGGTGAGGGGTATCTCATGGGAGTGCGATACCAACCTTAAATATGAGATAAAACCTTTTTCAAAATAATAAGGCATTTATGCACTTGCAAAATATTTTCAAAATTCGGGGCTCTGACCCGTTTATATACTTTACCTTTCTTTCTATATTATATATATATAGGTGTCCAGACACAGGGACGCCTGGATGACAATTCCTTCGAGTCTGTCGTCAGCTGCAGCAGCTGTGGATGCGTGCAGGTTTTTGATAGCCGCTTCCATCGTTGTACTCTAGATAGGAGGTACTGTATAAATATTCGAGACAATGGTCCAATTGCATTTAGTTATTCTTTCAGTACAGCATTCGATATGGTTGTATATTTGAACCGAGTGTTCGGTTATTTTAATTTATTTCAGTTTCATTTACGCATTAACTTGTGGATGGTTCATTTTAATCGTAAAAAGAGTAGTTAAGTAAAAGTTTTTAACAGCCACCTAATAGGATATTAGTAATTCAATGGATTTTTCGACAGTGATGCTAAGGATGATCCATATGTGACTCCTGTTTTATTTTAATATTGGAGTGATCGCTCGGTATCTTATTAGGCGGGTTGTTACAGATGGTATCAGTGCATCAGGTTCTAGTGTCCTTAGGAATCTGTGCGGACGTACTACGCTTTCAGCGTTGCTCTCATTTGTTATAGAGCCTCAGGATTAGGATTGTTGATTTCTCTTGTGAGATTTCGTTCTCCTGCCATATATTGAGATTATAGAAATCTTTTGCGCGCTCGTTTGAGAATCGTGTGCAGAGCTTGAATGGTAGCAGGAGGTGAGGCTTAGCTGGAGCAGCTGGTAGAAGGTTGGGATAAGGACCATAGTAGAGGTCACTCTCCTTATGGTAATTGTTAAGGATTTTGGCGGCGACTACTAAATAATGGTAGTAAGGATTACCGCAGTACCGCTGAGGTAGAGAGTGGTACTAAAGTTGAATTCCTCATTTAAGTTGAGGGTTCGAAAGGGATCTTACGGATAGCCTTAACCGTGAGTCCCCATGATTCAGCATGAATGAGAAGAATGCTGTTTTGGGTTATTCACATAAGGTTCGGCTAGAGGCCGACAGTGAATAAAGGCGAAGATGTTGTTATGAGTTTTACCTCAATTGAGGAGGTATATTTTGCGTGACTAGATAAAGTCGCGATATTAGTTAGCCCTAGACTCGTGTGTGCAATTTGAGTTGTGGCGGTCTCGATAACATAATATCATGTATGTCTATGCATTTTTCCGCGATAGCGGGATTTTGTTTTTCTTCACTCGTCATAGAGGCGGGTGTTTATATTTTATATATATTGTGTAAGATGATGGTATTTTCGGAACGATAGCAGGCTAAGAATGGCAAGTCTATCGTGTCCATGGTTCCTCGAGGGAACATGTTATTGTTGCGGTGTCTCACCTAGATATAGGTTGAATTCACCTTATTTGTTATGGGTTGATGGAACCTCGATGAGTAGAGGATTCCTTATTTTATTTGGTATGTGTGGCAACCGTATAGATAAAATATAAGGCCCACAGGATCATTGTTGAGCTGTAAGGTTTAGCTCAGTACCGGGTTGCGCAAGGACTTAGAAATAGTGCGAGCGCTGAGTGGTGTGACTCTTAGTTAGAAATAGGAGTTCAGGCCATCTTTCTTTTGTTGGATTAGGGGATAGGGATATCCCGGGTGCATGTCTGAAATAACGGGACTCCATGACCAACGAAGTCAAGGGTTAATGTGTGGAGGGGTTCCTTGTTTGGATTTCACTTTGCGAGACACTCCACACATGACTCTTAACGGCTCCGGGCGTGGAGAGCTGTTATGGGACGCAAGGATGTGGGTTAGTCTTATAGTGTGGATGAACCACTATAGATTATGAGCCCTGTTATGATGGTATGTTTATGGAGATATGGTGCTATGGAAAAGCACTAAAGTGGTCCTCTCACCACGAATAGTTGGGTGGAGTAGGACTTAGAGAAATTTATTCGAGGATGTTAGCCAAGCCTTAATGAGAAGGCAAATTTGGAGAAAATCTTTGATCGGTGTGATGTTAGTAGTGTTCCTACAGAGAGTAGGCACTTTGATTAGTTAGGTTTCCTTTCGTATGGGCGGAAGGATAAGATAGTAGGAATGCGTTCGTAGGTTAGCGAGGTAGGATTTAGGACGTCCCGCTGGTGTGCCTTGGGCTGTTACATCTCGATGATCGACGACGTGAGGGAGTAGTGTAACGGGAGGGTTCCTTGTTTGGATTTCGCCTTGGCGAGACGTCCCACGCACGAAACCGAGCAAATGTCGGGATTCGAGCGAGGCTTTGGGCACTAGGGACATACTTAGGATTTTATTAGTTTCGCGTAGGTAGGGTAACGCCTAGATAGTAGCACTATAGGATGTAAGCTCGATAGAGTCGGTAATGCCGAGGTTAAGAGATTAGACTTTCGCGGGTCGGGAGGACCCATAGATGAGTATTACACCGAGGAAAGGATACCCTTATTGGGAGAGAGTGTTATGTGTCAGACGTTCGCCAATGTTTGTGCAGCTGTGCACAAGTTAGAGAGGTGTATGGGCACCTTGGTAAGAAACTCATTAGTGAGTTCTTTTATTCCATATGATTGCCTCTTTTCTCTTCTGTACTCTGTCTTGATCTTCTTTTTGATGGTTACTTTTTCTTTCTCTGCTAGTTTCTGGCCAGGATGAATATGCTATCTGCTAATGATACAAAGCTGATGCAGCAATTTCATGAATATTATAAGGCTGGTCACACAGAATTGAGTGTATCAGAAGTTGCTGACATCCTCGGTCATGATGCTTCAGAGAAGGCAATAGAAGCTTGTCAGTACTTGAAAGATTTACTTGACCGAGCTGTGGCCAACAATGTGGCTTACTACGAGATGATTGAAGACTTGCAAGGTACTCTCGATGAACTTCAACATCAGTATAAAGAGTCTTCAGCTCTTTTGCACGAAGGATATGAGAAGAAACTCAAACAACTTGGTGCTGAAATAGGTTATGACAAGATGCTTGCTGGCTATGAAGTGAGAGAAAGAACCCTAAAGGGTGAAGTCGAAGCATGCAGACAGATCGCCGAGCTGCTGGAGCAAGAGAATAACAATTTACAGAAAGAGTTGGCACAGTATAAGTCTGTAGCTTCATCTTCCACTGCCTTGGTACCGGTCACCGATGAAGGATTCTCATTTTTAGAGGTTGAGAATGACAAATTGAGGCAAGAATTAGAGACTTTGAGAAGAGTTGGGCCTTCTAATGCTACTCGGGGACGAGGAAGAAGTTCTCGGGGACGAGGAAGAGTTACTCAGGATGTTGACGAGGAACAAAGTATTCAACCTGCTCGGGGACGATCAAGAGGTCTTCGTCGTACTGTTGAAGAAGCTCATACTCAATCAACATTGGAAACTCAAGCGTTCCAATTGAATGCAAAAGATCGGTCTTTGTCTGAAATGTCCAAGAAAATCCAAACTCTGGAGGATCAGCTTGCTTCGACAAAGTCCGATCTCAATAAAAAGGATGTTTTTGCCAGAAACCTTCACGAGCAGTTAGAGAGAATAACTTTCCAATTCCACAAACAACCTCATGAGTTCTGGATGGCAGGCTACAATGAGGCCCTTTGTCACTTGGATGCTCGCCTTGAAAATGCCAATAATGAAGGTTATAAACAGGGATGGTTAAACACCCTGGGTGTATTAAAACTAGAGCAGGGCCATTATTTATGGGATTATCTGCCTGTGCCACCTTATAAATTGGACATGGAATGGATCCCAACTCGTGCCATTCCTCGGAGATTAATTGCAAAATACCTCGGTGACTACAATCTTCATTCTCAGATCGAGGTATCTCGTCCCGAGCATCTATTGGACACACCTTCAGTAATGAACGTCAGAATGCTTCAAGATATTAACTTCATTAATTCTCCCCTTTGCTTGGAAGATCCTCCTGCTGGCGAGGAGCCTATATCGAAAGTTGAAGGAAAAAAAGACAATAGAATAGGAAATTCTGATGTAATAATTAGTACACAGTTTAATATCAATGTAATAAACTTGTGTAATTCATTTTGACTTTAATGAAAGAATTTCATTTTTGTTTGCAAATTTGTATTTCTCTTGTACTTGTCAAACACTTTATATTTGTGCTTGCATAACAATATTGTGTGGTTCCTCGACCAACTTATTAATAAAAAATTACAAGTATTAGTAATGTTGCTCGATCACTTAATAATAAAGTAATGAGTATAAAAATGTTTAAAATTTCTTCCAACCAACTAAGGTTGTTAAATTATGCTCGTCGACCAATTATAGTTAATGGGTTTTTATCCCCGACCAGCTATACTTGGTACTGTTTAATATATTTTCTCCTCGTCGACCAACTACAGTTAGTGGATTTTTATCTCTGACCAACCATACTTGATTCAGTTTGGAATATTTGTTCTTCGAGGAACCTTTATGTAATAAACTTACTTCCCGACCAACATAAGTTGGAATTTGAGAGCATATCTTGTTTCCTAACCAACCGAGATTGGCCTTTTGTTGATCATCTAGTGTTCTTGCTCTTTTACCAACCGGATTTGGTCTGAGTTCGAACTATCGTGTTCTTGCTCTTTTACCAACCGGAGTTGGTCTGAGTTCGAACTATCATGTCCACTAACTCTTTTACCAACCGGAGTTGGTCTGAGCTAATGTACGCCTCCTAACCAAAGGAGTATGGGGTGTTCTCGTCCTTTTACCAACCGGAGTTGGTCTAGGTTCGAACTATCGTGTTCTCGCTCTTTTACCAACCGGAGTTGGTCTGAGTTCGAACTATCATGTCCACTAACTCTTTTACCAACCGGAGTTGGTCTGAGCTAGTGTACGCCTCCTAACCAAAGGAGTATGGGGTGTTCTCGCCCTTTTACCAGCCGGAGTTGGTCTGGGTTCGAACTATCTTCTTCTTTTTACTGCCGAGCAGCGTAGTGTGTCGAGCAGCGTAGTGTTAAACACTAGTATTCCCCAAAAAACTTTCAATAAAAGGAGAGAAGATTGTAAAATATCATCGTTTTATTCATATTGATGGAACTGCTTTACATTTTACATCACTGATAATACTTGCGTAGGTGTTCAGCATTCCATGCATTCTTAAATTCCTCTCCTTCTAGAGTCGCTATTCGGTAAGTTCCTGGTCGGACAACTACAGTAACTCGGTAAGGTCCATGCCAGTTTGCTTCCAACTTATTGTGCTTCTGAATGACTTTCTTTAGCACGTAATTTCCTTCTTTTAAATCGCATTTCTTCACCCTCTTGTTGTAGAACAGGGCTGTTCGTTGTTGATAAGCAGCATTCCTAATGGCTGCCTCTTCTCTAACTTCCTCGAGCATGTCCAAATCTAATCTCCTCATCAAGTTGCTGACTGGGGAATTGAAATTCAGCACTTTGTGTGTTGGAAGACCCAACTCGGCAGGTATTACAGCCTCACTTCCAAATGCCAGCATATATGGTGATTCTCCAGTTGCTGCTCGGGGAGTTGTTCGGTAAGCCCACAATACTGACTGTAGCTCATTAATCCAATTAGCTTTAGCCTCACTTAGCCTCTTATTCAAACCATTTAGTATTGTTCTGTTCATCACTTCAGTCTGTCCATTGCTTTGAGGATGGTCTGGTGTTGAATGAACCTTTAAAATGTTTGACTGATGACAATAGGCGACGAACTCCTCGTTATCAAATTGTGTTCCATGGTCTGTGATGAAGGCATGAGGGAGACCATATCGGCAGATGATATTCTTCCAAATGAATTGGTACACCTTCTCGTATGTTATATCAGTCAGAGGCTCAGCTTTTACCCACTTAGTAAAATAATCCACTGCGACGACGAGGTACTTGAATCTTCCTCGGGTCGTTGGCAGTGGTCCGACCAAATCCATTCCCCACATGGCGAAAGGCCAAGGGGAAGTTATGGGTGTCAACAATGCTTGTGGAGTTCGTCAGATGGAGGAAAAACGTTGGTATTTATCACATCTCTTAGCATAAGCTATACAATCAGCCCTCATCGTTGGCCAGTAGTATCCCTGCGTCATCACCCTTTGCAAAAGTGTCCGACCTGCTACATGGGCTCCACAGGACCCTTCATGAATCTCTTCAATCAATTCTTCACCTCGGAGGGATGTACACATCTTTGTAAACCTTCCATAATTCCTCGTCTATACAAAACACCATTAGTTAGTACATACCGAGCAGCTTTAAACTTCAATTTCTTGGCAGCGATCTTATCCTCCGGTAATTCTCCTTCCTCAACATATGCCCTGATGGGATCCATCCAAGATGGTCCTAAATCAAGAGTAATAATATTCATCGTCAGGTCTTCATCTATGCTTCGACTTTCTAACGCCTCAATTGGTATCGTTCTTCGCAGCTCGGTACGAGTAGCTGATGCTAGTCGGGCCAGTGCGTCTGCTTGTGCATTCTCCATTCTTGGTATTCTGATCAACTGAATGGCATCAAACTCTTCCAACAACTCCATCGCCTTTGCATGATACTTGACCATTAATTCTCCTTTAACTGCATATGTTCCCATCATCTGATTCATAATTAATTGAGAATCACTGAATACCATCACTTGTTGTGCTTCCATAATCTTTGCTAAATTAAGACCTGCTATCAAGGCTTCATACTCAGCCTCATTATTGGAAGCTTTGAATTAGAATCGCAAGGCATATTCCACGTCAATCTCGTCTGGGGTGTTCAAAACAATCCCTGCTCCACAACCCGTTGTGCAAGATGACCCATCTACATATAATCTCCATGTAGGTAACTCGTCTTCAAATTTCTTATCTGACAGAGTTCCTCGGTGAAATATCTGTTGTTTTCTATCACCCTTTCCTGATATTTCTTGCTCCTCGTCGATCATCTCTTCTCGCTCTTTTACTAACTGGAGTTGGTCTGAGCTCGAATTTGATGATCCTTCCACATCCACAAGCCCTTTTACCAACCGGAGTTGGTCTGAGCTTATGTCTGTTGATCCTGTAACATCCACAGGTTGATCAACGAGTAACTTTTGTTCCTCGGGGGTATCAGGATATGTAAATTCTGCTATAAAGTCTGCTACAGCCTGCCCTTTTAGTGATGATCTGGGTTCATACACAATATCATATTCACCGAGCTCTATTGCCCAATACATCAGTCTTCCTGAATTTTCCGGCTTATGAAGGGCTTGTCTTAATGGCATATCGGTATACACGACAATGGTATGGGCCTGGAAATATGGCCTCATTCTTCTACTTGCCTCAATTAATGCCAATGCCAATTTTTCCATCTTTGGGTACCTGATCTCTGCACCTCGAAAAGCCTTACTTGTGTAATAAATTGGCTTCTGGACTCCATTCTCCATTCTGATCAATGCCGAGCTGACTGCATTCTCTGATACTGCCAGGTACAAGTATAACTTTTCTCCCATTACTGGTCTGGACAACAGTGGAGGTGCTCCCAGATATTTCTTCAAGTCTTGAAAGGCTTTTTCACATTCATCATTCCACTCGAAAGTTTTCTGAAGTGTTTTAAAGAATGGGAGGCATCTATCAGTTTCTCGGGATACAAATCTGTTGAGCGCTGCAACTCGTCCTGTAAAACTCTGCACCTCTTTCTTCGTCGTGGGAGATCGCAACCCTAAAAGAGCTTTGATCTTTGCTGAATTTGCCTCAATGCCTTGCTAGTTGACGATGTACCCGAGGAACATTCCTTCTCGTACTCCAAAGGTGCACTTTGTCGGGTTGAGCTTCATTTGGTATTTATCCAGTTGATCAAAGGTCTGACCTAAGTCAACTAGATGATCAACAGCTTTCTTGCTCTTTGTCAGCATATCATCGACATAGACTTCCATATTGCAACTGATTTGTTTGGCAAAAACCTTGTTCATCAGCCACTGGTATGTCGCTCCTGCATTTTTCAAACCAAAAGGCATAACATTATAACAATAAATTCCCCTAGGGGTAATAAAAGAAGTGCTTTCCCTGTCTTCAGGTTTCATTTTGATCTGGTTGTATTCAGAGTAAGCGTCCATGAAGCTGAGCAGCTCGTGTCCCGAGGTAGCATCCACTAGTTGGTCAATTCTGGGCAATGGAAAGTGATCCTTTGGGCAGGCCTTGTTGAGATCAGTGAAATCAACACACATCCTCCATTTATTATTTTTCTTCTTTACCATCACCACATTTGCTAACCAGTCTGGATATTTCACATCTTCAATGAATTTGGATTTCTGGAGCTTCTCGACCTCCTCTTGTATTGCTTGATTCTTCTCGGGACTAAACACTATTCTTCTCTGCTTTACAGGCTTGATCTCCTTATTCACATTGAGTTCATGGCATAAGAAGTTTGGATCTATTCCTGTCATGTCTTCATGACTCCATGCAAAAATTTTCTTTCTGTTTCTCAAGAAAGTTATCAACTCCTGTTTTATTGAAGCATCCAACGTCGAACCTATCTGGGTTATTCGTTCAGGGTGCTCGTCGTCCAGAATAACATTTTCTGTAGATTCCACCACCTGTCCTTTTACAAGTTGGGATTCATCTCTGGGATCCAGTGTTTCAATTTCTGTACCTTCATCCACCTGGTAAGTAGTAGTCTTTTTCCTTGACTCTTCAAGCTCCTCTTGCTCGGCAGATGAATAATAGCATTCCCGAGCTACTTTCTGATCACCTTTCACAACTCCAACTCCAAAATTTGTAGGGAATTTCAAACACTGATGTACTGTAGATGGAACTGCTTCGAACTTCTTCAAACCAACTCTTCCCATGATGATGTTGTAAGCTGATTGCATATTTTTATCCATCACAAAGAAGCGTATTCTTTCTGTTCGACAAGCAGGCCAAGTTCCAATAAATATGTCCAACTTGATCGACCCAAGTGGAAAAACCTTCTCTCCAGCAAAACTCAGGAGAGGTATGTGATAAGGCTCCAATTGAGATAACTTTAAATTTAAACTGTCAAAGCATGAGTAGAACATGATGTCTGCCGAACTACCATTATCTACCAGAACCCTTGAAATCACTACTTCTTTCATCCTCATTTTGATCACCAAAGGGTCGTCGTGAGGGTAAAGAACACCTGCAAGGTCGTTTTTTGAAAAACCGATGACCAGCTTCTCTTTGTTTACCTTCCTCGGGCGATCCTCTTCAGCCAAATTTATCCGTTGAATGTATGAGCAAGCCTGAGCCTCACCGAGGTAAGCTTTTCTTTCTGCAGTAAGGTCTCCTCCTCCTGCATCTCCTCCTGTAATGACATTACAATCAAATGACCCAAAGCGTATTGAAAATACCTCTTGTTCTGGCTGCCTTGGTTTTTTGGGAAGATCGGGGTCATCATCTGGATCGTCTTCATGGTTTCTGTTCTTTTTCTCCTCTGCTTGACGAGGAGATCTAGACCTTTCTCTAGTTTGGTCATTATTTCTTCTTTCGCCTCCCCGATCAACATACTTTGCTAGCTTCCCTCTTCGGATGAGTGTTTCAATCTCGTTCTGAAGAGCTATGAAATTTTTAGTCATATGGCCGTGATCCTTATGGAACTCGCAATATTTCTCCCTATTCCTCATGTCAGGGTCTGACCTTAGTTTCTTTGGCCACTTTACTTCCTCGTTATTCTTGATTTCTTCCAAGACATGATTAATACCCATTTTCAAGGGAGTATAATTATCGAATTTCTTCAGGACTTCCCATGATGATTTATTATTCTTGGAATGCTTGTCACCGCCATTCCCCTTATGCTCTTTCTTCTTGGATTTGTCGTCTTCCACCTTGGTTTCTTTATCCATATTCTTCTTCGCAGACATAGCCTCCTCGGCATTCATGATTTTGGTCGCTTTTGCCATCAACTCTGACATAGTTGTAGGTGGATCTTTGGCCAAAGTGTAATACAACTTGTTAGGCAACAGCCCACTCATCAAGGTGGTGATTGTTGTCTTTTCTTCATAATCTATGACTTCCATCTTCTCATTATTGAAACGAGTTATGTAATCTCTAGTACTCTCACCAGATTTTTTCCTAACACTTAACAAGTGTGTTACTCTTTTTACTGGCTTTGCTCCAAAATAGAAATTATCGATGAACAAATCGGCCAACTGAAAGAAAGTTGAAATCTTACCCCGAGGAAGATTGTTGTACCATATCTGGGCAGATCCAGTAAGAGTTCTTGAGAATGCTCTACATCTCATCTCGTCGGGGACAACATAGATGTCGGCATCAGCTTGATATTGCTCTATGTGAAGAACATGATCTGTCTTTCCGTCATATTTGGGGGTCACCACACGTGCTTTAAACTTTGACGGGGTAGGAAAACCCACAATGGCTTGGACAAAAGGTGTCCGTTGAACAAAAGTTCGTTGTAAGGGATTCTTCGCCTTAGACATTTCTCCCAATCTATCCTCCAACCGCTGAATGGAACCTTTCCACGCATCATTTCCCTCCTCGGGCTTGTTAGTTCGAGCAATTGATTGGTCTGAAGTGGCCTCCTGAGATCTATATTGACGAGCAACTGGTCGTGATTGTGCTGATCCTTCTCTTAGATCTGATGGTTGTTGAAAACTCCTCGACATGGTCTTAGGTGGATTCCTATTCCTCCTAGGGACTAATCGACTGAAAGGAGACACCCTACTCAGTCTTTCCAAGGCACTGGGTCTTTCTGGAGAGAGAGTGATACGTTGATCAGTATCTGTAGCCTTTATTGACGAAGTTCGCCCGGGTTGATAAGAGAAATCATCAGATTCCTCATTACGATATGACTCAGTACGCCTGGATCGTGAAGAAAGTAAATAGGTTTGCCTCTGACCACTTCGTTGTCCCGAACGTGCAGGTGCACCGCCATGAAGGGTCAGTATGAGTTGCCGCATTGTTTCTTGCATGGCGGTTTGTTCTTGAGCCAGATTCGTCATAATCCCAGCCAGATCTGGAGGTGCAGAGGGATTTGGAGGATTTCGAGCATTTCCAGCATTTCGATTGCTGGATTCCGGATTATCTGCCATTGATGATGAATGATTTTTGGTGAAAAACGATAACAACAGTCGTTCCCACAGACGTCGCCAATCTGTTGATGTAAAAAACTAGATTGCTTCTAATTATTTAATCACAGATAAATATAAATGAGACAAAGAATTTTAAAGTGGTTCAGCCTTATATGAATGGCCTACGTCCACTGTTATGTTATTGCTGAGTGTTTGGGAATTCTCGATTACAAGTACTATCAAGAAATTTCGGTCCTCTTGAATGAGGGTAATACAATGTATTTATAGCCTTGGGGCTATAATCTGAAAGAGTGATACATTAAATGATGTACATATGAAAGGGTAATTCATTTAATGCTCTTCAAGCGTGTGCGTCAAGATGATGAGCATTCAATGAATAGTTAAACTGTTGATTATCTGGCAATCAATGCTGTGGTCGAGATGCAGTTCGAACCGCCTTAGTTGCTCGTCGTTCAAGAGTTCCTCAGAGCGTTGGAGTTCCTCGGAGAGCTGGAGTTCCTCGGAGTATACTTATTGCTCGGAGTGAGTCTGACTTGGTCGGGGAATAGACTTCCTCGTTTCTATTGTGCCACGTAGATCGACACGTGTCTTCTTGTGATTCGTCTATATCAGGATACTAATTTTGGTATCAACAGTCCTAAAACTGCATATGGTCCTGGCGAATGTTTCATTATGGTAGTTTCAGCATTGTCAAAGTCATCATATTGAATATAAAGGTACGTTAGTTCGGTCCAGTGCTGTTGTTCATCATAAGCTCGAATAAGTTTAGGAATACTAACACGAGCCGAGGAGAGCTTAATCTACTCCATTAGCTTCTTAGGACGATATCTTGCATACAGAACTCCCTGTTTGGCGAGAATCCCCATATGGTCACGTTCCAACCCTAGACCGCTCTCCATGAGAGATATCATCTCATTTAAGCATCCCCTATTCTGGTAAAATTGACTGACCTCCGCCAAATCATCCATCTACAATGATCAAATGATACAAAAGTAAGGACCATTAAACAACAACAGGAAACAAGTAAAGACCATTAATAGTAATTTTTTTTATTATCTATATAATAAAGTATGAAACTTAAGTATGTCATAAGATACAACAATGATGTCATCAATAATTTTTTTTACATTTCCTACTTTACCCCTCCAACATTTGAGTTCCCCCTCTTTTCCTATACTTAAATTTATCTCCCACTCTTCTTCAAAATTCAAAAAAAGGGTAAGTTAGTAATATTATTCAAACAAAAGCACCTGGCACTCACCAACCACAGAAAAGACACCCAACACAAACGTGAATCCATCTCTCTCACCCGTTTAATCTCTCGGACTCATTTCTGAAACACACGCATAACCTCATCGCTATCCCTCTCTTTTCTAGGCAACAACTCCGGATTTGAATTTTAATATTTTGTTTTTGCGATTAAGAACCTCCTTTTATTTTGGAATATCAGATCACTCAGGTAAACTCTCTAATTTGTGGTTTTTCTTAAGACTTTTAGATTTGAGGCATTTTGGAATCTCAGATATTTCAGGAATCTCAAACTTTTAGGAAGATTGATGTTAGATTTGGGGGTTAGGGTTTTGATATTAAAATTTTGTGTTGTTTTGACGTGGTTTCTTGATTTATGTATTGAAGATGTTAGAAATTTTAGCTGTGACCGTGACCCATCCAGAATCATAAGATCCTACGGTATCTCTTCGTTTATTTCATTTTCAGTATACATAGGTTGATGTTTTTTCTTCGTAATGTGCGTGGGGGAGGGGGGGGATTGTTCAGTGTCTAATTTCAGTTTTGTAATGTATTCTTCATCAACCAGATTCTTTCATCCCCAGGTTTTATGAAATCTTTGATGACATCAGTCCTATCATAGCATTTTGTTGGTTTAATATAAAAATTTTTTGGGGATTATTGAAGTTTGGAAATTTTAAAACCTTATTCCTTTTTGGACTTCAGTCTCAAAGAGGATGACTCAAATTCTCAGTCTGAAACTCTCTGTGAAAATTCCATCCAGTTATCCAATCTCTTTCTTATCCTTAAACTGTACTAAATTGAAAGGCTCTTTGTTAAGGTTAAGCGAAAGAGGCTGTAGTGACTTTTGGGATTGTTGAAAGCCAGAGGCCAGTTTTCAAGCAGAAGTCTCATCAGCCACTGGATTGATTGAGCCATCCGGATGAAACTTGACCGTGTATACCCATTTACAGCCAACGGTCTGTTTATCAGGAGGTAGTGGAACAAGATCCCACGTCCCATTCTGATGTAGGGCCGCCATTTCCAGTTCCATGGCTTTCCTCCAACCCGGGTCAGATAGCGCATTCCTTTTTGGGGGACTGATTACTATTATAGCATTTTGTTGCATATTTATTTTTCTTTAAAGTTTATAGATTTATGGACTATGTACATATTTCTTATGTTTTATAAAATCAAATTTAAGGCATTTTTATTGTTCATTTTTCTAAAGTTTTATTTTGTCATGTAGGTTACTGAAATTTATAATTTTTGAGAATTTATTATGTTCAGTGGAGTATGTTTCATGTGTTGTAATCTTCGTTACTATCAATTTTTTAGGTATGTTTCATGTGCTTTAAGTAACTCTTACAAAGTCTTCCATTTGCGTTAATTACTTAATTAAGTGAGTCTAAAATTGTAATAAATTAAGAATCAGTGTGCTACTGTTTATGGCAATGCTACTTTTATCCCAATGTTCTTCTGTGTTTTGGAAGTCATCCTTGCAGACATTAATTATTGATAACACCGGGTATCAAATTTATTTTCACAATATCTTTGTTTCTCTCTTCCTCTGCAGCCCTCTTAGACATCACATTTGCTGCCGTGACGACATCACATCTGCTGCCATGACTACATTCCATTTTTCTTTTATTAACATGATGCATTTTCTTTTAAATTTTTTTTTGTTGTTGTATTGGTTTAGATATTTAGGTTCATGTTCAGTTGCCTTTGCTATTATTTTTTGTTTACTACAGGGTTGAATGCCATGCCAGGTATTGTTAAGGCATAGATGTTTTTATTGCCTTTGTTGTGTTTGTAATATTTATATTGGACGATTCTTCATCTATATTAAGAATACGTTGAACTATATTTGGATTATCCTTATCTTTATCAGAGTTGAATGGGATTTCCCCTTCTTTAGTACCATTATCCTCCTGAAGACTATGAGTTTTCTTTTTAGAATTTTCTGGTGACATAGTTTCTTGGATGTTTCTTGCATTGACGTTATATATCTATTCTTATACATTAACAATATGATGATTCTTCTTTTTCTTCTCCACCTTTTTATTCATACCCTCCACATTCTTAATATTCATCTCCTAATTCTTCTCTGTGTACATTAAATAAAACTTTGTATCCTCATGGACTTTTCGGAGTAAAAACTTCAATTTTGAGCCATTTTTCATAAGCCACTTCCTGTCAGAATCCATCACCCACCCAACCAATAAACACTCATTTGGGCACAACCTTGGTAAGGTTAAATTCCACACACATCCTGTCCAATCTTGGTATGTTATTTCAGATGTTGACCCATATTCTTAGGGATTTTCCTATCAAAATGGATATTCAGTACAGTGGGAGATATGTTACTTCATATATATACAAATGTGAGAATATACTGCCTCTGTTCAGTAATTATCCTACTACTGCTACTAAAATATCATGTTGCTGTTACTAAAATATCCTGCTGCTGCTATTTTCTGTCAATATATTCGTTTTGCTGCAATGGTTCACAATCAGTCGAGTATAGGTAATACATCACATGAACGAGAATGAGCACATAACGTGTAACTTGACCTTAGTCAGTTGACCCAATCTAATCGGTCACATTCAAGCATTGATTGAATGATGGTGAAAGAAATCAAATGTTTTTTATCCGACATCAAGTCCCTCTATTTGTGCATACCATGTTCCATATGAATTGGATGTGTTCGTCCTATGAGGTAGTCTAAAATAATTTCCATCTGAATTGGTTGTGTGTTCATCCTATAACTTTCATACGAAAAAGTAGAATAAACTTAATCAGTAGGCACAGAGGTATTTTTAAGGTCGAGGCCTGTGTAGCTTTACTTGAGACATTCTGTAGAGATCATGATGTACTTAATTCTATTATTATGTACTTCTGCCAAGGGAATGTTAGTATTACTCTTATGTACAGATTGAGGAATGTAGTCAGGCATGGTGTACTGAGAGTTTATTATATCTTTTGTATGAAGGTCATGGATATTATACTTAGGTTCACAGCCATTAGAAGTTTTTATATACTGATCAAAGATAGTTTATATCTTTAATGATAGATGATATGTGTTTCCTTAGGACTTGAGATGAATTGTTGTCCTGTCTTGGTATTTGAATTGAATTCATGGTTATTATGAAAATTTTGGGAGCTTCGATCTATTGAGAATCAAATATCTCCACAAATTGGGAGCTTGGGCCTGTTGGAATTGAAAATAGATCTTTAGTATGATCTAATATATATGAAGTTACATAAATATTTTTGTAGATGTTGTAAATATTAGGATCATTTAATTTTATATTCATATGTGGTAATTTGATGATTTTTTTTTCAGCACAAGGTGTGAGGAAGCTGACCAGACATAACAGTGTGCGTGCCATCCATAGCGTCTACAAGCGTGATGTGGGCTTCTTATTCATATGCTCGACTCTAGATGTCGTGTCACATGGAATCACACTTTATCCTTAAGCTCAAGCTTGTGATGCAGTGTAAGGTAGCCTTCCATGAACTAAGATTTGCGAGGACAATTCGAGAATTTGGTAACCGGATTGCAAGGAGAATGCGGTCCCTACCCTGCCATCCATCTAAGGCTAGATAAAGATTTGTGGATGAGTGTATCACCAGTAATATGATAGAATTATAACCCATGATTGGGCGTCTCACCCTAAATACCTCACCAAAAGGTTGAATACGAGTTATGTTCAGCGCAGGCTTTCAGGAAAAGGCCCACTTTATGCAGTAGAAGTTGCCAGACTCCTGAAGGTTTTTGTTCACCGAGTTATGCACGAGTATACCTTGCGGGAGGAGAACTATTCGAGGGCACTCGCGCTTTGCAGCCTCTTACTGCAGAATTTCCAAACATAGTGATGAAAAAGTTACTGGAGCGAAATTGTACGTATGCACTCCCATGTATCTCACTATTAATTATTCAAAGATCCTAATTTTATTCCAACCATAGATTGTTTTATATTTTAGGATGATGCTTACTATGGTTTGGATGTGTTCAGCCTATGGGTCCTAAAGTTTGTTTTCCATATGGCCTTACTTATTGTCACTTAGCAATTGAGTTTGTTTATCAATCAAATATGGAGAATGGACATATCCGAATCTAAAGAACTCTCTGAGTCTTGCATACTTGAGAATACAACCACAAGTGTTGTGCCTGAGGAATGAGGTATGATAGTCCATGCACTTTAATAATTTCATTTAGTAATATACTGTAACAACCCTCGATTCTGGGAGGCTCATTTTATACTAATTTTACCGCATAAGGTAATTATATAAAATGTGGGGACTGGAGTAAATATTAATTTAATGAATTGAAAGTTAATATTTACTAGATTGATGCATATTTACTGCATGTGAAAGTAAATAACATCAGGTTGCATGTCTGTAGTGTCATGTATTTTAAATGGCCTTTTAGTTTAAATGATTTTGGAACTTGATATAATTTATAAAATTTTCGGATGCCAGTTTAGAGGGTGTAGTTAGTCTCGGAAGGTGCGAGACAGTCAAAACAAGTGACATATTGTATTTTTGTGTTCCGGGCACTTTTACCTGGTTTTAACTTAAACGCGTATTTGGGAGTCATTTTAATGTGGTATTAACCACTTAAGTTGGGAGAATTATGTTAAGCCACGATTTTTGGTCTTGCCCCTTATTTCATTCCCTCATTTTTATGTCTTGTACATAGAGAGAGACAAGAGAGAAGAAGAAGAAGAGAACTGGAGAAATGAGAGAGAGATTGAAGATGGAGGATTTGGGATTACTTCTTCTCCAAACAAATCTGATATATCAACCCTAAGGCAAGTTTTCTACTTGCTAATATGTGATTTAAGATGCATAAATTGTATGATAGTTGTGTATTTACATTTATGGCTTAAATGTAGAATTTGTGGGATTTAAACCCTAGTCTTGATTTATGTTGAAGAAATTGTGGGTTTTGATGGTTAATAATCATGTAGATTAGTTTGGGGTAGATTTTTGTTGTTGGATGTGTATGAAAAGGAAGAGATTTGAAGTTTGGAGGATTTAGGGTTCATAACCCTTCGTAGCCATTTTTGGCAGATTTGCAGGTCCGAATCGATTCGGCCCCTTGGGCGAATCGATTCGCTAAGGGAAATTGGCAGGTCTGCATAACCCAAATCGATTCGGGTTAAGACCGAATCGATTCGGCCAATTACAGAATGTTGGTTTAGTAGTCCGAACCGATTCGCTTTTTGGGCGAATCGATTCGCTAGGGCGAATCGATTCGGCCCTTGGGCGAATCGATTCGTTTTCCTGCTGTTTTTGAGTTAATTTTATAACTCAATTTCAATCCTTTTCTTTAAATATAGGGACTAGGAACCTTCTTGAATGAAGTAAACTTAGAGTCCTAGAGTGTGAGATGAGTTAGATGTCCACCCTACATTAGTAATGGGTTATGTGGGGATTTTTTCGGGGTTAGGCCTATTAATGATAAGGCATTCTTTTCTTCTAGTTAATTATTATAAAACTAGGAGATGTAGTGTTATGTTCGGGAGACCTTAGGAGCTTAATTAAGCTATACTAGTTTTGATGGTTTATATTACCACCCCAAAAGAATGTTGGGAGATTTTAAAAGTTCGATTGAACTATGTTAACCTTGGTGGTTCATAATAACGCCATAAAGGTGAGTTTGGAGAATAAATTGAAAGTCATTTCCTTCCTTCGAAAGATGATAACCTTGGGGTTCTAAAATAACCTCCTAGAATGCTTGGAGATAATGAAGAGTTTATTTACTCCTTTGAGGTTGTAGTGTTGATATAAGCTATCGTATGACTATGGATGGTAAGTTAGATTATTTACAAAATAAATAGAAAGGGTTTCGAATAAAATGAAACATATACGTGGGATGGAAATGAAATGGAAATGGTATTGATATTTGTAAATGATAATTTACTTAATCATGAAACCGGTAAATAATGGTTTACTTGATTTTCGATATGATACATAAAATGGTTTAAACACACCTCTCTAAATGACATCATAAGGGAAGTCCGCACGTGAGGTGAAGCCCCCTGGCTAATGAATGCAGGGTGGATATAGTCTTAGGCCATGGGAGCGCTTATTGTTGTATATTTTTCTGCGATGGGTAGGAGATTCCGGGTGTGGTCTTGACTACCCCGCAGGCTCATGGCCGCTTCCCGACGTCTTGCGATATAGGTGCCCAGGTTGTCTAATGATAGGCCCTGGAAGATGATGGTCATTTAGGGGCGCGCACAGTGGGGAAACCCGGACGGGCGGTCTTAGAATTCGTTATATGTACATAATTATAACAGTTCATAATCAAATGGGACTTGATGTATTTGATATGCCATAAGAGCATGATGGAGTGCCACCAAGAGCACATGTAAATGCCACAAAGAGCATTTGAAAATGATTATTTTCCTGATAAGGAAAGGATTTTCACAAAAGGTAAAATTGAGATAAAATTTCCTTAAAGAGCAAAAGATTTTGATTATATATATATACTTCCTGCTAAGGAAAAGATATATGAAATAATTGGCACCTTTGGTGAAGTTTTTAGTTTAATGCTTCTTATTTTTGTTCCTGCTTAGCTTATGTTTTAAATTGTATAGGTAGCTTCTTATTTCTCTTTCTTCACGATTTATTATACATAACTGTCATACTCTTTATTCATCTGGTAATCATATAGAACCGGGCCCTGACCTGGTTATATTTCTTGTTGCATATTCATCTTGTCTCTGCTCAGGTACTCCGCCGCAAGGATGCCTGATTTGAATTCCTATTTCGATGTTTTCGATGAGCCGTGAAGCATTGCGGATATTACGGGTTACATTTGATATAGACGTTTTCATTTTTATTCTAGTTAAGATCAAGTTTTTTATTCGGGCGAGAGGCCCAAGCTTTTGTAAATGTCTAATGTAATGTGATAAGTAACTTATTGTACTTGTGTATTATTGGTGTATCAGTTTAGTGACCGGTTACCTATTCGGTCTTTTTGTCGTATTCCTGTTGTATTATTTATATATGTCTTGGGGTTTCCCTTATCTTTCAGGAATTGGGTTGTTTGTTTTCATTTATTTACTTTCAAATCAAAATTTTTGGCAACCCGTTTTCTGAAATATTGGGTGGTTATCCTAGATACTCTATATTTTTGTTATGATGCTGAGAATGATTCCATCCATGATTCCGTTATATTTGAGTATTGGGCTGGCCACCCCTTATTTTGGTGAGCGGGTTGTCACAGATGGTATCAGAGCATCAGGTTCTAGAGTCCTTAGGAATCTGTGTGGACGCCTTAAGTTTTCAGCGTTGCTCTTGATTTGATGTAAAGCCTTAGGATTAAGATCGTTGATTTCTCTTGTGAGATCTCGTTCTTCTACCATGAGGTAGAATCTATAAAATCTTTTGCGTATTCGTGTGAGAATAATAGGTCGATAGAAGAAGGGCATTATGGGAAGGTGTGTGGAGAACTGTAAGTTGTGGTCGGGGAGGGGGACCGCTTTAGAGGCCGCTCCCTTTTTGTAGCACTTTCTTGTCTTGCTATTACGACTGCAAATTTCAGTTGATGTAGTTTCCCAAGTACCGCTAGAAGTAGGAAGTGGTACTAAACTTGAGAATTCAGGCGATGTTATATTGAAGTGGAGAAGTGCCTTGTAGTAGAATGGAGGAAAATCCTTCACCCATAGAAGAAGTGTTGTGGTGATGAAAATGTGGTCACTATATTCGTGGGTGCCAGAAGTTTGACCCATAGAGAAGCCCGGTGGATACTTGCAATGGCGAGTTTCTCTGGGATAACTGGAATGAGGAGAAGGTGGATTCCCGAATGTTCACAAGACGTTCGGTTAAAGACCAATGGTGAATAAGGTGTTGTACGATTAGGGAGTCGAGACCATGCACCATGAAGTGATAGGCTCCAAAATAGGTGTTGTTAACACTTCTGATGGAGTAAGAATCGTGAAACCCCATTGGTGGACACCCACCTGGGGAGGTTTCATTGAACTGAGGAAGAGGAGGCCAAGAGTGTGTCCTCTTATACTGAGAAAGTAAGAGGGACTGCATGGGCAATTATTATTAGCCAGAGCCGGAATAACGTTTATGATGTGGAGTGTAGAACCACTCATTTTAAACTCCGTTGAGTGGAGAGCAAGGGAAAGAGTAAAGTGCCTGGTTTGGGAGTTGGTGGAGATAATGTTGGTATGTGTAAGGCTCGAATATGGAGTCTTAGAACCATTAGAATTGACCCGGAGTGCTTGGCAAATTGTGGAGAGGATTCTACCTTATAGGTGGGTAGTGTATATATTCCTTAGGATAAGATTTAGTAGTATTGTGTCTACGATAGACTCGGGTGTATATATTGAGCTTGTAGTAGTATTTACGCTATTATAGAAGGGTAATTATATGACTTCCGTGGTATGGAAGTTCTATCTTTTCTTCACTCGTTATGAAGCGAGTGATGATATTTTTATGTATATGTGTAATATGTGTTACCTGGTCTGAGTGTTTTATTGCTTGTTTGCATTGTATGTGGGTGTTATGACTTATCTTCACGACCAACAAAGTTAAGCAGTAATGCATAGGAGGGGTTCCTTGTTTGGATTCCGCTTTTGCGGGACGCTCCACGCGTGAACCTTAACGACGTTGGGAGTGGAGAAATGCCATATTTCCTTTCTCTTATTTCGTGTATAGAATGCTAAGGTGAAGTCTAGAAGTAGAATCTTATTAGTAGAATTGTAAGTTAAATTTACCGATCCCGATCATGTGTTTTAGATCATCATATCTCGAGGACCGACGATGCGAGGTAGTAGTGTAACGGGAGGGTTCCTTGTCTGGATTTCGCTTCGGCGAGACGTCCCACGCATGAACCCGAGCGAATGTCGGAAGTTGAGTAAGGTCTTGGGCACTAGTGATGTCTTTAGTATTATATGCTTACGATTTAGGTAGGATATATATAAATAGACTTTATGATTTTTAGGATGTAAGACCTTGAGGGTAGGCGGTGTTAGTTTAGGAAAGCGGTAGGGAGTTGACCACGAATAAGTTATGGGTTAACTTTATAAGAGATTAGATCCCTTAGGAGCGAGATTATGGGGTCTCGAGAGGTTTGGTAGGTTCGGCCGAAGGAGATGAGGCATTTCTTAGAGATAAGGTTACGTTGGTAACTTCATTTCCGGGGAGTTAATAAGGACGGGTGGATCCTCACTCCTGAGTCATGATTGTAAGCTCGAGAGTGAGTTTAATGAGTAAGTTTCTGCCAGGATTGGGGAGTAATAATAATGGAGCATAGACCTATTGTTTATGCGTCTCACAAGCTTAAACTTGTGGAGAGTAATATCCCGTGCTTGAATTAAGATTCATCGTGGTAGTGATCACCTTAAATAGATAAGGCACTACTTCCTGGACTGGAAATTTGGTCCTTCTCGTAAGCAACAAGTTGTTGCAATATGTTGTGTGAGAAATTGAGTTGGTGCTCGGGGTTCAGAAGAACTAGTGATTGGATATTTTCTCATTCGCTAAGGAAATGCGATTGGGCTAGTGGACGTGTCGAGTAGAGAACTCGTCAGAGATGATGGTAATGGCATGGAAGGCCAAGTAGAATGAGCATGAATAGGAAGACTCGGTAGTAAAAGCGTGTCTGTCTATGATTGACCATTTCACCTACTCGTGTAAAGAGAGTAGTAGCGAAACGAAGAAGGGTATTCATAGACGCCTTCATGGAACTACCGGCATCGAACTAGTCATGATCCCATTTGAGAAAATGGTTAATCGTTTGATCAGACTGTTGCATTCCCGGCCATTATGGACGGACTACTTGTAGAAGAGTATACCCCGTTCTCGATGGAGGAATAGTAAAAACCGTGGGAGATGCCTATTATAATAGGATGGACCGAAACTAGAAATTCGTGTCGAAGGTTTAGCAAAAGTTTCCGCGAAGTAATGGGAATCGTATGGAAATGGCGTATATCCTACCACCCTAAAGTGGATGGATGAAATGGAGGAAATTTACTTATGCCGAAAGGCATATTACGAACGTGCGCCTTAGTATACATGGTAGATGGGAGCAGTAATGGTATGGATGGAGGTTTTCATGCAACCATTAGGTTTTGGAGTGGTATTATGGATCATTTCCTAAGGCATTGGCATTGTGAGTGGCCTAGCGTGGTCGGGTGAGTAATTCGCATACTCGTTGGAGGGAACCAACGGATAATATGTTCCTTGGACTTGGTTTGGTCTCGGGACATTTCTTTAAAGATCTGTCTTTTAAGCCATACGCCTTGATGAGATACGTCGAGGCGGGGGATAGCTGAGTAGCGTTAGGGCTAAGCCACTTAGAGTTGGTACGAATGCCCCAAGGTGTGATGTAACATGATGCTAGAGATTCGGCTAATTTTGCCGAGTCGCGAGGACATCACCTTTCGCCGTAGGAAGATAGGATCCGTAGTTGGTGAGGAACGCTTTGTGCTATGCTAGAGCACAAATGATGTAGATTGAGATCGATAGGGTCGATCTTAGTCCGGGTCCATTTGGGGCGTTGCAATAACGAGGGGTTTGATGAGGATGGTACAATCCTAGTTTAGAGTAGTATACCCTTAATGGATTTGGTTATGCCCGAATTTTGGGGGCAAAATTCCCTCTTAAGGGGGGGGAGTATGTAACAACCCTCGATTCTGGGAGGCTCATTTTATACTAATTTTACCGCATAAGGTAATTATATAAAATGTGGGGACTGGAGTAAATATTAATTTAATGAATTGAAAGTTAATATTTACTAGATTGATGCATATTTACTGCATGTGAAAGTAAATAACATCAGGTTGCATGTCTGTAGTGTCATGTATTTTAAATGGCCTTTTAGTTTAAATGATTTTGGAACTCGAAATAGTTTATAAAATTTTCGGATGCCAGTTTAGAGGGTGTAGTTAGTCTCGGAAGGTGCGAGACAGTCAAAATAAGTGCCATATTGTATTTTTGTGTTCCGGGCACTTTTACCTGGTTTTAACTTAAACGCGTATTTGGGAGTCATTTTAATGTGGTATTAACCACTTAAGTTGGGAGAATTATGTTAAGCCACGATTTTTGGTCTTGCCCCTTATTTCATTCCCTTATTTTTATGTCTTGTACATAGAGAGAGACAAGAGAGAAGAAGAAGAAGAGAACTGGAGAAATGAGAGAGAGATTGAAGATGGAGGATTTGGGATTACTTCTTCTCCAAACAAATCTGAGATATCAACCCTAAGGCAAGTTTTCTACTTGCTAATATGTGATTTAAGATGCATAAATTGTATGATAGTTGTGTATTTACATTTATGGCTTAAATGTAGAATTTTTGGGATTTAAACCCTAGTCTTGATTTATGTTGAAGAAATTGTGGGTTTTGATGGTTAATAATCATGTAGATTAGTTTGGGGTAGATTTTTGTTGTTGGATGTGTATGAAAAGGAAGAGATTTGAAGTTTGGAGGATTTAGGGTTCATAACCCTTCGTAGCCATTTTTGGCAGATTTGCAGGTCCGAATCGATTCGGCCCCTTGGGCGAATCGATTCGCTAAGGGAAATTGGCAGGTCTGCATAACCCGAATCGATTCGGGTTAAGACCGAATCGATTCGGCCAATTGCAGAATGTTGGTTTAGCAGTCTGAACCGATTCGCTTTTTGGGCGAATCGATTCGCTATGGCGAATCGATTTGGCCCTTGGGCGAATCGATTCGTTTTCCTGCTGTTTTTGAGTTAATTTTATAACTCAATTTCAATCCTTTTCTTTAAATATAGGGACTAGGAACCTTCTTGAATGAAGTAAACTTAGAGTCCTAGAGTGTGAGATGAGTTAGATGTCCACCCTACATTAGGAATGGGTTATGTGGGGATTTTTCCGGGGTTAGGCCTATTAATGATAAGGCATTCTTTTCTTCTAGTTAATTATTATAAAACTAGGAGATGTAGTGTTATGTTCGGGAGACCTTAGGAGATTAATTAAGCTATACTAGTTTTGATGGTTTATATTACCACCCCAAAAGAATGTTGGGAGATTTTAAAAGTTCGATTGAACTATGTTAACCTTGGTGGTTCATAATAACGCCATAAAGGTGAGTTTGGATAATAAATTGAAAGTCATTTCCTTCCTTCGAAAGATGATAACCTTGGGGTTCTAAAATAACCTCCTAGAATGCTTGGAGATAATGAAGAGTTTATTTACTCCTTTGAGGTTGTAGTGTTGATATAAGCTATCGTATGACTATGGATGGTAAGTTAGATTATTTACAAAATAAATAGAAAGGGTTTCGAATAAAATGAAACATATACGTGGGATGGAAATGAAATGGAAATGGTATTGATATTTGTAAATGATAATTTACTTAATCATGAAACCGGTAAATAATGGTTTACTTGATTTTCGATATGATACATAAAATGGTTTAAACACACCTCTCTAAATGACATCATAAGGGAAGTCCGCACGTGAGGTGAAGCCCCCTGGCTAATGAATGCAGGGTGGATATAGTCCTAGGCCATGGGAGCGCTTATTGTTGTATATTTTTCTGCGATGGGTAGGAGATTCCGGGTGTGGTCTTGACTACCCCGCAGGCTCATGGCCGCTTCCCGACGTCTTGCGATATAGGTGCCCAGGTTGTCTAATGATAGGCCCTGGAAGATGATGGTCATTTAGGGGTGCGCACAGTGGGGAACCCGGACGGGCGGTCTTAGAATTCGTTATATGTACATAATTATAACAGTTCATAATCAAGTGGGACTTGATGTATTTGATATTCCATAAGAGCATGATGGAGTGCCACAAAGAGCACATGTAAATGCCACAAAGAGCATTTGAAAATGATTATTTTCCTGATAAGGAAAGGATTTTCACAAAAGGTAAAATTGAGATAAAATTTCCTTAAAGAGCAAAAGATTTTGATTATATATATATACTTCCTGCTAAGGAAAAGATATATGAAATAATTGGCACCTTTAGTGAAGTTTTTAGTTTAATGCTTCTTATTTTTGTTCCTGCTTAGCTTATGTTTTAAATTGTATAGGTATCTTCTTATTTCTCTTTCTTCACGATTTATTATACATAACTGTCATACTCTTTATTCATCTGGTAATCATATAGAACCGGGCCCTGACCTGGTTACATTTCTTGTTGCATATTCATCTTGTCTCTGCTCAGGTACTCCGCCGCAAGGATGCCTGATTTGAATTCCTATTTCGATGTTTTCAACGAGCCGTGATGCATTGCGAGTATTACGGGATACATTTGATATAGACGTTTTCATTTTTATTCTAGTTAAGATCAAGTTTTTTTATTCGGGCGAGAGGCCCAAGCTTTTGTAAATGTCTAATGTAATGTGATAAGTAACTTATTGTACTTGTGTATTATTGGTGTATCAGTTTAGTAACCGGTTACCTATTCGGTCTTTTTGTCGTATTCCTGTTGTATTATTTATATATGTCTTGGGGTTTCCCTTATCTTTCAGGAATTAAGTTGTTTGTTTTCATTTATTTACTTTCAAATCAAAAATTTTGGCAACCCGTTTTCTGAAATATTGGGTGGTTATCCTAGATACTCTATATTTTTGTTATGATGCTGAGAATGATTCCATCCATGATTCCGTTATATTGGAGTATTGGGCTGGCCACCCCTTATTTTGGTGAGCGGGTTGTCACATATACATGCTATGTTTATGTCCACCACCCTCTAAATGGGACTTTGTGTGACAAAATAGCTTTGGCATTTAACCTTTACAAAATTGCTTTAGGTTCTAAATAGGCATGACCGTATGCATGCGTTGATTTATAAGTTATGGGTCCCTCAGACTAATTTTATTTCTGTTTTCTTCATGGTTTTCACCATACCGTGGCGATTTATTTAGGATAATGCATGTTGGCATTGGAAGGCATGTGGCTAATTTTGATGCTTTGGAGTAAAAATGTGGTTGTTTACTTATATTAGCTACAACGAATGTTGTCTTAACCAACTAGATAATATTATTAGGTAGCTGAATATTTTAGGAATTTAAGTGTTGTGCTGAAATGATATATATATTTTTTAGCGCCATAACTTTGTTATTTATCCTTTACCATATCATTGTTTCTTTATTATTCTAGGAAAATCAAACACGCTCGAGAAAAACATAGTGGTTTAGCATTTTTAGTGCATTCCACCTTCAGAGAGAAGTAAGGCATGGAAAACACTCTGTTTTTCTATTTTTATTTCCCACTCATTCTATTTGTTTATTGGTCGGGAAAACAAGTGTCTTTGTTGGCGCTTTAGTTTATTAGATATTGTTTACTTTCTATTTTTAAATGTGTTGCCAACTTGCCATTACTTATTAGTTATTTGTAGTTGATTTGGGGATTTCAAGAATCTGTCTAATAATCTTTACACTCTCTCCATTTGTAAGTTTGTATGACAATTTACTAATTTTGTGTTATTTTTTTCTGTTGCAGTTACTCTCTGCTCTAGCTCACCTCATTTTTTTTGAAGTTCTGAACTTTTTCCCCTTTCAGATTTACTTTCTCAAAATCTCTCCATTTTATATGTTCTCTGCTTTAATGTTTTATTATTAGATTACTTTTAGATATATAATTATTTATTTAATGGTGTGGTTATGTTGGTCTACTCTGTATAAGTTGCGTGTTGTTAACGAGGTTGGCATGTTCATCTGTTAATTTTTAATATCATTTGTGTTGTTAACAAGGTGTGCATGTTGTGTGTGTTGTAGCTATGACATACATTTATGTTGACACAAATTTAAGTTTGCTTATTGTTATTACCGCTATGAATTGAGTTAAATTGATGATGTTTATAGGAGGTCCAGAATGGAATATCAGTATCGTTACTGTTGGCGTATTTGTTGATGTATTTTTTTAATTTCTTAAACATGGTGATTAGTCCAATAAAAAAAGGAAAATTTGCCCAAATTTTCTAATTGATACTTTGCCATGATTTTATGTAATTGAGTATATTTTGATTATGTTGCTTATACGAGGTTCAAAACGGACTATATGTTTTGTTGGATTAATTTTTTATTTCTTAAAGAGGGTGGATAGTCCTATAAATAAGTGGAATTCTTCCCATTTTTTTTTTAAATTTACACATTTGTATTGTAAAAAAATTGTAGGACTTAAATTTAGACGATTCAATACTTTGAAAATCTACACTTATAATAAATAAAATATTTATTATTTATATTATACACGACTTTATACGTTTCAAAATTATATGCATGCCTTTATTGGATATTTTTTCTGTTTTGCGATCATGTACTTTCGATTTTTTTTTTTGTTTTGCGGTTACGTACTTTTAAAAAAAAACCACTTCGTATACTTTGAAAATTTTCAGCGTGCCTTCAGGCACGGGCATACCCTAGTGTGTGTGTATATATATATATATATATATATATATGTGTGTGTGTGTGTGTGTGTGTGTGTGTGTGTGTGTGTGTGTGTATGTGTGTGTGTGTGTGTGTGATAATAAAAGTAAATCCACTCATATTTCCTCTGTTTTAACCAAAATCGAAGCATATCCCCAGTATTTTGTAAAATACGGAGAACATATACGAAATTTTGATACATTTGCTAAAAAAGCTCCCATGTTGGAAGAAAATAAATAGTCAAATGTTAGCAATACTTAAATTTTGTATCAAGTTTTATAAATGCATAATAGTAATGTTGACGTAGCTAAATACAATACGTCATTACCATTGTATTCTAGCAGTATTAACATACAAGAATAGGTGTGATCTTTTCTGCCGCTTCAAGTAATAATCAAAACATTATAGAAGAAGTTGGCCACAGTTGCGGATTCAGGATTTTACTCCAATCGGGGCTAAATTGGTTCAAAATTATATATGTAAAAGTTTCGAGTGTTGCTGGGAGTTTGGGGGCGGTAGTCCCCGAGGCGATTTTTTTTGATTTATTTCTAACTTTAAACAAATTATAGTTTTACAATGTCCAAACAATTACTCTCAATCATTATTAACAATTTGAGACTACACAAACATACATACAAATTACACAAATTTGAGACTACATATTTAAAAATTTCTCCATATGGGGAATTACACAAATTTCTATATACACAACACAAATTTCCGCTTCGGATACGGCTTGTGTGTTGTCTCCTCCTTTTCATTTAAAAAATTTCTCCATGACTTCCTATTTAAAAAAATACCACATATTTTAGACTACATTTATCACCACATATTTAAAAAAAATAATAAGGACATATATTTTTGGGACACAAATTTGATATTTTTCCCCAAATTATAGAAATTATAGAGATTTTTTGGAGAAATTATAGAAATTTAACATTTTTTTGAGAAATTGTATGAAAAATATATACCCTTATTTCTGTACAATTTCTCAAAAAATCATAAATTCAACCAATCAAACATTCAATCAAAACCCTATATTTTCCACAATTAAAATCTTACACAAAAATCATGCATTCAATCAAAATCATACATTAAATCAAAATTATACATACAATAAAATTTTTTACACAAAAATCAGATTTAGGGACAAAAAATACCTGACAAAAAATCAAATTACAGTTGGTTGGGCGTGGCTCTGCTCTGCTGGTGGTGGGCGTGGGGTGGCTGAGATAGGAGAAGAAATGAGGTAAGAGAAGAAATGAGAATTTTAGGGCCGGCAGCTACTTCTTCTTTCATTTTGCAAATTTAGTTTTTCAAGTAATTACAAACTTATACCATAAAGTTTGAAAATAATTATAGTTATACCTTAAAGTAAGAAATCTTACCAAAAAATCTTAAAAATTATTATTATTTTTTTTGAAAAAACTGAATCGGGGCTATAGCCCCCCTTGGTCCTATATTGCAACAGCCCCTTGTTGGCCATATATAAATATTTACCGGATCACTCTGATCAACACTACAACATTCAATCATCATATTCACTTTTTATATGGATGAACGAAGATTAATATACATATGTTGCAACATATTCGAATTCAAAAGGGTCTTACATACGATATATGGCCAGGATCTCCAACGGGTCTATTTAGCGGGTCTAAATGACGGGTTTTGCTGCTGTCCAAAAAGTCTTGGAACCGCTTATACTTTTTGTCTTTTTCTCAAGTTCTTGGAATAGAAATTTCTACCTCAATAATTTCTAGAGTCTTAAACTTGTTTTTAACGTCTAAATAAATCTGGGAGTCTAAGAGAAGTTTCAAGGCTACTACTTCTCCGACTTCTTCCGTCACTATCGTACTAAAATTAGGAATAATGGGGATCATTTATATAAATATTTTATTTAGGGAGTCTGGAAATTGCAAGAGGTTTTGATGAAAAATATTGTAGTCTTAAATACCTAATGCGGTTTTGAGGTTTTATCAGTCTAGTTTCTTTATATATCTGACTAACAATATCAATTATATCGTTATTTATAAATTCGTCTAAATTATTATCACCATAGGATGACAAAAATCTACGATATGTTCTAGGGGCAGCTGTTTCTACGTTTTTAAGGAGATGAAGGGTTTCTCCGGCTCTAATTAAAATAGTTTTGATTTTTGTTAGCATTTTTCATCTAATATATTTTAATATGTCTATGCTGTCTTCAAGTATTCTAGTATATTCTTGATATTTTTCAGGTCTTGACAGTTCTTCTGCAAAATCTTCAGTTCTTAATTTTTGTCTAAAGAGATCACGGATCCCTGTTCTAATTATTTCTATTCTAGGTAGTTCGCGTACTAACCACTCAATAACCTGGTCTATATATTTGAAAGTACCACCTGCGTATGTTAAAGTAGATTCTATAAGTTCTTTATCTTTAGGGTCTGTAAGAGTCCAATCTTGAATTTCTCTAGTTAAGTCTAAATTTGTTTGATTAACAAATGCTAAAAAGTCTATAGTGATCTATAGGCTCACGCAAGTTTCCTTTAAAATAATAATATGTAAAATAGTTAAGGGTTTGGTTCGAGTTATACCTTCTTTCTGGTCTGCAATATCTTTATATTCATTCCTTCTTCTCTTCAGCTCTGTTACTATTGTTCTCCGGTCTGGGCCTCCTGCAACTCTCTTTTTATGTATCGCACCTTAATCCACTAGTTTGGCGTTGTACCCATTTCCTGCCTATACGCCTTCACACCTAACGCACACCTGGCTAACGATACTTGACGATGGTTTAACAGTATAACACCTTATGTGCTACACCAGAGGTTCCACACAATAGTTCTCTATGAACAGAAAGTGGGAGATAATTATAAAAATAATAACAACTCAACATAAGAGATTTTGGAAAAGAACATACTTTTATTGCATAACATAATTAAATACAAATCCCCCATCTCCCTTAACTATGAGAGGTTTACTCACTCATGTGCATATTACTCTCTCTAAGATTACACACTCTCTCTCACTTCTCATATCCCCTTTCTTCTCTACTCCCTACCTCTCATTTTATAGCACAAGGAGGCTTGCAGATGATTGGTAACCGGTTACAAAAAGTGATCCGATTGAAAGCATAAAATAATTATAGCACAATACAATAATAAAAGGTCTACAGCTTTGGCATCTTTAAGTCTTCACGTTTTTGCTTTTCTAAAAGAAGTCTTGGCATCTTGTGATAATTGCGAATCCAACATCTTTGTCGATGTCTCTTTCTTCTTTATGAAAAGAAGCTGTCTGGGGCCCATATGGAGCAGGTCTGAGCTTTCTTCATTTTCATAATGCAAGGGAATCATTAGTCTAAATAATTGAGTCTTTGGTTTTTAATAATTCATTGAGTAGGGTGGGTCCCTTCTCTGTTCTATCTTCATCTTCTTCTGCTTCATCTTTGTCTCCATTTGGTAGAGCATTATTGTTGAAGAATTCATTAGTGAGTCCTACCACTCTAAAGCTGGCTAGCAAAGCAATCTCCACCATTTCCTTATATTCTTTCTCAAGTCTTTCATTAAATGGCTCATCATCATGGACAATGAGGTCTTCTTTATGGTATGAAGTATACCATCGGTCTTCACCTGTTAACAGTTCTATGATTTCAATCGTCTCCATAGCTTGGGCAATCTGGATCTTGGAATTATTAATAATTAAGTCTTTAGTCTCGTCTTCGGATATAATCTCCACGTCTTCAAAATAATAACTGAAAATTCTAACAAGTCTAAACCCCTCAACTCTCATTCCTCTGTAAGGACTTAGAGCAATCTGGTAGATTCTGACAAACAGGGGAAGGAAGTCTTCTACCTTTTTAACATACTCATGGACTATTTTTTCAAGAGCTATAGAGTCTTCTGCAGTCTTTATTTGGACGAGTCCAATGAACCCATAGTCTACTAAGGTGATCTGGGATATATCTGCCTTTCCAAAAAGATAATTTTTTATAACATCTTTGAAGAAACCTCTGAACATTAAGGCATCTCTATTAATTTTAGATAATAACATATTAAAATTTTCAATAATGTTAATAACGTCTTTTTGATAGTCTTCAGATATTGGAATATTATTATGACCAAAAGGTATAACATTCTTAGTCTTAAAAGTCCTTTTCTCATAACAAAAATTATCAGCAGGTCTAGTTTTGGAGGATTCTCCAAGAGTCTAAGCATAAGTCTGAGTCTGCGATCTAGGAATAGCAGTACCCCTGAGTTGGGTGACTGCAAGTCTTTGAGTCCTGATGAATCTGGCAATGGCTACTAAATTCTGTTTGAATCTATCCACAGTCTATTCTTCACGTTCCACCATATAGTGTCTATAAGAGTATTTTCATCATCTAAAAATTCTCGTCTAAATTTAATCAAGTCTGTATATTTTCGATCAGGTCTATATTGGGGGACATACATCTTCCTAATGAGTCTATTTTGAGAAACAATCTCATGTCTAAAACTACACCAAATCTGCCGGATTGTCACGGTCATTGACCGTGACAAGTCTGGGGGTGATAACTTTTGTTGTCACAGACTTGTCGCAGTCAATGACCGTGACAAGTTCATTAGATTTTTCATAGTCATGTCACGGGATCTGACCGTGACAAGATTTGTCACGATTAATAACCGTGACAAACCCGTGGCATTAAAAAAAATTCCACGGTCAATAACCGTGACAATTATGGGTAGAATTAAAAAAAATATGCTGGGCAGTATGGCCACTGCCACTGCCCAGCAGTATATTTGTACCTGTTATAGCAACGTTGTACATGTTCAAACATCATATATCCAAAAAAAATAGAGATAATGCAAATATATATTCAAAGAAATATGCATCACGATATAATCCAAATATAATTCAAAAGTAACAACTTAAAACAATTCAATTCAAATAATGTCACTACATGTCTGGGGTAGATATGAGGATGTGAGTAGGCCACACGATATACGAATTGATACACCCAGCAATATGCATCATGTCACATTGTTCACGCAACCACAATGGGGAGTTCTCCTTTTCGGGTATCACATGCGTGACGAGCACCTTGGCCTCGATGTCTTAAAGCAAACGTCTATGAACTAGACCCTAGACTGTATTCGGGTCCCTCAGCACCTGCCCTATTCGTTGGCCATAAAATATGTCTTGTATAAACACGCTCGGCCAACCAAGTGTCGACATCGGTCTGTCGAAGGGGACTGGATCATCAAATTCCGCACGTGTCGACGACGAACCAGTGAGGTCCACATCTTCGTCCTCCTGCACCACCTCCTCCCCCCCTCCCACATTCTCCTTCCCTTTCCCCTTACGATTTTTTCCCAACAAATACTTCATGAATGAGAACATATCTTGGACCATTACCTCCAAACGGGACAGCTTCGCGTCATGCGAGTCCACCGTTCAAGCCAACTCGGTGTTGCTCGTCTCCAATCCGATGATCCTAGATTTGTCCACCCACGAGCTCACCCCCTTGTCCTCCCCTTGCGATTTGCGCCAAACACTTGGCTGAGTGCGTCTGTCGATAAAGATGCCTTGTAGGCATCTTCTCATGCACTTCCTTAAGTTTTGCCTGAAACGACAAAAAGCACATGATTAGTTAAATAAGTAAATAAAAAAATTATAACGTAATGAAAAAAAATAAATTATCGGATTACTTACAATTGTGTACGCGACAATCGGGGACACCTCCTAATCCTTCCCCTTATTCGTCCAAATAGCCACATAATTATCGAGCCTATGTGGCATACCCCCAAGGCCACTCCCTGTCCCCTAAAATAAAATAATGCAAAATTAGTATCCCCCCCTGCGCAAAGTAAAATAATGCAGAATAACATATTTCTGTAATTATAGAAAAATTAAATATTACCATCATCCTATGCTCCCCCTTGGCGTAAGACGTCCGGCCGGAGTAGTGCGCGTCCGTCTTTTTTGCCCGATTGGCGAGATAACAATTGTCACTCCCCGATTTCATTGCCAATGGATTTTTTCCATTGTGCCAATGAGATTGACTCCTTCGGCGGGACGGAGTCACGCATTCGGATAATGGAGTCTCGGGTCTTCCCAAAGTACCGGGTCCGAATATTTTTCTTTCACGTCTTGTGTTGCTCCCTCAACTACTCTAAGACGGAATCGCGTAGTTTTGGGGCCAGGCTGAATTGTTCATGTCCAACAAATACAATGTTAGTTGCGAATAAATATAAATATAAATATAAATATTAAATGAAATTGAAATTGAAATTAAAATATTCATATAAATATAAATATAAATACATTACATGTAGTGACACCCAAATAAATAACTTGAGCTCATTCGGCACCTCCCTCCAACTAGTGTACCCCGACCGATTATAGTCTTTACCGTCTCAAGGGATCTTGCTAATAGCCCCATCTTGTTCTCAACGACCATCCCCAATTTGCCCCATTTGGGGAGCCTAGGGGCCGAGGAGCCCTCATTGCCTCCGCTACCACCGAGTCCAAACGACATCATCATAATCAGCATCATCATCATCCTCGCATTAATACCTGAAGGAGACATTTTCTGTAAAAAAATGTTGTTATTAGTACAAATCCAAATGAATTAGAAGAAGACATGTAAATATGTACAATTAGTACAAATCCAAATGAATTATTACTATTTCACACCTCAATTCTGAATTTCAAAACAACAACATCTAACTCATAATATGTACAATTACTAAAAATCCGAAACATCACTGCCCCCACCCCTACTGCCCACACACGCACACTACACACACATTGCCCCCCCCCCCCCCAACACACACATACATATACAAAGAAAAGAGAGAAAGATAAAAAGAGTGAAAATGATAAATATAATACCCCGTACTTTCGAAGATTTAAATAATTATGTGATTTAATATTATTGTTGGATTAATTAAATAAAAATGTGAAAATTAATTATTAATCCGGATTAAATTTGAATATTTACTAGCGTGACGAGAAGTTAGTAATTATTAATATTATTGTGAGAATAAGTAATATGGAATGACGATTTTATATAACTTGTCGTGAGAAAGAAATAAGACTTAAGTGGAATAAAAGGTAGATTATTTTAAGTAATTCGTATGATCATTTTTAGTGCGCCGTTGAGTCTGGAGGGATCGAGATAGTCAGAAAACTCTACCCAGGTATTTTATTTGGACTCCGGGATATTTTTAGGCCAAGCTGGCACCCGATAGGGGTAGTTTTGTAATTTGGATTTTTGGAGGAATTAAATGGACGAAAATTGGAGAAATAATATAACATCTAATTGGGGACAATTAGGGTTAGGTTACACTAAAATCAAGATAGAGCCACAGTGGGCGAGGGAGAGCAAATTCCAAAGGAGGAGAAGATATGTTCACCACCTTGCACAACCAACAACACCAATGGATCAGACCTTCGAAATCGAGGCAAGTGTTTATTGCTTGCTTTCTTTAGCGATAATTATGTTCATGTTAATCTAGGTTAATAAACCTTATTATGAAAGTTAATTTGGGTGAAATTGGAGAACTATATTATAAACTAGGGCTGATTTGATAAGAATTTGAATACCATATGTGGATAGGATGATGCCTACGAAATTAGAGTGATTTCTATGAACCAATCTGGGCTTAATTTAGAAGTTATGCAAATTAATTTAAGAACTAGGGTTCTTGACAATAAAATTCGGGATTTCGAATTTTATTGATGATTGGTGACGATTTAATGATGTTAGATTATAAGAAATCTCATATACATGTTAAAATAATATTTGGTATTAATTGTTGGAAGTTTGGGCTTAATCTTTAGAGGTTTTGGGGTTGAAAAAGGGTGAAAAATGAGGTTGTCTACGGTTGAAGACGAAACAGCCCAGGTCGCGAGATCTCGCTCTAAGTCGTTCGAGCGAGATTGGTTGTCATGCGAAGTCGTTCGAATGACACGTGGAAGTCATTAGAGCAAGATCCATTCTGGTTTGAGCGAGATTTCTAATTTTCAGAGAATTTTCTATTTTACCCCTATTGGTGTAAACGGTCAATTTGAGTGAGAAAAATTAGTGTTCGATGAATCCAAATTAGTGCAGAATTATTGGGAGTTATTTAGGTGTAATGATTCAAGTATTTGGAACGGTGAATTTACCTTGAAGATTACGAGAGAGAGATAATCGTAATTGTAATTGCGTCGATAGTATTAAGTGATAAATACTTACGATATTAGTTCTAACGATATGGAACTTATAAGAATACAAATTAGTGGTTACTTTTGGGACTTCTTATGATTATGTATTAAGGAAATTCGGGTGACATATTATCCTTATATATATTACAAGAGAGGGAATATCGTGATTTAAAAATATGTTGATAGGATTTAGTGATGGTAATACTACGTATGGAATATGAAATTTGATTGTGTGTATACCGTTTGATTTGATGGGTTGTGTGTATACCTATATTTGATATTATGTGTATGACATACCTAGATACTTGCGCTCGTGGGGGGGGGGGGTGTAGAAACAGTCTTATCCTGAGTGACCTTCGAGAGGATATTTGACTTGTATCTCAGAACATAGGACTGTGAAGACTTATTTGTGAGTTGATAAGTTGCTGACCATGGGAGCGTAGGTATGTGCGTGACCCATAGGTATGTGAACTATGTTCGTCGCTAATACGTGTGATTTGTTTATATGGTTCGTGGGAGATTTCTGAACCTATAGTCCTTATTTGAGTACGGGATGTACCGGGGCATGATAGCAGAGTATGCAATGCACTACAGGTATATCCTTGGGGTGCTGCATTAGTATATATATAATAGTGGTGTATATTTATATATACTTGTGTTATACCTACAATGTGATAGTTGTAGGCTATTAAGATTGGGTTAATACATATATAATAGTGAAAGATATATATGTATGCTTTTGGTATACCTAAAATGAGATAATATCAGATTATTAAGATAGTGAAATCTTCAGTAACGTAAATAGTAAATACTTGACTTTAGTGTGATAACACTTATTTAAAATGATAAATGTTCAAATCAAATACGGAATACTACTAAGAGGGGTAAATAGAAGGATAAGCCTTTTCCTAGTTAGAAGTGTATCAGATGGCTAGGATGGATTAGATGTGTGTTAGGCGTACACACTAGTTGAGAGGTGAGAATCTCATGTGAGAGTTCGAACTAAGATGCATATAATACTTGCTTTAATGCAGTTTTAAATACCTGCTAATAAATATATTTACACATCGGACTCTCACCCGTTTCTTGCACATCTTTTCTCTTTTGCTATATATATATATATATATATGTGTGTGTGTGTGTGTGTGTGTGTGTGTGTGTGTGTGTAGGTGCCCAGCCACAGGGACACCGGTTCTAGATACTTGGATGGTTTGCCGAGCTGCAGCTATTGTGAAAATTGCGGGTCATTGAGATTAGACGCTTCTCTCATTTCATTCAGTTCCTGGTTCAGATATTTCAGTTCGGGCATGTGTCTCCCATTCTCATTAGTGGGGTTGTACTCAGTTTCCCTTGTAGTTCTTTTCAGTTGGATGGAGTATTTATTATGGTTTGGTTTGTGACTTTGAACTGGAAGGTTTTATCCTTAATTATTCAGCATTTGTTTCAGTCAGTATTCATCTCTTGTGTATGGTTTATAATCATATGTTCAGAAATTAAATGAATTAATTGGTTTCAAGTTTAGTTCGAAAATGTTTTGACACTAGCTTAATTAAATGTTAGGTAATTAATTGGATTTAAGTTTTCGACAGTGATGCTAACAATGGACCAACGGAACATTCTGTTATAAATTTTATAAAGGACTGATCACCCGATATTTAATTGGGCGGAGTGTCACATATGGTATCAGAGCATCAGGTTATAGTGTCCTTTAGGATCTGTACGACTTATTACATTTCAGCTTAGCGTTCTTTGATGTAGAGCCTTATTCTAGGATTATTGTATTCCACTGAGTATACGATTTACGCACTCCTATGATTTATTTTAGTGAATCTAATTCATATGCGAGAGTGATTGGACTTCGTACTCCGAATAATATGGGACGACCCGTAAAGACCGTTAGCGGGACTGCAGGAGGAAGAAAATAATTAAAAGTTGTGAAGCATTAGGGGATCAGTGATCTCGATAGAGGTTACCAACAATAATATCTAAGTGTGATGGGCCAATGGAGGGAGCTAATCCAAATGCAATAATGTAAAGTAGAGTGCAGTAACACTCAGAATTTTAAATTCAGAAGAAATTTTTCTAGCTCAGTGAAACGGAAAGGAGTAACAATAGAAAATCAAATCGAGATATTAGCTGCAGGTTTACCGTTTAATCTTACACCAGTTGGTCGGGTAAGGACCGACCGTAAAGGATGAGTTAACTTGGTAAGAGGACTTTGAAACCGAAGTAGGAGTCACGGAAGATAAAAAGGGTCCATAAGTTGAAATGGACTTAAGGGTGGAATGCCCTAGCGTGAATGGGAGGTGGACTAAGGTGACTAGTGTCAATATCATCAAAGTATATGTGTATTAGAATATGTCAATGCCCCAGAAGAAAGGGAGCCAGTAGAGTTGTGATACCTAGCCGAAGGGCAAGGTTGAATTCAATAGTGTTAGTAGAATATCACCATAACGTATACCCAGTGGGGAAACCTATTTAAATGATATGATTAAATCTTAAAGAAATGGTGATGGATTTAGTCAAGACCAGCGAGTCGACCATGTGTTCCATATGCCCTGTAGAGCATAGGGAACAACGAAAATAACAACTGGGAGTTAAGACTTCCAGGTCCGAGAGAAGGACATCCCAACAAGGCCAGGAGGACCAGTGAAAGGGAAATTACCCTGTATGTAGAGATAAGGGTTACCAGTATTGAATGTGATCACTTGAGAAGTGAAATTGATAGTATCGGGAGTAATAAACTGTGCATGTAAGGCATACCAGTTAGAGAAGTAAAATGTCCAGTGTATGAATCGGGTCAAGAGAATTAGGCCCAGGAACTAATAACCCGATAGTAGTGGATCTAGTCAGAACCAACGTAATCCTCAGTAACTGTACCATACCGTATTTCAGGGTCGACGGGGCCCAGGAAATCAAGGGAAGGCCAGTAAGGCCATAAGTGAGGCCTAGAGATATGGGGCCAATGTATCGATGTCGGGCGGGTGAGCCGTAAAATAGAATAATTTACCCACCAAAAAGGAAGGGAAAATCTAATGAATGGAATCCGAAAGGTATAACGATTATAAATAATTATGGGTCGCAAAACGTACGTACGGGAACACTACGATCAGGATAGACTGATGGAGCTTTGTTTCATCCTTGTGAATAAATGATGAGTTCAAGTGATGTGGGTGTGTCACAACATATGTGAATAGTTAACACTAAGAATTTGGAATATTTATTACAAATTGAAAAATTATTTTAAATTCGGGTTATCATAAAAAATGGATTGATATTCGGTAGGAGTAGTCAAGTTATCCACACTACGATTTAGATGCTTTGGCGCATATAGGACAATTGACCACGACTCGTTGTTGATATACTCCAAGTAAAACACCTGGTTAACCTTTTGAAATGCACAAATAAATGACTCATCACTCACGTGATCGTTGCTCTTCAACTTGGACAAGTCAACCATGATCAAATTAGTGCCAGGATCAACTTTACAAGAATTTTTATCCTCAACTCTTACCCAGTGACAGTAAAATACAACCTCTTTGAAGCATATATAATCTAATTCAATTATATTTCGAATTACACCATAATAAGTCATTTCAGATTTAACGAGATTTTTATCTTTTGCGCTGGTTCGAAACAAAGTAAGAGCCTAATATGAAATGCCCGAATTCTGTACATTTATACTTTCCTCGTAAACTTTTGCGCCGAACACGTAATCGTTCAATCGACACTTTTTGTACTCTTGTGTCGTGAACAAGGGTCAAGTGACTAGACGAGCAAGCCTTGATGTCGCATTACCCGTCTTTAAGAGCTGAGAATATAGATAAATTAATTAGGTTAGTTGTAAAGTTTGAGTGTAATGTAACGTTATATAATGGCCATTTTTATTATAATTACCTCTTGTGACAACCACAACCTAAATTCGTTGTCTGATTATACTTTTATTTTTCGTCTTTTATTGTTCTCAGAGGCTTCATATTTTCTGCATATTACAAAATTCATCATGCATAAAATTAATCATGTACAAAATTAATCATTGTACCACTGTGAAAAATCACTTTACTCTAGGCCCAACGAGAAAATATTTCAACACTTTTTGAGGCACTTTTGAGCTTGTGCCTTCCTTGCCAGTAGATTGGACATATCTAGGTTCATCGCAATCGGACAACGATCGAGATTTTCATACTCCTTTCGGTATATTATGCAATCATACACACAAGCATGAATCGATTTATAGTTCATTCCCAAACCTTTCAAACTGTTCTTCATAACAACATAGCAATTTTGAAGCGTATTCTCCTTGGGTAGTAAGCCCTTCACCCAATTCAGAATTCTTGTCACGCTAAACCGTACAGCGTCTTCAAACTGCGCAAACCAACCATGGCATGTAAAGTTGTTTGATCTTTCTCACAGCCAGAGTATAACGGTTGGGTCACCTTAAATTTTAAACTTTGGTAGTCATCGTCAAGGTTTATCGTGATATCTTCACGAGCACCTGAACCTTATATATCATCAGTAGCCTCACTCTCCTCCGCTTCATAAACTCCGTACGCATCATCAACTAAATCCTCTAACATATTATGATCTACGTCATCCTATTCTACATCTATCTTACTTATTGAAGGTTGTTGTGAAGGTTGTTCGGGGATAAAAGGAACTTTCAATTCACCGTGAAAACTCCAAAATCGATAAATATCTTTCATACCCCATCTTAAGAAATGTAGTTCAGCTGTTTTCCACTCAAACACCTTACCATTCATACACCTACCATATGGACACATAAAATCTTCATCATTATGACATCTCTTTGCGTATTTCACAAATTCATTAGCACATCTGCAAAACACATCCCCCATTCTATTTGTCTCTCCTATCCACTCTTCGTATTTAGGATATCCCATCATAGCTACCACAACTAATCACCTATTAAAGGTAAGAAGCGTATATTAATGGATTAGTGTAAACAAAACTTAGATTTATAGTATGTTTTATTTAATTATGTCTTATTTATATTATATTTATAAATTTCAAGTTCAAATTCAATTTATAATAGAAATTCATATTTCCTCCATCTCCTCTAAAGGATGAGTGGTCATATCCCATTCAAGACCGCATATTTCTGTAATATACTTAACAGCTATTGCACATTATTACAATTTGAGAAAAATTCGACAGCATATCGTCGTCCTTCTCCACGTACACAACGTAGATTGGCAAGTGTGAGTGTTATTTCAATTGATTAATTGAAATAACAGTCACACTTATCAATCTAGTATGTACCCAGAGAGCATTAGGATACGATCGCATATTTCCTCCAACAGTAACAACTTTAAGTCACTAAGAATATTATTATGCAGAAATTATGCAGTCCCAAATTGTCCAAACAGGACAATTCGAGAGATCTCATTAAAGGGATAATGACTCTCGAACGGGTCTAAGGACTATAAAATGCGTACGCATAAGAACTAGAAGGCTAGTATCTATGCGTACTTTATGTATTTTCAAGTATGTTTCATTTAAATATCATACTATATATATTTTTTTCGTGATACAAAATACTTTGAAAAAAAGTTGGAAAATCCCACCCCCATATAGATAATAATCCAGTGGTCATGTCACTTCAAAAATTAACCAACCGAACATCGATCCACTATATTCCAATCATAATAGCAACAAAAAATGTGTATCCTATACTCCTTCTAATTCATCTACTCAATTAATTATTTTCATCAATTAAACTAACAATTAAAGTATACAATTATTAATTTACTAATTTACAATGAGGGGCAATCCTGCTTGCATATTAAAGGGGCACTAATTATTAATTTACTAAAAAAATTAACAAGCAATCAATTTTTTTACGAGGGGCACTACTTGCATACGAGGGGTAATATCTAATAAATCAATAAAAATTTAATTAAAAAAATTAACAAGCCCCACCCCCCGCCCCATTTCCCCCTGCCCACCCCACCCCCTTCCCCACCACACACACACACACACACACACACATAGCCCACACCCCCTGCTCCCCACCCCACCCCCAGGCCCGCCCTCTCCCCCTGCCACGGTCCACCACACACACACACATATACACACACGCACATACACACACACACACACACATACATACACACACAAACACATGCACATATACACCCTGCCCCCCCCCCCCCCATCCACATTTACACACACATATATACACACACGCACATATACACACACATATTCACAAATGGAAGAGAAGTAGAGAGAGAAAACATACCAAAATCATTGAGAGAGAGAGTGCAGTCGCTTAGAGAGAGAGAGAGAGAGAGAGAGAGAGAGAGAAATGGAGGGAATAGAAATCGGTGGGAAAAAAGAAGGGGGGAGGGTTTTTTACTGACAGAATTGTCACGGTCCTCAACCGTGACAAGTTTATAAGATTTGTCATGGTCATTGACCGTGATAAGTCCGTGACAATAGTAAATGTCACGATCTTATCACGGTCAATGACCGTGATAAAAAATGCATATTTTTTTGTCACGATCAATGATCGTGACAAGACTGATCGATTGAAGGGTGTTAATTTGACCATTTTGGTATAGTGTAAATTTTCCAGGAGGAGCTAAGGTATCATCAAAGTTCTTTAAGAATGGTCTTTCTTGAGAGTCTTGAATATGAGTCTGTCTTTACGTTACACCAACATTTGGTCTAATGCGTCTAAGATAGTCTGCAACGTCTTCTCTGTTTAGTTTATTTGTTTTGAAGGAACTCATGATGTCTAAGTCTTCTGTTTGTAACATAAAACAGGATATAACATTAGTGTTAATAAACATACGTTCTCTAGATATGATGTTTGAAATGGTATTTTTACTTCCCTTAATATGTATAATAGAGAAGTCATAACCATTAAGCAATTGTTTCCATCTAATAAGTCTATTAGTCCTTGATTTGAACAAGTCTAAATCTCTGAATTTTACTACATAAGAAGAGTTAGTATATACAGTAAAATGTTTAAGTCTAAGAAAAAGCATATATTTTTCTATTTCCCTTACTATGGCTAAAACTTCTTTTTCATGGGGAGTGTATCTTGTTTCTGGATCTATAAAGGTTCCAGAACTATATCTGCAAAGTTTTTTCTTTTTTGTCTGATGATCAATGGTAAAGTATACCGCGCCCCATTGTTTATCAAATGCATCTGTTTCTGTTATAAATTGGTCTTCAACATTGGGCAGTTCAAATAAAGGAATATTTTTTACTACTTCTTTAATCTATCTTATAACTTCAAAATCATCTTTATTCCAATAAAAAAGATTAGCATTGTCTGTTCCTTTTAATTTGGCAGTTAATATTTGTCTTTTTGAAGCCAAATATTTAATAAAGTCTGCAGAACAATTGAGCAATCTTAAAAATGATTGTAATTTCTTTCTATCTTTGAGTTGGTCTGGAAACTCAAGAATCTTTTTGGCTATGTGTTCTGTTAAGGATATTTTTCCTTTAACAATATGCATTCCCACAGAGTCTATTTCAGTCTGAAATAATTGTATTTTCTTTTCGGAAATAACAATACCATGCTTATCTAATTTTAAAATAATCTTTTTAATATGGTCTACAAGCTCTATCTCAGTCTTACTAGCTACAAGAATGTCATCTATGTAAACAAGACAAAATTATGAATATCATCTAAATATGTTATCCATTCTTCTTTGGAATACTTGAGGAGCATTCAAGTATCCAAATGTCATTACTAGCCATTAGTATTGTCCTTGGGGCACACTAAAGGGTGTCCAAGTAATACTATCTGGATCACTACACCAAAATGGGCAAATTGTCACCTTTCATCCAGCCAGCCTTGTCAAAGTCATTGACCGTGACAAAAAAACACGCGTTTTATGTCACGGTCATTGACCTTGACACGACCGTGACGACGAATTGTCACGGTCATTGACCGTGACAAGCCCGTGACAAATTGAATTGTCACGGGCTTGTCACGGTCAATGACCATGACAATTCGTGTCACGGCCAATGACCTTGACATGACCGTGACAACTTTTCCAGCAAAAACCCTTTCCCCCTTCTTTTTTCCCTCCCACCGTTCCCTCCCTCTCTCTCTCTCTCTCTCTCTCGACGCTGCTCTCTCTCTCTCTCTCTCTCTCTTCCATTTATATATATATTTGTCTGTATAGTTATGTGTGTGTGTGTATATATATCTGTGTGTATGTGTGTGCGTGTGTGGGGGGTGGGGCAGGGTGGGGCGGGGTGGGGTGGGGCAGGGTGGTGGAGGGAGTGGTGGAGGGGGCAGGGGGTGGGGCGGGGTGGGGCAGGGTGGGGGAGGGGGCAGGGGGTGGGGTGGGGGAGGGGGTGGGGGAGGGGTGCAGGGGGTGGGGCGGGGTGGGGCAGGGTGGGGGAGGGGGAGGGGGCAGGGGGTGGGGTGGGGTAGGGCAGGGAGGGGGAGGGGGAGGGGGTGGTGAAGGGGTGGCAGGGGTGGGGCAGGGTGGGGGAGGGGGTGGTGGAGGGGGCAGGGGGTGGGGTGCGGTGTGTGTGTATGTGTGGTGGTGTCATTTTTCTAAATTTTAGCATTAGTAAACATAGGATAATAATCACGAGCCCATTGGAAAATATACTTCATTTATCAATATTTTTCTGCACAATGTGCATAATGAACATAGTATTATTCTTATACCATAAAATTCAATATCAGAGTCATAATTGAGCGGACATACAATACTGTGATTAACTATGATAAACTCAATCCATACTAAATCAATATATACAATGTGTGAGTATATTAAAATCTTCAGTGTGACAATGATAAAATCCCCATTTTTAAACCCCAGCTCTCTCCAACGGTGCAACTCTCAAAGTTACCGGTCATATGGTATCCTAGCTGGTAGCGTACGAACATGAAATTGTTAAAATATAAACCGTAAGAATTAAGCTTAGTGAGGTACTCCTTCCCTGCAACAGAATAACAATTCTATATCGAATATGTGGATATAAAATCCGAACAATCCTGCCCATTGGCAATCACAAATCCTGGATCATAAGATCCAAATAATTCTGCCCATTGGCAATAACAAATCCTGGATCATAAGACCCAAATAATTCTGCCCATTGGCAATAACAAATCTTGGATATTTGAATATCCAAACAAATCCTGAATACCGAAGTATTCAAACCAATCCTGGATCATGAATCCTGGATATCTTAATATCCAAACAAATCCTGAATATCGAAGTATTCAAACCAATCCTGGAACATGAGACCCAAACAAATCCTGGATATTTCAATATCCAAACAAATCCTGAATACCAAAGTATTCAAACAAATCTGCTCTTAGAGCTATATTCATATTTATATATGAAACAAATCATAAGTACACTCACCTTGACAGTTTAACTAACTTTTCCCTTGCCTTTATCCGATACTTGTTCAATCAGCTCTTCTTCCCTTCCTATCATTCTTACAATATTAGCATCATCTAGGGGTGGCAATTCGAGTTAGTCATGTCATTTTCGGGTCGTGCTGATTTTTATTTGAGTATAAGTTTTGGCTACTTTTAAATCTATACAAGTTAATCGTGTCATGTTCGGGTCATTTCGAGTTATTACCATAAACGGGTTATCGTGTCAAAAATTTCCAGCTCTAGTATCATCATAAGAATATTAATATTCCAAAGAATAACTTCAATCATAACGCAATTCATAAGCATCATATTATTCAATTCAAATCATTCATTATAAATGAAGTCCCATCTAGACTCAGGTTCTGATATCTAACATATTCAAATTACAGTCCAAATCTTCTTTAATTCTTCTTGGTAATCCAATTCTTATCATATTATGTTCCCAACACAAAATACGTCACATCATTCTGAGTTTCCTAGAGCAAGATATGCCTATTTCTTTTTCACATAGCAAATCTACCCTATAGGCTCTTTTATCGTTCATTCAATTTCCAGGAATTTTCATAATTTTTCTATGTCATAAATTTATATGATATTTTACCCAACATTAGTAAACATATTGAAAAATACATAATTAAAATTTCATAATTTTTAAGGTTCGTTTGCTATGTCAAGCAAAACATCGAACACGTGGCGGGGATACTTTCACCCTTAGGGAAGATTTCATACCCGAACTTCAAACTCTCACCAAAGACACATTTATTGGTATTTTAACATTATTTTCGGATATGTAATACACATATGAGTCCAGGTTAATCTCCAAGTGGAATCAATCAATTCCAGTAAGTATATAGAAATATATGGAAGTTTGAATAAATAAGGTTCCTAAACAAAACAATCTCAAGGGTTTACACATTCAAGTTTGCTTAAACATGCCTCTATCCATAAGTACACATCAAGACATGTAATTTCAGTAAACAAATGATTATTTAAATCATTTAAATAAGTAATACAAAAAAATAAACAAGATTTATGGATGGAAATACCTTAGGGGCTTTTACGTAATTTTTCTATGATTTTTTCTTCAATTTCTCCTCACACTTTCTTCCTAAACTTCAAAACTCTCTTTCCTTAGGTTAAAACTCTTCCATGGCTGAAATATGCTGAAGGAAGAGCTTAATTCAAGGGTTTTAAGTCGGCATAAGGCCACCCCCTCTTGGTCCAATCAAAATATAACATGTGGCATTACATAAAACAAAATATCATTTAAGGCTAAATGACTAATTTACCCCCTGTTCGTAAAAAGACAATATCTTCCCACTCGGATGTCTGTTCGATGAACCGTTTGTTTTGTTATAAACCTAACTCATATATCTACAAATAACTAGTTTATACCTCAAGGTAATTGTTACGTCATAAAGGTCAAAACTAGCCTCCAACAGGAACATTCCTACCGAAACTTTAAAATTTCACATTTGTAACTAATTCGATATTTCAAGCTTTAGGAAGGTGGGATTAAACTAAACATAATTACTTAACATTATATATATACTAATAACATATTATTCATACCACATAATCTAATCATGATTTAAACATGATTTATCATAATTATATTCGGGTTGTCACAATTCTCCCCCCGTTAGGAAATTTCATCCTCGAAATTGACATACCTTGGTTGTCCGAATCAAACAAATACGGATAACCAATCTTCATGGTATCATCTCTCTACCATGTAGCCTCTTCCATGGAATTCCTTCTCCACACAACTTTCACAAGTGGGATTACTTTTGATCTCAATACTTGTTCCTTCCTATCCACGATAGCAAGTGGTTCTTCCACATAACTCAAGTCTTCCTTTAACTCAATAGGCCGTTCTACCAACACATATGAAGGATCTGCTACATACTTTCTTAACATAGAAACATGGAAAACATCATGTAATCGAGCTAACTCTGGTGGTAATGCTAACTTGTAGGCAACCATCCTGACTTTTTCAAGGATTTCATAAGGTTCAATGTAGTTTTGACTTAATTTCCCTTTCTTTCCAAACCTCATAACTCCTTTCCATGGAGATATCCGAAGAAACACATAATCCCCTTTCTGGAATTACAAATCTTTTCGTCGTTTATCCGCATAACTTTTTTGTCTGCTTTGAGTTGTTCTCATTCTATCTTGAATAATCTTTATTTTTTCAGTGGCGACTTCTATCAATTCTGGACCCTCTATCTTCCTTTCACCAACTTCACCCCAACATATCGGTGTACGACATCGTCTACCGTACAATGCTTCATATGGAGTCATACCATTAGTATACTGAAAACTATTGTTATATGCAAATTCTATCAAAGGAAAATATTCATCCCAATTACCTTTGAAATCAAGCACACAAGCTCTAAGCATATCTTCCAAAATTTGTATTGTCCTTTCAGACTGCCCATTTGTCTGGGGATGGAAACCGTACTAAACTTCAAGTTAGTACCCATATCATATTGCAAGCTATCCCAAAATCTGGATGTAAAAGTAGGGTCTCTATCTGAAACAATAGATATCGGTGCTCCATGCAATCGAATAATTTCATTAACATACAATCTAGTATACCTGTCAACTGTATACGTAGTCTTGACTGCTAGAAAATGAGAGGACTTCGTCAATCTATCCACCACTACCCAAATCGAATCTGACCCCTTCTGAGATCGAGGAAGCCCAACCACAAAATCCATCGTTACATGATCCTATTTCCATTCCGGTATTGGCAATGGCTGAAGTAGACTAGTAGGCTTCTGATGCTCCACTTTCACTTGCTGACATATAAGGCACCTAACAACCAAATCAGCTATTTCCTTTTTCATATTATTCCACCAATAATGCTCCTTTAAATCCCTATACATTTTAGTACTACCAGGATGCATAGTATAAATGGAATTATGAGCCTCATCTAAAATTTCCTCTTTCAATCCACACACATTAGGCACACATAATCGTTGATTATACAATAAAGAGTCATCATTCACCATACAAAAATCTTCAGACTTACCATCTCGAACATCTTGTCGTTTCTTCTCAAGAAAAGGATCTTCACTTTGCAAATCACGAATACGGGTAGCTAACAAAGGCCTCATGCTTACATGAGCAAATAACCTGTCCCCATCGGCTAGCTTCAATTCTACTCCCATCAATCTCAATTCCATGATTTGGGAAACTCTAGCACACCGAATACAAGATAACCTTCCCGAAGCCTTTCTACTCAGAGCATCTGCAACTACATTTGCCTTCCCTGGGTGGTAGTGAATTGTACAATCATAGTATTTAATTAACTCCATCCATCGCCTCTGCCTCAAATTCAACTCCTTTTGAGTAAATAAATACTTAAGGCTTTGATGGTCAGTAAAAATTTCACATACCTCACCATATAGATAATGACGCCATAATTTCAAAGCAAACATAATAGCAGCAAGTTCCAAATCATGTGTAGGATAATTACGTTCATGTGTACGCAACTGCCTAGAAGCATAAGCAATAACTTTACCATGCTACATAAAAACACAACCCAACCCCTGGTGTGAAGCATCAGTATAAAAAACAAAACCATCTCCACCGTGTGGAATAGCAAGAACAGGTGCAGTTACCAACCTCTTTTTCAATTCATCAAAACTATTTTCGCAATCAGAATTCCATTCAAACTTAACATCTTTCCGGGTTAGTTTAGTCACCGTCAAGGCAATTGAAGAAAATACCTTAATAAACCTTCTATAATACCCAGCTAAACCCAGAAAAATTCTCACCTCAGTCACATTATTGGGCCTTTCCCACTTTACAATAGCTTCTATCTTCTTGGGATCAACACATATACCATCTCCCGAAATAACATGGCCTAAAAATGTAACTTGTGATAACCAAAATTCACACTTGATAAACTTGGCATACAACTTCGTATCTTTCAATAGATTCAAAATAATTGTGAGATGCTTTTCATGTTCAACCATATCACATGAATAAATCAGAATATCATCAATAAAAACTATCACAAATGAATCAACAAAAGGATAAAGTACCCGGTTCATAAGATCCATAAATAGAGCTGGAGCATTAGTCACCCCAAAAGGCATCACCAGAAATTCAAAATGACCATACTGAGTACGAAAAGCAGTTTTAGAAATATCACTCTCCATGACCCTCAACTGATGATAACCCGATCGTAAGTCTATTTTTGAAAACACTTTAGCACCCTGTAACTGATCAAACAAATCATCTATACGAGGTAAAGGGTATTTGTTCTTAATTGTATCTTTATTCAGTTGTCTATAATCAATACACAAACGCATGGTACCATCTTTCTTCTTCACAAATAAAACTGGCGCACCCCATGGAGATACACTAGGCTGTATGAACCCCCTATCAAGTAAATCTTGCAACTGAATCTTGAGTTCTTTCAACTCAGCAGGTGCCATTCTATACGGTGCCATAGAAATAGGGGTTGTCCCCGGTGCTAATTCGATACTAAATTCAACTTCTCTTTCTGGAGGTAACCCTAGAAACTCACTAGGAAACGCTTCAGGAAAATCCTGTACAATAGGAACATCGACTAATTGTAAAGCCCCCTTCCTAGTGTCAAGAACATATGCAATAAAACCCTCACAACCCTTACTCAATAATTTCCTCGTCTGAATAGCAGAAATGATGCAACTGGGAACAATTTTCCTTTCCCCCACAAATTTAAATTCAGGCTCACCAGGCATATTAAAAACAACTTCCTTACAGAAACAATCCATAGATGCATGATATTTAGATAACCAATCCATTCCCAGAATTATATCAAAATCAAAAATATCCAATGGAAGTAGATCTATAACTGTATCTCTAGCCCCCACAGTCAAAACACAATCACGAAAAACATATTCAACTACAATCATATCCCCCATAGGCATGGAAATACCCAACCCCACCTCTAAATGAGTGCATGGTCTATTCAGATATATGGAAAATGCATATGACACAAAAGAATGTGTGGAACCAGGATCAATCAGAACATAAGCACTTCTATCAGTAACATAAAGTGTACCTGTCATCACATCTGGAGTAATCTGAGCTTCTTTCATTGTAAAAACTCGTCCACCTGGTCTGGAACTACTAGCTTGTCCTCTACCCATACTTTTCACTGCACTGCCCGGAGATAACATTCTGCTTGCTACTTCACTATGTGCTGCTGGAGCCTCTGCTAATTGCGGACAATTCTTCTTATTAAGCCCCACTTGATGACAATGGTAGCATTCCAATCCCTTAAGCTTAGGACGCTCAGATTTATAATGCCCTTCCTCTTTACAAAAGAAACATGTAACAACTCTTGTCGGTGCCTCACCCTTTCCTGACCTCCTAACCAGACTAGAAGATTCTCCACCCCTAGTATATCTGCCAAATCTCCCCAGACCTCTACCACTATCTCCACCACCTCTCTGAAATTTATGAGGTTCCATCTTAACACTTCCACCCTCACCTCCCTTAAAGTGAGATGCGTTGACTCTACTCTTCTTAAAACTCTCTCTACTCGCCACCCCTTGGTTCATTTGCCTTTCTGCTATCGTGGCTTTGTTTACCAGAGAAGCATAATCTTCTAACTCAAAAGTGGCCACTCTATTTTGAATAGGCCAAATCAGTCCATCTTGAAACTTACTACATTTATCTCCTTCATGCTGCACATACTTAGTAGCAAATCTAGAAAAAGCAGTAAATTTAGCATCATACTCCCTTACAGACATTTTCCCTTGGGTTAAGTTTATAAACTCCCTCAGCTTCTCCCTCCTATAAACCTTAGGGAAATACTTAACATACAAAGCTTTAATAAATTCAGCCCAAGTAATAACATCAGTACCTTCCATCCTGGGCACCAAATGGTTGTTGGCTTCCCACCAATTTTTGGCCTCTCCTTTGAGCTTAAAAACAGCTAGATTCACTTACTGGTTATTTGGAACCTTCATAACTGCAAATATAGTTTCTAGATCTCTCACCCATATCTCAGCTTCTGTAGGTTCAACTGACCCTGAATATTTTGGAGGATTCAACTTCAAAAACTTCTCATGCATGGAATCTTTCATTTCTTTCCTTGCCTCTTTCTCAATTCTGGCCACAGTCTTTGATTCTAGATATCTAGCCTGTTGCTCTGCCATTTGCGCCATATTTCTTTCTTGTTGCTCTTCCATCCTCATTATTGCCTGCACCATCATCTGAATCTCTGTAGGTTGTTCATTCTCTCTAGCCCTTACAGCAACACTCTGCTCTTCTTCAGTATTGTCTGTACGAGAAGCTACTCCCTCTTCTCGATGTTGTCCATCCCCAGGTTCCATCGGGAATTATCTGTAATATAACAAAGTTCTAGTAACCAATATAAACAGTTTATAATACTAAAATATTGGCTAGTACATAAACAATTCATAAATATCAAATCAACTCAATAACTGCCATCTAATCATCACACACGTCCATAATTAATAACCACGCTCTGATACCACTAATTGTCACACCCCAAACCCAATATCCATACTAATCATTTGTTATTAAAATAATTGGATCATAATCCCGAGCCCATTGAAAAATATACTTCATTTATCAATATTTTTCTGCACAATGTGCATAATGAACATAATATTATTCTTATACCATAAAATTCAATATCAGAGTCATAATTGAGCGGACATACAATACTGTGATTAACTATGATCAACTCAATCCATACTAAATCAATATATACAATGTGTGAGTATATTAAAATCTTCAGCGTGACAATGATAAAATCCCCATTTTTAAACCCCAGCTCTCTCCAACGGTGCAACTCTCAAAGTTACCGGTCATATGGTATCCTAGCTGGTAGCGTACGAACATGAAATTGTTAAAATATAAACCGTAAGAATTAAGCTTAGTGAGGTACTCCTTCCCTGCAACAGAATAACAATTCTATATTGAATATGTGGATATAAAATCCGAACAATCCTGCCCATTGGCAATCACAAATCCTGGATCATAAGATCCAAATAATTCTGCCCATTGGCAATAACAAATCCTGGATCATAAGACCCAAATAATTCTGCCCATTGGCAATAACAAATCTTGGATATTTGAATATCCAAACAAATCCTGAATACCGAAGTATTCAAACCAATCCTGGATCATGAATCCTGGATATCTTAATATCCAAACAAATCCTGAATATCGAAGTATTCAAACCAATCCTGGAACATGAGACCCAAACAAATCCTGGATATTTCAATATCCAAACAAATCCTGAATACCAAAGTATTCAAACAAATCCGCTCTTAGAGCTATATTCATATTTATATATGAAACAAATCATAAGTACACTCACCTTGACAGTTTAACTAACTTTTCCCTTGCCTTTATCCGATACTTGTTCAATCAGCTCTTCTTCCCTTCCTATCATTCTTACAATATTAGTATCATCATAAGAATATTAATATTCCAAAGAATAACTTCAATCATAACGCAATTCATAAGCATCATATTATTCAATTCAAATCATTCATTATAAATGAAGTCCCATCTAGACTCAGGTTCTGATATCTAACATATTCAAATTACAGTCCAAATCTTCTTTAATTCTTCTTCGTAATCCAATCCTTATCATATTATGTTCCCAACACAAAAGACGGCACATCATTCTGAGTTTCCTAGAGCAAGATATGCCTATTTCTTTTCCACATAGCAAATCTGCCCTATAGGCTCTTTTATCGTTCATTCAATTTCCAGGAATTTTCATAATTTTTCTACGTCATAAATTTCTATGATATTTTACCCAACATTAGTAAACATATTTAAAAATACATAATTAAAATTTCATAATTTTTATGGTTCGTTTGCTATGTCAAGCAAAACATCGAACACATGGCGGGCATACTTTCAACCTTAGGGCAGATTTCATACCCGAACTTCAAACTCTCACCAAAGTCACATTTATTGGTATTTTAACATTATTTTCGGATATGTAATACACATATGAGTCCAGGTTAATCTCCAGTTGGAATCAATCAATTCCAGTAAGTATATAGAAATATATGGAAGTTTGAATAAACAAGGTTCCTAAACAAAACAATCTCAAGGGTTTACACATTCAAGTTTGCTTAAACATGCATCTATCCATAAGTACACATCAAGACGTGGAATTTCAGTAAACAAATGATTATTTCAATCATTTAAATAATTAATACAAAAAAATAAACAAGATTTATGGATGGAAATACCTTAGGGGCTTTTACGTAATTTTTCTATGAATTTTTCTTCAATTTCTCCTCACACTTTCTTCCTAAACTTCAAAACTCTCTTTCCTTAGGTTAAAACTCTTCCATGGCTGAAATATGCTGAAGTAAGAGCTTAATTCAAGGGTTTTAAGTCGGCATAAGGCCACCCCCTCTTGGTCCAATCAAAATATAACACGTGGCATTACATAAAACAAAATATCATTTAAGGCTAAATGACTAATTTACCCCCTGTTCGTAAAAAGACAATATCTTCCCACTCGGATGTCCGTTTGATGAAACGTTTTATTTGTTATAAACCTAACTCATATATATACAAATAACTAGTTTATACCTCAAGTTCATTGTTACGTCATAAAGGTCAAAACTAGCCTCCAACAGGAACATTCCTGCCGAAACTTTAAAATTTCACATTTGTAACTAATTCGATATTTCAAGATTTAGGAAGGTGGGATTGAACTAAACAAAATTACTTAACATTATATATATACTAATAACATATTATTCATATCACATAATCTAATAATGATTTAAACATGATTTATCATAATTATATTCAGGTTGTCACATCTATAATCTATAACCATACGTCTTTTTCCTCTTTTTCGTTCTGATTTATTTTGAACATAGAAGGTGAGGCTATTATGTATTTTTTGAATTCTTTCTCATCTTCTTGTGAATATACTTTCTTATAGGTTCCACCATTAATAGTGGCGTCTGGGTTAATAGAGATAATTTCACAATAACTTTGATCTTTATCGCACTTAGAAATGGGATTTTCTCCAAAAGTAGGCTCTGTTAATTTCCAAATCTTTTCTTTTTCTAATTTTATATCCATTTCTTTTAGTTGGATATAGCTTGAACCTGAAATAAGGTATGCTGGTCTTGATCTAGAATGTCTTGTTGTATATGCGTAATTTGCTTATAACACTTTTGGTCTGGACACTTGCATTCTTTTTGTAACGTTTAGTGATTTCTAAGGCTTCTTGTTGGTTTGAGGGTCTAGGTCCACCATGCTCAGCTGAAGAATTCTAATGTTTTATGGGGATATAATTGGGTTTGCCCTGCATAAGGTCAAAGGCAGTCTTGTGTCTAGGAGAGGGGCTTTAATATTAAATTCCTATTTATCACTAATTAACATCTTATCATTATACTGAGTATAAGAATTATATTTACTAATAAATTCTTGTCCTAAAATAATGTTTCCTGTGAAACTAGGACGATGATCCATTATCCAAAATCGATGATTAACGGTCTTGTTGGTCTGATTTCCTAATTTGAAATAAATAGGAATAGTCTAAAAATATAAGGCAAATGGTTCTCCATTACCTACCTTACCATAGATTTCTTGATTAATTTCTAGAAAATAATCTTCAGGGAAGTCATCAGCCTTGCAAATACTCTGAGAGCATCTTGTGTCTATAAAAGTTGAAAGTCTTTTAGGATAATCTTTGTTTTGTATAAACAATTCTACAAAATAAGCATGTGGTTTAGTAAAAATTTCTAAATTATTATTTTCTAAAATAGATATTCCTTTCTGAGATTTGTCTATAAAATCTAATGGTGTTAGGTCTTCTGAACTACTATCATAGCGATATCATTCTAAATCATAGGAATATCCTTTTCCTTTTAAGTCTTCATTTTATTGTAATCTTTTGGCTATATTTCTATCAATATCTTGATAATATGTTTTAATATCTAAGTCTATTTGAGCATCATACTGGCTAGTATAAATTTCTCTAAAACTAGTTCTCTAACAATTTTCATGGCAATGTAATTGACAAATAACACAAACCATAAATAATTCTGTTTGTATAGTCTCAAAGCATTCTACACATCTAAAGTATTTCTTGCTACATTTAATTCCAAATGTGCAATAATGTCTTTCATCAAAGTAACATTTAGGTATATATGTTAGTAACTCAGGATTACTAACTGTTCATCTTTTCTTTAAAAAGGGGATCCATATACATTTATACCAAGCTTCTTCTAAGTCTATATATTCATCATCTAAATCGTCTTGATTAGCTTGCATTATATATAAATCTAAAATATCCTGAGAGTCTTCATACTCATTAGTATCACTATTATAGTCTGTAAAATCACTATTTGTATATGCACTATAGATACCAGTATTATCATCATCTTCTATGTCTGATATTTCTATAGCATATAGGATATCTAATTCTTCTTGATCTGCATAGTCTAATATTGTATTAATAATCTTAATACCTTAGTTATATTTCTTATTAGGGCAGTCTTTAGCAAAGTGTCCTACTTTATCGCAAGTCCAACATTCTTTGATAGCGGTCTTAGATTGAGCTACAAATTTTTCTTTCCTATAATTAGGAACCTTCTTATACTTACTAGTGTTATTCTTAAAATATCTTCTTTGGTTAAATCTATTTTTCTTCGTCTTAGATTTCCTTTCTCTAAAGGTAGTAGATGGTCTAAATCTATATTTCTACGGAAATCCTAAAGGTCTAGTCTTAAACTTTCGGTGTTTCCATTTTAATTTCTTTTTGAATTTCTTAGATTCACTTCCACATCCCCATTGGACTGGAGCGATGTCTCTTTCGTCTTTGATTGGAGGGATCTGTTTAAAGTCTCTTCTATCAATTTTCCTTGAGTTATAACACGTCTCTTAGATATGATATAGTCTTTGGCGAAATTGATTCTTTCACCAAGGGAGTTATTCTTAACTCTAGGTACTCTTAGATAATTCCTATATTCATTAATTAAGATTTGTCCTATGGAAGGTATCTTTCTAAAGTATTCATCTTTTAAGGTCTCTTCAAATTCTTTAATTTGGTAATATAGTTGCTCATAATTATTGCTATATTCATTGATCTTATCTAATTTGCAAATGCTAAGAAGGGCTAACTTAGTTTTTGCTAGGTCTTATTCATTGATATGAGCTAAATGTCCAGCTCCAATGAAATCTGACGTGAACAATTGAATACATTCTTCAATTGATCTTTCTTATAAGTTTTCCTTTATTTTCTCAATTTTAGCTAAGGAGTCTTCATCTGTAGCTTTTCTCAAACTATCTAAATAGTCTTTCGTAATTCCTCTAATGGATTGCTTAGCGTATTGCTTACATGAAGTTGCATCCCATTATTCATTGGATGCAAAACACATGTTCATCTGATTACGCCATTCGTCTAAGGCATTCTTCCTATCTTGGACATTGTCTAAATTAAGGTATATCCCAACTGGATTTATGGCTTGACTTGCCATGGTCTTAACAGGAGTAAAACTCTTGTCACTAGTTGGATAGTCTTTTATATAATCATGTTAAGTCTTAACTAAAGTGCTATAGTATATATGAATATTTATTCCTATTAGTTTACTAAAAAGTCTAGGAGCATCTTCTATCCTACTATTACTTCCTATCTCTTATTTACTAGGACCTACTTGTGTAGCTGGCATTAGTCTTTTTTCTCCTTCTTCTATTAGTTTTAAGTTTCTAAGAAGTTCTTTAGTATTCTTAGATTCTTTTAATTTTAATATATGCTCTTGAGCTATCATATTAAATCTTTCTCTTTCTTGAAATCTAATAGAATGACTTTTCTTAAGGTGATCTTTGAATGTCTTCATGTCCAATTCTGAGGGTTCATGTCCAAAGTTTTGGATCCTAGATTTTTCTTTAACTAAGTGTTTTTGGTCAAATGATCTTCTAGGTCTAATTACTGGGGCTTGTCTTAGTAAACTAGAACTAGTCTTACTACTACATTCTCCTTCTGAAGGATCATTAATTATGGCTTCTCCCATATTCCTAAATCTAACTTCTTCAGTCTGGATATTCTTATTGATAATCTTTGAAGGGACAAACTGGATAGTAACATTTCCAGTGACATCGTCTTGATTAATAAACAAAGGTTTATTTTGTATAGTCTTAGTTTCTTAAAATTCTGGCAATTGCCAAAGGGTCTTAGATTTTTCTTTCATAGGTCCAGTATTCTTAATACTGTAAGTATGATTGTAGTCTGAAATATTGGTTCTAACTAAGATTTCTTCATTAAGTCTTCCGCTAGGAATTCCCGATTGCATTCCTTCATAAATAAATTGGGAGAACTTCACATAGCTTTAGAATTTTATATTTATATTAGCGTATGGGATAATATAGTCTTCATAGCCACTAGCATATAAGATTAACTTATGTTTAGATATGTTTATGGTTACTGTAAATGTCGGGATGACATTAAAGTATCCTATATTGTCTGACATTTCTAATTGGGGTATCCCAATAAGGTTTTTCTCAAAATATTTCCATCTTTTATCTACTAAGCAATATAATATGTTGATATTATTTTGAGGTCTATGTAATCCTTGGATTCTTGCTTGAAAGAGTCCAAAGGTTAGGAATTGGAACTTCCTATCAGTTCCTCTAGATCTAAGCCATTCTGAGTAAAAAACTTGAAGCTCGATGTAGGATTTTTCTAACACATGATTTCTACAATGATAAGTCATGTTATAATTAGGTGTCTTAGGAGTGACACCTTCTTTAAACAAGTTTATGTATCTAACGGCTAGAAGTTATCCATTATAAATGTAATCTTCAACAATGTTTCAGTCAACTTCACTCTATTCTTTTCATTGGAGAGGATTAGTGAAATTTCTCTCCTTCCACCATGTTCTAACATTGGAGAATGAATCCTTAAGTCTTTAGAGCATACAATTACTCTGTCCAATATTTGGGATAGAGCTAACTATCTTACTAGTCTTATCTAATCCATCATTGATGATTCTTCTAGTTATGGTCTTTCCTTCCTTATTTCCTACATAAGGAGATTCTCTAAATTTACAGGTGGTTACTTATTTTTTTTCAAGTCTTTTTTCAGTCCTTTCTAAAGAGTCTGAATAATCTTTTTATCTTTTTATCTGTCTAAGAATTTCTTCATTAAATGTCTTGTTCTATTTTCTTGCATTATTTTTAATATCTTCATTATTTTTAATAAGAGTATTAACAAGAGAATTAGAAATCTTATTTATATAGTCTTTTACATTATCTTCTTTTTCTTTTTTTCGCACAGATTTGTGGGCCATTCTAGCTTCTATGGTTTCTATAGTTTTTTATTTTATCTTATCTAAACGAGCTAAGATAAACGGAGAGTTTAATTCTTCTTGGGAGAGTTTATTATATATAAACTTAATTCCCTTTATAACTTCTTCGTATTTTTCTTGTACTTGGCCCATGTCTAGTCTAATTTCATTAATAATACTATCCATTTTGGATAGGTTATGGGTTTTCATATTATTAAGATAATTTGCTAAATTTTGTTGAAATTTAACAAAGTCTGTAGAAGGTGGTTAATCCTTATGTCTTAGCTTTTATATCTAATTATAAGTCTTTAACAAATCTACTGTTATAGTTTTGGGTAGCTGCTATAGATGTAGAAATTAAATTGAATCTTTTTAATATGAGTCTAGTTGCTTTAGCAGCATTTACATTCTCATTTTCATTTATCTTATAATAAAATCTATCATCATTTATCTTTTCTAAAATTCTTTGGTAAAAATCTTCTAAGGTCTGAATGGAGAGGTCTCTAGGTACCTCATTCCAGTCTGATCTAAGTATCACCATTATGTAGATAATTGTCTAATCTAGGAATAAACTTAGCTTATTCTTTGGTAAGTTTAATTAAATCACTGTCTTTATTTTTAGTTAAAGTTTTAATTTCTAAAATGTCTTTATTAAGGACTACTATATGATTAGTCTTAATATTTATTTCTTGTAGAACTTGTACTAGGTCTATTGGGATTTGGCTATCTATTTCTTTTAATCTTTTAGAGATATTTTTTATCTCTGTTTCTAGGGTTTGAGTGTCTTTTATTAATTTTCTTAATATAAGGAGTATACACTTATTTTAGTCTATTATACTATTGATAGCACTGGCAGTAACTTGTCTACTATCTGCATGTTTGGTTGGGATGTGTTCAGTATGTGAACAACCGTCTATGTGAGAGGTTAAACAACATTCTGAGTCTAAATCAATTATGGGTATAGGTTGGTAGTCTGGGTTGGTTCCAAAAATATCTTTATATATGCGAGGGATAAATTCCAAGGGCATTAAAGTCTTTTTACTATAAATCTAAAAGGAGCGTCTTATGGATCTGATACCAAAAGTGGGATTGGGTCAGAATTCGGCGAGATTCTAAGAACTCTCTAATAACTCTTAAAGGTTTGATACCAATTTTGGGTCTAAATTATAAATATTTTAAAGGTACGATCTTTAAAGGGTTTTCTATAAGATATGAGGGGACCATAAGGGAGTATGATAATCTTGACCTTGGGACCATACGAGGACCACTTTTCGAGAAAAGGACAAAAGTTTGTTGAGAAGTTCATTAAATGAGTTCGTTCTAGATCCTATGTTAGTGCCCGAGGCCCCCGATTTTAAAATCTTTTTACTTCATAAAGATAATTTCCTTGTTATAGATATGCGGAAGCGAAGATGGTTCAAATTAAAATTAAACAAAGTGAAATAAGATTAAAACACACACACAATTAAATTTCACTTAAACACAATTAATTTAACCCAAGTCCTAGAAATTTGCCTAAGTCATATTTTTAATATTTCCAAATTAGGCCAAACCAAATTTTACCCAATTAAATTAAATGACTTGAATTAAATTAACATAAATAGTACCCAAATTTAATTTAGCACCAAATTAAACAAGTAGTGATTTTAAACCAATTTTATCTTTTTACCTAAGCATGCGCTATAGGTGAGTATTACGAAAGATAAAATAAACAATGAATCATTACGCCGCGATGTACGAGGAAAACCCCATAACGGGAAAATCCTCGGACGACCCTAGCCTCAAATCCACTAAGTATGGTTTTACATATACAAGACAGTAAGACTTACAACACTCGACGCGATCCCTCTCAAGCCCCGATACTCCTTTTTGTATACACCTCCACCTAGCGAATAACCACGGAGCTCCAATATTGTCTCGAAATCCATCGATCGGACTTTTATGTCCACCGCCACTCGAACAAGGAGCCTTTCTCCAAGTGGGTAAATCAATGCAAACTTCTTCTTCTTTGTGGGATGTAGAAGTAAACCCAAACGAACTCTTGAATATGTAGAGTAAACCGGTGTCGAATACTCCATGCAATGTATATATATAAAGGAACTTGGATAAACAAACTATGGGTGGCAAACAAGTGTTTAAAAGATTTTTCTTGAAAAACAACAACACTTAAACAATGAACTTTTTCCTTATGGAATTATGCTCTCAAACTCTCTCTTGGAGGTTGTAGGATATGAAAAAGTTAAGTGGAAAAAGTTAGTTCCCGCACATATTAAGACTGCCAAAAAAGTTAGTGGGAAAAGTAATGGGAAAGTGGGAAAAACTGCTTAAAATTGCCAAATAAACTTTTCCCGCCAAAACTCGTTCGAACGACTTTTCGTTCGAACGAAGTCTCGTTCGAATGAGCCTTCTAACGAAGTTCTAGTGTGAAATCGTTAGAAATATCTTTGGAAATCTCATTCGAACATCATTCTCGTTCGAACGGCACTTCAAACGACATTTCAGTGGCCAATGTGGGAACTCGTTGGCAAATTCGTTCGAACGACATTATTGTTCGAACGACAACTCATTCGAACGAAAATTCGAACGAACTTCCAAAAAGTTAAAAAATTTAGTTTTAGCCTAGAAACTTTGTATACTTTAATTTAAAGTTTTAATAAAATCTTTCTGAAAATAAACAACAGCTTAAAATAAAAGTTTTCCCAATAAAAATGTTCCAAGCTCCTATATATATATATATATATATACCTTAGGAGTAAACGAGATATTGTTGATGACGTAGAAACGAGGCACAATAAATCAGCATTTGATGAAGCTTTAATATCTTGGCCGCTACGTCTTCAACTTTAGTATGTTATAGGCTTGAAGGATGATCAATAACTCTATCCTATGACTCAAACGTTTTTGTCCAGAATTGAGCCAAAACTACGAAGGACTCAATTGGAATTTTATGTCCTTACATCCTATATATATATATATATATATATATATATATATATATATATATATATATATATATAATCCTATAATTCTTGGGCAATCATGTGAGACACCCCGACTAATTAAATAACGGGTAGCTACTCCTTTATTAAATTAATACAAAATGCCAAGTTGGTTCAGTTAACAGCATCACTGTCGAAAACATTTTAGTGATTACTAACCACCTAGTATTTAAAAAGTGAGTTGCCATATTTTAAGTTAACTCTGATTAACATGCAATAAGTGAAATGTAAAGGATAACATAACCATTCACAATAAAGTCCAACTATAGTAAATCAACAAGTAAAGATGAGTCTAGAGGAAATACTCCTCACAACAATCCCAATATGGAAAGAAATAAAACAAGTCTGCATCCTGAATTAATTACATGTCAAAAGTCTAAAAAACTGAAATAAATGAACTGTCTCTAAAAGAAATGGGCGACATGCCCTACAACTGATGAAATATGAATATAGAGTCAAGGCAAATGAAGCGTCTACTAGCAAGGCCCTGTAACTTCCACAACAGCTACAGCTCGTCACCTGACTGGAAATACTATGCATGGTGTCCTTGTAGCTGGGCACCTAAAAAGGGTTTTTACAAAAAGTAGATTTGAAAGCAAACGCGTCAGAGCCCGAAAGTGGAGAGTATTTTAAAAACAGCAAGTGTTTTAATAACATTAAAACAATGAATGCAAAGTACATGTTAGGACGTGCTCTCACATAAAATACTCACCTCTCGTCTATTTGTGCACTCCTAACGTACCGTACCCATACAAGTGTTTCTCATATCTAACTAGACCCAAAGCAAATACTGTCCTTTCTACTCGATTCATACTATAAGTCCCAACGTTATCAATTTAATAGAGAGCTTTACTTAAATTCTCAAATATCGAAGTATCAGTAGTACAATTTACCAAAGTTTACCTCTCAATTCATATTCTCAATGCGTTACTATAATGATTCTCACATTCAAACATAACCATTCTTTTCCTTTAACCGTATATTATTCACATCATAAATATACAATAGAAGCACCCCAAGGTTAAGCTGTGGTGCACTCATACTCTGCTATCCATCCCGGTACATCACGTACATAAGGATCACAAACTCCGAATCTCTCAGGAATTGTTAGAATAAGCACAACCCACGAAAATGGAGGCGAACATAATTCAACATATCCATGGGTCACGTACATACCTACGCTCCATAGTCAGCTGACTTATTAACTCACAAATAAGTCATTCTAGCATTATGTTCTCTAGGCACCAATCTAAATTCAGGCACACAAGGAGTAGATGGCCCTAAGCGAACGTAAACCTCCCGTGATAGCAAGTATGGTAGGTATGTCATACACATAAAATCATATACATATACTAAGCATGCACACATCTTAGTACTTATCATATTTTATTAGTGGTATACTTCTCATTCTTATACCAATACACGTGTCCCCGGTTTATATATACACATCATCCTTTATCCTCACGTCGTAATTAGTTATTCGCGTCCTAACCCACAATTACCATTTGGTTCAAATCCTTCTTCTATATTTTACTCCCCAATATAACCCTATTATCCCAACTATCTCAATTAGTCATCAAGGTAATGTTATCGCTACAATTAAACAAGGTTACGGGACACTAGAAATCAAACCAGGCCAAAAAGGCCAAACTGTCAACTCGTTAGAAGTCTCGTTCGAACGAGGCTGTTCGAACGAGAGTTCGTTCGAACGACGTGGGCATCTAACGAGATATCGTTCGAATGAAAGTTATCGAACGAACATCCCTCTCGTTAGAAGGCAAACTTTCAACTCGTTAGAAGCTCGTTCGAATGACCTGGGCAGGTCTTCTAACTAGGTGACAGTTCGAGCCCAGAAAATCCCTATTACGTTTTTCACCAATTTTCTCACCTCAAAACTCCTCCAAAAATTATTCCAACAATATTTTAAGGTTCCTCAACATTCCTAAACATTCTTAGGTCATAATTTAGCACATTCATGGAATCAAATCTTCCTATACAACACTTAATTATCAATTCTCCCATAGTTTTCCCCTAAATCATATGAGTATGAACCCTAGAATTTAAAATCATCAACTTCCATAAATAAATCCGTTTTTGTAACATAAAAAGTAGTAATTCTTTTAGTTCAATCATCCAATAACAATTCTACATGCAATCCTACACTAAAATCTGAATTCATAACTCCAATTTCATGGGTTTTTATAAATCTCCCAAAAATAATACAATTATATAAATTTCCTACACATGGAAGAAGCATTCTTTGCAAATAACGTAATTAAACCACTTGCCTCTAATCTTTCTCTGAATTTGATGTTGAATCTTGAAGATTGAATTGTTCTCTCTCTCTCTCTCTCTGCAGAATTCTCTTCTCTCTCTCTCTCTCTACAAGTTCTTCTCTAAAGATGATGACAATGGAGGTGGGGGTTTATTCTTGGACCCTTAACTTCTATTCTAAACTTCTCCCGTAACCCACTACTTAGTTTAGTGCTGATAATGGGTTGGTGGGTTTAATTAATAATCATAATTAAACTCTAATTTTCGTAGGTTTTAATTCCCAAAATTCCAAAATTACCAAAATACCCTTTTAAGTTGCCGGTATGGCCCAGAAATGCCCCGGGACCCAAACTAAACACCCGGGTAGTGTTTTCTGACTATTTCAACCCTTTCGGACACGTTGGCGCACTCAAAATGACCATACGGTTAATAGAAATAAAATTCATTTTTTTATTAAATAATTACTTTCCTGACGCGACTGCCACACGCGTCGCAACAAAATTTCCCAAATTGCCGTATTTTAATCTCACGACGACAAATTTAATAATTTCAATATTCATATAACGTCGTATGTACACATTATAATCAAATACCAACTCACATCTCGTTAGTATTTTATCCAGATTAATTTCCAATTAATACACATTTAATTCAATTAATCCCATGAATAAATATCACAAAAATACGAGGTATTACATACTTCCCCCCTAATAACAGAATTTCATCCCGAAATTCGGAACTAGAAAGTACCTGGTAAAAATAACTCTGGATAACGTTCGCGCATCTCATCCTCGCGCTCCCATGTGGACTCCTCGACATTATGATGCTGCCATGTGTGACACCCAGACTAATTAAATACCGGGTAGCTACTCCTTTATTAAATTAATTCAAAATGCCAAGTTGGTCCAGTTAATAGCATCACTGTCGAAAACATTTTAATGATTACTAACCACCTAGTATTTAAAAAGTAAGTGCCAAATTTTAATTAAAGTCTGATTAACATGCAACAAGTGTAATAAAGAATAACAACACCATTCACCATAATGAAATAAATAGAATGAACATCACATAACGTAAATAAAGTCTGGAGGAAAACTCCTCACAACAATCCCACAACTGAAATAAGTAAACCGAATACTGAAACAATACATGCTAAAGTATGAAAACTGAAATGTAAAAGATGTCTCTAATGGAAACAACTGATAGATAATAAATCTAGAATCCAAGTGACAGAAGCGTCTACAAGCAAATCCCTGTAGCTCCCACAAATAGCTACAGCTCGTCATCAGAATGAGAATCCTATGCTTGGTGTCCTTGTGGCTGGGCACCTAAAATGGTTTTACAAAGAAAAAGATTTGAAAAGCAAACGGGTCAGAGCCTGAATGTGGAGTTATATTTTAAAAACCTGCAAGTGCTTTAAAAACATTTAAAACATTAAATGCAAAGTACATGTTAGGACGTGCACTCACATGATATTCTCGCCTCTCGTCTAACTGTGCACTCCTAACGCAAGTACCCATCTAGAGTGATACACACTACTAGCTATGTGACAACATATCTAGCTAGAGTATCATAGGTCCTACCCTTATTACTCGGTTCTATTAACATTATAACGCTCGTAATTAAGTAGGGTTTAACGTAAACTCAGATGCTCAATATGCCATATATATATATATCACTATCAGTTGACTCGCTATATTTCTCGAAGCAATACCGTAATTATATTCACAACATTAACGTGAAGGTTCCCATTAATTAAATGTATATTAATCACATCATAAATATACTATACAAGCACCCCGAGAACTAAGCTGCGGTGCACACATACTCTGCTATCCATCCCGGTACATCACGTACATAAGGATCACATATTCCGAATCTCTCAGGAATAGTTCAGATAACACAAATCACAAATAGTGGAGGCGAACACAGTCACATCACATAGGTCACGCACATACCTACGCTCCTACGATCAGCGGACTTATTAATATCCCAATAAGTCTTTCTATGACCTATGTTCATCGAGGTAACCAGTCTAAATCCGGGCAACACAAGGATTAGAGGGCCCTAAGCGAACGCAAACCTCCCGTGATAGCAAGTATGGTAGGTATATCATACACACAATTCATATACCAATACTAAGTAAACACTCGTCTTAGTAATACCGTAGTTTAATTGTAGTACATATCGTATTCTGGTACCAACTTATAATTATCTCAATTTATACTATTCCGGTTTGTAATTATACGCGCCATAATTCATCCTCACGTCGTAGTAGACACTCACGTCTCAACCCAAACCATCCATTTAATATAACTCTCGTATATAATTTACTCCCCATAATAACCCAAAAGTCCCAAATCCATCAATACATCATCAAGGAATGTTAACTCTACCCTCGAACAAGTTTACGGGACTCCAAAAATCAAAACAGTCCAAAAAGGACCAAACTGTCAACTCGTTAGAAGTCTCGTTCGAACGAGACTGTTCGAACGAGATTCCACTGTCAACTCGTTAGAAGTCTCGTTCGAACGAGGCTGTTCGAACGAGATTCCAGTTCGTTCGAACGAACTGTACCTTCTAACGATATTTCGTTCGAACGAGATATCGAACGAAATACCTTTTCGTTTGCAGCGACTGGTCAACTCGTTAGAAGCTCGTTCGAACGAGTTCGTTCGAACGACCTGGGTAGGTCTTCTAACGAGGGACCAGTTTCGGCCCAGAATTTTCCCCATCTCGTTTTTATCCAATTTTATCACTCCTAATCTCTTCCAAAGATCATCCCAACAACGTTTTAGGGTCTCTAATTCATCCTAAACATATTCAAGTCAACTCCTAACTTGTTTTCAAGGATTAAATCTCTTTAACATCAATCAAAATATAAATCTCTACACTTTTTCCCCAATTATTTCAAGAACATGAACCCTAACTTTTGAATCATGAATTAACTCACTATAAATCCGTTTTAATTCCTTCCTATCACAGATATCATGAGAATAATTATCTACTTATCATTCTACATGCAATTATCCTCAATAGTTTCAAGTTCTAAGCTCCAAACTACATGGGTTTTCATTATCTTTCAAGAACAGTTGTAATTCATCAATTTTCTAACATGGAAGAAACATTCTACGAATTTAAATATGGTTAAAACACTTGCCTTGATTGGATTTCTGATTTTGGTGTTGGTTTGGTGAAGATTTCTGCAGAATTCCCTCTCTCCAAGCTTTTCCTCCAATGGTGGCTTAAGGTGGCTAGGGTTTTCTTTGGGAGAGTTTGTAAACCTAATGATAGCCTCCGTAGCTTAATGGGTTAATATGGGTTGGTTAGTGGGTTTAGTGGGTTAAATCCACATCAGATTAAAAATCCCAATTTTCGTCACTTTTAATTACTCAAAATGTAAAATTACCAAAATACCCTTTAAGTTGCCGGCATGGCCTAAAAATACCCCGGGACCCAAACTACACCCCCGGCTAGTGTTTTCTGACTATCTCGACCCTTCCGGATGCGTTGGAGCACTCAAAACGACCATACGGGTAAAAGAAATAAAAATCACTTTTTATAATTAAAATAATATACCATGACGCGGCGGTCACACGCGTCTCAACAAAATTTTCAAATTGTCGTATATACATCTCACGACAAATTTCATAATTCCAATTTCATATATAATCATATATGCACATAATCAAATACCAACTCGCATCTCGCTAGTATTTTTAACCCGGATTAATTTCCAATTAATACGCATTTAATTAATTAATCCCCAAAATAAATATAGCCAAAAGTATGGGGTATTACATACTTCCCCCCTAATAACTGAATTTCATCCCGAAATTCGAAACTAGAAAGTACCTGCTAAAAATAACTCTGGATAGCGTTCGCGCATCTCGTCCTCGCGCTCCCATGTGGACTCCTCGACATTGTGATGTCGCCACTGAACACGCACTAACGGGACTATCTTTGACCGCAGTTTCCTCTCGCTTCGGTCTAAAATAGTAATTGGCCCCTCCTCGTAGGAGCTATTCGGCTGGAGATCGATGTCCTCCACAGCAATGTGAGAATGAGCCAAATTATCTCTAAGGTATTTCCTTAGTGAGGAAATATGGAACACATCGTGAATCCGATGCAAATGCTCCAGTAACCCAAGTCTATACGCAACCGGTCCGATCCGCTCAATAATAGGAAATGACCCCACATACCTTGGTGCCAACTTCCCCTTCTTCCCGAAACGCATAATCCCCTTTATAGGAGATACCCTGATCAAAACCTGGCCCCCTACTTGGAACTCCCTGAAGAATCTCTTCGCATCAGCATAACTCTTCTGCCTGTCTTGAGCTACCCGAATGCGACTCCGAATCAACTCAATCTTTGCCGAAGTATCCTGAATCACTTCCGGTCCAAGCAGTTTGTTGTCCCCCACTTCTAACCAACATGCTGGGGAACGATAAGGCCTACCGTACAATGCCTCAAACGGAGCCATGCCAATAGTGAACTGATAGGAGTTGTTGTAAGCAAACTCTACCAGTGGAAGGTACTGCTCCCATCCACCCCCAAAGTCAATAATGCACATGCGTAGCATGTCCTCCAACATCTGATTTGTGCGCTCAGTCTGCCCATCAGTCTGCGGATGATACGCCGTACTCAACCGTAATTCCATGCCCATGGCCTCCTGGAAACTCTCCCAAAACCTCGAAACAAATATCTTGTCTCTGTCAGACACGATATTTAGGGGCACACCGTGAAGTCTCACAATCTCTGAAATGAAGAGCTGGGCATACTATCCCGTAGTGTAATCAGTCCTAACGGGTAAAAAGTGAGATACCTTGGACAATCTGTCCACAATTACCCAAACGGAGTCGTGACCCCTCTGCGACGTAGGCAACCCCGTAATAAAGTCCATGGATATGCTCTCCCACATCCACACCGGGACCTCCAATGGCTGTCGCAATCCTGCCGGTCTCTGATGATCCACTTTTACAAGCTGACAAGTGGCGCATTTCGAAACAAACTCAGCGATATCTCTCTTCATACCGCTCCACCAATACTACCGTCTCATGTCTTGGTACATTTTGTCCCCTCCGGGATGTACCGCGAGCCGTGAGCCGTGCGACTCTGCCATCACATCGTGTCACAATTCCTCCCCTTCCGGAACTACCAATCTCCCATTGAAGCGCAATCCCCCGTCTGAGCTAACGGTATAGGACTCGGCTCCCTCTGCTAGTAACCGAACTATCTGCTCATGACAGAACGAGTCATTGGCCTGTGCCCGTACTACCTTCGTGACAATCTGCGGTGTAATGGTCATCACAGACATGAAAGATCGGGCCACTGCATCCTGGTGTCCCAATTCCTTCCACTTAGCCTTCCACACCTCTGCCACCTCGTCTGCTGGCCTACGGCTCAACGCGTCTGCTACCACGTTATCCTTACCTGGGTGGTACTGGATGTCGAACTGGTAGTCCTTCACAAACTTAAACCACCTACACTGCCGCATATTCAATTCCTTCTGCGTGAACAGATACTGTAGGGACTTGTGGTCCGTGAACAGTTGGAACTTCTCCCCTAAAAGATAGTGCCTCCAAATCCGTAGGGCAAATACCACTGCCGCCAACTCCGAATCATGCGTGGGTTAATTCTTCTCATGAGGCTTAAGCGTACGGGAAGCATAAGCTATGGCCTGTCTCTCCTGCTGCAATACACCTCCCAGTCCTTGCAAAGACGCATCGGTGTAAACCAAATACTCAACTCCCGATCTCGGTAATGCTAACACAGGTGCTGAGGTCAATTTGTCCTTCAATTCATCGAATGCCAACTGACAGGCATCACTCCAGATGTAGGGCACACCCTTATGAGTCAGATGTGTCAAAGGACCTGCTATCTTCAAAAATCCCCGAATAAACCTCCTGTAGTATCCTGCTAAACCCAAGAAACTACGAATCTCCGTTGGTGTCGTGGGCTGTCCCCACTCCCTCACCGCGGATACTTTCCCCGGATCAACCGATATTCCCCGGTCAGAAATAATATGTCCCCAAAACTGGACTTCCTTCAGCCAAAACCCGCACTTCTCATATTTTGCATACAACTCGTTCTGACGAAGTGTCTGCAAAACTTGCCTCAAATGCTCGGCGTGCTCCTCCTCTGTCTGAGAGTAAACCAGAATGTCATCAATGAAGACAATGACAAACTGATCTAGGAAATCCCTGAACACTCTGTTCATCAAGTCCATAAACACTGCTGGAGCGTTGGTCAAACCAAAAGGCATAACTCGAAACTCGTAAGAACCATATCTCGACAAGAACGCAGTCTTCGAGACATCCTCCTCCCTGATACGCAACTGATGGTATCCCGATCTCAAATCAATCTTCGAGAAGAACGAAGCTCCTCTCAACTGGTCGAATAAGTCATCGATTCGAGGCAACGGATACTTATTCCGTATCGTGACCTTATTCAACTCTCGGTAGTCCACACACAATCTTAGTGAACCGTCCCTCTTCTTCACAAACAAAATCGGAGCGCCCCAAGGTGAGGTACTCCTGCGAATAAAGCCCTGGCCTAACAGCTGCTCTATCTGATCCCGTAACTCCCTCATCTCAGCTGGAGCCATACGGTGCGGTGCGCGTGCTATAGGTCTCGTATCCGGTAGCAAATCTATAACAAAGTCTATCTCTCGACTAGGGGGTAAGCCTGGTATCTCCTGAAACACATCCGAATACTCCCTGACTACTGGGATAGAGTCTAAAGGAATCACTACCTCCTTTGAGGTATCCTCCTCAATGTAATACAGATGAGCGATCGATCCTCCCTCTGGGCGAGGCATCGCCACTACAAACATCTCTTGCCCCGGAATGGCAAAAACAATGCTCCCGCTGAAGCAATCAATCATGGCCCTATAAGCTACGAGCCAATCCATACCGATGATCACATCGTGAACATGCATATCTAATACCAACATATCTGCAGGTAATACCAGACTACCAATCCCTACTCCCACTCCCCGGCATATAAAGAAGATAAGTGACCCACTCACCAATGGTGAGTCGACACACGTCACTGTGCTCTCTGCCGTAGCTAACAATCCTAAAGCTTTCGCGAAGTGTGTAGCTATAAAACAGTGTGTAGCCCCCGTATCAAATAATACCCGACCCATAGTGCCATGGATAGGAAACGTACCCTCAATCGCGGGCGGTGCCTGTGGAACTGCAGCCTGGTGAACGTTGTAGACACGTCCATACTGTAGCTACCCCTGCTGAGCTGGAGCTGCTGGAATGGGTGGCAATGCTGCCATCTGTGGTGGTGCGGGGAGAGCGGTGGGAAACATAGGCCTCTGTGGCTCCTGGCGAGCACCCTGCTGCTGCTGCTGTGGGGCCCTGTCCCTATCAGGACAATCCTGTCGCTTATGGCCAGTCTTGCCACAAACAAAGCACTTCCCTGGGAAGTTCCCTCCTCTCTGTCCCTGCTGTCCCCGACCCTGGTGGCCGTTACCGTTCCTCCCTTGGCCCTGCTGGCCCTGGTGAAACTGCTGCCCATTCTGCCCCGGTTGGCCCTGATGGCCGTTTGGACCCTGATGGCCCTGACGGAAACCTCCCTGTCCCTGTCTGTAGTTCTCTGACCGGAACCTCTTATTATCCCCCTGCTGGGAGCCCTGCTCATTCTGTCTCTGCCCCTGACCAGATTTTGCCCCGCTGGCACCATGTCCTCCAGTCCTGCCCTGATGGCTAGACTCCCCCGACCTCTTACCCTCGGCCATATGAAAACGGTGGTCCTGGCAGTGTAACAATGCAGCGTTAACCACATCAGAATACGTGGCCAACGAAAGGTTCCCTAACAGATGCTGACGGATCCTCCAAGTCAACCTGTCCGTAAATTTCTCAATCTTCTTCTTCTCTGTTGGTATCTCATCTGGGACGATATTCAACAGGTTCGTGAACTCAGCCTCATACTTGGCCACAGTCTTACCCTCCTACCTCAAACTCATCAATCTCCTCCTCATTTCCGTATGAACAGCTGACGGAAAATACTTGCGGTCAAACCGCACCCAGAACTCCTGAATCGTGAGAGTATCCCTCTCCTCCATGGTGGTAATAGACTCCCACCACTGCAGTGTAGATCCAACCAGCTTGAAAGTAGCTAGCACCTGCTTCTTAACATCCGTGCACTCATACATCCTTAAGTGCCTCTGCATATCCTTCCTCCATTGGCTCGAGACTACCACATCTGAGCTACCTGCAAACTCTGGCGGATGCGCTTTCTGAAAAGCGTCACGTACACGTTCCCAAGGAGACGGGAATGCATTAGCCTGTACTGGCGCGGCAACCGGCGCCTGAGGCGGTGCCTGCTAAACAACGGCAATGGCGGCATTTACCGCTTGGGCTACTATAGCTACAACCTCAGCGGCATTCATCATGCCCTGAACTGGAGCGGGCTGGGGTTCGGGCGTTGCATCCCTGGGAACTCGTCGTGCACGTCGTGGAGGCATCTGAAATAAGAACAAAGTTTATAAGTTCGCTGTTATAAACTTAATATAGCTGAAGAACGAAGCATACACAAAAAGAGTACAACAATCCTAAAATTTAGGGCTCTATATCAAAGAAACTTAGCAGAAACATAATAGCCATACAGATCCTAAAGGACACTAGAACCTGATGCTCTGATACCACCTGTGACACCCAGACTAATTAAATACCGGGTAGCTACTCCTTTATTAAATTAATTCAAAATGCCAAGTTGGTCCAGTTAATAGCATCACTGTCGAAAACATTTTAATGATTACTAACCACCTAGTATTTAAAAAGTAAGTGCCAAATTTTAATTAAAGTCTGATTAACATGCAACAAGTGTAATAAAGAATAACAACACCATTCACCATAATGAAATAAATAGAATGAACATCACATAACGTAAATAAAGTCTGGAGGAAAACTCCTCACAACAATCCCACAACTGAAATAAGTAAACCGAATACTGAAACAATACATGCTAAAGTATGAAAACTCAAATGTAAAAGATGTCTCTAATGGAAATGGGCAACATGCCCTACAACTGATAGATAATAAATCTGGAATCCAAGTGATAGAAGCGTCTAAAAGCAAATTCCTGTAGCTCCCACAAACAGCTACAGCTCGTCATCAGAATGAGAATCCTATGCTTGGTGTCCTTGTGGCTGGGCAACTAAAATGGTTTTACAAAGAAAAAGATTTGAAAAGCAAACGGGTCAGAGCCCGAATGTGGAGTTATATTTTAAAAACCTGCAAGTGATTTAAAAACATTTAAAACATTAAATGCAAAGTACATGTTAGGACGTGCACTCACATGATATTCTCGCCTCTCGTCTAACTGTGCACTCCTAACGCAAGTACCCATCTAGAGTGATACAGACTACTATCTATGTGACAACATATCTAGCTAGAGTATCATAGGTCCTACCCTTATTACTCGGTTCTATTAACATTATAACGCTCGTAATTAAGTAGGGTTTAACGTAAACTCAGATGCTCAATATGCCATATATATATATCACTATCAGTTGACTCGCTATATTTCTCGAAGCAATACCGTAATTATATTCACAGCATTAACGTGAAGGTTCCCATTAATTAAATTTATATTAATCACATCATAAATATACTATACAAGCATCCCGAGAACTAATCTGCGGTGCACACATACTCTGCTATCCATCCCGGTACATCACGTACATAAGGATCACATATTCCGAATCTCTCAGGAATAGTTCAGATAACACAAATCACAAATAGTGGAGGCGAACACAGTCACATCACATAGGTCACGCACATACCTACGCTCCTACGATCAGCGGACTTATTAATATCCCAATAAGTCTTTCTATGACCTATGTTCATCGAGGTAACCAGTCTAAATCCGGGAAACACAAGGATTAGAGGGCCCTAAGTGAACGCAAACCTCCCGTGATAGCAAGTATGGTAGGTATGTCATACACACAATTCATATACCAATACTAAGTAAACACCCGTCTTAGTAATACCGTAGTTTAATTGTAGTACATATCGTATTCTCGTACCAACTTATAATTATCTCAATTTATACTATTCCGGTTTGTAATTATACGCGCCATAATTCATCCTCACGTCGTAGTAGACACTCACATCTCAACCCAAACCATCCATTTAATATAACTCTCGTATATAATTTACTCCCCATAATAACCCAAAAGTCCCAAATCCATCAATACATCATAAGGGAATGTTAACTCTACCCTCGAACAAGTTTACGGGACTCCAAAAATGAAAACAGTCCAAAAAGGACCAAACTGTCAACTTGTTAGAAGTCTCGTTCGAACGAGACTGTTCGAACGAGATTCCACTGTCAACTCGTTAGAAGTCTCGTTCGAACGAGGCTGTTCGAACGAGATTCCAGTTCGTTCGAACGAACTGTACCTTCTAACGATATTTCGTTCGAATGAGATATCGAACGAAATCCCTTTTCGTTAGCAGCGACTGGTCAACTCGTTCGAACGAGTTCGTTCGAACGACCTGAGTAGGTCTTCTAACGAGGGACCAATTTCGGCCCAGAAGTTTCCCCGTCTCGTTTTTATCCAATTTTATCACTCCTAATCTCTTCCAAAGTTCATCCCAATAACGTTTTAGGGTCTCTAATTCATCCTAAACATATTCAAGTCAACTCCTAGCATGCTTTCAAGGATTAAATCTCTTTAACATCAATCAAAATATAAATCTCTACACTTTTTCCCCAATTATTTCAAGAACATGAACCCTAACTTTTGAATCATGAATTAGCTCACTATAAATCCGTTTTAATTCCTTCCTATCACAGATATCATGAGAATAATTATCTACTTATCATTCTACATGCAATTCTCCTCAATATTTTCAAGTTCTAAGCTCCAAACTACATGGGTTTTCATTATCTTTCAAGAAAAGTTATAATTCATCAATTTTCTAACATGAAAGAAACATTCTACGAATTTAAATATGATTAAAACACTTGCCTTGATTGGATTTCTGATTTTGGTGTTGGTTTGGTGAAGATTTCTGCATAATTCCCTCTCTCCAAGCTTCTCCTCCAATGGTGGCTTAAGGTGGCTAGGGTTTTCTTTGGGAGAGTTTGTAAACCTAATGATAACCTCCGTAGCTTAATGAGTTAATATGGGTTGGTTAGTGGGTTTAGTGGGTTAAATCCACATCAGATTAAAACTCCCAATTTTCGTCACTTTTAATTCCTCAAAATGTAAAATTACCAAAATACCCTTTAAGTTGTCGGTATGGCCTAAAAATACCCCGGGACCCAAACTACACCCCCGGCTAGTGTTTTCTGACTATCTCGACCCTTCCGGACGCGTTGGTGCACTCAAAATGACCATACGGGTAAAAGAAATAAAAATCACTTTTTATAATTAAAATAATATACCATGACGCGGCGGTCACACGCGTCTCAACAAAATTTTCAAATTGCCGTATATACATCTCACGACAAATTTCATAATTCCAATTTCATATATAATTATATATGCACATAATCAAATACCAACTCGCATCTCGCTAGTATTTTTAACTCGGATTAATTTCCAATTAATACGCATTTAATTAATTAATCCCCAAAATAAATATAGCCAAAAGTACGGGGTTTTACACCCTGGTGAAACTGCTGCTGTTGACCATTTTGACCTTGCTGGCCCTGATGGCCGTTCGGACCCTGATGGCCCTGCCTAAAACCTCCATGTCCGTGACTGAAACCCCCTGATCAGAATCTCTTAGAATCCCCCTGCTGGGAACCCTGATCACCCTGTCTATACTGACCCTGAGCTGATTGTGCCCCACTGGCACCATTTCCCCCTGTCCTGCCCTGATGGCTGGACTCTCCTGATCGCTTCCCCTCTGTCAAGTGAAAGCGGTGGTCCTAGCAATGGAGCAGTGCAGCGTTAACCACATCAGAATAAGTGGCCAACGATAGATTCCCCAACAAGTGCTGACGGATCCTCCAAGTCAACCCATCAGTAAACTTCTGAATCTTTTTCTCTTCTGTCGGTATCTCATTCGGGACAATATTCAGCAAATTTGTGAATTCGGCCTCATACTCGGCCACAGTCTTACCCTCCTGCTTGAGGCTCATCAACTTCCTTCTTATCTTCGTGTGAACAGCTAACAGAAAATACTTGCGGTCGAACCGCACCCAAAACTCCTATATAGTGAGAGTATCTCTCTCCTCCACGGTGGTAATAGACTCCCACCACTGCAGTGCAGATCCCACTAGCTTAAAGGTAGCTAGTATCTGCTTCTGGACATCGGTGCACTCATATATCCTCAAGTGCCGTTGAATGTCTTTCCTCCACTGACTCGAAACCACAACATCGGAGCTACCCGTGAACTACGGTGGGTGTGCTTTCTGAAAAGCATCCCGTACGCGTTCCCAAGCAGACGGAAATGCATGTTCCTGAACTGGCGCGACTACTGGCGCCTGAGGTGGTGCCTGCTGAACCACGGCTAGTGCGGCATTTACCGCCTGGGCCACAATGGCTGCAACCTCGGCGGCATTCATCGTTCCCTGAACTGGTGCGGGCTGTGGTTCTGGCGTTGCATCCCTGCGAACCCGTTGTGCACGTCGTGGAGGCATCTGAAACAAGAATAAAGTCTATAATTTCGCAGTTATAAACTCAAATTAGCTGAAGAACGTAGCATACACAAAGAATACAACAGTCCTAAAATATAGGGCTCTACATCAAAGAAAAGCTCAGCGTCTTCTAGCAAGGCCCTGTAACTTCCACAACAGCTACTGCTCGTCACCTGATTGGAAATACTATGCATGGTGTCCTTGTGGTTGGGTACCTAAAAAGGCTTTTACCAAAAGTAGATTTGAAAGCAAACGGGTTAGAGCCCGAAAATGGAGAGTATTTTAAAAACATCAAGTGTTTTAATAACATTAAAACAATGAATGCAAAGTACATGTTAGGACGTGCTCTCACATAAAATACTCACCTCTCGTCTATTTGTGCACTCCTAACGTACCGTACCCATACAAGTGTTTCTCATATCTAAATAGACCCAAAGCAAATACTGTCCTTTCTACTCGATTCGTACTATAAGTCCCAACATTATCAATTTAATAGAGAGCTTTACTTAAATTCTCAAATATCGAAGTATTAGTAGTACAATTTACCAAAGTTTACCTCTCAATTCATATTCTCAATGCGTTACTATAATGATTCTCACATTCAAACATAACCATTCTTTTCCTTTAACCGTATATTATTCACATCATAAATATACAATAGAAGCACCCCAAGGCTAAGCTGTGGTGCACTCATACTCTGCTATCCATCCCGGTACATCATGTACATAAGGATCACAAACTCCGAATCTCTCAGGAATTGTTAGAATAAGCACAACACACGAAAATGGAGGCGAACATAATTCAACATATCCATGGGTCACGTACATACCTACTCTCCATAGTCAGCTGACTTATTAACTCACAAATAAGTCATTCTAGCATTATGTTCTCTAGGCACCAATCTAAATTCGGGCACACAAGGAGTAGATGGCCCTAAGCGAACGTAAACCTCCCGTGATAGCAAGTATGGTAGGTATGTCATACACATAAAATCATATACATATACTAAGCATGCACACATCTTAGTACTTATCATATTTTATTAGTGGTATACTTCTCATTCTTATACCAATACACGTGTCCCCAGTTTATATATACACATCATCCTTTATCCTCACGTCATAATTAGTTATTCGCGTCCTAACCCACAATTACCATTTGGTTCAAATCCTTCTTCTATATTTTACTCCCCAATATATCTCTATTATCCCAACTATCTCAATTAGTCATTAAGGTAATGTTATCGCTACAATTAAACAAGGTTACGGGACACTAGAAATCAAACCAGGCCAAACTGTCAACTCGTTAGAACTCTCGTTCGAACGAGGCTGTTCGAACGAGAGTTCGTTCGAACGAAGTGGGCATCTAACGAGATATCGTTCAAATGAAAGTCATCGAATGAACATCCCTCTCGTTAGAAGGAAAACTTTCAACTCGTTAGAAGCTCGTTCGAACGACCTGGGCAGGTCTTCTAACGAGGTGACAGTTCGAGCCCAGAAAATCCCTATTACGTTTTTCACCAATTTTCTCACCTCAAAACTCCTTCAAAAATTATTCCAACAATATTTTAAGGTTCCTCAACATTCCTAAACATTCTTAGGTCATAATTTAGCACATTCATGGAATCAAATCTTCCTATACAACACTTAATTATCAATTCTCCCATAGTTTTCCCCTAAATCATATGAGTATGAACCCTAGAATTTAAAATTATCAACTTCCATAAATAAATCCGTTTTTGTAACATAAAAAGTAGTAATTCTTTTAGTTCAATCATCCAATAACAATTCTACATGCAATCCTACACTAAAATCTGAATTCATAACTCCAATTTCATGGGTTTTTATAAATCTCCCAAAAACAATACAATTATATAAATTTCCTACACATGGAAGAAGCATTCTTTGCAAATAACGTAATTAAACCACTTGCCTCTAATCTTTCTCTGAATTTGATGTTGAATCTTGAAGGTTGAATTGTGCTCTCTCTCTCTCTCTCTCTCTCTCTCTCTCTCTCTCTCTCTCTCTCTCTCTCTCTCTCTCTCTACAAGTTTTTCTCTAAAGATGATGACAATAGAGGTGGGGGTTTATTCTTGGACCCTTAACTTCTATTCTAAACTTCTCCCGTAGCCCACTACTTAGTTTAGTGATGATAATGGGTTGGTGGGTTTAATTAATAATCATAATTAAACTCTAATTTTCGTATGTTTTAATTCCCAAAATTCCAAAATTACCAAAATACCCTTTTAAGTTGCCGATATGGCCCACAAATGCCCCGGGACCCAAACTAAACCCCCGGGTAGTGTTTTCTGACTATTTCAACCCTTCCAGACACGTTGGCGCACTCAAAATGACCATACGGTTAATAGAAATAAAATTCATTTTTATTAAATAATTACTTTCCTGACGCGACTGTCACACGCATCACAACAAAATTTCCCAAATTGCCGTATTTTAATCTCACGACGATAAATTTAATAGTTTCAATATTCATATAACGTCGTATGTACACATTATAATCAAATACCAACTCAAATCTAGTTAGTATTTTATCTGGATTAATTTCCAATTAATACACATTTAATTCAATTAATCCCATGAATAAATATCACAAAAATACGGGGTATTACATCATGCTCGTAAATATAACAATCTATATGGGAAATATTAAAATTTTATCATGATCTGAGCACAACGACAACAAAAGAAAATTACAACATCAACAACAAACACCCAATTAGAGATTAAGCATTATTACTACAAAAGAAGGAGTGAATAAGCCATAGTAAAAACCAACATGATTCCTTACATCTGCAATACCAATGCAGATAAGTTAGAGTGGTTAAAAGCACACATCTCACTAGTAACATTTTAAATTCATCAAAAATTTAAAAGATTGGAAGTATAGAATTTACACAATTCCAATAACGACATTTAGCAATTCAAGAATCGTCTCATATGGGATATTAACAAAAGGTTACGAGGTCTGCTAATTGAATTTACACTAATATAATCAGTGAAGGTAACCAAGCTTCTTAACCCAGTGGTATAAGGCTGCCACTGGGACAGTGTTGGGGGTGGATTGGGTTTGGTCCCCAATTCGATTCCTGGCACTGTCAAAATAATGCTTGGCCAGCGAAAGCCACGGACCGTGAATGGGGATTAGTTACGGTGCGCGTAAGCTAGTCCGGACACCCCATGGTATGCTACCAAAAAAAATCAGCAAAAGTATTTTTTTTATAAAAGAGAGACAGCACCCCCACCCATATTATTACTAATCGGATTCGATTTTTGAAAAAGCATGGAACTGTTTCCGGTGATCAGGAAAATGCAACCATAAATTTTCAACATTTAATCCAGCATGATTCCATCGTGTTAAAGGGGGATAAATTAGTTTTGCGCAATGATCTTATTGAGTCTTCATCTTCTGAAAAAAGTGAAGATAACACTCCTTCTCACGATGATCGAGGCATTGATTTATATGTGGAAATCCTAAAAATTGACTCGAACGGCGTAAAATTTATTTCAAATTATAACAATTGGAAAGTCATCCGCAAGAGAACACATTCAAGATATCAAAGGTCCTAAATTTATTTTTAAGGATCCATTTACTTTTATGCACGTTTCGTGGTGTTTTTCCTTAAGTTTCTTTTCTCTAACGCTTGTAAGTTCTTTAGTAGAGGCTTTTTCTCCTACCAATAAATAAATTGTTTTTGTTGAAGAAAAAAATATTAGTACTGAAAGGAGAAATAACATCTCCCAAGTGTCATAACAAACTTAGATACATCAAAACATGAGAATGACTTTGAAAGCAATAAATCTGGATTTATTAGAGTCCCATTACAAGAATAAAGACTGTGAATATTTAAAACAAGATCTAATGTAGTGGCATCCCATTTGACCAGCTTGTAAGCACCTCTAACCATTGTAGGGAGATCCAAAAAATGATGAAAAACAATGAGAGAAGAATGACTAATGCCATAATTTGCAAGAGCATCTGCAACCATGTTTGATTCCCTGATATAATGAGCCAATGAAAAGTTTAATGTCTTTAAGTTTGACTTTATCTCTTCAATATGCTGTTTAAGACACCAAGGGGATTTATAATTCTTATTGATCAAGTTCACCACAAACATTGAGTCTGATTCAATCTCTACATCCTTTATGTTGAAATCCATGCATAATTTGAATCCCAAGCACAATCCTCTAATTTCCACAAAAGTATTTGAAGCATAACCCTCAGATTGTGCATAAGCAAAGATAATATCCCCTCTGTCATTTCTCAATATCCCATCATCTCCACTGAACCCTGGATTGCCTTTTGAAGCCCCAGTCAATATTCAGCTTAAAGCATGTTGAACTAGGAAATCTCCATTTGATTGGTTTAATCAAATGAAAATCCTGCTGAAATTGAGATTACAAGTCTCTTGGATCCCATTATCAAAACAAGAGTTTCTATTTTTGAACTTCAACCCCTTACAAATACTTGAAATCAAAGTGATTGATTGAGAAATAATAGCTTTGTCATTGACATTGGAGTTTTCAAAAAAAGCTTGATTCCTACTTTTCTAAATTTCCAAACAATATTTGGAATGCACTTACCAAGAAACTTAGCATAGTCTTGAGGGGCTAACTTGATCCACCATCTTAGCAGCATTAAAGAAATATTGACAGTGTTGATATCAATTCCCATGAGATTTGAAAATTACTTCCAAACAGGAGAAAATTTTAGAGAGTGAAGAAACAAATGATCCATTGTCTGATACTGACTGGTCAGCAAAGCTATAAAACCAACGGAATGTTGATAGGGCGTTTGCGCAATAAATCTCTCTTGAAAAGTTACACATAATCCAACTTAGCAAGGTTACACATAAGCCAACTTATCAATTTAAATAACATATAAACGGTATCCATATTTTTATAATTCGAGTCATAAATTAGTAACCATTTGATGCACACCTCTAACAAAATCAATGTATCCAAGTTTGTTTACTATAATGTGATTAGGAAGAACGTATTAATTTAATTTTTATTGGAGACAAAATTGAAGGAATAACTAAAAATTATGCATATTTGGACTTTCATATAACATATCAGTCAGAGTAAGAGGTTAAGAACTTGAACACAAAATATCAAGTGAAAGAGTCTCACCTTGCATTGGGCACTAAAAGACTAATATGTAACCTACTTGAGAAATTGTCTGTGAATGTGTCAATAGTAAACCAGGTGAAATGAACAAACGAAGTTAATATGCCAAATTATGTGTGAATATGTCAGTAATTACAAAGATTTTTATAAAATACTGTAAATTAATCATACCTCTGATTTGGATAGCCCAAATGAGGTGCTCCTAAGCACTCCACATCACGTCATTGATCCCCACAGAGGTGACCAAAATATCCCATTCATAACCTGAATGCAAGCATTTAAAAAATCATCTTACTTCAATAGCTGAAATGATTGTCATTAAATACCATGATGTCTTTAATGTTAATAACACTAGAACATCAAAGATCCAAATAATGTATTATGTATATATATATATATATATATATATATATATATATATATATATATATATATATATATATATATATATATATATATATATAAAATAAGTTACAATGGTATTTTCACTATTCATAAGATGGGAAGACACTTCACGGTTCAGATCGAAGCCAACAAGACAACGATCCAATGGTTGAAATTAAAATACCCCTCTTACCATTTTTCCCCTTCAATATTTGATTTCCCCCTTTTTTTTAACCCTTAATTTCCTTTCCTCATCTTACCAAAATTCAAATACACGGATAAAATAGGAAATTACTACCTTGGAACCCTTTTGACACTAACCAAGTACACTTCTCTCCCCCCCCCCCCCCCCCCCCTCTCTTATCAATCGTGGGAAGAACAACTATCCCTCTCTCTTCATTTATCCTTCTCTTTATCGGTGCTCCCATGTCAAGGTTAAGTTTTGGACATATTGGGGTTTCTTGGGTTTGGGTACTAATTACCATATCCCACTTTAATTCCCCCTCACTATCTCTCTCCTGGTTTCATCGCGGTATCCACTTCAGTCGCCCCCTCACTATTTTGGTAAGCACCTACCTCTGTTCGTGTTGTTTGGTTTCAGAAATCGTTCGGCATTCTAAAGGTTCTAAAGGTATTATTTCATTTAAGGGTTTATGTTTGTATTTATAGGGTTTGTAATCGATTTAAGGGTTTTGTAATTTAGGGTTTTTAATGGGTTTGTAATGGATTTAAGGGTTTATTCAAGTATTCAAGCAAACAACACGCTTGAATACAGGTATTCTGGTGTTCAAGTATTCAAACAAACAACACGCTTGGACATATAGGTGTTCTATTTTGAACTCACCTTCTATTTTGATTTCTTTATCATAGCAGGTATTCAGGTGTTCAAGAACTTTTGGTTACTGTTCTTCTAATTTCATGATCAATCATCCCAGTGTAGTTCAACGAATATTGTGAGATACATCTTTATACTATTTTGGTCATTCTTTACTCATAGTTATAGCTGGTGTAACCTATATCTTTATTCAAGTGCATGGTGTAACCTATGTTTATTAAAGTGCATGAGTGTAATCTATGGTCATTCTTTAGTCATTGTATTGAAGCCTGATTTTCAATTTCCCCAACCTCAATATTATTGGGTTTAATGTTATTAATTACGTTTTTATTATTATGATGATCTCATATTTACTCACTTCTTTATTTAAAGCAGGGGAGGACATTGAATTTAATATGATTGTGTTATGGCATTTTCATTTTTTAAGTATTTACTTTGATTTTCTGTATAATTTCATGTGTTGCACTTATTCCATGTATTTGCCTAAACTTAGTGGTGTTCTATGTGTTTGGATTTTGGATTTTCTTATTCCATGTATTTGGAATATTTGGAATTATCACAAAGGCTTCGGAGAAAGAGAAGCTAAGGAATAAGTGGAGGCCATTTCATTTTCTTATTCCATATTTGTTTTGCTAACCGAACAATATGTAATCAACTTCTTATCTTTGTAGTTGGTAATGGCTTCGAATACCTATGATGGCATATATGTGATGGTTTAAGATACTCTCCCTGTTTTCATCTATTCCATAAACTGAACCATAATCTTTTATTTTGATAATTGGAAGCAATTTTCATTGGTATTATATTTTTGAATATGAGTTATTATCTTAAGCATACCGTGCACTATAATTATTTTAGAGAGCACATCAGATGTTTTTTCCAAGTTAGTTAATTTCAATGAATTTAATTCATGATTTTTATTATGTTTTTTTTCCTACTCTTGATTTGCTGTTATTTTGTAATACGATTTTTTGAATTTAATGCGACTTCCATCTCTGTTTATCTTGAGACCCCTCCTCGATGACAGAGACATCCACCATGAAAGGTAGCTAGCGATTATAAGTTCTCCTCTCGCAAATGATGCCGAACAACTACAGTATTGTACCGCTTTTTGTTTTGATGATATATTTTAGATATATAACATTAAGAGTTTCGGATTGTACTTACTTCTGACATATCTTTTCCCTAATGGATATATGTCCTGCATATCAATTTTCTAAGTTTGTTTGGCATTCAATTTCAATATCAAGTTTTTCATTCAGTTTTCTGACTGAGTACTTACGGGAATTTAAAAGGCAATCTAAGCCATAGATAATTCAAGAGGGATTATTAGGGATCAAGGAGGCAAGTTCATTCAATCTTTCTCAGACTTTGAAGGATCTTCTTCGAATAATTTAGCGAATGCATGGACATTATAAAGGGTCTGAAGATGTGTTCTGATCTTAATATTTCAAAAATCATTGTAGAGTCCGACTCTAAACTTATCATTGATATCTTAAATGGCCATATAAAGAAACCTCCTTGGACTCTTATCAGTGCTCTCAACACCATCAATCAAATTGCTTAAAATAAGGAAATCATTAAGGATATAATTACTATTTGAAAGTATATAATGTAATGACATATTGTGTGTTTATATTACACTATTATCTTTGTATTTCCCTTTGGATTTAGGTGTTTGATGATACAAGAATCAGAGGTGTTATAGTAGAAGAAGATAATTTATTGGCTATGCATTATGGAAATGTCATTTGGAAGTCATCTACAATAGGATAGTTCACCTACAAGTATGGAAGCCTACTGATTCTGGGTACTTCTCTGCGTAGTTAAGATTTTCCAAGGAAAATCTCCATATTTTTGTGGAAACTTATTCCCGCTAAGCTTCGTCTTGATGAGTTATTCAAAAACTTGGGTTTATTATGCTTTCCAGATGCTGGGGCTATGAGTAGTGTTCTCAGAAAGAGACGGTGTTTCCAGTGTTTATCTCTTCTACTCTAGCTAAAGCCATTTGGAATTTTTTTGCAAATGTTGTTGGTTTAGTCAGGATTTTACTTCTATTACATTAACTTTGATGTCTTGGTGGTCAAAAGATAGGAAAAAAACTCTCTAACTGCTCTACTATATTCATTATTTCCATCTATTGTTTACTGGGAGATTTGTAAAGGTCAAAACTATTTCCATTCATTATTTCGATATATTATTTCCATTTGTTATTTTATTATGTTTTTACTTTAATATTACTTCCTTTTATATATATATATATATATATATATTAAAATTTTGTTTCTCTGGGGATCTTATTCTGCCTTATGAAGGCATTCGTCTTTCATTCTTAATCAAAGTTATTAAAAATTTTATCTTGATATTTTTAACTAAAATTGAAGACACTGTAGATTGCTGACTTTAATGCTCATGATTTCAGCCCCTTGAAATTAGATAAGGAACAACTATTTTCCTTTTTTCAAGGTAATTGTGTACTTCTTTGTTGATACATTCATTTTTTTAATTTGTTATTTTTTCTTTCTTGGGCTTACAGGGGTGAATTTCGATTATGCTTTTTTATTGATTTCACCATGAAAGATAAGTACGAGCTTGTTTATGCGAAGTGGATGACAGAACACTGTGTTGTATGTTGATGGGTTGAAGATTAGGACTACAATAAAATTATAATTTGCAATAGGTGTTTTCATTATCTATGAATCTTTATGTTGACATAGTTTATGGATTTTACACATTTGTACTTGATAGTTTGTTAAATGTCCAATCATCCGAGTGTTTTTCTTTCTTTTTATCCTCTGTTCAGGTGTCAAATAATTGTCCATCAAGAATGTTAGGTTGTAAGAAGTGTTTAGGACTTTACTTTATGGGTTTGTAGAGCATGTGAAACATAAGTGTTATATTTTCACTTTGATATTCACTTTTTTCCTGTTTTTATAGTCCGTCAATTTTTTGCAAACATAACTACAATGTCTTTTTAGTCATGTGTGTAAAAAGATTAATCTTACTTCTTATCCTTTTAATATCTTAGATGCTTCCATCATTTGTTTTTTAGTGTACTGTGTACTTTCAGGTAGACAAAGAGATTATGTTTGTGTCCTCTATTTATTGAGTCATCTGTTTCCTCTATGGAGAAACACCTATTTTTATTCATATGTATATTTTAGTTTCTACTATTTGAAGAACATTAATTTATGTGGTTTTCTTTGTACCGTTCTGCCTTTTGCCAATGATTCTCAATATTTTAGTTTGTACCACTTATTAACAATATCGTTTGGTCATATTTTTTGTAGAAATGATAAAAAGACAATTCATACGTACAAGTTGGGCGTACTTTTAGAATGTTAGCGTGTAGTAAGCATACATATTTGTTGAAGCTAAATGATTACGTCTTGAGGTCCAGTTTTTTATATAAATGAACCTGATATTTTGTTGATTCAGATTACTCAAAAGGCTGCCAAGAATGCTCATTTTGGGAGATCTGGAAAGATTGATCAATGCGAAGTGGTTGAACACGATGTTAGGTAACGAAAAGTGATTTGGAATCCAGATGAAATGATGTAACCACAGGGCGAGAGGCACAAATGGTCACCAAAGGTATCAAAAGTGAAGGTCGGACAATATTTTTACATATTTGATTTAGTTGATGCATAATATTTCTCATTATCCCAGTTAATCGCTTTCCTGAAATTCAACTGATAATTATGAGTATTTGGTGGGGAGTAATCGCAGAGATTATGACCAAATTTGGAATTGTTGGAAGGGCACTAATGGGTCTGTTCATAGACGATTTAGGCCAGTTGGAGATGGGGTTGCTTTATCAAATCACAGTGGTGGAGGATTTCCATTGATGCAAAGTTTTCTGATCAACAAGTGGTGGAAACTCACCCGTGTGATTGAAGAGGAATAGTTGCTTTATCTAATACTCCATGTCTCTATTAACTTCTGCAGTAGTGAAGGGAATAGAGGAAGGACACCAAACAAGCCCTTGAATCAGCAGGGCATGATCTGAAATCGTACTTACACCTGCAGTAACCTCTGTAAAAGTGTGAGATATCTTGATCTACATAGAATTAGCCTACTTCAAACACGTAATGATTTCAAGTTTTTCACATATAAGGTTACCATTTGATTAAAGTTCTTATATTCACTAAACAACTTTATTAAAAACATAAAATTATGCATACATAGCTTTTGTAGCACAATGCATTCATGTTTGAGTTTTGGTTAATAGTTTGTGAAATATGTAGTTCGTGAACAGTTTGTGAATATATAAAGGTATGCATATATAGTTTTACTGAATAGTTTGTGAAATGTTCTTAGTTTATGGAACTTATGCATATATGGAACTTATGCATATATGGAACTTATGCACTTCATCATCTTGGTTTATTCCAGAAAAAAGTAGAGATTAGAAAATCTTCCGATGGTCTATCTCATTTAAGGAATGGGCAGCAGATTACTGATCAAAATCTTTTAAAGAGCATGTGGTGGATTATTTCTTCAACCTTTATAAGGTTGATTTGAATGTCATTGACAATGGTTTGATTGATGAAGTGGTACCTAATTCTGTCTCTGAAGCTAACAATGCTATGCTAGCCTCTATCCTAAGAAATAAGGAGATTATATCTACTGTGTTCTATATGGATGCAAATTCAGCTCCATGTCCATATGGTTTCAGTTGTATTTTCTACCAAAAATGTTGGGGGATAGTAGAATATGATGTTTGTAAAGCTATTCAAAGCTTCTTTATCCTTAATTGGATTCTTCTTGGATTCCATTCCAATCATATAGCTCCGATTCCTAAAGTAGCGAAAGCATATTCTATTAATCTTTTCAGACCTATTGCTCTTGCCAACTCTTCCTTTAAAATAATTTCTAAGATTTTGGACAATAGATTCAAATTGATTGTCGCCAAAATTACATCTCCAAACCAATTTGGATTCATCAATGGCAGAAACATCATCCATGATATATCTATAGATTCTATAAATTTCAATCTTCTTGATTATAAATGCTAAGGGGGGAAATATTGGAATGAAGTTTGATATATTTAAGGCCTTTGATACCTTAAATTGGAACTTTATTTTGAAGACTTTAATAGCTTTTGACTTCTGTAATCAGGTGGTACAATGAATTTCTAATATTCTTTAGTCATCTCATATTAGAAAATTGAATGATGTATTTCATATACTGGCTATTACTTATTTGTTATGATATATGAAATTTTTGCATAGGGTCATTACTGCATTACACATTTAAGAGTGTTCTTTTTAATTTATTTCAAATCTATCATTTTTTGATAAACCGATATCAGCAGACCTGTAGAATGTGGCACTTAGTGCCTTCCCTTTCCTTTGCAGAATGTGGCACAAATATTTTGTATAGCAAGGCTGTAGAATGTGGAATTTTGTACTGATATTAGTAGACATGCTGACATCCATCCGTTATAAAATGAAGTTTGGAATGACATGCATCAACAGACCTCTGTACATTTTGTGATGTGTATGAATTGCAAATTTCATTTAGTGCTTTCTCTTTACTTTGTTTTGGTACAGGAAAGAAAACCATACCACATCATCAAAACAAGTGCTACCATATGGGCACATCACACCAAATTTATACTAACAAGTTGACAACATAAATAGGAGGGTGAGAAAAAAATGGATACTAAGACTTTAACCACTATTTTTTATGGTATTTATAGTTTAGCCACCACAATAAGTGAAACCTAACTTTACCATCACTTTTGATGGATCTGCTAACGACCATTAACATTACGCTAATTATGTGGTTATTTTATACATGCCATGTTTAGTGCTATGATATTTGATTCACATAGGTATTTGAAGATCAACAGTAGTTTGGCGAGGGCACTTGCCATCGCACCAAGGCACGACTTTATGCTTTTCAAAATTATCAGCGTGCCTTCAGGCACGGACATACCCTAGTATATATATATATATATATATATATATATATATATATATATATACATTCCTGCTCTTATACGGACTAGTCCACATTTTAATAGTGCGGACAGAACATGTGTCACCTGGCGGTGACCCCACAAAAGAGAGAGAGAGAGAGTGCCTATAATTTAGGCGATACTTTCTAGGGGAACCGTTAGGTGACACATATTCGGTCCGTATTCTTAAAATGCGGACTATTCCGTACAATAGCATTATATATATATATATATATATATATATATTTATATATATAAAGAAGTGATTTAAGAGCATTAAAGATGATACGTAAATTTATAATATAGAGTAATATAAAGCAATAGAGGAATTAGGTCATGAATCACATCTTCAGTGTTAATATCATCCAAGGCATATCTTTTGATATATGTCACCAAACAATCATTCATCACCTCATCTCTTTCGAGGACGACTCTTTCGATTTTTTAAAATACTTAACATATTCTGAAATTAATAGAAAAAATAGAATTAATCTAACAAAAACAAGTTATTTGAAATTAGAATTAGAATTAAGTTATGGAATTAAATTAATCTAACAGTTTTATATAACATAAAAATCTAACATAAATCAGAATTAATTTATATAACAGTTTTATACTACTTTTTCGAATTAATATAATATAAATGAGAATTAATCCAAGTTTTATAACACTTTTCGAATTTTTTGTTTTCCAACAATTTTATACACCAATAAATATAACAATATTAAGAGTGCTTTAATAAATAAATTAACAACACATAACAATGTTAGACAAATTAAAAACAAATAAGCTAATAAAAGAAAATAAACTAACAAAATATGTGAACACATAACAAGTTGTTAACAACACACCTTGATTTTTCGACGACTGATTTTTTGGCGACACTGGCGGCTGGACGGATGTTGTTTGGGGTTAAGTTGGTTAAGTGTTTTGAGTTTTGGGGTAATGAAGAAGTGGGTTTAAGTTTTTTGGGGGAAGGGAATGAAGAAATGGAAGAAGTGGGTTTAGTGTTTTTGGGAATGAAAATTGGGTCGGCTGCTCTATTATAGATGGAGAGTTAAGTTTCAAAAATTATAATTTTTAACCCCAACATTTAAGTTATTACACATAGGTATATATATATATATATATATATATATATATATATATATATATATATATGTAATCTGTAAATTCAGTGAGTGCGTCCGCACCCACTCGCACCACTGTAGCTCCACCCTTGGTCATGATAAGAATCCAAATCTAACTTCATGTCTTCACCACATATCAGGCCATGAAAATTGCATGGAAGTTAGTTTTTTAAACTTATGAAAAGGCCTTGTAGGCTGCATAAAGATTGTCTATCAAAATGACCAAATGCAATGTACCGTTATTGAGCTACTACTCAATATCAAATGAAATATTATTAAGCTGAAATTAATTATTCATTAGTTCTTTTTCTTTTTGGTCTGGGGTCCAAAGTTTTCACTATTTGCGCTTTGAGGTTCATTTCAACTTTATGCAATAGTTTGATAAAAAATTACAAGGCATCGCTAGCAAAAAGTGAAAATGGGACACAAAAGTGCAAGTAGAAAAGTGAAAATCTATCTCATAATGCAAAACTTTGGGCCCAAGAAATATACGCAAAAAAAATAAATCGAAAAAAACTTCGTGTACCACTATTGGGCTACTATCCATCACATCTACATTCTTCCTTTGGCACTATCACTGCTCTGAGCTGAAACGTTACCTTTTCACCTTCTAATAAGTACTTCGCCATTTTGGCAATCACCTCTCTACAAACACTTTCACGTTCTAAATGTTTTTTAGCTCTAAGCTGAGCTTTTTCACTACTTACTCATTTCAGCTTCCCTCTAACTATATGTTCATGGAGTTTTACAAAGTTTTAGTCCTTTTTACGTTGTTTTTCACATCCTTCCATATCTTGACAGTAAGTCCTGTTGGGTTCCAAGTTGGTGACACCGATGGATGGGTTATTCCTTCACCTAAGAATGAGCAACTCTATATTAAGGAAACAGAAGCTTCCTCATTAACCGCTAATGTGTCACATAGTCCATAGTAGAAACTATTAACCAATAACTCTTTTATTCCTTGTTAATAGGCCTGCGTTCCTTTTATTATTTGAATAAGTCTTTAGCCTCTTCCTTTTGAATAGGTTTGTAGTTCCTTTTTTATAGGAATAGAAATAGCCTTCCTCTATTGTTAAGAGGTCATGTCTCACTGTAACATCAACTATTTAAAAGTCAGTTGTCATTTTATTGCTTTCAATTACTCAGCTTTATTTGTTCCTTAAAATCTTTCATGGTATCAGAGCCTAGGCTCATGGCATCCGGGTCAAATACAAATACACTATCTTTTAACATGGGTTCATTGCATCAGTTAATTGCAATCTGCAATGTTAAGTTAGACGCTGAAACCTACCTCATATGGAGAACCCAAATGCTCAACTACATGAAAGCAATGAAAGTGGATGATGATTAAAATGGAAGCACCACAAAAATTCAATGAGAAAGAGGAAATGACCAGAGAGTTTCAAGTGTGGGAGGAGAAAGATATCCTCATCAGAAGATGGTTGTCAGGTACCATCTCAAAAGAATGTCAATTTCTTGTATGTTTATAGGAAATTTTTTTGCAGTCCACAAAAGAAACATAATTTCAATTGAAAGAACAACTTCATGATATTAAACTGGAAGGAAAATCCCTTAATGAATATATTAAGGAATTTAAAAGTATTTGTGATTCATTAGCTGCCATTTATAAACCATTGGATGAAGATAGCAAAGTGATAACTTTTGCTAAAGTCCTTGGACAAAAATACAATGTTTTCGTACAGTTATGTTAGGAAAACCACCATATCCTTCTCTCTCACAGTTAATAACCTCACTTAAAGGGTTTGAAATTCATGAGGAATCATCTAATGGGTCATCAAGTCAACAAACACAGCTCATTGACCACTCTATGGACTTCAATGTTATGAGAGATACAACGCAGTATTATAATTGAGGACGTTTCAGATCAAATAGAGGCAGGGGGTTCCATGGCTACAACACAGGAGGGTAATTTTCATCCAGGGGGAGAGGGTTCAGACCTGTAGGACAAACTATGCATCAAGTTTACAATCAGCAACCAAATCAGACTTCTCAAATTGGTGCAATAAATCGTTCAGGAGAGTACACATCCAATCTTTCTCAAGGTGTATTGAAACCACAAATGAATCAACAATTTGCAAGGGATGGCAGGACTAACCCTACAAATATAGCTTGTCAAATATGTGGAAGAACCAATCACACTGCACCAACTTGTTTTTATAGGTGGGACTACTCCTTTCAAAATCATGATCAACCTCCTACAACAATGCAGCTACCAATGTTGAAGGCCAAATCGACACTGGTCTCTATGTTGACTCAGGAGCCACTTCTCACACCACAAATGACACTGGTAATTTTTCTAAACTAATGTCATATAAAGGTAGTGATAAAGTTATAATTGGTGATGGTTCGAAACTTGGTATCACTCACATTGGAGAAAAATAATTAAATAAAAATTTAATCCTGAAAGTTGTTTTAGTTGTTCCACAAATAAAAAAATTTAATTTCTGTAAGTCAATTACTTCATGACAATGAATGCACTTTAGAGTTTACTAATAATGGTTTCCACGAAACTCCTATCTTAGTCTTCATTTTTAAGCAAAGGATATAGATATGAAAAAAAAGCGCCCGACGAGTCGTTTTTTTTTAAGTGGAATGCTCATTATGATGATAAGTAGTCGATTAGAATAACTGCTATGTCACTATAGGGTATACTCTTCCTCATGTTTCATTATTCATATTTTATGTCCTGGGACATATATATTCTAGATAGCCTATTATGAATCGCCAAAGTCTTCCTACTTCTCCATTGTTCCAATCAGATCCGGGTTTCATTGTTAAGGATAAGAAGACTCACAAAGAGCTTGCCAAGGGAACTAGAAGAGGGTCGCTTTACACTTTTGAAGAAAATCATCAAGAAGATTTAAATGCTGTTTATGAAAAGAAAGGAAGCGATCAAATTTGGCATCAAAGATTGGGACATCCTCAAATAAAGTCTTTAAAATTTTGCATGTAGACAATTGGAATAAATCGACTAATTATCATGTTTGTGTAAGTGGTCGATTAGGATAACTGCATGTAAACAATTGGAATAAATCGCACAATGTTTGTGTAAGTTGTCAACTCAGAAAAAGTTGGAAGCTGCCTTTTAGTGTAAATGAAAAAATCTCTACTATTCCCTTTTAGTTTAAACCTAACCTTGACATGTTTGTGTAAGTTACGCATTTTGTTCCATTTTACACTCAACTTGCAGACATTTTTACTAAGCCTCTTGGTAACCCTCCCTTTCCGTCTCTACGGTCCAAGATCGGTGTGTGCTTCGCACCACACCTTCACTTGAGGGGGAGTATTAAGGAAACAAAAGCTTCCTTATTAACTGCAAAGGTGTCACATAGTCCATAGTAGAAACTGTTAACCAACATCTCTTTTATTCCTTGTTAATAGGCCCGCATGCCTTTTATTATTTGAATAAGTCTTTAGCCTCTTCTTTTTGAATAGGTTTGCAATTCCCTTTTTATAGGAACAGAACTAGCCTTCCTCTATTATTAAGAGGTCACGTCTCACTGTAACACCAACTATTTAAAAGTCAGTTGTCATTTTATTGCTTTAAATTACTCAGCTTTATTTGTTCCTTAAAATCTTTCACTCTATAATAAGTGGGCTTCCAAAAACAGGTTTGATCCCAACGATACTCTACATTTTATGTTCCATAAGGAGTTAGTTTTGGTGATGTAGTAGTTAGTTATCCTTGAATTATTTTTTTTGTTTTTTTTAATTTTTGGAGAACTACCTGAGTACTAAGGCAACAACAAGGTTAGATTATTCGTATGTTTTGTTAAATTGATCTGATATTTGGAATCCTGAAAAAAAAGTGCAACAGTAAATTAACACTAATCAACTAAAACCATTATGAATGGATTTACATAACTATGTAGTGGGAAATGAATTTTCAAACACTTATAAAATCCTTTTAGGATTAATAAATTCTCCACATTATAAACAATAAAAACAGTAACGATATGGCACCCTCGTAAGAGATGCAAAAAAAACTTCTATCGGTAAAAAAAGATCAACAAATAAAATATCTTCTGGACTCGGTAGTGAAAACTTCTTCGGGACTCCATTGCATTGATTGATAACCTTAGAAACGACCTTATAGTATGATCTGTTTCCATATATTGTCCTCTGTCTATCCTATGTTTTCATTTCAAACCTCTTTTTCAATTTTAACAGCATTTATAACAACATTTATAATATTAACCCAAGTGAGTGAGTGGCGGAGCCAGGAATAATAGCTGGCTTGGGCACGGAAGGAAATTTTCGGGGCTTCGGGGACGGTAGGCCCCGATTTTTTTTGGAGTACTTATAAAAATCTTATAACTACATAAAAATTAACATATAAATAGATGAATTACAATGATTTAAAAATAAAACATCATTACAAAATGATATTAATGTAAGCTTATACAAGACTAGATAGTTGTCATTACATTATACAAAATTCCTATACGATTTTTGATTTTCTCAAAACGATTCATGATTACATCATAGGAAATTAGATCAAACACATCATTTTCAATGTACGATGGAGAAGAGAAGAGACGGAAGACGGAAGACGGAAGAAGAATAGAAAGAAATAAAATAGGCGGGTTGGTTTTGTTTAAGATTGATCCGTGTTTTTTAGGTTTGAGAGTTTAGGTTAATTAGAAAATTGCCCCAATATCTTTAAAAACTTATAAATCATACATGTACAAAAAAGAAAAAAAAACACCTTTGATGGCCTGGGCAAGTGCTTAGGTCATGTACAATGTCCCTCCGCCACTGAAGAGAGTAATACATTTCATGGAAATACGGTAGCTACATAAAATTTAGAAAAATAAAAGCTCCAAATTGGAATTGATAAGCTACCTAGTTATGTGTCAGAGTGTGGGAAATATGTATATTTCAAGCCAAAGATGCTTTCCATTCAGGTGATGTCTTCATAATTATATGAAATGAATTCCAATTTTATTAGAAAATTAGGAAGACAAGCCCTTACTAGGTGGCACTTACAAAATTGAAAGACTTAGTTTTATACACAACCATCATAACAACAAAAGGAAGGTAAAACTAACTTGACGGAGAACTAGACCACACGGGATAGTCACTTGTATTGGCCAAAATTCTTGACTTGTATTACCCAACTGGACCACGCATTTAGTAACACATTATTAGCCATAGTACATTCGTTATTAAGTGCACCTTTAGCCCCTCAAGTTTTTCCTAACGCGAGGAAATTGGAGAACAAACTATTTTTAATCCTAATGACAAAAGGAGGACAAA